>JALPQD010000438.1:557094-1857087 GCA_023101885.1 Typhlomys cinereus | reverse complement strand
CCCACCCAAGCAAAACCTCTACCAGGTGCCAAACCAACTCCAAAATCATCTTTAAGGTTATCTCGATCTTTGTATCTAAGGGTGTAAACTAAACATAATTTTACTTACTAATAATTCTATAAGAAAAACATACTCTTTTAAATCGCTTTCAAATATTTAAAAAATAAAAGGACAATGGTGGGTCAATAGGAGGGAGTACATACCATACACTATCTTCTCCCTTATTAATGAATTTTCCCTGCAATAGCACAAGCGGTTGCATACTTAGTCATAATTGTAGGAGCTATGCTATCAGGTTTCTTTTTCTTTTCTTTTTTTAATATTTTTTTATTCAATCGTGCGTGCATGCGTAGAACCACGGGCGAATTCGGGAACCACCATGGACTGCCTCCACCTCCTTGTTTACTCTGCTCAGGGATTCACAAGGCTCCGCCCTATCAGGGCCAGAAACGCAGGCGCCCCCGCTTCCGCCAGGCCTCTATACATGGGGTCTAGGATCCGAACTCTGCAAGGCAGAGGCTTAACCCCTGAGCCACCTCTCCAGCCCGATTTATTCATTACTTCTGAGGAAGTTTTTAACTTAGCAATTTTAGGTTCTCCTTGTACACCAGCAGTTACCAATATGGCCAAAAGCAATGCAGGTCCCAAAATTCCCAACCTCCTCATACATATTTATTATAAACATCTCACATCCTATTCCTGGAAGACGCCCTCCTTGAAGCCATCTTCCCCATGTGTGGACCTTGTCAGACAACATGGTTGGTTGAAGACGTGGCATGAGCTGCTATACCAGGTGGCTGCCTTCCTATACACATTCAAATTTTGTACTTTCTCCAGTTAATCTGTCTTTGTCCAGCTTGTGCCAGGAAATCCTGCAGATGCAGAGGAAGAATTCCTCTTCCCCCCAAAACCATCATCAAAATGTCTGCTTATTGCTTACTGTCCATATGTGCCTGCTAGAATACCAGGTCTGTGAGGGAAGGAATGCTGGGAAATACTATATTGAGGAAGTATCTCAGACACAAAAGACAAATGCCACATATCTCTCTTATATGCAGATGCTAGCATTGAACTGCTAGTTGATGTAGCTAATTTGGAATTCCTCTAATAGCCAGAAAACTTGAAAAAGACCATTAAGCAGGGATGGGAGGGAATCATAGAGTGAAAACATTAAAGGAGGAGATATTAAACACCACAGGCAGCAAGGTAAAAAAGGTAAAAATGGGGGAAAATGCTTAATGAGGGAGGTGAGGGAGTAGAGTACAGGAAGGGATGACAGAGTGACATATAGGTTGTAAGTTACAACCAGACAGAAACCTCCCATGTCATTAGTTTTCTGTTTAAAAAAGAGAACAAGCATTCCCTATATAAGGGACACAGAGAGAGGAAGGAAAAGTAAAACCAAAAAAAAAAATGCCCTATGATGCTCCAACTAGAAGCCATAGGCAAGTAAACAATATTCCAAGTATGTGACATCTCCTATTAAGTTGTTGGTCGGAGAGGTCTCAAAGGCCCCCAAGACAATCAGTATGAGTTTTTGCTGTTGCTCTTGATTGTCCTCCAGAAATTGACAATAAGACCCTATTGCTGAAGACGCAACCCATGGTGATCACAGGATATAGACATGATGTATATATACTGTATATATATTGATGTAGCTAATTTGGAATTCCTCTAATAGCCAGAAAACTTGAAAGAGACCATTAAGCAGGGATGGGAGGGAATCATAGAGTGTATATATACACTGTGTGTATATATATATATATATATATATATATATATATATACACTAAATAGTATATATATATACTAAAACTGCTCTGGAAGACTTCTTGCTGGACAGCTTCATAGTACCAGAAAGTACCATGGAAATTGCTGAAGGAGAAAAGTAGTCAACAGCATCTAGGTGAAAAGGTGGAAGTACACTAGGATGTCCTCTGTGGTTGGTTCCAGGAATCACCGCATTCCGGTCAAGGTGGAAGGGACTTCGAGAAATGTAATGGCTTTGGCTAACAGAGAGAGAGAGAAGAGAAAGAGAGAAATAGCCATGTTCAGACCAGTTAGATGGCTCAGCAGATAAAGTGTTTGCTATGCAAGCCTGACAAGCTAAATTTAATCTCACAAGAAGCCCAATATAGTAACCAACACTGGTAATCTCAGAATTCCTCCAGCCAGGCAAGGTACAAGAACTCAAAGGCCAGCTAGAAGCAGAACTGCAGAAATAGGAGCGGCCCTACCTCAGCAAGGTGGAAGGAGAGATCCAACTCCCCAAAGTCCATTCTCTGACTTCTACATGTGCACCAGGACACACATGTACCTCCACTCACAGACATACACATCACACATACACAAACACTCACAAATGAATGAATGAAGGAAGGAAGGAATATAAAAATAAAGGTTACATTCAACGTTAAAGTCAGCTACATGAGACTCTATCTCAAAAAAAAAAAAAAAGATGGATAAGGAAGTGGATGTCAATGAGATAGCTTAGCAGATATGGTGTGTGCTCACAAACCTAGTCACCTGAGTTTGATTTCTGGAACCCACATGGTAAAGGAGAGACCCAATTTCTGAGTTATCCTCTGACATCCATCTATATGTCATGCATCTATGTATACACCATCTCTCACACAGACAAATAAGTAAATAAAGTATTTTTTAAAAAGAAAAATAGGGGCTGGAGAGGTGGCTCAGGGGTTAAGCCCTTGCCTGAGGCGGGAAGGTCCGAGTTCAATCCCAGATCCCACGTATAGACCCAAGGGGAAGGGGGCGGCGGTTTCTGGTCTGGTAGGGCGGAGCTGTGAATCCCGGGCAGAGGAGGGGGAGGCGTCCATGGTGGGTCGCGACCGTGCGTGGGGTACAAACAAAGACACAAAATGCACGCACACTAAATACGCACACACACAAATTGATTAATAAATAATAAAAAATAAATAAATAAATAAATAATAAATAAATAAAAAGAAAAAGAAAAATAGGGCACCTGCCCTTCACAGTACTCCACATGTGGAGTCCATGAGTTTACTTCCAGTTCCATGGCCCTCACGGATTTTATGCCTGGAGTCCATGAGTTCTCCAGGGCGCCCTTGCCCCTCATGATACTCCACATCTAGAGCCCATGAGTTCCATTCTTTCTCTTTTCTAATAAACTCTGCCTTAATCCTCATGTCTTCTTTGTGTGTGAGAGAGCCACTGAGTTTGTCTATTTGTTTGTTTATGAGAGAGAGAGAGAAGAGAAAGAGGGAGAAAGAGAGAGAGGGAAAAAGAGAGAGGCACACCATGGAGCATGTATGGAGATCAGAGAATAAATTAGTTCTCTCCTTCCACCATATGGGGGTTGAACTCCAGGTTTGTGAGCAGGCACTTTCCCTGCTGAGCTATCTCCCCCACTGGGTTTAATAACTGTTTTTGTTGTGATTTGTGTTTTGAGACAGGGGTGTCACTGGCTTGTGTTTTGAGACAGGATGGCCTTGTGACAATGCTTCCAAGTGCTGGGACTACAAGTGTTAACCACCGGGTCCAGCTAATGCTAAGAGCTTTATTTTCATTCATTCATTCATTTATTTAGTAAGACTTTTTTTTAGTACTGGAAATTGTTAGCCACGGCCATACTGTTTTGTAAAATCCTCTCCACTTGTCTACAACGTTGATGCTTGGAACGAAAGTAACTTTCCTTTCTAGATGTTTGTCCTTCCATCCCTCTAGTGGTCACCTCCAGAGACACCCACTGGATGACATTCTTCCACTCCCCAAACCTTACCTCCCTAACCACCCCTTAGCAACAACTAATCACGGGTCCAAAAAGGAATATTCCAACCCTCTTTTCTGTTTTTTTAATCTCCCCCAGAGTTAGCAGAAGGTGGGCTCTGGTTCTTCACAGGAGACCCCTCCCCCTACACACATGGGTTTCTTCTTTCCTAATAAAACCTGTGGTGGCAATGAGTTTTGGTCCTTCCTCCACGTTGGCCTTGTAGAAATCAAACTCAGAGCCTCACACTTGCTAGGCAAGTGTTACATTATGAGGCAAGTGTGCTGTGCTACTGCACAACCGTAGAGTCCTATATCTCAAAAAGTTTCTCCTACTAGTTTCAAAGTTTCAGGTTTTGCCAGATGATCTTTCCAAAAAGCAACTGTGAGAACATCATCTCCCTGCTTAATTTTTTAGTAATGCCCTGACTCTTTAGGATAAAGTCCAAACTACCCTCAAAGCCTTCACACTTCAGCCCCTCTCTCCTGAACCTTCCCATGTCCCTGCTGAGAAATTCAGGATCTTGTATATGCTCCACCACCAAGCTACAGAAACTCAGGATCTTGTGTACGCTTCATTGCCAAGTTACACCCACAATCCCACACACTTCAGTTCTGGCCTGCCACCTTGTCATGGTTTGCATGTGAGCTGTGTCCCTCTCCAAGTACCCACACACACACACACACACAGAGGCTCATGTGATTATATCCTTAATCGGTGTTAATGGTTGGAAGGTTGTGGTACCTTTAAGAGGTGGAGCTTGGAAGATGTGGGGGTGGGGCTTAAGGTTCCATGGCCAAGTCCTGCTTCTAGTTGGCTCTTAAGGTCTCCGCCTTCATGAGAGCATCTGATTTGAACTGATCTTCTGCTATGTGATTCCTTCCGTAATGAGCTATCTCCCCTCTGAAACCAAAAGCCACATAAAGCTTCCTTTCTCTCTTAAGTGGCTTGCATCAGAGTATTGTCTCACAGCAGAAAAGGACTGAAACACACTTCCACTTCACATCCTATGCTCCCTGTGGCACTGCACACCTAAGCCTTACCAGCCAGGGCACTCCAGGATCCTTCCTTCCAGTGTTTCTCTTCCCCTGAATCTCCTCCCTTGTCCCTTTTCACTCCAAATGCACTTATATAACGAACCTCTACTTATTTCTCCAGGTGCTTCCTCGGCCCTTTCCAATACACTCTTCGCTGTATTGAGTCTGTATTTATCTGGTGAATGGATGCATCTGTAATAAGAAAATAGCAGTAACAAAAAAATAAAGAACTAAAACCTCCATGGATTTATCCAATGTCTCAGCTACTAAACTCTAAACAGGTTTTGTTTAATTAATTTTTCCCTGTTATGTTTGCATTTTGGTATCAACTTGACAGTTTCAGACTGTTTGGGGCACAGCTGTGGAGGGTTAATGGTTGGGACAGATCCCTGAACAAGTCTGCAGGTACTTGATTGATTGCTGTGGAAAACCCAGCCCATAATGGTGATACTTTCCAATGGTGGATCAGATAAAAGGAGGTGCAAGGAGGAGGGACTTGCTCTTCCCTTATCCTATGATGATTTGCTGTGCAGTCTATTCTTCAAGCGTCGTGCACTTTTAGAACATTGTGGCCTTCTTTGTCGTTGCTGCTGACCTGAAGCTTCATCTTTTCCATCACCTTGTAGCTGTTCCCGCTGCCTCTGGAGCTTGGCCTTAGGCCTTGCTGCTGTTCACTGTTCATCACTGATGTCACAGCCCAGCGTCTTCGACCCTCCAGAGAAATAAAGGCTTGAGACCTTCTTGGGATCTTTTGACTTTGTGGAATACTCCTGTCAAGAGCAAAGTGACTGAGGGCAGCTGCTTTGAAGGACACAATTTTTTATTGTGAGTTATTTTAGTAAACTTATGTATGCATGTATATGTGTGTGTGTGTGTGTGTGTGTGTGTGTGTGTGTGTGTGTGTGTTACATTTTATAGATTCTTTTTCTTCAGAGAACCCTGACTAATGCAGAATTTAGTACCCAGGAAGTGGGGTGTTGCTGATAAATCTATGTGACTTTTGTGGATTTTGAACCTTTTTGTTGGAGAAATTTGGACTTTTTTGGATTCAAAAACATTTGAACAGAGTTTGGTAGGCCACTTGGAAAATAGAAGTGCTGAGAGAGTCATAAATTGTTTAGGTCCAGTTTGTGATGAGGGGAACAAGTACTTCAGTGAAGTCTAATTTAAAGAAAATAGACTGGGTTGCTTGATAGAGGAGAGCTGTGTTGGTGGCTGTAAAGTGCTGGATGTGGAAAGGTCAGGCAGCAGAACAGCTGGCGTTCTTGGAGAAATGAACATCAGTGAAGGGAAACCTAGTGACTTGCACTGGGACCATGAAGGAGATGAATACCACTGCATGCTCATTTTGGGGTTTGAAAATCCAGATTCCTTCAGGGGCCAAAGGCCCAAACTAAAGCTGCTTTTTGCCCTTTGGAAGTTTTGGCAGGCCTAAAAAGAGGCTTTTCCAGAATCAGAGCACTAACGGTGGTACAGCTATGGCTCCGGGGACCAAGCTACATTTCAACCTCACTTTGAAATCTGGCAGCGTCCCACAGGTGATACTGGTTTTGGTGTACTACTGAGGGGTTCGTGGAGAGCAGCAAAAGCTTGGCACTAAGTGGTAGGTGTAGAGTTCCTGCAAGAGAAGGTGAAGCTTATAGTTGCAGAGGTGAACCCAGAGTACTGTTTGAGATGCCAGAATCGTGGGATGTATGCTGAGGACAGTTGCAAGGGGAGATTTAGCCTGGTTCATAGAACTCTGCTTTTACAACTTTGAGCTACAAACAGGGACTGGGAATGCCTAGAATCTTTGAGCCACCTTGACTATGTGATGAGCAACAGAAAATGAACATTGAAGTACAGGATGAGGTATTTGATTGGCTGGACTTTGATTTAATTTAATGTGTTCTTATTACATCAAGATACTTCTGTTTTAATGTTTTATCTGTTTTAAAGTATTTAACTTATTTTGATTTAATACATTCTTAAGGTTAAGAAACTTTGAACTTTTAAAATGTTGAAACTGAAGTTTTAATGAGAGAACATTTTAAATTTATGAAATGTATTTATATTTTTAAGATAACTTTTAACATCTGTGGGGACAAGGATTGAAGGTTGCAGTTTAAAAGTGCTGTTTTTGTGTCAAGTTGACAAGGGATGAAGTGTCATATTTGGGCACAGGTGTCAACTTGATAGTGGAGGGTTTGAGCTTTGGGCACATTTGTGGAGAATTAGTGGTTGAGTTAGGCTCAGAGCAGACCTGCAGGAGATTGTCTAGCTGATGGGGAAGATTCAGCCTATGGTGGGTGGTAATTGGCCTTGGAATAAAATACAGAGAGCTGGTTGAGAGAGTTGGCATTCTTTTGTATACTTGGTCAGACATGCTGGTCTGGCAAGCAAGGATCGTCCCTCTCCCAGCCATTATGTATAGATGGTGTGGCGAGTTCCCTTGCCCCTAGTGTTGGTGCATGCTCTCCAGTCAAGCTGGACAGACTGAAACCCAGACTATAGCAAGAAAACCAACCCCTTGTTCCCTTAAGCCATTTGATGGTAATTTATCAGGAACTATGCAGGTGAACTGTAACATTCCCTAACATAGTTTGTGGCACACATTGTGAACTCAACAAATAATTGCTGTGTGTGCGTGTGCGTGCATGCGTGCGTGCGTGTGTGTGTGTGTGTGTGTGTGTGTGTGTGTGTGTGTGCGCGCGCGTGTTGCTAGGGATCAAATTCATCCAAGGAAAAGCAAGCAGTCTCCCACTAAGGTACATCCCATTTCTGAATGAAGTTTTGAATACATGTTTTCATTCTAGTCTTTCTGATTGCCTTAGGCATTTAGTGCTTAATACATTAATAAATATAGAACCTACTTTTAGCATGTAATTAATATTCTTTGAACCTGTATGTGTGTGTATTTCATCATGTCTATATGTTGCTGGGAGGGACTGAGTCCAGTTCCTCGTACATGCTAAATACATCTTTACCACTAAGCCACACCTCAACCCTTGACTCCATATATTTATGTATATGGTGCCGAGAATGGAACTCAGGGTCTTGCAGTGACAGAAGATGCTTAAGCATTTTCATTTTCATTTTCAAAGTACTTTTCCCCAAATGTTCCCATTCAGCTTGGTCTGCTCTCTACTTTGCAGGATATACTTCTTCTGTTTTTTTGCCTTTATTTATTTATTTTAATGTTTTTTCTTTATTTTTTTTATTTTTGTGGTACCAAGGATTGTACCTAGGGCTTTGCACATGCTAGACAAGTACTTTACCTATTGAGCCACAACCTCCAATCCCTTTTTTATTTACAATAGAGTTTAAGAGAGAAACAGAGAGATACAGTCAGCGACAGAGAGCAGTGAGAGAGAGAACAAGAGCCCCAGGGTACATTTGTGAAGTCAAAAGACAACTTTCAAAAGTCAGTTCTCACTTCTCTCCGTTCATCCTCTGGTCTGTGGGGACCTAACTCAAGTTGCCAGATTAGCACAGACACACCTTTACCTACTGAGCTGTCTTGCTGGCTCTTGTTATGACTGGTTATAGGAACGTGGATGAGAGTCTTTTCACACAGACATCTAAACAGGAAGCACAATACTAAAGCAAATACCTCTCCCACAAACTTCAGAGAGGGGTGTGGCTCCATGAGCTCTACCCCTTCCATGGTAGGGTGCTGTCAGGCCCAATCCTGAGGGGATCTAGTGCTGTAAACCTCAGGGTGCAACAGCCTTATGTCCGGAAGCCAGAGTTGTACACCTTTCCACTTCTGTTCTCCAGCTCTTACATTCCTTCCATCCCTTCTTTCTCAATGTTCCCCCAAGCCTTCCAGGGGATGTTCCATTTATGGCTCAGAACTCACTATTTATTCTCCATACTTTGACCAGTTATGAGTCTTTGCAGTCACTGCTGATTACTGCAAAAAGAACCTTCTCTAAGCAAAGCTGCCAGCAGCTCTGTTAGATAGGTACAGACATAGTTATCTGGAAGGCAATTTGATGGGCATGTCCATTTATCTAAACAACAGCAGTAGCTTCACCAAGATAACCTAGAACTGCAGGCTTCTACAATCTACTGGTTCTACAGAACTAGGTGTGAATCCTCTCCTGTGGAATTAGCCTCAAGTCCTATTGGAAAATGGTTAGTTACCCCATAACAGACTTGTCACTATTGTATCATCAAGGCTCATCCTGATGGGTGGGAACGGTACACAGTGTACACAGCTGAGTAAGACTGTTGACTTTGCTCCCAGCAGCCTAGAAGTAACTTCCAGCACTAGCTAATAGGGAGGAAGCTTCTAGCCAGTTCCAGCTTGATTTCTCTGTGTCCTATGACCAGGACATGTGACATCTTCAGCATTTTACCACCTAGTTCTGGTGTGCACTTGTGCTAGTTAGAGTTGTCCACTTGACAACTGAAGGCTGAAGTATAGGCACACCTGTGAAGAGCAGGTAGGCTTTAAACAGACTCTCAAGAAAGTATCTAATTGATACAGGAAGACACAGTCTATAGTGGGTGGGACCATTTCCTAGGCAGGTGGATAAGATGGAAGGCGCTGGTTTAGCACTTAGGCGCACTTTGACATACATTGGCAGACTTGCCGTCTGGCAAGTGAGGTTTGCCCCTCTCTCAGTGATCCCTGTGGATATGGTGTGGTCGGTTCCCTTGGCTCCTGGTGTTGGTATGAACTCACTGGCCAAACTGGGGTATAACTGTAACTGCTTTCCTTAAGCTGTTTGCTTGTGAGTGTATCAGCAACATGCTGACAAACTGAAACAGTAACCAACAGCAATGTAAGTGCTGGTATTGTTTTAGTGACCTCAGGGGCCTCCCAGGCTGACAGATGATAGTCAGGCAACCCTCTCTTGCCACTGGGATTTTCATTTAATAACCTACAGCTTCTAAGAGCCACCTTAATCCACACATGCAAGATAAACTGTCACACTTTTTCCATTTTACCTAACTGCGGTTTGATGTGTGAGTGTTGGCATGTGTGCAAGGGCACAAGGAGTGGCCGCTTGTTCCTTACTCCTGGCTGGCTGTCCATGGAGCTTCAGGATGATTCTCCTATGTCTGCTTTGGATGGCTGGAATTACAGACATCTACCACGCATCTGACTCTGCATGTGGGTTCTGAGGATTGAAGTTTGATCATCAGGCTTGTGTAGCAAAGACTTTTTTTTTATACATTTTTTATTATTATTTCCGCTCATACAAACTTAATAGGTACACCAGTTCCTTCCCTCCCTCCTCCTCCCCCCGAACCCCCTGCTCCCCCCCTCACCCCTCCCTCCCCATTCCCCAGTGCCTCCCTCCCCCAATTCCCAGAGAGTCCTTTAATGTGCATGCCAGATTCTCCTCTGGGCCCTCCTCTCCGATAACGTACAAGGATCCAGTGGCATTTCCCTGAACCCTTTCCCGTGTTCCCCTTAAGCATAGGAACACTACTGTGGCTGTCAATCCCTTGCCTCCAAGGATCTTGGTGCCTTTAGCAGATGCTAGACTTTGTGAGGTCAATAGTGTGTTGGACATTGCGCAGGGAATGCAAAGTCCAATTATGATTGCTTCGACCCTAACTTGTGTGGAGTATCTTGCAAATCATTGCTCCTTTTGCTCTTACAATCTTACCGCCCCCTCTTCCGCAAATGTCCCTGAGCTTCAGGATGGGGAGAGATTAGTCTGGCTTAGTTCTAGGTGGTTGTTTTAGAGTCTCTGAAGTTCTGGATTGTGGTTTGTTGATTTTCTTTTGCAGTTTTGCTGCTCCTGCAATGCCCTTCACTCCATCCTGATGGGCATTGTATGTCACCCCCTGGCCGAGACAAAAAGCTGTTAAACTGGAGTCTTGTTATAAGAGCACATTCAAGGATAGATGTAATAAAAGTAGGAATCCACAGTGAGGGAGGGGTCAATCACCCATTTGCAAAATGGTTACTTTTTATCTGCCAGACTGTATGCCCTCCCCTTCTGGTGAGATCATACCCCCTCAGTTGTAAATAATCAGGAACCAACGTCTGTGAACTTAACCAGGTGTCACATTACTTACTTGCAGTCCTTGATGGAGGCCTATTTTCTCTGCTGTAACATGGTCCCCTCTTTCCTTGTTTCTGGTATGGCCCTCCAACCCCATCCCTCCTGTTCATAATCCTTGCAATTACTGTAGGTATTACATAGATTTACCTTTGAGTGTCTCAAGGTGGGCTGGGTGGGTTTGGTACTAGGAGCCACCTATTAGGGAGTACATATGGCGCTAAATTTTCTGGGTTTGGGATATTTCACTTAATATAATTGTTTCTAATGACATCCATTTCCCAGCAAATTCCAGTAATCCATCATTTTTGATGGCTGAGTAGTACTCCATTGTATAGATGTACCACCCTTTCCTTATCCACTTGTCAACTGTTGGACATTTGGGTTGATTCCATGACTTTGCTATTGTAAACAGTGCTGCTATGAACATGGTCGTGCTAGTGCTATCAAGATGAACCTCTACTGCATGGGGGGTTATTCCCAAAAGTGGGATAGCAGGGTCATATGGCATTTCAATCTTTAATTTCTTTAAGAATCTCCAGACGGCTCGTCAGAGTGGCTGTATGAGCCTGCATTCCCACCAGCAATGTAGGAGAGTTCCCCTCTCTCCACATCCTCTTCAGCATTTGTCGTTGTTTGTATTGTGGATTTTTGCCATCCTGACCGGGGTGAGATGATATCTCAGGGAAGTTTTGATTTGCATTTCCCTGATGGCTAAGGAAATGGAGCATTTTTAAAGATATTTGTTAGACATTTTAATTTCATCCTTGGTAAAGTTTCTTTTAAGTTCCAGGGCCCATTTTTTAATTGGGCCATTGGTTTCCTTGGTGTTTAGTTTTCTATGTTCTTTGTGCACTCTGGACAGTAGAGCTCTATCAGATGTGTGGTTAGTGAAGATTTTCTCCCATTCTGTGGGTTGCCTTTGAGCTCGCGTTACAACCTCTTTATCTGAACAGAAGCTCTTTAATTTCACAAGATCCCAACTGTTGAGAGTTGGTAGCAGTGACTGTGCCATTGGATGTCTGTTTAGGAACTGTTGGCCTAGCCCAATCAGCTCGAGGGAGTTCCCTATCCTTTCAACTATGGTTTTTATAGTCTCTGGCCTTATATCAAGGTCCTTGGTCCATTTGGAATTGTCTTGTACATGGTGACAAGTACGGGTCCAGCTTTAATCTTCTGCATGTGGAGATCCAGTTTTGCCAGCACCATTTGTTGAAGATGCTATTCTTTTTCCATTGGATTCTTTGGGCCCCTTTGTCAAAGACCAAATGGCTGTAATTTTGTGGGCTTATATCTGGGTCTTCAATCCTTATCCATTGATCTCTGTGTCTATTTTGGAGCCAGTACCAGGCTGTTTTTATAACTATGGATTTGTAGTATAGACTAAGGTTTGGTATGGTAATACCTCCAGCAGAGTTTTTGTTACTTAGGATTGTCTTTGCTATCCTGGGTCTTTTGTGCCTCCATATGAATTTTGAGATTGTTTGGTCAACTTCTTTAAAGAATTGCTTTGGGATTTTAATTGGTATAGCATTGAATTTGTATATTGCCTTTGGTAGAATGATCATTTTTATGATGTTGATTCTGCCAATCCAGGAACATGGGAGGTCTTTCCACCTTCTGGTGTCTTCTGCTATTTCTTTCTTGAGGGTTTTAAAGTTTTCATCGTAAAGGTCTTTTACCTCCTTGGTTAGGTTTATACCAAGGTATTTCATTTTTTTAGGGGCTATAGTGAATGGGATTGTTTCTCTCAAGGCTTTTTCACTTCTTTCACTCTAGGCATATAGGCAGGCCTCTGATTTTTGCACATTTATTTTGTATCCTGCCACCCTGCTGAACTTCTCAATTAGTTCCAGGAGCTTCCTGGTGGAGTTTTTGGGATCACTCAGGCATAGGATCATGTCATCTGCAAATAGGGATAGCTTGACTTCTTCCTTGCCGATTTGAATCCCTCTTATGTCCCTTTCTTGTCTTATGGCTTCAACTAAGACTTCAAGTACAATATTGAATAGAAGTGGTGAGAGTGGACAGCCTTGTCTAGTTCCTGATCGAAGTGGGAATAATTCAATTGTTCCCCATTGAGCATAATCCTTGCTGTGGGCTTGTTGTATACAGCTTTTATTATATTGATAAAGGTTCCTTCCATTCCTACTGTCTCTAGCCTTTTGATCATAAAAGGCTGTTGGATCTTGTCAAAAGCTTTTTCTGCATCTATCAAGAGTATCATGTGGTCTTGGACTTTGGACTGGTTTACACGATGAATTACATTTATTGATTTGCGTATGTTGAACCAACCTTGTGTGCCGGGGATGAAGTTTACTTGGTCCCTGTGAATAATCTTTTTGATATCTTTTTGAATCCGATTTGCTAAGACTGTGTTGAGAATCTTTGCGTCTGTGTTCATCAGAGAGATCGGCCTATAGTTTTCTTTTTTAAGTGAATCTTTATTAGGTTTTGGGATTAAAACGATATTAGCTTCATAGAAGAAATTTGGTAGTGTTCCTTCCTTTTGTGTAGCAAAGACTTTTAACTGACCGAGTCCTCTCGATATTCCTCAAACTTTGTTTTTAAACATCAATCTAGCCATTACTTAGATTCTAACTTAACATTTTGTTGTTTTTGCAAAAACACTATAGGCTAATTTTATCCTTACCTTTTGCTTCACCTAAGGGCATGACCGTTTTATAGATCAGGAAGCAGATTTAGAATTCCAGCCCAGGTGTACTAGTTGATTCACACACACCCTGTGGGTGATAAGATATATAACCCAGATCTGAAAAATATTTTGAACCCTTGGTGATGGAAACCTTCTGAGACTTCCTCTGAGTTTCTGGTTATTTATTTCTTACACAACCTATCTGAGATACTTTTCCCCATACCTCTGCAGTGATATCCCATAGACTCTACTTACTATGGCTTATTCTCTCTCTCTCTCTCTTTCTCTCTTTTCTTTCTCGAATCTAGAGCCTCCAACATGCTAGACAAGCTATCTGTCACTGAGCACATCACCTGTCCTGTTCCCTCATGGAGCAGAGACACATGATGTCTAATTAAAACACAAATCTGACCACATTCTTGTATTCTTCTTACCAAATTATATCTAGGACAGTCTTCTGTCTTTCAGTACAACTAACCCAAGTGTTGCAGCCCACTGTATGTGTTGCAGTTCGCCTGCATGTTTGCTGATAAATCACCATCAAACTGCTTAAGGGAACAAGGGGTTTATTCTCTTACAATAGTCTGGTTACAGTACGTAGCCCAGCTTGATGGGAGAGCATGCACCAACACCAAGGGTAAGGGAACTGGCCACACCATCTCTACATAATGGCTGAGAGAGGGACAATCCTTACTTGCCAGACCAGCATGTCTGGCCAAGTGTACAAAAGGACACCTGCTCTCAGTATTTTATTCATCTATTCAGAGCCTAGTCCCACCTACCATAGACTGGGCTTTCCCCATCAGCTATATAATCTCCTACAGGTTTGCTCTGGGCCTAAACCAACCACTAATTCTCCACAAATGTGTCCAGAGCTCAAACCCTCAAGTTAACACCTGTGCCTAACTGTGACACCAAGCTATCTTACTTTTTAACTCCATCTTGCACACCTGAAGAGTCGTTTCCCCAAACATACTCATGTCTTTTCTTACTTGTCTTTTTCGTGTATAAATTATCATGAGTCACCACCCATAACCCATTAACATATGTGGGTTCCAAACCTCCATTCATGGGCCTCATCACAAATGCCAATTCTAATAAACCTCCTACGGATCCCAGGCGTTTCAGAACCTTTCTCATCAACCTTGTGTTGATCTTTATCTCACTGAACTCTATAATTTCTTCTGTCATCATCTGTCTTGTGCTTGCCATGCAGGACCGGTCTTTTGGCTATCCCTTAGTGGTTGCCAAATGATAGGGGGCAGTCCCATCTGAGTCCCCAAATGATGCAGGGACAGGAACCGACCGTCCCAATGATACAGGGTTCTTGCGTTCTGGAGTCGAAGATTGAAACCAGAACACGTGTAAAGGATTAAGGTAGAGTGCATTAGAGGAGAGCAAGGTTGGAACTCATGGACTCCAGAAGTGAAATGCCATGAGGGGGTAGGACACTGGAGAACTCATGGACCCTAGGCATGGAATCCATAAGCACCAAGATACAAGAAACGGACTCATGGCACAAACTAGAGTCCCAAAGATGGCTGCCAGAGCCAGGCATATTTATACACCTAGCCAAGCCCAGAAACTGGCTTTTTCTCATTGGTTAGCTCCCATTGGGACCCAACCCAGTTGCTTTTGGGTCCAAGTGGGGCTAGAGATGAAGATGTTTGTTGGATACGGAGGGCTCATCTCCATAATCCCCTCATAGGGAAGTTGGCCATCTTATCTCTGGGAGGATTGGAGTCAGTTCCTCAGCAGGGGTGTTCCTTCAGGGTGATTCCAGCAGTGGGGATGACCTTCCGGAATCCCAAAGACCTTCAAAGACCCTGAGAGACCCATCCCAGCATAGCTGCTCTAACCCTGCCACATTTGCACTTGACATCTCTAAGATGCTCTTCTACTTGGACACACACGTGTCCCTGGAGCCACAGCCCAAGAATCCGCTTGGGATTCCCAGCCTGCGGACGCTTCCATTGCAGCCATCGAGAGGGGGTGCTGGCTTGTTTGAAACGCCTCTAACGAATACTGGTTACCTGAGTCTTCCGACAATCTGTACCATGCGGGTTATTAAAAGTCTCTTTGATGACGCAGAGTGGGCCTGGGTGGAGGAGCTCCGGTTTGGCCGCGACGACGCTTGTCCCACGGATCCCCCCACCGAGGCCGCCCCGTGGGCTCGCCCCGTGGGCTCGCCGCTCTAGCCGGTTATATTGCAGTGCTCGCCGGCGCCTGGCGCACTCCGCCGCCGCCGCCTTCGCGTCTGGACCGCGCGCCGCCCCGTGGCCGCGCACCGGTCCCCGCAGCTTGAGTGAGCAAGCAGCCTGGGAGCGCGTCGCTTCCCCGCGGCCTCGGCGCCCGGAGGGCTTGATCCTTCAGCGTTCCCAGCGGCCGCGGCGCCCGGCATGTATCAGAGCCCGCGGCGGCTCTGCTCCGCCCTGCTGCAGAGGGACGCCCCGCGCCTGCCGCTCTCCGGCCTGCGCCGCCTGCCGCTGCCCGGCCGCCGCCCCTCGCCCCCGCCGGCGCTCGGCCCCCGCCGGCCCGCGTCCCCTCGACTCCTGGCCGCGGCCTCGGCGGCCTCCGGCGCCGCGAGGTCGTGCTCCCGCCCAGGTGAGTGACGGCTCGCGGGGATGGCGCGCCGCTCCGGGAGCGAGCGAATGAATGAGGCCGCGGGTCGGCTCGTCCTGCCGGCGCCCTCGGGCCTGCGAGCAGCCGGGTTCCGGGGCGTCGGTGCCCGGGGCCACCTTGGTCTTCCTCTTCGGTCTGGGTCCCTCGCGGTCTAGCTGAAACCTGTTTCCGAGCCACAGGATCGCTTCTCTTTTTTCCTAACCTCGCTGTGCTGGCGGGGGGCATCGCGCCATTGCTCTGCATATGGACATTTTTATGGGGAAAGAAAACCTGAAAGGATCCTTGCTTGATTACATGACTTGCGTGGCCCGGATGCTTTGAATTTTTTTCCTGTCGTGTTAATCGGTAGCACGTGTTGACTCTTCACATTTATTACATTCGGATTCTTTTGGAGCCTTCCTCTCCCAGTACTAATGTCCTTGGGTGCTTGGAAGGCAGCCGGGGAAGATCTTGGGTAGCTGAACCTTTACTAAGAACCACAGTTATATATCAGAAGCTTGAGCTTCCCTTTTCTGCCGGGGACATGTATTACCAATGCCACGGAGCAGATGCACATTAATGATAGCTCTGAAAATGGAGAAATAACCGTCTCTCCCTAAAAACTGTCAATTACTTCATAGTGCTTCTTTGGAAAGTGTATTTTGGTTGTGCTCAAGTTTTAACTTATTACCTTTTGACATTTGTTACAACCGTACTATCTTACAACAGTGCATTTTGGTAGAAAAGCTTGGGGTTAAAGACTACTTTGCCTCTTTTAACAGGAACTAAAAACTTCAAGTCATAATCATATTATCCACAGACTGTATTTAAGCAGGGTATAATTTTTTTCTTAAATTTAGGGTGTTGAAATGGATGTGGTGGGTGCACACCCGTAATTCCAGCACTCAAAAGGCTAAAGTAGGAGGTATCAAGAATTGGAGTTTAAAATAACTGTCGGAATGGAATACTGCCAATAATTGTGGGGGTTTTTTTCCTGCTGGGGATTTGCAGAAGGAACACCCTTGAATCTGAGGAGGAAAAACTTAAAAGCAGTTAGTATCTCATAGCCGCTCATATCAGAAATACTCTCTGGCTCATTCGGAGGCTGGTGTGTTGTCATTTAGAACATCTTGAGGACACACATGGCTTAGGAAACATGGAACACAGCCAATTATGTTAACTGAGTAAATGATCACACACTAGATTTACTGAGCTAGACTTCTGATACAGGGGATGCTTTGTGAGTCTTTAAAAAGTTGTCTGAAACCCCTTGATTTTAGATAAGGAAGGGGCTTGGCCAGGTAGAGTGTGAACCACAAAAAGAAAAGAAATTGTGGGGTTTTAATGTCACTTAAATTATTGTAGCCAGTTGCCGCCTCTAGACACTTTATCCTTTCTTGCCTTTCTGCTTTCAGCCATGTGGGGGGAGGTGCTCTCACCAGTTGATTCATTCATTGCTTGATCCTTGTCCAGTGTCACCCCCTATGGGAGATTTGGAACTAAGGCCAATATGAAGTCTACAGCACTGTTACTGCCTATTGAAAGGTGATGTTTAAGTTGGTGCCATGGCTCAGACTAGAATATATCTCTGTTCAAGGTCAGCTTAGGCCTGTCTGTTCGAATGGGAGATCCTAGAGGGAGAGATTTGCACACAGGGCACACTTTTAACCTTTTATCCTCACTGAGGCTTAGGGGTGCAGGAGCAGAGAAGCTTCTTTCAGGGGTGATAATGAGCTTTAATCGCTGCAGACTTCAGTTGGTGGCTGAGCTAGACCTTGAAATTCTGGCTGGGGGAAAGTAATATGAAGCCTTTTGTTGAGGAAAAGCAGAAGGAAAAACAATGAGGCATGGCTGAAGAAGGGAGAGAGGCTTTAGATGTTTCTCGAAGGCCTGGGCTCAGGCCAGCCTCAGTTGCCACATGGCTGTGGATGATTTCAAGCTCTTGATCCTCCTGCCTCCACCTCCCCGGTGCTAGGATTACAAGTGGGGGGGGGTAGTAGTGAGTCCTCACACTTCATGGTCTGCTACTCCTACCTTGCCCCTGGTAAGTGGACTTACTGGGAAGTGGGGCAGTCATTTGGGAGTTATCACCTGCTCTGTTTTGATTCTTAAAGGGGTTGGTGATGGTGCCAGCGCTTTTCTTCCCTCTGCCAGGCAGAGATCGCAGCCCCCTGGAGGAGGACTGTTGACAGAGTTACTGGGCTGCGCCTGTGGTGGAGGCGCATGTGGGCTGGTGAATGCTGCCCTCCAGGCCCCTCCCCCCAGCTAATGAGTAGTTGGTTGCATTACTGTTCTCCACCACTGGAACTTGGTCCCTTTTTCTTGGTACAGGTTTAAAGGCAAATACCAGCAGCTTTATTTAGTACGTTGATTAACTGTGTGAGTAAGCCACTTAGAAGTGGGAATCTTGTAATTATCAAGCTGCCACAGAATGTGTTAGCTTTCCCTGTCCTTATGGGAAAGCTAACACTTTTCTGTACCAGTCGGTGGTAACAGTTCACATAACAGTTCACATACAGAATCCCATACTCACGTGCTTGCCCAGGCACGCACACGCTGACATTTGCAAATCCTTTAATCTTGCTTGTTGATGTCTTCTATCAATCATCACCTAGGGAAAAAAAACAGTGTCAGGCACTGCATTGATCAGGGTAATCTAGAGGAGCTGAGCTGATAAGATGAACATATATGTATGGAATTTATTAAATTAACTCACAAGATAAAATCTGAATAGAATAGACCAACAAGAGCTGCCCAGACCTGCTCAGTTCAGGAGCTGAACAGGTCAGCAGTCCCGCTCTGCTGGTAAAGGCCCGAGGATTCCTGTAACGTCTCTCAGCTGTTCCCATGTGATACTAACAGGAGGGTTCCCACAGTCCCCAAACCTCAGTCTCCTTGGAGAGCTAAAGAGGCTGCATTTTGATGTTAGTGAACAACAGTCATGGAGCAAGGAGGAATGGTAGGACTAACGAAGGAGGACCACCATTAGGGAACCAGCAAATACAGGACAAAAGATGGAGGGTCCAACTCCCTTTATTGGGTCCACCCCCGGAATGTGCCACCCACTGTGGGCTAGGTCTTCCACATCCATCAGGCAATCTCCTGTAGGCTTGCCTGTCAGTTCTTCACAGCCGTGCCCAAACTCAGCCTGTAGCTACCAAGTTGACACTTGTGTCTATCACAGGCAAAATATCCACAAGCTTTATTGAACAGCAGCACGCTTAAAGATCATATGCTACATTGTTTCACATGACTAACTGCAGCAGAATTGAGAGGAGCAATTGGGATAGTTGGATTAGTTAGGCAGAAAAACTTTGCTTTGAAGAAATGGGTGGGAGAAAAGACTGTGAAGAAGGTGTTAGCACACCAAGGAGACAGCTCAACTGAAAGAAGCAGGATAAGGCACCTGAGTTCCATCCCAGAAGCTCACCTAGTGGGAGGAAAGTCCACCTGTACACCGTGATGTTGCATGTGCCCTCAATCCCCTCCTCTCTTTCATAAATTAAATTTTTTAAAGTTGAGAGCAATGGAGAGGATCTTCCCATATCGTCTTAGCTAGGTAAACCCAGTTTAGCAAATGCCCAGGTGCCTCTGGAAGGTTTGGAGATGTTTTATGAGCTCTGCCCTCCCTTTCCAAAGGTAGTGCTTCTGGAAGTTTGAGGAGGATTCTAGAAGAGTGCTGAGGTCTTTGAACTTGAAGCCCATGTGACTTAGAGGACTGGGCCAGCACAAGCAAAAGAAAGACTGAGACATTAGTCCTAGGGCAGCCTTGGCTAACAGCTAGACCCTGTGAGAAAATAATCAGGCACAACTTCAGGGAGAAGGGAAATTTATTTGGCTTAGAGTTCCAGCGCTGATATAGTCCATGTGGCAGGAATTGCAGCAGAAGTCACGGCTGCAGGCAAAACAGGAGGCCTGTTCAGGTCCCTGCACTTACGAGAGCAAAAGCAAACTTCAGAAAGCAGAACAGGGATGATTCAAACTGCAAGGCCTGCTTAACTACCACCCTGCCACGTCCCTTCCTCTAGCCAGGCTCTACTTCCTAAAGCTACCACATCACCTTCCCAAACATTAGAATCAGTTAAGGCAGAAAAACTTTGCTTTGAAGGAATGGGTGGGAGAAAAGACTGTGAAGAAGGTTAAGGATGCAAACACATACGCCTGAGGGGTAGAGGGTAGGGGGCAGGCAGCTCACATTCAAGCTGTGACAAAAGTCTCAAAAGGCAAGTGTATATGTGTGACTGTTTGTGGAATTGAGACTGTCCGTGGTAATGGAAGTTTTTCTGTTTGATTGTACAAGTAACTATTACAGATAAATAAATATGATAATCCAGGAGGTATCCAGCCTTTACTGAAGAGGAAGTGAGGCAGCTATCCTCTAGTGTCTGGAAAGAGGAGGCAGAAGGGAGACTGACAGCGTGCGTGTTAGCACATGTTGGCACAACTTGGGGCCACCATGGCGCCATCCAGCGGTAAATACTCAGGGACGTAGAGAGTAATATGTGCGGTGGGTAACCCCATTTGTACAGCTAAGATGCTATGAATTTGTTTATTTTGCCCTCTTTATGCTTTAGCAGTGCTGGGACTTGAACCCTGGGCCTTCCTGACCTAGGGTAGTCAAGTACTCTAGCTGTATCCCTAGCTCTTTTTGGATTTCTCACAATGGGAAAAGCAGCTTTCCTATGTATAGAAAGAGGAACACCAAGCCACAAGTCCGTCTTCTTATCCCCACATGGCCTCAAACAGCACTTGAAACAGACAGGAAAAGCTTAGCTTCTGTGTCAGAAGTTAAAGGACGGGAGCGCCTGCATCACCTCGTCCTCCTGGCCTTTGATCCCTGCGGTGGAGTCTGAACCTCTGGTGATTCTGACAGGCGCTCAGTGGGGTGAGCTGGGTTAGGAGTTCAGGTCTTCCTGATGCACCATTTTCCGTGCTTCCAAGCGTTAGGAGGAGCCTTAGAGGCTGGGAGAACATCATGACTTATTCTGTCTTTAGGCTTGGATTAGCATGAAAAGAAGTGCTCAAAAGTCCAGACCAGGGGCTGGGGATGTAGCACAGCTCTTGGCCTAGCCTGTGCAAAGCATGGATTTGATCTGGGCCCACAATCTGTACTCTTGTAGTCCCAATTCTTGAGAGGCTGAAGGAGGATGATCGAGAATTGAAGGTCATCCTCAGCTTCATAGTGAGTCTGGGCCAGAGCCAGCTTGGCATACATGAGATACTGTCTTTAAAAAAAAAAAAAAAAAAGCAAAAGTTGGAGGCTGTAGCTTTAATAGAGGCCTCGCTTTAATCTCAGCACCACATGTGAAAAACAGGTGAAAACTGCTGCAGCGAAGTGTTTGGAGTTCTTGGTTTCCACATTCCATTCCCTCTGCCCTCCTCGGTCCCCACTTTTCCCTCTGTGTCCTCTAGTCTCCCTCTTCTGCCCTTTCACATAGCCCCTCCACTGAACTGCCTCCCCCACCCCCATGCTTAGGACTGAATTCTGAGCCTCTTGCGTATCACTGAGCACTTACATCCCAGGCCACTTACATCCCCAGTTGGCATGGCAGGCTTCTCTGTGGAATGCTTAGGGCGCTGGAGACTGACCAGCAAGGAAACTGCCATCGGGGTTTCTTGGTCCCACCTTTCACCTCTCAGTTTTGAAGTCCTCTTGAAGCTAGACAAGATAGCTCAAGTTGGTAATCCCAGCCCTCAGGAGGCTGGAAGACTGAATTGAGACCAGTCTGAACAGTGACAAAGCGCAAAGGGAAAAATGTAAATGTCCACTGGAAGTTCATTCATTGGTGGCTGCTGATCTGTCAGTCACTCTTGGAAACCCAAAGCACTTCGCCTACTGTCTTTAGCCCCTCATCTGATCTGTCTGCAGGTAAAATCTGGTGTTTGGAGGGTGTGAGGCTGAAGCTTATGCACCTGTTTCCAATTCATTCTTGAAGGAGCTGCTGTTATAGCCCAGTGGACTCTGTGATCCAGGCTGGCCTCAGTGTGGGGAGGCTGACCTTGAGTCTAGCATCCTTTTGCCTCACAAAGTACCACTGTGCCCCCCAAGGCTCTGGAAACTAGGAAATTCATATTGTTTCTCTGTGTCTTTAGGTGGTAGAAAACTCTTTAGCTTTATGATGTATTTGTAAACTGACTCAATTTCATTTTAATAAAGTATAGGTTGACAAAGTTTCTGTGAAGAACTCCTAATATTTAAGACTTTTGACCATATGTCTCAACTGCAGTTCTCATGTGAAAACATCCATAGACAGTGTAATATATGAGCTCTTTAAACATTCATCTGCATGTGCGTGCACAGAAGTCAGAGGACAATGCCGTGGGCTCAATTCTCTTTCTGCTTTTATATGGGTTCCTGGGATCAAACTCACTTCGTCACAGTTACACACAAGCCCCTTTACCTAACTGAACCATCTTGCTGACCCTATGTAAATTTTATTTACAAACATTGAAATTTGAATTTCATATTTTTTTCACATGCCATGAAATTTTAATGTTAAGGTGTTCCCTCGATCATTTAGCAGTGTATAAATTTTCATAGACGATCACTAACCACACAAAAACAGGAGACATGCCAGATTTGGGCTGGAGTTTGTGGCCCTGGATCTAGAGAGTTCCCAGCTCTTAGCAAGTTAATCCTTCGGATCTTTATATTTGCAGAGTCGGCCATGTTCTTGAGCATGCCAGAGATGGAGTTAGGTTTTAGATCATGCTTCACATTTCCTCTGAGCATTATTCTGGAACGCCCAGCGTGTAGAAGCAGTCAGCCAGTCAGTGAGCATGTGAGCCTCAACAAGTTGTTGTGCACTCTTGCTCTCCCATAGAAGCATCAAGTAT
Organism: Typhlomys cinereus; assembly: GCA_023101885.1. Taxonomy (NCBI): domain Eukaryota; kingdom Metazoa; phylum Chordata; class Mammalia; order Rodentia; family Platacanthomyidae; genus Typhlomys; species Typhlomys cinereus. The sequence goes on along the minus strand of JALPQD010000438.1, from coordinate 1,834,200 downwards.
TTCCATGGAGCTAGATCTGCTAGTTCAGGCTGTCATACCTGATGGCTCGCCTTTTTGTAGAGAACCCTTTAGCTCTCTCTGATCTTGGTGCTGGTATTTTTAGACATATTAGGTTGAAAGTCACGACCTTCACTTGATATTTAGTATCACCAGGAGAGTTATGACACTGTTTGTACACTTTGTGCTGTACCAGCATGTGTGCCATGGCGACAGTGACGTCTGCAGATGGAGGAGGTGAAACATGACCTCTGTGGACTCCTGGCACAGGGTGTGGACTGCTGGGAGCCAGGCAGAAGAGCAGTGGACCAAGGCACAGGTGACCCTTCAGGGCCTCATCGAAGCCTTCTGACATGTGTCCACGTCTGGAGAGTGACACCTGCCTTGGTGTGGCTGGAGACAGTGAAGACACAAGGAAGCCGGCATGTTGTCGCCAGCACTGACAGCCTGCTCTTTAAGCCCAGCAGTTAGAGGTGCTGACATTTAGCTGGTGGCTTAGACAGGCAAGATCCAGCTGGCCTAGCACTCCTCACAGTGACCCAATGACATAAGCAGCCAAGGCATGGAGTGTATGAGCTGTCTGGATCCTGATGGTGAACTGAGACATGAGGTCTTCACTCCGCATGCGCTTCTATTCCTCCCCACCACCACCCCCATTCGATCATATTCAGCGTTGATGCTCAGTCACTAGATTTTGAGGCTGTTCATAGCCAACATGTTTGAATCTCACCAGAAAATATTCTCCTGCATCAGCACTCGATACAATGTCCCACGTCTGGGGGTTCTTTCTGTCAGTCTGTGGCGTGTGAATTAATCCTGTCAGTCCACAGTATGTGAATTAAAGTGGGTGCATCCATTCACCTAGGGCCTTAGAGGACATGCCTCACTGTTTAAGCTTTGCTTGGTGCACAGTCTTAGAAATAGTTATGGCTAACTTGTCTGCACTTGGTGCTGGCTTTGAACTCGTCTTGCTTGTGCAGGGTAAGCACTCTATCCTGAGATGTAGCTCAGTCTTCTTTTTATTTTTGTTTTTGAATCTTGGTCTCCCATTCTGGTCTTGAACTCCTTTGTGGCCCAGGCAAGCTTCAAAACTTCAGTCTTCTGAAGCCTGCCAAGACTTGTCACATTGTGCCCAGCTAGTTATGTTTGATGGTGCCCTCTCTATAAAGCTAAGAGCCCGGGGTTCTTGAGGCTTATAGGTGATAAATCACCCCACCAATGGAAGACTTTGCCATCACTTGCCAGTGTTCTTTTGGTTAAGAGTTTTTCATCATTTTCTATTTTACCATACTGGGAGTGGAGCCGTGGCAAGTGAATGAATGTCTAGTATGTGGCATCATGGGCATACCTATAATCCCCCCTCACTTGGGAAAGTAGAGGCTGGAGAAATTCAAATACCCACTGTCAGCTAAAGTTAGAGAACCAGGTCAGGTGTGAGGAAAACTGTTGACACAGACCCCAGGGGCTTCAAAACATATTAAGTATACAGTGCATTCATTATCCAGATTGTCTTAAATCAGTGGGCACTTTAGGTGAGCGGTCATCCACTTGGCTCAAAGGTGACATGGACTCAGGAACCTATTCTAGGAAGCCTAACAGAAAATTAACTTTCAAAGTAGTTGTCCTAAGCACTAGGTGGCAGCATTGAGCTGCTGTTGCCTCATTTGTGGTATTGGTTGTGTTGTGTGTACTTTACTGTTGAAGGTTTTCTTGGACCCAAGCTTGATCTGCTCTTGTAGCTTCCAGGTACACCCAGAAGATAATCCGCCTTTTGCTTACCCTTTGGCTTTTAGCCACCTTTTCCTGAACTACCTTTACTAAGCACACACTCATTGTGAGAAGAATTCTCCCCTCTGGATGGCTGGGCAAGCCTGAAAGCAGCAGCAGGTACTGGGGAGGGGGTGTCAGGGGAGATGTCTCCACTCAGTTTGTCTGCAGCCATTCCTCCTTCAGCTTCAGGCTCCTTTTTGGCTTGACTAAGTAGTGTTTGTTATTCTGACATTTCCTATTGTTGCAGTTGAGGGGATTTATCCAGGTGTGGAGCCATCCCAGAAGTCTAGGCTCAGAATGTTTCTGGCTGCCAGATTCCTCAAAAAAGTAATTGCTGTTAATGCCACCACAGTTCCCCCAGTTGCTAACCTGGGATGCACTCTACTCGGCAGGTCACGTGATCTTTTCTCTTCCTGGGCTTGCCATTTAACGTTGCCCCAGCCTGCACTCTTCCTTCCTGTTCTGCAGCCCAGGCCCGGCTTCTCTCCACTGCGCACTTCCATCCTCAGTGGTCGATACGTCAAAGTGCCAAATTCCTGGTTGCCACAAACCCCAGCAAATCTTCAAACCACTTTATTTGGCAGCTTCATCCTTCCTGCTGCTCAGCCAAAAATCTTGTAGACCCCCCCCCACTTTAGTCACAAAACATATTTGAGTCATCCACAGAACTTGGATCCAGTTTGAAAATTATTCAAAATCCAGCCACTTTTACCACTACATGTTACTTTCCTGGTCACTGACCAAAGCCTGGCAGAAACCTGGTGAGGAAGGACGAACCTGACTCCCAGCTTCAGAGAGTTGGGTCTGGGTATCGGTCCTGCGTGCTTGGGCAGGACATTTCAACAGGAGTGTGTGCAGGAGAAGAGCTCTTCACTGGTGACCCACTAGGGTTCAGCCCTGGTGACTGTGTGCCCTCGCTTCTTGCAGCCAAGCCCCACCTTGTGAAGGTTGCGCAAACTCCCAAAGTAGTGGCGCACTGGAGACAAGGCATGTGTCTAGCAGGCATTGTATAGACACTGCCTTGCTGTCCCTACTGCAGAGCAAGTGAAGCTTTGGCCTCCTGCTGAGGGGTGTCAGTGTGAGGGGCGAGCCATGGCCAGCAGCAGGGTGGGCAAGAAGTCAGCAGTTGAATAACTGTGCTTTCCTCTCCCCAGCAAGTTCCATGGGAACCGGCACGAGCCGACTCTACAGCGCTCTCGCCAAGACCCTGAACAGCAGCGCCGCGGCTCAGCACCCTGAGTATCTGGTGTCAGCTGACTCAGACCACCTGGAGCCCATTGACCCCAAGGAGCTTCTGGAGGAATGCAGGGCCGTCCTGCACATGCGGCCACCCCGCTTCCAGAGGGATTTTGTGGAGCTGCGCACAGACTGCCCCAGCAGCCACCCTCCAGTAAGGGTCATGCAGTGGAACATCCTCGCCCAAGGTATCTGTGTGCTTTGGTGCTGAGCCCCTGAGCCCGCTTGGGGTCCTTTCCATGTTGCTCAGGCCCAGTGCTCCAGGTCACGTGTTGGGGATATGGGAGGGTAGAGGTTGAGTCCTCTTGAACCTCCGACCTGATTTTTTCCAGCTCCGTCCCCTAGCGCAGGGCAGCTGAGTGGTCGGCATGCAGAACTTCTGTGGGTTGGCAGCCGTGTGAGGTTGGGGTTTAGAGTAGGTAATGTGACTAATAACTTCTCATCCATATTCACTCACATAACTTGAGATCCAGGAAATTGCTAGCCAGGTGTGGGGGCTCACCTGTAATCACAGCATTCAGAAGGCCCGAGCCTGAGCTACAGAGTGAGAGACCCTGTCACAAAAAAAAAAAAAAAAATTCTAAATTCAGTCCTGGCATCACCAATAAAATAAAATTTAAACATACTAAAATTTTCTTCATTTCTTTGTTCGCCAACATATTTTGTGACAGAAAGATCCCTTTACTAATCTGTCACATTCAACACGGAGGTGGCCATCTGACCAGAGACTAAGTGTTGGGTGGTTGATAGCCTTCACTTCCTTCTGTAGGAGCAGCTAGCTACAAGTGAGATGGGGCGCAGATCCTGGCGGGTGCTAGTCCAGGCTTCCGAGACTGCTGACAGCTTTGTTCGCAGCCATGGGTTAGGAGGGCAAGACATTGTCCATGTTCATCACACACCTGCAATCTTGATTCATTTCTCAGGTGTTCATGCAAATAGGAAAAGCTGCCCATTAGTCGGTTTATTTTAGTAGGTGTCAAAAGCTGTATTTATAATAAATTCTTTCAGTTGATGTGCCTTGTACCCCTGGGACTACAAAGACATTTCTCTAATTAAGCCTCACAAAGGACTCATGCCAGAACACACTACAGGAAAGTTCCAGTGTAAAGACGCCTGTCGCTTGCTCTAGATGGTCCCAAGTTACTGCTGCAAGTGGATTAGCACTGGAGGTGGCCAGACCAGCATAGACCCGGAGTTCTTTGAGGTATTATGCTTGTTGTAGCTGACGGCTGCCTGACTTTTTCTTTCAGCTCTTGGGGAGGGCAAAGACAACTTTGTCCAGTGCCCCGTTGAAGCCCTCAAGTGGGAAGAACGGAAATGCCTCATCCTGGAGGAGATCCTGGCCTACCAGCCTGACATCCTGTGCCTGCAAGAGGTGGACCACTACTTCGACACCTTCCAGCCGCTCCTCACCAGGCTGGGCTATCAGGGCACATTTTTCCCCAAGCCCTGGTCGCCGTGTCTGGATGTAGAGCACAACAATGGGCCCGATGGCTGTGCCTTATTTTTTCTGCAAAACCGTTTTAAGCTCATCAGCAGCACCAATATCAGACTGACAGCCATGACCCTGAAAACCAACCAGGTGGCCATTGCACAGACCTTGGAGTGCACAGAGTCTGGCCGGCAGTTCTGCGTGGCTGTCACTCACCTCAAGGCCCGCACTGGCTGGGAGCGGTTCCGATCTGCTCAGGGCTGTGACCTTCTCCAGAACCTGCAGAATATCACTCAGGGAGCCAAGACTCCCCTGATCGTGTGCGGGGACTTCAATGCGGAGCCCAGCGAGGAGGTCTACAAGCACTTCGCCTCCTCCAGCCTCAACCTGGACAGCGCTTATAAGCTGCTGAGTGCCGATGGCCAGTCGGAGCCCCCCTACACCACCTGGAAGATCCGCACCTCGGGGGAGTGCCGCCACACGCTGGACTACATCTGGTACTCGAAGCACGCCCTCAGTGTCATCTCGGCGCTGGACCTGCTCACAGAGGAGCAGATTGGACCCAACCGGCTCCCGTCCTTCAACTACCCTTCAGACCACCTGTCGCTAGTGTGCGACTTCAGCTTCAATGAAGAGCCCGATGAACTTCTGTAAGGGCATATTTCTAATGACAAGAGTCGTAGCAGGGCAGGGGATGGCGGACTGAGACAGGAAGAGGAGGAGGAGTTTAGAAAGCAACCAGTGTCACCTGGATGTCTTCCAGCCCTCCAGCCTTCCTAGCCTTCCAGTGCTAGTTCACAGGCCTCTCGGTTAAATCTGTAGCCAAGAAGGTGTTACACTCCAGCTGAGTGTTTCACTTCCCCACCTTCATTACCTTTTCAAACAACCACTTGGGCATTACATGATTCTTGTTTGAAAACTTCAGTTGAAGATGGTTTTAAAAACTCAAAAGTTGCTTGAGTCCATAATTAACAGGTGTAAGAATTTTTTAGACAGCATTAGTTATTTATTTGTGAGTATTTTTATGTCTGAGAAATGCATGGAAGTATTTATTTTTTTATATCTTCATGTACAGTTAAGTAATTATAGCATTAGGGGCCACACAGAAGCATAACTTATAAAGTGATTTACAGTAATTTCCATAAAGTTTCAAAATGTTTTTTTCATTTGGTGGTCTAACAAACTATATCCAAAGGAACCCTTTAGATTGGAGGGGGTGTGTTACTTACATGCTAAGTATCAAGTCTGTTTAATGATCTTAAGTGGATTCCATGTTTTCCATTGTTTCTCAGATTGCAGCTAGCCTGCAGAATTCATCTCGGTTCCCATTGTTTAGACAGTATTGGGCATTTGTACCTTATCATGGTATAACATCAGTACCCATAAGAACGTTGCCAGTATCATTCCTGTAACACCCAGATGAAATCCCAGCACTCACAAAAATGTGAGTAGCTGTGGCCAGCCTGAGCTACATGCTGAGAGAGAAATACACATGTACGCGCACACACAAAAAAATCATAAGGCAGGCAGATGACTGGATTCAAAATTCCTGAAAGAAAATGTAAAACATAAATGATAAAGTGTTCGAGTTGAGGAGATAACGTGGAATTCTCTGCATCAAAAACAAAAGTGATAGATGACAATTGAAGCTTCTTTCAAATAACCTGTTGGTGATAAACTGGTAAAAATTTTAATGTGCAAGTTGTAAATACAAAGATTAATAAATGGTCTTTTAAAACTAGTGCTTTTAATGTTTGTCTTTTTAGTACAAAAATAATGTGGGATTAGACTGAGATTTTAATGTTAGTGACCCACACTGTCCATTTACACACCCAAATCAGTGGATAGGGTTCTGTATCTACACATTCAAGGCGTCAATTCTGTGCTTACAAGTAGCTTGGTGCTAGGTTGGAGTTGCCCCAAGTGGCTCGCTCCTGCCTGCACGCTGTTAGAATTCCTTTTGGAGCCAATGAGGTTTTTAATGACACTACACAGTCCAGGGCTTCTGTGGAACACATCACATCTGTCCTAGCACTGGAGTTGGTTCAGATCATGGTGATATCTGTTGAGAAACAGGACACAGGTTAGAATACTTGTGAGCACTGATGCTGTTTACCCTAGACCGTGCCAACTGGAAGAGAAACCATGGCAGCCACAACAGGCACATCTAGATGAGAATAAAAGCCAAAACCATGTTTGAATTTCAAGTGTTGTCTGCCAGTTCATGAATTAGTACTGTGATTGGGCATATGGGAGGGAGAATCCCACTGGAAATGAGTGTGACTGTAAGGAGACAAAACTCGAGGCCAGAAACTTAAATGCTTCCCCTAACATTTCTTGCCTGATGTGTCTGCATTTGTCTTCCAGTGTGGTTATGTGAACATTTTACATAGGAGTTGTTAAAATATATAAATCTTTCGTTGCATTCATTTTTAACTTTTTTTTTTAAAGATTTGATTGCATATGTGTCTCAGAGGGCACTGTGTGCTTGTGGAATAGGCCAAGGGTGACATTGGGAATCACCCTGGTTTGCTCTACCTCCCTTTGCTTTGCTCTGGAGTTGCCCAGGATCAGAAATACAGACAGTTGCTATTTCCTCCTGTCATTTTTATGTGGGATCCAGGATCCTAAGTCAGGATCTTCCCACTTGTAAGGTAGAAGTTTAACCCCTGAGTCATTTCTCCAGCCCAAGTTTTGCATTTTAACTTTTCAACCCACTGAGTATGTTCTATGTATAAATTTCTTACTCCATCTCCATGTACCTTTTGTTTGTGTTCTTCCACTTACAAATTCTTAATATTTTGGTGGTCACTGAAATAGGGATTTGCTGGGGGTGCCCTACGTACACCTCTAATGTCTGCACATAGGAGTGAGATTGGAGGCAAGAAGGTCGGAAGTCTTTTGGCTAGTGCATGACTTCATCAAATTCCAGACCAGCCTGGGATACTGAGACCTCTGAGGGGCCAATAAAACAGCTTCAATGAGCAAGGGGGCTTTGGGCAAACCTGGAGGCTTGAGCTTAGTCCCTGTAGCCCACATGGATGGGAGCTGAGACTAGGTTTTCCAAAGTCTCTCATCCACTGGGCCACCTCAGTCTTCTGGTAACTGGATTTTAATGTACAACCAGGGTCTGTTTGCTGGGGTATGAACTCAGTTGCACCACGGTTTTTTTAAATTGCCTAATTTCTTGAAGTTTACTTCCATTTTATTGTGCTCTTCAGTAGGATGGGGTATTGCCACTTTAGGCTTCACTTGCATACAGGTACGTAGAAATACAGCAAGTGCTCCTTGCTTATTGCACTGACAAATAGTCAAAGACGGGAGCAATAGCAGCACAAGCTTGCCGTGATCCATCCCAGGACTGGGTAGGAGGGTTCCGAGCTCAAGTCTTGTACAGTTTATTTCTGATTGTAAAAGAAGCCAAACAAGGGGGCTGGAGAGGTGGCTCAGAGGTTAAGCCTCCACCTTGCAGGTGGAAGGTCCTGAGTTCGGATCCCAGATCCCACGTATAGACGCTAGGCGGAAGTGGGGGCGGCCTGCGCTTCTGGTCCTGGTAGGGCGGAGCCTGTGAATCCCGGGGCAAAAGGAGGTGGAGGGGTCCATGGTGGTTCACGACTTCGTCCGTGGTTCTATACATACAGATACACACACACGCACGCACGCACATACACGCGCACATGCGCACAGTTGAATAAATAATAATAAAAAATTAAAAAAAAGAAGCCAAACAAATCTTGAAGCCTTTAAAACTGAGCACAGCTGGATCAACATGATGAACAAGGACTTTTTTTTGAGTGGAGGGAGTAAGGCAGAAGATGGGGTTAGCTTGGAGAGAGTGATACCTATGGGGGGAGAGGGGAAGATCAGTGAGGCGATTTTTGTTTTGTGTTTCAGAAATGTTTCTGAGGCCTTTGGGAACAGTTTCCATGTTCCACAAAGCTCAGGAAAAAGTCTCATATTTATACTAACATCACATTTGAATCAAAGCTTCTTGTTGGAGTCACCCCTTAATAACCTCAAAGGACTTGGCTAGGTTTTTTTGTTTGTTTCTTAAGTGAAGCAGAGCTGAAGTTTAATGAAGATGTTCGTAGGTGGGTGCTTGTCAGAATTGCTAATTTTTTTTTCTTTTTGTTAGGTCTCTCCCAAGATCTGGGATTACAGACATTTATCTCAGCACCTGGATTGACCTGGCTGTTTCTAAAACTAAGATCTTTAGCAGGAACCGTGTCTCTATTAGATGAATTTCAAATTGAGTCACTAGTAAGTGATTTAAAATATTTAAATGACAAAGCAAGGCCAAGGATGGGGGTGCCCCTGTGACAGGGAAACTGAGGCCAGATGATAGGGTGCAAGGACAGCCTTGGCTACTTGGAACCCTGATCTTCAAACACTGAAGTCCGAAGTAACTTCTTGGAAGGGACAAGATCATCCAAATAAGGCTTGAGGACTCTTACTGAAGAGAAATTAAATGAGAGAAAAGTTGAGATTGATTCAAATACACACTAAAGGTTTGTGGAGGCCAGGGCAGAAGGCTGACAGGCTGAGACTTGAAGGGACTTGCCTTAAAGAAACATAGCGTAATTACTATGCCTGGATCCTCCCCCTAGATGCCAGTCTGATGTCTGCAGGACAACTTCCTGGGTGAGGACCAGAGAAATGGCTCAGGAGTTAAGACTGTGCCTCACAAGCAGAAAGGCCCAAGTTCAGATCCCAGGTCCCACATAAAAATGTCAGGCATAAATGGAGGCAATCTGTATTTTGAGCCCTGGAAGGCAGAGCTAAAAAGGAGTTAGAGCAATCCAGGATGATCCCAAAGTCACCCTTGAGCCCAAGGTGCAGTTTCTACTAGTTGAATGACTGTCTTGAAACCAAAATAACATTTGCCTTTCCAGCAGCATAAAGGAATCACTTCATTAAGGAAAGACCTGAAGTCAAAATTTCCTGTTTAAAGCACAAGGGCGGAGAAGACACTGCTGTTAGGTAGAGCCTATTGGTTACATTTTGCTGTGTGTGTGTGTTTGTGTAGTCAAATGTATGTCCACACTGGGCTGGGGGCTTTGCAGAGGTCAGGGGCCACAGGTGGCCACCACACTCAACCTTACTCCTTTGAAGCAGGGTCTCTCCATGAGCTGGAACCTGGGTGTTTCATCTAGGTTGGAATCTGCTGTCTTCATGCGCCCCTTACCTGGTGCTGGGGTTACAGGTGTGCATGAGACTACGGTTTGTGGTGGCATTTAACTACACACACAAAAATAAAAATGGCATGGTGAAGCATGAATCAGCTACACAGCAAGTTCAAGGGAAGCCTTGCTACATGAGACCCTGTTCAAAAAGCCAAACTAATCCCTGAGAGACTATTTAAAGCTATTGCAGACAGAAAGGGAGTTATTTTCCTCAATGACTTACCCAGCAAGTACTCAAGCTCTTGACAGGAAGTTCAGGCAACCCACCCCACCCAACAGGGGGCCATAAGTGCAGAAGGATGTGAAGAAGGAGAGGGACTGGAGAGAAATGAAGTGGGACAGGAGGTGATGGGATTGGGTAGCAGGGGGTGAGAACATGAATTCATTATAAAGTATCAATTCAAAAAACTTTATTAAAAAGTAAAAGTGTACTTGTTACTTTTCTCTGTTGCTGTGAGACAGCACTCAAACTCAAGCAACATAAGGGAGATCTGTTCAGCTTATGGTTCCAGAGGGGACATGCAGCCCATTACGGCAGGAAACTGAGGTGGCCTTAATATCCTTCATGGAGGATGAGAGCTGCAGACCTCTCCTGGAAATTGGTAGTACACCTCAAGGCCCACCCTACAACTGCCTTCCTTCAGCCATGACCTTCCAAACAACTAAAGATTCAAACCCATGAGCCTGTGGGGGACAATTCAAATTCAAACCATGTCAATAGGTAAGGGCTGTGTCACTGAAATTTGTTTTAGTAACTGTGGCTGCCATTGTCTCGAAGATTCTTTGCAGTACTCTCCCAAGAAGTGGGACAGACTGTGGCTTGGGAAGTCTATCTGTAAATACTGCCTTTGTCAGGTGTCCTTCCCTGTCATAACCACCTGAGCACAGACAGACAAGAAGTCCCTTGTTCAACCCCCACTCTCTGCTCCAAGGCCGCCCCGGGGCTGGCATGGTTCTGACGAGCAGCCCAAGGTGACCTGGAACCTGCAGCACTCATGCTTCAGCCTCCCAGGGTGGGACCACAGAGGTGGGCCCCCCAGCTGACCAGTCCACCACTCCCTGACCTGCTACCTTATGAGTCCCAGTGGTTTCAAAGAGACTTTGACTTCCTTTGGCCGTTTCTGCCTCCTCTTCGCCAGCAGGTCTCCCTGTAGTTGACTCTTCCGAGCAGATCCCTGTCCACCCTGAGTGCATCTAGTACCGGGGCTTGATTCTGTGTGGAGGAGGAAGCTTGCCGAGATAGCAGCAGTGGAAAGCCCCGAGAGGCTGTTGGTACTGACATGAGGTTAAGAGATCTGGAAGGGCAGGGATGGTGAGGGACAACCAGATTCTGAGTCGGATCCACTCTGGGCCCAGATCTGGTAGGGAAAGCCACCGGCATATATCTGGTTCCAATGGCGTCTTTATATTGTTCTGCGCCAGGCACACACATTCACTCCTCCAAGTATTACACTCCATGAGCTTTTCTTGAAAGCCAAAGGAAAAGCAGAACAAGCACGTCCCGCTTTGAGGAATTAAACCACAGAATGCTGAATGAGTGTGGAAGATAGACAAGGCCCCAAGAGGACAAAAGAAAATGAGATGTTTGCCTTGAAGTGGGTTACTGCAGAACCTCGGGCAGCACTTCTGGCTGGAACCCAAATTGCAGACTGCTCGTTGACCAAGGATGTGTGAAAGGAAAGAGAGGCACCAGAGATGGGTAAGCGAGATTCCCCATAGCAAAGCACCCAGAAACCAAAGTGCACTACTGACTGTCCAGATAAGTGGGAAGACCTGGCGGTTAGGGGTGGATCATGGCTGGAGATGTTCCAGAAAAAAGCACCCAAGCAATCAGTGCAGATGTCACCACTGCTCAAACCCCGTTGAGGATAGAAACAGTGACAGCAAGCCATGTCTCTTCTCCAGAACGCAATGTCTTGTACGGTCAGAGTTCTGAGGGGAGTTCACAAATGCACTCAAGGGGAAGGTACAAATGAACACTGAGCAGTAGATATTGTCAACATTTACCTTTGCAAGCTTAGGCTTTTAGGTTTCTGTTCTAACAGGAAAAGTTTCAGGTAGTTGAGCTCAACTGAAAAAACATACACAAGTATCTTTAGTGGCCACAGTGTGCAAGAAGACAGAGCAAATGTCACCAAGATGTGTGAGTGCCTGCCAGGGGCCTGCAGGACTTGGTGGGTGTGGGGGGGGGGAATTAGTTTTGTCCTAAGAGTTATCAAGACATGACTAAACAAAAAAAGGTAATACAGTATTGAGCCTGAAAGATACAAAAATGTTTAGGAAATGTTCTAAAAGGAGGTGGAATTTGAGGTTAACTCCCAGATGAGCTGAGTCCTGAGCTTTGATACTTTTATAAAGGTGCCACAGGTATGCTGTGGGAAGATGAAAGATTACAGAGGAAGATCAAATGTACAATTACATGCCAAAGAAATACAAATCGGTTCATCTGAATTCTTTAAAATAAAAAGCAACAAACTTTTCTTGTTAACAGAAAAAAACATTAAGATGTGGAATGGCACAAAATAGCTTTGTGAGACTAGCTAACTCACAGAATCTGATACCTCAGTTTCTGTCTGTACTGCCTACACCCTCCAAAATTCTGAGGCAAATAAACAATTGTTTTCAGCTGGTTGGTTTGTGCACATGTTTATGTAGTAGTGGAAGCAACACAAGAACTTGCGTATGCCTGGCAAACCATTGCCACTGAGCTACTCCCTCCCCTACCACCCGCGCACGCGCGTGCATGCGCGCACACACACACACACACACACACACACACACACACACACACAGTGCTTTACATACTTAAATTCATTCATTGTGTTCAACCAAAACACTGATTTCAGCATCATAGCTCATGACCAAAACTGGAATGGAAGGGAGAGTGCAGAGACAAATTGTCAGATGCTCGTACGATGACATCTAGCAAAGGTGACCTGCTTCTTCACGAAGGAGCCGGGAAGCAGGCCTACAGTGACACCATGGACTCATTTTAAATAGTGTTAAAAATATCACCACAGACCAAAACACAACACAAATTTCATTTCTATATTTCAGAAAACCTACTTGAATACACTTTGAAACAAGAGTACAACAAAATAGAATATACTTCAAATGTTGAATATACAAACTATTATAGTTCAAATCTGAACACTGGTACTTTCCCTCTTAAACTTCAACTAAAAAAGAAAGAAAAAGAGAAAGAGGAAGGAAGGAGGAAAAAAGGAAAACGAGAATGAGAAAGAAAACAAACACCAGGTATTAGAGCTACCTGACAAAACTCCATGCTGAGCTTGAATTCCCCAGTGCTGGGAGAACCGAACCGGCGTGTGAGAAGCCAGGGCAGGTCACAGCGAAGGGCTGGCCAACTGTTAACTGTCCACATTAAGAAACTGACAGACTTAAACTACCATATAAAATGTTACATGTAAATTCTATAACAATACTGTGCTAGGTACAAGATTTTAAAATTTTTCTTTTAATAAAAAAGCTTTACACAAACGAGCCATTAGCTTATTTCAAGAAAGAAAACCGAAAATTAGTCTAAGGCCTTTGTTTTAAATCAGCTTAAGCTATATGATAAAAAAACAAAACCATCGCACTCGATCTTTTCTGCTCCCCCTTTCTGAAGCTGTTCTGGATCCGTTCAGTTCACATTCTAGATACCTACATCAGCAGAGTCTTCACATAGCACCAGTTTTAAGTGAGTACTGTGCGCACACAGTAGTAATTGCTGGTATGCATATAAAATGCATCAAAAGTTGCTATATGTAACAATGACATCACCTATCCCAACCCTCCCCAGGGAAAACTGCATGACCTCTCACAGGTGTTAGTGTTCCAACTCTTAGTGTAACGCGATAGTGTAGTGAGCTGTTTGGTCCCTTGCGGTCCTGTCTTGTGGTGGGTTCCTGTTCCGACTGTAAGAGGCAGTTTTCTGTCAGCATCTCAACGTGTAGTTGGCTCCCACTGAAACATGGGACAGGTAATCTATTTCCAGTAAGTCTGATTGCTCTCTTATATGCAGCAGAGTGTTTAAAGTCCCTTGACTTTCCGTGGTAACGTCCCCTGCATGTGTCGTCAGCACTGCACCAACAACAGTCACGTACTCGCAGAGCTGAGCTGCTCATTTCTCACACATCACCAACCCTTCGGCTTTCATGGTCACAGGCAGGGCAATGGCGGAGGGTGCACTGACCACCACCACGTGGGTCACTGTCTTACTCCCATCGGCTGGTTTTTCTTCTACCAGCTGCAAGGTTTTCACGTCGTGTTCCTGCTTTTTGGCCAACGCTTCCGACTTGACCTCTGGCCCCTTTAGGACAGCGCTGATGACCCGAGGTGGGGTCTGGCCAGAGGCCTGTTGGGCAGGCACCGAGAGTCTCATGACGGGTGCACCGTGGGCTATGGACACCGGGGTCAGAGCTCGCACAGCCAGCGGGGTTCCCACAATGTTAATGCTTCCCGAGCCAGTCAGATTGGACTTTGTCTGCAGGTGGCACTGTGCGAGCTGGGTGGCGGGGATGGTGATGATTTTGGCAGGCTGCATGGTGACTTTGTCTCCATTTTCAGCCGAGGCTGGCATCACAGTAGGGATTGTCTGAATGACTACCTTTGGAGACGTCGCTGTGGTTGGACTAGTGCTGGTTATTAGTGGTGCACCTGCGTTGACCGACTGAACTGCCACGGTGGATATCTTCTGACCCAATGATGTCATTACGACAGGAACCTGCATCGCTACTCGTACTGTCCTGGTAGATCAAACAGTTAAACTTTAATTTAGTATTAAATAGAAATTTAGCCACGTGAAAGTCACCACAAATCCAAAATGTGTACAATGAACACTCGCGGCTTTCATGGATACCTGAAGGTTGAAATCTGAAACACCACTAACATCCATCCTACAGAACCGCAGAACCAGTCACGAGTCAACAACGACAGCGTATGCACCCCCTCCTCTCCTTTCAGAGTGGGGGGGAAGGGGGCTGAACTGGGAATCTCTCCAATACCAAGTCAGTGCTTTACACTGAGCTAGGTCCCCAACTCTTGAGCCAGGGACTTGTTAACACATTTCACAAGCCTTGAACTTGCAGATCTTTCTATCTCAGCCTCCAGGGTACTTGGGATTTTGTGGGTATCTGCCATCATGCCCAGCAAAAAATAAACACATTTAAAGATCCAGCACTTTTTAAAGTCCTGGCAATAGGTACTTAGAGCACCAGCCAAGGTGGAGTGAGCCAAGGGGAGACTGGATCGTCTTTTCATTCCAGGTAATGGCTGCGCCCCTCGCCTTGGAGCTGCCACCACCCATCCAACTCACCTTGGAGCTGCAGCTGCTGCCACAGATGCCGTGGTGGGAGGAGACCTGGATGAAGCATCCTGACCAGGGGAAGTGATATTCACAACTCTAGCCACACCCTTCTCTGCTCTGGAGCAGTTCAGAGATGAGTTTTTTCCACCACGAACAACGGTTGCAGCTTTGAGCAGACTCTCTGCAGACAGTGATACTCGTTCTAATGACTTCTCATCAGTGGCCGCCGCTAAATCTTCACCGCAGGTTTCACTCTTGTCATCATCTATGACCACTATGTTTTTGGGCATATCCTTGAACTGATACACAAGCCTCTGTCCTTCAACCTTTGCCAGAATCCCCCTTTGGTAGTAGTATCTGCAAGGGAAAAAATTACTACGTGATTCAAATGTTACTATTTTCCTCTCCCCATGAAACCCCACAGCAAATACTAAGAGACTCTCTCATTCCTGTGAGAGGAGGCAGAATCTCTACTGCTGGGGCCGTTCCAAGGTTTCAGACTTGGTGCGGGAAAGGAGCTGCTACTCTAGGGTAACCTGATGGTTACTACCATCCACTTGCAGACACACCTCCAGGCATGTCTGTGAGGGAGTTTCTAATTGGTTAACTGAGGTAGAAGACTCACCCCTATCCTTCCATGCCTTGAATGAATAAAAGTGAGTGAGCTAGGCACCAGCGCCATCTCTTCTTCCTGACTGGATGCAATCTGACCATTGCCTCGAGCTCCCGCCCCCGTGACTTCCACCATGACGACAACCACATCCTTGCACTTGTGAGCCAAACCCTTCCTTCCTTACATTGCTTTTGTCAGCAGTAAAGTCATACACCCCATAACCTTGACCTGAACAAGTGAGTGTGGTACTGAGAACTGCAGCCAGGGCCTGTGTGTGTGGAGCTGGTTCTCCCTTTGTGTGGGTGCTGGAGATGGTGCGGGTCAGCTGCCTGCAAGGCTTTCTGCAGCCCAGAGGCAGCTGCTGTCCACAGGAGCAGCATCTCTAGCCACCCCCACACCTTTCTTCTGAAAAAGATCTCGCTATATAACCTTGGCTAGCCTATAACTCAACAGCCTCCATCCCAAACTGCATATACCACTATATACTGCTTATTTCTCTAAAGAAAACTTCAACCTAAATATAAGATAGTATACCAACACTACTAGGAGTCGTACCCTAAAAACAATCTGACCATATATGGTCCCTAACCACATTTAGATGAGATGAAATCTGAATGTATGAACACTGCCACTTGAAACACTATGCAGTGGTGGCGCCTATCTGAATACCAGCACTTAAGAGAGCAGACACAGGAGAACTGCTAAATGCAAGCCAGCCTGGGCTAGGTAATAAGCTCCCGGCCAGCATCAACTACACAAGAGTTTGTCTCCAAAAACAAGGCAAAGCAAAGCACTGCAAAAAAAAAAGCACCCTCATGTGTTCACTGCAAACACTCTCAGGACGCCATTACAATGGAAGGGTTATGGATTTCTCAAACTCTCAAACTAACAAAGCCCAAAAGAAATTTCATTATCAAGATGAAAAGTCATTTGTAACATTTACAGGAGACTTTAAAAAACAATTAACTCTGGAAAAATATTCATGTTTCTTTCATACATGTAGGGAGAATTGAGAGCCGGAGTACACAAACGTGTGTGTCCACGCATGTGGAGACCCAGGGTGACATTGAGAATCATCTTCCATCACTCTACCATTTTACTGTTAGGAGACTGGGTCGCCCATTAAACCCGGAGCACACCAGTAGGACTAGTCTGGCTAGCCAGCTTCCTCTGGGAATTCCCGGGTTCTGCCTTCTGGAACTGGAATTACAAGTGGGCCTGTCACATCCATCTGACATTTTTATGTGGGACTCAGGGATCCAAGCTCACACCTGAGACATCTCCATAGCCCTGGGGTTTTGATCTGCTCTGTGACTGGTGTGCCCATGTGTGTGGATGTATGGACACAGGTGCTCGTGCACACATGTACATGTGGAGACCACAAGTGAAAAAGGGTGTCCTCCTCAATCACTTTCTACCTTACTTTCTCAGACAAGGTCTCCCCCTTAGAGTTCATCAATTTAGTAAAGCTGCTTGACCAATGAGCTCCAGGGATCTGCCTGACCTCAACTCTTCCCACCGAGGTCAGACATGCACCAGTTTTCACACTTGATCCAAACTTAAGTCCTCATGCACACACAGCAGGGGTTTTACTGACGGAGTCAGAATCGATCTTCTACAGCCACGGCTGACCTGGATTCATTCTGGCAAAGCCCTTGGGCCCCTGACCATCACTTGCCAGCCTTACCTCCCAAGTGCTGAACAGGCGTGTGCACCACACCCGGCTGAGTTTCACTTTCTCAAAAGGTCTATAGGTAATTTCTATTAAGGAACAATTCTAGGTACAGAATTACATTTTCTATAAAAAGGAATTTTCCAATGCTGTTAAATTAGTTTGCTTCTGTCCTTACCTCAAAGCCCGTCCCATGGTTTCGTAGTTCATGTCTGGTTTGTTCTTATGCTTTCCCCAAAGCTTAGAGACAGCCTTTGAGTCCACAAGCTTGAATATGCCCTTTTCTCTCTGCGTCCACTTAATGTACCTGGGACAAGTGTTTTTATCTTGAAGTAGGTCTAAAAGAAACTCCCACAGATAGGTTGTATTTCCTTTAAAAACAAAAACCAATGGCAGACATTAATTTAAAATTCATTATTCTCATTTATTTTAAAAAATGCTCACTTACTATTTTCTTAAATGTATACATCTGACTAGTATGCTAATCAGGCCTGGGTTCCACCTTATCATGTACCCTGTATCCTGAACTCCAAGCTTAGTCAAAGCAACGCTAGCTTGAATTTAGTAGAATCAATTTGATAATTTACACAGATTTGAACTCTGAATAAACCGATTTGTATATGTTTAAATTTCGCTGATTTGGTTGGCAGTGAGGCAGGGTCTCATGTAACCTAGATTAGCCTTGAACTCATTCTGACCCTCCGCCTCACTTTCCATTTCTGCCATTACAGTCTTTCTGTAAGAACTGTGCTTTTCTCTGACCTCCTTGAGGCCTGCACTGTGAGGAAGCTGCTTCTCCCATGAAGCACTCGCTCTCTTACCTTGACTTCTGGGACAAATCATTAGCCACTGAAGTTACTGCCTCTAAAAACAAACTTTTAAAAGTTTCTAATCTCTTTTTATTGGTTATACCCAGTTCAGCAAAGGTAAGTATTACATTTAAAAGCAAAGTATAAGAACAATCCAATTAAAGAGAAGCAGAACCTGGGAACTGTCGTTAGGCCACACACACACACTCTCCTACACTCAGGCACATGCAGGAAGTAACTTCTCATCTCATGTTTCCCTTCGGAAGGGGGAAGCAAGGGCCTGGTCAACAAGGCCGGGCTTCCGGGGTGGTTCTCTTGTTTCCTGAGCTTCTCTAGAGTGGTAGCTCTTGAGCTGGTGAGGAGACAGATGCGCGTGCGCCTCACCAAATCATGAAGTCATTCTCAACAATCCCTTTTCTGCATTCAGTCTACAGGGGCTGTGCAAAGCTTCCCAAGCAAACCACTGTCAGCTGCCTCCTTCAGCAGCTTCCCCTTCACCTTCCAACATTTCCTTTCCATCCTGTCAGGAATGCATTACCAATACACAGCCGAGCTTGCCCTGCATCTTGTGACTTTCAAAGACATATGTGTGACAGGTGACAGCCACCACCGCTGTCGCATCAACACCACTACCTAAACAGTCCCAGAGCTGCACATCACTCTCAACTTAACTCTCACTCCTTTTAAGGAGAACAGGACTTGAAAGCCAAGCAAGCTTTTGTGGAGTAAGGTACAAGCACAACGCAAGCACTTCTACCATCATTTTGTAAGGAAGCATCGATGGCTAGAATCTGAATCCAGCTTTCAATGTAACTTCGGTCTTCATATTACCACATATGCTTCAAAATTAGTAAGACTAATTTCAAAAGAAAATCATTTGGTGGCTGGGCTCCTGCTCAACGTGTGCAAAGCTCTGGCCACATTCCAGACACTCCAAGACAGACAATACTAGAAATTAGATTAGTAACCAGAAAATACCCAGTGTTACTTGAAATCACAAAAGCCAACAGATAAAGAAAACACAGAATGGGAGACACTGCATTTTTATTTTTAATGAGAATATGCAAAGTTTGAGGCAAAAATTAAGTTTCCCTCTGACTCATGACTAATATGACTAAAACTTATTAAGTAGAAAACGAAATTTGGTCTGTCTTTAATTCTTCTATTGTTTCTAAACACTTAAGTTGATATAACAAAGGTGCTGGCAAGGCAGCTCAGCAGTTAAAGTGCTTAACCAAGCAAGCCAAAAGGATCCCGCATAAAATGCCTGGGAGGTGGCCCGCAGTAATTCTAGCCTGGGAAGGCAAAAATTAGGAATCCCCAACTGACTTGGCTTACTGTAGATTTCTAACCTTGATCTGAGACACCACCTCCAAGAAAGCACAGAGGAAGAGAAAGCAGCTGAGGATGCCTAATAATGCCTAGTAACCTCAGGCCTCAGCAACACATGCATGTGTGTGCATGCATGTGCAAACACACATGTGACATGCACACACTACACAGACACATACATGAAAATGGAAAAAAAAAAAAAAAAAAAAACACCAAAAAACTCCAGAAAAACAAAACAGAGGGCCGGCAAGATGGCTCCTCAGGTAAAGGCTCTTGCTTTTGCTGAAGAAAACCCAACCCTGGGGACTTGTCCTTTGACCTCTGAGAATATTCCAGGGCACAGATAAATCCACATACGGAGGAAGGAAAGAAGGGAGAGACGGAGAGAAGGAGGGTGGGAGGGAGGGAAAAATGGCACAAAGCAAGTCTGTTACCACCTTTTCTACTCCAGCAGATCAAGGTAAAGTCTTGTTACACACATGCCTCTTTACAAAAATGGCTGTTATTTTTTTATTTATTATTTATTCAATTATGCGTGGATGCGTGTGTATGTGTGTGTGTAGAACATTATTTATTCAATTATGCGTGGATGCGTGTATGTGTGTGTGTAGAACCACGGGCGAATTCGGGAACCACCATGGACGCCTCCACCTCCTCCTTGTTTACTCTGCCCTGGGATTCACAGGCTCTGCCCTACCAGGACCAGAAATGCAGGCCGCCCCCTCCCCGCTTCTGCCCGGCGTCTATACATGGGGTCTAGGATCCGAACTCAGGACCTTCTGCCTCCAAGGCAGAGGTTTAACCCCTGAGCCACCTCTCCAGCCCCCCAAAATGGCTTTTAAAGTTCACCATGAAGAAAAATCTTGTTATACACATGCCGCTACAACAATGGTCTCTGAAAAGAAAGCAATTTGCTTGGCCCAAAGGACAAATGCCAATGTCTGCTCCTCAACACTCCCGAGTATACCTAAGTCCCGCAGCCTGTGAGTGGGAAGCTGGCTGATCTGGGACAAAGTTTCCTGAAAACACAGCCTGTTCCTAATAGCACACTGTGTCTGCCAGAACTCCTACTTGCACACGCTATAGTTAGTTGTTCTTACAACTGCAAAAATGTCACCTGATTCAAACATCGAACCTCATCTCCAAAACAACCCTGCTCAAATTACCTTTTCCTTCTCTGGGTTTCTTCTTAATGCCTAATTCAGGAGACCCATTGGAAATTGGTGACTGCTGGGTCTTTGGCTTCCGGCCAACTGAAAACAAAACAAAACAAGCTATTAAATTCATAAATTGGAAATAGGAAGAGTGCTCCATGTGATTAGCAGGCCCAACACATTATTCATGAAAGGAAGCATGAATACACTTAATGAACCCACAGTGCCAAACAGGTATGGTGGTGCAAACCTATAACACCAGCACTGACTGCCAAAAGCTTGGAGCCAGCCTGGCCACACAGTGAGTTCAAAGTTAGCCTGGGTCACATCCAGTTTGGACAGAAGTAAACAAATGCCGACCAGGTGCAGAACTCAGTGATAGAGTTCTTGTCTAGAAGGTATGGGTTACGTCTAAAAGAGGCATTAAGACACTTCTGGAATTTTAAATAAAGCAGTTAAGCTACTCTTGGTAGTAATTTCACTATTCATGGGAAGTTATACAACTCTGCTTACATGGCCAGAGATGGCCTCAATTTGCTAATCTCTTACACTGATACAGCAACAGTTCCACAGGACTGTTGAAACATTTTACCTACTTACTACACAGGACCCGATACTCTGTGAAGCCTCCTTTGAGCTCTAATGAAGGGGAAAAAAATTCTCCTATTGCCAGATAATTCACCAGAATTTTAAGCAGAGGCTGCTTACATTTCCCAAGATCAGCTTGAAGTCACAATGATCACGTCCAACAGACACCCATGCCCCTTTTCACTTCTGCCACAAGCCGAAGGACAAACTGGGGCTACACTTCTCCACACTAGAGCACAATTCCCGTGAGCTACCATGGATGCTGGCCAGATGAAGGGATACCCAACAGAGGTTAGTAATGTGCAAACCATACATGTTCAGATTAACCATACATGTTCAGATTAAATACAGGAAGTGACCAGGCCAGCACACACCTGGGGCTCAGGCAATCTTCATTAACAGCTCATTTGGATTAACCATATACAGATATAAAGAACTAAAGTAAAATTGCTTGTTTGGAACAGGGCCTTACTATGTAACCCAGTTTGAACCTGCCTCCAATTTGGAAGGTAAAGGTGTTGCACACAGATCTGGTGACCTGAGTTCAAGTCCCAGAGCCCACATGGTGGAAGAAATGACTTTGAAAAGTTGTCCCCTGACTCCCATACATGCAGTGGCATGTGCACACCCTCATTCTCTCCCTCTCACACAAAGTAAATTTTGTTCTTTTAAACAAAGGTGGAAGGCAAGAACCAACTCCCATGGTACACACACTCGCACTCACAATAAATATTTTAAAATGCCCAGCAAGACAGCTCAGTGTGCCTGTGCCCACAAACCCGGAGATCTGAGTTCCAGTCCCATATGGTAGGTAGAAATGACTTTTTTTTTTTTAATTTTTTTTTATTCAATTGTGCGTGTGTGTAGAACCACGGGCGAATTTGGAAACCACCATGGACGCCTCCACCACCTCCTCGTTTACTCTGCCCCGGGATTCACAGGCTCCGCCCTACCAGGACCAGAAACGCAGGCCGCCCCCACTTCCGCCTGGCGTCTATACGTGGGGTCTAGGATCCGAACTCAGGACCTTCTTGCCTGCGAGGCAGAGGCTTAACCCCTGAGCCACCTCTCCAGCCCCAGAAATGACTTTTGAAAGGTTCTCTGACTTCCATGGCACAGGGGCTCTCTCACTCCCATGAATAAAAAATATATTTTTAAATATTTATAAACCTAAATTAATAACAAAATTCTTATTGTCACAATCTCCTATTCTCTAATGAAAACCTAACAAACAGCCTGATGGACAAAGGATGGGCTCATCCAGGCTGTCCAGGCTGTAGGAGGTAGAAGAGAAACATTTTCAGTCCACGTGTTCAAGACCAGACTGGAACACAGTGACCCTTCCCAAAAATGGGAGAAAAGAGGAAGGGAGGGAGAGAAGACAATGGTAGCAATCTGGCAGCATACACTCAAACTGGAATAATACAGATGTGATGGGCATGGCCCCTGCACAAGACACACCCTGGGAGGGAGGGCTAGAGAGCAGGAGGGAGAGGCCCAAAAAGACTCTACTTTCTGCAAAACAGCATTTCCAAACACATCTCTTGAAAAATTAATAGGGTGTTCCTCTGTAAAAGAGGATTCCATAGTCAAACTTTCAAAATTCTGAATGCTATCATTTGTTGGGGAATCACAACAAGACTAGTGTATCAAAGGCTCTGAAAATAAGCAGAAGGCCGGGAAGATGGTACGTGGATAAAGCAAGTCTGAGAACCTTAGTGTATCTGCAGAACACACAAAGGTGGGAGAAGCAACTACAGAAAGTTGTTGTATGACCATCACATGCACACCACAGCATACAGCAGTATCCACCTTCTCTCTTTCTCTCTCATACACACACACACAGAGCGAATAAGGCTCTGCTGTTAGAAGCAATCTCACTCTGCATGTCTCAAATGCTTATTCAAAATCTAACAGCATGTCCAGCTCTCTATTGTTTCCCAACATCAATGAGCACAATTGTTTTCTTTTTTAAAAATTTTATTATCATACACTACTTGTACAAAATCATAGGCGTTGTTCCATTTTCATACACATGTACAGTAGACTTTGTCTTTTCCCATCCTGTCCTCCTTGCTCAACCAAGACACCTTTCTTCAGCCCAGAATCTCCCCTTTACTTTCTGGGGATCTTGTTTGGGCTTTTTCCTTCTGCTTGTCTTCAGTGTTTACTTGTGTGAGTGGTAGGGGAGCACAAAGCATGCACTAGGTCTGGCTCCTACCCCCTGGCTTTGAGGCAGCCTCCCCCTCTGCTACCGCGTGCTCTAGGCTAGCTGATCCTCCGGCTTTTGGATGGTTCTCTGGGCTCCACCTCCCATCTCATCAGGCAGGGACCCACCATATCCAGCTGAGTTCCAGGGACTGGCTCAAGTGGCCAGGTTTGCATGGCTGAGCCATCCATCACCCCGGCATGATTTTATTGTTTTATAATACAGAGTCTCATGGTGCCATCCAAATGGCCCCAGGTATCACCTTGTATTCCAGTCTGATCGAAAATTCTTTTTTCTTCTGCCTCTGCCTTCCCAGTGTCACTCCAGTGCTGAGATTGCAGGCATATGTTGCTTTACGCAGCCTGGGTTTTTTTTTTTCAATCTCAGCTTTGTGAGAGAAAATACATTCATCTTTCTGGGCTTAGCTTATTTTGCTTATTACGATGATCTTCAGTTCCATCTATTTACTTGCAAGTGACAAGGCTGTATTCAGGCAGAGCTAAAAACTCCGGTGTGTATGAGTATGTTTATATTATATACATGTATGTGCCTATAATCGCTATGTAAATTTAAGTGTATACATGTATAAATGTGTGGATATCACATGTTCTTCATCCATGTATTGACAGGCATCCAAGGCTGTCTCCTCAACATGGCTAGTATGAGTCACTATTCGGTAAGCACAGCTATAAGAATCTCCGCTGGGTGTTAATTTAGGTTCCTTCAGGTATGAGTGGTATAGTTGATCACATGGCAGTTCTATTTTCAGCTTTTGGAAGATTCCCCAACCCCTTAATTCACATTCTTATACAGTGTACCAGGTATCTTAACACACCCATCCTCCACAGTTTTGTGTTATGCTTTGTGCTATAATGTGTATATGGTACCATGAGATAGGGTTTCATCCTGTACCTACCCAGGCACACACTAGGTAGCTGAGGTTGGTGGCCTCTATCTTTTGAAAATCCTCCCAAGTGCTGGGATTACAGGCAAGAGTTTCATGCCCCAACTCTTGCTTTCTTGAAGATGGCCATTCAACTAGGATGAAATGGATCTCAGACGTGTTTTCATCTGCTTTTCTCTGACAGCTAAAGATGGTGAATAATTTTTCATGTATTTACTGGTCACTGGCCTTGAGAAACTGCTAAATTCATTTGACCAGTAGGAAGCCATTAATTATTCCCTTTTCAGTTGTCTAATTTTCTCAGTTCTTCACATCCAAGGTTTTCATGGGTATATGAGAGCTTATACTGTGTCTATGTGCCTGTGTATCTGTTGCTAGGGATAATCAAGGGTCTTTTGATTTTCTTACACTCCAAAATGCAAAATGAGATCAGAATACTTAAGATTTCACTTTCAAATTTTGCCTTTAATTTAACAAAAAAAGATGCACTGTACTGCCTTTTCCTCTATTTTTTGTTTTGTTTTGGATCTTCTGGTTCAGACAGGATCTCATGCAGTCTTGGCTGGTCTTGAACTCTCAATGTTCCCAGGGCTGGGATTACAGGGATGTGCCACCACACCAATTATACAGTGTTGGGGATGAAGTCAGACCTTCTGCACACTAAACCAAGCACTTGCCTGACTCCAAAGCTTCTAGTCTCCCCTCCAATCTCTGGGATTATAGGCCAGTATAACAAGGCCTAGCTACAAACTTCTTTAACAGTACTAGTGTGTTGAAGCACAAAGTTAAAATCTCATTTTGCTGTCTTTCTGAGATGAGTCAAGACAGCATAGACCTTAAATATACAGCCTATTATTTTCTGTACCCTTAAAGGGAAAGCTCCAGAAAAGACACTCATCTGTTTTCTCAAAATAAAAAACTGTACTCAACCTTTTTTCTTTTTCATTGGTTCGTGGCTATCTGGTGAGGTGGGCACGGGAGAGGCCTCCATGGGCTCAGACTCTTCAGTCGACACTTCCACCACCGTCTCTGTGATGACATCTGGCCTCATGGCCGCGTGGATAAACTCTGGAGTTGGTACACAAGGAGGAACAAACACTTCCACTATAAAAAAAAGTTGAAAAATTAAGTTTCCCACCCCCATTAATGTTTCTTACATGGGCAATTCAACATTTAGCAGAAGTACTGTTTTTAAGGATCATCTAAACAAGGTACTAATGCCTGAAGAAAT
Organism: Typhlomys cinereus; assembly: GCA_023101885.1. NCBI lineage: Eukaryota > Metazoa > Chordata > Mammalia > Rodentia > Platacanthomyidae > Typhlomys > Typhlomys cinereus. Next base: position 1,808,759 of record JALPQD010000438.1, on the reverse strand, counting down.
TAATTTAATACTCTCAGTATCATAAAGTACATAAAGAATAAATGCAAAGAAAATTACCCTAATAGTTGTAACTACTTTAATAATTATTTTCCTTCTACATTTCCGTCATTATCCTTTAAATACATAAGCAAAATTTAAAAGATTCATAAATATGTATTTACTAAATATACCCATGTTTCATCTGAAAATATGAACAAGGAATAACTTCTCCTTATAACAGACTAATGAATAATGAATATCAATCAATATTTTGAACTTTTATCTACTAAATCAGCACTAATATTTTAAGTCATTAAAAGAGTACATAAAGATTGCTCCCCAGTATTCTATTACATATAATAATGTTGCTCCAGTTTCATTCAAACAAACATGAAAAACTCAGCTTCAAATCAGAGGACAGTTACTATATTCTGACACAGGTTGACACGCTGTTCACTAATTCTATATTTACTTCTCATACCCCTGAAAAATGCATGATATTCCAGTTACTATATAAGTAAGTTTGTGCATGAAGTTAAAATTAGGACAAATTAGTGCAAAACGACCTTTAGAATCAATTTACAAGAAAAAAGGAGCCCTATGTCACAGGTAGATGGAATGTGAAGGAAATGGTGTGAACTTCCTTTCTCTCCCTGGACTGACTGTGAAGAGAGGACTAAGATGCTTTTGGAAGCACATGGCCCACCTGGCCCTGCTCAGAAAGTCTGTAAACACTTGCAATACACCCAAGTAAGGGACAGACATGACAGCATAACAAGTACTTGATAAAGACTTAAGGACATGTTCTGCATTATATTTTATAACATGAGCACAGAAGTTAAGAGTGTGGAATCTTAGCAATGAAATCAATCACTGGCATCAGGATTTCACATGCAGAGCTCTGACAACTCTAAGGACAATGCTCTCACATTGAAGTCTTCGTGCCAACACGAACATCACACATTGAGAATGGAAATGGACAGGCTACATACCAGGACTTCTCGCATCCCTCAGGCAGGTGGGAGATTCCATATGAAGCAGGGCTTCAGCAGCTTCAATCGTCTTATCTGTACAGTGCACATTACTGCTATGGACTGATGCTTCCACTGGGGGGAGAATAAGTTCTCAATTAAAAACAAGAACTAATAGCCTACAGTACACCACTGAGTGACAAACAGAACTGATGTCCATGTGAATAACCTTCTACAACAATTACTGAAATGATGTAAAAACCAAAGTATGCTAATCCATGCATTTATAAAATCAACTTTAATGAATCAGGTAACAGTGGTGCATGCTTATACCTCTAGCACTGGGAAGCAAAAAGCAAGAAGATACTTTGGGGTTACCATGGGCTTTGCAAGGAAACCCCTCTTCAAAAATAAAACCCCAATGAAGCCCATTAGAAATTAATAAGACGTTTCTAAATCTTACCCAAAGGAAAACAAAGAAAGAACCTTGAAGTGTAAAACCCCCATCAATGTGAGAACAGAAGTAGCTGAGCATGTCGTCCACTGGGAGCTGGACAACAGGCCAGGCAGCTGGAGACTACTCAGTCCGTGAGGCCAGCCATGTAGTCTGATGTGCCACTTACTGGAGCTGGAGAATCTCTCAAAACCCGTATTTCTACTAAGGCTGGTGAGTCCATCTCTTCTTGCAGATTCTCCTCCAAGACTGAACAACAGAGACGGGCCTGCCTCACGCCTATGCCCTAGATCCTTGAGTACCTGAGCACCTCAAGTACTCAGAGCTTTCCTCACAGTAACTTTGTTCTTTTCAGACCTTCACTGGGCTTGACTAGGTTTCCTTACGAAAGTTTTTTCTAGTCCCACCACCTCTGAATCTCTGCCACCTCCTTCATGTTTTGATGCTAAGTGGCTTGTAGAAATGACCTGGTGGTGGGCCAAGCCTTCAGACCCAAGCTTGAGTTCTAGTCTCGCCACTTAACCTTTTTCCTCAATCACAAAACAGTCCCTCGGTAACTGTGAAAATTAAGTGAAAACTAGGCTGGTGTCTGGTAGGTAAATCTAGAGTTGGTGACTGCTTGCTTCTGTTAAGGTCTCGAGTAAAGAAGCCATAGAAGGCTTTTGGTTTTGTTCTGTTTTGCAGATGCTGGGGATCAAACCCAGCACATAGCTAGGCAAGCACTCTACCACTAAGGTACATGCCCTAGACTTCCCATATAGTAAAGCACACAGGTATTTAATTACGGGTCAGATTAATTTATGTCCTGTACTAAGGACATGCGTGCTGAGTGGCTGCTCTACCACTCAGCCATGCTCCCCCCCCTTCCTGCTGTACAGCAAGCTAAGGATACACAGCCCTTGCAGGAAAGCTGGCAAGTCGGTAACATATCACACTTTAGTGATGTACTTAAGTCACACTTATAATAAATAAACTGAATTATTAAATTGACTATAGATTCTGAAACATTTAATAATTAAGTTCTTAATAGTTTTTCTCAAGAGCTTTTGTAAATGCTTAAATAAACTTCATAAAACTATACAATAAATTTTCACACATTACAGAGCCAAATCTTCTTAAACTGTTTTAAGGAAACTTTTAACTGGGGGGGGGGGGTGGAAAGTTGCCGAATCTTCCAAATTCTCCACACACTAAAACCCCAGCCTTCGGCGCATGCGTCTGGAAAGCTCTGTCTCGCAAGCTCCAAGGCTGTGCCAGCACCTGTCGCCCACTCTCCCAAGGTATTGGGTCTGCCCAGTTGCTCTGGCCATTTATGGAAATCTGCTCCAAGCTAACTGGTTCCGCAGAGGCGGCCAAACCTCTGTTAAGTCTATCTTTAGGTGACCCTGCTTACTCTGATCTGTGGCTTCCCTGAAGCAAACAAGCATTTACTCCGCTTGTCTGGTCCAGCTTCAAGTATCTTCATATGAAAGAGAAGCATGTTTATCATAGGGCTTCCCTCCCTAAAAGACTCACACCTACTAACAAATCCTGGAAAGCAAACTTGGGTTTGTTTTTGTTTAAAAAAAAAAAAAAAAATGAAGCTACGAGCCATTCTCTTTAAGTTGGCACCATGTTGCAATTTAGCTGTTGTCTTCGGTGCTATTAATAAACCATCCTGGATAAACTAAATTCCTGATGTAACTGTATTAAGACACACACTTAAAAAACTCTACTATAGTTTTAGGTGCGTTTTCCAAACTACCACTTCACATTATGTTCATTATGCTAGTACAGATGACTTTTTCTGGCTATATTAGTTCTGATTGTTTCAGGTCAGTCTCGTGCTGTGCAGCCCAGCCTGGAGCTGGATGTGTATGAAGCAGAGGCCTTGAAGTCCTGGGTCTCTGCCTCCACCTCCTGAGGACCAGGGTTTCAGTCTACAACTAGCCCAAATTGCTTTCATGGTGTATTTTCTTGCTTTTATTTGTGACCTCAACATTCCCTTCCCCTAATATTTAGCACATTCCATTTAGTGTATGTGTCCGCTGTGATATGGTATGTATGTCTACATGTGTACAGAGGAAGATACTGAATGTTCCACTCTCTCACTCCCCTTTGACACAGATGGAGGGACAACCAGCGAGCCCCAATGATTCCCCCATCTCCACCCCTACAATGCTGGGGCTGCAAGCCCCACACCTGGCTTTTCATATGGACTCCAGAGATTTGCACTCAGGTCCTCACCCTTGCACAGCAAACACTCCTACCTAGTGAGCATGTCAGCAGTCCAAATTTGACACACATCACCAAAATATTGCTATTTGCTCAAATGTTACATTTCCAAAAACACAGTCTCATAACCATAGAAATATGTTGTTTACTACCAACTAAAAGAACTAACACTTCAGGTATCATCAGTCAATGTCAGCTGGGTGTCTGTCATGTGCCCTGGGTTCCAAATACACATGAATTCTCTTGCCTCACAAACCTGAATTCAGAGCAGTAAAAACCCAAGTGCAAATGCAAAATCTCTGCACATAACTCTGCAATCAGGGCTGTTCAGGTGAGCAGGGGCCTATCTTGCCTCTTCCCAGCTCAGTGCTAAACATAAATAAAATCCTAAAAGCCCATTCTGAGAGCAGTCTACAATAAAATAATAAAGATGGTTTCCAAGAATATTTATCCATTCTGTAAAAGTAAAGAGATCTCCTTAAATTTTGTTGACCAGGGCCTGGGGAGATGGGGAGACAGATCAGCAGTTAAGCCTTTGCCTCATAGGCAGGAGGACTAACGCTGGCTGGAAGGAGGAACCCATGAAATCCTAGAGCAAAGCAACAGGATAGAGCAATCCAGATTGACTCCGGATATCACTACTGGCCCACCAAAGGCATACGCACTCAAGTACTTGCTTCTACAGAAACCCACACAAGTACACATCCACACCTTACACATGCAAAAAATAAATAAAAATAAATTTTTGTTGACTCGAGGAAGCAAGTAATTTAAAACAATTTTTGATAAGAGAAATTTAAGAAATACCTATTTCTGTAATTCAAAACATTTCAGTACTCTCTTGTCCAGAGCCATAATTCAAACAAAAATTAAAACCACACATTTTTAAAGTGAACTTTTTTTTAAACAGTACTCCCTAAACAATGGAGGTAAGCAATAAAAACGACAGCTGAAGAAATACAACTTTCTCCCTTACCTAAAACAGATTACAAATACACTTTCTAGACAAGTACACAGGGGAAAAAACCAGGCAACTTATCTTAAAAATAGAAGCAAACTGAAAAGTAATTGGACAGGTGCCATTTCCAAGTAGGTGAAGAAAAAAATTACCAAATACATTTCAAAAACAACTTTAATTTTAATCCTATGGTGGGAAATAAAGGTTGCTATGCTTTTACTCACTACTAGCAACAATATGCTTACTCCTCTCCGTCCTTCTAATCAACTGGTATTTGTATGGCAGACTATTCCAGACTCACAGCTGTGAGGAAATACCAAACTTAGTAATTAGTTTGACAAGAGGCACACACCTCTGGCAATGAACAAGTTCCCAACAATGTTCTCAAGGCAAACATGAAATTTACTAGCAACGTAGTTTGGAAGCAATGGAAAAAGTGAGAAAGGACTTCATCAGGTGACTGCTTTTACCCTACAAGCAATACCATGAACTTGTATTTCCCAGATCAGCGCCCAGGTTGTTGACCAATGCCCCAGGCTCCAGCAGTGACAGAGGACACAGAAGAATGTAAAAAAAAAAAAAAAGAAAGAAAAAAAAGAAAAGGGGTTAGGGACCCTCGACCTTCAAAATCAGTATAGCTGTGCTGTGAGGTATAAGAAGAAAAATCAAAATTCTTTTCTAAACCAGGTTGTCCAATTAAATCCAACAACACATAATTCTTAAATTTCTAGTAGCCACATTTCTAAAAGTACCCAGATGATTGATCCTTTTCTTTGTATAAGGTATTGCCCCAGGACCCTGCACACAAAAGGCCAGCAGTCTACCACTCAGCTACACACCCAGCCCTAAAATTGAGGCTCTTGGTTTAACCTAAAAGATCCAAATTAGTGCCATTAGACATGGGATCAATACAGAACACTGTTTAGCCACACCTGAAGTGTGGCCTAAATAACATCATTCAGTAAATTTTTGTTAGGTTCTTCTGCACTCATGTTATTGAGAACATCAAAGAGACTTTGAAAATTTAAGTCCTATCTACAGATTTTTACCATATCTGAAAACTTAGCCAGACATGAATGAAATCCCAGCACTCAGGAGAAGCTGAAGCAGAACAAATGCCATGAGTTCAAGGCCAGCCTGGTCCACATGAGAACCTTTTTCAAAAAAAAAAAAAAATTGGGGCTGGAGAGGTGGCTCAGGGGTTAAGCCTCCGCCTTGCAGGCGGAAGGTCCCGAGTTCGGATCCCAGATCCCACGTATAGACGCCAGACGGAAGCGGGGGCGGCCTGCGCTTCTGGTCCTGGTAGGGTGGAGCCTGTGAATCCCGGGGCAGAAGGAGGTGGAGGCGTCCACGGTGGGTTCGCGAATTCGTCCGTGGTTCTACACATACAACACCGACACACACATACACACACACAAGCACACACACACAGACACACGCGCGCGCGCACATACACACAGTTGAATAAATAATAATAAAAAAAAATTAATAAAGTATTTAAGGGCACTTGGGTGTGTCTGTGGAAGTTCAAGGATGACATCGGGAATCATTCTGGATTGTTCTACATCCTTACTGCTTTGCTCTGGAGGTTCCCAGCTTTCTCCTTCCAGGGCCAAAACTTCAGACCACTATCATTATCTGCCCAGCATTCTCATGTAGGACCTGGGGAGCTGAACTCAGACCTTCTGCTTTCAAGGCAAAAGCTTTAACTCCTGCACCATCTCTCCAGTCCAAACTTATATTCCCCAGCCCTCTTCTTATTTTTTTTTCAGAGACAGGGATTTATTAATCCACTCAGGCTGCCTTGAACCCCCTTCTACAGCCTACACAGCCTTGAGCTTGCAACGCTACAGTCCAGTCCATCTCCAGAACAGCTGGGACTACATAAGCCTGTACCACTAAGCCAGGCACTTTGAACCCAGGGTAAGTGCTCCACCACAACTACGTGTGTAGGCCCTGCGAATCTTTTGAATAGCAGTTCCTGCATTTAAGATACCAGCCTTGTAAGAAAAACAAAAAACTCCTTTGTACACATGTAAAGATAAAATAAAATTATCTTAATGCTATGAAAACAACTTGACTTTCTAGACCCCTTGGAAGACTCAAACTCAAGGAACCTCTTGATCCGAATTTGCTACCTGCACTTCTCTACCAAATTTATTTCTAAAGAAAACTATTTTATACTGAATTATCTCAACTGACTTCTTTAAAAGAGCAATTGACTTGTTATATCCTGCTTTTAAGTAACTCATCAAATTTTAGCATTGGTGCTGCAATGAATTTGGAGGGGTTCAGCACTTTTTCCGACACCAAGGATCACATTCAAGGCCTCACACATGCTATAGGAAGAATTCAGTACTAAGTCACATACATACCCCACTCCCCAATGACCTCCCCCTCCCAAACTGATACAAGCTACACATTCAAATCTGAAATTCTGAAATGCTTTGGGGTTTACACAAATATTATAAATTGTGAACAACTCTTGATACCTGACACAATGAAGCAGTTTGGACAAAAGCTACTTGACCTTTACTAGTTACTGTAATTTTCAGTAAACCAGAGAGATCAGATTTTCAATTTCAAGTTTCATAATGAGTTTTAACAAGTGTACAAACTGTCAAGGAGAAGACGTATTCTAGAGCTGGAGAGATAGGGAGTGTTCTCTGAGACCCAGAGCCCTTGGGAACAGACAGATGTGGAGAGCACCTGTCACCCAGAGCCAGAGCAGCAGAGCCAGAGGCTCCTGGGACTCACTGAATCAGCTCTAGGCTCAGTGGAGACCCTGTTCCAAGTAAGGTGCAAAGCAAAGGAGGAATAAACCCAACAGTGACCTCTAGCCTCTACTCAGGCATACACACAATCGACATACACATAAAAGGCCTGTTTCCAGAAAAATCTTTCCTTTCATTGAATAACTGCACTGTAATAGGAAACTTCTGGTACCTTAATTCTCAAACTTAGAAAATGAAATAAGGTCAAAAAATGTATATATTCAGGGGAAAAAAGCTGGGAATTTAAAAATGAAAATTGCTCTCAAAACTCAAAGTACAGAGCTGAAGAGATAGCTCGGTGGTTAAGACTCTGTCTCAAAAGCAGAAGGTCCTGAGTTCAGATTTCAGGTCCCACATAAAAACGCCAAGCAGAAACAGGTAGGCCTGGGAAATCCCAGAACGAAGCAAGAAGAGGGTAGAAGCAATCCAGGATGATTCCCAAAGTCACTTTAGGTCCTCTACAGGGGCACATAGTGTCCTCTGATACATACACACACACACACACACACACACACACACACACACACACACACAATCTTACAGACTCACATGGTGTGATTTTTATTTTTCAAGGATCCAAAGACAGGTAAAGAAATACACATGTAGAACAAGACAACTGCCCAAAGCCCACATGGTGGAAGGAGAGAACTGACTTCTAATGGTTGTCCTCTGACCTCTACCTGCCCTTGTACTGACTTACTGGCTCTCTCTTCTTTCCTCCCTCCTTCAAAGAAATAAATTAAATGTCTGAATTCTTTTACACAAGTCTTATCTTTACCTTGCAACATTCTGGGCCCCTCACTGCTTTGAAGTCCTCAGGGAATACCTGATAGGTCCTGTCTGCTAACAGAACATTAAGTGCTACAGAATCGCCTGTATGTTGTCTCACAGATGGCTGGAGATTCAACTCCTGGCTCAGGGTCAAAGCTCATTCTCACATATCAAGTCCCCAATGTAAGCTTAATAAAGAATGTGGAGCATTTGTTTTCAATGGTAAGATTCACTCTTCACTCAAGCTCCTCTGGCAGCATACACACACTATGGGAGTACAGACACAATCCACAAAAAAACGACAGTACCATATCCTATGGTACCTTAAATGTTACAATGGCCACTGGGTCATGTATGCTTGAAATGAGTCATGCCAACTCTCCACTCTCAGTTTATTTTTCCTGAGTTTCCATAGGTGTCACTCAACACTGTTGTCCTGACTTGTCACTACAGCTACTTTTCCATTGATACAGATTTGCGCCTGTCTCCTTGAAGAAATGAAAGGGATCTTCATGCTATTCCACATGCAGAAAACGAGCTAACATTGGGATTGGAAAAGTAGTTCGGTTGTTAGACTTTGGATAAACTTTGGATAAATCAGCAAAACTTGTCAAATTTCCTTCTAAAAACCTGCATACAAAAACATGAATGAAGACGTAATTACATGGAAAACACGTTTTACAGCAATTTTAATGAAAAAGAATGTCATAAGATCTGTATAACAGTACTAAAAACTAAGAACTGAAAAACGATAGTATCTACTGTTTTAGAAAACCCTTATAAGCGGTAGGGCAAACGCACTAGGTAGCATCCTGAAGGCCCTTGGGTTCAGATCCCTAGCACCACAAAACAAGAACTCTTATAAAAATGCCAAATCTTTTCTTTTTCCAAGCCAGACTTATCTACTTCAAGTAAAATATTCACAGGTAGTCTTCCATTTTGCTGATTTCAAAAAAACTCATGAAAAGATTGGGGAAGAACTTAACTCTCGGCAAAATGGTGTTTTTAAACCTTGAGTATTTCTCAAAGTTCTCACGGCAGGGGCTGTGCTGAGATTCCCTCTGAGGTTCACAACCTTCAGAAGCACAGTTCCTAAACTGTACAGTCAACGCTTGGAAGACCGCTGACCCTATGATCTTAAGTATTGACAGGAGCAGGAATACATACTAACACACACTGATCAATGGACTGAACATAAAGAAACCAGTTCTTGTGGTACGCTTTCGACCAGAAATAACTGTCCCAGCAAACTGATTTATCTTCGGGACGCTTGAATCGTGTAAACAAAATGTCACAGACTAAAGGGCTGTTCACCATTACACGTTATACAATGCATATGGTTCTACTTCTGATCTCGTTTGAAGTTTTGTTAAATTGAGGGATGTACACGTGTTTCTGGCTTTCCCAAAATCCGAGAGAGCCACAGTTTGGCCAACCAAGCCACCCATTTCCAACACCCTCATGTAAGACGATGTATGGGGAAGGGCAAGGTCTCACGGCCCGGCTGCGGTGTGACTTCCACCGCAGGCGCCGAGGCCGAGCAGCAGGACCAACACGGCTGCAGCGAACGCCCGCCGCGGCCCTGGATCCCGGCCCCGCGCCGCCACCAGCAGCCCGCTAGCTGTAACTTAAGTCCGTGCCCTTCCGCCGCGGCGGCGCTGCACATCCCCCACGGCCGCGGCCACTTCCGTGTTTACACTGCTCTTCCCTCCAATTCCATGCGTACATTGTCAGCCGCACTCCCGCCCAGCCGCCATTGGCCGGGCGCGGGCCCCAGGTCCCGCCCCCAGCAGCCAACGTTCTCATTTGGAACATCTCGAGCGCACATTGGAACCGCGGGCCTGTCAATCGCGCGCGTTCTGTCCTCTCCCAGGCGCTTCCGCTCTGGTGGGAGGTTTGGGGGAGGGGAGAGGGACCCGGCCGGGCCGCGACTTTCCCGGGGCCGGGACGCCCGCCCGCCGCCGCGGCGGACCAAAATAAACGTTCTCCGCTGACGTCCCAACGCCCCGGGCCGCGGGCATCAAGCACATCCCGTGTCCTTCCCGGCCTCCCCCCCTCCCAACCCCCGAGGAAAAAAAAAAGCTGCCCCACGAGGGAAGGGCAGGAGCCCGGCTTCCCCGCGGCCGCCGTTGGACGGCGCGGAGGCGGCCCCGGGAGGCGCCCGACACAGCCCTTCGGGACCGTTACTCCGCGCTGCCCCGGGAGGGCGGGCGGCGGGCAGGGCGCGTTTTGGCGGGTGGCGCCCGGCGGGCAGCGGCCGTGCGGGAGCGGCGGGTGTGCGGGCGCGGCGCGCGGAGGGGGCGGCAGCGCGCCCCGGGCCGGCGGCGGGGCGGCCTCGCCGGAGACAGCGTGGCAGGCGCGGCGCACACAACAGCCGCGTTCACTTCCTGGTTCCGCGGCGAGCGGGGCGCAGCGCGCAACTCGCCCGGCCCGGAGCCCAACTTGGCCGCCGCTCGCCCCGCCGCGACAGCGCGGCCCCGAGGCAGGTTACTCTCCAAGGTGATCACTTCCTGATTCGCCGCCTCCATGGCTCCATCCACCGCCCCCTCCCCGCGCCGCGGCCGCCCCGCCGGCCCGGGCTGAGGGCGCCGCCCGCCCCGCCGCAGGCTCCGCGGCGCCCCCACGCCCGCTGCACCGATGCACCGCCAAAAGTTCCCCTTGCGCTCACCCGCCCGGATGAGCAGATCCAGCTGGTTCGTGGGTCCCTCATGCAGAGACGTCGCCATGTTTATCCCGGGGCTGGCGCTGCTGCTTCACATTGACTTCCACGGAGAGCGGCGGCGACAGGGGGGGAAGGCGGAACCCGCGGCCGGAGACACACGCCGTGCGGGCGGCACACACTCACGCACTCGCACACACTCCGACGCCCGGATCCTTGCGCGTCCTCCGACAGGAAGCGGCAGCCGGCCCGCCTCCCGCCGCCGGGCTGCGAAACCCCACCACCTAACGGCAGGGGCGGCGGCGGCCCCGGCTGGCGACGCGATCCTTCCGCCCCGCGCCCAGACAGGAAGTCCCGGGCGCCGGCCGCTGCGCCGGGCGCCGCACGGACACCTGAGGCTGCGGGCCGCGGGCGGCTGGGCAGGAAGAGGCGCGTCTCCTGCTCTGCGGAAGCGAAGGCTGCAAATGTCCCTCTGGAAGGGGGCCAGGAATCGCGTCTTCGCTTCCTAGCAGCGACCTTCTGCCGGGTCCCGCAGCTGTGCGCCCAGGCGGCGCTTTAACTTGTGCGGGCCTCTGCCGGGGCTTACGCAACACGCAGGCGTGCGGCTCCGAGAAGTGCACGCGGAAAGTCGTGCCCAGGACAGCCCTGAAAGCATTGCTCGGGAAGGCAGGCGCTTCCATGCGTCCCGGACGACCCGTCCCTCGCGGGAGCCAAAGCCTGTACGCGCAGGTGAAGCACCCGCCGGGGCCTCCCCAAGTTCGCCGAGCGTCAAGGTCCCGCACCCTTCCGTTTCAGTTTGGTCCACTTGGAAGTGAACGGATTTTATATTGTCATCTCGGGAACTCATTTTCCCAAAACCGGGCCTTCTCACAAACTAACTAAAATACAACAGGACACGGAAATAAGAGACCATTAGTGACTATAAATTAGTGAAAACTCAGGAAATCTGACCCGTAAAGCGATGAATGAGACCTCATTAAAATACCTTCCTATTTTAAGAATTTAACATAAAAAACTGTCCAGCAAATACTACCTGGAAATTGGAAAACAGACCCTCTCGCAAATAAGTATTTGTTGAATAAACACAAAATAAGATTTGGCAGCTGTCCATTTAAACAGCAAGATGACACAAATTTTATCTAAGTTAAGTGAACTATGCTTACAGTCTAGAGGAAAAACTATTTAACTGTAACATTAACACTATTTGCTTATCCAATATCATAGTTAGGCATAGGTGTCAATAGTTGATGGTTTAAGCTCTGGGCAGATTTATAGAGAATTAGTGACTGACAAGTCCAGAGCAAACCTGCAGGAGACTGTCAAGCTGATAGGGAAGCTCAAGCCTGTGGTGGGTGTGATTAGGTCCTGGAATAAATCACAGAGAGCTGGTTGAGAGAGTGGGCATCCTCTAATACACTCGGCCAGACATGCTGGTCTGGCAAGTAAGGATCGTCCCTCTCTCAGCCATTATGTATAGATGGTGTGGCCAGTCCCCTCCACCCTGGTGTCGGTGCGTGCTCTCCCGTCAAGCTGGACTATCAGAAAATAAATCCCTTAAGCCGTTTCATGGTCGTTTATCAGCAACCATAAAGGAGACCTGCAACACCCATCAAGACTGCATCAAAATGAATTTACAAAGCCCGGGCCTGTTGTTTTTATTTCTTGGTCCTTCCCTTAGCCTTACTATCTGATGAAGAACCTGGCAATGCTGACCCTTCAAACTAACCTCTTGCATAGCCTGTGTGGAATGGAAAGAGCTAAATAGGTAACCCGCCACTTTCGCTTTTCATTGTTGTCAGTTGGAAATGAGGCACATCATTGACAGGCAGTATCTTCAACAGTTTCCGTGAGGAGTTAGGTAAGGAATACCCACTAGTAGCTGCTTGGTCTGCCCGGATCACTGAAACTCATAACCTATCTGGATTTCCAGTCTTGAAACCAATATCCCAAGTATAATGCTTAGTAGGAAAATGTATTCTCTGTGTGTGTCAAGTTAATGTGGCTCAAACAGAGTAAAATAAAATAGACTCTCTATGGGAGTCATTTGGACATCTTCACACCCAACTTTTATCTTACTGTATTTTTAGATACCTCTAAAAAAGTGTGGTTTTGTGTGGGTTACTGTGTTCTGCTGTCTGTGCATCCTAATTACATGCGCTCATATCTGCCTTACATTTAAGAGCCAAAGAATGGAAGCTGCACATATTCCTGCATAGGAATTTCTATCCAAAACACATAAACATATAAAAATTAATGTGAAAAGACTGGGAAGGATTCCTATATATTTGAAACTCTTGGAAAAACAGAATTCTATCAACTTTAGTGCAGTCTGCTTTGCTACTTCAAACAGGCTTTCAGAAGCCACCAACACTTTCCAGAGACCAATAATATTGAGAATAATTGAAGGGCAGGTGCTGCCAGAATGAATATTGGGATAAACTTCGAGGAAAGCAATATGGTATTTAACGAGAGTCTAAGAAAAAGCTTATCTTCTCTGGCATGGGCACTTCATTTCTGAAGACTACCCTAAGAAATCAGGGTTGTATTTTTTAAATGCCAGGCTGAGGGGAAGAGGGATGGAGAGATGGCTCAGGATTAAGATTCTTCCTCCGCAAGCAAAAGGTCTTGAGTTCATATGCCAGGTCCCACGTAAAAACACCAGATGGAAACAGCAACAGCCTACATTTGCCACCCTGGTGGGCAAAGCGAGGAGGAGGAAGAAGCAATCAGGATGATTCCCGGTCACCCTTGGTCCACCACAGGGACATACAGTGCCCTCACCCCCCACACACACACACACTAAATAAAATAAAATATTTAAATGCCAGGCTCAGAGGAGGTAAGGTATGAGGATTGCTTGGCCCCAAGAGTTTGGGGCAACAGAGGAAGACCCCGTCTCTGAAAGAAAACAAGGATTTCAGGCTTTAAGTTGCGTCCCTTGGGGTTTAAGCCTTATACTTACAGTCCTGCCTCATGAGATACAGCCACAGGCCCTACTTTAACAAATGTGTGATAAGAATGTACATGTGACTATATTTAAAAATAACTTTTTCCTATACAATATGACATAGCTCGGCATATACCTGGTACAGCCAAACTGTACTACTGTGTGTGTGTGTGTGTGTGTGCATGCGCACATGTGGTATTCTGCATTTCTTCACATCTGCAGGACTGGACTTTTTTGGAAGATGCTTCATGTATCTATGTGTCTCTTTCTCCCTCTTGCTCGGTTCCAAATAAATAATTTTTAAATTTTGTACATCCAGTCTGGACTTACTTTTTTTTAATCTTTAGTTCCCAATTTTGTGTGTGTGTGTGTGTGTGTGTGTGTCTGTGTGTGTTTGTGTGTAAATCAGAGGGCACTGCATGTGCCCATGGAGGCCCAACGGTGACTTCAGAAATCATTCTGGATTACTCTACCTCCTTTTTGCTTCACTCTAGGGTTTCTCTGGCTCCACCTTCTAATCTGAAAGTGCACATTGCTGCCATTTCTATTTAGCTTTTTTATATGGGATCTGGGATCTAAACTCAGGTTCCTCTGCTTTCGAGGCAGAGGTTTAACCCCTGAGCAATCTCTCCAGCCCCAATTTCCAATTGAACAGTACATTAACCACTGGTATGTACACTGACTCTATTACCTACAAATCTTCTCTGTTAACAACCCACTACTATTAACACCCCCACTTTCCCTGTCTACAAATTGGAGACATCCTTGTTTCTTCAGGACAACAGTTTTAAGAGAGATTGGAAATACAGGAAATGAATATAACTAATGTATAAACAGCCATATTTCAGCCTAGCACCTACAACTGTCAACTTTGTTTTTGTTTTTTTCAGAGCTAGAGAGGGACCCCAGGCCACCTCTTAAACCTGTTGGGCTGGTGCCTGGCCACCTGGCTACATCCCAGACCTGACCGTCTCTTACTGCATTCACTCATCTGACTCTGAATGGTCTGTGCCTCGTAATCCTCTTAACCTCTGCCTCCCAAGAGTCACAAGTACAGAAGGCACCACCACACCAAGCATTTCTCACTTTCCACCTAAGAAACAACAGATCATAATAATGTCTTTGATACTGTCCCTAGTTCCCATTCAATATTCCACCTGGCCCAAGAGATCATTTTCGGTGTATAATCTTTGAGTCAATTCTTTATGCTTTAATGTGCCTGTTTGTGTATATACTTGAATTATATTGACCTATTTTATATGCTTATATACTAAGTCATTCTAAAATATACTTTTTCACTCAATATATACATTCAGTGTATTTTAACATAAATACAGCTATATGCCTTATAAATTCTACAAAGCATTCCAGTGAGTGAATTTACTGCAATTTATAAGCATTTTTCTCCTGGTAAGCAAATAAAGTCGTTTCCTTTAGTTTGTTTGGTTTGGTTTGGTTTTATGACAAGTGTCCTGGAGCTCAGGCTACCTTCTAACTTTACTATGTAGTAGAGGATGACCTTGAACTGAGGGTCCTCTTGCCTCCACCCCCACATGAGATAGGATTAGAAATGAGCCGCTGCCCCCCTGGCGTGCTTATGTGTATGTGTACACGTGCATTGTGTATGCAGGAACATACTGTGAGTGCATATTCTGAGCTCATGTGCAAGCCAGAAGTCAATCTTCATGCTGCACCTCAACAGCCATCCACCTTTTGTCTTTTGGAGACAGTGTCTCAGCAGCTTGGAGCTTGCAAAGTCAGCAAGGCTGATAGGCAGAGACAGCCTGGGAATCCATCTATCTCTGCCTCTCCAGCACTAGCATTACAAGTGTGCAGCACCATGGCTGGCTTTTTAAACGGGGTTCTAGAATTAAACTCAGGTCCTCCTGCTTGAAGACAAGTTCTTGACTGGGCCAGATTATCACCGCCTTCCTCCCTTTTCTGATTCATGGTCTTATGTACACAGCCCAGGCTGACCTAAAACTTGCTATGTAGCCAAGGATGACTTTGAAGTGCTAATGTTGCCTCTGCCTCCGAGGTGCTGGATTACAGATGCCCACCAGCAAGTACCACCTGTTTCCATTCTTTTACACTTACAAACATTTCTGACTGTGTGTTCTTAAACATAAGTGCCACGGTCTTTCTATAGAATATGCTTACAAAAACAATTTCCAGGGAGCACATGCACTTGTATCTGGATATATATAATATACGGTGTCTTCTTCAAAAGATCTCCTCTTTATGTACTGAGCCAGGGTCTGTCCCTGAGTGGAGCTGCACAATCTTGCATAGGAAGAATTTTACCCCCACGTCTCTAGCCCCTGTAAGTGCATTTTAAATTCTGCACTACTCTGTCCAAAGTAGAGCTGTGCAGGTGCACATGCAAACACATGTTAAGAGCTGTGCAGGTGCACATGCAGACACATGTTAAGAGCTGTGCAGGTGCACATGCAGACACATGTTAAGAGCTGTGCAGGTGCACACACAACCACGTTATGAGCTGTGCAGGTGCACACACAACCACGTTAAGAGTTCCTATTGTCATGGATGACACAGAACAGAAGCAAACCTTTACATCTTTGAGTACTTAGGATGAGCGCTTTTCATGTACTTGTTAGCTCTTAACATTTCACTGTTGAGCTGTTATGTCCATTGCCCACAGTCACTTTCCTATGACCTCTTTTGTCTTTACTGAGCTGAAGAACATTAGGATATTCTAAACCACAAGTACATAGATGCAAAAAAATCTGATGGCCTGGGTGGAGAAAGTTGGCCTTACATTATCATTTTCTTATAAAAGATTCAAGTTTTCATGTCAAATAATAGCTTTTTTCTCTTATAGGGTGGATTATATAATCTATCAGGTGAAAAATGAAATTACAGTACAAATGCAAAGTTTCAAACTGTGTATACTCCAGCTCCAACAGCACTGAGCAGTGAGGAGGTAGGCTCTAATAAGTTAGGAGCTGGCTCAGCAGTTAATGCTTGCCACGAGAGCTAAAGGACCAGTGTTCGAATCCCCAACTCCTACAGCAGCCTGCCTAGAACAAACACTAGCCCAGAAAAACAGAAATTGGGAATTCTGAGTAAGCTGGCTAGCCAGACTGGTTCACAGCCGGCCCTAGGTTTAATTAGAGACCTAGTTCAAGAGAATAAGGTGCAAGAATGATAAAGGGATGCTTATGAATATCAACCTCAAACCTTCACCTACACACATACACATGTTCATGTGCATGTGCACACACCTATTTCCACATACATACAATATATACACATACCCATAACATACAAACACCTGAAAAACGGAAAAAAATCTAAAAATTCAACTTAAAAGGATGGAGAGAGTAACAAACTCTACAGAAATAAAATAATAAAGGACACACAAGATGAAATGCTGTGAGAGAACAAGAACTTTTAAAACAGATTCATAAAGTCAAAGATGATCCTGGAAAGATTTAAAAAAATGGATAATTCCCAGCAAACATCTCACAAGAGAATATATAGATTCACTAAATATGTATGTATTGATATATAGAGAATATTGAATAACCATACAGAATGAAAGGAGGTCACCACAGATACAATACAACAAAAATAACAAGTTAGTACTATAAATAATTGTACGCTAACAAAGTCAACCATGAAATAAAGTATATAAATTCCTGGAAAATATGTATTTCCCCATTAAGTATGAAGGCAGACAGACACACAAACATATACAAAACTGAAATAAGAAATTGTAAAAAAAAAGAAGTGATACGATGGCTCAGCAGGTATAGGCATTTGCTGCCAAGCCTGACAACTTGAATTCAAGCCCCAAAGTCCACAGAAGAAAGAAAATGAACTCCCACATATTGTCCTCTAGCTTTCACACCTGCATTAAGACATGCAAGCACACACATACACACACACACACACACACACACACACACACACACACCCATACATGATAAATGCACATTTTTAAAAAATTTAATAAAAACTGCTGGGTGAAATACTTGGCTCCAACAATTTAGGGGCCAAGGGGATGCTTCTTCCAGCCTATGATTTCAGGTTACAGTCCATTATAGTGGGACAGTTACCAAAGGGGCCAAGGGAACCAGCCACACCACATCCACAGAAAGAGCAGAGGGCAAGGACCAATCAATGGGCGCTCTATTTCTAGCTCGCCACACTCCAGCCAGCGCTTTCTATCCTCATCCACCTTCCCTGGAGAACAGATCAGAAACCAGTTAGTCTTCCCACATCAACTATGCAATTAGTCAGTCTCTTACAAGCTTTGCCAGAGGCACGCCTCAACTAAATAGTTCTTCAGATGCATGTCCCCAGGCTTGAGCGGCAAGTGTCAGGTCACCACCAGCACCAGCTGACCCACAGGTCACGCCAGAGCCACGTGACCACAAAGGGGCAGGGCAGAGGGGGAAATACTGGTGCTTGTTTCAGTAAACCTGGAGGCAGAGCGCCGACCCCAGCTGATACAACACCCAGTACCAGGCAAGAAGAAAAATGACTGCGCTAGCTGTCTGTCTCAACAATCTCATGCAGCAGGCTAGAGTAACTGATTAGACAGATCGAAAGCAACATGTATGGATTTTAGGAATACTGCTAAGTAATGACCCAGAAACCTGAATGAGATACCTAATCTTATTCATTCCCTCTCTCTTTCTCTTTCCATATATGTGTGTGTCTATCTGATATATGTATTATGTATGTATATGTCAGGATATAGACATCTAAAAACTTACCAGTCAAATTCAACTTGATGCTCACATGAAAAAGACAAAGAACTGCTATATAAAAACAAAAAGGAATGATTCATCTAACAAAGGGATATGAAACATTTAATTATATATTTTTTTTAAATCCTAAAGCATATACTTTAATAAACAAGCCATGCTTTACAAACCTATGCCTACTCTACACCAGATATGGGTACACACACAAGCCATTTCTGGCCTATCTATCCTGCCAAATTATTGCTTATGGTGTATTTTAATTTTTTTTCTTTTTTTTAAATTTTTTTATTATTATGTATTCAATTGTGCGTGTGTATGTGTGCGTGCGTGCGTGTATGTGTGTATGTGTGTGTAGAACCATGGACGAATTCGGGAACCACCATGGACCGCCTCTTCCTTGTTTACTCTGCCCCGGGACTCACAGGCTCCGCCCTACCAGGACCGGAAACGCAGGCTGCCCCCGCTTCCGCCCTGGCGTCTATACGTGGGGTCTAGGATCCAAACTCAGGACCTTCTGCCTGCAAGGCAGAGGCTTAACCCCTGAGCCACCTCTCCAGCCCCTAATTTTCCTTTTTCTACTCTTCCTGTTTTCCTTACTTTTTTCCTCCCTCTCTTCTCTTCCTCTAACTTCCTCTCCTCTTTTCTTTTCATAGACAGGGACTCACTATGCAGCCTGAGCTGGCCTTGAACTTGAGATCCTCCTGCCATGGCCTCCCAATTGCTAGGATTACAGGTTTGCTCCATCATGCCGACCCCAGCTGTAGCAATAGAAATTTGCCCTCTCTTCCTTACTTGCTGGTAACTGAACCCAGGGTCTTGAGCACTCTAGGCACATAACTTTGCCACTGAGCCCAAGCATCAGTCTTTGTGGATAAGGGCAAGCATACTACACCACTGTATTCTTTCACAGAATTGTCTGGACTGCATTGGATCTGCATTTGTAAAGATAGCTTATCAAACCCTGCCAAAAAAATGGGTCCTATTGGGATTTTAGACTAACAGGGAAGAATGAACAGCTTTGCTGTGTCTGTGTCCATATGTATTTGTGGATTAAAGAATAAAAGCAGCAATGACTCTGGTCCACTTAGGTTTCCTCCTCTTAAGCAAAGAGCACATCTCTTCATTTCTCTCCTCCATAAAACAACTAAAACAGTATTATAACAGCATATAACAACTAAACAGCATATAAACAACTAAAACAGTATTATAACAGCATGGCATAGTGTTAGGCTTGTTCTAACTAGGTTCTTAATGCTTTGCTACAAACTCCTGTTCATTTTAACTACTGCTCCTGCCTGCAGCCATCATGGCGGGGAAGTGAAGGAAGCGGTGAGTGGGAAACGCTTGAGCTTGGCTCACTTTCTATGTTCACACAGGATCCCAGCCCTGGGAATAGCGCTGGCCAGACAGGGTGAGTGGGTCATCCCACATCAGCAAAGCCAGTCAAGACAATCCCTCACACATCCTCAGAGGCTACCTTACTCTAATGCAAGCCCTCACAGCACATGCCAGAAGGCTTGTCTCCTAGGTGATTCTAGAACCTGTCAAAGTGACAACCAATGTTAATTAATCACATATCCTTATGAGGTTCCAATTAACAGTCTTTATTTATTCTCAACAGATACTGAATTTTAACAAATGCCGTTGGATCTACTGACATTACCACCCACAGATGGTGATTTCATGAATAGATTTTCTAATAGTAACCACACGTGCCATCCTGTTATGAATTTTGTCACTGTGTATTTTCGGATCACCCAGTTGTCGTTTGCTAGTTTTTATTTGGAATATTTCAAGCTGTGTTCATAGATTTGTTTATGCAGAACAAAAGTCTACTTTTATACTGGAACAGTTCTATGATTCAGAAAACACCAGTTTTATAAACTGAATTTCTAGGAAAGTTTGAATATGACAGTGGTTCTCCCAAAATATTAGTAATCTATCTGGGTGCCTCTGATGAATTTTAGGTAAATATGTACATGAGGAGGATAAACACAGAAGATTTTCAAAGTTGAATGGCCACTGATTTGTGTTTCTGTTCTTCAATTGTAATTTTACATATTTTTCATGACTTATAGATTTTTACAACCCTTGGTAGTAGTTGGTTCATAATCTTCCTTCACGATTTTTTTTAATTTATTTTATTTTGCTTATTCAATTGTGCGTGTGTGTGTGTGTATGTGTGTGCAGAACCATGGGCAAATTTGGGAACCACCATGGACCGCCTCCACCTCCTCCTCATTTACTCTGCCCCAGGATTCATAGGCTCCGCCCTACCAGGACCAGAAACGCAGGCCGCCCCCACTTCCGCCCTGGCGTCTATACGTGGGGTCTAGGATCCGAACTCTGGACCTTCCACCTGCAAGGTAGAGGCTTAACCCCTGAGCCACCTCTCCAGCCCCTTCCTTCATGATTTTTAAACTCTCTGTTGGTCGTGTTTTTCTCTTTGTGTTTATTTTTGAATCCCTTTTATTAGGTGAATCCATTTCACTGATTTCCTGGTTTTATTAATCTACTATTCAGTTTTATTTATCTTTTATTGATCTTCATGTCTGATAATTTTACCTTTCTTCTACTTTACTTGCTTTTATTCTATCAATCCTTTATTAACATCCAAGTTTGAACAGAGGCTTATCATATTAATTGCTCTTATTTTCCAAAAAATACATTTGAAGCTATTATACTTTCCAGTGATTCTGCTTGAGACACAGCCCATTTTAATATAAAATACTTTACTTTTCTAATCTTCATTTCTCTTGATTCACTAATTAATTGTATTAAATTTTTTTGTTTCCAAAAATTACTTTGTCATTGGTTTTTTTAACTTTATTGCAGGATGGTAAGTTTCTAGACATTGAGACTTCCCTATATGGTACAGTGTATGCTCTAAAAACTACCAGGGTCAGTGAGATAGCTCAGCACATGAAGTGTCTGCTCACAAACACGGCAGTGTGTTCTATGCCCAGAAACCCACGTGAGGAAAGGAGGTAACTGAGGGCCTCTGGCCTCCACCAGCATGAGTTAGAACTCTCTCTCTCTCTCTCTCACATACACACACATACATATATATATGTAAACAAAACATAAAAACTGATATGTATGTAACTGAAAAAATGTACAAGGTCCTATTTTAATATGTTAGGTATAATACTCTATGTTGCAATTTGCCTTCATTGTTGCTGTTTAAAAATCACCATCAAATGGCTTAAGGGAATAAGGGGTTTGTCCTCTTACAATAGTCTGGTTACAGTTCTTAGTCCAGCTTTACAGGAGAGCTCACACCAACACCAGGGCTGAGGGAACTGGCACACCATATCCACGTAACAGCTAAGAGAGGGACGATCCTTACTTGCCAGACCAGCACGTCTGGCCAAGTGTACACAAGGATGCCAACTCTCTCAACCAGCTCTCTGTATTTTATTCACTTTAACTAGGGCCTTATTCCATCCACCATGGATTGGGCCTTCCCCACCAACTAGACAATCTCCTGCAGTTTGCCCTGGGCTTACTCAGCTACAAATTATCCACAAATGTGCCCAGATCTCTAATCCTCAACCATCAGGTTGACACCTGTGACACTCTATAAATTAACAACTGCAGATTATGTAGCCTGTTAATTCCATGACTTTTTATGCAATTTAGATTTCTTTTTTCAATCTCAATTTAATCATATCTACCTCCGAAAGGTTTTGGTTTAGATGGTATTTCACAACTATTTTGTGAGATGCATATTAGTTTGCACTTTCTGGATTATTACTTTCACCTATTCAAAGAGTTGGATCCTAATTAATGTCCTAATTAAGAAAGCTCACCCAAATTCTTTTCATTATTCCAATTTCCTTTAATTTTTTTTTTCCTGATGAACAATGCCTTTCCATTTTTGCTCTACTTTTATTTATTTACCATGTGAGCAGGAGGTGCCTGCATGCTCCGAATGTCAGAAGACAACTTGCTGGAGTCGGTGTTCTCCTTCCACCATGTGGGTTCCAGGGGTGGAACTCGGGGAATCAGGCTAAGTGACAAATGAGCCATTTCACTGTTTTTCACTTTTAAATGTAATTGTTTTATTTATATGTGACATCTGTTTCTACTATTTGATCTCCTGTGAATCTAGTATCAGTGCAGGCTCATTTAAAAATACAGTATCAGTCTGGAGAGATGGCTCAGGGGTTAAGACAATGTCTTAAAACAGAAGGTCCTGAGTTTAGACCCCAGGTTTCGTGTAAAAACACCAGCTGGAAACAGCAGCAGCCTGCACTTCCCAACCTCGTGAGCAAAACCTGGGAAATCCCAGAAGGAAGCAAGAAGGAGGTAGAAGCAATCCAGGATGATTCCCGAAGTCACCCTTGGTCCTCCATAGGGACATACAGTGCCCTCTGATACACACACACACACACACACACACACACACTAAATAAAATATTAAAATAATAAAAATTTTAAAAACACAATATCATTTCTAACCTTCAAAGTTATTTCTACTATCCTGATTTATGATTTTACTCCCACAATTCTTATTTGTTTGTTGAGACAAGTTTGGTTTATTCTCTAACCTAATCCCCAACTTAGTATTTTAGAAGCTATGCCTTTTTTTATGTTTTAGATGAGATACTACACTATAGCCCACACTGGCTAAATCTCCTGAGGACTGAGATTACAAGCACGTGCTGACATGCTACCACATCCCTCTTGTAAGCTATGCCTTCTATGTCCATGTTCCGGATGTCTGTATGTTCCCTATTTCACTTCTTATTTAGATCCCACTTCATACCCCTGGTCTATTCACACAATTTTATTTAACATAACCTTCCAGGAGGGGTTAGGGAGGTGGCTCAGTGGTTAAAGACTCTGCCTCACTTAAGTTCAGATCCCCCAGATCCCATGTAAAGGTGCCCTGCGGGTATCGTGGTCTGTCTGTAATTCTAGCCCCAGGGCAAGCTGGCCAGCCAGACTAGCCCTAATGGTTTGCCTTGGGTTCATTAAAGACCCAGGCTCACAGCAATAAGGTGGAAGAGTGAATGAGGATGGTTCTCAATAATCACCCTTGGGCCTCCACAGGCACACACACGAGCACACTCATGTACATATACCTGCATTCACATACCCTCACCCCATACACACATACATAAAACAAAAAAGCAACCCTTCTAGATTCCCCTCTCAACCATTACCCTCACATACTACAAACCTAAAATCTAAGTTACACTGTTTGCTGGGTTCTAAATAAGATCCTCTGTTCCAGTTCATGATGTCTTCTTACTAATTCAAAAAATACTTCAGAGAACCTAGTGGATTCCTGAATGGTCCTGGTAAACTCACAACATGACTTCTAATTTTATGAAACAAAATAAAATAGTAGATAAAATGTACAAAAGCATAAAATGCAGACACAACACAGCGGGTGAACCTCATGCACACAGCATTCAGATAGGTCACCTATCTGGCCCTTTGAATCAGTGAGTTCTATGTTCTGGATTTGAACTATCATGGACTGAGACTACTGGGGGGAAATACTGCATCAGAACTAAAAAGTGTGTTTTCCTGTTACTTTGTCATTATTTTCTAAACAATGTACTTACTGAAGATCCTCCTTGTGCTAAGTAACTTAACAGGCTATTTATAGTGCACAGGCATATGGAAGCACGTGCCACTTTAAAGGGACCTGAGGAATATTTTTGAGACAAGATCTCACTATGTGTCCAGGCTTATCTTAAACTACAATCCCTCTGGCCTCCCAAGTACTGGGTATTGCAGCTTCATCCAAAATGCTGGTATCAGGAATGTGGGTCCTGAAGCGAACCCACCAGAACTTCCAAGAAACAGATGCAACGTGGGCACTGCTGTAACTCAGCACCTGGCAGGGGAAGAGGGGGGTCGGCAAACATCCTCCACTATATAGCGAGTTTGAGGCCAGCCTGAGCTACAAGAAACTGTCTCAAGCAAACAAGCAAGCAAGCAAGCAAACAAACAAACAAACAAACAAAAATTAAAAAGTAAAGAAACAAAAAAGAAACAGGT
Organism: Typhlomys cinereus; assembly: GCA_023101885.1. NCBI lineage: Eukaryota > Metazoa > Chordata > Mammalia > Rodentia > Platacanthomyidae > Typhlomys > Typhlomys cinereus. Next base: position 1,784,278 of record JALPQD010000438.1, on the reverse strand, counting down.
GGAATTGGTCTCTGCTGGCTGCCCCATCTTCATCCAGCAGCCACAGGATGCAGAAATACCACCAGATGGCACCAGACCACAACTAGACTTTGAAATAATTTGGAGAATTTAAATTGAATCCTGGAGCCCTTTACTTAGCCTTCCTTCCAATCTCTGCTTCTACCCTCAAACAACCAGCATTGGACAAGTTATTGAAACTGTGACATGTAAACCACTTAGATCTAGTCCTGGCAATGTCATAGAAAATGCTGACACTTTTTTTTTCTAATTATATAAGAGAAACAATTCTTTCAGTGTCTTGAAGATCATGTTTACAATTCCTAAACTAGGAATAGTGGACATATCTATAATCCCAGAGTCTAGGAAACAGAGATTGAGGTGAAATGACTCAGGGGTTAAAGCCTTTGCTTTGTAAGCAAAAGAACCTAAGTTCAGATCCCTAGATCCCATGTAAAAAAGGTCTGGCAGAATTAATGGAGTCTGTAATTCTGGCCCTGGAAGGCAGAGCGTGAGAAATTCCAGAGCAGCGCAATACGGAGGGAGAGCAGGATGATTCCCAGTGTGGCCTTGGACTTCCACAAGGCATGCATCCATGTGTGCACATCAAAGGAAAAGGAAAACAGAATGGAAAATCCTTCTGTGCTTTCTTGCTGCAAAAGCCGACGGCTCCTAGGGAGAGCATCCTAACAATTAGCCATGACATAGACAGGTGCACAGCTACTAGCTGGCATTCCTCCTCCTAATACTACTGTTCTTCCAAGTGAGCATCTTCAATGTTCAAAATTCAGGGTCTAAAAGAATTCACTGTCACGGGAATGTCAGAAGAAAAAGCTTCCTGAAATCAATAGTAAAGCCAATTCTTCAGGTTTTAAAATCAGATAAAGCGATGGGCCATCAACACAGCACATGTTCAGAAGTCCTACATACTCCCGACAGACACGGCAGGCTTATGCCACATTTACCGCCCAATTCCTGTTGTGATTACAGACAGACATCTAAGGCAGATGCCCAGGGACAGCATTTTCCCCTATCATGAAATAAAGCCAAGAAAAAGCAAAATTGAAGAACCAACAAAGTGAACCACAGGCTCATAGCACACCTTCCAGTTGGGAGAGTGACTGAAAACAGACCACCCAGGTTTGACGTATGCTATTACAGTATGACTTTAGGATTATGAACAGGACAGCACATCTTCAAGTCCATTTGGGAGTGGCCCTGCTGCATGGCTGTCATATGAATCATTATCTAAACCCTATGAAAATGAGAAGTGGTACATTAACTGACCATCTCTGTCTAAAAAAAAAAAACTGTCATAAAACTAAGGGGTCGCTTAATTTCTCATAATTAAAAAGCATATATATTTGGGGTTTTCTTTTAACCTTCTATTATAAAGATTCCATTGTATGATTACTATTAAAATCAGGATTAAAAAATATTGGAAGGGAAATACACTAGAATGGAGTAGATTTAAGTCAGTACCACTGCTGCAGTTAGTTGATTTCAATAGCAAGTAGATGCACGCTTGAAACTTTTTTGCATACTTTAAATACGTGTCACGTTTTTGAAAGATTCCATTATAAACATGTGAACACACGTTATGTTGAGCAGGCTCAAAGCATAGCTCTTCTACATATAATTATGCTTACAGCATCTACTTCAACACACTAACCCTAGAACCTGACTCTCTCCATCATTCAAATAAAAATGTAAGTGACAGTCTGTATGTAGGCAATGCAGAGAAATACAAGCAAACGCTCAGGATTGCTTTTATGAGTGACATCAGAACCAAAACAAATGTATTAACTTGGTTTTCCTAGCCCAGGTGGTCAAAACAATAGTCCGGTTACACAGGGCTCTGGCCCTATAGAAACAGCCACTAGCATGACATTGGCCAGGCAGGATGATGCTCACCTGACCCAAGTCATATAAGACCCACGCTCACAGACGGGTGTGCAGGGGGGCAAAGGCGCAAGGATCCCTCCACTTCTAAGCAGCGCTGCACTAACTCGAGAAGAACCGCCACCACACAAGCATCTTAACCTCTCCCAAACACCTTAACCTCTCGTGTGGCCTGAAGACGGCTGCGCAGCACCCACAGCACACTTCTACAGACACAATTAGTAGACTAAGAACACTTGGACCACAGAAAGTCATGAGCGAGAAGCTACTGGGCTCAGGCTCATTTAAGTACTCTGACAGCCTTATTTCTCTTTTCATTTACAATATTATCTTGGAAATGACTACATTTGTATTTAAAAAAAATTTGCAAGTCTTCAAAAGCTTCCTAGTTCCCATTAGTAAAGCTGATCAATTAGACGCAGTGTGCAGCAGGTGCTGGACCTGTGCTCAGCCAAGGTACTTTAGCTTTGTCCTACTCGCTGCCTTCTTGTACCTCAAGTGTGACACAAGAATGTACCACACTTGCCCATGCTGAACCCCCTTCAGCTGGGAGAAGACCCGCCCTCCTCCCTGGTTACTTCTGCCTGACTAGGGACTTCAAACCCTTCGCGTCTCTCCCCCAGGGAGACCTTCTCTACCTCCTGGATTCCCACGCTGTTGACTCCCTCAAGGCCTTAATTTCAAACTGTAGTCATCTTCCCCGTGTGGTCCCAACAGCTTGTTGAATTTTCATGAAGCTGAGGGCCAGAGGGGACAGAAAGGGTCTGGCCTACCACGTCCACATCCACTCAGACCTGGGCGTGGCAGGTAGCAAGTATTCAGACAGTGCTCCACGAGGATGACAATGCATGATCAGTCTAGACATCTTTAAATAAAGCATTTCCCTTTGACCATATCTGTAGGCGCAGCTTCCCTTAAACTTTTAAGAACAGAGGTGGTTCAGAGGCCAGGGCACGCTATGGGCCCAGAGGCCAGAGATGCAGCTCAGAGGGCTGGGCACACAATGGGCTCAGAGGCTGGGGCGTAAAATGGCCTCAAAGGTAAATGCCCGTAAGGTTGGAGCTGAACAGTATTCACAATTTTCATGAAATGCTTCACTTAGCTGTTCTTGTCGCATCTTATAGCATCTGACCCCAGTTATCCTGTAGGTTACAGTCACAGCAGGAGCTACTTCACCATCTGTGTGCCCATCCCGTAACACTGCTATAAACCCCCCAAACAGAGAGTTTTTAATTGTAGGTAATTAGTATTTAGCCCTCTCCTCAATCTAAATTCATAAAAATTGTAATAGATGCATTGATAGATGATAAAATTAGAAGTTAGTGTTTTAAGAAAGTCCCTTGAGTACAAAAGAATGATTGCTAGGAATTTCTCAAAGCAAAAAGTAACTTTTAATAATTCTTACCTACTTTTCCTTTCTTTTATTTTATAATGATTATGAAAGGTATACACATGGCACTCAAGGTCATTTCTACTTTATTAATTAATAGCAATGCTTTGGGCTGTGACATTTTCTCCTTTATATTACTAATTATCTGTAAGGAATACAGTTGGCTCACATGAGAATCTGAGGGCATTTTAAAGAGTCCCTAAAGGACCCACTAGAAACGTCTCTCTGCAGCCCCGCCTGACCTGGAGCTCACAATGTAATCGAGGCTAGCCTTGATCCTTCTTGCTCAGCTTCCCAAGAGCTAGGATTACAGGCGTGAGCCACCATGTCTGGCCCACAATGGAAAGTCAAAAGACAGCAGCTTTATTGTGTTTTCTACTTACACCACAAGATACCATTTAAATGGAATAAAATTCTACTGAAGCAAATGTGTAAGCCTGGAATGGTAGCCGACACCTGGGGTCCTGGCACCTGGGGCCAGCACAGGAGGACTGCAAGTTCACGGCCAGCCTGGGATACATGGTGAGGCATTACCTCCAAAACACTAACTACATAGATAAAAAAATGTGTTATACTGAAATACTTTTTCTCTTCCCAACTCTCTATAATCTAGTGAGTGAGGGCTAGTCTGAACACTTAAAAGCAACATGCTCAAATGACTTATCTACTTAGGTTGGCTTTCTGTTTGCTTTGTTTTTAAGGCAGGATTTCACTCTGTGGCGGCCTAGACCCTCCTGCTTCAGCCTCATGTTAGGATCACAGACAGGAGCCCCCCAAAGGCAATGATTTCTTTTCTAGCATCTTCTCTCAAAAGGCCACAGTAAAGAGTTAGTTCACAAAAAGACTTCCACAGTGCAACTCACCCCACTTTTCATCAATGTGACATTTTAATGTCTAGTTCTGTTGTCAATACGAGTTTGGGAAAGACTCATAACCAGATGATGTCATAGTTCATCAATTCTTAGATGCACTTTTTTACATTTTGACGTCTCTACAATCAGGGTATGTCTCTCTACAATGGCTCATCACTGATGACTGCTCAACTACATGAAATACAGCTGTTACAGTAAGAAGTGAAGCTTTCCTCCAATAATACTTCCTTGCTGATTTAAGTCACAGTACAATTACAATCAACTAACTTCAGAACGAAAATTCAAGCTTTGCCAATTCTCTAACTCTAAGAAAACAGGTAACTGAATAAAACATTTTTCAAAATTGAGGAAAATGCCCACACTACAAGAGAAAAAGGAAGAAATGCTTGCCAGTTGGCAGTTTCCGGGAAAAAAGGCAGGCAGTGGCGCAGACAAGGGAAGGGGCAAGCAGCTTGGTGAGCTCTTAAAAGAAACTGCTCTCTCACTATTTATCCCTTATTAGCTAAAGAGGAAATCATTGCTACCCTTGAGACAAAAAAATGTGGTAGAGGAAGATAAGATAGTTTAAATATAATAATGCAAGCATTCTTAATAAATGAAAAATCAACCTACCAGGACTGTCTTCCTCAGGCCAGTGTTAAGAGCGATCTTAGGCCTGGGGCTCCTTTTTCAAGTCCCAGTTTCTCATGTCGATCTTCTACCTCCCTGTGGCAACAATATTTTCTAATTAAAAGAGTTTCTTTGTGCCACAGGGAGGATTTCTGGGTGGTAACAAACACACATGTCATCACAGCTCATCATGAAGTCACATTAGTTATGAGAATCTTCAAGAAGAACTTCAGCTTCAGATTTTTTCATAAAGAAATCTGTTTTTTTTTAACATGCATTTAAAAGTCTAAACTCACTTATGGAAAAAACTGAACACCACTTTCTAATTGAATTATATAAAAGTATCATTCCTTTCTTTATCGTTTCAATTAGACTTTACATAAAATGCTATTGCTCACTAAAATAAGGCTTTTTACATTTTCTGGGGAATTAAATACAAGAATACTTTTCCTATTTTGATGGCTGATTACAAAGCAAAGTCCTGACACAGGAAGTCTGGAAGACAGTGTGTAGCCAGCCGCTGCTTATTAGTGAAGAGCAACAGGTCTGTTTGTGATCTATAACACAAGGCAATAATGCTGCAACTGATCAACTTTAGAAAAGACAAGAAGGAAATGGGTTTTTAAAGGCTCAAACACACCAATACCAAATTAATGCTATTGGGTAGGGGGTCATTTTCTTCTTGCTGGTAAAGTTATAGGTGATTATTTCATTTGTTTATCCCTTGTAATGCATCCTAATTTTCCACTGAGTACATATTTTTTATTAGAAAAAAGTCAAAATTAGATATAAACAAAAATAATTGAAATCCTACTATATAATTATAAAGTGAATCTCATCTAAGTGTGATACTGTAAATTTGACAGAATACATACATTAGTGACCATATTCATGTTTTTTATGGATGGTTACCTTTTTATATTTTGAATATTAGGTAGTTGATAAATAATATACTTAAAGATTTTAATTTTTTTCCCTTTCCTTTCTTCACTGTTTCCCCATTTTTCACATGTACATAGAGGGTCGCATATGTGAATGCATGGGTTCATATGTACTCATGAAGGCACATGAGAGTACATGCAGGTGGAGGTCCCAGGGTGACATTGGGAATCACCCTCAACCAATCTTCCACCTTACTGTTCTGAGGCTGCGCCTCTAAACCTAGACATCACCTACAGCTGGCTTGTTCTGAGGATTTCCAGGCTCTGCCTTCCAGTACTGACTACAATTACAGCTGGGCCTCCATGCCTGCCTGCCCCAGATTTTATGTGGGGCCTAGATCCAAAGTCTAGTCCTTTTGATAAACTCTGGTACTTCAGTTCATGGCAAATGCTCTAGCCATTGAGCCATTTCCTCAGCCCTGGTTTTGTTTTTGTTTTTGTTTTTTTTGTTTTTGTTTAAAGAGTCTTGCTAATTCTATGTAGCTCAGGTTAGTCTCAACCATGATCGTCCTTTCTCATCCTTCCAAGTACTGGAACTGCAGGCGCATGTCCCCACCACACCAGGCAACTGATGGCTCATGTTTATACTGTAACACTAACTTACTAGCTTACTAGCTTGCTTTGTGCTATCTCACTAGCAAGTCCATGTTCAGCACTCTAGCCAACAAAACCAAACAAAAAGGTAACATTTGTCTTCACGATGCCTATATATACTCACTGGGAAACCGAAAGGGAATCACAAGAATAATACAAGATAGTGTCAGATTCAGATGATCTGGTGACATAGAGTGTGGTGTAAAGTTTCACGTACTTGAACCTAGAAAGCAGACAATCCCTGAGCATACATGGACAGAGAAAGCTGACAGAAGCTCAGAAGCGTGGCCACCTTTTCACCTGTACAGGTGAAAGAGAACAGTTTGGAGACAGTTTTCTCGGTGACACCAGACGGTAAAAGAGGACCTACTCCTGAAGAAGTGTAACCAACGAAGAGCTGGAATAGCACAGTAAGCGGCAAGGAGCACAGTGAATTAAGGAAAGAGGAAAAACAATAGGTGAATGCAAGGGATACTTCAGTGTGCTTTTACTTCTTTTAAGTGGAAGGGAAAGGCAGAAGGAAAGATACAAAGATGGAAACAGAGATGGAAAGAAGGGGGAAAGATACAATAGAGATAGAAAGGAAGAGGAAAGATATAACAGAGATGGAAAGGAAGGAGGGAAGATACAACAGAGATGGAAATTTCAGTGTTTGAATGTATAAAGACCTGTCCAAACATAAAGACAACTGCACAGTGCTAAAGCAGTCAAGGGACGCTCACAAGAAATGACTGTGAGCATTTGTCTTATGGAACCCTAAGACCTCGAGTTCCTAGTTTATGACTGTGAAGTTTAAATACTGGTGAGGGATAAAGGTAAAGTCTGAGGCCAGAACTGACCAACCCAAGGCACTATTCATCCCTGTCCAACCAGAGAAAGCCACTTAAGTAAGGTCAAACCATCCAAGACTCTATCTTTGACTATTTTGGGGACTCTTCTTGTTTCTCAAAACATCAGCATTTCTAAGATTGACTGCTCAATTCTCTGGCATTTTGCTATCTAGCATAGAGAAATGATTTTAAGTATCTGTTCCCATAGGGCAATCTCAACACCTTTCCCTAAGAGGTTAATTTATTTCAAATGAGGATGATTCCCAATCATCCTCTTGCTGACTTTGTTATTAGGCTGTAGTTATGCTCGGCTGCTTCCATTTCCCCCTCCAGCTCCTTACCAAGCACTTTTACCGGGGCTCACAGTCAATGACCAGCTGTGGCTGGGAGACTGGAGAGAGAAAGGCTGATATTAAGAACCTTAAACCTGGCTCTGGTTCTGTGGCTCTGTCTCCCCCCCACCACCACCACAACCACTAGTCAGAGAAATGCCATGATCAAGGCCCTAGATTCTTCCAACATGAGCCCTGTCTGTGGTGATTGAACAAAGAGAGTCCCTCGTGACTTGCTTTCTAAACGCTCAGTATTACCTTTGGGAGGTAGAGAACTCATGGAGGGAAGAAGTCACTGTGGGCGGGCCTTGAAGGCTACAGCCTGGCCTTACTTCCTGCACACCCGTAACCATTCCTATTCTTGTACCTTCCCCACCATGATGGAAGGTTTCTCTTTGAATTGTAAACCTGCTTCTCTCTGGGTATTTGGTCACAGAAATGAGGAATTAACTAACACACTTTTCAAGCTGTTGCCTCTGTATTTTTGCCCTTCATTCAGCCCTTCAGCAGAAGCAGCAGTTACTGGGAATTCTGGAATCAGTCCTCCTTTCTTCTGACTCGCACATAACTCAACTACCCCTTTAGTAAAGCATTCTGTACATTATGCTAACTCGAGATGCCCTCTCTTCAGTGATGGACCCCGATTCTTCCTCTGTACAGCTTTAATACCTAAAATATTCCTCCTTAGCTTTCCTCCAACTCAAAATCAACAGTACCAAACTGAGCTGCTTCCCAAAACATTCTTGTCTCTCTCGGATCCCTACAATGTAAAAACCCCATCTCTTAGAGTGAGAGAATAGGGTGAAACTTTTAGCTCCTCTGGCCCTCCCTCAGTGTTACATGGAGACCTGCTGGATTTCACACAGCACTATATAAGCGCCTTCTGCTCCTGTTGCTACTTCCTGAATACTCTGAGCAGCCTTCAACTTTTAACAGTTGTTCTTCTGACCTAATCACTTCCTCTGCAATTTTTAAAACTTTTCACAAAGTTGTATTTACTTATTTTCTGCTTATTTATCTGCAATACTGGGGACTGAACCTAGGGCTTCCTGAATCCAGGCAAGCATGTGACCACTGAGCCATGCCCCCAGCCCTCACCTGTGCATAATATCCAGAGACTCTACCTCCTCCCTGAAACCCTCACAATCTTTACATGCTTAATCATGAACTCTTGTGATCTGAATATGTATCTACCTTTTTAACATAAGCATAAAATCTGTATTTTCATATCTCTCCATAGAATCCAGTAAACCCCTCCCCATCTCTTGCCACACCTACCTACCAGCAGCCCAGAGCTACAGGAGCCCCCAGCCCCGGAAAGCTATTTCGGGCCAGGGACAAGCTTCACAGCTCACTCACTGACTCTCAAAGGCCTTTAATGATTGCTAACCTCAATGTCATCATGAGAAACTAACTGATCACAGGTTCAGATGAACATTACCATTCAAGAGAACATTAGCACTACCCATAAGCTCTGTGAGGGGAAGGGAGCTCTCTGGTCTATCAAAAGGGTAAAGCAAAATTCCTAACAAAATAAGAATCCTTTCACACGCAAAATCATAGCAGTGCTACCACGTGGCTGCCCGTAAGAACAGCGTTTCTGGTGAGGACATGGCATAAGGACAAAACCTCTATGTAAGCACAGAGTTGACAGATAAGTTAATAAATTTATGAATATTTAGGCTAATCTATTGATTAAAATATAAGTGAAATCTTATTCTATAGTCTGAAGTCCCCAATTAACATCAAATAATTAAAAAAACAAAACACTATCTTATATTCCTTTCTTTTTCTTCCTGGTTAGTATCTTTAAAACAAAAAAGTCCTATCTGGAATTTCAGTTACGAATTTTTTTAATATTCAATTTATTTGTGTGTATGTGTGTGTGTGTGTGTGTGTGTGTGTGTGTGTGTGTGTGTCAGAAGGCACTGTGTGTCCCTGTAGAGGACCAAGGGTAACTTCTGGAATCATCCTGGATTGCCTCTACCTCCTTTTTGCTTCACTCTGGGATTTTCCTGGCTCTGGCCACCTAGGCCTGAAGTACAGGCTGCCATCATTTCTGCCTGGTGTTTCTTACATGGGACCTGGGATCTGAACTCAGGACTTTCTGCTTGTGAAGCAGAGTCTTAACCCCAGGGCCATCTCTCCAGTCCCCAATTACAAATTTTTATTATCACAAGAAATGCACCCCAAACCTAATACACTACCTAAAAGGAAATACGCTTCACCTAAATCAAGGCAAAACCTTCACTCATTTGCTTATCTTTCTAGATTCCAGAAAAATAACTCAAAATAAAACACATGATGTTTAAAAACAGAAACAAAATTAACTTCAGATTTGCTGATTTAAAAACAAATTTACAACCAACCATCAGCAATTCTTGTAAAGTTACATCAAAATTCCTGACCACAATGCAATTAAAATTGAGGGACAAGCTCCTGAGGTACTTTCAAAGTATCTGAGACTCATCTACAATATGCTAACATTTTCTTCTGGTGCTAAGAAGAAATGGATCTAAAAAAACAGTACTAAAGGCTGGGCATAAAGAGCACACCACAATTCCAATATTCCAATAGACTGAAACAAGTCCAGGTGGCCAGGTCTGCAAAGTGAGTTCCAGGCCAGCCAACCAAGGCAACACTCAGACTCTTTAAAAATATAATAAAAAATAGAGCTGGAGAGATGGCTTAGGGGTTAAGACTCTGTCTCACAAGCAAAAGGTCCCGAATTCGGATCCCAGGTCCCATGTAAAAAACATCAGGCAAAAATGGCATCAACCTGCACTTCTGGCCCTGGTGATCAGAGCCTGGAAAATCCCAGAGCAAAGCAAGCAGGTAGAAACAATCCAGGATGATTCCCGAAGTCTCCACAGGGACACACATTGCCTTCTGACACACACACACACACACACACACACACACACACACACACATTAAATAAATAAAATATTTTTAAATATATATAATAGTGTCAAATACTCAAAAACTACTTATTTTTTATTCTTCTTTTCCCTTATTTCCTGTTTTCTTTTCTTTTCTTTTTTAACTTAAGGCAGGGTAACTTTAGGACAAGGTCACAGATGCCCACTGAGCCACGTCACCAGCCCCCACCCCTTTTCAGAATCACTGGAATCTCTACTCTGCAAATGCCATCAGAGTTCAAGATGGAGAAAACCTTCCTGGAGTGGATTACATTCAATGTCATTTTCTACTGAACGAAATTAATGAAACACTGATCCTCAATTATACAACTAATACTGTGTCGGCCAGCTGTGGCATTTTAACATATTAAACATATTTAAACATATCTATGCAAAGTTTATTGTAATTTTGAATTTTTTAAGCTTTGAACTTGCTATACCAAAATAAGTGTATTTTTTTATTATTTAATTGTGCGTGTGTATGTGTGTGTGTGTGTAGAACCACGGACAAATTCAGGAATCACCATGGACGCCTCCACCTCCTCCTTGTTTACTCTGCCCCGGGATTCACAGGCTCCACCCTACCAGGACCAGAAACACAGGCCGCCCCTGCTTCTGCCTGGCATCTATACGTGGGGTCTAGAATCCGAACTCAGGACCTTCCGCCTGCAAGGCAGAGGCTTAACCCCTGAGCTACCTCTCCAGCCCCTACCAAAATAAGTCTATTTTTAAAACTAAGATGTTATCCAGAAATTTCAAGCAACTTCTATATTTTTTTACTCAGTGAAAGCTATCATATTTTTCCTGTACAATTAATGATTTGTTTAATTATACTATAATAAAATATATACAGACTATATACCTCAAATGTAATACTTTCACCTGTTCCTTTTTTTTTTTCTTAAGAAAATCCATTTTTGAAGCTACATTTTGAACTTCGACCTGGACAACAAAAAATACCTGCCCTCTCCTGGAACAGGCCTCACCCAGAATAAGTCACAAAGCCCTTAAGAAGTGTTTGACATGTTCCATCAAATGGACGGTCTGTGCTTGGCCTGGGACTGGATGGCCCAAACATCCTCTCTGCTTTGAAGAGCAAGGGAATATCAGGAGCATAGAAAAATGAAGCCAGAGGAAGAAGACCTGAAGGTCGAGGTCCCAGAGCACTGCACCAGCCTTCACAGCACTTGCCAAGGGTTTGCTGCAATTACCCAAATGTGTCCAAATACTTAAGAATTGTCACTAGGATTGGAAGCCGACTATAAGAATTCTTTTTCAACACTAACAGGTAAGGATGAATTTTACATTTGTTATTACACAAGTCACTACAATACTAGAGAGAAAATATTTTCTTTATGATCATACTAAATGAAAAGATTTCTTCGAGAATTACACATACTGATCTCCAATCAGACATACAACTATCTCAATACAAAAACACAGATTTTCAAGAAGACAAAAGGAAGAGGGATCTGAGAAACCACTACCAAGATGATTCTGCCCCAAAATCCACACTCAGAGAAGGTCTTGACCAGCTACAGTAGAGGATGCCCGATTACTGTGTGATTTACAAACCCTGGCTCTCATGGACCAACCTGTTCACTTCTTTAAGTAAAAGCAACTTTAAGTAAAAGTAAAAAAAAACAATACTAACTTCATCAGAATTACAATGGAGAACTCTATATAAACCTCTTTAAACAGAGGTATTTCACTGGATCCTAGGCTATATGAAAACAAATTCAAAAGAGGTTCTTCAGTAAGATTCACCGATAGTCTGATGATTAGCATAAACCATCAACCAGAGGCAGGTCTCCCAGCCCTCCTGAAAGGAATTCTCTCCCGATGGCTGGCCTCTGAGTGCGCCTGTGCCACTGTTTTGATTGCATTTAATTCACGTGGCAAGAGCCTCATGGGACCATTCCCCAGGGGAATGTGCAAAGGCAGAGGCGGCAAGGAAGCAACCAAGCATGCATTCTGCTGCTTTCTGCTCTTGGCTGGGGACGTGTTGTGAGCAGGTCCCTCGGCTCCTGCAGACATCATCTCCCTGCCATCGTGGACTGAATCAAAGTCTTTCTCCTTAAGCTGCCTGGCTCAGGTATTTTGTTGCAGCAATGAATGAAGCTAAAACTGGCCAAAGCAACACAGAAGCCTGGGAGTGAGCATGTCATAAGCCCTCTACCTGGGTCTTCGGTCTCCGTCTCCACCTCCTGTTCTTCTGCCACGTCCTGCATCATGTAAGTCTCATCGTCATAAAGCAGGACTTGGGCTGCATAGCCCTGCTCCAGCCTGGCACTGGGAACCGGCTCCACAATCACTGCTGGGTATTCGGAAACCTTCTCACTTTCCTACAAGAGCAAATGTAAAGACCAATCAGCCCCTTTGTTCAAATTCTAGGCTAACACAGTTCTAAATTCTAAGCAGTTCACACAATGAGTGTCACATATATGTGGAGGGGTATGTGTGTGTATGCCTGTAGATAGATAGACAATACTATCTCTACTAAGACTTGAAACATGTTATGTATTAGATGCTTTTCTTTATATGCTCAGTGATATGTCTGCTCGTAAAAGTAGGGGAATAAAGAGCTGATTGGAAGCTTTTTAACATGGTGTGTTATAGTGCATGAATCAAGAACAAAAGAGGAATGGAATGAAAATGGCAAAAGACAGATGATGGAGAGAAAATAGATAAATAGATAGGATAGATTAGATAGATAGAAGACAGATAGATGATAGATGGATAATAGATAGACAGATAGATACTGAAAAACAGAACTGAAACCCTCTGGGCTGGGGAGGTGGCCCAGGGGCTCAAGCACAGGCAGTGCAAACAGTAAAAGCATATCTCCAGATCCCTGTAGATGCCAGGTGGGTGTGGCAGTTTTCAGGTAGGCAGGGCAGCCAGTCTGTTACTCAAGCCTCGGAAGGTAGAGACTAGGGCTCCCCTAGCAAGCAGCTGGTCAGCAAGGTGAGCCCTACCCACAGACTCTGGTTTGACTGAGAGACCCAGCCTCAAGGAAGAACAAATGAGGATGATTCCCAGTATCAGTATCAGACCTCCACATGCACACACGCACACCAGGAACACACACACACACACACACACACACACACACACACACACAAATAGGATCAGAACAGACTCGGTTGGGCTTCTCAGCAGTCACATTTGACAGAAGATGGCAATGGAGTAATTTCTTCCAAGTTACAGAGTAAAACTACTTCCAACCTGCAATCTTCACCCAATTATCTCAAGAAAAGACAACATAATTTCTCGGACTAAAATATTTCAAAATTTATTGAGCTACAAAGCACAAGTGAAAGTCAAAGGACGACTTGAGGGAATCGGTTCTCTCCCTCCATCACGTGGGTCCTAGGGATCAAACTCAGTTCATCAGGTTTAGCAGCAAGCACCTTTACCCTCTGAACCATCTTGTCAGTCCCTACTCCACCCATTCTTAAGATACAGCTGAAAAGCATATGCATCCCATTCAAAAAATAAGATGTTGCTGGACATGGTAGCATACACCTGTAATCCCCACACTTGGGTGGCTGAGACAGGAGGATTGCTTTGAGACTGAATTCAAGAGCAGCCTGACCCACAGAGCGAGACCCTGTCTCAAAACCTCAAAACTTAAACAAAAACCTTTTTCATTTTGTCTTATGGGGCCCTGTGCTTGTCAGCTAGGCAAGCACCCAATCATTGAGCCGTGTTTCCTGCCTTTAAAATTCCACAAAGCACCAAGTATGTGTCAGACAAGCTTTTTGTTTTTTGTACAGTGATGGGGATGAAGCCCAGGGCCTTGGGTCATCCAAAAAACAGCAAACTGAAGAACCCAGGAGACCCATACACGAGAAGACAGCTGGAGCTTCAGAAACATGGCAGAAAACCCAAGGATGTCAGCCATGTAGCAGCCTGAGGTCAATCGGTCCAGACAGTGACAGTACATGAAACGAATCTGGATTGTCGCTTGGATTGAAAGACACCTAGTGGAGGCGTCCATGGTGGTTCGCGAATTCGTCGTGGTTCTACACATACAGACACAGACACGCACACACACACACACACACACACACACACACACACACATGTACACAGTTGAATAAATAATAATAATAATATAAAAAAATTTTAAAAAGAAAGACACCTAGGGCTGTCGGTAAAGCACATCTCATATATGTCTGTGACCAGTTTCCAGAAACATCTGACCACGAGGGACCAAAACAGCTTAATCCACTGACGGACTCAGAAGTTCAAGAGACTATTGAGAAACGGTCAAACTGGAGGAGGAGGTTCTAGCAGAGGCAGCAGGTCATGGGGCGCTGCTCTGAACACTGTGTCCTGGCTTTGAAGCTCCTCTGCTTTCTGAACAGGAGATAGGCAATGCGCCTCCCCACTGCCCAGACAGGTGCCCTTCCACCATGGCGGCCTGTCTCCCACTGCGCAGACAGGGGCCAGCCAGCCACCAAGGATGCAAGCGCCAACTGTGCAAAGTGTAAAGGGACTTCATGTAAGTAACTCCTGTCACCCCCATGACAACCACTGACATTGTTCTTGAGGACAGAGCACCAACGTGTTCCCCCTGCCTTCTATGGGTGCCACTTCACCCTGCCCAGCTGCCTCATCAACGGGGCACCACCTTGCCCGAAAATGTGCTCTGCCTGGAGTGGAGAAGATGAGCAAGCGCTCAGACACAACAAAATCCAAAGAACAGGACTCTACCTGATCATGTCTGCATGAAGAAAAGGTAAACAGGAGGCCAGGCTGACACCTGCTGCACATCTGACAAGCACAGGTCTCACACCCCCCGGGAGCTAAGTCTGGACACGACCCGCTCATGACCTGAGACATCCTTCACACAAGACGACTCGGGGACATCTCCTGGGAACTGCGAAGCTGGCTTTCCTAACTCAGCCTGCAACGCAGTCAGCTGTTCTCGAATAAATGACACCCTCACATATATCCTAAACATTTCCATAGACGATGAAACTATAGAGGCATAGAAGTGACAATAAATATCAGGATATTAAATATTTAGATATTTCATATAAAAAAACACTTCCGGGCTACGGATTCACCTTAGAGTACTATGGGGGAACAGGCGAGACCCCTGGACTGGTGGCCAGAGCTGAATTCTTCCTTCTTTTAGGTTAACATTTAACTGATCTTTACCTGTCCTACCCACTTGCGGGTGTCAGAAGAGACTCATGAGCATTTCACTATCTCACTGAAACCATCTTAATGTCAGTAACAAACAAATTCTTTCTGTTTTCATTTTCTACTCCCTCTCCACACTCTTTTTTCCCCCTTTTGGCAAAATTATCCCTTAGCTTGAGCCACAATGATATTGATATTGCATGCAATCTCTTGAAAGTGAAGCACAAACGACTTCACACAGCTAGCATCAGGGAAAGTATCTGCTGTGGAGGACACCTTGTCGCATCACAATCAGACTGCTCATGTTACTTCATAACACACACACACACACACACACACACAAACTATGATCCCTTATTTGTGTAAAACATTAACACACCAAATAATGACCTTAATAGTTGTCATGGGTTCAAGTATGTCTTCCAAAAAGTGCTAAAGTCTTTGCTTCACCCCTAGTAGGAATAGGTTCTTTAAGAGGGTAAGCTGTGATCGTTAGGATAGGCCCTGCCTGACCAAACTCCACTCGGAAAAGAGGAATTTGGGGAGACACGGGTAGAACATCTCCACACCACAAGTAGGAAGCTCCACAGGTCGGCCAGAAGAGTGCAATTTCACAGTCTCACTCACAGCCACAGGAGACAACTTAGCCTAGACCCCGGTTTCAAAATTTTAAATTCCAAAATCAGGAGACAATTACTTGGCTTAAATAGTTAAGCTGTCCAGCTTGGGGGATGTTTTATAAAACAGCCCCACCAAATCAGTATACCAACTTTACAGTCTGACTTCCCAGACTGCCCCCCTTGCACCCCAGCCCTGACTGAACACGTTCAAGACTTTGGCCTGGGTCTTTGTAGCCTGCACATCTGCCCAGCCCTTCGGCTCGAGGCCCGGCATCCAGTCCCAAGGTCTTCTCTGGGCCTCCGCCAGGAATTTTTCTCCTTCAACACTTCTAGCACAAGGTGCTTACCTAATGCTGCTATATTCATTAGGTTACAATTACGTATTTACATGTGCAGCTCCTTGATAAGGCAGCAGGATCTCAGAGAGCAAAGTCACATCTTGAATCCTCAACAACATGCATGTCACAATCAAGTAGCATCAAGTACTGGCAACTTAAAGACTACAAGCCGACAAATTTTGACATGAGCAGTTATTCACAGATTCAACAAGTTCTAATCTATGGCAGGAGTAACTACATGAGCATTTTATTACTGCCAAACACTAGAGAACAGAGACACTCTCACATAGGCAGACAAGTACTGTCTTCCATTTGTTTTTACTGGAGAAAGGAAGAAGAGCAATAATTAACACCCACCAGGTTCTCTGCCGAGATTACTTTACTAAAATAAGCAGTAATTAAACACGTGGACTCCTGACACAGTGGATCTTGATACAACCTACTTCATTTTTTTTTCTTTTGTGTCAGAGTAGGCCATCTTCAAAACTGAAACACAAACTGCCTGCAACCCAGCACTCAGAAGACTGAAGCCTACCCGAGCTACAGTCAGACCCTGTCTCAAAAGTCCAGGACGAAGAAAATGTGCCTCAAGCCATCAATAACCCGGTAGGAGTGAACAGGAAAAAGATGTCACTTCTTTGTCTTAGCACAACTGGGTGGGTTTTTTTTGGGGGGGCTAGGGGGTGGGGGGGAAGATTAAGGTAGAGTTTATTAGGGGAGGTCAATCCGTGAGGGGCAAGAGAGCCCTGAAGAACTCATGGACTCCAGGCATGGAATCCATGAGGAGTGAGAGAAAAGTCGGATAGGATCTCATGGGTTCCAGATGAGGAGCACCATACCACAGAACTAGAGTCCAGCAATGGAATCCATGAGGGTGAAGGGAGGGAGGGAAAGGAATTCACCAAGAAGCCAAAGAGAGTCCGAGGTTTGTTTGGGGTTTTTTGGTTTTGTTTTTTGTTTTTTTGATTTGTTTTGTTTTGTTTTGTTTTTGCTATCAGGATGAAAAAATTCAAACTACTATTTCTTTATTTAAAAATAATAATAACAGTAATAATGAACTATCACAAACTATCACAGAGTAATTTGAAAACCCTAAAGAAACACTTCCTCCATAGTATAAAACTTGTGGGAAAGTCTGCCCCCCAGAAGTTTATCACATGCAAGCCTTGCTTCTGTGAACTCTAGGGGTTCATTTATATGAATAAAGGGCACCTGCTGTCCCAAGTGTGCAGACACCCAGA
This sequence comes from Typhlomys cinereus, assembly GCA_023101885.1. Classification (NCBI taxonomy): domain Eukaryota; kingdom Metazoa; phylum Chordata; class Mammalia; order Rodentia; family Platacanthomyidae; genus Typhlomys; species Typhlomys cinereus. The sequence continues at coordinate 1,766,534 of JALPQD010000438.1, read as the reverse complement.
AAGTTACTCTGAACACTGTCAACAAACTGCTCTTCACACATGCGCAGGCCTGAGTGGCCATCAATCGGCACTCAATCGGCATCAATCTGGATTCTAAACTTATATGAGAACCAATGGTTTGTGCTGCCTGTCCAGCGTTGTGTGTTCATTTACCATGCTATATAAATATGTACGTTATACATCTATGTGTCAACATTTACAAGGCACAGTAGATGTGCTGAGTTCTACTTACTCTGTCTTTATGTGGCTATAACATTCCTGTGGATATCTCTGCCCTCTTCCCTTCCTTTTCCCATTCACCTAAGCGATTTCCAGATCATACCGCATTCATTCATGTGACTTGAATTTGTTGTTATTCTGTGCATGTGTGCGTGTGTGTATGTGTGTGTGTGTGTGTGTGCGCATGTGCCTATGTGTGATGGGAGGAGCATGCCACGACACACATATGGAGGACAGAAGACAGCTCTGTAGAGTCGACTGTCTCCTTCCATCTTCACGTATGCTCCAGAGATGGAACTCAGGTCAACAGCTTGTCTACTAAGCTGCTCACCAGTGAGTCACCTCAGGCGGGCTGAGACCTCACTGACCCACACAGTTCATTCTCAAAGGACTGTCAAGTCATTGCGAAGCGTTTCTCACAGAAACATCAGCAACTGGAGAGTGGCCCTGCCCATTACTCGTTTGTTCAAGTACCATTCCCAGAATGAAAGATTTCAAAGATGCTAACAGCTGATTCTTTTTGTGTTTACCACTCACTCTCCGTTTCTCCATCTTACTTGTTTATATTCTGAAAGGCATCTGTGGCTTCCATACGATTTAGGTGTCACCCCAAAAGGCCAGAGTAATGGAACCCAGGTCTCAGGGGTAGGGACGTCCAGAGGTGAGTGGACCTTTCAGCAGTGGGGCCCACCTTGATGGTCTCAGGCCATTAGTTGTTCAAAGGGATGAAGGTAGTAATTCTTATGAGGCCAAGAGGGTACTATTACCCAAGGGCCTTGCCCTTCAGGGCCACAGTGGGATGTCTTGCTCCTACTGTTGTTGACGTCATCCAACCCAATGCCTTCACCAGAGCTGAGCAAGGGTGGGCACCACAGCTGCAATCTCCAGAACTGTAAGTTGAAAAAAACTCTTCTGCTTTAAAGTACGCAGTCCAAGCTATTTTATTCAGACAAATAAAGTCTTTTTTCACTGTCTGTTTTTGTGGATATTTTATTCCAATCTTTGGTTTTCCTTTTCACTTTCTAAATGTTTTTTTAACACTTTTTTTTCATAGATCTATTAAATTAACATTTTTATATACATGCTCCTTGCCTCCCTTATCCCCCTCTCCCTTTCTCCCTCCTTTTCCTCCCACTCTCATCCTATATCCCACCTCCCTCCCACCCCTAATTGGGCCAGGTCTACCCCCTCCTATTCTCTTGTCCTTTTGTTTTATGGGCCTGGGGTTCCCTCTGTATCATCTGTTCTCATGGGGGTTCAGGCCTCTGTGCAGAGAGACCCTTCCTTGGGCAATCCTCCACTGAAATCATCCTTAATCCTCCACAAGGACACTCAGTGTTCTCTGAGACAGACACACACATGCACTTCTCCACTTCCTTCTGATCCCTTGTCCCTAAGGATCCTACTGCCTGAAACTGCTTCTTCTGAGATCCGTGCCAGTCCATGGGAACATGTTGATATGTCCACCACTGTGCAGGTCTGATGAGATCAAGTTCCACTGCCATGAGTTTCTGGCTATGACTGCCCTGTCTTGAGTGGAATGACCTGTCCAGCAACAGAACTCTCCATTTTTAGGCTCTTGAGCACAATTTTTTGTGTGACACTGTCTCACTATGTATCCCAGACTGTGTTTTAATTAATGATTCCCCTGCCTCAGCCTTCCAAGAGTTATGGTTAGAGGCAGGTCCCGCCAAACTTAGGAGTTTAGATTCAAATTGTCATTTTTTTTTAATTATTTATTTATTTTGCACTGAGTGTCCTTGTGGAGGATTAAGGATGATTTCAGGAATCATCCTGGATTGCCTCCACCTCCTTTTTATTTAGCTCAGGGATTTCCCAGGTTCCACCTACCAGGGCTGGAAGTATAGGCTGCTACTGTTTCTGCCTGGCATTTTTATGTGGGACTTCTTCTGCTTTTGAGGCAGTGTCTTAACCCCTGAGCCATCATCTCTCTAGCCCCCAAATCCTCATTTTTTAAATTCTTAATTTGGGACAAATTTTTTAAAAAGTCATTATTTCTTTAAAGGTTGAGGAAAAAAAATTTTCTTTTAAGGTTGAGAAAACTTCAAGAAGTTTCCAGTTTAGTTTTTGTGCCAACAATTTTGAACTATCCACTATGCACAGAAATGACTGTGACTGCTTCATTTACATAGGGATGTCCCATCGAATTGATTATCCCCTTAAGCTCCCCTGGGGATCTAGCGGATCTTCAATGTGCTCCCCTAGTCTACACTGTGGGTAGCATTTCCATAGTCTTTTAAGTCAGACACATGCATCCCACTGAGTTCCTAATAACATGGCTTCTAATCTACAGTCTACCTCTCCATTTGCACAGGTCTCTAATTTCTCCCAACAATACACACTGCAGTTACTACGCACTAGTCTTTCATGTACTTAATGAAACCCAGTCCCCTGTACCTTCTGATTGCTTTTTTAAACTTCACATTCCAACTGCACGTGGCTAGTATGTGGAAGTGATTCTGACACTTTGGTTGGTATTCTCTGGCCATTCTAAATGTGTAGATTTCTTGGGAATTTCTATAGATGTGACCCTATTGTAAAGAAGGACCATCTTACCACCTCTTTTCCAAGACTATCTTTTATTTTTCTTGACTTACAGCTACACTGCCTGTGCGATACTGAAAAGTGGTCTCGGCCAGTGCCTCTGGCTTGCACTCTCTGAAAGACAACATTCAGTCATCTGCCATGAAGTGTGACGCTGCCTGCTGGCCTCTCAAAGATGCTATTCCTCAGGACACTCGCTGCCTTTACTCTGGTTCAGGCATAATGAGTAAGGGTTGGATGCTGGCAAGTTAAGTTTTCTGTGGCTATTGACGTGATTGCATTTTTTTTTTCCTTTTCATTCTGTTGGCATGGTGAGCTAGCCCAATTGATTAAACCTGCCATCCTGGGAGAGTCACATCTGGTCATGGCACGATCTCCTTCATCTGCCACTGAGCTTGCATTTTAAGTCTTTCTCTAGGTTTGTAGACAACAGTGGTGTGCTATTCTTCTTTTCTGTAATAGCTTGTGTCTCGCAGCATGGGGTGATGGTATTTTCTCAGTCTTAGGAGACCTTCCTTGTCCACTCTTTTCTGGAAAAGTCTGTATAGGATTGATATTCTTCCCTAAGTATCAGTAGTAGATCCTCAATACAATCTGGGATTTCTAAGAAATAAATGTTTTTAAAAGATTTTTTAAATCTTAACGCTACTCGGGTTATCTATTCTCTTTTGGACTGACTTTCAAGAATGTCTGTCTCATCCAATTCACAAAGCTTACTGGTGGTGGTTTATACCTGCACCTCCACATGTGGGCGCTAGAGGCGGGACTGTCATCAGTTCGAGACCAGCCTAGGTTAGTAGTGTCAGGCCTGTGAGACTGCCCAGAAAGACCGTTTCCAAGCAACAGAGGTGTACAGGCACGAAGCTGCTCAGTGTTTCACATCTACAATAACAGCTATTTTCATTCCTAAGGGTAGCAATCTCTGCCTTCTTTAGTCCTTTCTGTGTGGCGTACTTAGATTATTTCTCCACTTTCAAAAGAGTGGCTTTTGGTTTAGTTTCTCTACCGTTTGCCCATATTCTACTTTATTTATTTTGATTTTTATTATGATGATTTCTCTCCTCCCACTGGGATTAATGTGATCTTCCTCACTACCTTATTGAGGTGAAAGCTTTGATGACTGACTTCAATCTTTTGTTTTCTATTAAGCATCTGGAGCCATTAATTCCCCCCCCCCATGTTGGCTGCAGCCTCAAACCTTGGTGATTCACGCCATGACTCTTCTGTCTCTGTTCAGCTGGAATATTTTTCTTGTGTAGTTTCTTGAACCTGGGGTCCCACACTTGCTAAGCAAGCATTCTACACTGAGCTACATGAGACCCCGTCTTAAATAAGCAAACAAACAAATAAATTTCAGTGTGCACATCTGGATAAAAATCTAAACTCTATTTTTAACTTCATATACACTTGTTCTTAGTGAAAAGTAACTGTTGCACTTCAAAGAACGTAGAAATGACTGGAATTTAGATATCGAGGTAAATAATATTCCTCGTCTTCTATAAACCAAGATAATGGATTTTATTTAACGAGATTACAAACTGGCCTCTCAACTAATGCAACAGCATTCTCCTTCTCCTAGTTCATCCTCACATGGCCACCCCATCAGACAAGGAAGTGTGTTATGAATACATATGTTATGCCTGGTAGTACATTTCAGAAGGAGCTCAAACACTGATTTCCACAAATGAAAGAGAGCGTTAACACACAGGCGCCTGACCTCTCGATTGTCAACTCCATTGCTGGGAAGCCCCCCGAGAGATGCTCCAGCGTCCACCACTGCGGAGGCCATGGTTCACCCTGAGCTGGCTGCAGATGCTAGCGAAGGACAACTAGGACTCATGGACACCTGCAGGTGCCAGGTCTGCACTGTCATGTCACAAGTCAGCAGAAATGGAGCTCGGGAGCCATCCACAGGCCCAGTCTCCTGCCGGTGACTACCCGCGGGGCCTGCGAAGACAAGAATGGGTGGTCATTAAAAACATACATGGGGAGAATACAAGGCAAGCTAAAGTTTAACTGGTTCAATTAGGAAAAAAGAGCCAGGCTTCTACATACCTGCTTCAAAAGGGCAGTACACATAGCTTTTGATTAAAAGTTTAAAATTCAAGTTTAGTAAACCTCTGAATAAGTTCTACCAAGGTGTGGCATTTAGGAATTATTATAGGCAACAAAATGTTACAGCCCCCTTTCTTCATGAAATACCTTAAAGGAAATTTCTTAATCTTTTAAGATTAAGATGCACTTGGCTGAGACAATTTCAAAAACTGCACGTTTAACAAATTAAAACATTCATTGGCCTGTAAATATTTCTTTCTTCTTTGGCTTATTTGGTTTTCCTTAAATAATATATAATCGGTAGAACTACCGTTTGCTTTTAGCAGTAATCTCATTTTGTATTCACACTGAAAACAAGAACTGCAAGACTAATGAATTGTAAGGTTAATCTCAGTTTTTTATACAGGAAGAAAGGAAGGGAGGGAAGGAGGAGGGAGGGAGGGAGGGAGAGAGGGAGGGAGGGAGGAAGGAGCTGAACCAGCCACTGGACCCTGCAGCTCACACATAAATCCCAGCCCTCCCAGGGCCAAGGCAAGAAGAATGACCATGAGTCTGAAATCAGCCTGGGCCGCAGAGAGAGACCTGTCTCAAGAACACACACACACATACATACATGCATTCATACAGACGTACACATACATAAACAAAAAGAGGTTTCAAACCCATCTCTGATGTCTCTACTACAATTTTACGATTCACTCCTTATTAACAGTTTTGTTGTTAGCTCAAAGTACAATACAGCAAATGGTGTCCAGTAACTTCTTTATATTTCTTCTTGCAGAGATAAATGTCAACATATATTTTATCTGATATCTCTAAAAGGCTTTTTTGATTTTGTATATGTCAACTTTTCACACACAGAAAAGCATGATTTAATATCAAAACTGAATAAAAAAGTTCAGCATACTTAAACACATACTTCTAACAAATCACTGTTATGTCTCTAAAATGACTCCATAACTTCCCTTCTCTTTTTGCACCCCACAAACATTAGATGAAGCAGGAAGTGTTTCTATCTTAGTAGTTAAAGAAAATCCCACAATCCATAGCACAGAAACACTCTCCTTATCACATAAGAGCGTGACTGTTTCCAAAACCTGCCTCCTAGACATATAAAAACGATAGCAACAACTTACAATGTGGATGTTAAGTAGTGTAAGCATCCTTCACTGTTTTCCAAACTTGGCAAGGGCTACACTCTGAACCAGCAGTCCTGTGGATCTACTAGTGGAAGGGGAAAAAAGAATATTAATAGAACTCTTTTTTAAAAAGTTGATTCAGAGAGTACCAAAATGAACACCCAAACATAAAGTGACTGATTCTACATGACTAAGGAATCGCAGAACTTGTTTTTATCCAACTCCGAATTTTCAGTTACCACTAAAGAACAATTACTAAGTATAGTAAATAAATAAATAAATTCACCTACAGATATGCCCCATACAAGCAATATATTCCAATTAATCCACGGGTGTTATTATTATTGCTTATTGGGGGCAGCAAACATGTGGAGGTCACAGAACAACTTTTCAGAAGTCAGTTCGCTTCTTCCACCATGTGGGCTGGAACGCAGGACACTTAAGTTTTAAGGCAGGTGCCTTATCCACTGAGCCATCTCACCAGCCCAGGTCTATATGCTTTTAGTGGGTGACTACAGTGCAACTTTTCCCCAGAAGAGTAAAATTAAGTTTATGGGGTTTTGTTTTTTGGGTTTTTTTTTTTTTTTTTTTGGCATGTGGATGTGGAGGAAAGGGCATGCATGTGCAGGTGTGGGCATATGTGCAAGAGGACACTTGAGTGTGTGTCTGTGGAGACACAGAGGTGACATGAGAAATCACCCTTATTCTACCTCCTTACTGCTTTGCTCTGGGGTTTCCCAGGCTCTGTCATCCAGGGCTGGAACTACAGGCCACCACCATTTTCCTCCAGCACTTTTATGTGGGATCTGGAGATCTGAACTTAGGTCCTTTTGCTTGCTTTAGCCCCTGAACCATCCCCCCAGACCAAACCAAAGTTTAAAAAAGAAAACTAACTCCCACGGCTATCACAGAACAATGCTGATGACACAGCATGGCTGATGGGTGTTCCTCCCAAAGTTAGCATAGGCCCTATCCACACACAGCCTCGCTCAAACGCCTTCAAGGGCACCCCGTGGCCATGCTCCCCGGGCCTTGCACAGGCTCCCCCTCAACCCAAGGGAACAGCCTGCCTCCCTGATCGGGAGGCTACGCCTGCTTTCCGTTCTCAGAGACTTCCAGGAAAGAAACCTCTTGGTGGCTCCACCTCCCCGTTCCCCAAGGATCCCTCCTCCTGTGGAGATTGTCATCCACAGGTGCTGAGACGCCTCAGTGGGTAAAGGTGCTGTGGGAAACCTGAGGGGACCCCCAGAGCCCAACTCCCAGAATGAGTCCTCTGACCACCACTCTCCACACTTGTGCCCCCCCAAATAATTTTTTCAAGCGTGCCATGTACCTCTACCCAACTGTAACATTAATTCCGCTCACCAAGTCCAGAGGATACATCTCTGTCAGCACAAGACGATGCCCTGAAGTCTTTCAGTTTACACCCTTCCTGGGACCCCAATCTTGAATCCCCCCTTCTCAATTCCCAGTAAAACCTATAAGACGAAGTCTAAATATTTTCAAGCTATAAATCAAGCTAACACGCTGGCCAATTATCCTCTCCTTTCATCTTGACAATCTTTACAAAAAGCTTGAGAGCCAAGTTCTGACTGAACTTTCAGACACATTCCTTTGTGTCTGCACACAGAAGGGAGCTGTTGGGCACTGGAGGCAACACCAGCCCCCAAATCCCACCCACCAACCAACCTCTCTCCGGTCCACATCCAGCTTGGTCAAGGATCTCACGTGCACACAAAGGCTCAAGCTCGAGTCTCTCACCAACAACAACTCTTCTTAAGCTGCCCTTTAAACCCAAAGGAACCCAAGCACAGCTTGTGGATGCAAACACACATACTCACAGAACACACACACACACACACACACACACACACACACACACACACACACGAACACAAATGGAAAATTAAATAGAATCACTAAACTAAATTTAAAACCTGAAGCAATAAAACACTTAGAAGAAAACACAGAGCAAAAGCATCACTGTTAAATTTGGAAATTACTTTTTTCTTAATGAAGTTTATTTTTTGTGGGAGGATGTGTGGGCATGAGGCCGGCCGGCCGCATCCAACAGCAGATGTCTCCTTAATTGCTTCTCTACCATAATTGTCTGAGATGGTCTCTCTCTGAACCTGGCTGGCCAGAGAGACCCAGTGACCTCCTGTCTCTATAGCACACATCTCATGCCCAGCCGCTACATGGGCACCACCATCTCAAATCTTGGCAAGTACTTTACCAACTGGGCCATCTCCTCGGCCTTGGAAATTATTTCTTAGGAAATGGGCAACAGGGCTGGAGAGATGGCTCAGGAGTTAAGACTCTTCCTTGAAAGCAGCAGATCCTGAGTTGGTATCCCACATAAAAATGCCAGGCAGAAACAGCCTGCACCTCCAGCCCTGGTGGGCGTGGCGCCTGGGAAATCCCAGAGCAAAGTAAGAAGGAGGTAAAGGCAATCCAGGATGATTCCTGAAGTCACCCTTGGCCCTCCACAGGGACACTTGTGCCCTCTGATAAACACACACATATGAATAAATAAAAATTAAAAAACAAACAGGCAACAAAAGAAAAGACAAAATCTGTATATCAGTAAATAAGGAGTAAGAAATACCCAAGCACACAACATGTACATCAGAGTGGACAGGCCAGCGCAGAAGGAGAAATGTTTTCCCAGTATGCATCTGATTATGTGTTAACACCCAGAATACACGGAGAACCCCCTAAGCCCACAAAAGGGAGAAAACCAGACATGTTCAAAAGCCTGCAAAGGGCTTGAATACTCAACATACATTTCTCTCAACAGCCACAAATGACTGAAAGCCGTAAGACGTTCAGTTGCTATTCTTTAGGGAAAAGGCAAATCAAAACCAAGATAAGGTCTCACTCACTTCACGCCTATTAGGATGACAGCTACCATTACACAAAGACCTGTCACCCCAGCTCTCAGAAGACGCAGGCAGAAATAGTGTGCCACGAGTTTGAGGCCAGCCTGGGCTACACAGCAAGACTGTCCAAAGAGCAGGGTACAGGAGTAGCGAAATGACTCGAGAGCATCTGCAAACTGACAACCTGAGTTCAAGTCCTGCAACCCACAGAAAGGTGGAAAAAGGAACAATCGAAACTACCTACTTTTGTTGCTTTGAGAAAACACTCTGCCCCAAGCAACTCAAGGAAGAAAGAGCTTACACACTCCTCGGCTCCTGGGAGGATGGAGTCCACAGCTGGAGCGTGGTGACCAGGAAGTTGGTTCACAGCAGCCCGCAGGAGGCAGAGAGAGCCAGAGAGCAAAGGGCAGGGCCAGCAATCCTCCAGGCCCAGCCAGGCTGCGCCCCTGAAAGTCTCACCACCTTCCCAAACAGCACCACCAGCTCCAAGTGCTCAACACACCAGCCAGTAAGGGACAATTTGCATTCAAACCATGACAAAATTCCACAAAGTTGTCCCTCTGACTTCCACGTGTGTGCTATGGTACGCGTGTATTCACACATACTTGAAAAAATAAAAGACAAAGAATAAGGTTTGACATCAAGAAGGCAGAGCAACCGGATCCTTCACTCTGTTGTGGGAGTGTAGAATGTCACATTTTCAGTGGGAGACACATTAGAGAACAGAACTACGAAGCTTCAATCACACTTCGAGCTTTCACCCAAGGAACTGGAAGTGCAGTCCTCAGGAGCCACCGGAAGGCTCAGGCCGCCCGGGTGCCCATCCATGAAGAATGCTGTGGCATCATCCATATGCAGAGGACTGTCCATCATTAAAGAGGGAATCACTGAAGGTCAAACACCAAATGTGTCCCATCCGTGCGGTACATGGAGTGACTTCAGGGAGGGGGTCGGAGTCTCAGTCTGATGAGCAGAAAACAAATTGAATGTCTTGCAGAGACACTTGGGGAGACCCCCACAGCACTCAGTACTCTCAATGCCTTTGGACTATGCCCTTTAAAAGGACTAAGCAGGCTGGGCACAGATGTTGGTGCCCTCTGCTTTCCCTGCTTTGGGGTCCGGCCCCCATGACTTCCTGCCTTCATGGACCATGACCTCAACAGTGAACGACAAACCCTCCCTCCCTGGGGCTGCTTCTGTGGGGTATTTTATCACAGCCACAGGAAAAGAAACTAAAACCCTCTATTTCCAAGTGCCAGGATTACAGGAATGTGCCACCATGCCCAGCAATGAACCAAGCGTTTTATGCACTAATGGATTAATAATTAATGGACTAAATAATTAATGGAATGGATTTTTTTTTCTAAAAGAACAGTCTTGGTTCTACTTTCTTTTCTGCAATGAATACATGACTGAGAAATGTAAGGAATTCCCAAACAATTGAAGGAAACAAGAAGATTTCACTCCAGCTTATGATTTCAGATTACAGTTGAATGGCAAGACAGTGACACCAGGATCAGGAGCCGGGGGAGCTGCCCTACTATGTCCACAGGAAAAGCAGAGGGGATCAAGTGCCCTACTGCGTCCACAGGAAGAGCGGAGAGAAGTGAAGACCAAAGTGTATCTTCTAGTTGGCCAGTCGGCCACAGCCAATCACTTTTCTCTCTATCTTACCACTTGCCCAGAGAACCATCTCACCCACACCAATGACAAAATCTCCCACTGGATTGACCCGAGGCTTGCCTTACTAAATAATCCTTCAGAGGTGCCAAGCAAAGGCACTTGCTGCCAAGTCTGATGACCTGGGTTCAATCCCCAGAACCTTTATTATTAGGTAAAAGAAGATAACTAATTTCTGAAAGCGTCATTTAATCTTCACATGTGTACACACACACACACACACACACACACACACACACACACACACACACACAAAATAAATAGATAAATGTTTTAAAAAATTAAGAGAGCTCATGTTATGGGACATGGGGATTAGCGACCAACCCGGATATACTAGAAAACCGAGTGACCTGACTGACAGCATTCACAGCCCCTGTTGTGAATTATCCAAGTAAGATACGCTGTTTGGGGGCTGGAGTTGGCTCAGTGGGTAAGAGGATTTGTCACACAAGCATGAGGACCTGAGTTTGGGTGCCCTGCACCTACATAAAAAGCCGGGTGACCACATAGCACATGGGGGGCAAAAACAGGAGAGTCACTGGGGCTTGCTGGTTGCCAGCCTAGCTCCAGGTTCAGTCTTAAGCCAGCATGTCCTCTCTGGCCTCCATGTGCAAATGCTCACTCAGGTGCACGCAGGTGTACATGCACCATACTCCCCACAGAGTGAGCGTGAATAAAAATCCTCTTGTCTCCCCAAATCGCTGGGTCATGTATTCACTATTGAAACAGAACTATGAAGCTCAGACAGTGGTTAAAGTCTAATAGGAAAGCAGCATTTAAAAATACTCAGACTAATCAACTTTGAAGACTTTGTGAGCATACAGACAAGCAGGCAACATCCACCTGCCCACAGTCACTGCCTGTGCCAACCTCGCTGTCCTCCCTCAATGCTTCTTCTCCTCACCTTTTATATGTTAAGACCTGGGGTGAAGAGTCCAAAAACTATATGAAGTGATCACAATCAGCACTAAAATCCAACCTAACTAAACCACAATAGGGCTCAGGAGATGGCTTACTCCTGGGCAAGCACTAGAGATTCAACTGGAATACCCAGCATGCATCTGTCACCCCAGCACCAGGAGTCCGGAGATCCCAGAAGCTGCCTGCCCATGTCAGTCTAGCAGAAGAAGCCAGTCCCAAATTCAGTGAGAGAAGCTATCTGGAAAAATAAGGCAGAGAAAAAAGGAGCAAGACACTCATGTGCATACACACACACACACACACACACACACACACACGTGCCAACATGCACATCATACACACCATACATATACATACACACACAAGCAAACGAACGTGCACAATACGAACCATATATACATGTGCATATAAACAGATAAACAACAGGTCTGCATATTAACAAATAACCCTCAACTTACTAGGAACATTCATTCCTAGACTTGTTCAGGAAGCCTGTGTAAGATATTCTGAGCTGCAGAAACAAATGTACTTGTTTGTGAATAACAAACTCTGACATGAAGAACCAGACAGAAGCATGAACACTAGTGACAGCCAGAGCCAACTCACGCCCTGGCGGCCGCTAGGATATTTGTCAAGTCTCAAGTCTGGTCACAACTGCCTCTTGTTCATTCCCACATAAAAGCACACAGAGGGGTTTGAGGCTGTCTCCACGGCTGTGGTAGTCAAACAACTCTGCCAGAGCCCGGAGCTGGAGGTGATCAGAAACAACACAGGTCCCCCGGTCATGGCTGACACTAGTAGGTCAATTCAACCAAGCGAGAGACTCCGTCCAGCTGCTGCCATTCTAGAAGTCTCTCCAGGCCTTTGAGATTTTAAAAGGAAGCAGGAAAGAACCACCCCTTACGAGAATCCTTTTACTGTTCTAGCTGACAGATATGAATGCATTAATGTGAACTTATCCTTAGGAGAGTCAATAAACAGAGTATCGTCTCTTCTGGGCATCGGGGAGACGACCAGCATTCAGAGTGTGTACTGTGCCAGGTGTCACTCTAAACCTGTATAGATTCATTCATGCCATCTGCACAATGCAGATTCCCAGCATTCAGATCAGGCTCCCCATGAATCTGAGGTTGGCTTGGTCTATACAACCAGCGCCAGACCACACAGGACTATCCAATGAGACACTGTTTCGACAACAACAAAACAGTAACTCTCCAGCCTGGGCAGGGCAGGATGGGGAGGACTCCAACTACGTGAATGTGCAACAGGTCTAGAACAGACACAAGGGGGTGGCAACCTCTCCCTCCCCAGGGGTCACAGGTGAACCGCTCCCCAGCAGCAAAATCCAGCAACTGCAGTGCCAGGGACTACAAAGTCACTCTGCGCCTCAGGCAAACCACAAATTCCAGACTCCCAAAAGGAAAGCAGGTTCCAGGAGAAGCCATACTGCTTGCAGAAGCACCTAGCCACAATGAATTAATTACTACAAACGCTGTGCCAGTCACATGGCCAGACACCTGCAACCGGTCAATCTCCCAAGAACACCTTTCTAAGGTTGTTAACTGTCTCACGCTGCTTCTTCAGACCTAAAAACCAAAAAACACCTTCTAGCTGCCATTGTTACAGTGTGGCTACGGCTGTGGCTGTGAGACTTCCTGACCCATAAAACAGGTGCCTGCCGTGATGAGGAAGACATGGGAGGGTGCGGGGTGAGATTAAAGAGTAACAGAATCGGAATGATTTTAAACATATCTAGGTCGATTTAGTACATCTGTTTAGAACATATCTGACTTCCTTATACAAGGGCAACACTCTGAATATTAAATATTTACACAACACATTATGAAGGGGAAAAGCAGAAAGTTCCGGTTCATTATAAACAAGTTTGTCTGTTTAAACAAGCATAATGGAACTTATTAAAAGTACTTTCTTGAGTTCGGATCCTAGACCCCACATATAGATGCCGGGCAGAAGCGGGGGCGGCCTGTGTTTCTGGTCCTGGTAGGGCAGAGTAAACAAGGAGGAGGCGGTCCATGGTGGTTCCCGAATTCGTGGTTCTACACACACACACATACACGCACACACACACATACACATGCACAATTGAATAAATAATTAAAATTTTTTTTTAAAAAAGTAGTTTCTTCGAAAATTTTACTCACAGGCTGAAGAGATGGCTCAGGGGTTAAGCCCCTGCTTGGTATCCTGAGTTTGGTTCCCAGGTCCCATGTAAAAACGCCAAGTAAAAATGTTGGCTCGACTGTTTACAATAGCAAAGTCATGGAATCAACCCAAATGTCCAACAGTTGACGAGTGGATAAGGAAAATGTGGTACATTTATACAATGGAGTACTACCCAGTCATCAAAAATGATGAATTACTGGAATTTGCCGGGAAATGGATGTCATTAGAAACAATTATATTAAATGAAGTATCCCAAACCCAGAAAATTAAGCGCCGTATGTACTCCCTAACAGGTGGCTCCTAGTACCAAACCCACCCAGCCCACCTTGAGACACTCAAAGGTAAATCTATGTAATACCTACAGTAATTCCAAGGATTATGAACAGGAGGGATGGGGTTGGAGGGCCACACCAGAAACAAGGAAAGAGGGGACCATGTTATAGCAGAGAAAATAGGCCTCCATCAAGGACTGCAAGTAAGTAATGAGACACCTTGTTAAGTTCACAAACGTTCGTTCCTGATCATTTACAACTGAGGGGCTATGATCTCACCAGAAGAGGAGGGCATATAGTCTGGCAGATAAAAAGTAACCATTTTGCAAATGGGTGATTGACCTCTCCCTCACTGTGGATTCCTACTTTTATTACATCTACCCTTGAATGTGCTCTTATAACAAGACTCCAGTTTAACAGCTTTTTGTCTCTGGCCAGGGGGTGACATACAATGCCCATCAGATGGAGTGAAGGGCATTGCAGGAGCAGCAAAACTGCAAAAGAAAATCAACAAACCACAATCCAGAACTTCAGAGACTCTATATCAACCACCTAGAACTAGGCCAGACTAATCTCTCCCCATCCTGAAGCTCAGAGATATTTGCGAAGAGGGGGCGGTAAGATTGTAAGAGCAAAAGGATGGAAGGAGCAATGATTTGCAAGATACTCCACACAAGTTAGGGCCGAAGCAATCATAATAGGACTTTGCATGCCCTGCGCAATGTCCAACACACTATTGACCTCACAAAGTCTAGCATCTGCTAAAGGTACCAAGATCCTTGGAGGCAAGGGATTGACAGCCACAGTAGTGTTCCTATGCTTAAGGGGAACACGGGAAAGGGTTCAGGGAAATGCCACTGGGTCCTTGTACGTCATTGGAGAGGAGGGCCCAGAGGAGAGTCTAGCATGCACATTAAAGGACTCTCTGGGAATTGGGGCGGGAGGCACGGGGGGGGGGTAAGGGGAGGGGGAGCAGAGGGTTTGGGGGAAGGAGAAGGGAGGGAGGGAAGTGGTGTACCTATTAAGTTTGTATGAGCAGAAATAATAATAAAAAATGTTAAAAAATGTTATTTGAGATGATTCAATTCACATGAATGATTTTCAACACCTAATAAGTAATGTTTTGCTTATTTTGTGATAGTCAAGAGGATGCAGAGCTTCAGCCCTACCCTCTCTCCTTGATCACAGCCCTCTCACCACGTAAAGTGTGAATCCCCCCTTTTTGTACAGATTAACTGTATTTTGCATTATGTCTACTTGTAAGTGAATGTAACATACTGTCAATTTCCTTGTTTGAATACAGAATTGTACCACTAAAAAAAAAAAAAAAAAAAGAAATGGTGGCTCCCACTTCCAGTCCTGGTGGGCAGAGCCAGGGAAATCCCAGAATCAAGCAAGAGATAGAAGCAATCCAGAATGATTCCCGAAGTTACCCTTGGGCCTCCACAGGGACACATATGCCTTCTGATACACACACACACACACACACACACACACACACACACACACACACACTGGATGGATGGATGGATGGATGGATGGATGGATGGATGGATGGATAGATGAAAGTTTTTTAAAAATTATTATGTAATCTCTGAAAGCCTAGTCTGCATTGTTGCACAGTGTTAGATTAGTCAAAAATGACTTACTATATTTTGTGCACCCGCAGACTCACACAAGCCACATGGAGGTCTGGGACCAACCCTGGGGAGTCAATGCTCTTGGCACCCTGTGAGGTCTGAGGGGGGATAGGTCTGCAAGCTCAGCAAGAGCGCAGGCCTCACCTCAGGGTTCCGCAGGGACAGGAGGGCCGAGGACCTGCAGCAGGAGACAAAACCCTCTAGCCCCAAGGCTTCCACCACAATCTGCTTTCCCTTCCAGGGTTGACAGTGCACTGGGGCCAGCAGAAAGGAGGAAACAATGACTGCTTCCACCTGCAAGCCTGCCAGGACTCGACCAAACCCCAGGGACTTCATCACAGCATACAACTCACCCCTTCACAGAGAGGTTTCCTTTCCTGTTCCCCAAGCCATGCCTCATCTGCACAAGCTCCTCGTCATTCTGTTTGAGGTCACGGGGCCCTGTTATATTTGCTCAGTGTATTTCTTGCTCTCTAAAATTACCTTGTTTAGATGTCTCTCCTACTGGAATGTAAATTCCATGCGAAGGATGACTAGCAGTTACCTTGTTTACTGTGACCTTCCAAAGACTTAAGTCTCAGCATGGGCTAAGATGGAGATTCCAAGACTTGTGACCATGCTAGATCATTATGTCGCTTTCTTCAGCGTCTTTGGTTTTGCTATGGTTTTGGCTTGTTTCCTACCCATTAGCAGTTAACAAGGCAGAACTGAGTAGCAACAGGAAATATGAACAGACACAGTGTTATATTGTATAGGCAGATCAGACATCCCTATTTGTGTGAGCGTTCACGTGTGTGTTAGTGTGTGTGTGTGTGTGTGTGTGTGTGTGTGTGTGTGTATGTGTGTGTGTGTGCGTGTGCATACTCGTGCATGCCTTGATCTTGGTGCTTACCTTTCCCATGACACAGGTGAGTCTGCCTCTTTGTTACTGTCATTCATTGTTGCATAAGCTGTCCCACCTCCTCCTGTGCTTCCCATCTTGCCACAGGAGCATTGGAATCTTGGATGCACACTACATGCTCAGCTTTATGTGGGGTCTCTGCATTTGAACTGAATTCCTTACACTTCCACAGCCAATACTCTACCCACCTGCTGAGTCCACTCCCCAGCCACACAAGAAGCTGGGCGGGGAAAGGCACTTGAATTCAATCCTTGAAACCCACAAACTGAATCCTGAAAGTTGTCTACAGAGGTCAACCTGCCCAGCACACACGCCCACGCACATGAGCGTGCACATACACTGATAAACAAGTTTTTCTACCTTAAGAGAGCCCATGAACAGCTGTCAGGTCAAGACGCCTATGTACAAGCCTGACGTCGGTCCCTGCAGTCCACAGGTAGAAGGACAGAACTAACGCCTAAAAGTTCTTCTTACTTTCAGGTGATGCTTTCATGGCTATCTCTCTCTTAGAAGTTTTTCTTTTTTTAATTCCAAGAAATGCTATAGGAAATCCTTCAGGCTAACCAAACCAACCAGCAGGAAACTCAAATCCATAAACAAAAATGGTTACAAAGCAATAAAGAACCAGAGGTAAACTCTACACAAAGAAATAATGAATATTCAAGTAAATAAAAAACAGTTTCCAAAGATATGTAAATGAAAAAGGAAAGGAAAGCTGAGTGTGCCACAGGACTGTGGCACATGACTGTGCACTGTTGGGGGAGAGGGTGCAGATTCTGTGAGCACAGCAGTTCCCCACCAGCACCTGGCAGAGCAAGATCCCATCTCAAGATTAACAAAAAAGCCTTTGTGTTTAGAAGAACTGAAAATCCATTCATATACTCCAATTCTAACCGACAGGAAGAAGAATGACGCTCTCCTGGAGCAAAGTGTCTGTTGTAATGTGGCCCTGTCAATCTGAAACAGACTATAAATTAAGGCGTGCACTGCTGGCCGCCATAGCACACGCTTGAAATCCAGCAGACTGACAAAGGAGACGGTGTTTACTCCAAAGTCAGCCTGGGCTATGCACTGAGCCTCAGGCCAGCCTGGGCTACAAAGGGAGACCCTGTCTCAAGAAGTAAAAGAAAAACACGACAAAATGAAACAACAAATATATACTAACAAGAAAGAACCAGCTACACTGGAAAATGTCTATTAACTAAAAAGAGGCCGCAAAGATATAAATTATTTTTCAAATGGAACACGTGAAAAATAACAACACTACATGCAATGTAAATCTACCAATGATTGCACTGTGAACAGACTAAACCCTCTAATCAAAGACAGCACCTAAGAAATGCAGGATACATCAGAGTCATAAAAACAGACTCAAAAAGAACAGAAAAGGCATATGCCAGGCAAACACTGAGCTAAAAGGAAATAAGGAGAGATGTTTTATAAGAAAAGGGTCCCTGGGCTGGGCAGATGGCTCAGCACGTCTGGGTGCCGCATGTATCTGATGGCCTGAGTTTGACCCCAGGGCTCACATAGTGGAAGGACAGACTCACTGTTAAGAGTCCTCTTCCGACCTCCACTGCTATAGCCTGTGTACTCTGCACAAGCCTTCCTCTCTCCCTCCCTTCCTTCTTCCTTCCTTCCTCCCTTCCCATCAGAGGGCACTATGTGTTCCTGTGGAGGTGACTACGGGATGGACTGCTTCTATTACCTTTTTGTTTTGTTCTGGGAACTCCCAGAGCTCTGTCTACCAGGGCCGGAAATATAGGCCTTGGTTCCACCTGGCATTTTTTTTGTGGGACCTGGGATCCAAACTCAGGATCTTCTCAGGATCTTCTGCTTTCGAGGCATAGTCAACCCCTGAGCCATCTCTCCAGCCCTCAAAGATTTCTGAACCATCCACTTAATTTATCAAGAATATAAAACAATTATATATATACCTGACATCAGGAAGCAAAATACAAAAAAAATATATATATATATAGAAGAAAAAGATCCTCAGTAAAAACTGATGAGATAGCCAGGCAGAGAATTGGCACAGACACACAATGCTTAACATGCTATCGGTTGACCTGACCTAGTGGAAACCACAGACATTCCACCTACCAACAACACAATAATACATTGTTCAGAATATATGTCAAGCCATTGGAAACATCTCTATCAACTTGAAGAAAAATCATACCAAGTCTGTTCTCCCTCAAGAAAGAAACTGAGCAACAATAACAATGAAATGGGGGGTCCTTCCTACATCTGCAGACGGGGCAGCACATGTCCAGAGAACTTTGTGTGTCAAACAAGTAACAAGGAGTTACAAATCCCTCTGAATAAAAACCAGGGCAAAGCACATCAGCATGTACTCCACTAACTATTCACTGTCTCAGAGGTTCAAATACCTATAGGAGAAAGGAAACAGATCTCACCAAGCAAATAACCTAAATTTGTACTGTAAGAAACCAGAAAACAAAGGTACACTGAACGAAAGCAAGCTGAAGGAAACTGGCAAAACTGGGGGAAGAGAGCAACTAACCAAAACTAGTTTCTTTGAAAACAGCAACAAAACTAATGGAAATAGAATGATCAAATAAAAAGACATAGGCTACCAAAATTAGGAATCAAAACAGTCATCACTGCCAAACATCTACAGCAAATTACAAACTATATAATGTCTCAAAACTAAATAATTTAGAAGAGATGGTCAAATGCCCAGAAAGATACAGCTCCCAAACTAATGCAAAAAAAAAGCAGGTAAGGGTCAACAAGATGGCTTAGCAGGTGAGGTGCCTGTTCACAAACTTGGTGACCTGAGTTTGATCCCCAGAAGCCCACATGGTGGAAGGAGAGAACTGATTTCTGAAAGCTGTCTTATGACCTCCACCTGAGTGCCATGGCATATGTGCTCTCTCTCTATATATATATATTTTTTTTTAAAATAGCAAGTAATATGACTAGACCTCTATAGATGAAATGACCTCCTGCGCCCACTTGCAAAGCCTAGAATGACAAGGGCCACTGTGCCCAGTCAGCAGCTAGGTCTCAAATACTACCAGGCATGAGCCACCCTCCCAGGCTCATTCAGTACTGGGAACTGAACTCAAGAACTTCCTGCTTGCTAAACATGCACTCGACTAATGGACATACATCCTAGACCAGTGAAAACAAGAAATCCAACTGGCAATTTAAAATTTTCTTAAAGGATTACAGCAAATTGCAGGTCAGCCTGGGTTGTTGAATGAGATCTAGCCTATAAATAAGTAACTCCCAAAGAGAAAACCCAGGCCAGATGTGTCACTGGTAAGTTCTAGCAAATATATTTAAAGGTCATAACATGGTCCTTCATAAACCCTAGGAACAGGGGCATTTTGAAATACTCAGTTTATTCTGGGAAGTTAGTATTATTCTGGTACTAAACTCCCAAATACATCACTTCTTAAGTGTGTCTACATATATAGTTATATGTACTTATAGATATATGATTTAAAAAATCAGATTATATACATGTATAAGTATACATATACGTATGTAAGAAATACAGACCAATATCCGTTATAAACAGATAAAAAAAAATAGTGAGCCAAACCAAAATTCAACAATATTTAGTTATTTGCAACAACCAGGTGGGATTTACTCAAGAAGCCCAAGGCATACAGAGCACAGGAGGGACACCCGCTCTGCTTAACACCAAAAAGTCAAATGTATCATCCAGTGAGTTACTGGAGCAAAACATGAGCCAGAATCTCAAACCCTGGGCCCAAGTATCGGACCTGCACGGGCTGATGCTAACTGCTCCTGCTCACAGAACAGTGGACCAGGCAGAAGATATCCAGAGATGCGGAAGAAGTACGGGCAAAACCCAACGCCACTCATGAATGACAAGAAAAGGACAAGCAAAAGAACATTCAGAAGCACCTACAAGAACAAGCAAAAGGATCCTGAACAGCCAGAAGCACCCACAGGAACAACAAGCAGCACCCCGAACAGCCAGAAGCACCCAGCCAGAGCGCTCTGACTGACTCTTTCTCCCTCCTATCTGGAGTATGCCTGTTCCCACCCTCATCTAATCAACCTCTAGGTCTGCTGGGTCCTTTCAA
This sequence comes from Typhlomys cinereus, assembly GCA_023101885.1. NCBI lineage: Eukaryota > Metazoa > Chordata > Mammalia > Rodentia > Platacanthomyidae > Typhlomys > Typhlomys cinereus. Next base: position 1,745,988 of record JALPQD010000438.1, on the reverse strand, counting down.
GAAACAAAGCACAGCAGGGAAGAAGGAAGGAACAAATGCATTCTAGTTAGGGATAGGATTGCAGGTAGGAAACACCGAAATTAACAACAAGAAAACTACGAGAATAAATGACTTCAGTGGGACAGAATTATTCAAGGTCAATTTGCTTTTTTTATTTATCAGCCACAAAAATCTGATACTAAATTAAAAGGCAATTCAATTCACAAGAGCATCAAAAAATGATAAAATACTCAAAAAATGAAATGCACAATGTATAAATCTCATGTACATGCATGGTGGAATATTACTGAGCCTTTAAAAAAAAGAAATTCTGCACATTGCATCATCAACTCCGAGAACTATGATGACACATTCACCGTACAAATATTAAACAGTCAGTCTCACAGAAGCAGAAGCCTGGGGGCTGAAGAGAAAGAATGAGGAGCGGCTGGCTAGTCAACGGCGTTAAAGTCTCAGATGTGCAAGCCGAGTAAACTGCAGTGATCTTGCCAGAGTACAAATCTGGCAGAGGCTGAGTTCCAGTTCTGCAGCCCACATGGTTGAAGAAGAGTTTTGCAAGCTTTCCTGGGTTCTTCATGCATGCCATGACACATGTATACCTGCTTTCTCTGTCTCCCCCATCTCTCACAAATAAGTACATAAATAATTTTTTTTTAAAGAAAGGATGCCGGGAGCTGGAGAGATGGACTAGGAGTTAAGCCTCTGCCTTCCAAGCAAAAGAAAGAGACTTGAGTTCAGATCCCAGATCTCATGTAAAAACACTGGACAATGGCAGCAACCTGCACTTTCCGGCCCTGAAAGGTGGAGTCTGGGAAACCTAAAAGCAAAGCAACACACACACAGTGTCCTCTGATACATACTGACACATACATGTGTATACACACACACACACACACACACAGAATTAACTAGGCTTAAGAAAAAAAGAATACAAATCTCATTTTAAAAAAAGCCCAAAACAATTCTATTACAAGTGAATGCTAAAGACCAATAAATGAAATTCTTACATTCATATGTGCCTACATGCAACATGGTTAAGACAACAATTCTATCCAAGTTCACTTACAGAGCCAATGCAACCTATCAAAATTTGAACAGACATTTTTTTAGACAGATACAAACAGGCCAATCTTAAAACTATTATACATGTAAAATGTAAATAAATGTAATGTAAATGTTATAAACAAAGGCAAAAATTCTAACTACCATACCAGTAGAGCACTTAACTAATAGGTGCAAGGCTCAACACCATAAAAAAATGAAAAGATATGTTTGACTGGTCAATGACACGCCTACTCGACTGGCCCCTCCGAATACCTCATAACTTAAAGGGCCAAGGTTGACAAGGACAGGAAAGGAACTAGAATTCTACCCAGGGTGCACACTTTAAGAAATAGGTTGAACATAGGACGCAGTAACTTTACCCCACGTATCTATCTACCTAGAACTGCAGAGGTACCTCCATAGGATGCCTGATAAGTAAATGTTCCAGGAGCCATCTCCAAGCCTTAGAAACTGGACACAATCCAAACACCTATCACCCGGAGATGACAAACGAAAACATGGCACATTATAAACAGGCAGAAAAGCACTCCAGGATACGGAGAAATCTCAAAATCTTGCTAAGTGAAAATAGCTAGGTACAAAGGCTGTTTACCACGAGACGCCATGCTGTGAACCTGCGCTATCCAGAGAAAAACAAAGCTGGTGATTGCCTGGCCAGAGACTGAGGGGAGTGAAGATTAACCACAAGGAAAGGTTGGAGTTTACTGTCTGTTCTCAAACAAGCCTACATGTTTATTAAAAATACCAAGTCAGGACACCCAGAAATGAAAGAAAGATTGGGTATTAGGCCGAAAACTGATTTCTTAAAAGTGTGCAGTGCTAACAGAAATGAAAACATGTCTAAACAAAAATGTGTACCCAAGGTTCTGCAAGCCTGCTCAGAGGATTGCATAAGGCTGACGATCTGAGTTCAAGTCCTGGAACCCACATAAGTAGAAAGATGGAACAGACTCCACATGAAGCTAGGGGCTGGAGACATGACTCAGGGTTAAGCCTTTGCCTGGTAAGCAAAAGCACATAAGATCAGATCTGGAGATTCCACATAAAAACTCCTGAGGCGGCAATGGCTGGGGGGTATACTTCCTTCCCTGGGAAACCCCAGAGCAAAGCAATAAGGAAGTAGGGAAATCTAGCATGATGTCACCCCTGGGCCTCCATAGGCAACATACCCGCATACACACACACACACACACACACACACACACACACACACGCACGCGCGAAAAAAGAAAAAAATTTTAACTAACACACAAATATTATTCATAATGGCCAAAAGTGGCAGCTCAAATCCTTACCAATTAATGAATGGATGTATCTAATTTAGTATACCCAAACAAAGAAGCATTAATGCCCACCCCCTCAAGAAACAGTACTAGCACATGCTATGACACACATGAGTGGCACAAGAAAAATTCCTGGCCAAAGGCCATATATTGCACACTTCTATTTATAGGAAATGCCCAGAACTGGCAAAATGATATATAGAGAGTGATTTCCTGGGTCCAGGAGTATCAGGAGAAAAACCAACAGCAAACAGGAATGGAAGGTGGTTGCTGGAAGGGTTGCTGGAACTGCTAAGTGAACTCAAGAGCGTGGCCCATGCAAAGTAAAGGCTCTATCCCTGAGCCACATCCCCAGTCCAAATGTGGTTCTTTTGAGGTGATAAACAAGTTTTAAATTGAGCTTAAGCTTTAATGAGTACACAACTCAGAGAATGTACATTGTAAATGGACTGGTGAGTGAACAGGCATCTCCATAACTCTGTCACCTCCCTCTCTCCACCTCCCCCTATCTCACCCTCAAAAGATAGTGAGCAGAAAACAAACTCATCACTGACTTGGGTGAGGCCCACCACAACCAGGGGACACACAGGATAGAAAAACACCAAAATTTCAGATTCTTCCCAAACAGACTAATTATTACTTGCAAATAAGTGTATCTGAAATAAGGTACAATGGTGATTCCCAAGTAATTGCTTAAAGATAATAACATTAAATACTAAAATATCAAATGGTCAAGAAACTTCCATTTCTGTGTTTACTGGATGTGTTAACTACGGTCATGTGAAAGCACTATGAAAACCGTATTGCTCTCGACAAACTTTCCCCTAAGTCTCTTTAAACACAATACAACAGCTCCTGGCCTCGGCTAAAGTGACTCAACCTTCTGCGGGGTCCGTCGGATCTTAGCAAGGCTGACGGACCGACAGACATTCTCCCATGACTCTGGCACTCACGGAAAGCGGGTCCTCTGCCTCTCTCTAGCGACGCTCGGATAAAAAGAGAAGCAAAAAAAAAAAAAAAAAAAAAAAATCTGATTATCACGCGCGCCATCCCTGTTTCCCGGTGGCCAGATTAAAACTTCAACCACCTACGCCACGTTCGGGAACACCAGATTGGGGTTGAGAAACGCAACGCCTCCCTCTTCTCATTTAATGAAGAACTAAGAACTTGAAGCAGAGCTTGGTGGCCGCGATGGTGGCGCCCTAAGGAGAGCCCCGGACGCTGGCACGTGAGTGACCTCGGAAACTGCGCACTGGGAAACATGTTTCTGTCCTTTGCCCACACGGAATAAAGTCGCCCCGCAACACCCGAGAGCAGGGATCCCGCAGCCGTGGGGCGAGGAGCCCCGCGCGCCCCGCCGCCGGGACGGTGGGGTGCGGGGCCCCGCGCGCCCCGCAGCGCGGCCCGTCGCCAGCAGGGGACCGAGAAAGCGGCCGACCGGACGCGTAGGTTCCCGAGCCCGGTTTTTTGTTTGGTGGCAAACAGACTCTGATCGGAGCCTCCCGCACCCCGGGGGAGGGCTCCGGACAAGGTGGCGGCTCCTGGCCCGCCAGGAGAGTGAGAATAAAAGACCGGCGGCGGGCGTACAACCTGTCGTGCCCGCCGGTAGCTGGCGGAGGGAAAGGAAAGGTGAGTGGCGGCGACCAGGCCCGGCGGGGGAGGGAGGAAACGGGTGTCCAGCCGGCCCGCCACCCCAGAGCGCCGGGAGTCTCCCCGGTTCCGCCCCGGGCTGGCCGTCCTGCCCCGGCGCCGGCCGCAGAACGCGCTTCCTCCGGGAGGCGGACCCCCATCCCGGCCTGCGCGCCCGCCAGGCGGGAGGCTCCGGGCCGGCTCCCCCGGGCCGGGGTGACCGGAGTGTAAACACGGCAGGACCCAGCAGCGCGGGCCCATCCCCCGCGCCGGGGTCGCTCACCTCCCGGCTCCCCGCCGCGCCCAGCGCCTCCTCGCCCCGGGCTCGGGGTCCCGCTCCCGACCGTTGCCCCGGGGCGCACTCAAAAAGTCCCCGTCAGTCCCTGCCCCCCTTCAGCGCCCGGTCGGTGTCACCGCCGCCGCCTCCGGAAAAACCCCTCTGCAAAGCCGGGAGCAAACAACATAGGCACGGGGCGGGGGCGCCGCCGAGGAGGAGGAGGAGAAGGAGGAGGAGAAGGCGGCGGCGACACTCAGGACGGCCAGGCTCGCCGCGCCGCGCCCTCCGCGCTCCCTCCACTCGCCGGCGCCCGCGGCCCGCGCTCTTACCTGCTCTCCGCGGCGCCTGGAAGATCGCCGTGTCCCTTTCGGTCCCCGCAGGGCCGCAGAGCGACCGATCCGCCGTTGGCCGGGCGTCCGGAGGAAAGCCGGGGGGCCTCCCGGGCCAGCCCGAGCCGCTCCGCACCGAGGAGCAGACAAAACCGAGGCGCGCCGCCCCGCGCAGCGCCCCCCGCGCGCGCCGCCCCACCGACCCCCCCAACCGCCGAGGCGACGGCGGCGACACACAGACCGGCGCGGGGAAGCTCTGGTGGCCCCCGCCCGCCGCCGGCCCCCTCCCTCCGCCACCCGCCTCGGCTCCTCCCCCTCGGCCTCCTGCCGCCGCCACCAGGACACTGGAGTCCGCCTCCCCCACCCCGGCCGCTCCGCGCGCTCCTCCTCCCCGCGCGCCGGGGGAGGCGACACCGCCAGTCACCGCCGCGCCTGTCAAACCGGGCCGGCTATTTATACCTCGCGGGGCCCCCGCCGCCCTCCGTCCTCGGCGGCCCGCCCCAGCCGTCCCTCGGAGCTCTCGAATCCCCTCTCTCTTCCCGCTCGGCGCCCAACTTCGTCCGAACCCGCGTGCTCAGGTGGAGCCGCTCGCCACTTGTCCGGCTCCGGGCTCCCTCCCTGCGTCGCGCTCCGCGGGTGGCCCTGCGAGGGACGCGGGGTTCGGGCGCAGGGAACGGCGGGACCGCGCGTGCACCTGCAGCGCCCTCCGCACTGCTCGCCTCTGTCCGGGACGGCACAAACACACCCCGAAGACCCTCTTAGAAGGCGGGGAGTGGGGGGTTCCCCGCGGGTTCCGACTGTCACCCTCCATCCCCCAACTCAGGGCTCTCGGTCCCCTTGGCCTCGGGTGACCGGTTCCGCACACCGATGATGCGTGCGGGCATGGAGCGAGGTGTGCAGAAACTCTGGCGGCCCGGGTGCTAAGAAGTCCCCACTCATCGCCCAACGGAGTGGAAGGTGGCGGCGGCGGGCAGGAGGGCGACGCCGCCCCGCCCCGGCCGGTGACGCACGTGGCGCACCGCCCCGCCGGCCTCGCGGCCCTGGGCTCCGCCCGCTCCGCCTCCCAGCTCGCTAGCAAACGCCCGGCCGCGTCCACCCGCCGGCCCGCCCCGTTCCCAGAAATTACCACCCGCCCAACGGCCCGGCGCCGCGGCGGTTGGTGCCCGCGGTGGCGGGCGGGCGGGCGGCGGGGCCCAGCGCGCAGCTGCGGAGCGCGGCGGGCAGGCCCGGGGGAGCCCTGGGCGCCAGCCCCGAAGCCTTTTGTGGCTCTCCGCTCGGGAGAAGTAACTCTGGGGGTCCCGGGATTGTTGGGGCGCCGCCGAAAGCGCGTGGGAGGACCGGAGTGCGGTGTTCCCGAAGTGTGCGAAATCGCAAAGCAAAAACAGCCAAGAGTCGCCGCCGGCTTGGGGTTTAGTCACTTTCACACAAAGAGGAGTCTCGGAGCGGGGCACTCTCACGCGCCTTCTAGTGCACAAAAGCCAATGACACGGTGCCCTGGGGTGGTCCTGCGTCTAGAGCGTTTCGGTGATGGTCTTTTTTTTGCGCGTAGTTATGTACGCGAACGCCGCGATCTCTTCCCACCGCCGCCACCCTTCCCCGCCGCCACGGTACTTTGCATTTGTTTCTTCAACAAAGAGCGTCGGCCGTCCGGGTACGCGCGGGCGCTGCTCCCGCTGGGCTCTGGCTCGGGCAGCCGCCCTGCCCGGCACCCGCGCTCGGTACCGTGTTCATCAGGTTCCTGTCTGCGCTCCAACCTTATAGTGTTTGATGCTCAGCGTCCAGTTGGAAACAGAGTGGAAATCCTGAACCAAGCAATCTCTGGTCTTGAAAACAATGTGGGAACCGTGGAAATGACCCTGTCATAGGGCTCAAATATGGGGCCAAAGGACAGAGGTTGCTACAGCCTAATTACTTGTAGATTTCCCCCCCCCCCTTTTTTTTCTAAGTTACTCTTTTCATCTGAAATGCAAGGGGAATCTGGATACAAGATGGTTAATCAAAGTTTTGTGGATTCCTGAGTTCTGAGGACCGGCTGTTGGCAATTCTTTGGACTAAAGAATTTACAAAGTCTTAATAACATTCAAGCCTTTCATATGCAATAAACAGGTTACTGCATAAATAGCATCCTTTCCAAAGGATATTTTTTATCTCCTGTTTATTGTAAAACAACCTGTCCCCTATGGGAATCATTGCAGGCTTTGATATTTTATAGCAATGATACTGAAAGTATTGAAGGACCTATGCAAGGGCAGAGCTTGACTTTTGAAACTTACCTGCTGGATCATTCTATTCCAATGGGAAGACTTACTTGTCTCTACCATTGCTCATGGGAAATAAGCCGGTAGGTGACAGGCCAGTGACAGCAGTAGCTAACAATCCTCACTCGTTTACTGCGGGCAGGTATACAAGCGTTTTGAAATGTGGATTTTCAGTGCCTACATCAGCGATAAGTTGGTCAGTCCCATCAACGTTTAGAACATGGTTCCATTTGCTTCTAGCCAAAGTGTTATCCAGCCTCAAGAGATGTTGCATGTTTGTGCTTGCCTCCCTGATGCCTTTCACAATGGGGAGAATGCTTGTCCAAGGCACATTCAGGGAACAGGCCTGTCCTGGTCCAAGGCACATGCAGAGAACAGGCCTGGAGCCTTTCCTAGCTGGAGCCAAAGACTTGCAAAATAAAAGATTGACTTGTTCTGTTTGTGAGACATGGTCTCCAGTCTAAGATCACCCTGACTCAGCCTCTTGAGGGCTTGAGATTACAGGTCTGCTCAGCAAGTGCTTTGTTTTGTCTTCCTTAGGCCCTGCCTTTGGGGAATGCTTACTTCCCCAAATTAGTGTTAGGATCACTGCTGGCTCTAATACCACGCAGAGCAATTGCTCCCTTGGTATCAGTCCAGTAAGAGCAGAACTAGATGTCTCTGAGACAGCTCTTCAGAAATGGGTCTTAGAAAGACATTAGCCACAATCAAGTTAGAAACCCAGAACATTTTGCAGCAAAGCAGATGAACAATCAGTAAAAAAGGTCTAATGTAGCCAGAAACCCCAACATCAAGCTAAGGATCAAAAAACAGATATCTATAGTACAACTTGCAGAAGTGAAATTACACCTTCTACTACAGGCATCCGGGATCAAACCCAGGTCTTCAGGCTTATCAGAGACCTGACAACCCACTGGGCCATTGTACCAGCCCTTGCTTTTTCTTTTATCTTTTTTTTTTTAATTTTGTGTGTGCACACATGCAGGAGTATGGACCATGACGAACTTAAAGAGGTTCATGTGTGACACATGCAGCCCCTGACACAGATGGCCCAAGGAAGCCCTTTTGGACTTCTGACCTCTAAAATTGTAAGATAATAAATTTGTGTTTTTAAGCCTGAAAAAAAAAAAAAAAAAAGAGGTTCATGTGTGGAGATTAGAAGATAATTGTGTGGAATCTGTTTTCTCCAACCTTTATATGAATTCTGGGGATTGAACTCAGGTCTTCAGACCTGTTAGAAGTGTTTTTATCCACTGAGTCATCTCACCAGCCCAGCTGCATTGTTTTCTGTCTTTGATATTTACATCACATAATTTATACCCTAATTATACATTGGTCCAACCACTCAATTTCACTACTGATTTTCAAATTCTACAAATAAACATTTTTTAAACTTCAAGTCCCAGGGCTGGGAAGGTGGCTTACAAGAAAGCATGTGCCCTGCTGGCCTTAGGCATGAGGCCCCGAGTTCCATTCCCAACCCACATTAAAAAAAAAAAAAAAATGCGCTATGATGAATGACATGTGCCTCAGCATCCACTGTGTGTCCAGGACTTTTATATTTATTTTATTGCATCTGTGTGCGTGCGTGCGTGTGTGTGTGTGTATCAGAGAATACTGCATGTCCCTGTGTGTGTATATCAGAAAATACTGTGTGTCCCTGTGGAGGACCAAGGGGACCATCCTGGATTGCTTTTAACCTCCTTGCTTCGCTCTGGAAGCAGCAGGGTGGGGGGTGGGGGTGGGGATGGGTGCAGACTACCACTGTTTCTGCCTGGCATTTTTTTACATGGGACCTGAGATCCAAACACAGGACTTTCTTCTTTGGAGACATAGCCTTAACTCCTAAGCAATCTCTCCAGTCCCACACCCGAGGTTTACTTCTGACCACCCCCAAAATCATCATGTAAACTTCTGGAGTTCTTATGCGTATGTTTATGTAAATTAAGTATACATGGGATTACATAATATATGTAGTGGATAGCATGTTTTTCTGCTTCTTTCCCTTGTTTATTTCTCCTTCGTTCTCTCTTTTCATAGTAGAGTCTTTCTAAACTTTTAACCTGTCTTTAGTATAACAAGCTAAGCAAGGGAAGAGGTTCTCTTGCTTTTATGTGAGAGTGTCAATACAACAGGACTTTTTAGGGCCCAGTATGGGGTGACAGTGACAGTCACCATGGGAAACACACAGGGGGACACAGAAATCATATTCCTGTCTCCTGGAGGGCCTTGAGTTATGTTGATTAAATGTTACCATGTTCTTTTTTTCTTTTTAAACGTAGGTGGTCTGTGTGTGTAGAGGCCGTTGTTGAATTGCTGTACCTCCTTATTGCTTTGTTCTGGAGTTTCCCAGTCTCTGCCTTCTAGGCCAGAAAACGCAGGCCACTGCCATATCTACCAGACATTTTTACATGAATTTGGAATCCAAACTCATCCTTTTTTATTATTTATTTTTGCACAAGCACACACGCGCTTGTGTGTGTGTATGTGTGTCCCTGTAGAGGACCAAGAATGATTTATAGATCATCCTGGATTGCTTCTAACTCCTTTTTGCTTCTCTCTGGAACTTCCTAGGCTCCATCTACCAGGATCAGAAGTGCAGGTCACCAACATTTCTACCTGGTGTTTTTAACATGAGATCTAGGATCTGAACTCTGGTCTTTCCGCTTTCGAGTTAGAGTCTTAACCCCTGAGCATTTTCTCCAGCCCTGAACTCAGGTCCTTTTGTTTGTACAGCCCATTACCATATTCTTTTATAACATTTAAAATCAGTAGTCCAAGGCTGAGAATGCAGCTCAGTTTGTACAGTGCTTGCCAAAGATGCACAAAGCTGGGGATTTTAGCCTCAGTACTACATAAACCAATGGATGTCAAGAATGCCTGATGGTCTGGTTTCTCTTGATGTAATACAAAGCACTTTTTATTAAAGAATGCCTTAGGCAGGAGGTAGAGGCAGGAGGATCAGAAATTGAAGGTCATCCTCAGCTTCATAGTGAGCTTGAGGTCAGTCTCAAATAATACAATGAAGAGTCCAAGGGAACAAGATTCATGCTATTCTCACCGTGATTGGAAACTCCACACCAACGCTTCCACCAAAGTCTGTTGGTCACTCAAAGGAGTCCTAATCCCATGTGGAAGGCCACTACCCAAGAACGTGGGTGGTCCAGGCCATGGGAAGCTGGCAGCTAGGAGGGGATTCACAGCTGTGAATTTTGAGTAAATCCAAACAATCTCACTGCTAACTGGCAAATTCTGTGGTTACCTGTGACTATGAAGACATCAAAATGCTCGTGCGTTTTCTTGGCTCTTTTTAAAGAACAAGTGGTTTCGGCAGCCATCCAGTTGTCTTCTTAGGAACACCTGCCCGGTTCATGAACAGGGGTAACCCTTCTCCCACCACTGGAGAGTCACACCTACTTCTCAGCAGTCTGGGTCTCTGAAGGAACTTCGTCCCCCAGTTCGCTTTTTGGTTAAGGTTATGCTGTTGCCTGCTCTGAAGCAGAATCATTTCAAAATTGTATAGCAAACAAGTTCTAAGGGGCCTGCCTTAGAAAATAACCCAAATCAAGCTAATCCAGAGAAAACACATTAAATTTCCAGAATCCAATGAAACGGCATTTTTTCCTCCTCCCTTCTCCCTCCCTTCCTCCCTTCCTTCCTTCCTTCCTTTTTCATTTCAGACAAGGTCTCATTATCTCAGGCTGGCCTCCAACTCATTACACAGTCAAGAAGAATTTCAGATTGACCCTTCGGCCTCTATTGTCCACATATTGGGAGCACAGGAGAGCATCACTCACCCAGTTTATGAATGTAGCAACTTCTGAGGGTAAAATTTGTTCCATCAAAAGTAGCCACATAAACTAAGCAGAAAGAATACAGTTTTCAATGTAGAAGAGAAATGAGGGCCTCAGGACTACTTAGCCCTGGCTGACCTCGAACCCTTGGCAGTTCTGTTCATCCTCCCAAGTGCCGAGATTGCAGGCAGGAACCACAATAGCCACCCTTAAAGATAAAGCAATTTTTTTTTTAATTTAGAAGAAGGTTTCAGGAATGGCAAGATGGCTCAGTGGGTAACGGTGCCTGTGTTAAACTTGCCACCTCTATTCCTGGAGCCCACATTGTGGAAAGACTTTCAAAGTTGTTCTCTGACTTCCAAATCTAGACACAAAGGAAACTCTTCTCTTTCTCTCTCTCTCCCTCATAAATAAGCAAGTGATTAATATTTAAAACAAGGCTGTAGTTGGATTTTTTTGTTAATTCCATCCATAAATAATAACCTTAAATATCTTATTTAAAATAAGATATTTATAAAAATATAAGATATAAATAAGGCTAAGTATCTTAATTGTTTTATTAAAGCATTTGAGGTGTTTATGAAGGATCAGGTTTTATTCTAGTTGGAAATTCTAATAATTTGAATACTAAAGCCAACTTTTGAAGCTGATTCTACTTATCTCTATTATAAAATTAAAAATCATGATGAAGCCTATCTTAAAAGTTTTTGAATATGGGGCTGGAGAGGTGGCTCAGGGGTTAAGCCTCTGCCTTCAGGCGGAAGGTCCTGAGTTCGGATCCTAGACTCCACATATAGACGCCAGGGCGGAAGCGGGAGCGGCCTGCGTTTCTGGTCCTGGTAGGGCAGAGCCTGTGAATCCCGGGGTAGAAAGAGGTGGAGGCGTCCATGGTGGTTCACGAATTCGTCCGTGGTTCTACACACACATACACACACATACACATACACACACACACATACATACACACTCGCATACACGCACAATTGAATAAATAATAAATTTTTAAAAATGTAAAAGTTTTTGAATATTACTGGCTTCTTAGAATCAGGATAGATCCCATTTTGAGGTCTATGACAAACGACTTCCATCAGGAAATAACTGAAGTCACTGTTCATATTGGCCAGCTGGCTAGTTTACAGAGCATTTAACCCACTGCCCGGGGCTAGCAAAACAGCTCGGTGAGGGAAGGTGCTCATTCGCAAGCCTGGCAACCTGAGTTTATTCCCCAGAATCCACATGGTGGAAGGAGACAACTTCTAAGAGTTGTCCCCTGACCCTGTGACTTACACCCATGATCCATACCCCCTCCAAACATTTCGTAGAGATTTTAAATTCCTTACTTAAATTAACTTACAGATCAGGAAAGCTAAACAAAAGCCATAACTTATTGCTTTCTTCTCCAGGGCTTTTTTTTTCTATTTACTAACTGCAGCACATGGCATTATTTTGATAATAATAAAACACCAACAAGCATCAAGCTGACCACTGTGGCCATGCTCCAGGTGTGCTCATTATCTTGAACCCAGTTTTGTTATCTGTCCGGAGGTGGTTGTTGAGACTTGGGAGAGAGAAGCCAAAGTTATACCATAGGCCTAGGCTGGATGAGGCACCTTCTCCCAGAGCCTTCTAGACTCATGTATGGCAGCCTTATATCAGCCAATGGTGTCTCTCACAGTTTGAAATGTGTCCCCCACAGTTTCATGTGTTTGGGAAGGTCATGGCACCTTTGAAAAGTGAAACTTTGCTGGAGGAAGGCAGTCATAGGGGGTGGGCCTTGGTGGATTAGCCCCACCCTGTTCTGGGAGAAGTCGGGGCTTTCATAGCAGAAGTCTTATAGCTCTCAGCCTCCAGGGTGGATGGATGACCTAGGTCTCCTCCAGCTTCTGCTTCCAGCTATGCCACATCCGCCATGAAAGACTGTATCTCACCTCTGGAACTGTAAACTGAATAAATTCCCCTTTCTCCCTTTAAATTGCTTGACTTTGGATGTTCTCTCACAGCAACACAAGAGTAACTAGTACAGGGTCAAGCTCCAGACATGAGAGAGACTCTTCTGGGCTTCAGGCTGAACAGTAGCTTTGAATTCCCCAAATTCACAGATGCTGCTGCCCAAGTCCCTTCTACCAGGCCTGTTGACTCTGCCTAACAAACCAAGGGTTCCCACAAAGGCGGTGATGCTGGCCCTTTCCCAACGTCCTGACACTCCCTACGCCATGGTTTGCCAGCTAATTCCCTGGGCTCCTGCCTGGGGCTTCTGAATACTGTGCTCCCTCCCCTTCCTGTCTGCTACAGGCTCAGAATTCCTGCCTTTATCTGTGGATGACACTGAGCAGTAGGAAAGGAGAGAGAGACAGAGAGAGAACACAAGCAGCTAGCCCATGTGGAGGTTAAAAGTGTTCACAAGAGGACCATGATTGGAAATGAATACTGAGGACCACCGAGATAGTTCAGCGGGTGTGCTAGATTAGGGGTATAGACGTCACCTTGACTGATGAAGGCTGAGCTCTGGGCACACCTGTGAAGAGTTAGTAGTTAAGGCAATCCCTTGAGCAAGCCTGCAGGAGATTGTCTGATTGACGTGAGAAGACCCAGCCCATGGTGGATTGAATCATTCTGTGGGCAAGTGGATAAGATGGGGGAGGGTGGTTCAGTAAATCATTCTTTAGCACATTTGTGTAGACTTGTGGTCTGGCAAGTGAGGTTTGACCCATTCTCAGCAATCCCTGTAGATATGGTGTGACCACTTCCTTTGACTTCTACCGTGTTATGAGCTCTTCTGCCAAGCTGAATTAAAAACTGTAACCAAGACTCGTTAAGAAAGCATGACATTGCCTTCACTCCTAAGCTCTTTGGTTGTGAATTCATTGGTAACATGCAGGCAAGCTACAACAGCAGCCTGGTGTTGCAGTCAGCCTGCATGGGTGTTGATAAATGACCATCAAACGGCTTAAAGGATTTATTTTCTTACTGATAGTCCGGTTACAGTTCATAGTCCAGCTTGACAGAAGAGCCGAGGCAACTGGCCACACCATCTCTACATAATGACTGAGAGACGGATGATCCCTACTTCCCAGACCAGCATGTCTATCCAAATACACACAAGGAGGCCGACTCTCTCAATCAGCTCTCCATGATTTATTCCAGGGCTTAATCCTACCTACCATAGGCTTGGCCTTCCCCACCAACTAGACAATCTCCTTCAGATTCAATCTGGCCTTACTACTAATTTTCCACAAATGTGTTTCAGAGCTCAAACCTTCAACTGACAAGTTGACACTTGTGCCTAACAATGACACTCCACCCCTTGTCAACTTGACACAAAAACATAGCACTTTTAAACTGTAGCACAGTTTATTAAAAGTTATTAAAAGATATTAAAAGTTATCTTACAAATACATTCCATAGACAAATTTAAAATGTTCTGTCATTAAAACTTAAGTTCCAACATTTTAAAAGTTCTAAGTTTTTTAACCTAAGAGTCTTAAATCTGAATAAGTTAAGTACTTTAAAACAGATTAAAACATTAAAACAGAAGGATCTTGAAACAACAAGAAAACATTAAAAAGATCAAAGTCCAGCAAATCAAACACCACATCCTGTACTTCAATGTCCATCTTCTGTTGCTCATCACGTAGTCAAGGTGGCTCAAAGATTCTAGGCATTCCCAGTACCTGTTTGCAACTCAAAGTTGTAAAAGCAGAGTTCCTTTGAATCAGGCGGAATCTCCACCCCCAGCGTACATGCTGTGGTTCTGACATCTCAAACAACACTCTGGGTTCTCCTCTGCAGCTATAAGCTTCACCTTCTCTCGCAGGAACTCTACGCCTGCCACGTGATGCCAAGCTTTTGCTGCTCTCCATGAACCCCTCAGTAATACATCAAAACCAGTATCACCTAGGAGACACTACCAGATTCTGAAGTGAGATTGAAATGTAGTTTGGTCCACTGGAGCTACAGCTGTACCAATTTTAGTGCACTGACTCTGCAAAAGCCTCTTTTCTAGGCAGCCAAACTTGCAAAGGGCAAGAAACAGCTTTAACTTGGGATTTTAGCCTCTGACAAAATCTGGGTTTTCAAACCACAAACTTGCCATATGGCAGTTTTCACATCTTCCACCATCCCAGTGCAAGTTACTAGGTTTTCCTTCACTGAAATTCATTTCTCCAACAGTAGCAGCTGCTCTGCTGCCTGCCCTTTCCACATCCAGAGCATCATGGTCACCAACACAGCTCTCCACTATCAAGCACCAGTCTATGGTCTTCAAATTCAACTTCACCTAAGTGCTTTTTCCTCTCATCACAAACTGTGCCAAAACAATTGATGATTTTCTCAGCATCACTATTTTACAAATGGCCCACCAAACTCTGCAGAATGGTATTTGTAATCCAAAAAGTCAAAATCTTCAAACATTTCAAACTCTGTCCAGCAAAACCATTCAAAAGCCACAAAATCCGCATAGTCAGATTTATCAGCCACACCCCACTCTCAGTACCAAATTCTGTTGCAATCAGCCTGCAATGTTGCAGATAAATGACCATCAAAGTGCTTAAGCACTTTATTTTCTTAGTAATAATCCAGTTACAGTTCATAATCTAGCTTGATGGGAGAGCATGAGCCAATATCAGGGCCATACCATCTCTACATAACGGCTAAGAGAGAGACAATCCTTATTTGCCAGACCAACACGTCTAGCCAAGTATACACAAGGATACCGACTCTCTCAACCAGCCCTCTGTGATTTATTCCAGGGCCTAATCTCACTTATCATAGGCTAGACTTTCCCCATCAACTAGACAATCTCCTTCAGGTTCACTCTGGGCTTAACTCAACTTCTAATTCTCCACAAATGTGCCCAGAGCTCAAATCTTCAACTGTCAAGTTGATACCTGTGCCTTAGCATGACAACTGGGGACCCTGAGTTTATCCTCTGAAGCCAGCATAGTAGAAGGAGAGGACTGACTTTTGAAAGTTGTTTTTTGATCTTCACCTGCACACCATGACATGAATGGTATGGTTCTCTATCTCTCTCAATCCTCTCTCTCTCTCATAAATTAAAAATGAATACCAGAAAGAAAATATTGCCATAAATGGAAAAAACACTGGAGAGTTATAAAATAACAGAAATCTACATGAAACACTAGAGGCTCATATTGTCAAGAGAAATTGGAAATAAAATCAGTTCTACCAGGTAAGGCGCCTGCTCAAAAACCTAGCAATCTGAGTTCAATCCCCAGAAGCCTACAGAGTGGAAGGACAGAACTGACTTCCGAAATTTTACCCTTGACCTCCCCTGTATGTATGCATACCCCTTCCATTTCTCTCAAATAATCAAATGAAATATTAAAGAAAAACTAATTCTACCTTATCATGGTTTGAATGTGAATTGCCTTCTATAAGCTCATGTGTTTAAATCCTTAGGATGTCGATGTGTGGGAAGGATGTAGAGCCTTTAGGAGGTGGAGGCTTGTTGGAAGTGGCAAGTCACAGGGGGTGGGCATGGCGGTCTGGTAACCTGGCTCTGTTTTCTTTTTTGCTCTTGCTCTATCTGCCTTCTTGATGGCTTCAGTGACCTAAACTGGCTTCTTGTTTCTGCCTCCAACCATGCCTTCCGCTATGTAATTTCCTCCATAAATGGGCCATATTCCACCTGCGAGTCCCCCCCACCCCACCCCAGGCTCGCATGTTTGAATCTTTACTTGTTTGGGAAGGTCATGGCAACTTTAGGAGGTGGAACCTTGCAGGAGGAAGGCAGTCACAGGGGGTGAGCCTTGAGGTTGGTTAGTTCCACCCTTCTTCAGTTAGTCTGTCCTCCCAGTTTGCCATTTTATAGCTCACAGCCTCCTTGATGAATGTAACTTAGGTCATCTCCAGCTTCTGCCAGCCAGCCATACCTTTTCTGCCATCATGGACTCTGGAACCCTAAGCTGAATAAATCTCCTTTTCTCCCTTTAGGTGTATTTGAGTATCGTCTCACAACACGAGAGAAGAATAATCCACCTTCTCCTTTTCTGCCACAGTGGGTCAGAGTTTTGTCTCCCAGCAAAAGAAGAATGAGTGCAGTATGCCATCAACATTAATATTCAAGAGTTCATGCATAGAGATAGCAATGAATTGTGGCAGTTAGCTACAGATGCCAATTGAAGGCTGAGGCTTTGGGCACATCTATGAAGTATTAGCGGTTGAGGCAAACTCTGAGCAAGTCTGTATAAGATTATGTAATTGATGTGGGGAGACCCAGCTCAGGGTGTGTGGGATCATTTCCTGGGCAGGTGAATAAGACAGAGAGCAAGACTGCATCACATGGGCACACTGGCAATTCTTTCTGTGCCAGATCCCTCGACTCCTCTCCTGCCCTGCTGATAAAGGATGAATCCCAATAGCACCCTTGGGCCTCCACCAGCAAAAGTGTACATAGAGCCAGCCATATGGACTCATCCACATACAACACACACATCAAACATACACACATACACACCTCATACTCATATCCATGAAAGAAAAAAGTTAAGAAAAATCTGTACTTACCTGCAATAGCGTCTTCAATGCCAACAGAATGCCTTTGGAATATAGCACCATCCTAATAGGTACACTTTCTTTAAATCCCTACGACTCAGGAAGATATCAAAATCATTGTGCTAGTTAGAAACAGATCGTGCTAGAACTGTAAGTTTCCAACATCAAGAGCCGGATTGCAGAGAGGTCTGACTGGCCCCAGACTCCAGCTGAGCTCTGAAAGCTCAGCTGTACTTGGGGGACCCCTCCTGCATACAGCCTCCTTCCGGGGAGTGATTTCTTGCAGACAGACCATACTTTGGGCTGGTGGTACAGGGAGGCCGGTAGCTCACCACGAGGTGTCCAAGGAATCTCACTTAGACTCCCTGTGCACAATGCGCGTTTTCAATCTGCTTCCTGGGAAGGAAAGAATTCGGAGTTAACAAGGGTTAATTCCATTTCTCGCCAGTGGGACAAAGGAGACCTCTGTGAGAATGACAAGCCCTCAATGTAAACTTTCACAGACAGAGGAGGCAAGGAAGGGTTCAAGATAAGGCACCCCTCCTTCCAGCTGAGGGTCTCAGATCTCTCGGGAATAGTGGACACGGAACCGCCCCATCCCACACTGGAAGGAACCAGGGCTTGAAAATGTGTGACCTGCTTTAGTGCAGCTGAGCAGGGATGGAATGGGAATCCAGGTTTTCAGACTCTCATGCCCTCTCCTCTTTGTGCATGTGTGGAGCACACTCACCTCTGTGTGCATATGGAGGGTATAGGTTGGCATAAAGTTTTTCTCTATCATGCTCCACCTTTTTTTTCTTTTTTTAATTGGTAGTACTAGGACTCATGCATGGGAGGCATGGACTGCTGCTCCCAGCCATCCGCCTTATTTTTTGACACAAGGTAAAGGGTCCCTTGATGAACCTGGAGCCCTCTAATAAGCAAACCCCCCTGAAACAGTCTATCTCTGCCCTCACCGCAGTGCTAGGGTTACAGTCATTGCACTTTCACTAGAGTACTGGAGACCTAACTCAGCAAGCACTGTAACACTGAACCATCTCCCCAACCCCCATGAAGTTCCCACTTCTGAGTTCCCTTCAGTGAAGGGGTGTGGAGGAGAGAGGGTGTCCAAGGGGCGATGCTCTGGGCTTAGTGAAAGGGATTTGGCAATAACAGGCTGGCTTTGATGACTTGGGTAGGGTGGGCCAGGAGTGGGGAACGACTGAGAAGAGGGCAGGAAGCTGAAGGCAGAGCGGCAGCTAAAGAGAGAAGCAGCTGAGAAACTCAGGAGCCAAGAACAAGCTCAGGGAGGGCCGAGGCCAACTAACAAACTATGAGCTCATCTATGTGTGTGGATGGTCATCTGCTGTCATTTGTGTCACTAGTTTGCCATGTTTATGATGAAAAGCTATCTTAACATGACTCTATTGAAAGTTTCAACCTCTAGTAATTTCTCTATTCCCATCATAATACCCAAGAAGCATTTCTGTGACTAAGGTAGTACTTGTCAAATTCAGCAAGGACTAGGGCCAGATGGAAAGACCGAGAAAGCAAGAGAAGAACGTAGAAAAGTGAAGGAGGCCCCTCCTTTGATAGAGACATCAAGAGGGCAGATTTTTTTGATATTTTATTTATTCATTAAAGAGAGAAAAGGGAGTGAGAGAGCATGTGGGTGCACATGAGCCATCTCACCCATCCTTAATTTTTTAAATTTCACTTAAATTTCATGCTTTGCCTACTTTTTAAACTTTGTCTATTAGTTAGCAAATGCTTATATGCTTTCATTCTTTCATCTACTTATTTATGTTTCATTGTTTATAAAACTAGACATCAGTCTAAATGATTGTATTTTGGAGAGTAGCATGAAAATCTTTTTCTAATTTTTTAAAAATTTGTTTGCAAGCATGTATGTTTGAGCTTGAGTGTGTGTGTGCATGTGAGTGCGCCCATGTACATGTGTGAACATTGGTGTGTACTGGAGGGGACTTGAATGTGTGTGCTGGTGGAGGCCCAAGGGTGACATCAGGAATCATCTGGATGGCTTTTCCAGACCCTGCTTTCCAGAGTCAGAATTACAGGCTGCCATCATTTCTGCCTGGCATTTTTATGTAGGATTTGGGGATCTGAACTTTGGTCTTTTAGCTTGCAATGGCAAAGGTGTTAACCCCTGAACCATCTTCCTTGCTCATGAAAATCTTTTCTTATATTATTTAATTTGTAAACATGTGTGTATGTGTGTGTGTGTGTGTGTGTGTGTGTGTGTGTGTGTGTGTGTGTGTCCATACCACAGCACATATGTGGAGGTCAGAGGACAACTGGCTTGTGTCAGTTCAGTTATGGGCTCTGGGGATTGAACTCAGGTCACTGAGCTTGTGAGCAGGTACCTTTCCCAGCCTCTAATCTCATTTTTGGACCACTGGGTCCTAAACCTGCCTTTAGCAGCCATGATAGTACCAAGTAACTCTGCTGTTCTTAAGTGTAACTGACCCATCCGATCAGCTGGGTTCACCTTATCAAAGTTGTTTTCTCTTTATCTTTTCAGGAATTTGAGGTGGGGACCAAGAGATCACCTATCATTTCTGAGCTTTCTTTTGTTTTATCTTGGTATGGGTATATGTGTGCATGTGGTATATGTGTACATGTTTGTGTATGTACATGTACGAGTATGTGCTACCATTTCTGGACTTTGTTTTGTCTTGGCGTGAATGTGTGTGGACATGTGATGTGTGTGTATATATATGCTTGTGTATGCATGTGTATATGTGTGTACATATATGTACGGAGGCCAGAGGTCAATTTCAGTATTTTCAAGTTGCTGCCTACCTCCTTCTCCTCTCTCTCTCTCTCTCTCTCTCTCTCTCTCTCTCTCTCTCTCTCTCTCTGTGAGTTTGTATGCCTGTGGAGACCCAGGGGTAACATCAGAAATAATCCTGGATTGCTTTTCCTCTTTATTGTTTTTCTCTGGTCTCACTTTTCAGGGTTTGACTATCACCATATCTACTCAGAACTTTTACATGGAGTCTCTGAGAATCTGAAAGCGAAGGACCATCTCCCAGCCCTCCACCTTAGTTTTCAAGACAGTGTCTCTCAATGAACCTGGGGCTCAGGTTCACTCCTTCTCTACTCCTCCAGTGATAGGACTGCAGGCATACCCAACATTTTTTTTTTAATGGGATACCCTATTAGGTAATGAAGGAAAATACCTTGGAATGCTGATTTGGTATAAACAGGCATTGAGATTTCACACAATCAGCTCCTGTGATAACCCAGGCCAGCACAGCAGGTAGGAGACCCACAGAACAAAGGCAACCCCTTAATGAGGTTTCTCTGTGTTGAGCTGGTCAGTGAAGGTACTAGGTAGGATATAGAGACATAACTCCTATTGCCTAATCCTATCCTGGGGATCACATGTTAAGAGTTCCACAGCTTAGAGAAGGTTCTAGATAGGGTATAAAGCATGGCTGATGCTCTCCAGGGGCAGCTCCTATGACCTCACATGGTGGGGATTTGAACTCCGGTCCTCATGTTTGCACAGCAAGCTCTTTCACAACTGAGCAGGTTCTCATGTTTGCACAACAAGCCTTTTCACAACTGAGCCCATCTTCCCCATCTATCGTTTCTTAATGTCTGGAAGCTCATATTCAACGTCTGGAAGTTTGTATTCAATGTCTGGAAGCTTGTATTCGTATGCTGGTACTTGTGGGACAGCCACATACAGTCCATCATTTGGAAACAGGGAACTCCCTTTGTCTGTGGCTCTGCCCCAAAAAGTACACTTCAGAGAGATGCTGGAAGATTTCCAAGAGTTTCCTTCATGCAGACTATTCCAATGGGTAGAATCCAACTTTGGTCAAAAGTCATAAGATAATTTGAGGAAGTTCGCATTAAAAAAAAAAATGAGGGAGAACTGGGGAGATGATTCAGATGTTAAAACCTTTGACAAGCTAAAGGATCTGAGTTCAGGCCTCAGATCCCACATAAAAATGTCAGGCAGACATGGCAGTAGTCTGACCCTGGAAGGCAAATACCAGAGCAACAGAAAAAAGAGG
Organism: Typhlomys cinereus; assembly: GCA_023101885.1. NCBI lineage: Eukaryota > Metazoa > Chordata > Mammalia > Rodentia > Platacanthomyidae > Typhlomys > Typhlomys cinereus. The sequence continues at coordinate 1,724,812 of JALPQD010000438.1, read as the reverse complement.
TAGAGCAATCCAGGATGATTTCTGATGTCACCCTTGGACCTTCATAGGCACACACACTCAGTGTCCTATTGTACACACACACACACACACACACACACACAAATGAGAGCGCATTACAGAAAAAAAGGAAATTATGGTCCAAAAGTAAAAATGAGTATAGATATCTACCTAGACCTGGAAATAAATCCCGAAGAAATGATATATCTTGCTGGGCTTGGTGGTATACAACTTTAATCCCAGTACTTGAGAGGCTGAAAAGGGAGGATCACAAGTTTAAGATCAACTTGGGCTAGCTGGCAAGATTCTGTGTCAAAAAGTAACTCTAAGGAAACATAAATGATAACACTGAGGGATGGAGCGATGGCTCAGCGGGTCAGGCGCCTGCTTGCAAACTTGGCAACCTGAGTTTGATCCCCAGAATCCTACATGGTGGAAGGAGAGAACTGACTTCCAAAAGTTGTCCTCTGGCCTCACCCATGCTCTATGACATGGAAGTGTGTGTGTGTGTGTGTGTGTGTTCTTTCTTGTTCTTCCTGTCTTAAATAAATAAATAGGACTTTTAAAAAAATGAAAAGAAAACAAGACAAATACATTTTTTGTATGTGTGTTTGTCACGTGGGTTAGTGTACATGTATGTTTGGGCAAGTGTATAAGAAGGTATTTGAGTGCGTGTATCTGTGGAAACCAAGGGTGACTTCTGGAATCATCCTGGATTGCTCTACCTCCTCATTGCTTGCTCTAGGATTTCCAAGGCTCCATCTCTGCAGGTCAGGATTAGAGGTTGCTGCCACTTCTGTCCAGGTTTTTACATGGGATCTGGAATCTGTACCCAAGTCTTTTTGCTTGAGGTAAAGGCTTTATCCCCTTAGTCATCTCTCTAGCCCAAGGCAATGGTATACGTAATTCAGCAGTCCAGGTCAAGGTGTCCCGCCCATCTTTACCATACATTTTTTGTGTGTGTATTTTACATGTGGATTAGTTGTCTGGGCTCTGGTCTGTCCTACAAGGGGGAGGGGAATCAGCTCTGTTGTAAAGTCCCTTCCCCCTTCCAGGGAAACCAGTTCCCCCTCTGTGACGCCTGACTGCAGCCTTTTCTTTCTCTGAGCATGAGATTCTTGGAGGAAATGTCATTTCTCTGGGGTGTCTCCTTTCAACCATCCAGAGAGCCACAGCCAGACTTCCTTTAGAATATCTCATTCTAGGCTGATGGCTGTCTTAGCTGGCAGAAGCGCTTACTATATGCAAGCCCACATAGTGGGATGAGAGAGCTACCCAAGGGACCACCAGGTCAGTTCAGAGAGCAAGGCCTGCTCGCCACCATGGCCCTCTGAGTTTCAAATGGCGGAAAGAGAGGACTGTCTTCTGACAGTTGTCCTCTGACCTCCACCTGTGTACCATGTACATGCCTTCTCTTCCCCATCCTCAAATAATTACATAAAATATTATTTTAAGAAAGAAAGAGGGCTGGAGAGATGACCCAGATGTGTATGTCCTCCACAGGGACATACACACACACACACACACACACACACACACACACACACACACACACATACACACACTAAGTTAATGAAAAATTTTAAGGGAACAAGATTACTCTCATTCCTTCCAACTCTACCAATTGCATTATTTCATGTAGTCTTATAAAAACTCAGGTTAGCATTTGTGGTTTACAGGCTCCATCTACGACTAAAGCTGGTTCATCTAAGACAGGAACTGAAATAAAAACCAGTTGACTGTTGGGAAATACTGATCCTAAAGCCTCAAATATTGTGGATCAGCTTTCCTCACCTCCAGCCCCTCCCAAGAAGGGGAAAGATGCCTGTGTGTTGTTATATTTTCCTAGGGAGTCTGTTCATCCCAGATTGGGCACCAAAGATAGACCCAAAGAATTGATTCCACCAGGGTGAACTAATGAGTTTATTTGGCTTACATTCAAAGCGTGGATGAAGGGTTGCTTGCTTAAATGTCAGATAACAACCTCAAGGAAGCTTCTGCCAACACTGCCTTTGAGTCACCCTTCTACTTCCTGTAGCCTACAGCTAAGGGATGGGGGAGGGGCTAAGGGCTGGAATCTCAGGTGAGAGAACTAGGACTCTTCCCAGCCTCAATCCAAGGAGTGTCAGTACCAGCTACCTTCCCATGGTTTTGTTTGTTTGTCACCATGACTACCAGGCTGGCCAAGATCATTCCTTCTCTAAAAAGAGGACAGGATGATCCTGTTATGGCCTCTCAGGAAAAAGCCATCATACTAGTGAGTGTCTGCTACATACTCCAGGAATGCCTGAGCAAGAGAAAAAAAAGGGCTCCACCTAGCTGCTGTGGGTAAAATACCTGGCTACACAAATTTTATGAAAATGCACCCCAAGTTCCCTAAGGTCATCCATCTGAAAGGCCCTGAAGTTCCAGTTCATTAATCAAAGGCCCACTTTCCCTGAAGCTTCCCTGAATTGCCTAGATTGTCTTGTCTTTTTCTCTTTTTTTTTCTATTTTTTTCTTCCATGTATGTGTGATAAGGTATGTGCATGTGTGCATGTGTGTGTTTGCATGTGGGTGAATGCACGTGCACTTGAGTGTGCCTGTAGAATTCCAAGGGTGATAACGGGAATCATCCCCATCACTCTTCTACCCTATAATCATGGGTGTCTGTCTCTGATTAAAACCAGAGCATTCCGTTAGGGCCAGTCTGGCCAGCCAGTTTGCCCTGGGGATTCCCAGGTTCTGCCTTCTAGGGCTAGAATTAAAAGCAGGCTACCATATCCACCTGACACTCTTACATGGGATTTGGGAATTCAAATATAGTATCTCTCCATTTTATCTGTTCAGTTTATTGTCAACTTGGTTCTTATTTTGATAAATCAAAATGCTTCATTTAAAGCCTATATACTTTTTTTTAATGTACACACATATCTTTTTTATTATTATTATTTTCCCCAGCCTATATATTCTTTATAGATTGCAGCAATAGACCTGTTGTTGGTATTCTAGATGTTGTTTTCAATTTTGATTAGGGCATTTTTGTTTATTTTAGATACTTGTGGCCCCAACCTAGGACCTTCAGATTCCAGCCCTCTTATAATTCTATATTTTCAGACAGTCTCAGTAAGTCGACTAGACTAGGCTTAAACTCACTTTGTAACCCAGACAGGCTTTGAATTTTGGGTCCTTCTTGCTTCATCCTCCCCAGCAGCTGGGGTTTCAGGCCCCTGCCAAATTAATCTTCCTGGAACATGAACCTAATGATATCATTAACGAGAAAAAGAAAAAAAAAAAAAAAAAAAAAAAAACTTCGAAAGCGATTCTTGCTTGGGCCAGTCTTGGCACGAACAGTTCAGACCACGTGGTCAATCCTGGCACTAGTGGGCTGCACCAAGGTCACTACAGCAACTCTGGGGACAAAGGTCATTGCGCTGTAGCCAGGACAACTGGAAACAGGAAATAGACCCGGATGGACACGCCCTTTCCCACTAGGTTATCTTGGGCCCAATCAGCTGAGTGAGGACCAAATTGAGAACCCTTCAGGAGGAGTAGCTTTCCTACTCTGGTCTAGGTGTCACAGTTCTGTCTTCTGATTGGCTCTTCGCTTAAGCCTCATTTTCATACACTGAGCCAATCAGTACCCTCCTGCATCTATAAAATAAAGGAAACTCACTACTTTCAAAATTCAAGGTTGAGTTGGTCAGAAGTGGATGAAGAGGTTTGATTTAGCTTTCAAGACTCTCCGGAGGCTTGGTTTTGGGGGTGTCTGCCTCAGGCTGGGGGGCTTAGACTGTACCCACTCTGCATCATCAGCTACTTCTGGCTACTCTGGGTTAGCACTGTGAGCCTAGCCGCAGAGCGGAGAATTCTGGGTCCTAACCCTTCCCAGAACTGTAACATTGTGGCTAGCACCCCACTGCCGCTAACGGTTCAGATCTCTGTTCCTTACTTAATGGGGCACCCTGCTTCCCATGCGCGGACTCCTTTGCACTGTTCCTCTTTGTGTTCATAAAGTTTCTTCACCTGTCTACCGGCTTCAGCCTTAGAGGGGTGGGACAAGAACCCATTTGGAAATGGCAGCTGGAGGAACATTTCTGTAGCCCCCAAAGCCATCCTTATCTTTCCAGACTGACTCCCAGGACTTTTCCTAATAGAACTCATGTCAGTCACAAGTCCTCCCTAGCCAAGCCTTAAACTTCCTCACCCAGCTGCCTTTTTTTTCAGAAGCTTCCTGAAAATCTCCCCCCATGCCCTGTCCATCGGGGGGGGGGGGACATACTACCCTTCCTATGTCGCTTTTGGTTTCCCAGCATTGAATCTCACCCCTCCTTTGACTCCTTGACTTTTGGGTTTCACTCCTACGCTATGTTTGCCTTTGTTTGTAAAGATCGTAAAGGGCAACCTAAAAGCCTTAAATCTTGCGCAAAGGGTTAGACTCCAAGTCATCAAGTAAAGCAAAGCAAAAAAAAAAAAAAAAAAAAAGGTTCAAAACAATTCCAGGAAATATCTTAAGAGAGTACCAATTTAGAGAGCAGTTAACTGCTTTCCGGAGGTCACCCACTCTCCTTCCAAACTGAAGGAAAGGAGATGACAAGAAGGATAATGACAGGAATGGTACCACTGTCAGGACCCCCAATTGCAAGTTTCTTGGAAACAGAGGCATTGTCTTTGCATGTAGCAATGGTTCAAATAGTGTCAACGAGTCACAAAATTATTACAAAATCACATGTTCCTCTTCAAAAGTTGAACTAAGTTCCTCTTAGTTCAAAAGTTGAACTAAGTTGGAGGTCCAAGGATGATTTCCAGAACCATCCTGAATTGCTTCTACCTCCTTTCTGATTAGCTCTGGGATTTCATAGGTTCTGTATTCCAGAGCTGGAAAATACAGGCCACCACTATTTCTTCCTGGTATGGTTTACATGAGATCCAAACTCAGTTCCTTCTGCTTTCAGACAGTCTTAATCCCTAAGTCATCTTTCCAACACGTAGAAAATTGCTTTTCTGTAACTATTTAAGGACACAAGAGACAATGCATGTAACTATTTTTCTTTCTTTTTATAGCTATCTTTTAAATATCCATTTCTACCTGGTATGGCCAGAAAGACTCATAAAGAAATAAAAGCAATGTTGTGGTCATGAATACCTGATTGATGTTCCTATACCTTTCTGGTGTCTTTAAAGCTTTCATTTACTTCAGCAATTACTTCTGAGAATTTCTCCAGGTGAGATTGAGTCACTTTCTGGGTGAGCAGCTGCTCAGTCAAATGCCAGAGTCAACTTAAGTTACTTTGGGGTTGGAGAGCTGGCTCAGGTGTAAGACTTTGCCTTGAAAGCAGAAGATCCTGAGTTCCGATCCCAGGTCCCACACAAAAATGCCAGGCAGAAAGGACGGCAGCCTACACTTCCAGCCCTATAAAGAGAGCAAAACAAATAGAATGTTATTGAGGCAGGATTAAAGCAGTCATGCTGCAATGGATCTCTCAAGATCTTTGAAGATATCTGGAATTCCTGAAGGCCATCCCACACTGCTGGAATCATCCTGAAGGAACACTCCTGCTGAGGAACTGACTCTAATCCTCCCAGAGATAAGATGGCCAACTTCCCTATAAATGGATTATGGCAATGGAGCTCTCCTTATCAAACAACTTCACTTCTAGCCCACAGGAGCCCAAGACTGGTTGGGACCCAATGGGAATTAACCAATGGGGAAAAAAGTCAGTTTCCAGGGCTTGTCGAGGTGTATAAATATACCTGGCCCTGGCAGCCATCTTAGGTGCCCTAGCCCCTCATGGTGGTCATGGTGCTATGAGTTCCTTTTCCAGCTGTCTGCTTCTCATGGAGGCGCCCTAGCCCCTCATGGCACTCCAGTGCCATAAGTCTGTTTCTTACTCCTCACTCTTCATGGACTCCATGCCTAGGCACCACGAGTTCTCCAGGGCCTTCTACCCCCTCATGGCACTCCACATATAGAGTTCAAGAGTTCCAACCTTTCTCTTCTCAAACAAACTCTACCTTAATCCTCTACACGTGTTCTGATTTCAAACTCCAGAACACAAGAACCCTGCAACATTGGGACGGTTGAGAACATTTCCCTGCAATATTTGGTAACCACGAAGGGATTGTCCTGATTGTCCTGCAACATTATGAGCAACCCAGGGTGATTTGGCTTCTACAGGCACACACAGTGCCTCTAATACACAAACATTAAAAAGTTATTTGGGAGCCTTCTTGCAGCTGTGCTAGGGATCAATTCCTTTTGGCGGCCTGGTTTCTTTCAGACCCTCTAGTCTTCCAACCCTCCTAGTCGACAGTTAGACTAAAGACTCTAGGAATTCTCCAGCCTTCAGCCGTTACCCACTTGACTACCAAACTGAGCAGCTACTGGAAGGCATCGTTGGACTCCCTTGGCTACTGGCAGCCATCATTGGACTATCTTAGCTACTGGCAGCCATCGTTGGACTACCTCGGTTACTAGCAGTAATTGTTGGACTACCTTGGCCATACTAGGCAATGGTAGAGGGGAGTTGCAGAAATTGAGGCGGGAGGAGGCTAAGGAATGGAGACTCTGGAGGCGGAGCACACAGGGTGGACCAACAAGGAGACCACTGAGGAAAGAGAATGAACCCATGAGGAGGCTGCAAGGACCCAGACCTCTAAGACTGAAGCAACTGAGGAGATCCAGCCAGGACTCATGGCAACCTAGGTAAACTCCCCCGGCCCACCCCCAAACCCCAGGCAGCCCACTGGCCCCAGCTCCTCCCACCAGCCAGCTGGAGCAGGAGCTGCTCCAGGCCAAATAATTCAGTTCAGTGAAAAACACACAGAAATTGAAAGAAGGTCTTTTTTTTTAAATATTTTATTTATTTTATTTAGTGTGTGTGTGTGTGTGTGTGTGCATGTGTGTGTCAGTGTCAGAGAGCACTGTATGTCCCTGTGGAAGACCAAGTGTGATTCAGGAATCATCCTAGATCACTTCTACCTCCTTGCCTGGTTCTGGGATTTCCCAGGCTCCGCCCACCAGGGAAGAAGTACAAGCTGCCACCATTTCTGCCTGTGTTATTACATGGGACCTGGGATCTGAACCCAGGACCTTCTACATGCAAGACGGAGTCTTAACCCCTGAGCCATCTCTCCAGCCCGAAAGAAGGTCTTAAGAATTAAAACGACAATGCCCAAGTCAAAGTGCAAATCCACGAGAAACAAAATCCAAGAAAACAAATCTCCCACTGAAGGAATTAATCCCATAATGATAGACTCCAACCAGAACAAACCCACAGAAAATAGTCAAGAAAGCCTGACCCAGGATAATGACTTTCAAAACATGATCATTACCATGATCAATACTATGAAAGAGGAAATCCGGGAAGAATTAAATAACCACATCAATCACTTTGAAGAGGAACACAACAGACAGTTGGAGGAGTTGAGAAAAACAGTTGAAGAAACAAAAACGGGCATAGAATAGTTAAACCAGACTCAAGCAGAGTTTAAAACTGAACTAAAAGACAAGCTATCTTCAACCCAGAACTCAATAGAGAGTCTTATCACCAGAACTAATGAAGCAGAAAATAGAATTTCAGACTTTGAAGACAAAGTGGGAGTATTAACCAGCTCAATGGAAGAGGTTGTTAAAGCCAAAAAGATACTCAAGAGAAATATTCAAGAGTTATGGGACACCCTGAAGAAGCCTAACATACGTATTCATGGAATACCAGAGCAAGAATCCCAAAATACCACACCTGAGGAAATTTTTCAAACTATCATCAAGGAAAACTTTGCTCATCTAAAAAAAGAGAGGCCCATCCATATACAAGAGGCATTCTGCACCCCAAACAGATATGACCAAAATAGAAACTTGCCACGGCAAATAATAGTTAAAACACTTCGCATTCAAGATAAAGAAATGGTGTTGAGAGCTTCAAGGGAAAAAAACAAGTCACTTTTAAAGGTAAACCTATTAAAATAACAAATGACTTCTCACTGGAAGCAGTAAAAGCAAGAAGAGCTTGGAGAGATGTACTTCAAGTATTGAATGAGCAAAAATGTCAACCCAGGCTGCTATACCCCACAAAACTATCTATCATGATCCAGGGAGAAAGAAAATTTTTCCAGTACAAAGACAACTTGAAGGGATACATGTCCACCAAACCAGGCTTTCAAAAAATGCTAGAAATGATACTCAAGCTTGAAGAAAAAAACAAGCATATCCAGGAGAACAGAAGGGAAGTATAATACCACTAAAACCTAAAAGCAAAACAATACACTTACAAAAGCCACTAAACATAATAAATGTCCAGAGGGACTGGAGAGGTGACTCAGGGGTTAAGTCTCTGCCTTGCAGGCTGAAGGTCCTGAGTTCAGATCCTAGACCCCACGTATAGACACTGGGTGGAAGGAGGGACAGCCTGAGTTTCTGGTCCTGGTAGGGTGGAGCCTGTGAATCCCCGGGACAGAGTAAACAAGGAGCAGGTGGAGGCAGTCCGTGGTGGTTCCTGAATTCGTCCGTGGTTCTGCACACACACACATACATACACACACATACATACACACACATACATACACACACATACACACGCGCACACACGCATACACGCACAATTGAATAAATAATAAATAATTTTTAAAATTTTTTAAATAAGTAAATGTCTGGAATTAAAAATAGTTTCTCCATTACAACATAAAATGTTAATGTAATTAACTCACCGATCAAAAGACACAGATTACAAACTTGGATTAAAAATCACAACCCATCAATCTGCTGCCTGCAGGAAACCCATCTCACCACAAAAGATAGGCACATCCTAAAAATAAAAGGCGGGTCAAAAATTCTGCAAGCTAATGAAACCAGAAAACAGGGAGGGGTAGCCATTATGCTATCGGACAAAGTGGACTTCAAACCAAAAAAAATCATGAGACACAGATGGATACTACATTTTAGTCACAGGTACAATTCATCAGGAAGACTTCACAATACTGAACATATATGCACCCAATACGGGCTCCCCACATTCATTAAGCAAACCCTACGAAACACTTTGGAGCTTAATCAAACCCTTACTGAAATGGACCTTACAGATCTCTATCAAATTTTTCATCCATGCACCAAAGAATACAAATTTTTCTCAGCAGCACATGGAACTTTCTCCAAAATAGATCACATATTGGGCCACAAAACTAATATCCACATATACAGGAAAGTTGAAATTCTAGCCTGTACCTTATCAGACCACCATGGCCTAAAGCTTGACATCCACAACACAACAAGCAACAGAAAATACACTATAAATCCTGGAAACTTAACACTATGATGCTGAAGGAGAATTGGATTCAGGAAGAAATGACAAAGGAAATTCAAGATTTCCTGAAAGTAAATGATAATGAAAATACAACTTACCAAAATCTCTGGGATACAACGAAAGCTGTCCTAAGAGGTAAGTTCATAGCTCTTAATGCCTACATCAAAAAAATGGAAACATCAGAAATAAATAACTTAACAATACAGCTTAAAGCTTTAGAGACACTAGAGCAATCCGATCCCAAAAGCAGTAGAAGAGAGGAGATTAGCAAAATAAGGGGAGAAATATCCAAAATTGAGATTAGGAAAATGATACAGAAAATCAACCAGTCAAAAAGCTGGTTTTTTGAAAAATATCAATAAGATTGATACACCCCTAGCTAAATTAACCAAAAGTAAGAGAGAGAAAACCCAAATTAACAAAATTAGAAATGAACATGGAGTTATCACTACGGATACCCAAGAAATCCAGAGAATTATAATTTCATATTTCAAAAACTTATACTCTGTGAAATTTGACAACATAAAAGAGATAGATGAATTCCTAAGTAAACACAAGTTACCTAAATTGAATCAGGAAGTTGTGAATTATTTAAATAGTCCTATAACATATAAAGAAATCGAAGAAGTGATTTCGAATCTTACCACCAAAAAATGTCCTGGACCAGATGGATTCAGCACAGAGTTCTACCAGACATTTAAGGAGCTAATAACACCAATACTCCTTAAACTGTTCCATCAAATAGCAAAGGAAGGAACACTACCAAATTCCTTCTATGATGCTAATATCATCTTAATCCCAAAACCTAATAAGGATATAGTTAAAAAAGAAAACTGGGGCTGGAGAGGTGGCTCAGGGGTAAGGTCCTGAATTCGGATCCTAGACCCCACGTATAGACGCCGGGCGGAAGCGGGGACCGCCTGCGTTTCTGGTCCTGGTAGGGCGGAGCCTGTGAATTCCGGGGCAGAGTAAACAAGGAGGAGGTGGTCCATGGCGGTTCCCGAATTCGTCCGTGGTTCTACACACACATACACGCATACACGCGCACACACACACACACACACACACATACATGCGCACAATTGAATAAATAATAAAAAAAATTTAAAAAAAAGAAAACTATAGGCCAATTTTTCTGATGAACATAGATGCAAAGATTCTTAATAAAGTCTTAGCAAATCAGATTCAAAAACATATCAAAAAGATCATCCACGGGGATCAAGTAGGCTTTATCCTAGGCACACGAGGTTGGTTCAACATACGCAAATCAATAAATGTAATTCACCATATAAACCAGTCCAAAGTTCAAGACCACATGATACTCTCGATAGATGCAGAAAAGGCTTTTGACAAGATCTAACAACCCTTTGTGATCAAAACCCTAGAGAAGGTTGGAATGGAAGGAACCTTTATCAATATAATAAAAGCTGTATACAACAAGCCAACAGCAAGGATTATACTCAATCAGAAAAACTTGAAGCATTCCCGCTTCGATCAGGAACTAGACAAGGCTGTCCACTCTCACCACTTTTATTCAATATTGTACTTGAAGTCTTAGCTGAAGCCATAAGACAAGAAAGGGACATAAAAGGGATTCAAATCGGCAAGGAAGAAGTCAAGTTATCTCTATTTGCAGATGACATGATCTTATTATACCTGAGTGATCCCAAAAACTCCACCAGGAAGCTCCTGGAACTAATACAGAAGTTCAGCAGGGTGGCAGGATACAAAATGAATGTATAAAAATCAGTGGCCTTCCTATATGCCCAGAATGAAAGAAGTGAAAAAGCCCTGAGAGAAACAATCCCATTTACTATAGCCCCTAAAAAAATGAAATACCTTGGTATAAACCTAACCTTTATAAAGAAAACTGTAAAACCCTAAAGAAAAAAATTACAGAAGACACCAGAAGGTGGAAAGACCTCCCATGTTCCTGAATTAGCAGAATCAGTATCATGAAAATGACCATCCTACCAAAGGCAATATACAGATTCAATGCTATACCAATTAAAATCCCAAAGCAATTCTTTAAAGAAGTTGACCAAACATACTTACCTGGCAGGGGAGATACCATGATCACGAAGGTGGTTTTCCCAGGGCGAGGCTTATCCATTGCACTCCGGATGTGCTGACCCCTGCGATTTCCCCAAATGTGGGAAACTCGACTGCATAATTTGTGGTAGTGGGGGACTGCGTTCGCGCTCTCCCCTGAAAAAAAAAAAAAAAAAGAAGTTGACCAAACAATCTCAAAATTCATATGGAGGCACAAAAGACCCAGGATAGCAAAAACAATCCTTAATAACAAAAACACTGCTGGAGGTATCACCATACCAAACCTTAGTCTATACTACAAATCCATAGTTGTAAAAACAGCTTGGTATTGGCTCCAAAATAGACACACAGATCAATGGATAAGGGTTGAAAACCCAGATATAAGCCCACAAAACTACAGCCATTTGATCTTTGACAAAGGGGCCCAAAGAATCCAATGGAAAAAGAACAGCATCTTCAACAAATAGTGCTAGCAAAACTGGATCTCCACATGCAGAAGATTAAAACTGGACCCGTACTTGTCACCATGTACAAGAATTAATTCCAAATGGATCAAGGATCTCGATATAAGGCCAGAGACTATAAAAACCCTAGTTGAAAGGGTAGGGAACTCCCTTGAGCTGATTGGGCTAGGCCAACAGTTCCTAAACGGACATCCAATAGCACAGTCCTACAACCAACTCTCAACAGATGTGATCTTGTGAAATTAAAGAGCTTCTGTTCAGATAAAGAGATTGTAACTGGAGCACAAAGACAACCCACAGAATGGGAGAAAATCTTCACTAACCACACATCTGATAGAGCTTTATTATCCAGAGTGCACAAAGAACTTAGAAAACTAAACACCAAGGAAACAAATGGGCCAATTAAAAAAATGGGCCTTGGAACTTAAAAGAAACTTTACCAGGAACGAAATTAAAATGTCTAACAAATATCATAAAAAATGCTCCACATCCTTAGCCATCAGGGAAATGCAAATCAAAACTTCCCTGAGATATCATCTCACCCTGGTCAGGATGGCAAAAATCCACAATACAAACAATACCAAATGCTGGAGAGGATGTGTCTCCTACATTGCTCGTGGGAATGCAGGCTCATACAGCCACTCTGGTGAGCCATCTGACGATTCTTAAAGAAATTAAAGAATGAAAGGCCATATGACCCTGCTATTCCACTTTTGGGAATAACCTCCCATACAGCAAAAATTCACCTTGATAGCACAAGCACGACCATGTTCATAGCAGCACTGTTTACAGTAGCAAAGTCATGGAATCAGCCCAAATGTCCAACAGTTGACGAGTGGATAAGGAAAATGTGGTACATTTATACAATGGAATACTACTCAGCCATCAAAAATGATGAATTAATGAAATTTGCTGGCAAATGCATGGAATTAGAAACAATTATATTGAGTGAAGTATCCCAGACGTGAAAAATTAAGCAGCGTATGTACTCCCTAGTAGGTAGATCTTAGTACCAAACTCACTTAGAGACACTCAAAGACAAATCTCTGTAATACCTACAATAATTGCAAAGATTATAAACAGGAGGGAAGGGGAAGGAGGGCCCCGCCAGAAACAAGGAGAGAGGGGACCATGTTACAGCAGAGAAAATAGGCCACCATCAAGGACTGCAAGTAAGTAATGAGACATCTGGTTAAGTTCACAGACTTTCCTTCCTGATCATTTGCAACTGATGTGGTATGATCTCACCAGAAGGGGAGGGCATATAGGCTGCCAGATAGAAAGTAACCATTTTGCAAATGGGTGATTGACCCCTCTCTCACCGTGGTCGCCTACTTTTATTCCATCTACCTTTGAATATACTCTTATAAAAAGAATCTAATTTAACAGGTTTTTATCTCTGACCAGGGGGTGACATCCAATACCCATCAGGATGGAGCCAAGGGCATTGCAGGAGCAATGCAGAAAAACCAAAAAAAAACAACAAACCATAACTCAGAACATCAGGACTCTATATCAACTACCAGGAACTGAGGCAGCCTAATCTCTCCCCATCCTGAAGCTCAGGGAAATTTGCAGAAGAGGGGGCAGTAAGATTGTAAGAGCACAAGGATGGGAGGAGTAATGATATGCAAGATACTCCACACAAGTTAGGGCTGAAGCAATCATAATAGGACTTTGCATGACCTGCACTATGTCCAACACATTATTGACCCCACAAAGTCTAGCATGGACTAAAGGCACTAGGATCCTTGGAGGCTAGGGACCGACAATCACAGTAGTGTTCCTTAGCTTAAGGGGAACACAGGAAAGGGTTCTGGGAAATACCCCTGGGTCCTTGCACCTCATCGCAGAGGAGGACCCAAAGGAGAGTTTGGCATGCACATTAAAGCATGCTCTGGGGATGGGGGGGGAGCCACTGGGAGGGAGGCACTGGGGGATGGGGAGGGAGAGGGAGGGGAGGGGTAAACAAGGGGGTGGGAGGAAGGTGGAGGGAGGGAGGGGACCAGTGTACCTGTTAAGTTTGTATGAGCAGAAATAATAATAATAATTTTAAAAAAGAGGCAATGGTTAAAAAAAAAAAGTTATTTGGGGGTAAATTTTGACTCTGACTTCCCCAAGTTTTAATAGAGTCATTTCCCAAGAGAACATCGAAAAAAAAATCTTTTTTGAAATTACAAAATTATCTTGGAAATGATAGAACTCCCTGAAAAAAAAAAACTTGAAATCCTAAATTTCTAACTATCTCTAAATTTTTGTATAACAGTGTTACAGGATCTCTCCTAGGGGCTGTATATGTGCAGATTCTATTGTTCGGGCGTCTAAGATTGAAACCAGAACATACTTAAAGGGTTAAGGCAGAGTTTATTAGAGGAGAGAATGAACAGAACTCACAGACCCCAAACGTGGAGCGCCACCAAGGGCGGGCGCTTAAGATGGCTGTCAAGATGTATTTATACACTTAGGCAAGGCTGGGGGAAAATGGGTTTTCTCACTGGTTAGCTCCAGTTTCTGTAAACCTGATTGGAGCGTTTAGTCCTCTACATCTCATTGGTCTGCTCATGTTGTGCCCACCTCAAGGTAGGGCTTAGCTATAATGGAGAACTAATCTCCATATCCTTTCATGGGAATAGTTGGTGAATGGGCTGTTCCTTCAGGGTAACCCCAGTAGTGGGGATCGACCTTCCAAGATCTTCAGAGACCGTCCCAGCATGGCTGCTTTAAAACTGCCCAAATAGGTCTATCTTTTTAATAAAGTAAATGATGACTGGCCTCAAGAATTTGCTGACTCATCAGACACTTAATACTTAGGAAGTTAGTCTGACAATCTACTAGTTTAGATTTATTATCAGAGATAGCATTTTTTTCATATTCATGTACCATGCATGTTCTTTTTTAGTTTTTTAAATTTTTTTAAATTTTTTTAATTATTATTATTTATTCAACTGTACACATGTGCGTGTGTATGTGCCCGCGCATGTGTGTGTGTCTCTGTGTGTGTGTGTGTGTGTGTGTGTGTGTATGTGTAGAACCACGGACGAATTCGCGAACCACCATGGACGCCTCCACCTCCTTCTGCCCCGGGATTCACAGGCTCCGCCCTACCAGGACCAGAAGCGCAGGCCGCCCCCGCTTCCGCCTGGCGTCTATACGTGGGATCTGGTATCCGAACTCAGGACCTTCCACCTGCAAGGCAGAGGCTTAACCCCTGAGCCACCTCTCCAGCCCCTTTTTTAGTTTTTAAAACTGTGTTAGAGATCAAATCTAAAGCTTTTTGACCTCACTAGCAGTCAAGGATGACCTTGTACAGAGAGAGACAGAGAAAGAGATCAGATAACTTTTTCTCTCCTTTCAACCATGTGGGCTTCTGAGGATCAAACTCAGGTCACCAAGTTTGTATGCAGGAGCCTTAGGCACTGAACTCTTGCCGGCCCCTGATCCTGAACTTCTGATCCTCCTGCCTTCCTCTCTAGAGTTCTGGGATCAAACATAGGGAGGCATCACCATGCTACGATCAACCCCAGGGCTTCCTGCATCCCAGGAGGGCACTTTCCCCACTCAGCTACATCCTAGCCCCCATTAAATTAATTTCATCTCCTGTTCTTGTAAGGTATAAAAGTAAGGTATTTACCTCAAAAATGCATCGCACCACGGACTAGATGGAAGCTCTCATGGAGTTCCAGAACTGAAGAAAGAGAAAAATAAACCTGGAAGAAGGGAATTGTGGATTTTATACCCTTGGGGGTGGTAGGTGGACTGAGGGGGCAGGGTCTAGAGGTGATTTTCAGGACTTTTGCCCAACTCAGGAAGTGTGGCCAGGATCATTCTTTGACCTTGACTCCACTAACACTAAGGGGTCAGGCAAGCACATGCTCTTACAAGCACCAACTATTAGGGGGCAGTGATGTCAAGCAGAAGTTCTGTCCTGAATATGGGGGAGTGGAGGAGTGGGATTCCTATCAGTCCTTTTCAATTATTTTTTTCTCTTTACATTTGTGTGTGTGTGTGTGTGTGTGTGTGTGTGTGTGTGTGTGTATGTATGTGTGTGTGTGAGAGAGAGAGAGACAACCAAGTATGAAGGTCTGAGGACAACTTACTTCTGCTATGTGGGCTTGAACTCAGGTCATCAGGCTTGGTAACAAGCACCATCACCCACTGAACCAACTCACCAGCCCTTTGGTTCTCTCTCTCTCTTTAAATATTTATTTGAGAGAGAGAGAAAACGTGTGTCTACAATGCACATGAGGATGACAAAGGACAACTTTCAAAAGTTGATTTTCTCCTTCACCAGGTAGACTCGGGATTGAACTCAGGGCTCCAGATTTGGGTGCAGTTACCTTTACCTCACTGACACTATTTTTCTTCTTCTTTTTTTTTTTTTTCTTCTTTTGTAATGTGACAACTCAAGCATTAAAAATTGCACATATGGGCTGGAGAGATGGCTCAGGGGTTAAGACTCTGCCTCATAAGCAGAAGTTCCTGAGTTCAGATTCCATGTAAAAAAAAAAAAAAACAGGCACAATTGGCAGCAGCCTGCACTTCTGGCCATAGTGGGAGGAGACTGGGAAATCCCAGAGTGGAACAAAAAGAAAGTAGAAGTAATCCGAGATGATTCCCGCCACAAGGACACAGTGCCCTCTGATATATATGCATACATGCAAAATAAAATTTCAAAAAAATTGTACACACCTCTAACGCCCAGCACAAAGAGGAGGAGACAGTGAGGCAGAATTAGAGCAGCTATGCTGGGATGGGTCTCTAAGGTCTTTGAATTCCTGAAGGCCATCCCCCACTGCTGGAATCTCCCTGAAGGGAGCACCCCTGCTGAGGAACTGACTCCTCCCAGAAATAAGATGGCCCACTTCCCTGTGGAGGGATTATATAAACTCTCCAAATCCAACAATCAACTTGATCTCTAGCCCCACCTGGGCCTAAGAGCAACTAGATTCAGCTCCAGTGGGAGCTAACCAATGAGAAAAAGCCAGTTTCCCGGCTCCTCTAGGTGTATAAATAGGCCTGGCCCTGGCAGCCATCTCTGGCGCCCTAGCCCCTCATGGCTTTAGTGCCATGAGCCTATTCCTTGCCTGCTTCTCATGGATTCCATGCCTGGAGTCCATGAGTTCTCCGGTGCCCTAGTCCCTCATAGCACTGCATGTCTGGAGTCCATGAGTTCCAGCCTTTCTTTCCTCTAATAAACTCTACCTTAATTCTCTACAGGTCTTCTGGTTTCAACCTTCAGCTCCGGAACACAAGAACCCTGCAACATTGAGACAGTCATTCCTGTAACATTTGGCACCTGAACAGGGACCCTGTAACATTTGGAACCACAAAGGGATTCACTAAGGTACTGTCCTGTATCATTTGGCAACCACGAAGGAAGAGCCAAAAGACCGCTCCTGCATCAACAGGAAGATCATGAGTTCGAGACCAATCTGGACTGCATTACAAAACACTGCCTCGAGGCAAGCAAATACACGGTTGCTCACAAGACTGGCATTACACACCCAGGGACAGTGCTGTGGGCACCAGGAAAAACATGACTTGTAAGAATATTCTGGGATAGGGGTCAGTGTGGGCAGTTCTAGAAAAGATCAAACCTAAAAGTTCAAAAAATGTTTTTACAATGAGATACTGAAATGTTTGCTTTGAACTGTTTGAGTCTAAAAATCCAAACAAGCATTTGAAGATTCAACTTACAAAACTAAATTCCTCTGTCCTACTCTCAATAATTTACCTAAAATACTCGCGGGCAATGTTCCCGGGTATAAAGCAGTAGATATTATCCCTTCTAGAGCAGACAATTACAGGACTTCCTGAAAGATTTTCATGTTTAAAAAAAAAATTAAATGAAAGCCGAATACAACAGCATACACTTATGATCACAGCACATGGGTCAGGAGTGTGGGCAAGAGCTCAAGGTCATCCAGCTGTGGGGCAAGTTCAAAGCCAGTCTGGGCTAGCAAGGCTCAAATAAACAAACAGGGACCAATAAGAGAGTGGGTGGGGTACCTGCTGTAAAACTTGATGTCCTGAGTTCAAGTCTGCATGACAGAAGTAGAAAACTAACTTCTGAAAGATGTCCTCTAAACTTCATTCACCCTTGTGTCAAAGTATGTGTGAGCTCTCATTCATAAATATGTATTAAAAAAGTAAATAGATGCCCAGGTAGGATTTTTTGGGCTTCTGGTTTCTTTTGTTCCATTGGACGTTTCTATTCAGTGTGCCATCTGCCTCCTTTCGTCCTCTCAAGTCAGCTCCTCCGAAATATTTGCTTCTAAATTTTCAAATCTGCTGCTTTATACCAAATCTCGGAGGTTTTCCACAACAGGGAAGAAATGACAAGGGTATTTCCTTCTCTCCTTCCTTGCGTCTCTACTGAGCGCCTGCTTCTGTTTAAAGCTGTCAGTGCACCCCCAGGCCCGTCTGCAGGGCCTGATGGAGTTTGAATTTAAGCAGAGCAAGTCACATACATGGCGAGACGAGGAGAGGACTGACTTCTGAAAGTTGTCCTCTAAGTAAAAAATAATAAAATGACTGTCAGGAATTAAGTGCAGGGGTTGGAGGGAACGGGGGGGAGGGCAGACAAGAAGGAAACTGACCAGAGGGAAAAAAGTGCGAAAAGTCCCAAATGAAATGGGTACTGGGAACAGGTGGTATTTGATAACGCACAGCCATAAGCCAATTGTGCAGCTGGAGTGGGCTGGGTGAGGCTGGAAGGACTGCTGTGAGGGTCTCTTGCCTGCCTTCCTCCTGCCTTCCTCCTGGCCTTCTTTCTCCTCCTCATGGGCAGGGGGCCTGTTTGAGAACTGACTCAGGTTTTGGTGAGCAAAGCACCCTTGATTGATCGCTCTCCCCTGATTGAGTCTCCATTTCACACTTTATTTGCATACACTCGGCCAATCAGGGTCCAGCTGAGACTATACAAAAACCCTCCCCAGCTAGAGCTCAATTCTATGACGACTCCGTAGGTCAACTCTCTGGGGAAGAAAGAGACAGGGAGTCGCTGCTGCCCTCCATATTGGCCTGGGGGCTCCCTGCCTACGGCAGAACTCTCCAGCTCTCTGGAGTGTGGGCAACTCCTAGCAGGAGATCAGTCCTGGGGTCACTAATCACCGCAAGCGCTCTCCAGACCTGCAGCTTGTGAAGCCCAGGAACATGCTGGGACCCGTCTGAAGAGCACAGCTGGGGACGCACACTTTTCTCTGCTGTAGCACCTCCCAGTGCTGTAATGCTACTGGCGTTGGCTAGGGGAGAGATTGAATGGGGTCAGCGTGGCCACCTGTTTGCTGTGTGCAAAGAGAACCAACTCTTGCAGGTTGTTCTGGCTTTCACACATGCGTGGTGGGGTGTATGTGCAAATGCATGCATAACAACAACAAAAATCCATTTTTTAATTAGACATTTAACTTTTTTGGTTTGGTATTTTATTGAAAGAAAAAAAATTAGGCTTGGGAGATTGTGCAGTGGTTAAAGCCTTTGCCTTGTAAAAAAAAAAAAAGAAAAGAAAAGAAAGAAAGAAACCGAATTTGGATCCCTAGATCCTGTGCAAAAGCATGAGACAGAAAATGTAAAATTAAAAGGAGCCTTGACCTGCAAAGATGAAGGATCCCCTTTGTCTTAAAGCTTTAGTAGTATGTTGGCCAACATATGCACCCTCAAGGGCTGAAACCTCGTAAATCACACCAGTCTTCTAGACCCCCCCCCCCACACACACTACTGTGTACTAGTATTGTGACCCTGTTGGATAGCGGAGTCTGACCTCACTCCTTCCAGATCCTACTTATACAACCTGTCAAGTGCTGGGGTCACAGACCACTACAACACACTGGGCCCAATCATTAGAGAAGAGAGATAGCACACATGCACACTCATGTGCACACAAGTATCAACACAGTGTGGAGGTCACAGAATTGGAAGTCGATCATCCCCTTCCATCATATGGACTCCAGGGATCCAACTGGGGTCACCAGGTTTTTCTGCCCAGGTACCTTTACCCTCTTAGCCAAGTCACCTCGCCGGCCCCCCAAACATACATCTGGTAGTACAGAAGGAGCTCCTAGCTGTCATGAAAACGACGGCTAGCATGAGGGGGAAACAAGCCTGCTGGATGGAAACTGAGAAGAAAAAAAGGCAGAAAAAAACCGCTTCGAGCCCCGCCCCTTTTCAGATGGAAATTGAGGTGAGAAAATAGCGCGAAGAGCCCCCTGTGTAAGCAGCGCCAAAAACCTATGGTATCTATACCGAAAACCCGGGATGCAGCGGGTTTGCTTGGCTGCAAAGAGGGCTGGAAAGGACATTAAAAGTCTTTTTCCTTCCTTTCCCCTTCTAGCTTCCCTTACTAACTTTCCCTCTGTGTTCGATCACTGTCTTGTGATTGGTCCTTATTCGAAGGCGCATTTATATGCACACACCCAAATACTTTTTGCCTGCCGATACCTGAGATAGAGTCTTCGCACAGTCTGTAGTCTCTCCGACTCCTCCAGGAATGCTTTTGGGGCTGGTTTTGCTTTCCAAATTCCTGCAAGGTTTCCTGCCACCCACCCCTCCCCCTGCAGGCTTCTGCCTCAAATAGGGGAACTTGCCGAGCACCTGCTGCACCAGCCGGGGAGACTCACGGCGGCAGTCGGGGACCTCGTATCTCAGCCTCCAAGACTCAATCCGCTGCTGCTCTCGGGAGCTCACGCCTGCCTGGACCCCAGCAGCTGCAAACAGGAGTTCATTACTGCTTTGGGGACCCGCCACTGCTCATTCGAAACTGGGTGATTCTGACTGATCCCCTCCCTGTCTAGCCCTGGCTGAGCGTGTGAAGCTGACACGCTTCTCCCCGCGGTTCCTGGCCACCCACTTCGTTCTTGGAGAAGACTCACGTCTCCTTAGCCAGCTTCGTTTTAAGTCCTTGCTTCGTCACTGACTTGAGGGCCACCAGTTTAGACCTTGGGACAATGGAAAAGCCGCCTGCGCACCGTCTCCGGGCTTTGTGGATCCAATCCTGGAGATCTGACCGCCGCTGTGAACCCGCCAGTCTGCCCCGCAGACCGCGAGTCCTGGGCGACTACTGAGGGGCCGAGGCGGCAAGGAGGAAGCAAGGAGTGTGCAGTCTGGTAGGTCTAGGGGTGTGATTCTCGCTCTGGGTGCAGGAGATATCGGGGTTCAAGTGCTGGGTGACTCTCTGGACTTTTTTCCCCCTTTTTTCACCGGGCACTTCAAGCAACCGCTTTTTCGTGCAGAGAAGGGAGACATGGGCTTCGCAGACAGCCCTTCCTTGGAGCCTTGGCAAAGGGGGGCATCTCTTAACAGGGGGAGAGTGGAAATTAACGGCTTTGATGTACGGGGGTGGGGGGAAGCTCTGTCTTTGCCCAGACCTAGCGGAGCGAAGGCTGCCTCGGATCCCGCCCACAAGCCTGATGTATCCTCTGTTCTCTGGAATCTGCAGGCGACAATCCGCCCCCCAGTGAGGAAGAAGGGGGAGAAAGCGACCCCGTGGCTCGCCGGGCCCTGGGGAGCTATCGGGACCCACGGGTTTTCTTCTTTTTGGGTCTAAGGCTCACTCATGCGCTGTGCAGAGCGACTGTTGCATCCGGAGAACTCGGAAAATGACAGGGAGCTGAGCGGATTGCGAGCCCTGCCCCGCCACGTCGAGGAGGTCTGGGGCTGCTCCCCACGCTGAGAGTCCTGGAGAGGGACCCGGAGGCTGGATTCCCCCCACGGCCATTTCAGACTGGGCTGAAATCAACTCTCCTTCCAGCTGGGTTGCTGCAAGACTCACCCCCAAGTCACCGCTATGACCACAAAGTGGAGAGAACACCATAATATTTGTGGCTCGTTGGTCTAGGGGTATGATTCTCGCTTAGGGTGCGAGAGGTCCCGGGTTCAAATCCCGGACGAGCCCAGCTTTTTTACAGCTGCATATCCAAGGCCTTGTTCTTCATGCCAGAGTCCCGGATTGGAGCCTCATTTTAGGCACAGTCTTGTGGAAAACCGGCTGGGGAAAGTTTTACTGCTTGCTTTTTAAATAGTGTGGAGAAAAGTTACCTGGTACTTTTAGAAGTCGGAAAATGATGACTCAATAAATCTTCAATTTCTGTATTTTTTGAAAAGGAAAATGGGTTCCTCTGAAAGCTACGTCATTTCTAAAATGAAAATACAGGACCCTTTATATAACAACTTAAAAACTATAAAAAGCTTGGGGTGTGCAATGCAAGTTTGGGGATGCCTCCCAAATGACTGGTGGGTGATATGTTGAGGCCTCTCAGCATAGTACATAGTATCTTCCTTTCATAACTTCATGGTTGTATTAAACATCTTTGGGGCTCTTGGGGTACTAGCGGATTTTCATACCCCACCTTGTTCAAGTTTCTCATCCTTCCCATAGATGGGTAGGAAGGTGTCTTGTGGAATTGGTACAAGAAAGGCTCAACAAGGTCCTTGAGCAGGCTAGGATCTTTGCAAGACAAGTTAAATGGCTGTGTGCTGTTTTACACCGGAGTCCCTTTGTGTTAGAAGTCACCAGAAGTTCAGCCTCCAGCTGGAGACTGGGGGGAAGGGGGATGTGAACAAACTTTTCTAATCAGGTTTGAGTCCAAGTCACAGAAAGGGGAAGAAGCTGCGGTGTCCAGCACTATGAATTAAGCTTTCTGACAGATGGAATCCATCACTGGACTCACCTCAGGTAAGGGTGAAAAGAGCTTATCTGATTAAGGTTTGGACTGAAGGCCTTGTAGTCAGGCCTCTGCAGCGGCAAGGACTCAAAGTCTTCAAAAGTGGCAGCGTGATGTGGCATCTGCAGCCCTATCTTAATGCCGCATGGTCTGTGCAGAACCAGCATCTTTGCAAGCCACTGATTCTCCAACAGCAAAGACAGGCAAAGTGCTGGAAGGAACACGACTCATTCCTGTAGATAAATGCTTGCCGAGTGCTGGAGTGAGGAAAGGTTACCAGGCAGAAAACGGCAGCAATGGCAACACAAACAAATACTGACACCATGTGGCAGGAGAGAGAAGGACAGAGTGGACCATGGGCTGGGTTAAAGATGACAGGCGCTTGTGAGATCAGGCCTACGGAAAGTCTGCATTTGACAGATGGGCTGTATTCGGAAGCCTGACTCAATGGATGGCTCGGTGGGAAGAGGAGAATGGAAGGTTCTAGGTCAGCCACTGTGATGGACAATAGATATGGAAAGAAACATGTCATGGAGTTGGACAGGAATCAGAGTCCCTGGCAGATTTCCATGTGGCAGCCTTTAACCCACTGAGTTCCCCCAGGAAGCCAACCCTTAACAAGCCTCAGAAACTACTAGAGCTGCTTGCTGAGTTCATGTGAAGTCCAGCCACAGGGAAACCGACAGTGTGGGAAATAGCTAAAACGTCCCTCATTCCCATGAAATCATCCTATACTGCACACATGTGAGACATTTTTCTAATGATGACTCTGGCAGATGGATGATCTGAGGGAGTAAGTACACAGTTCGGCATGTCATGTAAGGGACAAGCAGGACACCACGCAGGGCTTGTATGTGTGAGCAAGGGTATAAATGTATCCTCATCTGTGCAACCGTGGGCCTCTTACAAGCATTTTTATCAAAGCAATCAGTGGATGAAGCCACTCTATGGGATTCACCCAACTCAGAATTATGCATGTTAATGACAATGAAAAATTCTCATTAGCAGAGACGTTTATTTCACAAACACTGATGTGCAGAAGTGAGGTAAGGACAATCAAGTCCAATTGTACTTCTGTCAGTCTACAGCCCTGCAGAGCCCAGACTGATTGAAATATTGATTACTAAGGGGCAGTGTTGAAGCTACTCTGTTACTGTGAGAAGATACTCATATGCAATTTAAGGGAGATTTATTATTTGATTTATGGTTCCAGAAAGGAGACGTAGTCCATTAAGGTGGAAAAGGCATGGCAGGTGGCAGAAGCCAGAGGTGGCCAATTCAAGTCACAGTAGCCATTGCAAAGGCAGCCAGAGCAAGAGTAAACTACAAGTAGAACAGGGCTATCAAACCTCAAGGCCCACCCCTTAAAGTGAGCCTTTCTCTAGCAGGTTCCACTTCCTGAAGGTACTAAGAGCTTCAAAACATAAGCTAAGGATAAAAACACATGAGCCTGTTGGGGGAGGGGGGCGACTCGCATCCAAACCATGGCAAGCAGAGTTTGAACAAAGGCACCCTGTGCGGGTAGATCAAGGCGCTGCCAGAAACCAGAAGGCTATTGAATGAAAACCCTCCTGTGAGGAGTAGATTATCCCCCATGACTTGCTGTTCCCTGGGGCTCTGTATATTATAAGGCTTTTGCAGCTGCTGTTGGTTGTATATCAAAACTGGATGGGAAGTTTATGTTGTAGAAGTCAACACATGGAAGAAGAGAGTCAACTTCACAAAGCTGTCCTCTGAACTTCACACACGTGCCCTGGCACATGTGCCCTCTATTATACTCACACTTCTAGGGCCAGTGACACAGCTCAGAGGGTTAGGAGCCTGCTCAAAACCCTGGTGACCCAAGTTCAACCCCTGGAAACTCATGTGGTGGAAGATGTGAACTGACTTGCGAAGTTGTCCTCTGATCTTTGCCATGTGCCACGGCACACATGTGCTTTCTCTCTCTCTCGCAAATAAATATTAAAAAATAAATAAAATCTAAAAAAAATTTAAAGCCCTACATTTTCAAACTTTTGAAATTTGAACTTCAGCCCATGTTTTGGCATTAAAAGACGCCATATGTATGTGCATACAATTAAGTGAAGAATCATGTTCCACACTATGGCTAAGAGCAAGAGAGAGTAAAGGGAAGAAGCAGTCTCTTTTTATGTGCACAGACTCAAGTTATATACACAACTTTAAAATCATTTTTGAAAAAATATTCCTATTTTTATAGTGGACAAAAAAAGAGATAAATATATCAGAAGCAGCATTTATGGTTAGGAGCTGAAAAGAACTTGAAGCTGCTGACTGATCACTGGTGACCACGAGAAGATGTGGTTCATTACTGGGAACCCAACACAGCGCCCTAGGTTTATAGCCCTGCTCTGTCCTAGAGTTTGGTTTCTAGTAAGGACTGTCTTCTGGATGTCTGCCTTCTTGCTGTGCCGGAACATAACCTTTCTGTGTTTGGACACAAGGAAAAAGAGGCAAAAAGTGAGGGAGGAGAATGAGAGAGAGAGAGAGAGAGAGAGAGAGAGAGAGACTCACTTATGCATGCCATGGCACATGGAACAACTTTCTTTTTTTATATATTTATTTAGTGTGTGTGTATGTGTGTGTGTGTGTGTGTGTGTGTGTGTGTGTGTGTTGAGGGGGCGGGGAAAACAGTGCATCAGAGGGCACTGTGTGTCCTTGTGGAGGGCCAAGGGTGACTTCAGGAACCATCCTGGATTGCTTCTTACTTCCTTTTTGCTTCACTCTGGGATTTCCCAGGCTTCACCCATCAGGCTACTGCCTTTTCCGCCTGGCGTTATTTTTACATGGGATGTGGGACCCGAACTCAGAACCTTCTACTTGCAGGGACAGAGTTTTAACCCCTGAGCCATCTCTCCAGTCCCAGAGAACAACTTCCTGAGTTCTGGGGATTGAATTCAAATCGCCAAGTTTTCAGGAGCCTTATCCACCTAAAATTCTCACACCCCTCTCTTCTTACACTACCATCAAATGAGGGCCCTACTTTAACCTTAATCGCCTACCTGTCATGAGAGACAGGATCTTTAGGGAGGGGATTTTATATATATAGTTATTCTGGGTCCAGTGAGACAGCTCAGCCCTAAGTTTGATCGCCAGAGCCCACATGGTGGAAGAAGAGAACCAACTTCCAGAAACTGTCCTCTGGCCACACACAGGCTGTGGCATGCCGGACTGTGCCCACTCTTTCATGAGAGAACTTGACTCCCCATGAAACTGTGACTTTGATAGGGAAAGAAGGTGCACCTAGCTGTCATAAAAGGACAGTCAATGCCGGCAAGATAGTTCAGCAGATAAAGGTGCCAACTTGCAAACTGGCATATGAGTTCAAACCCTAGAAGCCCACATAGTAGGAGAAACCTGACTTTAAAGAATTTCCTCTCATCTCCAGCCCTCCTCTTTCGCAAATAAAATGACAGCCAGAAATGAAAAAAAATTTTTGGCTAGAGGAAAAATAACCTGAAAAAAGATGCAAAAAGCCCCTAATATAATCCATGTCAGTTATATTCATTCACCATTAAAATCTCCACCTTAGCCAGGTGGTCCCTTGGTAAACACCTCATCTTTGGTCTTCCCTAGCAACTCGTGGGCAACTCTTTAGCAGTGCCCAAGACCATAAAAGACTGTTAGCCCCCATCCAGGGTCTCTCTTGCCCTGCTGTCTAAGTCTTTGGTCTCCTGTGCACTTTCCCTCTTCTCTTCCTCCCTCCACGACATCACGGTGCCTTTCTCCCTGTCTTCCCTCACTTTAAGTGCTCTCTTCTGTTTTAATGCTCTTCCATCTCAAGGCTGCACTCTGACTCCCTTAGCCACCGGGCCCTCAGCTCTAAATAAACTTGTAATTCTTTTTTTTTAAGTATTTTATTTACTTATTGTGTGTGTGTGTGTGTGTGTGTGTGTGTGTGTGTGTGTGTGTTGGGGGGTGGGGAGAATAGGGCAGGGGACCTGTTAGATTCAGGTTTTGGTGGGCTTTTGCTATCACCCTTGTTTGACTGCTATCTCTTGATTGGTCTCCATTGCACACTTTATTTGCATACATTAAACCAATCAGAGCCTAGCCTGAGACTATACAAAGAAAACTGCCTACACTGAAAGGTCTGGTGTGTAACCTGGTGCTTACAGAAGACTTGCTGAGGGTTTGAGCTCTGGGCAGATTTGCAGAGAATTAGTAATTGAGTTAAATTCGAGAACCTTCAGGAGATTGTCTAGTGGACAGCCTGGGTGGGTGGGACTGGCAGGTGAATAAAATGGAGAGACCTGGTTGAGAGTGCTGACATCCTTCCGTATATGTGGCCAGACATGCTGGTCTGGCCAGCGAGGATTGTCCCTCTCTCAGCCGTTATGTGGATATGTCGTGGCCAGTTCCCTTAGCCTTGGTGTTGGTGTGGGCTCTTCTGCCAAGCTGAACAAGGAACTGCAACTGGACAATCATAAGCGAAAATAAATTGTGTGTTGTGATTTTTATCACAGTCATGCAGAGAAACTGTAACACTGGGTCACCTGTCTGGGGAGGGAAAGAAGGAAGCCAGCTGCTGCTCAGGACCGGCCTGAGGCTCCCTGCCATTCCTGTGGCTTCTGCCTCAGGCAGGGAACTCTCTGGAACACCCATGGCTCCAGGCAGGAAGTCAGCCCTGTGGGCACTGACTATGCATCTGCTCACTGAAGGCGGCCTTCCATGCTCAGGGGCAAGCTGAGACCTGGCTGAAGAGTCCAGTTGTGAAGAGCCCAGCTGTGACAGACACTTGTCTGGGTGGAAGCACTTCATGGCGTTGTAGAGCTCATGCTCTTGGCTACTGCCCTGCAGTTGCAAGAGTCCACATCGCTGTTCTGTTGGAGTCACTTGGTGTGGCAACCTGTTTCCTGTGTGGAGGGGAAGATCCAGCTCCTGGGAACTGTCCTGACTTCCATATGCATCTTGTGGTATGTGCACACACATACAAAATAAACATGAAAACAAAATTTCCAAATTTTTAATTTTCATAAAGAGGAAGCAAAAATTTTCCTGGCTGTAAACCTCCAAAAGTTATTAGAAGTGAGAAGTGGGATTTTTTTTTTTTGTCCAGAGAAATTAAATTGTTGCATTTCCTTTAAAAAAAAAAAAAACTTATTTTGTGTGTGGTGTGTGTGTGTGTGTGTGTGTGTGTGTGTGTGTGTGAGAGAGAGAGAGAGAGAGATGTGTATCACAGTGGAGGACCAATGACTCTGGGAATCCTCCTGTATTGCTTCTATCTTCTTTTTGTTTCCCCCTGGGATTCCTCAGGCTCTACCCACAAGGACAGGAAGTGCAGGCCGATTATTATTTCTGCTTGGTGTTTTTTTTACAGGGAACCTGGAATCTGCACTCAGTATTCTTTGAGGCAGAGTCTTAACCCCTGAACCATTTCTCCAGCCTATATATATATATATATTTGCTCCAAATTTCCCAGGCTGTGCCTCCCAGGGTCACAATTGTAGGCTGCCATCATTTGTACCCAGCATTTGTACACAGGATCTCAGGTCCTTTTGCTTGCAAGACAATGACTTTAGTCCCTGAGCCATCGCCCCAAGCTCACATAAAAACATTATTTAATTATTCTATTAACTTATTTGCAAGGTACCATACATGCCATGGTACCTAGGGGAAAACAGACCTCTTGGAGGTCGGTTCTCTCCTTCTACCATGTAGTTTTTAGGAAGCAAACTCAGGACACCAGGTTTTTGAGCACGAACCTCACATACTGAGCCATCTCACCAGCCTCTCAAATATATATATTTACAAATCATGAGGTTTGAGAGATGACTCAGGGGTCAAAGCCTTTGCCTCACAAGCAAAAGAACCTGAGTTCAGATCCCCAGATCCCATGTAAAAGCACTGAGCTGAAAAGGTGGCAACCTGCAATTTTGACCTTAGAAAAGTTGGGTCTGGGAAACCCAGAGCAAAACAATATGGAGGTAGAGCAATCCAGGATGATTCTTGATGTCACCCTTAGACCTCCACAGGCACATTAAAATGCCCTTTCTACACACACACACATACACACACACACACACACACACACACACACACACACACACACACAAATCTATTAGCAATTCTGTCTTTTACCACTAGAGGGAAGAGTGGAATGTCCAAAAGTCTGAATATCTTTGCCATACTCTCAATGTCCTAAAATTGACATGGGTTCCTACTGCAACATTAGCACTAAGCAAAAGTTCTGATTTAAATTTTTATTTTATTTCATTTTATTTGAAGGGAGAGGAGACAGAGAGAATGGGAACATGCATGCTATAGTCAAAGGACAACTTTTGGAAATCAGTTTTCTCCTCCCAGCATGTGGGGCTTCTGGGAATCAAACTCAGGTCAGCAGGTTTGCAGCAGGTGCCTGAACCCTGTAGTGCATTATTATTTTTGTTTGTGAAAGTTCACTTTCAAATAAAATTCGAGGGACTGGAGAGATGGCTCAGGGGTTAAAGCCCTGCAAACATAAAACTGCAAACATTTTTTGTCCCGTTTCTTTCTGAAATGAATGCATTATGCTGAGTGAAAAATGGAAAAAAATATATAATGATTTTGTTTATATGAAATGTCACAAAAGGCAAAGCTGGACAAGCATTACATAGATTGGTAGTTAAGTGGGGCAAGGTCTCAAGGGAGCTGGGGTTGACAGTAAACGTCTACAGGGACTGTTAGCCATAGCCGCCATTTTGTAAAGCCTCAGCCTTAGCTAGACAGACCATATCTCCAGTCTTCTCTCACTGCCCCACCTTCCTAGTAACTTCTTAGCCACACTAATCCTTTACAAAGAATTAATACCCCACCCAGAGTCTCTCTCTTCTTGCAACCTTCTGTCTAAATGCACCCTTTCTTTCTCTTCCTCCCACCATCCATCGTAGTAGCTCTTTCCCATCTTTTTTATTTTAATTTATTTATTCATTGTGTGTGTGTGTGTGTGTGTGTGTGTGTGTGTGTGTGTGTGTGTAGAACCACAGATGAATTTGGGAACCACCATGGACCGCCTCCACCTCCTCCTTGTTTACTCTGCCCAGGGATTCACAGGCTCCGCCCTACCAGGACCATAAACACAGGCCGCTCTGCTTCCGCCTGGTGTCTATACGTGGGGTCTATACGTGGGGTCTAGGATCTGAACTTAGGACCTTCCGCTGGCAAGGCAGAGGCTTAACCCCTGAGCCACCTCTCCAGCTCCCTCCCATCTTTTTTTTTTTTTAATTTTTAAAACTTTGTGTGTGTGTGTGTGTGTGTGTGTGTGTGTGTGTGTGTGTGTATCAGAGGGCACTGTGGAGGCCCAAAGATGACTTCAGGAATCATCCTGGATTGCTTCTACTTTCTATTTGCTTTTGTGCTGGGATTTCTCTGGCTCCGCCCAGCAGGGCCAGAAGTGCAGGCTGCTTGACATTTTCATGTAAGACATGGGATCTGAACTTGTAAGGCTGAGTCTTAACCCCTAAGCTATCTCTCCAGCCTGTGTGCGTGCGTGCGTGTATCATAATGTGTCCCTGTGGAGGACCAAGGGTGACTTCAGGAATTATCCCAGATTGCTTCTACCTTCTATTTGCTTTTGCTCTGGAGTTTCTTAGGCTCGTCCCTCTAGGGACAGAAGTGCAGGCTGATGCCATCTCTGCCTGGTGTTTTTACGTTGGACCGGGGATCCAAACTCAGGTCCTTCTGTTTACAAGACAGAGGCTTAATCCTTGAGCCATCTCCCTGGCCCAAATGCCTCTTTTCAAGTTTCTTCCTCATGTCAGTTTCTCTTTATTCACTGACCTCCAGGCTCCACATGGCACCCACACACTGCTGGAGACCTACAGGCAGCTCATTGAGTGGCACTGTAGCAAACAAACTAGGTATCACACACTGAACATGCGAAGAGCAAGCTTTATCAGTCGGCCTCACAAAGTAGACTCACACCAGAAATCTTGCAAGCCCTGATTTGGGGTTTTTATAATGCGTTTCTACAATTTTTATAATGAATGCTGTGAAACAGAAGCGTGGCAAACTTTAAAATCATTTCTGATGTAACCATGTTTCCGTGGCTCAGGGATGGTGATCTTGTGAGGAAAGATGGGGGACAGTTGAATTTACCTTGCTCAGGGCACACAAGACAGGATGAACTACATTTCACTATTGCATCCTGACCAGCCTAGGTGAATTAGGAATTGGCTCATTTTGAGATCAGCTGGGCTGTGCATCTCATGAGACAGGGTGGACTTCACAGTGGGTAGCAAGCTGGGGAGTTTTGTTTTGTTTTGTTTTGTTTTGTTTTCAGGCAGGAATTTTAACAAGCCATAAGACTATTTTTCTAATTAGCTAAAGATACATTAAAATTTTAAACTATGTGACTATTACGCGGTGTTAAGACTGGGTTACAATGGTTAAATGTCTCAAAATAGTGTGAGCAAAAAGTCGGAGCTGGGGAGATGGGTCAGGAATTAAAGCATTTGCCTTACAAGCAAAAGGACTTGAGTTTGCAACCACATGTATCCCACATAAAAATGACCAGGCCGCAGGCATATGGCAGTGACCTGCAGTTCTGGGCCCGGAAGGCAGAGCCTGGAAAACCCCAGAGCAAAGCAATAAAGAGCTCAAACAACTCAGGTGATTCAAAATGTTACCCTTAGACCTCCATAGGCACACATACTCAAGTGCCCTCTTGTACACACACACACACACACACACACACACATTGACTTGTTTCGTTGAAGTGAATAAGCCGTACATGTCAAATAAGTTGAACCTGAGACAGGGAGAGCACAAAGCCAGCTTGCCACACAGAATGGCTCACTCAGGAGAAAGCTCCCACTGGATCGAAGGCTTGTAAGAAGCGCCTGCTTTGAACAGGGGTGCCTGGTGTGGACTTCTGTCCACCCCTTTGGAATCAGGGCCTGGAGCTGCTGGCTGCTCCTCACTGCTCTTTCCCTCCAAGCTTTCCAGTTATGTCCTCTTAGCTTTGGGATTCCCAGAGCTTCCCCCTCTTATTCTCTTGTCTTTCCTTACATTGTCACACAGACTTGACATCTGCCATCTTACAGTCAGAAGAGATGCTATAATGGCTTTTGCCTGCTCAGGAATTCACCACTCTGACAACGAATAAGTTCTTCAAAAAGGGGAGAGGCTTTATTAGCTGATCAGCAACTGCACCCTAAAATTCTGGGGCTCAATGCAGCCTTTAACATGTTTTACCTAAGCTTATAAAGGCAAATACTATATCCTGGAATATCAGGGACTTGGTGATCTGTGTGAAGCAGATGACATTTACAGTAAAGGATTTTTTTCCTGGTGCCAGGAGAAACAAGCAGTGTTTTCCAGAAGCAATCTAGTTACACCACAACCTGGTTTAAAACTGTTATTCTGTAAGTCCTGTGCCCTGGGGTCCCCAGGAAATTGCACGGAGTTACATTTTTCTGGAGCTTACCAATGGCCAGGGGACTGACATTCTTGGTCAGCAAATTTTCCATTCTTCCAAAGCCCTGTCAGGGCAGTTTCATGGTTACAAGTTTGTGCTGTTATTTTAGACGACTACAGTGCAACTTTTGAAGCAAAAAAGAAAAAGAAAAACTTGAAATAGGAGTGAACTTCATAACACGTGTAAGAAGCAAAATTCTGAAGTCATGAACAGAAATGCAACATTACAGCGTATTCCACAGCAACTCTTACTCCACTTTTTAATTATTATTATCACGTGTTTCCAAGTGTGTGTCTGTATGTGTGTATCTGTGTGTACCAGAGGGCAGTATGTGTCCCTGTGGAGGCCCAGGGGTGACTTCAAGAACCGTGGATTGCGCTACCATCTCTTTGCTTTGCTCTGGAATTTCCCAGGCTCCACTTTCCAGGATGGGAAGCACAGGCAGCTGGCATTTACTCCTGGCATTTTTACGTGGGATCCAGATCCAAATTCGGGACCTTCTCCTTGCAAGGCGGAGGACTAAATAATGACTTCAGTGTTGCAGAATTCCTGCTAGACCAAGCCGGGGAAAGGATGAGGAATTCGGCAGGGGCCTCGGGGCTCAAGGCCAGGGGGCGAACAGGCGCAGGGTTACCACCCAGACCCCAGGAGTCAGGAGAGAAGCAGTAGGCAGAGGACAAGTTGGCTGCAGACTCATTCACTTCAGGAAGTGCTTGAGCTTATATAGGGTCAGGGGTCCAATCGGGTGTTGCCATCTCTCCGCTGTGGGGCAGGGGGGGGCACCAATCATTTAGCTGTTTACTAGGTGTCCATTTCAGAGGCAGGTTAGATAGCCACTTCCCATTGGCTATTCATGCCTCCTTCCCATTGGTTGTTCATCCGGTCATTCCCAATGATTATTCATTCCTCTGCCTGTATGGTTCCTTATTGGGATATGTGCAGGGCATGTCGTACTTGTCCTGGCTTGTCTATAACCAGACCTCCTGGGAGCCGGGGCTAGGGCCTCCCTGAATCAATGGTACCACACTTCAGGAATCATCCTGGATTGCTTCTACCTCCTGTAATGTATAAGAATGCACCACACCATGAACTTGATGGAAGTTTAATTGGAATTCCAGAACCACCAGCCCAATCGTTGAAAGAGTAAGGAAAGAGAGAAAAAGAGAGAGGAGAAAGAGGAAAACAAAGAGCAGAGAGAAAAGAAAAGCGGGTTTTATACCAGGGTCTGGGGGTGACTTCCCAGGACCTTAGAATAGCCTCAGAGATGTGGTAGGAATCGGTCTTTGATCTTCGACCCCTGCTAGGATTAGGTAAACACACACTCTCAAAAAGCAGGAATTCTCACAGTCCAGCAGTGTGTTAGTGAGAAGGGGCAATGTATTCTTTCTTAGTTACATCCTGCTAAATGGGGTTGGCATGAGAAAAGTTACAGGCTGGAGTGATGGAGTCCTGCTCTCACGGTAGGGGTGATGACTGTTGTGGGCTGGATCTAGCTGAGTCACCAGTCTCTGGTAAGAGGTAGACGGGTAAGTGGTCAGGAACATTTGGTTGAAAGAGCATCAAGTAAGTTTCCTAACTCTGTCCTGGAGGCATCTAAAATGCAAGTCGAGATAAGTACCAACAGCAATAGAAGAATAGCAGTTGATTTTGGAGGATGACTGAAGTCAACAAACTGAGTTGAGCTTGTAGAGGTGAGGTGGCTGGGTGATGCCAACAATAATTGAAAGCCCTAGTTCTCTCCTAGAGCAGTGGAATGGTGTCAGGGTGTAGTCTGTTGAATGGGGGGTGTAGAGGATGGAGTTGCTCCTAGGAGTTGGCAAGAAAGTTAAATCGAAGGGTTGGTTGAACTACTATATCCAGAAAAGTAGGGAGGGTCACACTGAGCTTGTTAATTGTAAGGTTTATCTAATAGTCATCAGAATGTTAGGGCACATACAGAAGATGTCAATAGATGGCCATAAAGGATTTAAATGCACCCAAGATGATCTGGCTCTGGATTAGCAATATTTTGCAGATTTCCACACTTTATTGGAAGCTCCAATCAAGTCATGTAGCCTGACAAGTGCAGCAATATTTTACATTAGTTTCCTGTTGGTAAAATGTCAATTTTGTGAATGCAGAGACCATATTGACCAATAGTCCCACTTTGCTAGGAAGGCTCGTTCCTAGTGTCCACTGAGTAGCAGGTCATGTAGTTGGGGCTGAATGGGAGAACAGCTTCAGGAGAGAGATAGAAAGCTAATTGGCAGAGCCATTAATAAAAAAAAAAACCTCTGGATCATATTAAACTTATTAGCCATAATGATCTCCTCCTGAGCAAACTCAGAGGAAAATAGGTCCTGCGCACAGGACATAGTACTGGATGTATATCTAGGACTGCAGTCTAGATAACAATTAGGAGGGGACCTTGCTGATAGACTAGGCTTATTGCCCAAGGGAGTCTTTCTCCATTTTTTTTTTTATTCATTCTTCCTGCTTTTAGGCAAATAAAAAGAGGCTGGTAACTAACAGAGAGGCCTTCAGTTTCACCACTGTTGGTCCACATCCACACTGTTTTACTTTCAGTTCCGAGTTGTTCCTTGCAGCACCAATCACCGGCACTAGGCGCAAAGCTTTTTCTTCTAGAACATAGAAGAAGCATAACACAACATTTTCTTTACCCATCATGTTTAATTTTTAATCTTTTCATAAACCTAACATCCCACCAACCTAAGTAACATAAACCTCCTGCACATACACCCCATAAACCTTCTCAACATACTTTAACATCCTTCATATTTTCTTCCTTTTCTTTTCATATTATATATCCCTCAAGAAATGTCTTTTAAAGGAGGTGATAACAGTAGACCTCATCTTTAAGAGTTGAATCTGATTTGGCAATTGTGTAGACAGTATACATTCACATATAGTATTTCCTTTAAATCACCATTTTGAAAGAAAAGTTAATATGAACTTTTAATTAGACATCAAGACATTATTAAAAATGGAATGAACAAGCAGCACATGGTGTTTAGAACTCCATAGGCACAGTATATAAAATAGTATTTACGATTAGGCACATGGCAATAGAAACTTATAAATTATTATATCTGAATCACAGTAGCAAGGTTATAGGAGAATACAGTAGTACACACATGGAACACAGAATTTGAAAGCAGATTTGTCTCCAAGAAAAGGAGCTCATACATTCCAATAGGAGCATGAAGAAATTCCATGAATTTCTTAGGGAAAAGTTACATTTTTTCAGCCGCTAGATATGTTGGCACAAAATTCCATAAAAGAAGTTGGAGGAATGAGCAAGTTTATAGTGACTTTGTTATTCTGGGAACACACTGAAAAAAATGTTTAAAGGCATTACAAAAGTGATGTTATCAGATCATTGGTAAGAACACAATATCACCTTTTTGTGAAGTTTCATCACAATCAATATTAAACAAGATAGAGTGTTCAAATCAATACATACTTAGGCCTTTTAATGTTATCAAAATGGTTTAAGTGTGCACATGTATTTTTAACTGAGCATGTCAAAAATTTAAAAAAAAAACCAAAGTAGGAATATAAGAGGGCAATAAAATGAAAAAAATTGAAGTGGCCACAATTTTGTTATTCTGAAATACAAAACACACATGTTGTCAGACAGACATACAGGGTGTCTCCTGTAGACAAGGACTTATAATTCATTGGCAACAGTTTTAAAGTTAGTTATTAATTTATGATGTAGTAGAATGAGACTTTGTATGAATCAATGTTAGACATAGACTTTGAAAACCTTATCAAAAGCAGATTAACATTTAGGAAAACCTTATCATTAAAACAGAAATGGGTATTAATTAAACCCAGAAAGTTAGCATCAAATGTAGAAAACCTTCATATTTAAAACATGTTAAAGAGAAATCATAAAACTCTATAAATGGATATATTTACAGATCAGACAGACTACACACAGAAGACTTGCAGAAACACACTATACAGTTGGACAGCACAGATTACAAAACAACCATGAAAAACATTGAAACAAAAATTATTTAGAGATTAAGTATATATTAACAGAAGGGTTAACCTGGGAAACATTTGTCACATATGATCCCTTTTAAAGCAGACTTAGTGTGACCTTATTGGTGCCAGCCCACGTGTGAGTTTCCCTCTTTAGTGCCAGAGATTGGCCTAAAGGGCAGCGCAACAAGACACATTAGTCATTAGGTAGGAAGGAATCAGCAAAATTTTATCATGTAGAAATCTAAAAAACAGGTGGATGTTCTTTTGAAGGTACCTTAAATTAGAACATCATTTATCCAAGAGACAAAATAAATGAAGTCACTTAACTGTAAGACACCTGAAAATCTGTAATGTAAATTTTGATAAGAATTTAAGATTAAAATTCAAAGAGTAAGGTGAAGGAAAACAGAAATAACAGAAGCAAAGCCAAAAAACAAAATTAAATAGATATACAATAAAATGATTTGAAGGCAGGTGAGAGGCATTGACAGATCAAGTTTTATGAGAGCAGGGAAGGGGGAGGAGGAGAAATGAGCTGAAGGTAAAAGAGAGAAGGCAGAAGAGAAAAGAGAGAGTGGAAGGACTCAAGGTAATCCTTGGCTTATCAACAGTGTTTGGGTGTCCCCTGGAACACTGGCACGAAAAGCCAAAGCCAAGAAGGCTAGAGAACTCGGACCCCAAAAGAAACATCCTACTGACTAGAGGGACCGACCAGCAAGCTAGTATGGCTTGTGAGGCAAGGCAAAAATGTCTAAAATGAGGCAGAAGCGGGGGTGGGAAACGGGTGGACCTCCCTGCATCTCCAAGCCAGCCCAGACCAAACAGGCTGAGACGAAGAAGAGAATCTGACAGGGCACAGAAGTGTCATGAGAGCAAAGAGGAAAGAGACAAGTAGGTAGAGAGAGCAATCGAGAGAGATGGAGGGAGAGATGGAGAGAAAGAGAGCAAAGAAGTTTGAGAAATGTAATCACTTTCAAAGTTTACTATTATCTTTGTATAATAGCATATGGATAATCAAGTAAGACCATTGAGATCTTTCAATATCCTTTATTAAATTTGGGTCTAAAATGACTTTTAATAATAAATATCTTTTTATTAAACAGGAAAATTTGTTTATGAAATTTACTCTATAAAATAAAGACCACATCTAAATGAAATAAAATCATGAATTTTCCATTGTAGTTATCGCGGATTCACTCCCTGTGCATGAATATTCTTTTTCCTTTATTAACTATATAAACCGAGCCAAAATTTGTCCACAGAAACTATTAAATGGCGAACGGTAATATCAAATAATCAGTTACTTTTTGTAGTCATTATTTTTATCCATGGTGGCATTTAAGTAGGACAAGCTTGAAGAGTCCCCAAACCAACAATTGAAATTAACATTTCTGAAAGTGATTGGTGAAACTGTCCAAAAGTCACCAACTCTGACTGGGCTCCAGGACATACCAAACAGAAAAGGAAATGCATGGCATTCAAAAGGAAACATGGCATTTAACTCCTAAATCTAGTCTGGTGTAGAAAACAGTAAACTCAGTGGCACAGAAGAGTTCTAAAAGTCAAAGCTAATTTCATTTTCAAGAACAGAACAAAAATATCAAAATAACTAGGACACAATGAGATCAAGTTAGATGGTTAGACAAGTGGAACTACAAACACACGAGTTCTCATCACGTGGATTTTCCCAATATATAAATATCATTACAGGTTCTTGACCATGCAGCACAGGAGGAAGTATTTACCTCGGCAGATGCTCTCTGTCCTGCCATCTCTAACCAAACCTGGTTCGGATTCTCCATAACCCAGTCAGGACACAATTCCAGGCACAAGCAGCACCATCCAAGGGGAAGCAGACAAGGTCACGTGATGATCACGCTGGACCAGCATTTCCTCTGTGAACTCCCCCATCTAGTCTGGATGAATAAACATTTAAATAAAGGAAAAAGAGAGTGAAGTTTATATGAGGGTTTTAGAGTCTGTAGAAAAGGAGAGAATGTAGGATGATCTGTAAACGAGATTTTGTGGAGGGCCCGTGACAAGCGGATTGTGTAAGGATGAGAGGCGCGCGGGAATGCGCCCGACACCGCCCACGGGTGACCTGTCCTCGCCCAGGTCAGGGGTCCCGAGCCCACGTCCTTGGCCGGCAGCGCCTGCCCCAGAGCCACAAGCAAGGGACCTCCGCCTAGGCGCGTATACATAGCCCCTCCCCAGCCTGGGGCAGAAATGCACCCGCTGCCGCTAGCGGGGGGCAGGGTCTTGTCGCCGCGTAGACCCCCGTGTCCTCTAGTGCCATCAGGTGGTGAATGTTAGCCAGCTGGACAGAGCAAGACAGCAAAATCGTAGTTCACCAAGTAGAAAAGCGTTTATAAATACTGCAAAAGAAAAAAAGAGAGAGAGAAATCAAAGGAGAGAACTAACCTGGTTGTGGGTGGGAGCGCCCGCAAAAGCAGGCTAGATTGGGTCCGTGGTGGGTGGAACCGTCGGTTCAGATGGGTTTGGATGCAAGCGGGGTCTCAAAGACCCCAGTGGAGCACAGTTATGTAAAGTAGAAGAACTCACTGCACCAAGAACTTGACGGAAGTTTAATTGGAGTTCCAGGACCAATCATGGGAAGAGAAAGAAAAGAGAGAGAAAGGACAGAGAGGAAAACAAAGAGCAGAGAGGAGAATGGTGCTTTTTTGTTGTTGTCGTTATTGTTTTTTTTAACCAGGATCTGGGGCAGAGTCTGGAGGTGACTTCCCAGGACCTTAGTACACCCCCAGAAGTGTGGTTGGGGGTCGGCCTTTTTTTTTTTTAATACATTTTTTATTATTTCCTCTCATACAAACTTAATAGGTAGACCAGTTCCCTCCCTCCCTCCTCCTCCCCCACAAACCCCCTGCTCCCCCTCCAGGGTAGGTCTTTGATCTTGGACCCCCTGTTAGGCAAATACACACACACGCCCCCTAGAGGGACAGGGCCATTAGGCAAGAGCCAGGAATCCTAACACCTCCTTTCGCTTCCCTCTGGGATTTCCAAGGCTCCGCCCACCAGGGCGGGATTTCTGACTTGTGTTTTTACGGGCGACCTGGGATCTGAACTCGGGACTTTGTGTTTGCGAGGCAGTCTTAATTCCTGAGCCAGCTTTTCAGCCCCTCTTTAATGTTTTTAAAAAATGATTCCACACTCTCTCTCCATTTTCACAATTTTTGTGTTTTTACTTATTATTAGTGTGTATCTTCAGAGGACAACTCTATGGAATCGTTTCTCTCCTTTCACCTTTATATGGGTTCTGAGAATTGAACTAATCGTGACCTACTGAGCCACCACGCTGTCTCCTCCATTTTACCTCCTGGTTTGTTCATAACATATGTTCAATATTTGAAAAATATTGTATTTTTGTCTACATACTTACATTAGATTCCAAGCTACAAGGACTTGACTAGACAAAACTTTGCACACAGAGAAATTGCAGCCAATCTGGATGATGGCCAGGTCTGAGTACAGAGAAAGAATATGAGAAACTGCTTCCAATTAGTAGCCACAAAGAATTAGGAAATTGAGGTTTTAGGAGCAGGAAATAGTCCTGGAACCAAAACAGCCAATAGGTAAGGAGGAATCGAGAAGGTCCTAGGAACGCAGCTCCTTACCATCCTTCTCATGAATGATTCTTTTGAAGCTGAATGTCCCTGGACAGGAAATAATGTCTTCGCAAGAAGTTATGTAAGTTCTCATATCAACTTTATTACATAGACTTGGTTCTTGAATGAGTTTCAGAACAACATGAAGGGTATCTATGCAGCATGTCTTAGGAGAAGGTAGGTCACTTTAATTTGAAGAGGCATGTTTAGATACTCAGGAACAATCACTGTAGGAACAGTGAAGTGAAGCGAGCCTGAGGTGGCACGTGTAATCACATGGGATGCGCCCTACAGCTGCAGGCCTCAAGGAAACAGAGGGGCAGAACTGTCTGGTACACACTCAACAGGAGAGACCCGCCCAGCCCAGAGTCTGCCCCGGCCCTTCTGAGCTGATTGACAAAGATAG
The DNA here is from genome assembly GCA_023101885.1 of Typhlomys cinereus. Lineage (NCBI taxonomy): Eukaryota > Metazoa > Chordata > Mammalia > Rodentia > Platacanthomyidae > Typhlomys > Typhlomys cinereus. Next base: position 1,684,923 of record JALPQD010000438.1, on the reverse strand, counting down.
ACAAACTGGCTGTCTAGATAGAGACCAGAGATCCAGAGACCAGATCCATTCTGATCATGTGTCTGAAACAAGAGTACAAAGGGAAGGAGTATCTCTTTCAGAAGAACAAGTGACCTTTGTACTGTAACAAAAAAAAATAGTAGGCTGGTGTTTTTATTCAAAAAAACTTGTGTCTAATTTTTTTTTACAGTTGGGGGGAGAGAGAGAGAGAGAACACACATGCTAGGGCACACAGGTGGATGTCACCTCTGTCCTTCCACCACCATATGGGCTTCCAGAAATCAAACTGAGGTTGTTGAGTTTGCAGGTAGGTATCCCACCCATTGAGCTATCTCGCAAGCCCAGGTATTTCTTTATTTACCTTCCATATGATCTGAGAAAATTCTGCATTAGAAATTCTCCAAAAAGCTTATGATTTCAATCAACAAACATTTTTTTTTCCCTTGAAGTGCTTTGTTCTGTTTTGAGACAATCTCACACGGCAGCTCAGTCTGACATGGATCTCATTTCAAAGCCCAGGCTAACCTCAAAGTCAGTGTGCTCTTCCTGTACTGGATTACAGAGATGTGACCCACAGTCCCTGACTAAAACACCCATTTTTCACGGGTATAGTCTTTGCTCTTGAGCCATTTCCCATCTCATTGAGGAATTCTGAAATGTTTACAAGGCTGAATGCAATAATGGAGAGAGGTGCACAGTGGAAGGTGTGGTCCACTTGTCCATCGGATGGTCCAGGGCTCTGCAAAGCAGATGGTCATTCCTGTCTGGCTCACTGGGAAAGAAGTGAGTAGGTTGAGGGAGGGCTGCGCCTTTGCAGGTGGAGACTACCTTAGGTAAACTGTCCTTGAGGCATAAAGCAGGGTGTCAGTTTCAAAGACAAATGGTTAATCATTTAGGTTGTCTGAGTCATGGGGACAGCAGGTGGCTGGAAACTGCAGAAAAGCTGGAGTGAGGACAGAAAATCAGTTGGGGCTGCAGAGGTGGCCCAGAGGGTTAAATCGCTTGCTGTGTAAGTCTAACAAACTGAGTTCAAACCAGAGAGCCAGTTCCACAAAGTTGTTCTCCAATGGCTATATGAACTCCATAACATGCATGACCACACCTACACATCACACACACACATGCTAATAATAATAATAAAATAAATACAAAAATCAGATTGGAAAGAGATTGAATAGATGTGGATCAGGAAGTCTTGAATACGATCTTCATGTTGATGAGAAAGAAAATGCTAATTGACTCTGCATGTGCTTTCATTTCTTATGGACTTATAGGAAGGAATCTCAGAAAATAAAAGTTGACCATCACATTGAATTCATTTAATATTTGATTTGGGCAATGACAACTTGAAATTACATATCTCTGTGAGAAATTCCAATAATACTGTTTAACTTTCAAAATTCTTTCAATTTGCCTACCTAAAGTTTACCCTCAAAGTTAAATAAAATAAATGCCACCTTTCTAGAAGATTTTTTTCAGTGAATTTTAACTGAGTAAAAACATTATATGATGTGCTTTATTCTAATGGACAGTATTCCTGGATACTCAATGAATGTCATCTGTCTGGACAGATAGTCGGCACAGAAACTACCATGTCCTCTCTCTTCATCCAGCTTGTTCTCAAAAGCTGGCCGTCCAGCAGTGTCCTCAATAGTAGAAAATTCTCGTTTAAAAAAAATGGACAGGGGCTGGAAAGATGGGTCAGGGATTAAAGCCCTTGCCTTGAAAGCAAAAGGACTTCAGTTTGGATCCTCAGATTCCATGTAAAAAATGCCAAATGGAAATGGTGGCAGCCTGGAATTTCAGTCCTAGGAAAGAGAGACTGGAAACCACAGACCAATAAGGAGGTGGAGCAATCCAGGATTTTTAAGTCACCTTTGGGCCTCCACAGGTACATATACTCAAGTTTCCTCTTGTACACACACACACACACACACACACACAGATTGCAAAAAGGAAAAAAAATTGGTGTGGTGGTACATGCCTGTAAACCCACTAATTGGGGTGAGAGGGAGGAGGATGAGAAGTCTGAGGCCAGTGAGGACTTTGTTGGACCCTGGTTTGGAATAGGAAAGAAAGTAAAAGAAGAAAAAAAGGGGGAGTGGGAGGAGGAGGAGAACTGACAGTTCTAAAGGAAAATGTACTGAGACCGTAAATAGGTAATTGAAAAATAAACACACATACTCCTCCACCATGTTTCAAATATCCAATTTCCTTCTTAAAGGAAATGCTAAGATCTGGGCACATGTATAGTTGAAGCAAACCTTGAGCAACCCTGCAGGACATTTGTCTGATGATGTGGAAAAGCCCAGCCCATAGTGAATGGAACCATTCTCTGCAGGGGTAGATAAGATGCAGGGAACTGGTTGGGTAGGTTGACAATCAACAGTGTACTTGGGGTGGGCTTGCAATCTGGCAAGTGAGGTTTCCCCGTCTCTTGGCAATCCTGTGGATGTGGTGTGGCCAATTCCCTCAGTTTCTGGTGTTGGTATGAACTTTACTTCTGTTGCAGTTTGCCTGCATGGTTGCTGATAAAATCACCATCAAACAGCTTAATGGAACAAGGGGTTTAGTCTCTTATGATAGATGGTTCAGTTCTTGGTCCAGTTTGGCAGGAGAGCATACACCCTCACCAAAGGGCTGAGGAAACTGGCCAGGCTATAGCCATGTGACAGGTGAGAGAGGGCATGGCTGGCCAAGTGTGCACAACAATGCCTTTTTCTCAAAAAGTTCCCTCCATTTATTCCTCTGCCCAGGGACTAGTTCCATCCACCATGGGAGGCCTTCCCCATCCACTAAATCTCCTACAGGTTTGTTCTGGGTTTAACTTAACTACTAATTGTCTACAAATGTGCCCAGAGCTCCAACCCTCAACTGTCAAGTTGACATCTATGCCTAGCTATGACAACTGGCCTATGAACTATAACCAAGAATTATAAGAAAGGTACTGGGGAGATGGCTTAGGGGTTAAGACTTTATCTCACAAGCACAAGGTCCCGAGTGTGGATCCCAGGTCCCATGTTAAAAAAAAAAAAACCAAGCAGAAGCAATCCAGGATGATTCCTGAAGTCGCTCTTGGTCCTCCACAGGGAAACACAATGTCCTGTCACACACACACACACACACACACACCAAACACATAAAATATTTTTTAAAAAAGAATTGTAAGAAAGAATAAAGCCCCTTTGTTCCCCTAAGACCTTAGGTTGTGAATTTATTGACAATGTGCAGGCAAGCTACAATAACTGTCATCCTGAGTTCAATGATGGAATGAGAGCTGACTTCTGAAGCCATGGTAATCTCTCTCTTTCTCTCACAAATAAATATTTTTGATAGAATGCTAGGCAAGTACCACTGTGCCACACCCCAGCTCAATTATCACAATAAATATATTTCATTTTGCATTTTGTAGATTTGACTAGAACTCCACCCCCATACTCACATCTGAAGTGTTAGCTACAGTCAGGACTGAGGACAGAAGTTAATGAGGGAAATATAAATAAGGATTTGCCATAATTTTGTAATTGATAAATATGTGTGTAGGGCACATGAAGATTCATTACATTATTTTACTCCTGGGTGTATGTGTGTGTGTGAGAGAGAGAGAGAGAGAGAGAGAGAGACACAGAAAAAGAGAGAAAAAGAGAGAACAAGGGACGACTAACTTTTGGAAAATGATTCTTCGTTTCGGCCATGTGGGCTCCAGGAGTTGACCTAAGGTCACCAGGTTTGCACACAGCCTGTTGAGCCTATTTTACTCTAGTTTGAAATTTCTACAGTGGAACATTAAAATTTTTTCTTATGTATTGAGATGAGAACACTTTGTGTGACTAATTAGGCTCCTACAACGCTGTGGTGATTCAGTATGTGCTTCTGAGGAAAAAGTCTGCCTAGCATCCAGTCAAGCATTCTCCCTAGCAGGCGACAACCTGTCTCTGACTGACAAAGTCACAGAAGAAAACAGTCCTAGCTATCTAGTTATGTAACCGCTGCCTCTATGCCATTTTGAATCATCTGTTTTTTGCAGCAGAAATCATCCAGAACAGCAAAAATTGATTCTGTCTGTGGAAGATGCACAAGACACCAAGGAGTGTCTCTGAGGCTCCATCTCATGTGTGTGTTTAGTACATCAGCATCTGTTGGGGCCATGAGAGAACACAGGGTAAGGTGCATGCCTGCAAATCCTGGCGACCTGAGTTCAATCCCTGGAAGCCCATGTAGTAGAAGGAAAGTTGTCCTCTGACTTTTACCCATGCACCCTGGCGTGCATGTGTCTGCCTTTCTGTCTTGATCTCTGCATCAAAGAAAATACATTTTTTAAAAGATCATTTAATTGCTCTGCAGGCCTTATATTTACCAATCTCATGCAGAGTAGATATTGAAAATAATTACATGCCAACACAAGGCAACCATTCTGTCTTGAGTCCTTAATCCTATGGTTTGTATTTCTCTGTGCCTCTCAGATCCCAAGGGCACTGACTGGTCAGTGTACGTCTGTTCATCTCAGACTTCCTCAGTTTACTACTCTACAGTCCCACTGCTAAAAATCTTCAGGGACAACAACGTTGTCTACCTCTTGAGACAGTTGACATACCTATTGGAGTTCTTGTCTCCTGGACAGACATTGAAGCAGGAACAGGGGGGACTTTTATTCGCCACATCGGAGAAACCAATTTGTTGTTTCTCTTTCTCTTGTGTATGTGTGTGTGAGATGTGTGAATGTATTCCTGTGTATTTGTATGTGGGTAGGTATATGGACATGAGTGCACTTGTGTCTGTGGAGATCCAATGGTGTAAGCAGGAATCATCCTCAATAGTTCTTCCACCTTACTGTTGTGAGTCTGGGACTCTAATTAAACCCAGAGGGAGCTAGAGAGATGGCTTAGGGGTTAAGACTCTGTCTCCCAAGCAAAAGGTCCTCAGTTCAGATCCCAGGTCCCACCTAAAACTGCCAGGAGGAAATGGCTGTGACCTGCACTTCCCGCCCTGGTGGGCAGAGCCTGGGCAATCCCAGAGTGAAGCAAAAAGGAGGTAGAAGGACCCAGGATGATTTAAAAAACAAACGAACAAACAAAAAAACAAACAGAACAGGCCATTAAGGTTAGTCTGGCTAGCCAAAGCTGGGGATTAATTTCTTGTCCCCTTTCCACGTCTGAATTACTGATGATTGTCACAGCCTCCTGTCATTTTTACATGGGATCCAGGGATCGAACTCAGGCCTCTTTACTTGGGAGACAAAGGCTTTAACCATCCCGCCAGCCCAGGAAAATAATTTGAATTGAATAATTGAACACCAACCAAACAATGAGACATCTGAACTTGTCCATGGGCTACTGCCCCGCAAGCTCTGTGCTCCTCCGCCAGGTCTGTGGTGCCGACTGGGAGCATCAGAAGCAGCAGCCGAGCTGTCAAACTCAAACCCTCAGGAGGGCCAAGGGGCTCACTGAGTTCCCTTGTTTGAGGTAGAAGCAGTCTCTTTCTCTTCCTCCTCCGATGAGAGACAGGGCAAACCAGACTCCAAGGGAGCGAATTTCCCCACTGGTTCCAAGGGCCAGACATTAGGCCCTGTGTTCTTGGGTGCCAGCTTTGGTGAATAGGTGGGCGCTGGACAGACTTGTGACTGTGGAAAGTTTTTTTTTTTTATAGACTTAGGTAGGTCTTGGGTGCCTGGGTATGTGCATGCAAATGACGCATCAGATAAGGACCAATCAGGAGAGAGCTGTCAAACACAGGAAAGTAGAAGCATACCCAATCTGGAGCTAGGAGCTTGAGAGATGGCTCAGGGGTTAAGACTACCTCGAAAGCTCAAGGACCTGACTGACTTCAGATCCTCAGATCCCACTAAAAATACTGGAAGGCAGAACCTGGTTAATCCCAGAGCAAAGCAATAGGTAGATCATTCCAGGATCATTCCCGATGTCGCCCTTGGGCTGCCACAGGCACATGCGTAACACACACATACAAACACACAGAAATGTAGCGGAAAACTTCGTGGGTTTTTTGTGTACACGTGATCTGAAAACATACTACACAGACACGTGTTCTGAAAACATACTACACAGGATATAATATCAGTTTGAGAACTGCTTCCATCGGACTCATGTGGCCCTTTGGAGCCCAAATCTTTCTGCAGGCGGCCTCATTTCTTGTATTGCTATGGATACTATTTGCTATGATCTTTGTGGGACAGGGTGGGATGGGACAGAGGATGTGTAAGAGACATAGAGTGGAAGTAAATGCACCTAGTGAGAGGGACCCACATGAACACACACAACACACACACACGTACGCGCAAGCACAAACACATGCAAAAATAAAATAGGTGTAGGAGCATAGCTAGGTTGGTAGAATGCTTGTCTAGCCTGCATGAGATCTTAAGTTTAATCCCCAGCATAGCATAAAACAGGATTTGGCAGTGAACATGCCATAATACCAGCACTAGGAAGATGGACTCAGGAATCAAGGTCATCCTGTGCTGCACAGCAAGTTTGAGGCCAGTTTGAACTTCAGGAGACTCTGCTTCAAAAGACATCAATAATCAATCATTCGATCAATCAAAAATATGAAAGCATGCAGGCATGCATAACTCCTGGCACAAAGTATAAATCTTCAATGAATAGCTTCACTGGAAAGTATCATCACGGCCCCTTGTGTAAGGGAGGTAGGGGAAGGACACAGAAAACTTCACCAAGAGTTCACAGATGGGTTCATTCTCACTAGTGTTTCAACAGCTAATTTGTTCATACAGTCACTTATGTGTGCACATTAATGTAGAAGAGTCTATTATTTCTACGCATAAGTCATTAGAATAGAAAGGAGGCCAGGTGTGGCGGCTTACACCTGCAATTCCAGCACCTGGGAGGCTGAGACAGGAAGATTAACATGAGTTTAAGGTTAGTCTAGACTGCACACCGAGTTCCAAGCCAGCCTGGACCAAGCCTCCACCCTTCACACTCACACACACACACACACACACACTCACTGAAACAAAGAAAAAAAAAAACCCTCAAAAACCGCCACAGATGTAATTTTATTAGAATGAGTTCAAGTCAAACTCAAGCTTGCATCTAACAAGGTCAACTAAAGGCAGAATGAAATTAAAGTGAATAATAGAGGCAGGTTACATAGATAACTCAATTTCTAAAATATAAAATCAAACTTCAAATACAGAACTATTTAAGCTTGTTAATATCGTATTCTGATCTTAGAAGAAAACAATCCAAACATCTAGCAGTAAGTACTCAAGCCTTAAAGTTGTATTAAAGAGTTGTAGAAAAAGGTCTTTAAAAGCTAAGATTACTGGGATGGGGAGGTGGGAGGAGGGAGGGGACTGGTGTACCTGTTAAGTTTGTAGGAGCGGAAATAAAAAAATTAAAAAAAGAAAAAAAAGCTAAGATTATTAAAAATACAGAAGCATCTATCAGTCTCTAAGGCATTTTTCTGAAATCTCGGTGTCTGGCTGATTGATTAGCCTTGAGCTGAGGCATAGGCTTGGCCCTAGGCTTCTTCCTGGGAGTTTCTCTGGATGGTTGCTGCTTGCAGCCGCCTCCTCTGGAGCTGCACCCGCAACCTCAGTGACCTCCAGGTCAGCGCGGAGATGCCCTGGGCCGGGAGGGCGGGGGTGCAGAGAGGCTCTCCAGGGTCGGCTCAGAGATACCCTCCGCGCCTTGCTTGCAGAAGCACCACGACGCCGGGGCTCCGTCTCTGCGCTGCCTGCGGCTGTGTCCACCCTGCAGGCTGCTCCACATCTGCTCAGGTGGAAGCCTGTTCTGGAAACCCACCTGCAGCCTCAGTCCTAGAGCACCAACCAGTTCAGCTCCATCCACAGACAAATCCCTGGCTTCAGAGCGTGCTAGCTCAACTTCTGCAAGGTGCTGCGTGTCCACTTTAAGATTTAGTGGATAAAGCAAAGCATTAATTTCAAAAGCATGACGTTACCTTTGCACACATTTTTTAACGTGTGTTTGGGGGAATTTTTTCAAATATTACATTTATTTATTTATCACCTATCTAATATCTACCCTCTGTCTATCATCATCCATTATCTATTATGTTAGAGAGATCAAGCAAGCATGCGCATACTATGGTACCTAGGCAGAGGTCAGGAAACAACTTTCAGAAATCAGTTCTCTTCCTTCACCATGTGGGCTTCCCAGCACCAAATTCAGATCTCCATGGTTACTAGCAGGCACCTTACCTACTGAGTTGTCTTTGTATCTTTTCTTTTCTTTTCTTTTCTTTTCTTTTCTTTTCTTTTCTTTTCTTTTCTTTTCTTTCTCTTTCTCTCTCTCTCTTTCTCTTTCTCTTTCTTTTTCTTTCTCTCTTTTTCTTTCTTTCTTCCTTCCTTCCTTCCTTTCTTTCTTTCTTTCAGGAGGATCTCATAGTGCTGGAATTGCATGCACAACCATATCTGGTTTTGCACAATCTTTTAAGAAATAAGACATCCTGCTAGGGAGCTGGAGATGTCTCAGTGGTTAAAGTCTTTGCCTCACAAGCAAAAAAAAATGTGAGTTTTAAATTCCCAGATCCCACCTAAAAACGCTGAGCCATGTGGCAGCTGCCTGTAATTCTAGCCCTAGAAGGTAGAACCTGGGCTTCCCCAGAGCAAGATGGCTAACTAGACTACTCTAATGTCGTGTTCTGGGTTTAATTAGAGACCTAGGTTCCCAACAATAAAGTGGAAGTATGATTGAGGATAATTCCTGATATCACCCTTTGGCCATCACAGGCATACATACTCAAGAGCCCTCTGATAACACACATACACCCAAGCTAGATGAGACAGCACACACCTGCAATCCCAGCATTTGGGAGGCTGAGGGAAGAGGAGGGAAGAGTTCAAAGCCAGTCTCAGCTACAAATTGAGTTCAAGGCCAGCCTGAATACATGAAACTTGATCTCAGAGCAACAAACTACAAAAAAATACCTGTTTTACTTATCCAAATACTAAGACTGAAAATTCAAACATCACGTCAGATATGGATGGGAGAATAGCTAACCTACTAGTTAATAACTCAAGAAGTCATTTATATTCTCTCAATCTTAGTTGTATTGTCTGTAAAACTGAGAGTATGTGGCAATAGTTAGCTCATAGGGTCATCGTAAAGACTGACTAAATAACGTGTATGAAGCAGGTTCCAGCTGAGTGTGGTAGTACAGACTTGTCATTCTAGAGTTTAGGAGACAGGAGGATTGTGAGTTCAAACCCAGCCTGGACAGGAGACCCTGTCTCAAAATAACAACCAGGAGTTGAAGATCATTCTCAGCTGCATAGTGAATTCCATGCCAATTTGAGATTCCCCAGATCCTGTCTCAAAAAACATACCCAATTAAAGGGAAAAAATGAAATGGATTTTTAAACCAATAAAGTGCTAGGCAATGTTCTATCTTATTTTTAACTATTCCAGTAACTATTCCAGATTTTATTCAATAATATTGATGATATTCTGTTTATTACTTTCATGACTTGAAAAGTTAAAAAGGTAATTCCTGAGTAGCTATGTTTGTCCCTAAATAGTGACCATAGTAATTCCTAGTGCTGGATTGGTGAGATAGCTCGGCAGGAAAAGTGCCTGCTCACAAGCCTGGAGCCTGAATTTGAGCCCCTGAAGTTCCTATGGTGGAAGGAAAGAACTGACTGCTGAAAGTTGTCCTCTGATCTCCACGGTGTCCCAGTTTATGCATGTGTTCCCCACCTTCTCTCTCATATAAATAAATAAAAATTTGAATAAGAAAAAAATTCATCATGGTGTTAGAGTTGAGCTAGAAAAAGTATAGTTTATGCAAAAGTAAATCAACAAACTATAACCCAGAACTTCAGAGACTCTATATCAACCACCTAGGACTAGGCCAGACCAATCTCTCCCCATTCTGAAGCTCAGGGAAATTTGCGGAAGAGGGGGCGGTAAGATTGTAAGAGCACAAGGATGGGAGGAGCAATGATATGCAAGATACTCCACACAAGTTAGGGCCGAAGCAATCATAATTGGACTTTGCATGCCCTGCGCAATGTCCAACACACTATTGATCCCACAAAGTCTAGCATTTGTTAAAGGCACCAAGATCCTTGGAGGCAAGGGATTGACAGCCACAGTAGTGTTCCTATGCTTAAGGGGAACACAGGAAAGGGTTCAGGGAAATGCCACTGGGTCCTTGTACGTCATCAGAGAGGAGGACCCAGAGGAGAGTCAGGCATGCACATTAAAGGATTCTCCGGGGATTGGGGGGGAGGCACTGGGGGATGGGGAAGGAGGGGTAAGGGGAGGGGGAGCAGAGGGGGTAGGGGGGAGGAAGAGGGAGGGAGGGAACCAGTGTACATATTAAGTTCGTATGAGCAGAAATAATAATAAAAAATGGAAAAAAAACTCTCTTAGAAGAGGCTATTAAAAAAAAAAAAAGAAGAGGCTATTAAAAATAAATAAATAAATAAATAAATAAAAGAAAAAGTATAGTTTAAACAGTTCAAGGAAAAAAGTGGACATTTGGGTGATACTATAAAAGTTTCTCTTTCCACAGTTGTTGTTTTAGCAACCCCAAGAAACTCAATGCCTGAATACTCAAGTCATGTATTCTTAGAGCAAAAACACAAGGGACCCTCTGAGACAAAAATTAGTTTAGAATTCAAAACAATGAGAGAAATGAGAGGTCAAATTGCTGAGAGAGGGTAACGCTAAAATTATGTAAACAATGTCTGAGCAGGGGAAAATATATTGCCATACAAAGGAGTCAAAACTGCTAGTCAGCAATGTGCATATAAACACACTCATTTATCAAATGTACCCATCCAGACGTGAAGCAATGGGCTTTGTTTTTTGGCTGAGTTCCTTCCTAACTGAGGTCTTGCACAGGGCCATTCTGGATTACCTTCTTAAAGAAGTCAAAAGTAGGGCCGGAGAAGTGGCTCAGGGGTTAAGCCTCCGCCTTGCAGGTGGAAGGTCCTGAGTTCAGATCCTAGACCCCACGTATAGACACCGAGTGGAAGCGGGGGTGGGGCAGATTAAACAAGGAGGAGGTGGAGGTGGTGGTCCATGGCGGTTCCCGAATTCGTCAGTGATTCTACACACACATACATACATACACACATATACATACACACACACAACTGAATAAAAAGAAATTAAAAAAAAAAGAAGTCAAAAGTAAGGCTCACCAAGATAATAAAGTGACTGAGTGTGTGGGTACATGTCGCCAGTTCCAGCACTCAGGAGGTAGAGGCAGAATCACTATAAGATCAAGGTCATCCTTGGTTGGAGTGAATCTAGGTCAGCCTGGGATACATGAGACCCTGTCTCAAAAATACACGTGGGATAAAGTAATTCACATTAGGGCCAGTGAGATAAGTCAGTGAGTAAGGCACATGCTTGCAAACCTGACAACCTGAAATTGAATCTTGGGAAGCACATATTGTAGAAGGAAATTTATCCTCTGACCTCTACGTCTGCACCATGGCATGCATGTGTGCACCTCTCTCTTTCTCTCTCTCTCCCCCTCCCTCCCTCTCTCTGAAATAAATAAGATACAAAGAAATTCACTTTACCTTGAGATAGATGTAACTCTGCCTTTGTTTTCTCTTTCAAAGTTGTTATATGCTCTGTGTGTTTTGTTTTGATGGGACTGCCTTCTAAGTCTAAAAGAAAAGATGTTCTTTGTTTTATTTCTTGAACTGAAAGAGTTATCACATACCCCTGTCTGTGTAATCATCATTAGAGGTTTAAAGTGCAATCTAGGGCTGTAGATATGGCTCAGGGGTTAAGTCTCTGCCTCACCAGCAAGAAGGTCCTGAGTTTGGATCCCAGATGCCACTAAAAATAATATGTGGAAATGGTGATGGCCTGACTTCAGGCCCTGGAAAGCAGAGCCTGGGAAAGTCCAGAGCAAAGCAAAGAGGAGGTAGCACAATCCAGGGGGTTCCTGAGGTCACCTTTGGGCTTCCACAGGCACACACAGTGACCTCTGACACACACTCACACACACACACACACACTAAATTAAATAAATAAAGTGCAGTTCAGATGCAGCAAAGAGAAATCGGTGACACATATGCTCTTTTCCCTGTGGACACTCCTGCCATTACATATAAAGCTTAAAAGAGAAAGGAACATTTCCCGATAGAGTTAAAAATAACAGAAACATGCACAGTAAATAAAAAGATGACGACAACAAAGAAAAAAGTAAATTTCTCTGAGAACCAAAATATCTCAACAAGGATTTACAAAGAATCTGCAGCACTTATCCCAGAGAGATAAATCCAGGCCCACGAGGGACCCTGCACCCTGCATGTGAATGCGCATGGCAGCTTCTTTTGCAAAAGACAAAACCTGAAGCTGCTTAGATAACTTTCAGTGGGTGAAGGTTTAAACACACTGGGGTCCCTTCAGAACACAGAATATTCTCAGCCATAAAAGGAAGGAGCAATGAATACATACATTCATTTTGATAAATGTCTGGGTAATTGTGCTGAGTGCCCAGTGTCAAAGGATTGCATACCTATGTTTTCATTTATGTAACATTGTTATGTTATGCCCAGAGCGCAAAGTCCAAAGAAACCCACTGAAGTCGTCCACCGATGCAAAAACAAGAGGGTCATTTTATTAGAACAAACCTAGGTTTGTGCCGCACAAGTCCTCAGCGCAGTGAGGGAATGGGAACCCGAAGCAGCAGGGTTTAGGGATTTTACAGGGCTATCGCAAGCAGGGACTGAGGAATTTGCACGCAGCCCACGTAGCCTTTCTCAACCCCTCCCCCCCATGACCGATGGCACTCTGCTCTTCCTGGTACGTGCTGGGGGCGGGGGCTGGCACCAAGGGGTCTGCGGTTGCTCCAAGGACATCAACACTTACGGAGATCAGTCAGCTCTGACCCCATAGACAGTTTCTAGCACCCCTTGAATAACTCAGGGCCCTTGGAATTCCTTGAGCAGTTAGTGACTGGCTTCCACCTGCTCTGATCACAATCTGTCCTTGACAAAGTTGGTAAAATGTTACTGTAAAGGCTGTTCTTCCAGTTGAGGGGAGCTCCCAGAACGTTAAGTATATTTAGAGCTGACTGGTCATCGTTATAATCACATACACAAATTGGGTCAAACAGTCTATGTCTACAATGTCTGGTGTTTCACAGGGAGGGCAAGTGAACAAGTACAAAATGGAAACAAATATGTTCAGGTCCCACAGTTAAAATGTTATATATATACATAGGGAATAGATTAGTAGTTGCCTGGGGTCAGGACTAAGGGAGGAGACTTCAGGAAGAGGGGAAGAGGTAAGACATAAAAGGCTGCACAAAGGACGTCCTAGGGGCTGGGGCTATCTCTTATCTTGACTGTGGTGGTAAATACAGGAACCTAGACTTGTTGAAACTGCACAGAATTAAACTCACAAGAACTGGTCCCTGCACAGCAGGGCGTGGTGGTACATGCCTGGAATCCTAAGGCAGGAAGATGACCAAAAATGTGAGGACAAGCCTGGGCTACACAGTGATTTCCAGGCTAGTCTTCGCGGCTCTGTGTCACTGAAAGAAATTCATGTATGTGTGCTGCCAAAGCGGCAATATAACTCTAAAAAATAAGAGAATTCTGTAAAAATAGGAAACAAAGAAAAACTACAGAGAAAGCGTCAAGACTGAGAAGGAAGAAAGGACAAGAAAGTAGACAGTGGTGTTCAAGGAAAAGAAAGCATCCTGGGCTGGAGAGGTGGCTCAGTGGTTAAGCCTCTGCCTTGCAGGCAGAAGGTCCTGAGTTCGAATCCTAGACCCCATGTATAGACGTTGGGACACACACACACACACTTACATACACACACACGCACACATGCACAATTGAATAAATAATAATAATAAAAATTAAAAAAATTTTTAAAAAAAGAAAGCATCCTGCATGACAATGTGCCAAGTGGTATGTGCCAAAATGTACTTGTCAAAACACATGATATCTGATAAAAAGGTGAACCCTAACATAATCTCTGGAATTTAGTTTCAAATCATGTGTTAATAATGGCTCCTTGTCTTTGTTTCTTTTCCTGATGTGATAAAATACTCCGAAAATGAAACTTACAGGAGAAAAGGTTTATTCTACTTCATTGTTTGCGGGGTCCAGTGACCAGCACAGTTACCTTAAAATCCTGATAATAGATGTGCCAGGGTGGGATCAGCAAGAATTAAATCAGGCCGGGTCAAGAGGGGACCTTGGAAAAGCTGAAAACCAAGTCAAGTTTATTATGGAACCTACTCCCTTATATACCATGAACCAGGGAGTGAGGTCTGTACGCTGCACAGACAATGATATCAATAGTGGCAGACAAACTACACAAGCAAGGTCAACAATAGGTGGGACCAACACCAGCAATACAGCCCTGCCAGTCCCTAGTCATGTTAATAGGACCTAATGGCCCCATACATGGTGGGGAAAGAACAGGCTGCTGATAGGTCAAAAACATGGCGGTACAATTATAATGATAAAACTGTGCCTGTCCTTGTGTGCTACTCAATGTCTAGATGGCTTCCAAAGAACAGAAAGGAATATGTAAAAAAAAAACACTTCTGCCCTTGAACCCAATTCAAGACAGGACAAGATCCCCTTTCAGGAAAGTCAACAGGAGTCAGCCTACGACTATACTGGCATAGGCTGGCATCTATGCTGGCACAGGCACAGGACTATGCTGGCATAGAACATACACTGCAACTGAGACTTCGAGGAATGCCCTTGGCATCCACCTTCAAGAAATGGAGATCTGGAGCTTGAGTGTTCCCTTCAACAGTTCAAAGTGCAGTTCATCGTGGTGGGGAAGTCAAGGCGGCAGCAGCTGGCGGCAGCTGATTGATTGTATTGTGTCCAGGCTCAGGAAGCAGAGAAGACGAAAGCATGCTGCAGCCACTCAGCCAGTCCAGCCCACTTGGTTAACCTAACAAGATAATTCCCCCAAGGCGTGTTTTCCAGGCGATTCTAGATTTTTGTCAAGTTGATAATTAGCACTGTCACACTCATCAACTATAACCGACGCATCACATTCAAGCAAGAAGTTACTAGGCAAAAGGAAAAAAGGATTTAGCAATGTTACTTCCAGCTCTGTGTGTGTGTGTGTGTGTGTGTGTGTACTGAAACCAGGCCTTAACAAATATGTTAAACAAGTGCTCTACCATTGAGTCATACCCCAAGTCTGACTTGTCTACTCCAAACAAAATAAAACAAAATGACAGACTTTTAATGTTTCAGGGAGTAGGGTCTTGGAAGTACAGCTCAGTGGTACAGTGCTTGCCTAGTGTGAATGAAGTCGCATGCTTCAGTTAATTAGTAAGTAATGAAAAATAAATAATAATATATGCAACAAGTCTTCTAAAGCCAGTTCTAGTTTGTTATAGGGTTCAGAAGTCCACCCAAAGAGGCACAGACAATGAGCTTGACTGAAAAGGATTTTTACTGAAAGTGGGTCAAACAGAACTGAAGCCTCAAGATTCCATCTAAGTTCGGGACCTTAGATGGAGCCTTAGGACTCCAGGATTCCATCAGGTTTGGGCCACATGTCGGAGCCCCCAGTAAGGGCAGGGGACAGTTTTTACAACAGTTTCTAAGTTGGTACGTGCTTCCCAGCTAGTGACTCAAGCTGGCAATTTCAGATAGTGGTTGCAGCTGGAATTAGGATAGGGTGAGGAGAGGGATGGAAGCTTGAGTGGTGGTCCTGCTGACCCAAGGCTGTAACTATGAAACCAAGTGGTCAGCAAATAGGCACGTTTTGTTTATCTGCATGTGTAAGCAATGATTATCCTCATGTGTAAGCAGTTTACAGAAGCCAAGGAGCAGTTAGTCTAAGGTCACAATTTTTCCAGAGCATATTTTCTATAGCACACTGCACACAGTTTCATCACAGCACACAAGAGTGGGGTCTTCCTTTTTCTAGACCACTACAGTTCAGTATGAAAAAATGTAGGCATAATATCTACCTTATAGAATTATTGTAGGTACACTCATTTTTCTTATCATTTTTAATAACATGGATTTTACTGAAAGCCATCAATACTAATGGGACTAAGAATATTGATTTTACACTCAGGAAAATCTTCATAATAATCTAGTTACTATATTCTCATGAAAGTGAATTACGTTTCCAGTGACAAAGTACTGCACAATTATACCGGAACTTATTTCTCCACTTATTTAACTGACCCCATATCTTGGTTTTACCACTCTGTGGGGCTTTCCCAAGGCTGTACACTTACATAATATCCACCAGTACTGACTGTGACACTAACAACCAATAAGTTGTGCCCAATGTAGGTGTTCTAGGAAATCTGCTTAAAGACATCTATCGAGGAGACACTAGAAAAAGAAGCTTAAACAGTTACTCTCATCATGGAAGCAGAGCAATTAGAAATAATTTTACCTTTTACAAAACGCCTCCTTAGTGAGCCTGGACTCTATAAGCATCCAGTCATCAAGAGATTCTGGCTTCTCCTGGCTGGGAGGCTTCCCTCTTACAGGTGGCAGTCACTTCGGCGACAGACTCCAACCTACTTGGCAAGCACTCAGGAAGTCTCTCCTGTGGACATCAAGCTTTTCATGGCAAGGCTCAGTGAGGATGAGGAGACCAGACAGTTGCCCTAGGCAAGCTTAACAGCAATGAGGAGTAGAGGAAATCCATTTCCTGTACATATCCAATACAGGCTATGTGTAAATGATTACTCTTTATTCTTTCTCCTCTTTTTATTTTTCAGTCTCTCCCTTTCTTTCTCTTTTTCTTTCTCTCCTTCTCTCTTCTCCCCCTCTCTCTCTGAGAGAAGGAAATGATTATTTAAAAGATTAAAAGCTAGTGAGATGACTTAGAGGATAAAATGCTTGCCACACAAAAAGACCAGAGTTCAGATCTCCAGATTCCACAGGAATGCCTGGCAGGCTAGCCAGACTATTGGTGAGCTCAGGGCTTAATTACAGACCTAGCATCAAAAGAATAAGGTGAAAGATCTCAACCTCAGGTCTATGCACACACGAGTCCAAAACACATCAAAACATACATACATGTCTGCATCCTCCCACATGCATGAAAACAGATAAAGAAAAAATGATAATTAATTAGACCTGGGGAGAGAGCTCAGTTGGTAAAAATGTTTGCCTTGCAAACATGAGGACCTGAGTTTTGACCCCCAGAGCCAACATTAAAAAAGGAAAAGACAGGCCTGGTGGTATATTTACAATCCCAGGACTGGGGACAAATGGATCCTAGGTGTTCACTGACCAGACTGACTTGTCTACTTGGTAGGTTTCAGCCAGTGAGAGATGCCATCTCAGAAAGCCAAGTGGATGGCACCTGAGGAAAGACACCTTCAACACACACACACACACACACAACACACACACACACACACACACACACACACACCTGAATGCACCTGTACACCTGCATACACATTAACACATACATACACAATTAATTAAATATATATAAATCTAAAGATAAAATCTACATTTAAGGGGTGGGGTGTAGGTCAGTGGAAGAATACTTGCTTAGCACATACTAGGCCCTAAACTGAATTCTTAGCACTACAGATAGGTAGGTAGGAAGATGGATACAAAGATACATAGATAGAGACCTAACACCCAGGGCCATGGTGCACACCTGTACGCTAGCACCTGGGAGGTAGAGGCAGGAGGACATCCTCGGCTATCTAGCAAGTTCAATTTGAGGCCAAACCAGGCTCTAAGAGATGTTTTCTCAAAAGCCTGAAACCAAGCTAAGACAAAAAAAAAAAGGACAAAAACAAGAAGGAGGGAAATTTACACTATATATTAAGTACAACATTGAAACATTTTGAAATTTTATATATTCAGTTTGTGCAAAAACATGTAGATACAAAAAGAGATTCAATTTCTTAGGTAATCTATAAAGCAAAGGAGGCAGATAGAAGCTTTATAGTCCACGCTGTAAAAGACCACACGTCATGGTTCAGCACAGGTGTCAACTTGACAGTTGAGAGTTTGAGCTCTGGGCACATTTATAGAGAATTAGTGGTTGAGTTAAGCCCAAAGCAAACCTGCAGGAGATTGTCTAGCTGATGGAGAAGGTCCAGCCTATGGTGGGTGGGATTAGGCCCTGGAATAAATCAGGGAGAACCTGTTGAGAGAGTTGGCATCCTTGTGTATACTTGGCCAGACATGCTGGTCTGGCAAGTTAGGATTGTCCCTCTCTCAGCCATTATGTAGAGATGGTGTGGCCAGTTCCCTGGCCCTGGTGTTGGCGCATGCTCTCCTGTTAAGCTGGACTGAGAACTGTAACCAGACTGTCGTAAGGAAATAAATCCCTTGTTCCCTTAAGCCAGTTGATGGTCATTTATCAGCAACCATGCAGGTGAACTGCAGCACCATATCTAAAATGGAAGCACAATTTTGTAAAACTAATAGCAATTGATAAATTATAGTTAATTATACATTAACTATATTTAAGCATATTCATTTTGATTAGACACCCAAATAGCTTAGTCAGTAGAGCATAAAACTCCTGAACATGCTTATTTTGTAGTGGTAGAGTTTGTTCTGACTATAATACATTGGAATTGAAATTTTTACAGTAGACTCAATCTGGAAGGAGCTTTAATCTCACAGAGTTCAAATTCTTTCAATTGGAGATAGTGGAAAAGAGGCATTTATATACTGCCAGCTAGCACTTACTGCGTGTTTAGGATTGTTAGAAACATGAGGCATGCAGCTGTAGAAAGGATATTCCCCAGCAACAAGCTGTTCAATCTACAGCGGGACTGTATATTACAGGTGAACCACTGGGATGTGACCAAAGCTGCCATAGATGTTAAATGGGAAATGCTGAGAGAAACCGTTATCACTGGAAACAATGTCTGAGTTGGGAAGGAAGGTAGGTGTGTGTCAGATAAATGAAAGGAGATTTCAGGGAGAGGGAAGGCACATGTGTATGGCAGGAGAGAGCATATCTGGAACTTGCAGAGTGGACAGGGACCAAGTGGAGGTACTGATTGGCAAGGACAGAGCTGAAGACATCTGCATTCATTACAAACTTTCACAGCTGCAAAATCACATTTGTTGCCTGTTTGTGGTGTGTATGTGTTGTAGTTCGTCTGCATGGTGCTGATAAATGACAATCAAATGGCTTAAGAGAACAAGGGATTTATTCTCTCTTACGATTACTGGTTACAGTTCTTTGTCCAGCTTGACAGGAGAGCACGAACCAACACCAGAGCACGAACCAACACCAGGGCTGAGGGAACTGGCCACTCCATCACCACATAATGACTGAGAGATGGACGATCCTTACCAGACCAGCATGTCGGGCCAAGTGAACAGAAGGATGCCAACTCTCTCAACCAGCATTCTGTGATTTATTCCAGGGCCTAATCTCACCCATCACGGGCTGGGTCTGCCCCATCAGCTGGACAATCTCCTACAGGTTCACTCTGGGTTTAATTCCACTACTAATTCTCTACAAATGTTCCTAGAGCCTAAACCCTCAACAGTCAAGTTAACACCTGTGCCTAGCCATGACCGAGTATGTGTGTGTGTGTGTGTGTGCGTGTGTGTGTGTGTGTGTGTGTGTGTGTGTACAAGTGAGCATTTGAGTGTGTGTGCCCTCAGAGGTCCAAGGCTGACATCAGGTATCATCCAGGATTGCTCTTCCACTTTACTGCTTTGTCCTGGGGCTTTCCAAGCCCTGCCTTACAGGGCTGGAGTTACAGGCCGACCACATATCTACCCAGCATTATTACAAGAGATCTGGAGATCTGAGTTCAAGTTCTTCTACTTTTGAGGCAAAGACTTTAACTCCTGGGTTCTCTTGGATTAAAAAAAAAAGACACAATTTTCTACAAATATATCCCAAAACTCTATGACAAAGTATTTGCTTATTTATGTGTTTTTTTTTTAGGAGAGAGAAGGTGTATTCCTCAATGTCATGGCAAATGGGTGTAGATCAGAGGACAATTGTTTTTAAAATGTTTTTATTATTTATTCAATTGTGTGTGTGCGTGTGCATGTGCGTGTGTGTGTGTGTGTGTGTGTGTGTGTATAGAACCATGGGCGAATTCAGGAATCACATGGACCACCTCCACCTCCTGGTTTTACTCTGCCCCGGGATTCACAGGCTCCGCCCTACCAGGACCAGAAACGCAGGCTGCCCCCGCTTCTGCCTGGCATCTATACATGGGATCTAGGATCCTACCTTCTGCCTGCAAGGCAGAAGCTTAACACCTGAGCCACCTCTCCATCCCCCAGAGAACAATTTTTAGAAGTATCTCCTCCCAATCTGTGAATTTCTAGGAATAGTTTTCAAGTAGGCATCTTACTGACTGGGCTATCTCACTGCTCACACGTCTTACTATTTTGTTTGTTTGTTTTTTGCTTATTTGAGAAAGGGAGAAAGAGTGTGTGCATGCATGCGCACACCCTATGGTGCATGCACAGTTGGTCAACACTGGGAAGTTCCTTTTCCCCTTCCACCACGGAGCCTTCCTGGGGTGGTTTGTTTTTATTCTGAGGCAGGGTTTCATTTTGTAGCCCAGGTTGAACCTTTGCCATCCTCCTGCCTTAGCCCCAAATTCTGGGAGTACAAGAATCCTAAGCCTAGCTTTCTATGAGACTTCCTTTGATTTACATATATACATACATACACACACATACATACATATATACATATGTGTGTGTGTGTATATATATATATATATATATATATATATATATATATATATATATAACTGGGACTGGAGAGATGGCTTTGTGGCTAATGGTTTGCCTAGCAAGCTTGATAACCCAAAGCCAGGCAGATCCCCACATTGCAAGTAGAAAGCCAGATGCCGTGGGATACAAGTCTAACTCTGTGCATCTATGGGTGACAGGAGGCGAAGATCTGAGAATCTCCTGAAGTTCCAAGGCAGCCAACCTGGTTTATAAGCAGTGCTGAAGAGACCCAAGCTCAGACAAAGTGAAAAGGAGGGGATTGACACCCAAAGACTGTCCTCTGATTGGCACAGGTACCCACACTGATGCACACACTTAAAAATAGCAACAATAATACCCCTGTGAGCTGGTGATGTGGCTCAGTTGGAAAAGTGCTTGCCTAGATTAAACAATGCTTGAGTTGAATAAAGCAAGGTGATAGTTAATCCTGGGTATCAACTTGACACACCTGGCATTAATTAAGACCAGCTGAGGCCACCTGAAGAAATTATCTATATCAGATAAAAAGTAACCATTTTGCAAATGGGTGATAGACCCCTCCCTTAGTATGGTTTCCCACTTTTATTACATCTACCTTTGAATGTGCTTTTATCACAAGACTCTAACAGCTTTTTGTCTCTGGCCAGGGGGTAACATACAATGCCCACCAGGATGGAGTGAAGGGCATTGCAGGAGCAGCAAAACTGCAAAAGAAAATCAACAAACCACAATCCAGAACTTCAGAGACTCTATATCAACCACCTAGAACTAGGCCAGCTTAGTCTCTCCCCATCTTGAAGCTCAGGGAAATTTGCGGAAGAGGGGGCGGTAAGAGTGTAAGAGCAAAAGGATGGGAGGAGCAATGATATATAAGATACTCTATACTAGTTAGGGCTGAAGCAATCATAATTGGACTTTGCATGCCCTGCACATTGTCCAACACACTGTTGACCTCACAAAGTCTAGCATCTGCTAAAGGCACCAAGAGCCTTGGAGGTAAAGGATTGGCAGCCACAGCAGTGTTCCTATGCTTAAGGGGAACACGGGAAAGGGTTCAGGGAAAGGCCACTGGGTCCTTGTACGTCATCGGAGAGGAGGGCCCAGAGGAAAATCAGACATGCACAAGAAAGGACTCTCTGGGAATTGGGGCGGGAGGCACTGGGGGATGGGGAGGGAGAGGGGTGGGGAGGGGGAGCAGGGGGTACGGGGGGGAGGAGGAGGAAGGGAGGGAACTGGTGTACCTAATAAGTTTGTATGAGCTGAAATAAAAAAAAAATTAAAAAAAAAAGAAATTATCTGTATCAATTCAAAGACCAGATGCAATCAGAAGGTTCAGAAGGTCCCATAGTCTCATTGGAATCTCCCAATAGTGGACCAGATAAAAGGAACCACAGAACAGAGATAAGAGGAAGGGAGACTGCAGTCTTGCGGCTCCCAGTCTCTCAGATGGGTGTGACATAGCCTGTCTTCAGCTTGACCAGCCAGTCATGCTGCTGAAAGACTGCATCTCCCCTTAGGAACCCTAAGGTGAATACATTTTCTTTTCTCCCTTAAGTTATTTGACTTTGGGTGTTCTCTTACAGCAATATTTAAGAGTAACTGATACAGTCGAATAGCAGGGATTGAGGCCAGTCTGGGCTACGTGAGACTCCATCTAAAACAAAACAAACAAAACAAAACAAAACAAAACAAAACAAAACAACCCTGTGAGCTGGGTGAGCACGTGAGAGTTCCAGGTGCTCGGCACCCACAGCAGAAGGATAACCTGAGTCCAGTAATTTCAAACTGCCTGGGCTACATAATAAGACTTCATTTCTTTAAAAAAATATTGTGGCAGAGTCTAGTATATGGGAAACCCTGGGTCCTATTGCTAGTAGCCAGCATCTCTCCCTCTCTCTCTCACACACACACACAGACACACAGACACACACACACACACACAAACAGACCCTACAGCTCCTCCACTGTCATTATCCATTTCCTAGAACTAGGAATCAAACCAAGGGCCTCCTATATGCTGGACAAACTAGACCCCCAAGCAACCAGAAAATTCTTTTTATTTTTAATTTTTTTATTATTTTATTCAATTGTGAGTATGTGTGTGTGTGTGTGTGTGTGTGTGTGTGTGTGTGTACAACCACAGACGAATTTGGGAACCACCATGGACACCTCCATCTCCTCCTTGTTTACTCTGCCCCAAGATTCACAGGCTCCGCCCTACCAGGACCAGAAGTGCAGGCCGCCCCTGCTTCTGCCGGTCTATACGTGGGGTCTAGGATCCGAACTCAGGACCTTCCACCTGCAAGGCAGAAGCTTAACCTCTGAGCCACCTCTCCAGCCCCGCAACAAGAAAATTCTAATAAATAGAAATGAAGAAAATCACTAGTGAGTTTCAAGGTATTGTGGGCTATGTAGCTAGACTCTGTCTGTATAAAGCAAAAAACAAAATTTGTAAAAGCAAATATATTAATGTATTAATATTGATGTTCACCAAGTGGTAAAATGACAGGTGATTTGTAGCTTTCATTTTTGTCTTTCTGGTCTTTTCCCAATGAACTACTAAAATCTGAATTTTTTTTAAGAAGAGAAAACAAAATTTAATCGCAGTAAAAATGTATGTTTAAAAAAAAACTAAATGAATATCATTGACCCTCCCAAAGTCTAACATGGATCACAGGCACTAGGATCCTTAGAGGCAAGGGGGATTAACAGCCACAATAGTGTTCCTATACTAAAGGGGAACACAAGAAAGAGCTCTAGGCAATGCTACTGAGTCCTTACACCTCATCACAGAGGAGGACCCGGAGGGAAGTTTGACATGCACACTGAAGGATGCTCCGGGGATGGGGGGAGGGGTGGATGGAGGGAGGGGACAGGGTACCTATAAGTTTGCATAAGTGGAAAAAAAAAACTAAATGAAAGATGACACAGGATTTAAGCCTCTGCCTTGAAAGCAGGAGGATCTGAGTTTCCATACTGGATTCCAAGTAAAAAATGCCAAGAGGACATGGAAGTAACCTGCAATTCTGATCCTGAAAGATGGAGCCTGGGAAAGTCCAGAGCAAAGCAAAAAGGAGGTAGAAGAATCCAGAATGATTCCTGAAGTCCTTCACAGGCACACATGGTGCCCTCTGATACACATGGATACACACACACACACAAATAAAATAAGAAATAATGTGCATTAAAAGACATAAGGAACTGAAGTGATTTTTTTTATTTAAATAGAACATGACATCAATAACCAATAAGACATCAATTAATGTCCACAAAAAGACAAATTTACATTTTCAGGCAATAAGTGATACTTCTTAGAATACATAAATCAGGGCACAAAATACTCCCCCAAATAGAATATTTAAAAAAAAATACATAATGCTGTAAGAATAGTAATTAGGGTGGGACTGTACTCACGGGAAGCACACCTGCCTAGCATGTGACAATACCCGCAGTACCACCCCCGACACCAAAGGAAACAAGTCCTGGTTCCTGGAATGTCCTGCAGGTGGCTTTCAGTCACTCTGGTTCTAATCGTTACTACAGCGCTTTCCAGGCTTCAGGAAGCAAGGCGAAGGGCGAAAACCTTTCCTGGGATGCGTCGCCTGCAGGAGACCCGAATTTGGTCCCTAGAAGCTTACTAGGTGGAAAGAGGGAACTGACTTCCGAAAGTTACATGAACTCTCCCCACGCGTACACGCTCTCTTTTCCTTTCCCTCTTTCAAATAAGATATTTTTAATTTTAATTTTTTAAGACACGTATTTTTTTTAAAAATTCCCACTCCGTTTCACTTGATTCTCCATACTTTTCACGGTCCCAACACCCTTAAGGAAAAGGGAAGGGGATTTTTCCCTGCACGAGATCCTTTTCTCTCTCTCTCTCTCTCTCTCTCTCTCTCTCTCTCTCTCTCTCTCTCTCTTTCCCTCCCTCCCTCCCTCCCTCTCTCTCTTCCTCCCTCGAGGCCTCTCTCTCTCTCTCATAATAAACTCAGTTTCTGTGCGGTAAAGAAAAGCTCCGTTAAGCTGAGAGCCGAGGTCGGGCCATCCACGGAGGGCGAGGGTGTTGCGGACCGCAAGGGGCTGCAAGGAGAGAACTAACTGCTCCGGAGCGCTAAGCTGGTGCGGTAGCCTCAGCTTGCAGCACCTGTTAAGCACCTACTGTGTTCCGGACTCCGTGCCGAGTACTTTTCTACACGTCAGTGTGACAGCTAGCTCGCAGTGCAAGCTCATTCCTTTCCCCCACGCAGCGCCGCATCCAAAGACCACAGCTATTTGTATGCTAGGGAGTCTCCAAGGTTGCGCCCCCCTCTCCTCCCTTCCCTCCCAGCCTGGGTTCAGCTCCCCTAGGATTCGAGAATGCGCTGGCTGCTGCGCTCTCCACCCCGCTCTGTGTCCGCCTTCACTTAGGGTGCTTGGCTTCCCTTGGAGACTGGGCGTCCGGGGACCTATTTAATAATCAGAACGGGAAGCTAAGAGTTTCCTTGTCGAAACCTCTGCTAGGGGATTTTAAACCCCACGTTGATCCATCGTGTCCCGCTTGAGGAATTAGGAAGCACTCTTCCACGTTCCCGATTTCAAGATCGGAACCCACAGCCGCTGCCGTGTCCATTTAGAGAAAGAAGAAACACTGCATCTGCTGGAGATACAATCACCGCCCTCGGCTACTATCCCCATGTAAAGAGTGAAGGCGCACCCACGCTTTGCCTAAGGTCATAACTGGAACCCCCAGCCGCTGCTGTCCCCGCTGTGTGCGACCAGAACTCAAGAGGTCTAATCCCAACCTAGAGGTCTCGCTTGGGAAGTTCCAGTCTCCAAGAATTTTGGGGTGCTCGCATCCAGATCCTCCCTCATTGTCTTCTCCCCCCTCCCCGGCTGTTCAGACTTCTGCGCAGCACTCTGTCTTTCCGGATCCGAGCAGGGTTGGGGGGCGCGCCGCAGCGCAGAGCCAGAGTCTTGGAGGCCGCCCTGCAGCAACGCATCGGATATATCGCGCCCGCGCTGCGCCTGGACCTCCAAGCTCGGTGCAGGCTATGCAAAGAGTGTGGCCAGGCTGGCACTTGAATGATCTCTCCTGGAGGGATTCCCATCCTTTGTCTGTCTGCGCTGTGTGGTGGGGATCAATGTGACTTTAGCTCTTGTTAATCAATGAAAGGAAATTCCTAAAAATGTTTGCCCTGTAAGGAAAATGCTTCATGTCTGAGACAATGACCATACAGTTTAAATAACATAGGAAATGAAAGAAGCTTCAGACATGTGTGGACTGTGGACTCTCCCCTTTTAGTGTTGTTGGGTGTGACTCTGGCTCCCCTGACCATGAGTGACATCGGGTAGAGTGCTGAGAGAGTCAACTTGTATTCTTGGACATGTCCTGTATACATCTTAGACAAGAAATTACCCCAGAAAGATCTTTAAATTATAATACCATCTAACTAGAAGGTTAAGAGGCTATGAACATTTGTACCAAAAATACCAGCTAGTAGCTCAGGAAAAAGCTTTGTCTCACAATAGAAATGCCCTCGAGAGACTAAGGTGGAACAGGAATTTCATTTAGCTTCCATGTCAGCAAAACTCCTATCTGGAAGATAGCATCCTCATCTGTAAGGGAAAGGTTGGCATCATGAGGAAGCTTTCATTTCTGTCTTGGAGGTAGAATCCTTTGTTTCTGTTTGTCCTAAAACTTTAAAATAAGGCAAGTGACCTAGGACTTAATATATAAAAAAAAAAAAAAAAAAAAAAAAAAAAAAGGGAGAGAAAGAACCAGAAAGCAAAAAAAAAAAAAAGAAATCAGAACTTGACATTTGCCTTTGGGGATAGATTAAACAGGCATCCCAAGCAGACCAACTCAGGACCCCTCCCGACAGGGGAAAGATGGAAAAGATGCTTTAAATATGACTAGACTGGGTGCTTTGAGACGATTGTGAGCACAGGAAGCTTTCATGTGGCCTATGTCCCAAACATGGGAATTTCCACTGGAGGAAAGATTGCCCCCTGAACCCCAGGGCCCAGGGGTGGAACACCCCGGTGGAGATCAATGTAATGGCCTGAAGCTCATAGCTTCCCTCCGATGGAAAAGGAGTTTGCCTCTGATATCCAGCAAAAGAAAGCCCAAAATGCCAGGTTGAGCATCTCATGAGAACCTTGGGTTTAACATGCAAATGGGAGGCCTCTTTGTTTCTATGTTAATGGACTAGGGAGCACAAAATTCTAGTGCTCAACTTCCTTCCTAGGCTTTTGTCAACTTTTGATTTTACTAAAATGTTTAAGATCAAGAAAATGACAGGCTCATTGCACTCACAAAGTAACTACTGAGATTCCTTATATGCTTAATAGTGATGCTTTTTAGGCATTCCTTTGTTTATATGCCTAAATGCCCGAATATTCAAGGTTTAGGCTTAATAGAATAAAATATTTTAGCACTGTTATAAAAGTCATCCACATGGTTTTGGTTTTAGACGCACCAAAGATATTAGAAGAGAAAATCATGGATTACAGAAAATGCCAGATAGCATGTAACAAAAGTCTGCAGTTTAAAGACCCTAAATGCTGCATCCTTATCCAACCATTCTGATGGAAAAGATTCCAACCTGATAAGATATTATTTCAAGGAAACATTTTCTGGAGAAAAGACATGGCTTTGTTTAGGAGAAATAAATATAAAAATTGTCAGGTCTTGGTGTTTCTTCCCAGTTCAGGCCTGTTCCCTGGGGAAGGTCACTGTAACCACATGGGCAGGTGCTAGGAATTTCTTGGTATGTCCCAATAACGTCCAGGCACAGGTGCTAAACATTCTTTCCTAGGTAATTTACGTTTTGCCCCGGGCTGGCGTGAGCCCCCAGGCCGAGCCCGCCTGGACCCCTTCTGCCCCTGCCGCACCCCTCTCCACCCTGGCCACAGGGGTTTGGGCTCCGTGGTTATTGACCTCCTCTACTAGAGAGATTAAGAAAACTGGAGTGGTGTTTGACGCCAGCTCGTTCCTGCTGCTTTCCTTGACAGTATCCAGCATCGTGAGTGTGACGGCCTACATTGCCTTGGCCCTGCTCTCTGTGACTATCAGCTTTAGAGTATATAAGGGTATGATCCAAGCAATCCAGAAATCAGATGAAGGCCACCCATTCAGGGCATATTTGGAATCTAATGTTGCTAGATCCGAGGAATTGATTCTGCTCTCAGTCATGTGAACTGCACCATAAAAGAACTCAGGTGCCTTTTCTTAGTTGATGATTTAGTTGATTCTCTGGAGTAAAACCAGAGACATAGGTTGGCAAAAAGTTTAATAAAGTTTTTCCCTTGTCCTAAAAGGTTGCCTAAAGTTAAACTCAGTGCTCGACAGAGGGAAAAAGCAATGGCAAACTTAAGGAGTAAACTAGGAAAAACAGCAAAACTCCAGGTGTAGCTCCAGAGCAGCTCCATTAGCTAATCAATGCTGGCTCTTCATTTAGATCAGAGAAATGGTGCTACATCCCTTTGGTCCCCCAAAAGAAAAAGACTTATGTTGCTTTATTTTTCAGAATAAAAAAGGAGAATAATTTAGATTGCTCTGTACAAAGAATCAGTTCTCATTGTTTTGGACAGGTTTTAAAATATGATCTACAGTAGCCAGAGGAAAAAGGTCTCCTTGGCTTTTACACCTTGTAAATGTGTTCTTTTACTAACTCCTGCTTGCTTGTACCCATAGCAAGACTGCTGAGCTTGTTCGGTTTATCTCATGTGCCTTCCCAATTACAATGATCTGGTCCTTCTATAGATTCTGGAGACTCAATTTGCCTGTGTTTTGTCTCTTTTAGACCAACCTTGAGGTAATAAAGCCATCTATCAAAGACCTCTAGACCAACCCAGCATTTCATAGATGAGAATGTCAGACTGCTCTTATTTTCTTCGCCCTGATTCAGCAGGAAGCAGCCAGATCGAATCATCGCCCTTTATCCCCAGAGCAGTCTGAATTCTCAAATAGGTTTATGGGAAAATGAGGCAGGATTAGAGCAGCCATGCTGGGATGGGTCTCTCAAGGTCTTTAAAGTTCTTTGGAATTCGTAAAGGCCATCCACCACTGCTGGGATCACCATGAAAGAACTCCTGCTGAAGAAATAAAAACGTGGACAGGGAAACAAGCCAGGGATGGTTCAAAAACTGGTTCGATTCCTCTCCATGGCTAACTACCCTAATTTCTACTCTCCAGGGGCCCCTCATTATGCTTCTGTTGCTTTTTGCTTTTGGGCCCTGCGTTTTGGATCGCATGCTTGCTTTTGCTGGGGAGCGCATTGGCACGGTGCAGGTGGTGGTGTTGAGACGACAGTACCAACCCATGCCCCAAGTAGACCAGAAAACATCCTCCGAATTTTAAGATTAAAATTTCACCAAAAGAAAAGGGGGGAATGTGGAAGAAAAGAAATTTTTACAGAAATTGTGACAAATAATGAGGTCATGACTAACAGCCTGGTGGTCAGCAGTTTTCAGAGTTCTAAAAACAAAAGTCTAATATGGGCGGCTAGATATTGAAAACATCTCCACTCTCAAGGTCCCTGTGAGAATCTTCCCCCTTCAAGGTCTCGGAGAAATGTTTTCAGTATGTCCAGATGCCGTCTAAGCCCGCTTGCCCCCTCCCCACACAGAACTCCGGGAAATGCTCCCCCTCTCAAGGTCTAATATGCCAAATACCACCAAAGCCTTTGTATTATTATAGTAACTATGACTGACGCTTCACCCCAAGCCCACTGCTATCTTGCACAAACAAGTCAGCCCTGCTGCAGACGTGTTGACCGGGACCTCGCCCACCAAGAACTGCCCACGACTTCAACCAGAACATCTGATGGTCACCCTTGGCTGACTCAACGTCCTTGTGTGCTGTAAAAACTGTGCCAAAGAGTGCTATAGAAAAATATGTTTTGCTACCCTATACCCTATAAAAACCCTACCCCAACCTCAGTCGGGGCCGCTCTTCTCTTGCTTGCAAGAAGGAGGCGGTCCTGGCATGCCAGAATAAACTCGCCTATTGCCTTTGCAGCAGCCTCTCGGTCCTCGTGTCTCCTTTTGGGGTCGGGGCGGGTGACTTGGAGGAACTTCGGTTCCAACACCACAAGCACATGAAAGACTGGTTAGTTCTCTCCTATCCAATTCCAGGTGGCAAGGAGCATCGGGAGATTTGGGTCTTTCAGGTTGGATTTGGCCACTGCAGCTGGGAGATCTTAAAACATTGTTTAGTTGAGAGATGAGATAGATAGATAGGTAGATAGACAATAGATAGAAGATAGATGATATATAGAAAGGCGATAGAAGATAGGAAGAAAGAGAGAAGGAAGGAAGGAAGAAACGAAAGAAAGAAAGAAAGAAAGAGAGAGAGAAAGAGAGAGAGAGAGAAAGAAAGAAAGAAAGAAAGAAAGAAAGAAAGAAAGAAAGAAAGAAAGAAAGAAAGAAAGAAAGAAAAAAAAAAAGAAAGAAAGAAAAGAAAAGAAAGAAAGGCAAGACAGAAGGTGCCTTACCTACTGAGCTCTCTTCACTGACTTGGGTCCTTAGATTCTTAAATGCTCATGTCTCTGTGTAAAGGGAGTTTCTATTTTTTTTTCATTTTACCGTTATAAGCTATGTGTCTTTTAATTCGGATGGTTGTATTTTTTTATCTAAGATGACATGCCTTATAGTTGTCAAAATCATTGGTGTTTCTGCAGCTTCTCCTGAACCCCGGTGAATTTTGACACTACCTCCTTTCTGTGGCAGACTGAGAGCTCAAGCATGTCCTAGCTTCGGGTGACATTATTCTAGTCACAATGCTGCCCTTGAACACATCCTTGGCAATTTTCTGGAAAAGCAACCATCTACAGTCAGAGATGAATTGGCTTATCTCCAATGGCATCCAGTGAACTTTGGTTGTTGACCAAGATATTCATTTTGAAAACCTATTGTAAGGATCCTGCAGGAGCTGCAGCTGGCCGTCCCAGGACTCCTTGAGTATATATCAAGCTGGTGCAAAAACAGACAGCGGTGGAGACTTATCTTCTGCTCTTTGGCCTTTCTAGTGTCTGTTACTTGTCCTGTGATCTAACCTCGGAATGAGAATATTGATACCACACAGCTCAACATGCTTTTTCCTTAAAACTATATTTAAGGTCCACATTGTTCCCAGCATTGTAGCAGAAAATGTATCTTTTTAGATACTTTTTTTTTTCAATTGTGCGTGTATGCATGTGCGCGTGTATGTATGTATGTTTGTGTGTAGAACCACGGATGAATTCGGGAACCACCATGGACCACCTCAACCTCCTCCTTGTTTACTCTGTCTCAAGATTCACAGGCTCCGCCCTACTAGGACCAGAAAGGCAGGCCACCCCGCTTCCACCCGGCGTCTATACATGGGGTCTAGGATCGTAACTCAGGACCTTCCACCTGCAAGGCAGAGGCTTTACCCCTGAGCCACCTCTCCAGCCCCTAGATACTAACTATATACAATTATGGACCTTGAAGATGCAGTAAATCACATATGTCTTTATGTACTTCCTTGTACTTTCCTGTTAGTTGTTGACTGTTTAGAATTGCTGATATCTTTATGTATTTTCTTGCACACCTGTTATTCACTTATGTGTCTCTTCCCACAAGATTTTGCTGTTCCTTGTTATAATCTTTATAGTCACTGATTCCGGATGATTCCCTATGTAAAACACTTACAAGCATGTGTAGCTGAGAATAAACTTGTCTCAGTTAGTCTCACGCTGGTGGGATCCCTCTAGTCCCTGCCTGCAGCCAATTCCTGTTGCTCCCTTCCAGAGACCCTATCTATGTTCCTGTAAATGCTGGCATTTACAGATCCTCTACCAACAATGATAATTAGACTTCCAAGGATTCCTTGCTGGCCTTGAACTCAGCCTCATGAGCGCTGGGAACACAGGCATATGCTAAGTTAGTTTCTTTGAATGTAATGTTCTACTCTTAGGCTTTGCACTGTATTTTAGGCAGATTGAATATTACTGATATGAGAAATAATTTAGAAAAGTGCCTAAAGCAAATTGGCAAATAAAAGTCTTAATGACTATATGTACTTTTTGGATGAAATGGAAAGTAATGGATTCTTTTTTAATGTGTGTTTTGAGAAAGCCTTAGTGTGTAGCTCAGACTGGCCTTGAGCTCCTTCGTGTTGGGATTACAGAAAAGGCAACTGAGATTGTAAATTCTTGAAGGTTCTTTAAGGCTGTTCGGTACTTTCTCTCTCTAGTCACTTTTTTCTCCACACCAAAATAAATGTGAGGTTCCTTAACTGTTTTGTGCTCTTCTCCTGTTGTGTTTCTTCAGACAACAGAAATCTCTTCTTGTAGTTCTAGAGGCGAGAAATCTCCAACTAAGGTATGTGGCCAGTCATACCCTGGAGACTTCCTCCTAAAGAAAAATCATCACATCTTCTAGCTTCGCCCACTACCAGCTACCCTTGGGTTGCCGATGCATGGCTCCAATCTCCGCCTCCTGTCATGTATCACGGAATCACCTTCTCTCGTGCTTCTTCATTCTCTCTCTGACAGCGTCTCCCTATGTTGTGGTTGTGGCCTAGTCCACAGAATAGGTGACAGTGTGTGTATGTGTATGTGTGTGCAGGTGCATACATGTCAGTGTACTTGTGGAGGGCAGAAAACAAGTTTTAGGAGCCAGTTCTCACCTTCCACCTTGTTTGGGGCACCAATTGTTTCTGTTGTCACACAGCGCACTAGGCCACCATCTACTTCTCGCTCCTATCTGTCTCTGTTTTTCTTCTCTTGGTAGGAGAGCTGGTGCTACCATAGTTTCCAGGGATCACAGTTGGGTAATTGGGTTTCCATGGTTGAAAGACTGAGCCATTTACTAGCCTTTTGACTGTGATGCTTAATTGAGTCATAAGGAAAGTGGGGTCTACCCTATTCTAGTATGAACTTGTCTTAATCACATCTGCAATGGCCCTATCTCTTTTGGGAGATGCTAAGGGTGGAGAGGGGTCACGCAGGGTCTCACAAGTTAGGTGTTGCTAAAGTGCGGGAGACAGGGAAGGGCACAGGGTCTCATGCTTGTTAGGAGGGGCTAAGAGCAGGGTGCACAGGGTCTCACATATGTTAAGAAAACTCTTTACTGAGACCAACCCAAGCCTTCAATGACCCTGTTAATACATAAAGCTATTTCTGAAGGCACTAGAGATAAGCCCTCCACTTTTTTTTCTAAACAGTGTCTCATACTGTAGTCCAGACAGGTCTGGGACTCATTATGTAGCCCAGGCTGGCCCCAGCCTCCAAATGCTGGGATTGCAGGCATGAGTTACTATATCTACCTACCATCCTGTATTTTTAAGGACTATATACTCCAACATATTATAACTCTATACACTAGAAATTTAGCTCATGTGGCTGATATTTTCCACAGAGAAGTAATTTCAATGTCTACTTCATACACACGAGGAAGCGCTGTCTGATTCTATGTTGATAAAAACTTTGACAGTACTTGCTCTGATTCTGTGTATTCTTAAAGGCTGGTCTTGAACTTACTGTACAGCCTATGCAGGCCTTGAACTTGGGGTCCTCTTGTTCAGCATTCTGTCCCCTCCACAAGAAGTTAAAGCTAGACTAAGGCTGTATTACCAAAATGGACAAAACTTCACTTGGAGACGGAAGTGAGCAAACAGTGAGCCTGGCGAAAACCACTTCAGCCCAAGGGAAGCAGCAGGAGCACCTCTGGGGACAGGCTTCAGTGTCATCGTCCCACTTATTAATTAGTGCTCTACATCCAAGCAATGCTTGGGTTCTTCCATATTTTGAGTAACAAAACAGTTATGTCTCTCTGGTATGCTAAAGAGTGCTTTGATGAGAAATCAAAGTTGGCAAGAGAAGTCTCCCAGCAGCAATCACCACATACATACATCTCTACATTTGAAGAACGCAATATTTTTATTTCTTTCATATAATGTTGCAAAACAAACCCTGACTTGGTTCAGATCTGCATGCCATTTCTCTCACATTCAGGACTCAACAGACTGGTGTATCCAGGGAAAACTGCTGTGATCATTCTACGGAGCAAACCTACAGCAAAGAGAAAAACAAAACAAAACAATAAAATAACCACAGAAGAGAAGGAACACTAAGACAAAGTAACATAAAGCATCAGAGAAAAATCCAAAGAATTATATCCACAAACGACAGTATTTTATTTTAAAATTTCTATTTTTTTATTCATTCATTCATTCATTTATTTTATTATTATGTGTGTGTGTGTGTGTGTCTCCCTGGGGAGAGAGGACCAAGGGTAATTTCAGCAATCATCCTGGATTGCTTCTACTTCCTTCTTGCTCCTCTCTGGGATTTCCCAGAGTCTGCTCACCAAGACCAGAAGTGTGGGCCATAGCCATTTCTGCCTGGGGTTTTTTACATGGAACCTGGGAACCAAACTCAGAACCTTTTGTTTTCAAGACAGAGTCTTAACTACTGAGTCATCTCTCCAGCCCAAACATCAGTATTTTAAACTTTTAACCAAAACATTTTGTCAGAACTTTAAAATAGCAAAGGTCACAGAGTTTTGATTTAAATGCCTATTTCATTTTTCTCTCCAGCTCACTGGAAGGGCAAGATGGCTCCACAGGTAAATAAAAGTCTAGCACATAAGTCTGGCACCTGAAAGGAGGGAGGAGAGAAGAGACTTCCGAAAGTTGTCCTCTGACCGCCAACCATGCACCTTGACACAAGTATGTTTATACTCGTTCTGTCTCTCAAACAAATTGATAAAATATTTTACAAAATGTTTTGATTGGCTGATTGGAGTAATTAAATATAAAAGGCAGTAATAAATAAAAGTGACAAATATTGAGGTATAAAGTCCCATAGTATTGAAGCTGAGCATCCTTAAATATGGCAAATAAATGTGTCTTGTGACTACTGTTTATTGTTCAGATGTTAAGTAATGCGTGCTGACTGTGCCACTGGCACACCATTATCTAGCAGATACAAGTTATTTACTTTCATCAACTTAATCTGTGGAAGCTGAGATTTTTTTTTTTATTTTTTTTTTATTCAACTGTGCGCATGTGCGTATGTATGTGCGCGCACATGTGTGTGTGTCTGTGTGTGTGTGTAGAACCACGGATGAATTCGGGAACCACCATGGACGCTTTCATCTCCTTCTGCCCCGGGATTCACAGGCTCCGCCCTACCAGGACCAGAAGCGCAGGCCGCCCCCGCTTCCGCCTGGTGTCTATACGTGGGATCTGGGATCAGAACTCAGGACCTTCCGCCTGCAAGGCGGAGGCCTAACCCCTGAGCCACCTCTCCAGCCCAAAGCTGAGATTTTTAAGAGAGATTTTTCCACTATAAAAGATTTCTGTCAACACATTTCCAGAAATACAGCATGGATAGTAATGCACTTACATAATATGCCATTAGATGCCTATGATGCAGCCCCTCCTTTAAATCTGAGGCCACAGACAGCAGGCCACCTCACTTACAGCTAGGATCCACCAGGAATTCCTCTAATGGCAGTGAGCTCCAGCGACAACCAGTGAAATGCTCAAGCAGAAGAAAGCTCATCCATTCTATAAACACTAATCTCCTAGATCAGTGAGTACACACAGCTGACATGTGATCACCAATGAAGCAGGCAAGGATCCTACTCACACAGAACTGACACTCCAGTACAGGCTATGACAAGCAAACATTAGAAATTAAGGAACAATGACAGTGTGTAGCAAGTGCCATGAATGCAATGTGTAAAGTGTTAGTAAAGCGTTTGGTTTTATTCTCTCTAGGAAAAGGCCTTGCTATGTAGCCCAGGCTGGCCCCAAACCCTCACTTTTCCTCATTCGGCCTCTCCTCCTAGGATTAGAGGCAGGTACCATCTTGCCCAACAATGTTGTCATGTAAGTATGAAGTTCTTTCACACAGTAAGGAATTATAAGGAAAATATTATTCTAAGGCATGAGTGGTGGCACATGCCTATAATCCCAGCACTTTAGGAGGTAGAGGCAGGAGTTCAAGTCCAGTTCGGTAACATCAGGTCTTGTTTCAAAGACAAACTTGTTGTTGCTGTGCAGCAAGTACATGGTCTTGGGTTTTATCTCCAGCACTGTCAAACTCAAAGAAAATTAAAAAAAAAAGGGAAACGAAAGAAAGCATGAATAAAAGAGATCACATGGGAATGGGAATATAAAAGAGCCAAAGTATAACAAGTACAACGTGCCAGTCAGGTTTCTGGAGCTAGAAGTATAGCTTAAGACAAAACAACAAAGTGCTTAAGAAGCTAATTCGAGCAATATATTTGTTCTACAAAAATGATATACTTACTCTTTAAGTCTTCCCAACTTTATTCCAGTCCATTTCTTCTTTTATACTCTAAAACATCTTCATTGTGTTGTTTGATGAGCTACAATAGATACAATTAGACATGAAATGTTTCTGGCAGCTTAGAGAGAAGAAACTAAGGAAACTTGTAGTTTTATAAGTAGAATAATTACTGTTATACTTAGAAACAGAAGCTAAGACACTTAAAAGATCAAAAAATAATATGTATCACATCTGCTGACCATACTCTGACATTATATTTGAGAAGGTAATTCTTAAAAATTTAAATTTCTGGGGCTGGAGAGGTGGCTCAGGGGTTAAGCCTCTTCCTTGCAGGCGGAAGGTCCTGAGTTCGGATCCTAGACCCCACGTATAGACGCCGGGCGGAAGTGGGGGCGGCCTGCGTTTCTGGTCCTGGTAGGGCGGAGCCTGTGAATCCCGGGGCAGAGTAAACAAGGAGGAGGTGGTCCATGGTGGTTCCCAAATTTGTCCATGGTTCTACACACACACACACACACACACACACACACACACACACACACACAAACACACACACACACGCACAATTAAATAAATAAATTTAAAAAAATTTAAATTTCTGCCAAAAATTAAATAAAAATTTAAAATCACATAAAATGATATAACAAAGAGTCTTCTGAAAGGGACTAAGGCAACACAACACCACAGTTGTTAGATATGGTACAAGCTGGGAATCAAAGACCTAATTCATTCATTAGAGCTCTTGCCAGAAGTCTGGCTTCCTCTTATGAAAGCACTTTAAACTAAGACTGCATAATACTCTATCACAGGAAATATTGCAAAAGATTAATTACTATCAGGTAATTTCTTTTTTTTTTTTTTTTTTTTTAATTTTTTTTTTTATTATTATTTATTCAACCGTGTGCATATGCGTGTGCGTGTCTGCGTGTGTATGTCTGTGTATGTGTAGAACCACGGACGAATTCGCGAACCACCATGGGCGCCTCCACCTTCTCCTTTACTCTGTCCCGGGGATTCACAGGCTCCGCCCTACCAGGACCGGAAACGCAGGCCGCCCCTGCTTCCACCCGGCGTCTATACGTGGGGTCTAGGATCCGAACTCAGGACCTTCTGCCTGCAAGGCAGAGGCTTAACCCCTGAGCCACCTCTCCAGCCCCACTATCAGGTAATTTCTTATGCTTTCTGTGTAAAGGAGCTGAACTACTTGAAAGAGAAAATTCACAACAGAGATGTAAGAGTTGGGGACGATAGGCAGAAAGTCAAACACATCAGACCAAAACAAAACAGTGAATACTTGTGTAGCAGGTACTTTTAATCAATTTAAAAACACTGTCTGGACGTTCGTTCCTGATCAATTACAGCTAAGGGGGTATGATCTCAACAGAAGGGGAGGACATATAGTCTGGCAGATAAAAAGTAACCATTTTGCAAATGAGTGATTGACCCCTGCCTCACTGAGGTTTCCTACTTATATTACATCTACCCTTGAATGTGCTCTTATAATAAGACTCCAGTTTAACAGCTTTTTGTCTCTGGCCAGGGGGTGACATACAGTGCCCAGCAGGATGGAGTGAAGGGCATTGCAGGAGCAGCAAAACTGCAAAAGAAAATCAACAAACCACAATCCAGAACTTCAG
Organism: Typhlomys cinereus; assembly: GCA_023101885.1. Taxonomy (NCBI): domain Eukaryota; kingdom Metazoa; phylum Chordata; class Mammalia; order Rodentia; family Platacanthomyidae; genus Typhlomys; species Typhlomys cinereus. Next base: position 1,647,364 of record JALPQD010000438.1, on the reverse strand, counting down.
AGACTCTATATCAACCACCTAGAACTAGGCCAGACTAATCTCTCCCCATCCTGAAGCTCAGGGAAATTTGTGGAAGAGGGGGCGGTAAGATTGTAAGAGCACATGGATGGGAGGAGCAATGCTTTGCAAGATACTCCACACAAGTTAGGGCCGAAGCAATCATAATTGGACTTTGCATGCCCTGCGCAATGTCCAACACACTACTGACCTCACAAAGTCTAGCATCTGCTAAAGACACCAAGATCTTTGGAGGCAAGGGATTGACAGCCACAGTAGTGTTCCTATGCTTAAGGAGAACACGGGAAAGGGTTCAGGGAAAGGCCACTGGGTCCTTGTACGTCATCGGAGAGGAGGGCCCAGAGGAGAGTCAGGCATGCACAAGAAAGGACTCTCTGGGAATTGGGGCGGGAGGCACTGGGGATGGGAAAGGAGGGGTGAGGGGAGGGGGATCAAGGGGTTCGGGGGGAGGAGGAGAGAAGAAGGGAACTGGTGTACCTATTAAGTTCCTATGAGCTGAAATAATAAAAAATGTATTAAAAAAACACTGTCTGGAAAGACAGTATTTCAGAGGGCTCTACAGGGGTATTCTTAGATGGTGTTGCACATCACCTGCATGGTGCTGATAAATGACCATCAACGGCTTAAAGGAACAAGGGGTTTATTTTCTTACAACAGTCCAGTTAATTTTCAGTCCAGCTTGAGGGGAGAGCATGCACCAACACCAGGGCCGAGAGAACTGGCCACACCATCTTCTACTTAATGGCTGAGAAAGGGATGATCCTTACTTGCTGGACCAGCATGTCTGCCTAAGTGAACAAAAGGATGCCAACTTCCTCAACTAACTCTCAGTATTTTATTCATTTATTCAGAGACTAATCCCACCCACCATAGGCTGGACCCTCCCCATCAGTTGGACAATCTCCTACAGGCTTGCTCTAGGCCCAATTCAAACACTAATTCTCCACAAATGTGCCCAGAGCTCAAACCCTCAACCATCAAGATGACACCTGTGCCTAACTATGACATACGGGGAACAGGGCACAGTACACTAAGGCTTCCAAGTTTATGCATTCATAAAGCATTTTGCATAGACAATGAAAAAGTTGCTCTATACAAGTATAATTTCCAACAATGTTTTCATATAAACATTGTTTTTTAATTTTTTTATTGTTTATTATTCAATTGTGCGTGTGTGCGCGTGTATGCGCGTGTATGTGCGTGTATGTATGTGTGTATGTGTGTGTAGAATCACGGGCGAATTCGGGACCCAACATGGACCACCTCCACCGTATGTGTGTGTAGAACCACGGGCGAATTCGGGACCCAACATGGACCACCTCCACCTCCTCGTTTACTCTGCCCTGGGATTCACAGGCTCCGCCCTACCAGGACCAGAAACGCAGGCCGCCCCCGCAAGGCAGAGGCTTAACCCCTGAGCCACCTCTCCAGCCCCTCATATAAACACTGTTAAAGGGCTCAGGCTCAGGGGTTAAGCCTCTGCCTTGCAGGTGGAAGGTCCTGAGTTCGGATCCTAGACACACACCCCCACCCCGGGCGGAAGCGGGCGGGGTTTCCGGTCCTGGTAGGGCGGAGCCTGTGAATCCCGGGGCAGAGTAAACAAGGAGGAGGTGGAGGTGGTCCATGTGGTTCCCGAATTCGCCTGTGGTTCTACACACACATACACACATACACGCATACAGGCACACAATTGAATAAATAATAATAATAAAAAAACACTGTTAAAGACTAATGTTTTGAAAGACTAAAAAATTTATTTATCCAGTTTTGTTTTGTATTTGAGACAGGGTCTCACCCTGGAGCCAGGCTGGTTTTAATGAGACTTTTGGCAATCCTCCTGCCCTACTGTCCCAAGTAGGCATGAGTTAACCATGTTTGGTCTGGAATTGATCTGGGTTGCAAGACTTCGTTATTGACATGTATAACAGCATCAAGTACAGGGTGGGGGAAAATGGACTCTTTAGGCAAAGCACTTACTGTGCAAACACAAGGAACAGAGTTCAAATCCCCAAAACTACATAAATACCAGGTGGGCCTAGAGGGCTCCCAACAATCCCAGTAATCCAGAAGTCAACACAGACTCTCCAGGTAAACTGACTAGTGGGTCAAATTTGGTAGTTCTGGGCTTAAATGACAGACCACTCCTCAGTATGTAAGGAGGAATACAATCAAGGAAGGCACCTGTCCTTCACCCTTGCTCCTGCACACATGTGAACACACCAGGAAAAAAAAAATAGGGCTATCAAGATGGCTTGGTGTGCTCAAGCCTGAGGATCTGAGTCTGATCCCCAAAGATCACAAGAGAGAGCTGGCCCCAAAAGGAACTCCTGACCTCCACACGGATGTCTTGGTACCCATGAGCCCACACTCACACATATACTATCTACACTCAAAATAAATAAATAAAAATTTAAAGTTAAAACAATGAAGAAAAAGTACAATTAACATTTAGTAAAAATTAGTATTCATCACAAAATCACGATGCTTAAATCTTTTCTCTTTACTCTTTCATGGAATTTCCTTTATGAAATATAGAGTAGCAATATGACTGTCCTAGCACGATGCAACGTAATAACCACATAAGATCCCACACTCTACTCCAGAGGCGAGGCGAGTACTTACAATGAACCACAGCACAGCCGTGGTGGTCAAGGTCAGCCCAACTTTCAACCAGTTGGGTTTGGCGTTGGGTGGCTCCTGGACGTAGAACTTTGTCCGTGCGGACGCTGAAAGAGACAAGGAGAAGCTATAAGTTGCTGCCTTGTAGAGGGAAAAAAAATGCTCACATTTATTTGTATGCCATCAAATTAAAGCTCTCTTTCTGTGACAGGAGCTGCTGAAGCCCAGGCTAGCCCTTGACCCTAAATCCTACAGCTTAACCCCACCCCCCACCCGTGCTGGGATGGCAGAGTTGCTACCACGCCTCCTCCCACTTATATGCCAAGGAAAGAGCGTTCTGAAAGTCAAGCAACTGGTCTGGCACCCCCTGTCACGACAGGGTCCTTGCAGGCGCCGGGAGTGGGGGGATGGATGGGACGGGGTGGTGGTGTCTTCCTTCCTGCTGTGTGCAGGGCAGACCTGTAGTTTGGGGGGAAGGCACCCCAAAGTCTCTCCGTAGAGACCAAGAAGGGCCGGGTGGCGCGGAGGAGAGCCCAGCTGGCGAAGGTCACCGCGGGACACCGCTAGGACGCGGCCTCCTCTTGCCCCCGGGGGTCCCGGGTGGTCTGAGCCGGTCGGGGCAGGCTGAGCGTGGAGCGGGCTGGGGAGGACACTTACGGGCGCTCGGGAGCCGCGCGGGGGCCAGCAGCCGGGAGAAGGAACGCACGAGAGGTAGCGGCGCCATCTTGCGAGGTGGGCTCCGCCCCCACTGCGCACGCATCCTGCCGCGCTGACTCCGTCTCCTTCCTGAGCATGTGTCTCTGATGCGCCGCGCCGAGCGCAGCGCCCCCTGGCGGCGGAAGCGGTCCCGCACGGTAGCTCCGGGTCCTGGGGACCTCAGGTGCTGGCTGTGAACCGCCGCCGGGTTTGCCCCTCTTTGGAAGGACAGCGAGGAAGGTAGCGTGTCCACTCCTCTGTCTCCTGAGAGTTTGTCTGGACCGCCTCCCAGGGCAATCGTCGACACGTTTACTAAAATGTTCCTTTGTAGCCCAGGAGGCGAAAATGTTTAGGTCGAGTCAGTATGTTCAGGCATGGTTAGCTGCATGGTGACCGTAGTCATTTCATTTCACCTTTGCAAAGACTATAGGACATGGTGTGATTATTAATCAGGTAACAGATGAGCTTAAAGAAGAAGGCACGCTCATCCAAGGTAAAATGATACATACTTCATATAGTTTGCATTTGCAAAAACCTCTTAACAACTCCGGAAGTCCCTTTACACTCATGCTCACACTGTTGAAGACTCACAATTGGGTGAAATACCTGGGGTTTTGGTTTTTCCTCCCTCCCTCCCTCCTTTCCTTCCTTTCTTCCTTCCTTCCTTCCTTCCTTCCTTTCTTCCTTCCTTCCTTCCTTTCTTCCTTCCTTCCTTCCTTCCTTCCTTCTTTCCTTCTTTCCTTTTTGTACGGGGATTGAATGAAGGAACTCCTCCTGCATATTAGGAGAGTGTCTATATTCCCAGCCCTCTTTTTACATTTTTAAAAAGAAGTTTCATTTTTTAAAATTTTTATTTATTTTGCATGTGGACACACGTGCATGTGTGCATCTCTCTCTCTCTCTCCCTGGCAGTTTTAAAGCAGCCTTGCTGAAATGGTCTCTAAAGGTCTTGGAAGGTCATTCCCCACTGCTGGGATTACCCTGAAGGAACACACCCTTCCTTCATCAGTTTCCCCAACCCTCTTCATGAAAGGATATGGAAATTAGTTCTCCATTGTAGTTAAACCCTACCACTAGATAGGCACAAGATCTACTGGGTTGGACCCCAATATGAACAGACCAATGAGGTGTAAACGACCAAAAGCTCCAATTGGGTTTGCAGAAACTGGAGCTAACCAATGGGGAAAAGCCACTTTCCCCAGGCTTGAATAAGGTATAAATATTCAGACCCTGGCAACCATCTTTGATGCCTGCCCATCTTGTGACTCCATGTCTGGAGTTCCTGAGTTCTTTTCCAGCTCTATGCCCCTCATGAATTCCATACCTGGAGTCCATGAGTTCTCCAGGGCTCTTTTGCCTCTGTTGGAACTCCGTGCCGAGTCTGTGAGTTTTGTTCTTTCCTCTAACAAACTCTGTCTTAGTCCTCTGGTTTCAATTTTCAACTCCTGAAAACAAGATCCTGGATATACACAGACCTTCAGGAGAGTGAGTCATTGTGGAGAGCCAGGGTCAATCACTCTTGATTGCTCCATCTCCTTTTTGCTTTCCTTTGAGATTTTCCAGGCTCCACCCACCAGGGCTGGAATTGCTGCAGGCTGCCACCATTTCTGTCAGGTGTTTCTTAAATGGGACCTGGGATCCAAACTCAAGACCTGCTTTCAGGGCAGAGTCTTAACTCCTAAGCTATCTCTCCAGTCCGGGCTAAAATTCTTATAGGCAATTTCAGGTAAAATTCATGTGGGCATTACCCCGATTGCACCAAGATCACACAGCTGTCAAAGGGACACAGTGTGAGGTCTTCAGACTCCAGATCTTGTGATCTTGGTAGCCTAACAGACCATCCCCCAGGCCATGAATCTATGCACAGCAGGGTTCAGACTCCACATTCCAGGCATCATTCCTGCTTATTATATCTCAACAATGTGATGTTAGTTGTCAATTTCTAAATCAGTTTTATATCTGTAATATAAAACAAAGACTCGACTAGGGCTGCTGGGAAGCTTAGAAAGTATTTGGAAACAGCAAATGATGTTTTTATCTATTGAAGATATGGACACTGGTCAACTTTTTTTTCTGTTCATATAAACTTTACTATTTTGACAGGCCATATTATGTGAGAGAATGGGAATGGCCACTTCAGCACAAGGGATAGGGCCACTGTCCAGCTATTGTAGATGTGATCTATAAATTCATGACCAAACGGCTTATGAGGAACAAGGAGTTTTATTGTCTCTTACAATATTCTGGTTAAGTTCTTAATCCAGCTTGGCAGAAGAGTCTGTATCAACACCAGGGACAGAGGGAACTGGCCACATCATATCTATATATTCATAGGACTGGTGAGAAAGGCATGTGTGGCCAAATATGTGTACCAAAGGATGCCAACTTCCGCAACTAGCTCCCTCCATCTTATTTACCTGCCCTGGGACTAGCCCCATGGGCTGGGCCTTCACATCAATTAGACAATCTCCTGCAGGCTTGCTTGGGGCTTAATTAACTACTAATTCTTTACAAATGTGCCCAGAACTGGAGTCTTCATCAAGTTGAACCTGCACCTAACTCTGACAGCCACCTTAATTGCTATATCAACCACCTGGTCGCAAAAATTCTCTTGCTTGGAGTTAAGATCTTTAATTTTCAGAAAATGAGAGCTTATGTGATCTACTCACCAGGCACGTGCTGAGCATGTCAGCTGGGGTGCTCTTTGCTCACTGAATTGTCATCAGAATACTGACTTAGCCTAGATGGAAGCAGCATCTATGAGCCGTAGGGAAGAGGCACCTAGCAGATATTGGAGTGTCTGCTGGCTGTAGAGAATCTTCAAAATTCTTTCTCCCACAATAGTCACTTGAGCAAAATGCTACTACATCACTTAGGGTAAAGTTTTGACAAGTTCTATACTGAGATTAGCAGTAAAAATCCTGACATTTCCTTCCCTCCAGCTGACTAGGATTCCACGAGGCTATAAGCAATGTCCAACTCTTACAGACTGATCAGCTAGTAATCAGCTGATTATCTTGCACAATTGAACCAGACTCTCATGCATTCAATTTTTAGCTTAATATGGTGTCTAAAGACCACGAGAAAATGTATATAGATAACTTATGATAAACAATTACCTTTAAAAGCTGTTTAAACTTCATTCTTTCTAGGTTCACCTTAATAGTAAAGTGAGTGGATGTTAGTTTTTAAAATGGTGGCTCATGCTTATAATCCCAGCTCTTGGGAAGATGAAATTATGGAGGTAATTACTAGGATGTATAGTGAGTTCCAGGGTAGCACGGGCTACAGTGTAAGATCCAGCCTTTAAAAAGGTGGGAGGCGGGTTGGAGAGATGGCTCAGAGGTTAAGGCTTTGTCTCAAAAGCAAAAAGACCTGAGTTCAGATCCCAGAACCCATATTGAAGTGCCGGGCTTTACTTCTAGCCCTGGAAGGGAAAGCCTGGGAAATCCCAAGGTGGTAGAGAAATTCAGGATGACTCCTAAAGTCACCCTTGGAGCTCCATAGGCATACACAGTACTCTCTCTCTCTCTCTCTCTCGCTCTCTCACACACACACACACACACACACACACACACAGTTGTCGATTTTTGAAATAAAACAAAAATATAAAAAGGGGGGGACAGGGGGGATGAAAGTTGAGAGAAAAAAGAAACCAAAAAAGTTTTGAGCTGAAGTACAGTAATTGTACTGCATGCTTTCTGGCTCATTTCCAAATGCAAATAATGGCCTGACTATGTTGCTGAGCACATGAGTCACTTTAGAGTTTGTAACCTAGTTTGGGTCTCCTGGATGTATGTGCTCTGTAAGCGAGCCAGCCTACTAATGTGCCGAATCAGTGGGTGACTCTCCACTGGCTGGCTGGCTTCTTGTCCACTCAGCAGCTAGTTGCATATCCTTTCTAAACCATTGCTCCAAAGCTTGTCCTGACACAGCTTTTGCTAGTCTCCAGCAAGTTGAAACAGAAGCCAGCTCAGTCAGGGTGTGAGGAACCAGCCAGCACATTACTAACTTGGATTATCTCAGCTGGGAAAGCCTGTTTTGTTCTTATGCAGAATTTTGGTCCCTGTATTCTTTTATGAGTGTGTATCTTAGGGAAATGATGACATGTAAGCACACTCAGTGTTTTCGAGCTGGTCGCGCTACATTTGGAGAAGGCAGCTGGAGATGAGAAAAACCTATTCAGGACACTGTAGCTATACTTTGTAGCTGTTGCAGAACTTTTATCTAAACCATACTCCAAATCCCAATGCTAAATCCTTACTCAGTTGGTATGCTGTTGACTTGCAAACTTGATTTCCAGAGATCCCCTGAAACCCACGTGTGGAAGGAGAAATGACTTCCAAAAGTTGCCCTCTGACCTCCTACCATGCACATAAGGCATGGGTGTATTCTCGAACTCTCAAATTAATAAATAATACAAAGCCGTGGAGATAGCTCAGTGGGTAAGGTACCTGTTTACAAATCTGGCCACCTTAGAATAAATATCCCTGGAATATCCATATTGGCATAAGGAAGTCCACATGGTGGAAGTAAAGGACTGACTATCCAAAGTTGTTCTCTGACCTTCACCCATGTGCCATACATGTGTTCTCTTTTTCTCTCTCTCTTTCACTTTAATAAATAAATCAAATATCTTAAAAAAAAAAAAAAAAAACCACCTTCTTTATATCCCAGGTGAAAAGAGAATCTAGTTAGCAGCTAGGAAACTAAAGTTTTAGTCCTGGATTTTTCCACTAAGAAACATCTTACTCATGTCTTCTAGAAAAGGGCTGAAGAAGAGCAAGGATTGGAATTAGTATAGAATATATAACCACTACATGCTTATGCTTTATGATACATAAGAATTCTGTGGTTAAGTTCAGGACCCAAAGAAGGATGGGCTTCCTCTTGTATCTGAAGTGTTTTTGCTTAAAAAAAAAAAATCAGAAACACCACCGAAGTAACTATTCACTGTGGTTTTCCTATAAAACGTAAGTACTTATTAAGATACAAATCTCTCCTATGGCTCTTTCTAGTCTCATGTGTTCTGTCAGGGTCATCCAAGGCAGCCCAGAGAGGCTTCGTATTACAGCATCGAGGCTGGATCTCTTCTTGCCATGTAACTTGGGCTGGCCTTGAACTTCTCAGTCCTTCTGCCATAGCCTCTGCCAGGCTGGGATAACCAGGTACACCACCACACCCAGCTGGGGGGAGGATTTTTTTCAGTGTAGTCATGCGGAAAGGAAGTAAATGGAAGTTGAACTAGCTCAGAGCTGTAGATGCAACCTCCTGGAAACAAAGCTGCATTTTCACAAAAATCAAGTTGAATTTCTGTTTACCAATAACAGTGATCAGAGTAGATATTGTCAAGATCAGGTCATGGTGCGGCCAGACTACTATGTGTAGGTGGAAATGAATCAGGTAAATGTTGACATCAAACCAGTATGTACTGAACTTTAAAAAAACTGCTGTTTAGAATTGGATTCAGTGGTGTGCATCTGCAAAACTTGTAGAGTTGGGGGTGTTTCTGTGGTAGAACATCTCGTCTGGTAAGCATGAAGGACTATATACATACATACCAAAAAAAGCTATTTATTTGTGTGTGTTCTGAATTTTTTTTTTTTTTTTTTTTTTTTTTTGTGAGACAAGTTCTCACTAAGTAGTTGACTGGTCCTTGAATGCACAGTACTCCGGTCTACCCTTCCAAATCCTGGGATTTCAGGCATGAGTCATTACATTCAGTTCATTTGCTATCAGCTAAAAATAATTAACATTTGCCAAACTATATTGCTGGGTCATCTAATCTGGTACTTGGTGCAAGTCACGTTTCAAAAGCTAGAGATTTGCTTCCCATGAAGGGAAACACAGGCTGTGAGAAACTTGGAAAAACATCACAGCTATTATTACTGTGGGGAGCTGTGAACATTAAACCAGACATTTAGAAACTCAAGTTAGTGACTAAGATAAAATGATCACCTATAGTTGGTATTTCTTTTACTAGTTCAGAAAATTGGAAACCCTCCAAGAGCAGTGAATGTTGAGATTGTAAGAACTGTTTTTTCTTTTTTATGAATTCTAAGTTTGTCCTTAGTTTTTAAAAATACATTATAAAGTAATAGGAGACAGGTGTGGTGGCACATGCCTGCAATCCAACACTTGGGAGATGGGAGTTTGAGGCCAGCTTGAACTATATGAGACTGTGCCCCGAAAAACAAAGTTAAAAAACTGACCACTTTTCCTGTATGTTTTGTCAGTGCTAAAGATGAAATCTAGATCTTGCACACATCACATACTCTATTAATTATATATATATATATATATATATATCCTCCTTTCCCAAAATGCTACAGAATCATGACTTCCTGTAGATATTTTCCTAAACTTTTAGAGATTACAAGATTCAAAGATATTGGATATTCCAGAATTTGGTTGCCTAAAAACCCTATTTATGACCCAAATGAAGGGAGAGGGCAAACAAGACTTAAGTTTCAGGCTTTTCCACTGGGAAACACCTTATTCATCTCACACATTCCAGGAAGTTAAAGAACAATTTGAAAACTAAGAAATATCTCTGTAAAAACGATTTAAAGGGGCAAAATCACTGCACCTTTTAGTGATTCATGTCTTCAAAGAATGCCACGGGTGTCTACAGAGATAAAGACCACAATGGCTTTCTGGAGTTTTCCATTTCAATGGCATGTCACCTTGACCAAGTTTGACTGGTTAGGCGAATGGGTCCCACTGGTACGATCCTTTTTAAGTATTCTTGCCTGAGACTTTCGCTTTCTAAGCGTTGGGCGCTTCAACAGTCAACAGCTTAAGCAGCCAGTTCTGGGGAATCAGTAACCTTCAACCTCTCCAACTCCACCGAGGTGACTCATACAGTCCTTTCCGCAACTCCCGCACTATGGGGCCTCTGCGAGGAAATAAACCCACATGCTTTAACCTTCTGAGACTCCTTTGGCAGCATAAACATGTCACTTCGGATCTGCAGAACGACCTTTCTCGGCTATCTTAAGCAGTCGTCAACAAAATCACTGATATCCTAGCCAGCCGGGGTCCGTTTATTTAAACAGGTCAAGCAAGCACTTTCACGGCTTTCAAAGTCGATCAGGTCTTTTCCTCTTCAGATCGGCTCACAAGTCCCCCACTTGAAACCTTTTCTCCCTGGTTCTAAATCAGGCCTCGGACAAGCGCTTCTTTAAAAAAACACCGCTGCTGTTTCCACCTGTCCGGCTCTAGCTCTGATCTGGGCATCATCTGGGCGTGTCTAGCAAAGAGGAGCAGAAAGGCCGCGTCTGGCGCGGAGGCGGCGGGCAGCGCGCCGGGCTGCTCTCCGCGGCCGCCCGCACCGGCGGGACCGGCAGGGCCGGCCCGGACCCCGCGCCATCCGCCCGCCGCTGGCCTCCGACTTCCCGGCAAGCTCCGGGTCGCGGAGGGTGGGGAGAGCGGGTCACCGCGCCTGCGCACTGGGCGACGTGACCCGGGTGGGAAAGCCCTCCGCGTCCGCCATTTTGGCTGCCTCTGTCGGTCTGTTCAGTTACCACGTGAACCGCCGACGGAGACCCGGGAGGGGGGAGGCGGCGGCAGCGCTAAGTGAGAAAGGGGAGCGAAGAGAGAGCGGGAGAGAGCGAGAGAGAGAGGAAAGGAGGGAGACAGAGAGAGAGACAGGGAGGGGGGATAAAGGAGGGCCGCGAAGAGCCGCGGGTGTCCGGGCGGAGGGCGGCGCGGCGACACCCGAGGCCCGGCGCGGCGCGGCGGGGGCTCCCGGCTGAAGCGAGCACGGCGGCGGCGGGCGGACACTCGGGCTGAGCGAGCCGGGCGCTGGCGGGAGCCGCGGGAGCTGCCGGAACGATGCCGGCCGTGAGCCTCCCGCCCAAGGAGAACGCGCTCTTCAAGCGGATCCTGGTGAGTGTGCGGCCGCGGGGGGAGCGCCGGCCGCCGGCCTGTCACTCCGGCGCCGGCCGGCCGCCCCGCCGCGCCCCCGCCCTCGTAGTACTCGCGCGGCCGGGCGCTCGCTCGCTGGCTTCGCCCCAGAGGGTCCCGCGCGCGCCGCCGGGCCGCCCCGCTCTCCGAGGCCCTGGTTCCGGGCTAGGCCCCGAGCTCCGCGGGCTCCCGGGGCGCGGGGACGGGAGGCCTGGCCGCGGGCCGGGGCAGCGGCTGCTCGGGGCCGCGCATCCCCCCGGCGGCCCGGCCCAGGCGGCGCGCGCGGAAGGCGCAGGTCGTGCGGGCGCCGCTCATTCATTGCCTGGACGCGCGGCTCCTCCGTCGTCCGTGCGTCCGTCCGTGCGTCGGCCCGTCCGTCCGTCCCCTCGCCCGTCGGTCCCTCGCTCCTGCCTCGCCTCCTGGAACCCACTCGTCCCCGCCCGTGACCCGGGAGCAGGAAGGACGGAGGAGCGGGTTCCCGCGGACGGGGAGGAAGCTCCCCAGCCCCTCGGCCGCCTGCAGCCCGCCTCACGCTCCAGCCTGCAGCCCCTCGGGGTGGCCCAAGACGCGTCGATTTCCCAGGGTCGGAGCGGGAAGCACCGCGCCCCGTCGCCGACCTCGGGAGGTGGGGCCGGTTGCGAGGGGGGCGGCCTGGCGGGGAGTGAGAAGTTGGAAGTGTTTTATAGTACAGACTTTTCTTGTCCGCTGAATGAAGTGTTTGAGGAAAGCCCGTGCAGAAACTTGGCCGGGGAGAGCCGGTGTAGGAACCCGTGGCGTGGATCGCGAGGAGGCGAACTCACGCTGGCTCTGGGTGTGGTTTAAAAAGACGCGTTGATACTCACGGGATGCCGCACTCACCCTGTTTACATTGTAAAGTAGTAGGTCCTGTAACCTTGGGGCTAGAATTGATACATTGTAGCACTTTTGTTTGAGATGTAGCCGGCGGGTTGCCTCTTCACACAAACCTGTTTTTGTGAAAGAATTAACTAATTGTTTTTTCCAAACTTAAGACTTTATAATTTTGGAGCGTGTGTGGCCTTTCCCCGTGTAATTATAGTTCACCTGGTTTGGAAAGTAGAGCTTCAAAGATCCAGGGTTTCTAGAAATAGCCATTCATGTTGAACCCATGGGTCTTACAGATTTAGTCCATTCATGTTGAAAAAAACGTAATAGAAAATCACATCTTATATCACGGGATGCCTCTGTTGATAATTTTTAGAAAATAATTTATTGCGTTTATGGTGGGATGTATGTGCCTCCGTTTGCATGTAGAGGTCAAAGGACAACCATGTAGAGTCGATTCTCTCCTTCCACATGGGATTCAAAATTGGAGCCTATTACTCCAGTTCACTGGCCTTGTATTTTGTTGTAAAACTGATTGAAGTATAAGTGGGCTTGTAATGTACTTTTTTGTCAGTTTTTTGAGACAGGATCTCACTGTGTATCCCAGTCTGGCTTGAAACTCTTGGCAATCTTACCTTCTGTGTCCAAGTGCTGGAATTACCAGTGTGAGCCACCATAATTTTCTTGTGGCATAGTTTTACTAGAGGTTTTTTTCTTTTGGGGGCGGGGGATGCTGGGAATGTAACCTAGAGCCTTCAGTAAGCTAAGGTGCTCTACTCTGAGTTACACCTATAGTTTATTTTTTAAAACAAAATTTAAGATTAACTGATGTGTAGAGTGAAGTATGCCATAGTTTTATTGCAACTTAAAGCTTCATACTTCCTTTGTTTTTTTCCTTTTTTACAGCATACAGTGAGCTATGCCCCTAGCCCCTCCTACTGTTTATATTAAAAATAAAAAGCTGAAAAGTTGAGAACTGCTCATTTTTGTTCTTTGCTCATACTTGTGAAACAGAAGAAAGCTGTAGATCCTAGGCTTCATTTCTAAATATTTCTGTGCATGCTAAGGATAAAGATATTAAGAAAACATAATTTTAACAGCCATTTTCTGATAGTGTTTAATCAAAATTTCTAGCTGAAACCACACTTTTTTCTTTTCTAACTCTTATAATCTTCTGGCCTTGGCTTACCAAGTGTTAGGGGGAACAGACAACCCACATGCTAATAATAACCAAGTTCTGTTACTGGGTTATATACTTTCTATGAAAAGTCAACTCTTTTCATTTTGAGATAACTAAATTCACATATTTTGAAAAATAAAACAGATCATTTGTAGTCTTTATCTACTTTCCCCAACGTTTACTAGTGTTTCCCCAATTTTACTTGTAACTGTGTGTGCTTGCCTGTGGTTATGCAGTGCATTAATGTACGTAAGGTTCTACCTCTAGAGTATAGATAGAGAATGGGATATCAACTCAAAGGCTCTTCATGTTGCTGGTCTAGAATCACATTCTCTGACCTCCTTCCCAACTTCTACTCCCCCCTCTAGCAATCACAACTAATAATAGGTCCTCTGCAACTTTCCGCTTAAGAATATTTATAAATGAGACATTTAGCATATAACTTCTCAGGATTAGCATTTTTTTCAATGCAGAATTCCTTTGCACTTCATACAACTTTTGCTGTTTGTATCCTTAGTTTGTTTCTTTTTACTGTGAAAGTATCCGGGACACAGATTGGCTAGGGTTTACTTACTCATTCAAAGTTACAACTCTTGATGGTGATGGTGGGGCAAAGATCTTTCGCTTCTTGATAACATCACAGCACTTTGAAAGGATTATCATGTAAAGTATATGCAAGAAAAATGAGAAAAACCACTAAATGAAAGAATATCTCCTTCTCATTGACTTCAGGAATGGAGAAAATATCAAATCGAAGGATAGCTTTTTTAAATTGCTTATGTTTATTCAGCGTTTTGATTTTTAAGCCCTCTTCCCATTTTCCTGTCTAATAAAGGAAAAGTTAGACCTACTTCAGTGCATTACAATTTGGTATTGGTAGGTTGGTAACAGATCATTTTAGTAGTATTTAGTTATTTTTATAGTGCTGAGTTGTACCATACTTGTTTGTAAACCTAGGTAGGAATTGGCTTGTACTTTTCTGAAATTTTAGCCTCAATTTTAAAATAACTATGTTTCAGCCTTAATTTTTCAATAGAAACCAGGTTTGTGGATCATTTTATACATTTTTTCAGAATTTTGTGCAGTGAATTTGCCTGGTTTGATCAAATACAGTTGATTCTTGTAATTAAATCTTGTTTCTTATTTGAGCCTTGTGTTTTCAAGCATTTTTTTAATTTATAAAGGAAAGGTTTAATTGGCTATCTCTAACACTATGAAAGGGAAAGCTGAGCCCCATGTCCTGTCCTCTTAGGACCAGTTAAAAGTACAGACAAGAGTGTAGAGATGCCATGTTTTCTAAGCATTGTTATAAATTGGTTATAATATAATAGTATTTTTTGATTATAATTTATTTTGTTTTTTTTCTTGTTTATAATTTATCTAGAGTGAAGGAAGATGAATTTAATGTGACGTTTATGAACATATATAAAATTTTATTTGAACACTTGGTTGCAAGACTAATAATCATCCCTTCCTCCCTTCCTTTCTCCCTTACTTCTCTCCCTCCCTTCCTTAATTTCATATTTTTTTTGTCAATTTTCCAAATAAAGGAAAATTAGACCATTAGAAAGTTTTGGATTCTGCTCACTTTTGATGTTTTTGTTGGTCCAGGACAGTGTAAGAGTTACTACAAACCTTTACATGACTTTCTTGTGATCTCAGTGTAGCGTAGGAAAGGTTTGATTGCCAAAGTAAGACAATCAGAGTAATGAACTTTACATACATGTACTTACACTGGAAAGCATTCTTCAGTAACTCTATTTTAGGCTGACTTGTAAGAAAATAAACTCCAGGGGCTGGAGAGGTGGCTCAGGTGTTAAGCTTCTGCTTTGGAGGCAGAAGGTCCAGAGTTCGGATCCTAGATCCCACGTACAGACGCTGGGCAGAAGCCGGGGCGGCCTGCATTTCTGGTCCTGATGGGCCGGAGCCTGTGAATCCCGGGGCAGAGTAATGGCATCTCTATACTCTTGTCTGTACTTTTAACTGGTCCAAGAAGGAGGTGGAGGCAGTCCATGGTGGTTCTACACACACACCATACACACGCACACGCACACGCACACGCACAATTGAATAAATAAAAAAAATGAACTCCAATTTGAAAAGTTAGAAAAGTATTAGAACAAACTTGGCATAGTGATAATATTTGTCATTTACTAAATACCTACCATCTTCTAGACTCTGCTCTTAATTATTTAAAAAAAATTTTTTTTTTTAAATTTATTCAATTGTGCGTGTGTGCGTATGTATGTGTGTGCACGTCTGTGTGTGTAGAACCACGGACGAATTCGGGAACCACCATGGACGCCTCCACCTCCTTCTGTCCCGGTATTCACAGGCTCCGCCCTACCAGAGCCAGAGCTTCCGCCTGGCGTCTATACATGGGATCTGGGATCCGAACTCAGGACCTTCCGCCTGCAAGGCGGAGGCTTAACCCCTGAGCCACCTCTCCAGCCCTGCTCTTAATTATTTAAAGTAGCCCCACACAGTAAAAATCAATTCTAAGCATGGAAATGCTCTCGGTAGCCTGTTACTGCTACTGGTTGGTTACACGTAGCTGTTAAACATTTCACATGTGGCTAATGCAGTTAAGGAACTGAATTTTTTCCCCCAATTTTTTTCCCCTATTTTTACAAACATAATTGAGTATTCATTCCAGCTTCCCTCCCTCCTCTCTTCTCCCTTCATCATTCTTTCCCACCCTTCTCTGCCTGTGTGCTTAAGGAACTGAATTTTTTTGTTGATTTGAATTTAAATACGGTGAAGGGTTATTATTTTGGACAAAGTGAACTTTTTTTTTTGTTTTGTTTTGAAGTATTTTTAGGGCTAGAGAAATGGCTCAGAGGTTAAAGCATGCCACTCAAAGTAAAGCATGCCACTCAAAGCAGTAGTGTCCCTCTTGTAATTCCAAACCAGAAAGTGGAACTTGGGAATCCCTAGAGCAAGCTGGTCAGTCAGACTGGCTCTACCAGCAAGTGCTGAGTTTAGAGACCCAGCCTTAAAGCAGTAAGGAGTGATGGAAGATGCTTCCAAATATCACGCTCATGTGCATGTGCACCTGGATGCATGTATGTACTCACCCATATGCATGTATGTGGACCTATACATCCCATACATTTTTATACAATGAAAAATGGAGAAAGAAAAAATTCTTGATATCCATGTGTATGTACATGGGTATTTGTGCACCATGGCTTGTGGAGGTCGGGAAAAAAACTATGGAGTCTGTTCTCTGCTTTCATCTTTATGTGGGTTCTGGAGATCCAACTTGGGTTATCATGCTCCTGTGGCAAGACCCTCTATCCACTGAACACTTGCACTCCATCCCTATCCCCATTTTAATGTTCTTTTTGTTTGTACTGCTTGTCTTTGAATCAGGGCTTCTTAAACTTTCATTTGTGACCTTTTTTCATGTGAGAAATTTTTACTTAGTCCCATATACAGAGGTATACAAATGAGATACTTTAATGTTATTTGACAGAGAGAAAAGTTTGTGCACGCATGCCATGGTGCATGGGTGGAGGTCAGAGATCAACTTTCAGAATTCATTTCTCTTCCACTCTGTGGGGTTCCAGGGATCTCCCTGGCCCTGCTTCCTTATTTTTATATAAAGAATTAAGCTTTGATACCTCTAGGCATAGAGCATCTTCAGCATCCCAAGATAAATTCTTTCAGGGATTTTTTAAAAATGAAACTCAAGCAGTAATTTTAACAAATGAAACATTCTAATGTAATACAATCCAAAAATATAGATACTTAAAATGATACTTAATATGAAGAGGAATATAGTCTTTGCTTTCTATAATGAAATTGTTACTTTTTAAAAAAACTTTACTCTGTGTGTGCGGGTGTGTCAGAGGACACCGTATGTCACTGTGGAGGACCAATGATTTTGGGAATCATTTTGGATTGTTTCTACCTCCTTTTTGCTTTGCTCTGGGATTTTCCAGGCTCCACCCACAAGGGCCAGAAATGCAGGTTGCCACAGATTCTGCGTGGTGTTTTTATGTAGGACCTGGGATCTGAACTCAGGACCTTCTGCATGAGAGGCAGTCTTAAACCCTGAGCCATCTCTCCAGCCCCAAATTGTTAGACTTTTAGAACAAGAAAACTATGTACAGTAAAAGCACTGCAGTTTATAACCACATAGTCTCCAGTGTGAGCTGAGGTGTCTCAGGCAGTGTTCGCTGGCATTGTGTGGTGAGTGGATGTGTGGTACAAAGAGCATGTGCTGTACGTTGAAGACTATGGCTGCAATGGAGCTGTGAGTGCCACACAAGTGAACACTGCCAGAAGCACCTGAGATTCATTATGTGCTTGATTTTGAACTAATTTTTTTCCCACTCATACAAACTTCATAGGTTGAACTAGTTTTTGATTACTTGCACATTCAGAAATGTTTCATGCAATGTCAAATTTTTCTGACACCCTCATAGTCATTTAAATAGAAGTTAGCTACTATCCTGTGAGTTTAAGAAGCCATGGTTTAAACTGTAACAGAAAAAAGCAAAAAAATGGAAGCAGGATTTATCTGTTACAAAGTCACCTTTTGTATATAGTAATTGCTTGCTAAGCAAGTACTGCCACTAAGCTTCAAGAATCTCTGACTAAACTAGAACAGATTTTTTGCTTAGAAGCACACCAGACCTGGCGGTATACTAGGAATGTTGAGAAAGAAGAATTGCAAGTTCTAGAACAGTCTGGACTGATTTACTGAATCCCTGTCTTTAAAAAAAGGATGGGGGGGGGGAGAAATTGGCGTGAATGCTAGAAGGGAGAGCTTCTAGTTTTGTGCAATAGCACAGTTCATAACTGCATGTCATATAGCTGTCAGGATTTTGAATGTTTCTAACTGGTGATAATTGAGGTGTGCTGGATGTGTCAGTGATCTTATCACGTGGTAAACTGGCCAGGCCTGTTGGTATTCCCAGCCCTTTTAGGAGTCCTCCTGTAATTTAACATTGGGAAAGCAGGGGCAGAAGAGCAGCAAGTTCAAGGACTGCCTGGATTGCAGAACGAGGTCAACACTTGCCTGTGCAGCATTATAAGAACCTGTATTAAAATAAAATATAAAAAGAGGGCTTGGGGTATGACCCAGTGGTAGAGTGCTTATCTGACATGTGTACAAAGAACAACTCCCTCCCCCCAGCAACCTTCCCAGCTTTGGAAAACAGAAAACTAAATTAAATTTTCTGATAATACAGACATTCTAGTATAAAAATCATTTTTTAGAGAAGTCTATAAAAATCTAGTAAGAAGTAAAACCTTTTGATATAGGATAAAGTCACTTTTTGAATTCTTTGTTCTAAATGCTTTCTGTAATAGATTGCAATTTGAGTGAACAAGTATATATATTTTTAAATTATCAAAGCATATATTTTTAAAGTGCTGTATTATATTTGAAATCTATTCTTAGTAAAGAGGCTGAAAATAGATACTTGGTTGATTATTTGAGGTGACGGGATTTTTACTAAAATAATGACCACATTTCAGTTTTCAGTAGTAATACACAACAATATATCTTCAGAAAAATAGACAAAAGTTTCTAGGGAACTGAACTTAATGTTCTGTTCTGTAGGTATTACAAAGCCTTCCAGTTCTTCTAGGTCATGATTTGAGCTTATTTAGTCATGATCAAATTGCCATCCTAACTTGGCTTTGAAACATTGGCTGAAGTATTTTCCAGAGAGGCATGTGCGTGTGGCAGGAGGAGCGGAGGTACCACTGGAATGGGTTGCTCTACTTAGTGTGCCTCATTCTCTCTGATATTTCTGCTCTGACATTGTACTTCTGACAGGATTGCTTCAAATATATCTTCTTTGTTCATAAAAGTGTGTTTGGACATTAAAGGGCAGGTAGTATAAAAGATCATATGTAAAGAACTGTGTGTTCAGAATTTTCTATTGCAGTTAATAACTATCGGCATGATTCTCTTTCTCTTAGGTCTGTGCTTAGTCTCCTGCAGAGCCTACCTCGAACAGGAATCTTCCTCAAACTTTTCTCATTTCTTCTTTTCCTTCCTTTATTTTTCTTCATTATCATTCATCACTGTTTGACATATACTTAGTGTATTTGTTAATCAAGTATCTTCTACAATTAAAATGTAGGTTTTATGATAAGGACTTTGTTAATTGCTGTGTTCACATTGAGTAAAATAATATAATCTTAAGTAAATTGCATTAACAAGTGTAAAACAGTAATTACAGGGTAAGAGAAGCTTTTTGAATTGTGTGCTTGCATAAGTAATTTTCTTTTTTTTTTAATTTTTTTATTATTATTATTTATTCAACTGTGAGCATATGCGTGTGTATGTGCTCGCGTGCGTGTGTGTCTGTGTGTGTGTGTCTGTGTATGTGTAGAACCACGGACGAATTCGCGAATCACCATGGACGCCTCCACCTCCTTCTGCCCCAGGATTCACAGGCTCCGCCCTACCAGGACCAGAAGCGCAGGCCGCCCCCGCTTCCGCCTGGCGTCTATACGTGGGATCTGGGATCCGAACTCAGGACCTTCCGCCTGCAAGGCGGAGGCTTAACCCCTGAGCCACCTCTCCAGCCCCATAAATAATTTTCTAAGAAAAGAGTTCAGACTGGGCCTTGGCATTGTATACATGTTATTCTAAGGAATAATGGTAGGAGCCTGTGTTGCTGGGTAAGAGTATTGGAAGTTGCATTTATAAGTGAGTCATGGTATTAGTTTATTTACATGACCTTTCTATTGTCACAAAAACTTAACAAGACTTTCCCTTCTTCAAATTAGTTTTTTTTTTTTTTTTTTGATTGTTTAACATTAGAGAAAAAAATGGTTTATGATTAAGAGAGTTTGTTGTCAGGAGCTGCTGAATTGGAATCTCCATAGAGCAAGCAAGACTCTGCCATGTATTCTATGTCTAATGTTATACTGTAAGGGTTGTGAACCCTATGTGTAATACTATAATAAACACATTTAAAATGTTCAAAAAGTTTGCTAGATTTCCTTATGATTGTTTTCCAGAAAAACTAAAAACCAGGTTGAGTTTTTAGGGTTGGACAAAGAATATAGTGTAGAAAAGAGAGTTGATTGTTTAGCTACTCACTGAGCTTAACCAGCCATCAGCATTCACATTTAACTACAGCTTTGCTCTCTATTTACAGACAATATCTGCGTTGAAGAGTAAAATAGGTTCTTACGAAAAAATGTTCTGAAAAGAATGTTATTTTCTAGCTAGATGTTAAAAAATACAAGTGAAAAGGTTTAAAGAACTACAGTTAATATAAATATTAGAGGGAACATTATGCTGTGGTTGTATTCTTGACTTTGGGGAATTTCCCTGGTACAGCAACTGTACAGTTAGTCATTTAAGTTCTTTTATGATAAGCTCATTGCACGAGTTTGTATTAAAGTTGTACCAACCAGCACAAAAAACTAACCCAGTAGTGACAGAGTTCTGGTATTATGAGAGGTGGAGGCAGGAAGACTTGAGAATTCCAAGCTAGCCTGGTGCATATAGTAAGGTCATATATATAATATATAGTAATATATAGTAAACCTTGTCTCTAAGGGTTGGGGATATAAATGTAGTGTCAGAGTGAACCTATCATATTCAAGGCCATGTTATTAATCCTGTGGACCAGACACATATCCAAAAACAAAATCAATCTTATTTGTTGCATGTAGTTTTTTTCCCCTTGCTAAAATATGAATTAAATCACTCAAAGCATAATATTAGAATTATTCTTTAACTTTTAAATTTAATAAAAAACCTTTTTTGCTATTTCAAATTAAAATTACGATGCAAAAATAAGTGATGGAAGGCCATTTTTATGTGTGGTGCATATACCCATGCTTGCGTATATGGAGGTCACAGTTTGACATTAAAGGTCCTCTATTAGTCTCCGTTTTACTCTGTGTGTGTGTGTGTGTGTGTGTGTGTGTGTGTGTGTGTGTGTGTGTGTGTGAATGTGAGGGCTTAAGGAATTAATCTTCTGTTGTTTTTCTAACTTACTCTGTTGAGACAGGTTTTCTAATTAAACCTGAGTTTGCTAAGGTTAGTCCACTAGCCAGATTGCTCTGGGGATTCCTGGTGTCTGCCTTAGAGAATGGAACTACAGTGGGCCACCATACTCCCCTGACATTTTACCTAAGCATCTGAACTACGGTACTTATCATGCATTTTAACCATTGAGCTATTTCCCCAGTCCTTCACCATGGAACTCAACAATTGATTAGACTGCTCAAGCAGAGAGAAGTCTCCAATCCCTCTCCCATCCTCCTGCTTTTTGCTTTTTGGTGCTGGGGTTACAGGCTTGTTGCCACCATGTCCCATCCCCCCTCCCCCTGTGGGTATTAGAAATCTAAACTCAGATCATCTTTGCAAGTCAGCATTTTGCTCACCCCAAAGGTCTGGATACTTGACTTCTTAAAATTTATTATGGTGCATTGTATGCATGAGTGAGTGTGTGTCTGTGTCTGTCTGTGATGCCCGTGTGTGCATTAGAGTAGAACTTTCCTAAAATAAAGCAAATTGGCCTTAGCCAGACAAGTACACATACCTACAATCTCAACACTCAGAAGATTGAGACAGGAAGATTGTTGCAAATCTAAGTAATGACAACTTGGCTTAAACGGTGAGTTCCAGATCAGCCTGAACTGCAGAGTAAAGCTTGCCTCGAAAAACCCAAATCAGAGGTCAGCAAGATGGCTCAGTAGGTAAAAGTGCTTGCTGCTCAAGCCTGAGGACCTGAGTTAAATCTCCGGAATGCATGTAAAAGTGGCAGGCGAGACAGTTCCACAGTGTTGCCCTCTAAACTCTACACATGTGCTATAGTGTGCATGTACATGCAAACACATACATGCACACCAAAAAAAAAAAAAAAAACCAGCTCTAAGGATGGTGAACATACTCTCAAAATTGGTTATCAGTTACTGTGTGCATTAACTAAAAGCAAACTTTCTTGTTGTGGCTTACATTTAAAGTGTTTTTCATAAATTTCATTGAGTATTAAAAGATCACCTTTGGGGGCTGAAGAGGTGGCTCAGGGGTTAAGCCTCTGCCTTACAGGCGGAAGGTTCTGAGTTCGGATCCTATACCCCACATATAGACGCCAGGCGGAAGTGGGGGTGGCCTGCGTTTCTGATCCTGGTAGGGTGGAGCCTGTGAATCCCGGGGCAGAGTAAACGAGGAGGTAGAGGTGGTCCATGGTGGTTCTCTAATTCACCCGTGGTTCTACACACGCGCACACACACACACACACACACACACACACACACACAATGAATAAATAAAAAAAATTAAAAAAAAAGATCACCTTTGATAATCAGTGCTTGAGGTCTGAATCAGAACAAAGAATGAAGTAAACTATAATATTTAATCTGTTTAAAGACAGATTTTATACTAGGATTTTTATACATTAGCTGATATAAAGTTGTGTGACAACCTCTTCAAAAAATTTGAAAGATAGGATTAAAAATTATGAGCTAGCAGTGTTTAGGATTATATTGTTGAAACTATACCTCTGACTTCATATACAAACATTGTGTGTCTGGGCATACGTGTTCCTAAAAGGCATTGTATTGTGCAAAACCACAGAATAAAAACATAGGGTTTGGGGAAAATAGGAAGAATAATCTTACAGATTTTTAAGTGGCAGATTAAAACCAAAGATATATGTGGTGGTATATGCCTATAATCTCAGCAGTTCACATGGGAGGCCAAATTCCAGGCCAGCTGGGGGGGGCGGTACAGAGAAACTGTCCCCAAAACAAAAACTAGGGGCTGGAGAGATGGTTCAGGGGTTAAGACTCTGTCTCACAAGCAGAAGGTCCTGAGTTTAGATCCCAGGTCCACATAAAAACTGCAGCTGCCTGCACTTCTGACCCTGGTGGGCGGAGTTTGGGAAATCCCAGAGAAAGCAAGAAGGATGTAGAAGCAACCGAGGATGATTCCTGGTCACCCTTGGTCTTCCACAATGACATACAGTGCCCTCTGACATACACACAAACACACACACACACACACTAAAATACGTTTAAAAACCTAGAAAATCCCCAACAACATAGCAACATTCAAAAATAAAATGTTCAAAAATAAAAATGGTAGCACACTTTTACATAATGTTAGTTAATAGAGACATTTATACTATAGTGTAAATGCTGTACTTTACCTGAGAAAACACATGAAGTTTGCTTGTGGAAGTGGATATCTGAAACTATTGTGAATTGTGGAAGGCTTTCTAAAATCTGATATACAGTAACATCAGATGTAGATGGATATGGCATAGTTTGGCTCACAATATACAGGGTGAACTAAGGTAGTTGATGGATACTTGACGTTTGCAGTGTGCTGAACATGCTACAGGACTTGTTTCAGCTATGTTCTGCTTTGTGCTCACTTCATTTTCTAGCAGATGCAATTCCATGGAAGGAAACAAGATTTGAAATGATACACATAATTCCCTCATATATTAATCACATTAAAGCAAATGTGTTTTCAAAATAAGCATTAGTGCAGAATGTAGGGTTCGATGTCTGACTAGATATTGTGAAGGATGACTAGGTTATATATGGGTAGCTCTTTTTTTTAAGCCAGGGCTCTGGTCTTCCACATAGTATCTGAGACACTTTCCTCTTCTATGCCATTATATGATAAGGTGATTTAAACTACTGTTTCCTTTTGTGAGATGCAGGCTAATTCACTCTAATTAGTATTTTCTATTCAAGGATGGTAAATATCAAATCTCTAATTTGTGATCGAATCACTTTGATACTTAAATGGAGGAAGCCTGTTGTAGAATTAATAATAGAGGGCCTAAGAGTTGGCCCAGCAGTAAAGGCACCTGCCCACAAACCTGGCAACCTAGTTCAATTTTGAGAACCCACATGGTGAAAAGAGAGAACCAACTTGCAGTAGCACCTTTCTGAGTTCCACATGTGTTCCATGCCACTCAGGAGCCTGCTCTTCTCTTTAAAAAAAAAAAAAAAAAGTAGTAGGTCACAATCTGAATTCTGACTCCCATAGCACTTATCAATCAATACCAATCATTGTTTCTCCCCTTCTTCATGCCTTTAGAGGTGGTAGGTATCAGAACCAGGACCTGTCATATGATAAACTCCCCTTCCTTCCTTTTGAAAAAGATTGGTTGACAAATATGAATACACACAGAGAAACAATACTTTGTTTATTTGGTATGGTTCCATTGTCTGGAAACTGGCATGGAGCTCTTTAACTTTCTAACTGTGGGTTTATAAGTGTGTGCCATCACAGGTAGCTAAAAAGCAATAGATTTAAAACCTACTTTACAAGTTAGATAGATGTGTGAAAAGGACTGGCAAATGGTAAAGCATATTTTAGTACTTTTCTTATAGTGTGTGATGTATTATGAACATGCGTATGATGAATTGACTCCATATTCATTTTATATTGTATTTAATTGTATGTCTTCTTGATTTTTTTATTTTTTTATTTTTATTTTTATTTTTTTTGCTATTTGATTTATATAGATTTGTCTATGTGCCCACATGTGCTGAGCTTGCACTCTGGGTCTCATGATGTATTTAGTACCACAAAACCATACTTTGCCTGTATTTTTATTTAACTTTAGATTATGCTTCATTTTTTCCTTTAGTTTCTTTTTAATTTTTTGGCAGGTGTGTGTAGATTATGCTTCATTTTTTCCCTTTAGCTTCTTTTTAGTTTTTTTTTGGCAGGTGTGTGTGTGTGTGTGTGTGTGTGTGTGTGTGTGTGTGTGTAGATGTCAGAACAGCTTGAGGTTGTTTCTTACCTTCCATCATGTAAGCTCTGAGTATGGAACTCTGATCATCAGGCTTTACCCACTGAACCAATTTCTTTACCCACTGAACCAATTTCTTTCCTTATTTAGGTTGCTACTTTTTTTTGTCATTTAACACTTTTTCCTTTTTTTTAAATATCCCTCCATCCATTCATCCATTCATCTATCCATCTATCTGATTAAGGCACAGTTTATTTGGAAGAAAGAAACAGGAGAACTCACGGGCTCCAGACATGGAGTACCATGCGGGGCAAGAAGCTGAAAAAGAACTCAACGGGCTCTAGACATGGAGTGTGATGAAGGGCAGGTGCCCTTAATATTTATTTGAAAGAGAGTGGTGGGGTGAGATCTAAAGCGAACACCCAAATGCATGTCATGGCACGTGGGTGGAGGTCAGAGGACAACTTTGGAAGTCAATTCTCTCTTTCTACCAGGTGGGCTTGAATCAAACTTGGTGACCAGGTTTGCATGCTAGCGCCTCATCTGCTTTGCTACCTTGACTGCTTTGTTTCCTTATGTGTGGATTACGTCGTCTTTACTTTTTAAAAATCTCTTACAACTTTTTAAAAGTTATTTTACTTTGTGATCTTTTTTAAACATATGCTTTTTTTCCCTCATTGACATCTTCGTTTTAGGTGTCAATAAAGTTTGTAATTAAATATAATACATACTTAGTAGCAGACCTTTTTGACGTTTCCTCAGTTGTCTAGGTTTGATAAAGCTTAGTCATGCACTGGATTCTCAGGAATGCTTTTGGAAATATTTGTTGAGTCTCTTACATGTTTAAACTGGCTGTCTATATCCCTGCTATTTGAGGAATAGTATGGCTGGTTATAAAATCTACAAAATCCTTGATATAAATCCTGTTAGTTTCTTGAAATAGCTTCCTGCTATTATTTGTTACTGATGGCAACATGTGTATTTGTTTCTTTATTTTTTAGAGGTAGGTGTGTGTGTGTGTGTGTGTGTGTGAGAGAGAGAGAGAGAGAGAGAGAGAGAGAGAGAGAGAGAGAGAGAGAGAAAGGACACTGTGTCCCTGTGGAGGTCCAAGGGTGACTCCAGGAATCATCCTGGATTGCTTCTACCTTCTTGCTTTAGTTCTGGAATTTCTCAGACTCCTCCCACTAGGGCTAGAAGTGCAGGCCTTTACCTTTTCCGCTGGGCATTTTTACATGGAACCTGAGATCTGAACTCAGGACCTTCTTTCTGCTTGTGATACACAGTCTTAACCCCTGAGCCATCTCTCCAGCCCAAGACTGCATTCTTTTAAAGTGATTTTTTTGAGAAGGAAATGTAGTTTTCACATCAATTGGTGGAAAGATATTATTAGAGAAAATAACCATGTAATTTTAGTGCCAAATCTAAATTGTATATTCAGTCACATGTCACCTAATGATGGGATATGTTCTTTTAAGGTGTCATCATTTTGTTTTCTCTCATGGACAACGTATAGTGAATTTATAGAAACCTAGTTGGTATAGGTCGGTCGTTTGTATCCCTTGTTGCAGTCGAGATGTAAAGGTAAGATGTATGAACCTACTGCTGGAATAGCATGCGTTTTGTTTTAGGGGAAATTTTTTTAATGAATAGAAGGTACATTAAATGATTTATAGTATAATGACTATGCAAACTAGTAAGTGACTTGACATAGTTAGGCACAAGTGTCACCTTGACAGTTGAGGGTTTGAGCTCTGGATATATTGGTAGAGAATTAATGGTTAAGTCCAGAGCAGACCTTTGGAGATTGTCTAGGTGATCGGGGGAGGCCCAGCTCATGGTGGGTGGGATTAATCCTGAAATAAAATACAGAGAGCTGGCTGAAAAAGTTGGCATCCTTGTGGATACTTGGCCAGACATGCTGGTCTGGCAAGTAAGGATTGTCCATCTCTCAGCTGTTGTGTAGAGATGGTGTGGCCAGTTCCCTTGGCCTGGTGTTGGTGTGAATTCTCCTGCTAAGGAGGACAAACAACTGTAACCAGGAATTTGAAGAGAAAATAAACCTCTTGTTCCCTGAAGCTGTTTGATGGTGATTTTATAGGCAACCATGCAGGCTAACTGCAGCATCACTTTCATAATCCAGAATGACAGTATGCACTTAACTATGTGCCACAGTCACATGCCTGACTGCACTAGTTCTTCAGTACCAACATCACCAGACTATAGCACATTGCTCTATGACGTTACCACAGCTACATCATCATGCGCATGTTTAATTGTGATCTTATGGGGGCTATTGTCATTGAGGGAAGTGTGCAGTATATAGGACTTCATTTTTTGTGTGATTACAGTCTGTTCATATAAGCAGCTTAGGTTCATTTTTGGAGAACTGCTTTTTTCCCCCATTGTAGCAAGGATTTAGGAAAGGATAATGAACATCACTTTACATGGTTTGCTTTCTAGCTTTTGACAGCTTGTCAAAAGAGAATCTCTAACCTCCATTCCTCTTCCCTGTAGGGTCTTGTGCAGTCAGGTCATGTGCTGTACTACTGAGCTGCACTTCTCACCCCTTATTCAGATTTTTATGAGTGAAATTTGAGATTAGTATTTTAAAAAATTAATGCAATGATTCTTAATATTAAAAGTCCAAGAGTACAGACACAGTCACTGAGCACATACTGCAGGTGGGTGGTGGGGAGAGGGCTGAGAGGAGAGGCAGAGATTGATACTGAGTGTTTTGAGACAGTCTCTGAATCGGAGTTCACTGTTTCAGTTAGACTGGCTGTCCAGTGAACCACTGGGATTCCCTGATGCGGTGTTGGAGTTAGCTGAAGTTACATTACAGATCTTCTATACTCCTGATTTTTATGTGGGTACCAGAGATCCAAACCCAAAATCTTATGCATATGTAATAAGCATTTTATTCACAGAGCCATTTCCTCCACCTCTATAAGTTCTTAACATTGTGGGTTTCAGATGTCTTGTTCTCCTAGTATCATTGTGATACTTAGTTTGGCTTTGGCATGATGGATGGTTTGCACCCTCTGAGAATAAAGTCTTAATTTACCCCTCTCATCTCTGCTTGGCTGTGTTGATTGCCTTGCCATAGGCAGGTTATAATTTTCCTTTGAATTTTATTTTGTGAGACTCTGGGCCATCAGTTAGATTGTTTGTTTTTCCTGCTTGTAATTTGTTTAGATTCCTGGATCTATGTGTTTGTTTTTTAGCTAGTTCAGCCACAGAAAATATTTTATTATTTTATTTTACTTTGACAAGATCTTATGTAGACCAGATTAGCCTCAAGACTCTCTGAGAATGATCTTGACTCTCTGACCCTCTGCCTCTGTCTCCAGAGTTGGATCCTTGTAATGTCTCACTACCCAGTGGTTCTGTCCTGCCGTAGAGGCTAGCACTGGGCCAGTTGAGTACACATGGATTTCTAGTGTGTTTCCCACCTTGGTCTGTATGCTTTTCTGGCACTAGTTATAAGTATATACTAGAGCAGGTCTCTTGACCATTCTCTTTATTCTCTAGACTCGCATTTTGAATAGTTTCTGTCGCTATGATTTCAAGTCTTCTGTAATGTTTTTTTACAATCACAACAACTTCAACTTCATTGCAATGTCCATAACATTTTTAGTCCATGTAGTTAATTTTTACTTTAGGTATTTTTCTATTCTAACATTTCCATTTTTCTATTCAGATTTCTTTGTTTTTGGTTGCACTTATGTTTTTCCTTAAATTCTTAAATATCGTGTGATTGTAACTTTCTGAAAATCTTTGCTGCTTCCATTATTTTCTTTTTTAAAAACTTAGCTTGCTTTTTCCAAGATTTGTTTTTAAACTTTATTTATTTATTTTTTGAATTTATTTATTTATTTATTCAATTGTGCGTGCGTGTGTGTAGAACCACAGATGAATTCGGGAACCACCATGGATGCCTCCACCTCCTCCTCGTTTACTCTGCCCCGGGATTCACAGGCTCCCCCCCCTGCTTCCGCCCAGGGTGTCTATACGTGGGGTCTAGGATCCGAACTCAGGACCTTCCGCCTGCACGGCAGAGGCTTAACCCCTGAGCCACCTCTCCAGCCCCTGTTTTTAAGCTTTAATAAAGGTAGTTCAGTACTCCTAAGGACCAGGCAGTCTGGATTTATGCTGAATCCAGGAATGTTTAATGAAGTATGGAGGTTCCTCCACAGACTGACAATGGAACTTAAATAGTTGTTTGGAATTCCAGGGTCTCCCAGCCAGTATATGAGCACCTGTACCTGTTAGACTTGCACTATTAGTCCTTTGCGCCTGTCTTCAGTAGACTCTTGGCCTGTACCTGCCCAGCTTAGTATTTAACCAAAGCTTGTAGACATTTCTAAAGTTTGTCCATCTATCCTTCTCTCTGGTGACCTATTCCAAAGACTCTAGCTTTCCCAGCAGCTTTTTTTTTTCTTTTTTTAACTTTTTAGTGTGTGTGTGTGTGTGTGTGTGTGTGTGTGTGTGTGTGACAGAGAGAGAGAGAGAGAGAGAGAGAGAGAGAGAGAGAGAGAGAAGAGAGGGGGGGGGCACCGTGTTTCCTGTGGAGGACCAGGGGTGACTTCTGGAATCAATTCACGATTGCTTCTACCCCAGCAGTTTCTTTTACCTGCTTGGTATGTCAGACTGCTGAGCTATTTCTTCCTCCCAAATCTATAGTCTGGAAAATTCATAGCAGAATAAGGGATTTTTTAAGATTTACCTCACTTCCTTTCTGAGACAACAGTCACATATGTATTTTTTTGTCCAACAGACGAAAATAGTTATTTTCATATTTGCTTTCCAGTTACATGCTTGGCAGGAGTGATCTGGTGTCGTTATTGCTATACATTTGGAAGTAGAAGTCTCAGTGCATGGGTGCCAGAATTTGGCACATGAGATTTTGTTAGAACAATTCAGTCTATTTTAATTATATCCTATTTGCTTCATTTTTCTCTATACCATGATGATTTATATAGTTGCCTATACAATGAGATTTTAAGTTAACTTTTAAAATTTTTCATGTTTTCTACCTTGGGAGTTTCTTATGTTAGTGGTTTTCTTTTTATGCTATTTTAAACAGTTCTGAATAGCCTAGGCACTGCATTAGAGAGGTTGATTTTGTGGTTATAATAGTATTGGCTGTGAAGCTAGATTGTTTGGGTTTAATTTTTCCCCCTTTTCTGAAATGTTGTATCATCTTGAGAAAGTCAGTAAACCTCTTTTAAACTCAAGTTATTTCATGTAAAATGGAGATAATAATAACTAATCTACTTTGTAGTATTAAGATTAAACAAATACTTTTTAACTTTTTTTTATTATTTATTCAATCGTGCGTGTGTGCGTGCGTGTGTAGAACCACAGACGAATTTGGGAACCACCATGGACCGCCTCCACCTCCTCTTTGTTTACTCTGTCCCGGGATTCACAGGCTCCACCCTATCAGGACCAGAAACGCAGGCCGCCCCCGCTTCCGCCCGGTGTCTATACGTGGGGTCTAGGATCCGAACTCAGGACCTTCTGCCTACAAGGCAGAGGCTTAACCCCTGAGGCACCTCTCCAGCCCCTAAACAAGTACTTTAGCATTTAGCATAGTGTATAATAATCAGGAAATAGTAGGTGTAGACTGTTGTTATTAAGAGCCATAAGGTAGATTACATAGTTGTTTTTATTGACTGGAGCCAATATTTGAAACCCGAGTTGTTTGATTCCACAGTTGACCTCTTCACAGTTCCCTTAAGTATTCCAGTTCCCAGTGTTTATGTAAGAATTAGCTCAGAATATAATGTTAGGGTTGGTGATAACTTGTGACTTATATATTAGATTATATAGTTAGCCCTGTATATTCTCACGTCCAGGGATTGAACCAAAATATCTAGGAGAGACAGCATGGCTTAGTGGGTAATGGTGCCTGTGTACAAACCTTGAAATCTGTGAGTTTGAGTCTTAGAGTCCTGTTGGTGAAAGGATTGTACTGACTTCTGAAAGTTGTCCTCTGACTTCCTTGAGCACAGTGTGCCACAGTTGCAGCTGCTTTTCCTCTATGAAAAATAAATAGGGGAAAAATTGTGTGTGTACTGGTCATGTATAGACTTTCCTATAATTCAGTTATTTGCTAATATATTAATGTGGAAATGGTTTAAAATACATACAAGCATGTGCATGGATTATATGTAAACACACCATTTTACATAAGGAACTTAAGCATCATATAGATCTCCTACCAGCCTTCTATTAATACCAGAGGACTTATGTATATAGCATTAGGTACCCGCTTTGGTAAGCTTAAGACTTTGATACAAAAGCCACTAATAAAGTGTCAAATTTAAAAGGGTGCTTTTGAACCAGAGAGTGTGGCATGCATGTGTAGGGCCCCCACTCTGTAAAATGAAACTGGAAGCTCTAGAGTTGCAGGCCATTTTGGGGTAGATATCAACATTCTGTTTTAAAAAAGAAAAAGGGAGCTGAGGACATGTTTTGGCGGGTGTAGCACTTGATGAACATACTTGATAATCTCAATTTGGGTCCCTATTTCCCATGTAAAAGTTGGACACAGTGGTGTAAGTGCCTATAATCTGGCATGAAGTTGGACGGCAGAGAATTGATGAAAATCTCTAGGAGCTCTTGGGCCAGCCAACTGGCTTTATGTACAAACAGCAAAGAAACCAGGTCTCTAACAAGGTAGAACGATATTTGAAAGTTGTCCTCTGACCTTCATGTATGTGCTTGCCCTCTCATGCATTTAGTCACACACACATACACTTACCTTAAGAAAAAGAAAAAAATGAGGGTATGGTTTGTATGTAATAGCTCATTTTTATTTTAATAATAGCACTTTAGATGCCCTTGTCATTTTAATTTTTTTTTTGTAATACCAGCTAGTAAACCTTACACCTGTTCTTTCCCCTATCTTTTGGTGAGTGTGTGTTTATAATTTTTTGGAGCATAAGATTGGAAATGCTGGATTGAATAGTATCTGTATAGTTAATTTTGTTATATATTGCCAAATTAATTTATGTGTGGGTGCATACTCTGGGTTTTACTCTCTGGAGACAGAGTCTGTGAACCTGGAGCTTGACTGATGGCCAGCAAGCCTCAGCAATCTATCTGCCCTAACAGCACTGATACTACAGGCACCATGACCACACCTGCCTTCTTGTAATTTTATCTTTTTTGTTTTTTCCAGTGCTGGGGACCGAACCCAGGGCCTCGCGCTTGCTAGGCAAGCGCTCTACCTGAGCTAAATCCTCAACCCCCACACCTGCCTTCTTAATGTGGGTTCTGTGGATTTTAACTCAGGTCATAATCGCACACCAACCACACATACACACTGAGCCATCTCCCCAGCCTTTGTTTTATTTTATTTTTGAGGCAGGGTCTTTCTTTGTAGCCTAAGCTACAAACTTTTAACAATCCTCCAGCCTCACTCAACTTCTTGAATGGTACCATGCCAAGCTCAACAACAGTAGCTTTTAAAACTAGCTGTATTTGGTATATTTTATACCATAAAATTCTTACTGCCAACAGTTTTAAAAGTATTAAGAATATATTCTGGATGTAACACCTCAAGATATGTTTATTGCAAATATCCTCTACCTGACTTTCTGTTTTATCTATTGTATATTTTTATGCGTTTTCTTTTTAGTTTCAGTCTGGGTATTGTATATTATAACTTCCAGGTCATTCGTTTTTTTCTTTTGAAATATAGTCTACTTTAATCTTATTGGATAACGTAGTCATGTACTCCTCTTATGTGTTTTTATTTATCTCTTTGCTTTTTATTTAAGTTAAAATAATGGTTTTGTTAACCTCATGGTTTCTTTTACCTGCCCTAATTCAGTCATTAAATTTTGTTTTGGTTATGGGTCATGTCTCTGTCTCTGCTTTTCTAGAAATTTTGACAGTTGTTCTACCTTACAAATTTTACGTGACTTTTTTTGGGTTGCTATAGTCTTTAAAAGATTAGAATTCGTTGTGGTAGGTAGTAAAGATGCTTACATTATAATCTGAGGCTTTGGTAGGTAGGCCTGACTTAACATTCAGGTATATTTAATGTCTGTTACTTTCTGACTTGGAAGTCCTGCCTCAGCCTCCTGAGTCCAGAGATTTTACACTTGGCTGCAGTGTGTGCTTCTGTGTTTTATTTGAGAACAGGGAGGGGAGGAGAAAGAGAAGGGTGTAGTACATACGCATTCCATGGCACACAAGTGTCTGAGTTATGATAGGGAATCCTGGTTTTAACTGTAACCTCTTTTAATATTTAGGTGGGGTGCATGAGTATGTGTATGCATGTTTGCATGTGTGTAGGCACATGTGTATGTGCACAGAAGACTGAAGCACAAGGGTGATTATTTTGAACCTGGTATCATAAACCTAGAATGCATTAGAGCTAATCTAATTAGCCAGCTTGCTCTAGAGATTCCCAGGCCTGCATTTTTGGATGCTGGAATTACAGAAGCCAGCATGCTCACCTAGCATGGCCTGGCATTTTACATGAGATCTAGAGATCTATACGTCTGTCTTTTTGCTTGTGTGACAAGCACTTGAACTGCTGAGCTATCTCCCCAACCCAACTGTTATGTCTTTCACAGGCAGAGTTTTTTTTTCCCCATCATATGTAGTAATTCTTTAAAAGTATTTTTTTGTAAGACATGTAAGAAACTGTTCATTGTCTCCCCCTGTCTCTAAACTTAAGCAATCATGGCCCTCTGTTCTCTTTGACTTTTTGCCTTGTTGCTACTAATCATTTTCAGACACATGATTCTTAAGATAATTGTAAACTTCTGGCTGTTAAAAATGAGAGTTACAACTTCTTCGTTCAAACATTGCCCACTTGGTTTTCCAAATTCCTCTGTGTAGTTGTATCAGTACTTTTAAAATAATTAAAGTGTGTGTGTGTGTGTGTGTGTGTGTGTGTGTGTGTATGGGTGTGTGTGTCTGCCTGTGTCTATGTATCAGAGGGCACTGTGTGTGCCTGTGGAGGCCCGAGGCCCAAGAGGGATGTCGAGAATTATCCTGGATTGCACTATCCCCTGGATTTTGCTCGTTGCTTTGCTCTGGAATCTCCCAGACTTGTCTTCCAGGACCAGTATAGGCCGCTGCCATTTCTTTCTGGAGTTTTTACATGGGACCTAGGATCCAAACAGAACCTTCTTAACCTCTGAGCCATCTCTCTATCCCAAAACATGTTTTTATTAATCAAGATAGGAACTACTGAAATTAACATTGTCAATGAGAAATAAGTCTATTCTTGTAACATTAAAAGACTGTGCTTTGGGTTTTGAGTACTTTTAAAAATATTTTTTGCATCCTGCTGGTTTTGAAGGTGTTTTTCTAAACTAAGTTGAGGTGCTTGAAGAAGTGGTAGTTGGCAAGTGACAGGCCAGATATATGGTAAGTGAGGCAAAACATCTAAGCTTTTGTTCAACATTCGAAGTGTTGATTGTATCACGTGGAGTGTGGCCCTTTCTGTCAGCAGTGCTAGCTGAGATGTGGCGGTTCTCAGGACATCTCATGGGTTTGCTGAGCTCACTTCTCGGTATGATGGATCATACCAGCAGCAACCCAGCAGACAATGACCATGACCATTTTTTGGCGCAAGTGCTTTGGACTTTCTTTTTATTTCAACCACTGAAAGTCAATTTTTCATTGCACATCACATTCTGTTGGGGAAATGGCTCATTGCCATTTCTAATTTTTCACCTTTCCAATTTGCTTCAAATGTTGACCAGTTATTAAAGATTGCTCTTCAGTTGACTGTTGTGGCCTCTATGCACCTTATCTTCGGGGCTGTCCTCACCTTTGCAAAACTTGAAGCTACTGCACTGTACACTCATCAGTTCCTGAGCCAAGTGTTCATGTTGCATTATGATCCACTTTGAATTTTAAAAAAAATCACATACCACTTTTTGTCTAACATTTCCATGGTATAAATAAACAAGTTAATAAGTAACTGCCAAAAACCTAAAGCAGAAAATGTGTAGTAAAATGAAGTATACCAAAACTATATTATTTAAGAATCACAGTTTCAAACAGCAAGTTTAAACAATGCAAAAACCACATTTATTTTTTTACCATCTTTAAGCAGTGCGTATATTGTTTTTTATTAAGCTAAATTTCTCATTAAAATCTTATGTTGCTGTTTTTCTTGGAGCTAATATCTGTTTCATCTAGTTAGTTGCTTAGTTTTCTGTAGACCTGCTGCTTGTTTTCTTCAAATGTGAGTATATTTCTGTATCCTTACTAAACAGTTTCCACATTGCTAATTTCAACAGTTGCTTTTTTTTCTAAGAAAGCTCTTCCATTACATCCTTCCAATTCTGCTCCAATTTTTAATGGCTAATACTTGGTTCTTCTTTTGTATTTTCTTTACCAAATTCCATATTTTCTTTTTAAAATTTGTTTTAATTCCTTTTGACAGACCTAAAATTTACCTTTCTGGGGCAGTCTTTTTAAAAAGTCACTTTATTCATATATTTGACTGATAACAGTTATTAGTGATCCATTTTGAGGGTCAGTGTTTTTTAGCTTGCAATGTTTTTTCATTATTTTGGAACAAATATCAGTACCATTCTGACAAAAAAGGATCCTTTTTATGTGATTTTCTGTTTTCTCCCTCTTTACTCTCTCCTCCATCTATGATATACCCATAGTGTGGGGTTCTTTTTTTCCATTCATTTTCCATGTACTTGTTTGGCTTGATAAGCTTAAAAGATTTCTTTAGTTAAAAAATAGGTTCATGGGGGCTGGAGAGGTGGCTCAGGGGTTAAGCTTCTGCATTGCAGGCGGAAGGTCCCAAGTTTGGATCCTAAACCCCATGTATAGACGATGGGCGGAAGTGGGGGGCGGCCTGTGTTTCTGGTCCTGGTAGGGTGGAGCCTGTGAATCCTAGGGCAGAGTAAACAAGGAGGAGGTGGAGGCCATCCATGGGGGTTCCCGAATTCGTCCGTGGTTCTACACCCCCCCACACACACACACACTCATACAGGCGCACACAAGCACAATTGAATAAAAAAAAGATTAAAAAAATAGGTTCAAATATAATTCCATGTCTTTTTGTTTTCATTTTCTCTTTGAATAGCACTGGATTTTTTGATGTTAGCTTATAATTTTATTTTTTCTAATCTTTTTAAATACAATTTCTAATTATTAAAGAACATAAGGGTATTTTTATAGTTAATTTAATAATTTGATTTTCCATAAGCCTGATATACTTTATTACATGGAAAGAAATTATTATCTTTTTTAATCTGATCTATATTTTTTGTTCTGCTTTTAACTTTCTGTATTGCCCTTTGTGCTTATTCATAGTGACCATTATTTTATTTTTGGTGTTGAGAAATGGAATCCAGGGCTCACAAGTGCTAGGCAAATACTGTATTATTGCTAAGTTATATACCTATCCACTTTTGGTGGCCTATTAGTAGGACTTAGAAGAATCTGCAAGTAACATTCTGTTATATTCAACAGCACAAAAATTTAACATTGAATTTATGCAATTTTTTGCATTTTGTGGTAAACTTACATTTTTCTTTTTTGCTTTAACAGAGATGTTATGAACATAAACAGTACAGAAATGGGTTGAAGTTCTGTAAACAAATCCTTTCTAACCCCAAATTTGCAGAGCATGGAGGTAAGAACAAATGCTGTGGACTTTTTAAATGGATTCAGTTTTCCTGCATACTTGCTTGGTTTTTATTAGGCTCTATTATTCAGTTGTCTATATTTTTCCAGAATGGACCTTTTAGCCTTTAATCCCTATGAGAAGGTAAAATTCAATAATTAGTTTTGAGTTTAAGAATGATAACACATTCCATTTGAATTCTGGTTCATTCCTATTTTTAATATTAGTTCCTTAGGAACAGCAGAAGAATCTAGTAGTATGTTTATTAAAATTCCTTACAAGAAAAATTTACTTTTATACTTTGAACTAATTTTTTTTTTCTTTCAATGTATTTGTTCAGAAGTGACTATTTGCTCTTCATATTGTATTTTAAACAATTTTTTTGCAGCTGTGTCATGTTTTGGACATTTGTGTATTCAAATGGATAGCTTTTACCTGAATGAAGGTAGATAACAAAGGTTTTTTTTAAATAAGTTTTTTGTTGAATAGTTAGTCATGTCACTAAATTTGTAAAGAAACAAAGGAAAAATAAAGTTTTGTGGGTGAGTCTGGTTTGTATAGATTTAGGAAACCATTGCCCATCAGAATTCACATTGTGTTCTTAGTATTAAAATAGGGTGGGGAGGAATAGTTACTTAATGGTTTCCCTTATTCTTTTGCTTGCATGTACTATTCAGTTTCTGCTTAAACTGTGCTTGTTTGGTGATGGAAAGCAATCAAAGTAAAAGTACTCAAATTTATATTATCAAAAGACATCTTCAAGTGTCACCTGGATTAAGTGTATATTAATTTCATATGTATGTGTATTATTAGTAATGTGACCTTTACTAATATAATCACCATAATTTCATTAGCAAAATGTATCTTATCATTTCTAAAGTACAGTTTTCCTCATATTATCTCATTTCTAAAATACTCCTTTATTCCATATTATATGGCCAAATAGGAGGTGCTATAATTTCACTGAAAATATTTCCCAGCAGTGCATCCTTAGCACCTCTCTTTTGTTGTTTTGGTTTTTTGAACTGTGGTCTTGCTGTGCAGCCCATTCTGGCCCCAACAACACAACCCTCCTGTCGCTACCTTCCAGGTGCTGGGTTACACGTGAACATCACCACATTGTATATTGTCTTTCTCTTTTATTTCCAGTTAATTTTTTTATAAGTTATAAATTCTTTTGTGTTAACAATTAGAAAAGTAAGCCACAGTGAATTTTTTTAATTTTTTCATTGGATATATTTTATTAGAAGTATTTTTTCTTTTCTAAAATATTCTCCACATTTTTGTTTTTATTTTACTTTTGTGTGCGCTTGTGTTTGTGCACGTGTGGTCCTGTGCATTTGAATGTGGAGGTGTCTTTTATTATTTGTTCTCTACCCTTTTTCGAGAGATTTTCTCATTGAACATAGAGGCAAGGCTGGCAATTGAGCTCCCTGGATCTACCTATCTCTTCTCTTCTCAGTGTTGGGCTTCCAAACATGTGCTGCTACACCTAGCTTTTATGTGGATGTTTGGGATCTGAACTCAGGTCCTTTTGCTTGCACAGCAGGCTTTTGACCTATTGAGCTGTGAACTTACTATTATATTGTATACTTACAGTAATCTCAAAGAATCTTGTAATATATTTTATAGTAAATAAGAAATGTAGGTGATTTATGTGTATATTTTAATATAATTTAGGTTCTCAGAAATAAGGCATGTTTTCAACATAGTATTTTATATTTTACTTTTTTAAAATGTAGTCCGTGTGTGTGTGTGCATGTGCTCGCGCGCGCGTGTTTGTGTGTGTGTGTATCTGAGGGCAATGTGTATTTGTAGAGACTCAAGGGTGACTTTTAAATCATCCTGGATTGTTCTATCTCTATCTCCTTTTTGCTTCTAGTGCTAGAAGTACAGTCTGCTGCCATTTCCACCTGGCATTTTTACATGGGGGATCTGGGATTTGAATACAGGTCTTTCTCTTTGCAAGGCAGAGGCTTAAACCCCTAAGCCATCTTTCCAGTCCGAATTTCTTATTTTAAAGGAATTGTTGATTGAAAAAAATAATCTTAAGCATTCCCCTATGTGATTTTGTATTTCTAGATTATGTGATCAGATGTTTGTACATTTTATATGTTTTCATCTTAAAAACAACAGACAAACAAAAATAAAAAATGTAGAAGAGCCTCTAAGAAGAATCCAGAAGCTTCTATTGACTTCATTTGCCAGTTTTTTAAAATATTTTAATTCTTGCAGACCTGGGAAAAACCCTAGTAATCATCTAGGAAAATATAAATCTAAGCATAATATAGTATTTTTTTGAGATTATAGGTACTTTCGTTATTAATTTTATTTTTAATGTTTAATCCCCCCCCTTTGTCATTAAAACTAGAAACCCTGGCTATGAAAGGATTAACATTGAACTGTTTGGGAAAAAAAGAAGAAGCATATGAATTGGTTCGTAGAGGTTTGAGAAATGACTTGAAGAGTCATGTATGTATCCTTTTTGACGTATATTAAAGGCCAAGAGAAATGTTTGAGCTAAAGCTAGAGGTTGGAAGTGTGGCTTTTTCTTCCAGTGTGACTCCAGAGGAAACTGTTTCATACAAGGAACTTTTTAAAAAAATATTTTATCTATCTATCTATCTATCTATCTATCTATCTATCTATCTATCTATCTATCATCTAGTGTGTGTGTGTGTGTGTGTGTGTGTGTGCATGCGCGCGTGCGCACGCTTTATCCCTATGGAGGTCCAAGGATGACTTTGGGAATAATTCTGGATTGCTTCTGTGATTTCCCTGGATCCATCCACCAGAGCCAGAAGTGCTGGCCACCGCTATTTTCTGCTTGGCGTTTTTATGTGGGACCTGGGATCCAAACTCTGGACCATCTACTTGCATGCAAGGCAGAGTCTGAATCCCTGAGTCATCTCTCCAGCTCCAAGAACGGAATCA
The DNA here is from genome assembly GCA_023101885.1 of Typhlomys cinereus. Taxonomy (NCBI): domain Eukaryota; kingdom Metazoa; phylum Chordata; class Mammalia; order Rodentia; family Platacanthomyidae; genus Typhlomys; species Typhlomys cinereus. Next base: position 1,607,835 of record JALPQD010000438.1, on the reverse strand, counting down.
TTTAACACATCTTTCAAGTATTAGCAATCTCCTGGCACAAGTGCATACGAAATAAATAATCTGCTAAAGGAAAATACTAGATGCCTATATAGAACAATTTTAAGTGTTACATAAAATGTTTTGACTTGTTCAAAGGATTACTAGTGGTGCTGGAGAGGTGGCTCAGGGGTTAAGCCTCTGCCTTGCAGGTGGAAGGTCCTGAGTTCGGATCCTAGACCCCACGTATAGACACCAGGGCGACCTGAGTTTCTGGTCCTGGTAGGGCGGAGCCTGTGAATCCTGGGACAGAGTAAACAAGGAGGAGGTGGAGGCGGTCCATGGTGGTTCCCGAATTTGTCCGTGGTTCTACATATACACATACATACACACACACACATGCACACACGCATACATGCACAATTGAATAAATAATAAATAATAACATTTTTTAAAAAGAAAAGTAACCAAGGGCTTAATACTGTTGTAGATATCCTTTCAATTTTAAAGATTATATCAGCATTCTATGTATTTAATTCCTCTTGATGGATGTAACTTTAACTTTTAACCAAGATATATTTTTTTAGGGGTTAAAAATCAGAGTCTACAAGGTCCTGGAAATGCCCAGAGGAGCTCAAATCTTAAGAATTCAGGAAGATAGATCCAGAAGAGGGAGGGCCATGTTCCAGCCACCTGAGAGGATTTTTGTTAAGCTTTAATTGCTCTGCCACTTGTGATCGTGATCATGGTTATTTTCAATTAATATTTATAAAGTTCAATATATAGTTTTAATTCTGCATGTCATTACCTTGCTCATACTGTGAGGATCTCAGATCTAAAATTCACGTAGTTCAAGCCTAATTTCTGAAACACTGTTTCTAGAAAGGAAAGTGGATTTTTTGTTTTCGATTTCCATAAGTTTTAGAAAGATTAGTAGGAAGGAATAGAAAAGTAGGTGGTAGTGGATTGAGTGTTATAATAATTTAGATACAACGCAAAAAGAATTTGTATTAGGTGGGTGAGATTTTTCCCCCTCTTATATCATTTTTACAAGCTGCTTAATGTCCTTTCCTTTTAGTTCTTAATTTTATTAATGACTTTAGTTCTCCAAGTTTCCTGGGAGATCATTTGAAATTGTATTTATTTGTAGGTTGTGTTCTTAACTAAATTCCTTTAGGTTGGCATGTATATGGCCTTCTTCAGAGGTCAGACAAGAAATATGATGAAGCTATTAAGTGTTACCGAAATGCACTAAAATGGGATAAAGACAATCTTCAGATTTTAAGGGATCTTTCCCTATTACAGATTCAAATGAGAGATCTTGAGGGCTACAGGGTAAGTAAAATAGAACAGTTGTTTTTTTAATTCTAAAATTTTCATCATTTATAACTTTTTTAACCTTTCCATTGTTTGAGCAAAGTTTAATTGACTTCTCCATTCTAGTGATTATTTCTGTGATTGGAATAGTCAGATCTAAAAGTAAATAATCTTAGTATAAGACAGATTTGTATTACTGTGCAGTATTATTTATTCACTCTGCTAAAAAAAAACATTAATACTTAAGGCCTTTGTAATTGATCTTTATTTCTGCATTGTGGTAAGCAAGCTTAAAAATTTTTGTTTGTTTCTCCTTATTCACTTAAGACTTAATATGGTTTAGTAGCTTCCGTTTAACCTTTGAATTGATCTTTATTTATGTGGTCACTCTTCGATGTTTCATTTTTCCATGGTGATATCTGCCGAGCCATTTTCCCTATACATCTTAATTAAATGTTGGGACAATTTACTTTCAAAAGACTATTTGAGTACTTTTTTTTCCTTAATCATTCACTCTTTTTGAATAGAAAAATCAGGAAATACAGAAGGGATCTGGTATTAAGTTGTTTTAAAAAAAAGTTTAAGTATCATTGAAGACCTCAAAGTATTCTTTTGCCTACATAAAGCTACACAATAATGGATATTAAAGCTTTTCTAAAATTTTCACCATCATTATACTATAAAATTTGTGTGAGTAGCTTGATACGATCTTTTGTTTTCTTAAGATACAGGGCATTGAATCCATGGCTTGCGTAGTCTTTTAAGGGAACATTTTCTTTCTTTAAATTTAAATCAAAGAAAGTTTTTTTGTTTTGTTTTTTTCCTTAAAGGAAACAAGATATCAGTTACTTCAGCTTCGACCTGCACAGAGAGCATCATGGATTGGTTATGCTATTGCATACCATTTATTAGAAGATTATGAAATGGCAGCAAAGATTTTAGAAGAATTTAGGAAAACGCAGCAGGTAATAACAAGCCAGTTTACTAGGCTTGAATTTCAATATAACTAAACAGTATTAGGCAGTTCAGATAATTTATTTGAAAATAATTTCAAGCTTAAGTTGCAATAGTAATATAGACAATTCCATATAGGAGTCACTTAACTAACTGTGGATATTTGGTATATTACTTTAAATTTTCTGTATTTGTATGCATATATTTTAATTTTCTTCCTTCACAAACATTGAGAGTAATTGCACTCATTATGCTTTTATTCCTAAATGCTTCAGAGTATATACCTAAAAATCAGCTCTGTAATTATTAATGCTATTAATAAGACAGAATGTCAAATCAGACTTAACTAATTTTTTTATCGAAGTTACAGTACATTATAAAAATTTCCCAGTTCTATTTTTATACTTTCTTACATATTTTTTATTTCATTGTTTGAGTTGGAAGTATACCTTCTGTGTAGTTGATATCCCTCATAGTTCTTAATCTGAAACAGTTTAAAAGATTTTGCTTGTATTTGATAGCATTGATTGTTTTGAAGAGCATAATTCAGTGATTTTGAGAGTGTCTTTCAATTTTGATTTGTTTGCCATTTCCTCTTTGAGTAAGAGTTATACATTTATGGTAGGAAACCACAAACTAATGATGGGTTAAGCACATCAGAAGACTTGTAATGTTATAAAAATCTTGATACCTAACAGGCTGTTGCTCATCAAACTTTACACTAGAGTTTAGCATTCATTAGCTATGATTCTTGCCTTGATTAGCTGTTACCATCATAGCCACAAGTTAGAATCCATCTCTGATTGTAATCGCTCCATTTAGATTTCTTTATACATTTAAACGAGGGATGGGGGGCCAGAGAGATGGCTCAGGGGTTAAGACTCTGTTTCGTAATAGAAGGTCCTGAGTTCAGCTTCCAGGTCCCATATAAAAATTCCAGGCAGAAAACAGCAGCAGCCTGTACTTTCCGCCCCAGTGGGCGTAGCCTGAGAAATCCCAGAGTGAAGCAAGAGAAGAGGTAGAAGCAATCCAGGATGACTCCTGGAATCACCCTTAGTCCTCCACAGGCACACACAGTGACCTGTGATACATATGCGCACGCACGCACACAAAGAGGAATAGGGGGAGAGAGAGAGAGGGCAGGCACTTTGTGTCACAGTGAACCTATGCTATAGTTAACAGTGGAGGTCAGAGGACAATTTTCTATAGTCAGATCTCTGTTATTTGAGCTTCGGGACTGAACCCAGGCTGCCAAATTTGTATGAAGGCTATTTAGTGTTTGTTAGGACTTTCTGTCTCTCTCATTCCTTGATTATATATAAGGACTTGCTGATGATTTTATTAAATTTGTTTTAAGCTTACATTACCTTTATTTACTTAATTGCTTCATAGAAAAGTACATAGGAATTTTTGGAAAATCACTAATTTTACTTTTTGTTTTTGATTATAATAGAGAAGCAGTTTGTACTGTTATCATTTCTTATATCCATATACAGACATCTCCTGATAAAGTGGATTATGAATATAGTGAGCTTCTTTTATATCAAAATCAAGTTCTTCGGGAAGCAGGTCTCTATAGAGAAGCCTTGGAACATCTATGTACCTATGAAAAGCAGATTTGTGATAAACTTGCTGTAGAAGAAACCAAAGGTATTTTTAAAAAGCATATCTTTGTAACTTTTAATTATAGCAAAGAGGAATGCTTAAAATTAATAGTTGCTTCTGGCAGTCTCCTATAACTCAGCTTACTGATGGTCAATAAAAATTATGTTGTTCATAAACTTGGAATAATTTGTAATATGGAAAATGTACATGGGTATTGCTTATATAGGAGAAAATCAGATATACACACTTGTGGAATGAATGTCTCAGGAGGCAACTGTTTCTGGTTTTGGTTTTTCACTGTTTTGAAAAGGATTCATATTTTGTTTTTCTTCATTGGCTCAAATGATCATTTTCCTCAGGTAGGAGTAGCTGGGACTGTAGACACACAGTTGGCTAGTGTAGGCTTCCATTCTTTGAAGAGAGCATCCTTGTATTTCAAAATATTTTAAAATATTGGATTGAAGATGTAGCTCAGTAGCAGGGTACTAGTCTAGCATGTGCAAGGCCTTGATTTCCAATCCCCAGTCCTGGGGGTGGGTAGTAGGGGGAAGGAAAAGAAAATAAGATTTGATTAAAACACAGAAAGAAAATTTGTAAAACAGGATTTTAAATGTTTTAGTCTTACACCTATTGGATTCATAACAATACTACAGAGTGCCAGATTTCTTTATTACAAATAATATATGTCAGTGAATTAGCTGCAACTAAAATAGCCTAGAGGAAACTAGTCATAGTGGTGCATTTCCATAATTACAGCACTGAAGTTTGAGGCAGGATCAAGAGTTGTCTGGGGTTTCTTTGTAGTTGTTCTGGATTTCTTTGAGAAAATAAAAAACAGGATTTGGGTTTGTTTGTGATAAGCAAGGTAGATCCTTAAATGTGGCTCCAGTGCTGTTATTTACCCATGGGGTGAGAAAAGGAAGTGTTACGTTTTTTTGTTTGTTTGTGTTGTTTCTTCTGATACCAGGTCTTTTAATGTTACTATAAGACAGGCTTTGCCAGCTTGTACTGTTGGCACTTTGGGCCCATGTTAGTAGTGTCAGATATATCTTGTGTGCATTGTAGAATGTTCAGCAGCAGTCATAAATTCTTCCTAGTAGTTAGCAATTTGGCAGCCAAAATGTCTTTAAATATTGTCAAATGTACCTTGTTTGAAAACCACTGGTACATATTTTGGGTTCAAATTTGAACTTTTGTAAGACCTTTTGGCAAGTTAAAGAAGTTTTCTCTGTTTTAATGTTAGGAAACAATTTTGTACTTCTAAGAATTTAGTCGATTATTGCATATGAAATATTTAAAAGTCACTGTCACATAGTAATTCCTTAGTAAATGTTCATTTCTAATCACCCAATACAAGCAAGGGATGTAGGGGCAAAGTAGTACTTGAAAATAAAACTTTTGGTGAATGGAACCTGATTAAGGATCTGGAAATCCTGAGAGTATTTGGAACTTATATGACTTTGGAACTTAATGTATTTCTGTTGAAACCACTGTGTCCGTTAATCTCTCTTGCTTCTTTCTGTAAAACGTGCAGCAAACTAACTGTTGGGATGATACAGGCATTGAATTGGTAGAGTTACTAAGGAATTTCAGCTTTGAAGTTTACTTTGATGCTTGGACACAGGAGGAGGCAAACAACGAATATTTGAGTTTATTTTTGATTTTAGTAAAAGCCATTGGTTTTCTATAAACTTGAAGTGGTAATTTTGTGAGGCAAGAAGAAAGGAAAACAAGAAAGTTAAGTATAAATCAAGTTGCTTATTTGGTTGTTGGAAGAGATGGAAAGATAAGGACTGGATGGTGCATGCATGCATGCATGTGTATATATATGTGCACATTCATGGCAGAATGATGTTAACTGGAAAGGAGTTGAGGGTTGAGAGTGGGAGGCCAGAGGACTCCCTTGTCATTTCTCATTGACTGCTATTCACCTGGCTTTCTTTGTTTGATTATTCCATCTATTTTCATGTGTATGTATTTGTGTGTGTGTGTGTTTCCATGTGTGTGGGTTCAAATGTATGTTTGTGTATGTATGTGCTTGTAGAGACTTCAAAGTTGATGTCAGAAATCATTCTTGGTGGTTCTTCTTATACCTTTTTAATTGAGGCAGGTTTTCTCAGTTAAACCCAGAGCTCACTCAGTTTAGCTTAGCTGGTCAGCTTGCTGTGAGGTCCTAATTGCACTTTTCAAGGCTGGCTCCACATGTAGTACCATGCTCATTGGGTATTTTATTTGAGTTCTGGTCTTCTTACTTATAGGCCAAGCACTGTAACTGCTGAATCATTTATCCAGCCCCACCCTTAAAAGGGGAATGAAGGGAGAGAGGTCTGCAGGGGGCTCTTTTACCATGTAGGCTCTGAGACAGAAGTCATCTTGCCAGGTTTATACCCACTGAACAATCTTATCTTTCTCCCCCCTTTTTTTGAAACAGGGTCTTTAATGTTCTGGGGTATGCTAATTAGACTAGACTGGCTTGCCAGATGGCTCCAGGAATCTGCCTAAGACTAGATGGTTTTGAAAATGGCCAAGTTGTGGGCTACTGTAATAGAATAGTTTAACACTTGACTTAGTGGTCATAAGGTTAGGGTGTTAAATTGGGTCATTTATTTGGAAATTGATATTGTTCGTATAATATCAGGAATAATTAACAAGTAGATGATAGCTCAGTGACATTGTGCTCAATGAATATAACCTGGAGTTGGAAAGAGCTCAGAATAAATTGAGGCTATGAAGAGAATGGCTTTTCTGAATAATGTTACCTTCAGTAAAGGAGATACAGTGTTGTGAGGAAATTGAAATCAAGTTATCAATACTGAGCACTGATTTATAAAGAGACTTTTAAGAGAAAAATTTGAGAATTTTTCCTCACATTTGGTTTATTTTTCAAATCAGGGGAACTTCTTTTGCAATTATGTCGTTTGGAAGATGCTACTGGTGTTTATAGAGGATTACAAGAGAGAAATCCTGAAAACTGGGCCTATTACAAAGGCTTGGAAAAAGCACTGAAGCCAGGTAGTGTAAATAATTACTTTCAATTATTTCTGCTGTTAGTCTGTATTATAATTTATTAATGCTCATTGTGAAGCACAGCTGGAAAAGCAGTGGTTAAGAATTGGTGGCTGGGCATGCATGATAGGTCATGCTGTAACTAATCCCAATAGTTGGAAGGGTAAGGCAGGGACATCCTGAATATGAGATCAGCCTGGGCTACAGTATAGTGAGTTTCATGCCAGCCTTACATACTGAGACACTGTCTCAGCAAACCAAAGTAAAATTTGTAATGAATTCTTCCCTTCTCTGCACCCTTTGTTCTGCACAATTTTACACAGTCTGGGTTCCGCTCCTCCACGCCGACCTATTTCTCAGGTGTGCCACTCCAGCCTCCCAGTGCCCTGTCCTCTGTATCTCCTCTGCTTGGACACTTCTCCCATCAGAAGAATTCTCAGCACTTGACCAAGAAGCATCTTTTTGTAATGGAGGGTATTATTTAATACTAGAATTGCAGAATCACAACAATTCAAAGTGCAGAGAATAAGTAACTGTGAACTGCTTGGCCCTGAACAGGACATGTAAATTATCTCACCATTCAAAGGCCTAGGGAACCTCATTAGAGAGGAGGCATGAAAGAACCTGAGAATGGGGAAGGATTGTTTCAAAAAGTATAAGAGAGCTTCTGTACCCAAGAACTCACTACTGTGATAGCTATTTCCACTAGATCTACACAATATTTAGCCTATAACATTTTATCTCAAGAGGCACGATCTCCCTGAGAGATTATTGAAGGTTAATAACAGATAGGAGGAGGGGAGCTACTTTCCTCAACTCTTTCCTATTCTGACATCAAAATCAGTACAGACATCCTAGAAGAAACCCAGTGGGCCATGCACACAAAAAACTGTGAAAGCAGAAGGGAGACTGGCTGAAAAGGAGAAAAGTACCTAATGGGAAAAGGCAAGGTAAAAATGACTTAAAATTCATTGTATTCATGTATGCAAGTACCAAAAGAATGAAAAAAAAAATAAAGCAAAGACTTTTAAAAAAGAATAAGTTCAAAATCCAAATATAGTACTTTGTATACTTTGATTTCATGGGGCAGTTTGTTCCAAAATGTCTCTTGTACAAGTTGATAAGATGATTGAAAAAAATTTCACAAATAGTTTCTGCAATAAGTCATAAATGCATAGTCGCATGGAAAATTTGAAAAGGGAGTTTTTTTTACTGACAGGTGTCTCCCTGAAGAAAGAATTAGCATGACTTCTGTGGTAAACTGTAGCTGCAGCGGCGTGGCCTCCGAGGGCCACATGAAGACAGCCAAGCTGAATAAAGTATGCTATTCCTTTGTGCAAAGAGGGGTTAAATTTCCATCTCTTACCCTTCTTTCCCATAAATGGGGTCTAGTTATGGGAGTAGGTCCAAAAACTACTTGACAGGAAAAACCAACAACTTTTCATAACCCACATTGGTTCATTAAGGGATAAGCTGAAACCAAGCAGGCATTTAAGTTGCTAAAAAGAAAGAATAGGCACAGAAGTATTTAAACTATAAGGCAGGAAGAGTAGCACCACATTTATAATACATGTACTAATCAGCACAGATAATTAAGGTCCAGTCATTCTCCCTGTGGAGCAAAAAAAATGATAGTCAAAAAGAAAATACCACCCAAACGATCTGATTTGAATCTGTTTTTCTCAAGGACAGTAGTAATATCATTGGTATTACAAAGAGAAACCTTGCTGGAGATTATTTTGTAACAAAGATTTTTAGATGTTCACAGGAATACCATCACTCCATGCTTGCAAAAGGTACAGTAGAAAAAAATGGAGGACGGCTGGAGAGGTAGCTAAGGAGTTAATATTCTGCCTCACAAGTAGAAGGTCCTGAGTTCGGACCCCAGGTCCCATATAAAAACACCAGGTGGAAATAGCGCAGCCTGTGTTTCTTTTTTTTTTTTTCTTTTTTTTAAATTTTTAAATTATTTTTATTCAAGTGTGTGTGTGTGTGTGTGTGTGTGTGTGTGTGTGTGTGTAGAACCACAGGCGAATTCGGGAACCACCATGGACGCCTCCACCTCCTCGTTTACTCTGTCCCGGGATTCACAGGCTCCGCCCTACCAGGTCCAGAACCGCAGGCCGCCCCCACCTTCCGCCTGGCATCTATACGTGGGGTCTAGGATCTGAATTCAGGACCTTCCACCTACAAGGCAGAGGCTTAACCCCTGAGCCACCTCTCCAGCCTCAGCCTGTGTTTCTAGCCCTGATAGGCAGAGCCTGAAAAATCCCCAGAACTAAGCAAAAAGGAGGTAGAAGCAATTACCCTTGGTCCTCCACAGGGACACACACTGCCCTCACACACACACACACACACACACACACACACACACACACACACACACACGGACGGACGGACGCACAATTGAATAAATAATTTAAAAAATGTATATGGATGGATCTATTTTAAGTGTGTGTGTGTGTGTGTGTGTGTGTGTGTGTGTGTGTAGAACCACAGACGAATTCGGGAACCACCATGGACACCCACCTCCTCCTCTTTTACTCTGCCCCCCGGAATTCACAGGCTCTGCCCTACCAGGATCAGAAACGCAGGCCGCCCCCGCTTCCACCCGGTGTTTATACATGGGGTCTAGGATCCGAACTCAGGGCCTTCCGCCTGCAAGGCAGAGGCTTAACTGAGCCACCTCTCCAGCCCCCCATATACATTTATATATATATATATATATATATATATATATATTTTTTTTTTTTTTTTTTTTTTTAAGAATGGAGGAGTTGGGCTGGGGAGATGGCTCAGGACTTAAAGCCTTTGCCTTGAAAGCAACATCTGAGATTTCAAGATCCCTTGTAAAAATGCTGGATGGATATGGGCCTATAATTCTGTCCCTGAAAAACAGTCTGGGAAAACATTAAGGAGGTGGAGCAATCCATGATGATTCCAGATATCACCTTTGGGCCTCCATTGGCACACATGAATATTCAAATATCCTTTTGTACACCACACACACACTTTTATGCACACAAAAGGGAATCTAAAGTAGAGGGAATTGTAGCCACAAAACATGAATAGTTATGAAAAAGTATTAATTAGGAATTTGGGAAACAAAAACTTATTGAAATTAAAAACCTTGAAAGCATAATTAGGCCATATCTGAGGAAAAATTGATGAAGATTAAATTGAGAAGAGCTTTCAACATTTACATTGAGAAAAAAATTACAAAACATGAAGAGATTTCCAGGTAATGTCCAGAGATGAGCCAGGGATAGAAACTAGGAAATAAAAAAGCAGTATATGAAATCATGCAAATTGAGGTTCTGAGATTTTGTGAGCCTACCTAAATTAGAACAGGGTGATAAAAAATCACTTCTTTCACATGATTATGTGTATTTGAAGTAGGAAGAAGATAACTGGAATGCGTAAATGATTGTTAATATGTTAAGCTGATAAGATTATAATTGTACAACTTGTGTTTTCACTTTTGTAACTAGGAAAAGTACATAATTCATACCTGAATATAGTAAAGTTTTCCTTTAATTCCAGCTAATATGTTGGAAAGGCTGAAAATATATGAGGAAGCCTGGACAAAGTATCCCCGGGGTCTGGTGCCAAGAAGACTTCCATTAAACTTTCTATCTGGTAAGTAGACATTGCAAAGGAAGGAAAATTCTGTTGTGATTAAGTTTTCTTTGTTTGATTTTGTGTGAATATGTATATTAAGGCTAGATTTGCTATGTTAGAGTTGTCTGGGTAAATATAAGCCAACAGAATATTTTTCTTCCAAGGTGAGAAGTTTAAGGAATGTTTGGATAAGTTCCTAAGGATGAATTTCAGCAAGGGTTGTCCACCAGTCTTCAATACTTTGAGGTCGTTATACAAAGATAAAGAAAAGGTAAAGCAAAATACTGTGCTTTCTATCTGCTATCGATTCTTCGCTCAGTATTGGGAACAGTTGGAACTTGATTGTCTGTGCGGGCCAGCACATGTCTTACGAGTATGGCCTTAGCCCTCCTAGCTTTGCTGCTCTGCCTTTCTTTCCTTTCATCCTTACTCTTTTGTAACAAGGTCTTACCTTGTTCTGACTCATACGTTAACAAGCCAGTGGTGATGTTGTGAAAAGGAATGATTTCTGCAATGTCTTCTACAATACCTTTTCATTTGTTAGAAGTTATGTGTGATTATTTTTCTTTTTTGAAACAAAATTTTTTGTCTAGTAATCTTTCTCCATTTTTATTTATTAAAATGTGTCAGGGAGCTGGAGAAATGGCTTAGGTGATATAAATACAACTGATTCAAATGGTTGGAAATATAAAATTGAATCTTGTTATTTAGTCTAACTTTGGGACATATATTAGAATTATCTGTAACTATTTAGTGTCTACAATTCACTTATACTGAAAACTGGTATTCATCACCGTCATTCAAGGGAGCAGAAATCCATTAGAGATGAATTAAGAAAGGAGTTATTATTAGTTAGTTCATTTTTTTTTCTTGAAAAGTAGGACTTGCTATATGTTCGGGATGGCCTAGAATTCCTGGGCTTGAGAGATCTTCCCGTCTCAGCCTCCTTGAGTAGCTGGAACTGTAGGCATTTGCAACTTGCTCTGCTTAAGTTGTAGAATTAAAAGTAGTCAAGACTGCCAAAGAAATCAGAAGAAAGTAGTGTTGCTTAAACTCTAGAGAAATCACAACCTGGATGGGCAAATAATCTTCCTGTACCTGAGGCATCCTGCTCTTCCATTTCATTTTTAATGTTTTTTCTTGAATCATGAATATGAAAATAGATTTTTTAAACCAAACCCTTAAAGGAAAATGCTTTTTTCTTCTCTTTCTCTCTCTCTCTCCCTTTCTTTCCCCCTCCCTCCCTCTTTCCCTCCCTCCATTCTTTCCTGTCTCCCTCCCTCTCTCCCTCCCTTTTTCTCTTCCTCCCTGAATTAAGAAAGTGGAGCCTTAAGGTAGGAGACCATTAACCTTAAGGGTAGAGAGGACAGGGAGAGAGCTGCCATGACAGCCTGACGGGAGGAGTGATAAGAGTGCCTGGAGAGCAGGAGCGGAGAGGGAGAGTGGAAAATGCTCTTTTCATGAGAAATTTAATTGTTCAAGAGACATAAGGTCTCTTATATTCCAGGGTGGCTTGGAACTTGCTTTGTAAGACTGGCCTTGGTCATTCTGATCTCATGTGCTGAGATTACTGACATGTACTACCATACTGATTCTTAAAGAACCAATGTTAATTGTGGATGTTCTCTATGTAGGTTAAGGTAAAAGTGAGTTAAGTGTCCAAACATTCTAATTCAACTGGTGATTTATTTTCTAGCAGGGAAAGGAGAGCTTACTAAATTTTTATTATATCTTAATTTTTTGTATTTGCATGTGTATATGTGCATGTATATCTACACACATGTACTTGCCAACGGACTTAGCATGCATGTATGCTTATTCCATAGCGTGTATTGTATGTGTGGAGGTCAGAGTACAACTACAACTTTCAGGAGCCTTCTTCAATCACATGGGTTACAAATATCTTAGGTTGCCTAGTTTGCATGGGATCTCACTGGTACTTGGGTATTATGTCTTAATGTTTATCTTCACATGTATTGGTTTTCAGATTTCTGTCCAGAGATCAAAAGATTCGTAAAGGAAGAGGGATATTTATTGGTTGCTTATTTAGTCCAGTAATAAACATGATATTTCACAGCACAGTAACCATTCGTTTTTTGTTTCCATTAAAGTCTATTTTTGTGTTTGTACTCTAGGTGGCAATCATAGAAGAATTAGTAGTAGGTTATGAAACTTCTCTAAAAAGCTGTCGTTTATTTAATCCCAATGGTAAGTGCTCCCATTTTACATTTTAAAAGTATCTTGAAAGTTAACACATTATGAAATCTTAATTAGAAAGTTAAAATTTTTCATCATCAAAGATGGAGATACATGAGTGGAGAAATGGCTCAGGGGTTAAGCCTTTGCCTTGCAAGCAGAAAAGGTCCTGAGTTCTGATCCTGGATCCCATGTAAAAACATCAGGTGGAAATGGCATCAGTCTGTACTTCTGGCCCTGGAAGGTTGGACCTGGAACACTCCAGATCAAAGCAAATAGGAGGTAGCACAATCCAGGGTGATTCCCAAAGTCACCCTTGGTTCTCCACAGGCACACACAGTGTCCTTTGATACACAAACACACACAGACACATATGCAAAAAAAAAAAAAAAAAGATACATGAATTCACACGTATTGCAATAATAATACAATTAATTTATTTGAAAGAAAACTAAGTAAATGTTAAATGATCTACAAAAGTAGACGTGAAATAATACAATGATGCTATTTATACCTCTTTTAGCTGCAGTTAATTTATAGCCTTACCTACTTACCTCTATTCTTTTTTTTTTTTTTTAAATTCTTTATTATTTATTCAATTGTGCGTGTATGCGTATGTATGTGTGTGTGTGTAGAACCACGGACGAATTCAAGAACCACCATGGACCGCCTCTACCTCTTGTTTACTCTGCCCCGGGATTCACAGGCTCCGCCCTACCAGGACCAGAAACGCAGGCCGCCCCCGCTTCTCGCCCGGCATCTATCCGTGGGGTCTAGGATCCGAACTCAGGACCTTCCACCTGCAAGGCAGAGGCTTAACCCCTGAGCCACCTCTCCAGCCCCCTTACCTCTATTCTTTTTTTTTTTTTTTTTGAATTTGAGTAAGTTTATTTTCATGAAATAGCAATTTTTCTTGCAAAGAACTTATTAAGAGAAATACAGTTCCTTAGCTTATTATTGTATTGTTCCTCATATGAATGTTTATATAATGAACAGATATAAATTAAAGAAATCTCACTGATAAATAATATTTCTTACAGTACTGATTTATAGTACACATTTCAAATGTCTGTTTGGCTGAGTTGTAGAATCTTATTCTTGAGAATTATCTAAATGATATTCTGATTTTTTGTAACAGATAGTCAATATAAAATTTTAAATACATACATGACTATAAAAACAAAACATTTTTAGCTTCATAAATGCTTTTTCTTTAAAATTGAAAAAGGTATTTCAAATTAGCCTTTAAAATAATTTTATAGCTTCAAAAAGAAAAAGAAATAGCATGACCTAGCACCTCCTAATCCACATTTTGTTTTCTTACATGAAGTTATTTCAAATCACACTTGTGCCCCAACATAAATGGACATTTACATTTTCTTTCTCGTATTCCTCTAAAAATTGTTTTTAAATCTCCTTAATTATTTATATTTCAAAATATGAATTTAATAGACATATTTTAACTTAGTCTATCATTTAAAGAAACAGATTCCATTTTTAAAAATAAATTCACCTTAATTTTCCAGATAAAATTTAGTCTTTTGATAAGTTTACATTTTTTTTTTCAAATCTTTTTTTTTTTTATTTCAGCTCATACAAACTTATTAGGTATACCAGTTCCCTCCCTTCCTCCTCCTCCCCCCGTACCCCCTGCACCCCCTCCCCACCTCTCTCCCTCCCCATCCCCCAGTGCCTCCCGCCCCAATTCCCAGAGAGTCCTTTCTTGTGCATGTCTGATTTTCCTCTGGGCCCTCCTCTCCGATGACGTACAAGGACCCAGTGGCCTTTCCCTGAACCCTTTCCGGTGTTCCCCTTAGGTATAGGAACACTGCTGTGGCTGCCAATCCTTTACCTCCAAGGTTCTTGGTGCCTTTAGCAGACGCTAGACTTTGTGAGGTCCACAGTGTGTTGGACATTGCGCAGGGCATGTAAAGTCCAATTATGATTGCTTCGACCCTAACTTGTGTGGAGTATCTTGCAAATCATTGCTCCTTCCATCCTTTTGCTCTTACACTCTTACCGCCCCCTCTTCCGCAAATTTCCCTGAGCTTCAAGATGGGGAGAGACTAAGCTGGCCTAGTTCTACCCTTACCTCTATTCTTAATCTCAACCTTCACACCTTTTCATTCAAGGACTTAACATGATCATAATGCCATCTAGGTTTGGTGACTGGGTCTGTAGTCCAGTTTCTGGGGGAGGGAAGAAGTTTGACGGGCCTGGATACTTTGTAGTTGTTCATGGCCAGCTCAGTGAGACCTTGTCTTAGAAATAAAACAAAGCAAACAAAAGAAAAAGAATTCTGGGGATAAAATTGTTTTAGAATCCTTAATTAGTACGTGGAAGCAGGTTGTGGATTCAATCTTGATGCTATACTCTCCTTTGGACTAACAAAACAGAACAAAAAAAACCCACCTCACCCAGTATATAATTACATTTACAAATAAAGCATTTTTGGAAACTTGGGAGGTAACTCAGTTGATAAAGTGCTTGCTGCACAAGCATGAAGACTCAAATTTAAACCCCAGTCCCCTCCCCCCCCTTTTTTAAGCTAGGCCCAGTGGCCAGGGTCCTCACCTCTGTGCTAGGAAAGCAGGGAGGGCTGGACCCTTACGCTCACTAGGCAGCCTAGTCTGCAGTTGGCATGTCTCACTCAGACTAGTTCTCAAAAGAAAGGTGGCCTCCACAAGTTCACAAACATACTCAAGTACCCTTTGTACACACACATATACCACATACACATTATTTAATATTTTTGATTTATCTGTATACTTTTGAGACAGAGTCTCACTCTTTGTGTCCAGGCTGACCTACACCTCATGGCAATCTTCCTCTCTCAGCCTCCTGAGTCCTGGGATTACATGATTGAGCAACCATGTCCTGCTCTTTTCAAGTTCATCAAAATGAGATGTAAAGAGTTTGGTTGATGTTTTTCCTGTCTTTTAATCTATAAGTTTTCTTCCATCTCTTCTACTTATAACTTAGTCTTTTTTTAGTCTAGATTTGGCTGAGTATGTTTCCATATCCTAGCATGATGCTCCTTGTGAACTTTCTGTAGCTAAATGCAGAGCTTTGTTGTCTCCTGTGCTAGCCATTAGCCATGGTGGCCAACTGGATTTTAGAAAGCTTGATAGAAAATCTTTCCTTAGCTATTCTGTACTAAATGGAGCAGATATAGAACATTTCTATTATTATAGAATTTCCTAATGGACAGATCTAATTAAAGGTTTGACATTTGATAATTTAGGAGTTGTTCTCTTCTGTAAGTACGTATAAACTATTATACTAAAATGTATTTTTACTTCACCTATTATCTGCTTATAAAGTATTTCAATTTGCTTTCAAAAAGCATGACTTTTTTTCCCCACTCTGTGGGTTTTTTGTTCTTGTTTTGCTGTTTGCAAAAGAATAAACTGGTTCAGATGGATATAAAAATTTTTTAAACATAAATTCATATTTATATATACTTAAAACTATACTTCACTTCAAATGCTTCCATCTTCCACATGCCATTTTGATATGGGTGATGCTTATTCCCTGACAAGATCTTGTCACTTACCTTGTGCACTGCCTCTGAAGATCTGTATCATTGTTCTTCCCAAGTGGCTGTGGCTTCTGTAGTGGGGAAGTCCTCTGTGGAACGCAAGTGCACACAGCTGTGCAGTTGGTCACTGTTTTTAGGTTTCAGGTTAGTTTTAACAATACTTTTAAAAGACATTCCCATGGTTTCATTGGCTGATCATTATGATGTTCCTTTGGTTGTCAGCATTTTCTACATGTTGCACTGATGTGGAAGAGGCTCAGTGGCTTGGCCAAGAACGTGCAGCACTTTGTTGCAGGTTTTCAGAGTTGATTTATTCCACTCCTGTATTTGTCCACTGAGTCTTCTGGTTTTACTAGAAAAGAATAAGCAACATACTGTCATTTTTGAAATCAGATGAAACACTCAGATGTTATAGTATTTAACATTACATGTAAAAATTACATCTTGAGGGGCTGGAGAGGTGGCTCAGGGGTTAAGCCTCTGTCTTACAGGCAGAAGGTCCTGAGTTTGGATCCTAGACCCCATGTATAGATGCCGGGCGGAAGGGGGGGGGCGGGGGGGCTGCGTTTCTGGTCCTGGTAGGGTGGAGCCTGTGAATCCCTGGGCAGAGTAAACGAGGAGGAGGTGGAGGCAGTGGTTCCCGAATTCGCCCGTGGTTCTACACACACACACACACACACACAATGAATAAAAAAAAAATTACATCTTGAGCTGAGAATTGGTCTTAATTTTCAAGCCGCCCCCGATTCTGCCTGGCATCTATGTGTGGGGTCTAGGATCCCAACTCAGGACTTTCCGCCTGTAAGGCAGAGGTTTAACCCCTGAGCCACCTCTCCAGCCCCAATTTTTTTATAATTTATATTTACCCTAATAATTGATGATCTTTATGTATTCAGCATAATAGAAGTACCTAAAAGTAGCACCTAATTCCAAAATACTCGTACCACAACTATATTTATATCCAGGTTAGTTCATTACTTGGAATTCTAATAAAAGATTTTTTAACTTGAAGTTTTGATTTCCTGTGTTTAAATAACACCTTTGATACACTTGGTTCTGTGAACATGTCTCTCCTTACCCCTTAGTTTTTTTAGTCATATGGTTGATTTACATTAGCAGCCATGTTTAAAGTTCTTATATAGGCATTTCACTATGGACTTGTTAAAATGTAGAACAGAGAATATAGTCTTTTTATAAGACTTCATATATTTAGCTGCAGCTTTATATCTAGATAATATGAATAAACTACCCTTTAACTGCTTTCCTTATACATGTGTGAACCACTGGGAACGTCATATGTGATATTTATATTTGTTTTCTTCATTCTCCCTCCCCCATCCCTTGCTTTTTTTTCTTTTTTTCTTTCTTTCCTTTTTTTTTGTTGCTTTTTAAAGATGATGGAAAGGAGGAACCACCAACCACATTACTTTGGGTCCAGTACTACTTGGCACAACATTATGATAAAATTGGTCAGCCATCTATTGCTCTAGACTACATAAATACTGCTATTGAAAGTACACCAACGTTGATAGAACTTTTTCTTGTGAAAGCTAAAATTTATAAGGTAAAAATTTTAACGCTTTTGTTTTTTAAGGTAATGATAATAGGTTTTTGTTTTGTTTTATCGTTTCTAACTCGAATAAGAAATAACATTTTATGACTTAAATTTCAATCTGATTACTCTTCGAGGTTTTGTGGTCCTGTTTATTTGCTTTTCCATTAGTAATTATATATACCCACATTATACTTAAAGCTATTTCATGTACATAACCCATTTTTACTTTTTATGTCTTGTGATTCTCTTGATTTCGGGGAATTAAGAATATAGGCCACCCAAAGGGTAATTTGATTTATTGTAAAGTGTGTTTCTGTTATCAGTTGAATATGATCACGTATCTATATCTGATGACAGCATAAAGCAGGATTATTTGTAAATTCTACAAGTGATTATCTCTTGAGTCCTCAGTTGTACTTGATACTCAATGCTTTCCAGAAATCTGTTCTGCCCTATTTGCAATGCACCAAACTAATTAGATCTTTTTAAGGAGTTGGTGTAAATCAGTTTATTTAGAGAGAATAGAATGAAGTATTAAGTAGTATTTTTGAAAGTTTTTTTTTTTTTAACTTCTGTTTAACAAGCACTCTACCACTGATCTGTATCAACTTGGCAGGGTTTTTTGTTCATTTGTTTCTATTTCTTGCTTTATTTGAGAAGTGTCTTGCTGTATAGTCTTAAGTTGGCCTCAAAATTGGAGTACTTCAGCTTAATGACAATTAAATAAAACAATTCAATGCTTACATTTTAAATGGCCATGGAAGTATAAAAACTTACAGAGAATTTTTACAGTTTGTCATTTTATAAGTCACAAGAATATCTTTTATTTGTATGTTTTAATTATCAATAGGTAACATTTACACAATAAAATTATATTTACTGGCTTGTTTTAATTTCGTATCTTACAAGCATGCTGGGAATATTAAAGAAGCTGCAAGGTGGATGGACGAAGCTCAGGCCCTGGATACAGCAGATAGATTTATTAACTCCAAATGTGCAAAATATATGTTAAAGGCCAATCTGATTAAAGAAGCTGAGGAAATGTGCTCTAAATTTACAAGGGTTTGTACTGTTGATGTTCTTACATTTGAATGGACAGGACACGAGTAACTTTTGTTTGTACTTTGTTCTGTTTCATAGTTTGTTCTTAGTATTTCTAATAAGGTAGTTATCGAGATGTCAAATTACTGAAGTAAAGTCAACATTAGCATAGAACATTTTCTTTTTATATAATACAATTGATTATGAAGCCGGTTTATAATGTTTCATATTAATTTTTTGGTGGGGTGATTTAAGACTAGTATCGATTGCTTGTCAGTTATGTGCCAATAATCTTTCATCATGTTTAATCCCTGCCATTAGTTAATCCCATGTTAATATGGTCTTTTTACTTAATCATTTGCAAAACCAGTACTTTCAATGGTTAGGAAGAAAATTTTAGTTTCCTTCATATACCCAGATGTTCTTATGATGAGTTGGCCATCTGTTCCTTCATAAATGTTATGGGGAATAATGCATTTAGTAAGAAATGATCTTGAATAAATGTAACTTTCCTGTAGGAAGGAACATCTGCAGTGGAGAATTTGAATGAAATGCAGTGCATGTGGTTCCAGACAGAGTGTGCCCAGGCGTATAAAGCAATGAATAAATTTGGTGAAGCACTTAAGAAATGTCATGAAATTGAGAGAGTAAGTACCTTGTACATGGGTTTCTTATGCTTTTAGATACTGAAGCGTTTGAATGAATCCTGTAGTGTTTTGTTTTTCCTTATTTATAATTTATAGTACATGTGATTTTTTTTTTTAATCAGTACTCCTTTGTTTCCAGTTTTTGTAATGAAAATGTTTACATTTCTAGCAAGCTTCTTTGTTCTTTTCTTTAAAATCCTTTTTTGAAATTTTTAGAAATTGCATCTTGGCTGTTTTTTAGTGATCTTGACCATTTCTTTGGAGTTGCTGCTGCTTAGTCATACCACATAAAAGCCTCTTGAAGAGTCTTGATCCTGCTCTTTGTGAAGTCAGTTCGTAATGCCTAAGCCTGACCAAGCTCAAGCCTCTTGTCCTTTTCACATTGTTTCTGTATCCTGTCCACTTCATTATTTTCTGCTGAAATTGTACTAAGATAGGTATGGTGGCACATGCCTATAATTTCAGCATTCAGGAAACAAAGACAAGAGGTACAGGAGTTCAGATCTGCCTAAGCTATATGAGTTTTAGGTCTGGGCTAAATGAGATTCTTGTCTTCAAAAACAAACAGACAGCTCCAAATCATAGTAATCAGTTGATTTCTCTGTCAAATATCAGCATCACACTGGATAAGATTCAGATATATATCCTTACACAATGACCAAATGCTACCTATCTTATCCCTTGCCAAAAATTGTTCTAAGTAAAATCTCTAGCTACTGTACTCTACCATTTTATATATTAACCAGTTAGACTGCTTTATGAGAATATACATAAAAACATTTAAAGCATTATGCTTCCTCTTAAAATTATTCAGTATTTCTTGTATCCTTTGCTAGGTGTTAGCCCACTGTTTTTGCTTGTTTGATAGTCAAAGTGTATCAAATGGTTGTAATTTATTATAGTTTTATTTAATAATTTTTCATGCTAAAGAAACAAATAATTTCCAAGGTTTTGCTTTTATAGTTTTCTTAGAGATTGCTGTGCTTCAGTGTAATAATAAAAAGGTAATTTTGTTAGCATTTTATAGAAATCACTGATGACCAGTTTGACTTTCATACATACTGTATGAGGAAGATTACCCTTAGATCATATGTGGACTTATTAAAACTAGAAGATGTACTTCGACAGCATCCATTTTACTTCAAGGCAGCAAGAATTGCTATAGAGATCTATTTGAAGCTTCATGACAACCCTCTTACAGATGAGAATAAGGAACATGAAGCTGATACAGGTATAATATTCAAAGATTTAACTGTTTTCTCTGCTATCTGTACAGGTGGTTACATTTGTGAATAGTGCAGTCCCCTCTGCCCCAGAATTGTATTGAGTACCTTGATGAGAGGATATTATTTAACGCTAGAAAATGTTGGATATTTTATGAATTTCTCTGCAACAGAAGGAGAATGCTGCTTACCTTTATACTTTCAAAATAAACAAGGGCTTAAATTTGATGTTTACATTTGATTGGGATTTTGTTTTTTCTTTTTGTGGTATTGGCAGTTAAACTCAAGGCCCTGTTGTTGTTGTTGTTGGGCAAGGACTTTCTATTACTTAGCTACAAACATCTCTAGCTCATGGGTGTTTCTAACTAGATGTTCACACTTATATTTGAATTCTGTAAGTTTTACATTTAATGTCTCACTTAACTATAAATTACAAGCTACCTAATTAGTACACAAACTCTACACTACTGTTTGCTTGTTGCCCATGTATGAAGCCCTAAGTTTGATTCCCAATACTGAAAAATGGAAACCATTATTAATGTTAGCCACTAAAAGATGAGTCTTGCTGGAATATTTTAAGCCAGTGTGGAATTAAGTTAGGATAATTGGGTAGGTGTAGTCGGTCATACCTCTGATCTCAGCATTCAGGAGGGTCATAGTGAGTTCAAAACTAATCAGGTCTACAAGAGTGAGAACTTTCAAAAAATTTTGAAACAACAAAATTGGGGAAATTGTTCAGGGCCTTGCCATTTGGGCCTATTTTTTGAGTAAGTTCTTAGTCAATTTCAAATTCATATATATATATATCTTTTTGTTTCACTCTGGGATTTCCCAGGCTCCGCCCACCAGGGTTGAAAGTGCAGGCTGCCTTTCATTTCCTCCTGGCATTTTTACATGGGACCTGAGAATCCCAACTGAGGACTTTCTGCTTGTGAGGCAGTCTTAATCCTTGAGCCAGCTTTCTAGCCCATCAATTTTTTTATACCAAGATAAACATGGTGATTATCCTCTTCCCATTTTTTTTTTCCTTCCCCTTCTCCCCAAATCTCTTTCCTAGATGCCTGACTTTTGTTTTATGGCCCATTAGTTTAACCAGGGCCATCTGTGTCACACAGGTTTTTACCTGTTTGGCATTTTTACGCTCTTTTCCCTGTGTTCCTTTCTTACATTGTTGAGCTTTAGAGGGAGTGATATGGATGTCTTGTTTAGGGGTGAACAGTCAACCATTGACCAACCATGAGTCCTGATTAAGTCTGGGGGTAGCAATTTTGACCCATGTCTCGTGTACCATTTTCATAGCAAAGTATCAAGATTTCTAGGGAGATATCTCTCCATGTAGTTATTTGAGAATTTCTAAATAAAAGTGGTTTTACATGTGGGATGAGGTTATGTATCAATTTGCATGTACAAATACTTTTTTACTTATGGCAATTGAACTGTTTTTATTTTTGAGACAGGACCTTGCTAAATAGCCCAGACCTTGAGCTCCTCATGTAGCCTAGGCTGGCCTCAAATTTACAACATCCTCCCACTTGTGGATGGTCTCTTTAAAAGATTCATTAAAGCTCTCAAATTTTTTCTTTCCCTGATCCAACTATGCCTACATTTTAAGTTTTTACTAAAGCAGTGTCCTGCTTCTGTACATCACAGGTACTTTTGAGACTCTACTGTAATACCATCAGTTACTCAGGAATTTAACATATTTAAATGACAAGCATAATCTGCCTGTTTCTTTGGGCCAGAAACAATTCTATTAGTTATGTGGTTTGGCAAATTCAAGGTCTTTCAGGAGGCTAAAGTCAAAGTACCCTCCAGGGCATTTGCGGGACATACTTAGGTACAAGACAAGCTGCCCTTATGGCCCCAGTTGATGCCATGTGTATGCTTGGGTTTCTCCCACAACATGGCAGTGGCCTCATTTCTGAGTGATGAACAGAAAGCAAGGTGGCTTCTTCACTGGCTTTCATGACCAGATCTATCTTAGGTATTAACTTTCATTTCTATGCATTCTGTTTATGGCAAGTAAGTCATTACATGTACAGCTAACATTTAAGGGGAGAAAATTATGCTCTGTCTCTTGAAGGCAAGAATGCATGTGTATGCTTTGAAAATACTACAGTCTGGTTTATTTTGGGATGATTTTTTTTGGTATTAACAAAATGTTATTCAAGTAAATATTGAGCATATGATTTCAGATTTGTTGCTTTTGATGTAAAAACATGCACTTTTTCACTTTGTATCATATGTATCACTGATTTCTAGTCTTTGTTTTTAGACATTGCTACTTTAAACTCCTAAGGACAATATTAATTTTTAATGCCAAATTTTAGTTGATCATATTTATTCTTCAAATGAGTATTTGATGTTTCTTTATGATTATTTTCCTGTTAGACCTTCAGAACATAGAGATTATGAGTAAAACAGAATCTTATTCACCAAGAAATCTATATTGAAAAGTGTGGGGGGGATGCATCAGTAAAACATTTTGATGAGCAGCATATATTAGAAATAATAGCTGCACTGAGAGGAGACTAGACAACAAGCCAGATGAAAGAAGGCTTGACTTAGGAGCAAGCGTACTCCAGAATTACAGTACTAGGTAACAATGTATTGTCCTCATAGAATTGCAGATGACTTAATATTAGAAGAATCTATGCTTTGCTATGGTTGAATGTTTTCACGTATATAGCACACCCAACTTAAAAAAATTTGACTATATTTCCTCACATAGAACATTAATTTTAGGAATTTATGTTTATATTGTGAACTTTGGGGATACTATAAAACAGTCCTTACACTTGTCTAATTAACATGTTTATGGTTCTGTTAACACTTAACTGCCTACAGCAAATATGTCTGACAAAGAACTCAAGAAACTACGTAATAAACAAAGAAGAGCGCAAAAGAAAGCACAGATAGAAGAAGAGAAAAAAAATGCTGAAAAAGAAAAGCAGCAGAGAAATCAGAAGAAGAAGAAGGACGACGATGATGAGGATATTGGCGGTCCAAAAGAAGAGCTCATCCCAGAGAAACTGGCCAAGGTATTTCGTAACGGTGCTCAGCACAACTGAGTGAAATTCCATGCCAGGTGTTGTAATTTTTACACAGCTTAAAAAATAATTTCACTTTTAGTTTTCTTTCATTAATACAGTATTTCTAGTCACGTTTCATATTTTAAACTTAAAATAGTGGTGCTGGTCCAGAGTAATCTAGTATGGTATAGTGGATAAAGTTTTTGCTTTTGAAGCATTCTGATCTGGAGTCAGGTATTTGTCAACTCTCAACACTGCCGCTGTGTACCATTTCATACTTTATCTAATCTCTCTGATAGTTTTCTCATTTATGAAATAGAACTAAGAAAAGTCGGGGCTGGAGAGGTGGCTCAGGGGTTAAGCCTCTGCCTTGCAGGTAGAAGGTCCTGAGTTCGGATCCTAGACCCCTGGTACAGATGCTAGGCAGAAGGCGGGGGCGGCCTGCGTTTCTGGTCCTGGTAGGGCGGAGCCTGTGAATCCCGGGGCAGAGTAAAATAAGGAGGAGGGAGAGGCTGTCCATGGTGGGTCCTGAATTCGCCTGTGGCCCTACACACGCACACGCATATGCACAATTGAATAAAAGAGGAAAAGTCTTGTAGATTAGAGAAAGTATACATGTAAAGCATCAAATATCTTACAAGTATTAATCTTGAAGTATTTATATTGAGGTTAAATTGAGGTTGTTAATGCAGGAAGGTGGCCATGAGTTCCAGGCCAGCCTGGGCTACATAATGTAACAAGACTTTATCTGAACGAAATGGTCTTTATTTTCTCTATTTTCTCCAAGCCAGAATCTGACCTTCTGGTTGTAATTGTTCAGCCCAAAAATAGAATACTCATTGTCACATAAGCCTCTTGTAAATTATCATTGAGCCTCTTGTATTTGTGGATTTTCTATTGATCCTTGAAAACTTAAGGGAGAATAATTGTGCAATTCATTGTATTAACATTATGTAGTAAACATATTGCCTTAATATCATTAATAACTTAGAATCAGACATCATTTTCTTAACATATTTGTAACAGCTCACTGACATACCAAGAATGAGATAAAGAAATAGAGAAAAATCTCGTTTGTATCTCACAAGGCTATGTTGATACCTTTTATGAATGCGTAACCACTAGCAATGAATGAAGTACCTTTTCAACTTATGTAGTAGGTTTGTTATGCTACACTTGCTCTAAGATAGGCTTTTCCTGCGTCTAGGCATCAGTGGTTGCCTTCTTAGGCAAAATGTCAGGTCCATAGTCTAAGAGTTTGTAGT
The DNA here is from genome assembly GCA_023101885.1 of Typhlomys cinereus. Taxonomy (NCBI): domain Eukaryota; kingdom Metazoa; phylum Chordata; class Mammalia; order Rodentia; family Platacanthomyidae; genus Typhlomys; species Typhlomys cinereus. The sequence continues at coordinate 1,582,856 of JALPQD010000438.1, read as the reverse complement.
TGAGTTATTAAGTCTCAGAACCAAATAATGGTTACAGAAAGTGTTCCTGAGTGCTTTGAGAAAAGCTTAGTGGGAGGTAGCCATTTCACACACTGTTTCTAATTACATGCTATTATTACCTGTTAGGAACATAAGACTGCTCTCTTCCCCAAAGATACCTCTATCTCTGTCTCAGTGTGGTAATATCAGATCACATTAAGCCATCATAATTAAGAACTGTAGTATTGGAAGCTATTGCCCAGGAAATCTGGGTATACAGCATGTAATGGCTTTTTCTTATGTGATTCTCTTCTTTCAGAATTCATCAGATTAAAGCATTACCAACTTAAGATAGCATACATATAAAGTAACATGAAAACAATAGTAAGTCATCAATAATTTCTTTAAAGAAGGAGAAATAGAAAATTATAGGAGTCACTAATGAATTTCATGTTCTGTTGACTGATGATAAATGTGAATGTTGATGAAAACTGTTTTTTACTTCTTTTTCCAACTCGCCATTGGCAAGCAGTTGGCATTTCTGAATTTTCTTGTTTGCAACTCATTTTCTGCCCACACATTTCTTCCAAGAACCAAAAGCCTTTGTATTCTTTCTATATAATATTTAATTGTTATAAAGTTTTGGTTGCTATGTTGGGAGGACAAAGAGAATATAATATGTGTTATAGGGATTAGACTTCAAGACACTTTCTTAATGTAAAAATTTGTAAGTTGAATGTGATAGCTCATGCCTATAATTGTAGCACTTGATGCTCTGAGGCATGAGGTTAACATGAGTTTTGACATTAACCTGTGCTATAGATATAGAATAAGATCCCACCTCCCCAAAAACATCAACAAAAGTCTGGTCCCATTTTTCATGAATTTAACTTAAGTGAATTCATCTTTTCGTGGCTGTGTCTAATAATTTTTTAAAGACAGAATGTGTGCAATTCTATTCAATATCTCATCCAATAAATAAAGAAGCTAATGGGGAAATGGGAGATATGTTTGCTGTTTCTTTAGTTTATCCCAGTATTGTGTACTTCAGAGCATTTGATAATGGTGGTTGTAGTTTTAATACTTAAAGGTATTGTTTTCATAATAGTTTGTGTGTCCTTGCCTGTGTCCTTTCAGTATGTATAATAGATTTTCAAGGGTAATTTTGACTTATTTTTTGTTTTTGTTTTTAAATCTTAAGAATTTAGTTAGATTCTCTTACTACTCATGGAACTCTATGTTTAGAGTCCATAAGTTCTCTAGGGCTCTTTTGCCCTTTGAGTATTCATGTCTGTGAGTTCCTTTCTTTTTGTCCTCTAATAAACTCTGTCTTAATCCTCAAAAAAAAAAAAAGCCGATGTTACTGCTGGCGAAAGAGCTCAGCATGCAGCATGTAAGGTGAGTGCTTGCAAACCTGGCATCTGAGTTTGATCCCCAGAAGCCCGTGTGGTGATAGCAGTGAATTAAATTCCGAAACTTGTTCTCTGAGCTCCACTTACGTGCCGTGGCATGAACGAGTACATCTTCTTCCCTCTCAAGTATATAATGTTTTTAAAAAGAACTGATTTTAGAGCTTCAATTGCTTGCATGTGTATACAAATAGAAATCTAAAGGTGTATTGTGGTTTTATTGTGATTTTATATGTATAAATATGTAAATGCTTATATTTTTACATTAACATTTTACTCTATGAGAGGGCACATAGAAATAAAGTACCTCTGAGAACAACAGACCCAGATCGTCTTTGGGAGCATATATTATTTATTAGAATTAAAGATATAGTTTGTTTTCTCCTTCCAAGTTTATGTACTTGATTTCATTATATAATGATGCTTATATTCTTCTTTCTCTGTTTCTTGTTGTTTCCGTTTTGTGATAGCAAATTAACTTGGTCAGCATTTCAACCTACATCCCCAGAGGCATGGAATGCAAGAAAATATCTCTGAAGACCCTTTTCTTTTCTTGGTTCTTAAATCTATGGCCATGCCATATGTTAGCATGTATCCTTCTAAATGATACCATTTGGCTCTGTATTCGTTTTATTTTATTTTTGCATGTGTGTGACTCTGTAGGACCAAGAGTGACTTCAGGAATCATCCTGGATTGTTCTATCTCCTCTTTGCTTTGTTCTGCCGTTTCCCAGGCTCTGCTTTCCAGAGTTGAAGTACACGCCACCACCATTCCCACCTGGGATTTTTATGTGGGATCACAAATCTGAACTCAGGACCTTCTTGCTTGCAAGGCAAAGGCTTAACTCTTGAACCATCACTCCAGTCTTGTAGATACTATGTATTTTAACGAGCAGTTTTAGTCACTTGATTATTTTTATGTGAAATAATTTCCTTTGCTAGAATTGATAAAACCAGAGTTAGTATTGACATGTCTGTTACATAAATACGGCAAATCAAATTCTCCCTGAAAACAATTGCTTTGTTTCTGTGATAAGAGAAGGTGAATGTAGAGTAAATGTGGTACTTTCTCCATCCCAGTATGCAGGAATAGTCTTTGTCTCAACCTTCTGACCCAATAGTAGAACAATTAGCCATTGTATAGTAAACATTGCGCCTGCCATATGGCACTTAAATAATGAATAAAGAGTGGTAAGGGCTGCCTGTATCAATGTAAACTTCAAATGCCATCTTTTAGAGTATTTGAATAAACGTAGATTTCTATAGAATTTATAGTAGAACAAAGCAAGATCAAATGGTTAATATATTGTTAGAATAAACATTCTCTTTGTGGCATTTTTTTTGCTGTTTCTTTCATATCCTTTTTCAGCACTATTTCATGGCCTTCTTGTTGATTTGGGGGGCAGGTAGAAATCTGATCCATTTATCTTATAATTTCCTCAGTTCTGTTCTTAGTTTTTACCTGTGTTATAATTTCTATCCAGAAAGAATATCTGTAGTTAAACATCATTAGGAATTCTAGAATTCAGAATAATTTTTGTTCATACCATGGGATTTTTTTAAGGATGTCAACCCTATGTTTGGGTGATTGGTAAAAGAAAATATCTTTTTTAACTTTATCTCTCTGTCCATCCATCTAGTACAGTGTGTGTATCAGGTGGCACTGTGTGTCCCTGTGGAGGACCAAGGGTGACTTTGGGAATCATCCTGGATTGCTTCTACCTTTGCTTTGCTCTGGGATTTTCCGGGCTCCATCCACCAGGCCCAGAGCGCAGGCCTCCTCGGATTCTGCCTGGTGTTTTTAACATAGGATCTCGGATCAGAACTCAGGACTTTTGCTTTCAAAGCAGGGTCTTAACCCCTGAGCCATCTCTCCAGTCCAAAAGAAAACATGTTTTTGATAGAATAAGTTTCACATTTCCTAAGAATCTTACATCCACGTGTGTATCTCTTATTTTTGTTAGGTTGAAACTCCATTGGAAGAAGCTATTAAGTTTTTAACACCGTTGAAGAACTTGGTGAAGAACAAGATAGAAACTCATCTTTTTGCCTTTGAGATTTACTTTAGGAAAGGTAGGAAATACTTGTATAGTGACCCTGCTAAACCTGTTACTACATCTCTTGGGTGCCAAGAAGCCCTGCTGTTACGGAATTTTTTGACAAATGCCAATGCAGCTTCTTCTTAAAAATGCTTGCTGTGTACAGTCTTGGGAATATACCGACATGATTGTCTTCTAGAACATAAAGAACAACAGCATATACATGCATAGAACTAGGATCAATCTTATACTGTGATTGCTAATTGTGGTTCATTGCAAGAACATTGCTAAATTTATACAAAATGCAAAGCTTACAATAGTAGTTGACAGACTAAGTATCAAATTTCAGCTGCTATGCACTATTATCATTAGAAAGAGAGTCTTTTAGACTTGATCTTCAGAGATGACTTATGTTTCTGAAGAAAAGGTCCATTAAAAAACATAAGACGCTTTCAAATAATGTTGGTGTTGTCTGTTTCTTGGAACCAGGTGAAAGATAAATGAAGACTCTTTATTTTTTTTTTTTCTTTTTTAGATATAGTGTATTTGGGGTGTGGGTAGTAGGTGAAATTTTGTATTTCTGAGTTTTTGTGATGGTGGGAGTCAATGAAAAAAAATTTATCACTTGGTTAACATGTATTGAAGTGAAAAGAAACTAGTAGCGTAATCAAGTAGAGCTTGTTAACTTCAGAAAGTACCTATGAGAAATTAGTTTGTAGGTCAAGGCAGAAATATTAACTTAGCTGAGTTCAAAGCCAGCTTTGGGAACATAAGTCTATAATGTGTTTTAACTTATGAAAAAATATAATTGTTATAGTTATGTTCAATAAGTAATTTTCATATTTTGAGCAGTTAATTCAATTCTTCCTTTCAAAATTAATTCTGAGTCATATATTTGGGAGGTACAGGCAAGAGTATAGGGAGTTCAAAGTGAGCCTCTGTCTCAAAAAAGTAAATAAAAATGAAAATATTTTTATGTGGACCCTCACATGTAACATAAAAGCTATTCTGCCTTCTAGGGGAAAGAAGGGCAGTTCAGAGCCCCATTCAATTGGCTTCACTGCTAGGGCCTCAGCATCTGGAATCCATGCTAGTTGTGTGAGATGGATAATGACACCATGACAGTTGTTGTAGTATTTTCTGAGTTTTGGGTATAAGTCTGAACAGAAGTGACTCAGAAGAAGATTTGGAGTGCCACTTTGCATTTTACAGGTGGAAAAACTGCTGGAATTTAAAAAGATAAAAAGTTGAAAATAGGGATAGTATGTTAAGACATTAGAAAGTAACTCAAAACAGCTATCAGAGGTGGTCGAGGAGTTGTAGACTGACAGGGAAGGATGTCAGAAGGAACTAAGTGTTAATAAATACAGGAAAGGAGATATTCAGGCATGGATAGTAGATCCTTCTAAGTAACAAAGCCCAAACATTATTTAGGTTAAAGGAATTTTGAAATTAAATAGTTTAAAATTTTATTCGGCTGTTTATTATATGACATTAGTTCAGATATTTCTTAATGCTGTGTTTTCTTTATTTTATGAAATTTTTCTTGAAGAATGTTTTATGAAAATACTATCATTGAGTTGGAGTGGAGGAAAGTTATCTGTTTTAGTATATTGCATTTCAGTGGATTATATAGTTCAGATGTGGTCAAAATATCCTTTTCTTTTTACAGAAAAGTTTCTTTTGATGCTACAATCAGTAAAGAGAGCATTTGCTATTGATTCTAGTCATCCCTGGCTTCATGAGTGTATGATTCGACTCTTTAATTCTGGTATGTTTTTATTTTCCATTGCTCATATTCCATTATATGAGTTGATAATGGCTTTAAAAATTGAACCTAGTCCCTTATGTGTTGCCTGAACTTTCAACAAGAATAATGATCAGATCAATACATTCTTTTCAGTGTGAAGTAGAGTCACACAATAATTCTGTTTCCAAGGCCTCTAGAGCCTCTAGTAGAATTGTCTTTCTATTATTTTTCATTTGTTAGTATCAAGAGATCTTGGACTTTGAAGCGACTTAATTCTAGATAGCACAAATACTTAATAAAATGAACTCCAGCCCAGGTCTCATTCATGTTTTCCTTTCTATTAGATTAAGTATCTCTCATCTCAAATGCTCAAAACCAAAAGTTTTCCCTTTTGGATTGTTTGGGGGCATTGAGAGTAGCAAGGAATATTTACATGTACGTAACATTGGGTGTTGGGGATAAAGTCCAAGTCTAAATGTGAACCATCAGAAGTTCATTTTATACAATATTTTTAGTGCACTGTGTTTCAACTATTTCCTCTTGTACATACATGAAAGACATCATGTAGACCTTTTACTGCCATAGCATGTCAGTGCTCAAGTTTGTTTCGATTTTATGGCAGTTCAGATTTCATTATGGATTCTCAATTGTAGCAGAGCTTTAAATGTAGACTAAAGTAATCCTATACTCAGTGTTGTTATTTTGTTTAATTTTTAAGTCACTAAATTAGGACCATTATCAGAACAATGTGCAGAATTTTGTAATAATAATAATTTAGTTATTTTATTGCTAATTCACACATTATATAAAGACTATGCAATTAGAAACAGGCATCCTACTCACTTGTACATGCTAGATTTGGGTTGATGATGTAACTTAATGGCAGTAGTATATGCTTACTATGTACAATGCCCAGCAGTTGCCCACCTTAAAGAAAAACTAAATTTATTTTTTTGAATTCTAAGAAAATGTACAGCTTTTTTAAGAATTAACTATGTGTGCTCATTAGTTTTGGTGACTAAATTGTAGAAATGTTTTTTTTAATTCTAAGATGTTCTCAAAGTAATATGACATTAGATCTTTTGAGGAAACGGTATTCAAATTTTGAAATTATTAATCAGAAAATTAAGACTAAGAGTTAAGAGATTTTCTTTGGAATAATTAGTTAAAAATTATTGGGTAATCTTTTCATTTCCTTCATTAAACTTGGATGTACAGTAAAGAAAGAAATCTATGAAGCTACAGAACACCAAAATATGGGGTCCAAGATTTCTTCAGCTAGTTTAACTGGATTATTATTAGTAGTAGTAATTGCTTAGGCTAATGAAATTTATATTATTGAAATTTTCACAATATAGGAAATTTGAACATAACTGTATAATGTAGCCCTCCTTGTGTTTTTATGACCCGAGTTTAACAGTTATCAGCATGTATCTGTTTGTTAACTTTCTTTCATTTATTTGTCTTATAATATGCCCCCCCCCCTTTAAAATATCTTAAAGCAAAAAATTCAGACAGCTGTGTACCTTTTGATACAGAGGAGTTAACTCAGAGGCAGATCCCTGGTGTGACAACCTGACTGGGGGGAGAGGTGGGAAGTTAGGTGGGTGATGGTATGGATAGGAATTCTTAACACAGAGAGAAGGCATTGACCAAGGCTGGGGTACTGGAAATCCAATGAATAATAACTGATAATTCTTAAAAAAAAGAACACTTGGTTCTTCAAATTTTTCAGGATTAAGTATTGCTGTAATTCCTTTACAAAGGTCATCCTGCCTGCTCACACTTCTGGGAAGTGCAAAGAAATCAATTCTTCCTTATCTCCTGCAGTAACTATAGAAGCTCCCACATAAACAAGCCCCAAATATCTGTTGTTGCATCATCTATGTAATTACTATGCAAATATGAAGTCATTGCCATTGGACCATACTCCCTTCTTTCCTCTGATCTGTAGATTTTAATGTTCCCCCTCCATTTGTAATATTCTCATTTATTTTGCAATTTTTAATGGTAACTGCTGGCATTTTATAATCTGAAAGTGAGAATTCATTATTCAAATTACTAACAGTGCCAGTTATAACAGGTATGAGGACAACTCATACCAAAAGATTTAACTTTGCAGTATGGCCTGAGCACTGTTGATCACTTGAATCTGTTTGCCAGTTAGTGGATCAAGCATTTCAATTTCGGAATGTTAAAAGAACCTGTTGCTTATAAACTTTTGTCAATTGTTTTTTCTTGATTCATGAGACTTACTACTCTGTCACGAAAAGTAATTGAGTAATCTAAGATTTTTAGGTATTTGAGACCTCAGTTTAGTTACTTTCAAAAGGATCTGTATTTTTTCCTCTGCCCATTAGTTCTTTGTAGTAATAGGTTACGTAATAAGTCTTATGTTTGTTCTTTTTCTTAAAGATTCAGGTATTTCATTACATAAAATTCCATAGGACATATTTAAGTTTTGTTTTGTTTTTTTGTATTTGGGGTTTTGTTGTTGCTGTGGGGTTGGGATTTTTTTACTTATTTATTTGGAGGGGAGTGTTGAAGAGTAGCAGTTGAAACTTTCTGGGAGAAAAAAGGTTCACGTGAATTAAGAAATTTGTGCAATTGCTAAGTGAGGAAATGGTTTTCAAATGACTACTAATGAATTTGTAAGTTGTATGTATGTAGACAATGTCTTTTTAATTTTGTAAGATTTTTTTAAGCTATGTTTCTTTTCTGAGATTATTTGAGAGGAATAGTTAATGAAGATAGTGAGAACCAGAAAGCATGCTCTCAACTATAATGTAAACTTTACAAGTGCTTTCCTGAAAGTATCAGGCAGCCATGCCATAGCATCCATAGAAAGTATATTTTCAGTGGAATTTCTTTGACAGTAGTCATTGCACTTGGCCACAATCTATTAACAGCTCTTATTCATTGCCTGTTCCTCCCTGAAAAGCAAGTATCATACAATTAAAAGTACAACTCTAATGAGGGTTATGCTAATTTAAATAGCTAGTGACTTATTTGAGCCACCCAGTTCCATAGACTAAAAATAGGAAATACTGTTTAATCAGCAAATGCCATATCTGTGAATTATTCAATTAATAATTGTGAAATGATTTATTTAAATATTTACTTCTCAGCATTTTTTAACTTGGATTATGACTCATTAATGTGGTCATGAAATGCATTCTTATTACTAATACTTGAAATCCTCAAGAAGAAATGAAGGGTCTAGAGCTCAGTGGTGTGCGCTGCACCAAGTCAAGTACTGGGAGTATGCTCATGCAAATATTTAGCTACAGGAGAAATTTGAAAGCTACCACTTAATTATTGTTAAAATGTAGTAAAGTTATTAGTACAACTTGTTGAATGCCTATTACATAATTAATTGGCACTTTTATACAGTAGTTCCCATGGCCTGGGAATATGATGACTGTGGTGTATTTATCACAGGATTGTACTTTGGAGGTTCTCTGGAGTTTATTATAATGTGAATACTCTATTGATATAGTTCCTAAAATTAATAATGTTTTTATATTACTGGAGTTAACAAAGGAACCTTGCTTGGATCAAACGGAAGATTAACTACTATAAACTTTATGAGAGTATTAATTGCTAAGAGTGTTTGTTTCTAATTTAACAGTGTGTGAAAGTAAAGATTTACCCGAAACAGTTAGAACAGTGTTAAAACAAGAAATGAATCGTCTTTTTGGAGCAACAAATCCAAAGAATTTTAATGAAACTTTTCTGAAAAGGAATTCTGATTCATTGCCACACCGGTTATCAGGTACTCACTTCATTTGGTCTTTTTGTTAGCCTTGTTAAAAAGCATTAGTATTTAGTGACTCAACGTCAAGATAAAGAACACACTTTTGCTCTTTAGAGTCAAAATGCATATGCTGCATTGTAATCCTATGCAAATATCAAGCCTTATAGTCGCTTCTTATATGTTACATTCTGGAGATAGAATTGTTACCATGAGTTATTATGATCAATAGTTTCTATTGGTTAAACATCGATAGGCCTTTCTTAAAAAAAATTCGGTATGACAGAATTTAAATGTGTGCTCTGGGTTTTATCTTCCCTTATCACCTGCCCCCAAAGAGAGAGTTAACACTTGCTTCTTCTCACTATTGCATCATTTTGATTATAAAATTCACTCCATGTGGCCATCATCTTCCATTTCTCATAATTGCATGTTTCTCACATTTAGTAATGCTAAACATATGAGACCATCTCACATTCTATGAGTCCAAGGCAAAAAAAAGTGTCCTCATGAGCTAAAGTCTGGACTTCATGGAACTCCTTGGGTTGTGCTTCATTAGTTTGTTTTTAAAATACCTGATCAAAGAGCTCAGAAACTTTGTATGCTCTTCTGGAAAGCTGAATTCAGAGTTCTCTGTATATCATAAAGGTTGAACATCCTGGGGGCTAGAGAGGTGGCTCAGGGCTTAAGCCTCTGCCTTGCAGGCAGAAGGTCCTGAGTTCGGATCCTAGACCCCACGGATAGATGCCAGGCAGAACCGGGGGTGGCCTGGGTTTCTGATCCTGGTAGGGCGGAGCCTGTGAATCCCGGGACAGAGTAAACAAGGAGGAGGTGGAGATGGTCCATGGTGGTTCCCGAATTCGTCCGTGGTTCTACACACACACACACACGCACACACACACACACACACACATACACGCGCGCGCGCGCGCTTGCGCATGCGCATGCGTGTGCACAATTGAATAAATAATAATAAAAATTTTTTTAAAAAAATGGTTGAACATCCTTCCTGATCTCCCTTTCTCATTTGAAATTAATGAAGTAGTTCTTTTACTACCAAATTACTGTCTTTACTTTAGAAAGAAAACTATCTATGATCAGATCAAAGACAAGTATTTCTAGAATACTCGGGTTTTCATATCTTTGATTGTGTATGTTTTATTTTAAGAGGTTGTATTTTACTGGACGGATATACATGATGTACCTTACTCTTTTCTTCTACTTTAGAGAGTTGAACTATTTCTGGTATACTGCTCTTAGGACTATTTTTTTTTAATTGTTATTTTTAAATAGCAATATCTCCAATGTTTGTATATACACATGCTTACATTTTATATTTGAATGAGTAGAGGCTAAAATACTGGCTTAAAGTTCCTTAAACTAAGAGAAATTTCCTTTTTCTTGTCACTTAGCTGCCAAAATGGTGTATTACTTAGATTCTTCTAGTCAGAAACGAGCAATAGAACTGGCAACAATACTTGATGAATCCCTCATCAACAGAAACCTTCAGGTAAATAATTTAAAAAATAATTATGTAAGAAAACATAACTTTTTTTCCTACCAAAAGGGATAATAATTTTTGTTACTTACACATAATGATCTTCAAACCACTATGAATCTTTTGTCATAAAGTTACCTTATTTTAAATTTAAGATTATTTAAGATTCTTGTGTGTGCGTGTGTGTGTGTCTGTGTGTGCACTTCTGTGGAAACATAACCAGATTACTTGACGTTTAAACTTCATTTATTTTGCATGTGTATGTGTATATCAGGGGGCACTGTGTGAAGGGGTGGAGGATCAAGGGTGACCTCAGGAATCATCCTAGTTTGCTTCTGCCTCCTTTTTGCTTCCCTCTGGGATTTTCCAGACTCTGTCCATTAGGGCTGGAAGTGTGAAGGCTGTTGCCGTTTCCACCTGGCATTTTTATGTGTAACTTGGGATCTGAACTCAGGAGTTTTTGCTTATGAAGGCAGAGTCTTAACTTCTGAGCTATCTCTCCAACACTTAACTTGACATTTAATAGCTAGTTTCATGGTTGTAACTTGACTTATTTTTTTAGAAATATATTTCCATGGATTGCCTAAGAGACTCCATGATAATTTTTGGATTTCAAGTTTTCAGGTCTGAGCAGAAAGATCGAAGATGAGCTCAATTTAAAAAATAATTAGAATAAAATATATTATGAAGATGTAATATTACCAAGTGTCAATTTTTTTTTCCTGTGTGTGTGTGTGTGTGTGTGTATGTGTATCACAGGACACTGTATATGCCTTCGGAGGCCTAAGAATGACTCTGGGAATCAGCCTGGATTTTGCTGTGTCCTCTTTGCTTTGCTATGAAGTTTCTCAGACTCTGCCTTCCAGGGCTGGAATTATAGGCTGCCATCATTTCTACCTGGAGTTTTTATGTGGGATCTAGGATCTGAACTCAGGACCTTCTGCTTATGAGGCAGAGGCTTAGCCCCCGAGCCATCTCTCCAGCCCCCAAATGTCAATTTTAAACCCTTAGAAAAAAAAGATAGTTTGGTTGTTTTATAATTGGTACAATAAGAAGTATTTGTTGAAAGACAGTTGATATATTCATGATGCAAATGAAGACAATATCTTTGAAAAAAGTTGGAACTCTTGGTTGTCTATCGGTGCACTGCTTAGATTTAAATGTAAGGACTCCATGTTTCAGATAATTTTCTGCTTAGATTTTGGGCATTCCTTAAGATTGTTCCTAGGCTGGCAAGGTGGCACCGTGGGCAGAGGCATTTGTTTGTAAGCTAGGTGACCTGAATTCAATTTTTGAAGTCAGCATGATAGAAGGAGAGAGAAACAACAACCAAAATGGTTGTCCTCCATATATTGACTGTGGCATGCTCTCTGCTACTATTCCTTCTTCTTTCTTCCTCCTAGCCCATCTCTCAGAGAAATTAGAATTTTTTAAAAAATTGCTCCCTAATTTTTTTTGGTTAATTTTGCTTATTTATTTTGCAGAGGGGCATATGGAGATCAGTGGACAACTTCAAGGAGGCAGTTCTTGCCTTCTATCTTCTTGTGGCAGGGTTTCTTGTTTCTGCTGAGCATTTCAGGCCCAGCAACCACTGTCCTTCAAAACCGGCAGCCAATTCTCCCAGAGGTCCTGTCTCTGCAGGAGTGCTTGGGATTCCAAGTCCTGCTTTTTATATGGCTTTCATGGATTTGCCTGTGCTTCAGTAACAAGTGATTTTACTCTCCAAACCATCTCCTCCACTTAAATTTGAATACAGAGTTTGAATAACAGTGTTTGATTTTGCTGACCTGTTCCTCCAAATATAAGAAGGCCTTTATCCAATAATTATCATCGATACAGTAAATTTTGACATCCATACTCAAGGCCGGACTAAACTATGATAAAGTTGCTGCATAAGGTTGTATGCATACCTGCTTAGCCTAACTCTTTAAAAACAACTCTTTTTCTGTCTTGTTTACCTCATATTAGTCCCTGTTCATTCTTTTGTACTAAATCGTTCGATTCTGAAGAAGGTTAAGCCTGGCCTTGGCAAGTGTGCCAGTGGAATGTGCGTGCAGGAGTGCAGTCTGTTCCCCTTATGTTTGTCTCTTTCCTTGTTTTGGGAAATTGTCGAGGTTGCAGTGTCTCACAGTAAAGCCTTTCTTTTGACAAGTGATAACATGACTTTTTTGTTTCTTTAGACTTGTATGGAGGTATTAGAAGCCTTGAGTGATGGAAGCCTAGGAGACTCTAAAGAAGCTGCCGAGGCTTATAGAGCAAGTTGTCATAAGCTTTTCCCTTATGCGTTGGCTTTCATGCCTCCTGGATATGAAGAGGATATGAAGATCACAGTTAATGGAGATAGTTCTGCAGAAACTGAAGAACTGGCCAATGACATTTGAACATCATTAAAACAAGCAAATGGAATGACTTTGGACCATATCTAGTGTATAATATTTTTGTCACGCACCTGCTGCATTGCTCTAACTTACACAGAACAAGAGGAGTAAAACGTTCTTGCCTTCAAATAGTGTTTTATGTTTTTTTTTATCCTGCTGAAAGTATATATAAAATATCTAACATTACAGGATATAGGTTCAGTTTCTTAAAAATTAATTAAAAGCTGCTAAAATTGAGGGGTTAAAACAAAACCATACCTTGTCCTATTCCCACCTTCTCACCTATTTTCTTAATTAATTTATATAAAATCTGGAGGCTGTTACAGCCAACAAAGCAGGTGTGTGGCAGAAATATTACTTTAAATTTGTCTTGTGAGATTTTACTATATCTCAGACGGCATAAATGCTGTTTTAGCACTGGATTCTTTCACTGAGCACAAGAGTTGTTGGGGCTTTAGCATCTGACTGATTTTGTTACCAGGTTGATCTGACCATAGGAAGTATGCAATGTGAATCACTATTTGCAGAGAAATCTACAACAGATGCTTATGTTGTAGAAACTGGGACATGATGATACCAAGCAGGATTATACAAAACCTAGAAGGTGTTCAATATGTTGTGTTTCCAAAATCCACTGTACATGATCAGTTTGGTGTTCTTGTACCACAGTTTTTAACTGAAGGAACCAGTTGGAACAATCTCAATTTTAACTAAAACTTGAAGAACTAAAATAGCAATGCAAACCTTTCAGCATTGTTTTGGCCAAACTTGTTAAAACTGTAATGCAAGAACCAAATGCACTGTGACGTGGCACCAACTAATTAGCAAGCATGAATTTTTCACCCGAGAGTGGAAAGAAAATCTCCCATGGCTTGAAGTAAAGAGCAGAACTCCTGACTACCGTTCTATGACTGATCAAGAGACTAATAGATAAAACCTCAGCAGGCCTTGTTCACGATATGCAGAAAAAAAGTGCTGCAGTCTAGATACCTCTGGAATTTTTCCACAGTGTCACAGGTTTGTAATACTTGAAGCCCTACATTTCTAAGAATATATTTCTTGCTCAGTTGTTTCAGGCAAGCCCAAGACTTTGTAATTTTTAAAGGGCCCAAGATTTTTTTTTCCAATAACAGACCAGCTTTTTTTTCCTGCAGTTGCAAATGTAATTTCTTTCTTTTTTTTTTTTTTTTTTTTTTTTGTTGTCAAACATAAGGTACCAAATATGATGCAATAAATTGTTTTGAAAAACAGTTGTGTGAATATTTCCACTAATCTGAGTTGGGCTTCTGTGAGCTACACAGGTGGAAACAGAGGTCGCAAGCCAAAGGCAGCGTAACACACTGCAGGTTAGTGTGCAGGGAGTTGTCTAGCTTGCGCTGAGTGCCGGTGTCAGGGGTGTTGCAGAATGAAGGAGGGGTTGCTCCTGGGGAACATTTCGTTGAGGGCTAAGATGGTGGCAGGTACTATGAATGTAACTAATAATCTGGAAGGAAAACTAAAACCAGATGCTTTGATTGGGAAAATGAGCCTTAATCATGTCAAACCTGTACACTGAGAACAGCCTCAGGCTCCACATTCTCATTGCATTTGTAAGATCTGAACAAATAACTTTTAAGTAAATGAACTAATTGTATATACAATTGAAGTTTTGTAGTATTCTAGTTTATAGAACATATATACACAAAAGGGAATTTTTCTGAAAACCAGGTTCTTTCATTGATTCTTTCATAGTACATGACCTGCATTCCACTTCCCAGTCTGACAGTGTAATGATGTGAAGAAGACTACAAACTGAATTCCAGTGCTTTACTTCATTTGGTTCACTCGCCCTGTCTCAGGAACATCTTAATGGATGGCAAAGAAAGGGAGGGGGAGAGAGAACTTTGCATTTAACTTCTGTGAGTGGCAACTGAAGTTCTTGTTGGGAAGAAACAGTAGTACTGCTGCTGCTGTGAGGTGTGTGGAGGAGGACCCAGTTATAGTAGTGGTGTGTTGTGAATTCTGTTTAAACTCTACTGTACATTGAAATGAAATCCATCTATTTGTCTCGACAATGTTCAAATGCTGTAGATTGTCTTAGAAGGAATATTCAAAAGTACTCAGAGCTCTGAACACATGCCATCCATGAGGACTGCAATTCCCAACATGTATATTGTATTCCAACCCAATTTTACTGGAACTATTGAATAAATCTTTTATTTTCTTTCAGGTTTACGTGATGGTGGATACATTGTCTGGTGTCTGGGTTCAGCTAAAGCATTGTACTATAGTACTATATTGTACTATATCAACAGGATCATCTCACATTTGTCTCATCTATTCAGTTAATTTCAAATAATGCTGTTGGGGGAAAGCAGGGTTAGAAAAAGAAGTGGGGAAAAGTGCAGTGTGATGATGGAAACAAGTGCCTTATGTTTCTTGATAAGAACTGCTGTTATCAGCCCTTTTCCCAAGAGTTTCTTGGCCTGTATTAACATAGGACAGTAAAATTCCTTTGGTTTTTTCTTTATATTCGTTTATTATCATTTCTCACTGAAAGTCCAACTAGATTGGTTTGCTCAGTTTTAATTAAGTAGTTGTCATGCATTCTCACCATCTTAATGTATTTCTCATGCACAAACTGTGATAGTAGTGTGGATGTCAGAAAGCTTTTCCTTGGCTTTCTCAGGTCTACCCCCACCCCGCCCCCAACTCATGTTTGTGTCACCGGTGGTTTGTTGCTTTGAGCCCTGTGAAATTAAAGGTGACTATAGAAGAGATCAGAAGCCACCCTCCAGATCCAGGTAGGTTGTGATGAGTGCAGGCAACTGTTTGCTTAGAGTTGACACTGTTCTGTCCACTAAACTTGACTGAGCCCATTGTTACATCTGAAGCACAAAACACAAGGAAGCTGCCACAGAAGCACTGTGGGAGGAAGGAACTTTTGTTCAGATATTAATGGCTGAAAGTCTCACAATCTGTAGCAAGAAAACATTTTTGGAAGTGGTTATCGGAGTTCACTTCTCCCTTACGGCATGTAGCCTATGCAATGGATATTGGAAGGTTTTGTAGTGTGCAGAAGATTCTGGGTAAGAGTGCTGTGTTTTAACAGATTGGAAGAACATCTTTACGCGCTTTAGTTTATATAATGAGATCCTTCCATTTAAATTTGCTATGACAGCACTAAAATAGGGGCAGAGGGACCCTGTCTAGAGAAAAAAGTAATCCAGCACTTGGGAAGTGGAAGCAGAGTAGTTCAGGAACAGTCTGGAATTCATAAAACCCTGTCAATCATCCAGTTACTCTTGAGGCCCTGTCATTTGGGATAGTAGTCAAAGAAGACTAGACCTGCGTAAATGAGAACTTCTGCTAACTTGGTAGCCCTTGGTGCTCTTCATAACGTCAGTGTACCCAAACTGGAATGTACTTGTTCCAAGGCTGCAAGGGCCCTGCTTTGGGGTTGCACACCACCATGCTAGGGACTGTAAGATTTTTTAAATGAGGCCAGTTGACCTTGGGTTTAAGGATCCACATTATTTAAATGGGAACTACTGTGTAGAGACCTCCGTTTCCAAGCATTCAGCTCAACCTCCATCAGTACATAGTGTCTCAATACAAGGGAGTGAAGTGGATGCATCCTGGACTCTGCCTCGCCACCATCAACTAATTGCATTTATCTGTAATTATTTTCCTGTGCATTGCCTATTGAACAGGAAGACACAGGAAGTAACTTGCTGAGTTACCTTTCCAGTTTCCCCTCATTGTGTCTTTTATAGACTTCACACCTGTTTATTCTGTTACTGCAGGTTTGTCAGGTCTGTTGTCTGTGCTTCCTGCCTCCCCACTAATGGCCGAACTGTTCTCCCTGATCTGCTTGCTAGTAGTAAATCATTACTAGTGACTACCTCTCATCTTTCCTGATGAACCACTTACTTATCTTCAAGTGGTCACACTGCTGCTTCTACTATTCAAAAGGAACACGTGGCCATTCAAAGAAGTAGGTAATAGCAAATCTGTCTCCTGAGTTCTTTTTCCTTCATTAAGCTGTGCATTTTGGAATATTGAATACTAATAATTTGTCCCTACATTAATTACTAAAAAGTAAGAGTAATGGCATCTTCAGGAACATGTATTGAGCATTATTGTACAGTTCACATTTGTTTAGAAGTTCATTAAAAAGGACTTGAAGAATCAGCCAACTGCTTCACTTGTATTTCTTTTAGAGTTTTTAACATTCTATTTGATTAAATATAGTTACTTTACTCTCTGGGATGCTTTTGAGAGAAATGTCCAGTGTTCTGAAATTACACAAATGGATTTGTGTAAATCCATTTTAACACGATCTATGAGACAGATAACGACTAGTGACTGTTACACTGCAGTAGATTCATGAGTGGAGTCTAGTGTGAGATACTGTTGACTTTAAGGTCACTTCCAGAGTCTTACATTGGATGTGGACTATTTCAGTTACCCTTTCTCTTATCCCTCTCCATTGCTTCCTAGGAATCTCAAAATGTTTCAAATTCGTTGTGTTCTATTTGTGTTACTGTGTTTTTTACACGTAGTCTACTTTTTTCTTGTAGTTGGTCAGAGGAGTGTCTGGGACCAACCTATGGGAAGCAGATGACTGAAAAATCCTCTGAGCTTTTTCAGAGGTCAGACCTCACTGCGTGGGTGATGGGTCATCTTCCATGCCTTTAGCCAAGGATCCTTATGCCTGTAGTGAAAAGAGACTGTGTCGAGTAGATTGCCAAGTGCTTTTAACCCATACAGGAAAGAGACTTCTTAGAAGAAAGGAGTGTTTTGCATGTCATGGTAGCACTTGGGAAGTGAGGCGCTAAGTTTGAGGTCACCTGGGCTACATAGCAAGAACTAGTCTCAAAAAAAAAAGCAGAAGTAGCAACAAAGCTTACTTTAACTGATTGATTAGAAAATATTTGAGGGGGGAGAAGAAAGGGAGAGCGAGAGAAAGCGTGAGATGCACACGTGCCACGTGTATGAGCATCAGATCAATCTCCAGGAGTTGAGAGTTCTCTTTGACCATGTAGGCACCCGGAATTGAACTCTGGACTCCTAGTTTGCATTTGGTATTTGGGTTTATCTTCTGTCTGCTTAAAATGATCTCATTTAATCTAGGCTAGTTTCCAAGTCACTGTAACCAAGGCTGGATTTGAATGCCCCACCCTGCATCCTCCTGTCTCCTAAAATGCTGAGTGTTCCACCATGCTCAAGAAAATGTTAAAATGTGCATTCAAAAACCATGCCTAGATATATACAGAATATGCCAACATTTGTGTTTCAAACATCTTTTTCATAGTACTCTTTTATATGATAGGGAAGTAGATGGTAAAGATGTGCTGACAATCATTTGCCAAATCCATACATTTGAAGCTCTAATCCCTGTACTTTATCTACCTGCAGAATCCATTCCAGTGGTTAATATGCACTAGATCCCTAAGAACTATCTGTCACAGAGGATAGATTGATGATTATATCCCTTAACTACAGTGTAAGACTCGAGGCCAAAATGTGAATCGCTGTTCAGTGTAGCAGGGAAACCATTGTTGTAAGGTGTTCAGACTCACAGTTACTGTCTTTTGTTTATGTCTTTGAAAGAGAAAATATGTATGCCATAGCAGGGCCACTCAAAGGTGCCATGGCTATGGAGGTTAAATTTGACCTGCCATGTTTGTGGGTCGGGACCTTTGCTCACTGAGCCACCTTCAGTGCTGAGCTCAAATTCTAATGTTTACTAGCTTTCCATGATGGTGGGGTTGTTAAGAGACAAGTTCTCAATTTAAGGAAAAAAAGATGGCTTATTCTGGAGCCAAATATGAACGACCATGGTCTGGGGACATAGATTCAATTTACCCCATATTCTGTGTTTTGCTGTGAAAAAAGTTTCTTGAGGGCTTGCAGCCATAGAACAGAGGGCATAACAAATCAAGACACTTTCAAATATATTAGTGAAAATAGCAGGTAAGGCAGTTACAGAAATCCCTGCTGTGGGCTTTAGACCTCTCTGATGACAGTCTTAGCTTTTTTGTTGGTGGAAACCAGGGATCAGGTTGTCCATGCCTAAGGATTTACCTAGTACTCACAGCAATGTTAGACACATACAGAGGTGGGTAAGAAATGGCTAACAAGGGAGCTAAAGAGTGATTCTAGACTTGGAACATCCCAACCTCTTCACGTTGAAGTCATCATCGGCCTTGTACTTGTAAGGACTCAGCGTTCACAAGGCTTGGTTGTCGAGTGCTTGCCTGATGCTTCACTCACTGCACCTCAGGGGTGAGTGGGGTGGGGTGGAATATGCCTGTGCTCAGTTAGGGGTTAGGACTCATGTCTGTAATCCCAGCACTAAGAGCTGAGGCAGGAGGATTGCCATAAGTTCAGGGCAAGCCTGGGTTATAAAGTGAGGTTGGTTTCAACAGTATGTAGTTGGCAAATCTTTTGTGAATGGATTAAAATCATTTTTAAAAGTATTGGGATCTGACTGTGTGGGGGGTGATGTCCAGTGAACAGAGGCATAGCAAGTGGACACCACCTTTCGGAAAGGAGCCAGGGAGGATGGTAGTTAGAAAGGGGGCTATGATAGTTGAGGATTTGAGCACTCTGAAAACAGAGCCAGGGCTCAAAGGAAGATGGGCAGAGTGCCCACTCAGAACCCAAAGTAGGCTGACGTGCTTGTACTAGCTTAGACCACGTGCTTCCCCCTTGAGAAATGGCAGGTGGTGATTTGTAAACCAGGAGCGAGTGAAATATAGACAGAAGTGGAGTGAATTTCAGGGCTGAATGTGGAAATGACAAAAGCCTAAGGCTTCGTGATAGTTGATGGCCCCCCCAGCTGGATGACAGAGCTGATCCTAGGCAGAGGCTGGAGAAGGGACACAGCAGACCCTTGGGGATGGAAGGGAGCTGAGGGTACTGGCATCAGACCAAAGGTAGAGACGTGAGCTGGGAGAGAGACCAGGGAAACAAGATAGAGAGCAATTGACCTAAACATGTGCCAGGAAAAGGGAGCACAAGGAAGTTGGTAGGGATCCACCCGACCCCTGCTCCTGAGCCTCAGCCTCTGTAGAGACAAGAAAGCTTAAGAAGGGACCAAGCTCAAGCTGCACTCAGGAGGTGGTGCTGTGCCTCAGGCCTGAGCCCCCCCAAGGAGTGATTTGAGTCTGGACCACACCCCAGCTGGCCACGGATGGTCAGGAGTGACGGCAGGGAGTTGTCCCAGACAGCCTTGTGCGTTTGAGTCCTTAATTGCCATTCATGTTTGGGAAGGCCCTTGCAGGAGGAAGGGATGTCACAGGGGTTGGGACTCGAGGTTGACTGGCTCCGTAAGTCTCCTCCAGCATAAGCTACCTGCCATGCCCTCTCCCACAGGAGTCTCACCTTAATGGATTCTCTCCTCCGGAACCATAAGCCAAATAAATCTCTTCCTTCCTTTAAGTTGGTTGAGTGTTGTCTGAGTGTTGTCTCATGGCAGCAGGAAGAGTAATAATGGCTGTTGCTGGATCTGCGGTAAGATACACAAGTCAAGACCATTTCCTTGGTGAGACCTGTTAAAGAACTCAACATAAACTGCAGAGAAAAACCACAGGCCCCCAGAGATGCCCAGGGAGAAAGATTCAGCAGGCTGCCCGTGACTCCTGACTTACATTTCCTGAAGGAAATGGTATAGGCTCAGCATGCAGGGCCCCTGATGACTGGAAGAGGAAAGGAGGTTGTGTTCTTTACCAACCTGACACCTAAGAAATCTCTGGGGGATTGCCCACGGGGATAATTAGCTTATCATAATGTTTATGAAGTATTAGCTTCATTAACTGTTAAGGGAAGACCCATTTAATTGTGATAGGATCATTCCATGGACTCAACAGAATGGAGAGAACCTGCTGAGCACTTAGCATGCATTAACTCATCACTGTCTGCTGTGGACTGTGGATGGGGTGTGACCTTCTCTTGAGCTGTGCTGCTGGTGGTACTACCTTGGCTGTAATCTGCAGGCAGAATTCACTTTCTGTTGTAAGTTGCTCTGGGCAGAGTATTTGAGCACAGCAACAGAAAAGAAGCCAAGACAAGGGTAAAGAAACAGTGAAAGGCAGCAGGCTGGGGAGATGACTCAACTTGTAAAGTGCTTGCAAGTAAGCACCCAAGTAAAAGTCCTGCTGTGATCTCACACCTGCAATCCTAATGCTATGGAGACGCAGAAGGAGGGTCACGGGGGGTCACTGGCCAGCCTGTTTAGCTGGATTGGGGAGCTCCTAGGGAGATCAGCCTCAAAAGAATAAGATAGAAACTTTTTCCAGAAACCTGACCCTTTTTTGCCATTTCTTCTGGACCTCCATCTGCTCCGACCGGAAATGGACCCCAGCTGTTCACACATGCTCTGGCTCCTGCTGCTGTGAAGAATGCACGTGTACCTCTTGGAAGAGCTACTGCTCCTGCTGCCTGGTTGGCTGCTCTAAATGCACCCAGGCTCCACATGCTACTGCTAAGGAGCATCTGCCAAGTGCAGCATCTGGCAAGTGTCCCCTGGTTTGGGGACAGCCCTGCAAACGACATGTAAATACAATGGCATGTACAAAGCTGGATTTGTTTTTCATACTGTTCTTCTCATTCCTTTTTCTAGAAAGCTTGTGAGTGGTGATAAAAGTCAAATGACTATGGGGCTGGAGAGGTGGCTCAGGGGTTAAGCCTCTGCCTTGCAAGCGGAAGGTCCTGAGTTCGGATCCTAGACCCCACGTATACACGCCAGGCGGAAGTGGGGGGGTGGCCTGCGTTTCTGGTCCTGGTAGGGCGGAGCCTGTGAATCCCTGCGCAGAGTAAACAAGGAGGTGGAGGTTCCCGAATTTGCCCGTGGTTCTACACACACACTCACACACACACACACACAATTGAATTAAAAAAAACTTTAAAAGTCAATGACTGGAAAAAAAAAAGATGGCGTGTAGTGTGATGAGGGAGATGATCGACATCAACCTCTGCCTTCACCCGCACATGCGGTGATGGAGGTGCACGCTTGTACACACGCTGACACAGAGATAAGACTGAAGTAAAAGCACCAGCATCCTGCAGAAGCGGAAGGGGATGAGTGCAGGTGAATGGGAGTCTGCGGAGGGGGAAGCAGTGACTAGATCAATGGCAGGGACCCCTCAGCACACCACACAGCACCTGAACTGTCAGGAGCCTGTGTGAGTGTTTTGCTATCTACCTTTGCAGCCCATTAAGAGTCTGAGGTAAGATCTCCAGAGCACACGTGAAAAAAAAAAAAAAAAACTGACATAGTGGTACACTTTTATAATCCCAGTGCTGGGGAGGCAGAGACAGGCAAATCTCTGGGCTTGGCTAGTCAGCCTGACCTGTTGGATGGGATGAAGGTCTCTGGAAAAAGATGGCTGGATCCTGAAGAATGAGAACACAGGGCTGTCCTTGAGTCTGCACACATGCACACCTTTGTGCATCCTTCCCAGGCGTGAACACACACACACAAAGTTAAAGACTGATGTGGTGCTTCGGGCTTGTTATCCTAACAGCCAGGAGGCTGAGGCAGAAACATCAAGGTCACCTGGGCTACAACGTAGACCTTGTTTCAGAAAGAAAGAAATGAAAGATACGCTATAATTGATGAAAGAGTCCCATAAGGAAGACATTATTCCTGGTTGAAATACATGAAGATCCCAGGAATTTGCCCGGGGGTGAAAGAGGAAGTTTCTTTTGGTTGAAGTGAGGAATGTGATTGGCAGATCGAGGTCCAGAGGAAATGGCAAAAAAGGGTCAGGAGATGAATAGAAAGCAGACTTCTTGTTCCCACTCCTCATAAGCTATGTGTCTTACACTGTACTTTCGCCCAGCCTGAGAGAGGTCCTTAAAGACCTTTCTAGATATTCTTTTCCTTCACTTTGTGTGACAGTCTCATCAGTCCATCTTGAACTTCTGATCTGCCTCTACCTGCCAAGTGGAGGGACTTGCAGGCATGTACCCACTTCTGTGTGTTGCTATGGACTGAACCGCTGTGTGTGTGCAATGTGCATGCTAGTGTGTGTGCAATGTGCATGCTAGGCAGGCCTCAGTCCAAGTCTAAAATTGTTCCCTTTTGCTTCTCTGACTATAAAGCGCTAGAACTGAAGTTGCTTTTCATAACTTTATTTATGCCATTAGAGATCGGATCCAGAATGTCCTAAATGCTAGGCATGTGCTCTGCCACTGGGCTACGCCATTGGCCTTAGTATCACTTCAAGATTTATGTGTGTTACCACTTCCAAGGTGATGGAGGAAAAAAGATGGTGTCCTCCCTGCAGTGGCCACCAGAGAGCAGCAGCGAGGAACCCAACTGCCATCTCTGAGGGAAACAGCTCTTTTTCAGTCTCTTGACTGCAGGAAAAAAAGGGTGATCATTCATAAATGTTATTTAAAGGGAGCTTCTGTAACATTTCGGGTTTTTTATTGTTGTGTTGTTTGTGATGGGGGAATTGTAAGACCTAATGGCCCTACGCCAGGAAACGGACCCCCACAGAATACTCACGGACACGGGTTCGATGCAAAAGCAAGAGGATTTTTATTCCAGCGCGCTGGGGTCGTCCCATACACAAGGGGAAGAGACGACCCCGAGCTCAAGAAGTATACACTTTATACCCTCCTTGCAGGGAGGTTATGTAATGTTACAAAATTATTGGCTATCATATTAGTTACAATAATAATACAAAGGCTTTGGCGGTATTTGGCATAGCTGCACGTATTAGACCTTGAGAGGGGGAGCATTTCCTGGGGGGGCAAGCGGGCTTAGGTGGCATCTGCACATACTAAAAACATCTCTCCGAGACCTTGAAGGGGGAAGATTCCTGGAACCAACTTTGGGGGGGTCTGGGTGGTCTAGTATCTGGGTCTGAGTGGCTTGGCATCTGGCCTTCTCACAGGGACCTTGAGAGTGGAGATGTTTTCAGTCTCTAGCCGCCCGTTTTAGACTTTTGCTTTTAGAACTGCTGCCCACCAAGCTGTTAGTCATGACTTCATTATTTGTCACAATTTCTGTAAAAAAATTTTTTTTTCCACAGAATCAAACCCAGGTTCTAGCTAAATAAGCATTTTGTTATTTTCTTTATATATGTCATTTCTATTGGAAAGAAAAATGGGGACACTATCAGATATTTACATAATTTTTATTTATGTGGGACAGGATCATCCTGAATTGGGCAGGTTGGCTTCGAAGACTCCTGTCATGATTTGGAATGTGTCCCCCACAGTTTCATGTGTTTGGGAAGGTCATGGCACCTTTGAGAGGTGGAGCCTTGCTGGAGGAAGGTGGTCACAAGGGCTGGGCCTTGATGTGGATTAGTCCCACCCTACCTACTGGAGAAGTCTGCTTTAACAGGGACAGTCTTGAGCTCTCAGCTTCCAAGATGTTTGCAGTGACTTAGCCTACCTCCAACTTCAGCCAGTCCTCCATGAAAGATTATTTCTCCCCTCTGGAACTGTAAGGTAATAAATTTCCCTTTCTCTCTTAAGTCGTTTGACTTTGGATGTTCTCTCACAGCAACAGAAAAGAGTAATCAAAACAATTCTCCTGTCACAGTCTCCCATTACAGGCATATGAGCCTACATACCAGTCTTAAGGTTAGAGGCATGCACCGCCTCAACTGCCCATAGATTGTGTCATCGGTTTTCTTTCTAAGGTAATATATGGTTCGCACCTTCTATGTCAATGGATGTAGTAAAATAGTTTTTACACTGGAGATTGGACCCCTGCTATGTTCACACCAAGCACATGTTCCACCACTGTTTGAGCATTATAGTGATTCAGAGAGTTTGGATGTCTGGGCAAAGTTTGTATTTTTTTTTAAGTTTTTAAAATATAAACCATAAATTTGTGTTTTGAGTTTTGTGCGTGTGTGTGTGTGTGTTGTTTGTACTGTGTGTATGTGTGTGATAGAGCAAGGTCCCTTATTAATGTCCTTCAGAGTATGACTAGCCATAGTAAAGCACATACTGTTCATGAAATATAAAGTCATCTGGCAAATGTCACCTGTCTCTTTTCTCTATAAATTCTGTTTGCTGCTTTGAGAAAAGTCAGGGTCCACCTATGTAGTCAAGGCTGGACTATAACTGACTATGTAGCCCAGGGTGGTCTTGAACTCATGATTCTCCTGCCTCAGTTTCTCGGGTGCTGTCCTTAAAGTCACGTACCACCATACCCAGTGCCAGTAGGCTCTGGACGCCACATGCTTTACTGCAGTGCAGCTAGCTTCCCACTCCTCATACTACGTGATTCTCCACCGTACTGTTACCCGCCCCCTGGGTCCTTGGCAACCTTTCTAGACATTCCCTTCCTCTTCTAATACTAACCCAAACCTGTTCTTCTGACCAGATTGCTTCCCTAGGGAGATCCTCAGACTGCAGCCATGG
The DNA here is from genome assembly GCA_023101885.1 of Typhlomys cinereus. Classification (NCBI taxonomy): domain Eukaryota; kingdom Metazoa; phylum Chordata; class Mammalia; order Rodentia; family Platacanthomyidae; genus Typhlomys; species Typhlomys cinereus. Next base: position 1,557,671 of record JALPQD010000438.1, on the reverse strand, counting down.
TGTGTGTCTCTCTCTGAACCCCTCGCTCGCTCAGCAGCTTCCTGCTTTACATCGCATTGCCAATTCCAGACCTTGATCTCTGTTAGCAAACCGGGCAGCCACTCCGTCTACATGCACTAACAGAACGCACCGGACTCTAAGCTGAGAGCACGAGCTTTCCATTACTCAAAGCACAAAGCCTTTGCAGTGTATCCTGTGTCACTTCCCCTTGCCTCACCCAGTTCCCGAGGGCCACAGGAATAGACCGGGCCAACTGTTTCCTGTAAGCACAAAAGAGTTGTGGACTTAGGTGTGGACTCCACGACCTTATGAAAGTGGCCAGTGTCCTGCTTGTTCCCACTTAGGAGAAAAATCATTATCTGGAAATTTAAGAAATTTCCTCTGGGGAGAGGAGGAAGGCCTCTCTAGATTTATTACCCTGGAACTGAATAAACACTGGAAGGTTCTTTTTAGGTAGTCATATCGTTGTGACCCACAGGTGAGCTTTAAGCCTGAATCTTCCCAGGTTGAATGCCTGATAGAACAAACACAGCAGTGCCCTCTCTCTTTTTTAGTTTTTATCTTATTTACTCATTCATTTTGAAAAAACAAAACAAAACCTGTTTGAGGAAGGAGTGAGGAAAAGAAGGAAGAAGAGAAGGAGGGAGGGAGAAAGGGAGAGAGAGAGAGAACAGGTGCTGCATGCCACGGTGGGTATGCAGAGGTCAGAGAACAACTTTCAGAGGTCAGTTCTCTCCTTCCACTTTTGAACTTCCGGGAATTGAGCTTAGTTACCAGCGGTGAGTTGCAAATAGGTGAGTCATCTCACTTGCCCCAGGGTTTAGAAAAGACCTTTTTTTTTTTTTTTTTTTCTAACCTTGAATCCTCCAAGCTGTGTGCAACTGCCTGCCAAAGAAATTGAGTGGTCACTATCATGCCAAGAGCTGTAACTGACCAAAATGAGGTGTGACTGACTGTCCAGTCGGAAGATTGGTACCTTCTGGGTACCAAGGCAGTTACATCAGATGGGTTCTGCTAGTGTAACTGTGGTGGTACAGATAGACTTCTGGTGTTTTCTACTTCAACATCTGTATTGACTTTATAAACTACTCTGGCTGAATTGTTATGTTTTTACTTATTTGGTCCTCATCACACCAACTTCTTAATAGTATATAAGTGTGAAATTGTTGTTGTGGAAAAATAAAGAAATTGTGACTGTGATTCTTTTCCCACGAGACAGAATTATTTGAAACATTTTCTTTTTAGCTGTGATTAATTTAGTGTGTTTGGGTGTACTGGAGATCGCAGAACAATTTCTGGGAGTCAGTTCTGTCTTGCCACATTGTGGGATCTGGGGATCCAATTCCAGTTACTAGCCTTGCACACAACTGCTCTTACCTCCTGGGCCTCTCACCAACCTTCTTTTGACCTTGAAATTCAATGGTGTCAGCTGCCGGTCATCCCGCGATGGGATCAGTTCCTGCCTCTGTTGATTCTGGGTCCATGTCAGGCAAAACATCGTGACTGCGGAGCCTGAGGTGGACTATGTTCTTCATGGCAGACAGGAAGCTGGGTGAAAAGACAGGCCCAGGGCAAGACAAAGCCCCATGGACACCCCCTACTTTCTTCAACAAGGTCTGTCACCCTGAGCCTTCCAGAACCTCCCAAATAGCACCAACAAACTGGGGTCAGGCATTCAACAGGAGACTGTAGAACATATCTCATATTCTAATAGCGATGGCCCTTCTGGCCATCTCAGAATACAAAATGCATTCAGTCTATCCCCACAAGTTCCCTCAATTTTAACAGCTTCAACAATGTGGAAAAGTCAAGTCTAGGGGCTGGAGACATAGCTGAGGGATTAAGTCTGCTTTGCAAGCTGGACCCGAGTTCAGATCTTAAATTTCTGGCAGAAACAATAGCAGCCTGCACTTCCTGTCCTGGAAGGCAGAGCCTGGAAACTCCAGTGCAAACCCAAAAGGAAGCAGAGCAATCCAGGATGATTCTAGAAGTCACTTTGAGCCTCTACAGGCACACGATACAGGCACAGATACACACACACATGCACATACATACACACTTGTGCATGCAAAAAAAAAAAAAAAAAACTCCAAGCCTAAACTGTTAGTTGTGAACCCCTTTCAAATCAAAAAGAAAATCACATTTCCAAGACACAATGGCACAAGGTTAAAAAACACTCACATTCCAAAAGGAATGTGTTCTAGGGCTCTGCCAGGCAACAATTCCAAGTTCCTCCTGCAAAATAGTTCCAAAGGCTTAAAAACTGCATCCTCAGGTATACCTCTGGTTCCAATTTTTCTGTTAACTTTCTCATCTCTGTGGCCAAAGATCTGATGTGAACAAGGGAGGATTTATTTCACAGTTTTAGGGCTGGGGAGTGACTCCGCAGTCACTTGGCTCTGTGTTTGTGGACCTGTAAAGAAGTGGCCCATATGGCAACGGGAACACGTGGCTCATCAACCTCCTAAGGACTGCCAAGAAGCAGAAAGGGATGGTGAGCAGACCCAGGGCAAGATCCATCCTAGGACTCCACACCGCTGGCTACACCCCAGTGACTGACTTCTTCCAGCGACCTTCCATCTCCTAAACTTTCTAGAACTTCCCAAAATTGTGGTGCCAGCTGGGAATCACATTTGAGCCTGTGTGGGACATTTCATGTTAAAACCACAGCGGGGCTGAGAAGAGGACTCGATGGTTAAAATGCCTCCTGAAGTTCAGATTCCTGGTTCCAACATAAAAATGGTGGCCTGCGTGCAATTCCAGCCCTGGAACATGGGGTCTGGGAAACCCCAGAGCAAGCTGGTTAGCCAGACTAGAACTATAGGTAAGCTCAAGAGAATAAGGTGGAAAAATGATTGAGGATGATTCCTGGTATCACCCAGGCCTAGATGAAGGAAGGAATGTTAAATAAAATAAGATTTAGTGTGTGCTTTAAAATAGGCTACCTAATGGAACTAATGTGGCTTCTGCTTCGTAACCCAGCTTGCTGAACTTGGCTTTAGAAAGAAGTGCTGAGATGTTTATTAGGGTCCATGGTAACTGAAAGGAGGACTAATAGAACACAAAGAGTTATTTAATATTACCTTTTTACCTGGCTTTCTGCTTTTGTATCTTGGCTTGCTTACACAGCATAAAAAAAAATTGTACTACTTCTAATCTAACTAAATAGGAAACAATAGCTGTACCTGGATACGTGCTGAACATAAAATTAAGAATAGATCAACTGTAACTGGAAATCTACTGCTAAGCACCCTTCTCCAAGGAACAAGCAATCAAAAACCAAAAAGATGCCAAGCGTCTGCAGTTTTTGCCTTTAAAAACTGTTTAATGTCATTCCGGGCTACACTTGGAGATGAAAGAGCTCCGAGGTGTGGCCCTGGTGCACCGGTTTCTGTAGTAAAGCTTTTCTTCACCCAATTTCTGTGTGGTGAGTCTTTGTGGGGTGTGTCCGGACCCCACAACACTAAACACACATGCATTTACATGCACCAGTGTGCACTTACCGCATCAGCATACACGTGCATGTACCTAACATGAGACACACACATAAAAAATGGAAAAGTAAAATCATAACAAATGGAGCTCCTGTTACTTCTTTATGTAAAACTGAACTGTTATTAGAAAAAGAAATGTGACATTGAGATTTTTCTGTATAGCTTAATTAAAAAAAAAAAAATCAAATCTTACCCATGTTTCATGGGCACTAAAAGGTGGCTTCTAATTGGGCCTGCTCGGAGTCAGCCTGTAATTCCAGCTACTCGGGAGGCCAAGGCAAGAGTATCTCAAGCTAAATGCCTACCTTGGCTACAGAATGAATTCAACGTTAACCTGGGAACTTAGTGATACTCTGTCTTAAAAAGTAAAAATAGGGCAAGGGGCAGGTACTACAGCTCAGTGGTAGAGTACTTGAGGCATGCATGAGGCCCTAGGTTCAGGCTCCAATACAACACAAAAAATGCCTTATATGTAAGACTTAAAGCTAAGACCACACTTCTGGGGATCATTTCTATATCCATTCATTTCTTGGCTTCAGTAAGGATTTCATATTAATGTTCTTCTGCAGTTAAGATCATCACTTTCCCATGAAAATGAATGAGTTTAAGAAATACTGCTGGGTTTTAAACTGTCTGGGAAGGACATTTCTAGAAAAGAAAAGCTGAGTAGTCCTATTTTTATTATAAGATTTTTGTTACTTTTTAAAAATATACAACATTCTTTCCCTTGCTAGCAAAGTACTTTATTACTTATCCTGAATCATTTTTCATGATCTACTTAAACTGTGCTGATAAAGCCAGGCACAGTGTTGGAAGTGGGTTATCCAGCTACTTGGAGGTCCAAGCAGAGGATGCAATATAGTGAGACTGACAAAAAAAATCAAAATGAACACTGATAAATAGCTCAGTAGTACAGCACTTGCTTAGCATGTGCTTGGCACTTTCAGAGAAACAAAATTTGAACTGATAAAAGATCTAACCCAATCTCTGTCTCATCAGCTGTGTTGCAAAATTAAGGAAATATTAAGGAAAGAAAGTATGCAAATTCACACTTTGTAACCCAGAGAAAGTGAAAGACTTTAAGAACTGAATGAATTTGTTGGAAGGAAGGCTACCTGACCCACATTCTTTTCCCCATGAAAGAAGCTCTTGAAGTATCAATCTGGGGATTATGGCTTATTCGGTTATGAAGAGTAGTATATACTTACACGAGGACTCTTATAATACAAGGTGAAAATGCAAAATGTATAACAATGTGAAGTGCCAACAACTTTTCACTTGAAGTGGAGCTGAACAATATGTGAAGTAATTGATGATCCTTACACAAGATGCACTCACTGTTTCATCATTTGCTTAATAAAAATGAACGGTCAGTACTCAGGAGGTGATAATGTAGCCTGTCAAGATTACGACAATAATCTCGGGAGTGCAAAAATAGAGACAGGAGGATCAGGTGTTCAAGGCCAGTCTGCTGCATGAAGCTGCATGAAGCTTTGTCTCTGAATAAGTGTTGGTAGTTGACAGGACACAGACAATAATCATGAAACATGAGATAAAATTCAGAACCACATGAACAATACACACAAAATGTTAGACCACTGCAAAGAACCTCTAGTCCCCAAGTAATGTATAAAACTCAGAGACAGTAAAGAAGCTGAGATAACACCATCTTGTCCAGATCCACTCCTAATTCTGTCTTGTGCTTGCAGGGGCATTTTTCAGCCACTATCTTCCCTAGCCCCAGAGAGCTGTGCTTAAACAAACAAACAAAAAAATCCCCCAAACCATTTGTGTATGTAATAAAAACATCTGCAAAATAGTAGCTGTGACAACACCTCCATGACCTAAATCTGGCTCAAATGTTGTGATTTTCTTCCCATTAAAAACTCTCTACCTCTTGGTTCCTGAATTCGTCCATGGTTCCACACACACACACACACACACACACACACACACACACGCACAATTGAATAAATAAAAAAAAATTTAAAAAACTCTCTACCTCTGAGCTTCCCCACTGAAATAGTGCTCTCACACTTACTAAGAACTCCTTTTTTTGGCTTAAGGCATGGTGGTCTTTGGATTAGAATGTTAACTAATACACAGGACATGGGAAATACATGGATATAAAACAGAAGCATGTGCGTGCTTCTGTCATAGTTTGGCAAGGTGTCAACTTGACAGTTGAGGGTTTGCGCTCTAGGCACACTAGTAGAGAATTAGTGGTTAAGCCCGGAGCAAACCTGCAGGAGATTGTCTAGAAGATGGAGAAGGCCCAGCTTGTGGTGGATGGGATTAGGTTCTGAATAGATGAATAAATTACTGAGAGCTGGTTGAGGAAGTTGGCATCCTTGTGTACACTTGGCCAGACATGCTGGTCTGACAAGGAAGAAACGTCCCTCTCTCAGCCGTTATATGGTGATGGTGTGGCCAGTTCCCTCGGCCCTGGTGTTGGCGCATGCTCTCCCGTCAAGCTGGACTGAGAACTGTAACCAGGAATCATAAGAGAGAATAAATTCTTATTTCCTTAGCCATTTGATGGTCTCTTATCAGCAACCATGCAGGCAGACTGCAACACCTTCGCTCTCTTTGAAATTTTCAATTATGAACAATTTTGAATTTTTTTTTTGAGGGTCTCTTGTTCAAGTCGGTGTGGTCTGCGGGTGACGTCGAACTTTTGCTCTTCCAGTGGCCACCTGCAGAGTGCCAAGCTTATCGAGGCGCCAGGGTTCGGCCCGGGCTCCCTGCACAGCTAGCGAAGCAGGCGCTCCACACCCGAGCCGCTCCCAGTGCCGTCGTTTTGGGGCCGGTGCGACGCGGTGCGGACCCGGACGCCGAGGTCGGCCGAGACCCTCACAAGGCCCCGGAGGCCGCCGGGGAGAGGCTGGTGGTCCCGCCGCGGTCCCCGCCTCTGTAGCAGGAGGCGGGGGGCGCAGGCCCAGCACCCGATATCCCCGACGCAACCAATATCCCCGGAGCCTCTGGAACCTTCTGCGTCGCTCAGAGGAGACCCGCAGAGGCGCAGGAGTCCGTCTGCGCGTGCGCGGGGCCTAGCGGCGCGAGGGCGGTGCCCGGGGCGGCAGGGGCGGGCGCTGCGCATGCGCGCGCGGTGGCCGCGGCGGCGACGTCACTCGGCCTCGGCGTCTCCTCGCGGCGTCTCCTCCCGGCGTCAGCTCTCGGCAGCCGGTTGCGGGCGGCTCGGGCAATGGCTACGGAGATGGAGTCGTCGCTGGAGACCAGCCTGTCGGCCAGCCTGTCGGCCAGCTGCGCGCTGTCGGGGGCCCCGGGCTGCCTGCCCCCCGCGCGCTCCCGCATCTTCAAGATCATCGTGATCGGCGACTCGAACGTGGGCAAGACGTGCCTGACCTACCGCTTCTGCGCCGGCCGCTTCCCCGACCGCACCGAGGCCACCATCGGGGTGGACTTCCGCGAGCGCGCCGTGGACATCGACGGCGAGCGCATCAAGGTGACGGCCGCGCGCCGGCGCGGGCGCGCGCTGCGGCTGGGCCCTGGAGGTCCGACGCCGCGGCCCCCAGTTTCTACGCGCACGAGAGGTTCTGCTTGGGGAATCCTGCTTTAGAAACAAAAGCGCAGATCCCGGTTTGGCAGGCGCCGGTACGATGCCCACGCGGCCACCAGTGGGCTGCCACGCGTGGACCACACTCTGAGGTCTCGAGAGTGCAGGGCCGGTCCCTGCTTTGTGTGATGTGGGTTGGGAGTCAAAGGGGTGAGACCAGAAAAGTTGGAAGTTTATTTCCCTACCGTAGGAAATTCATTTTGAGCATCGTTTGTGGAAGTAAAGTCCGTTGCCTTTGAGGCTGTACTTCGGCTCTTGCGTGCAGTTTTGCCAAGGTAGTATCTGGCACTGATTTTTGTTAAGAAAAAACTTGTTTTTCCATGGCAGTATTTTATATGTGATGGTTCTTGAGTGGGTTGTTGGAGCATAGGTATGTGTGGGGGGCACGTGTGGCAGTCACTGGACGGCCTCGGTGTCTTCTCTGCCTTCCACCTTATTTGGCACCGTTGCTCTTGATTGTAGGGCCAGAGCATTTCCTGTGATTCCCATCCACTCACCCCTACTCTTTTCTGTGGATTTTGGTGTTTATGAACCTGTATTATTAGGCTTCTATGGGAAATGCTTTACTAGGAGCTCTTTTCCTAAAGAATCCCCCCTCTTATAAGCAAAACTAGGTTAGGCGTGGAAGGAAGCCCGTGGGAATTCCGAAGTTTCAAAGTTTAACGGGGGGTAGGCAGGCAGTGTGAGAAAAGGTGCACAAGACTTTGCAGCCCCGCTGACCCGGTTCAAAGTGAACCCATGGGTGCTCTCTGGTTTGACTTTGTCCTCCAAATTCCCCTACTGAAGACTTCATTCCCAAATTCATATGTTAATGATAGTTGGGGGGGTGAGACCTTTGGGAAGTGGTTGATTCTTGTGGGCTTTGGGCTCTGGAAGGTAGTTAATCTACTATTCACTGGGTTAATCCTTCCTTAGATTAATCCTATTAATCCACCGATAAAATTAAGGGATTAGTGGATTTATGGTTTAGTGAATCCATTGATGGATTAAAAGGTTGATGGGAATAGCTTAATTCCAAACAAGCTCAGTCTCTCCCCAAACTACAGCTCCACTTCTTGAACTTTCCAGCCTCCCAAACTGTTAGCCAAATTGTGAGGTTCACAGGAGGAAAAGGAATCTCACTGATAGGCTAGGGGAATCATAGAATGGTGAGAAGAAGGGAGGTTGGGAATTATTAAAATTCATTAGGAGTGGGGATCATGGATATAAGGAGATAAGGTCAGAAATAGATCTGGGGTCTAGGGAGATAAATGGAAATTGGCTATGTGTGATCAGTTTCTAGGAATGTTCCAGGCAGGGTAGAAGAGGCTTTACAGATTGGGGTGGGTAGGCCAGCAGATCCACAGTATCCCCCTGGGCCACAGCTTTGCCACACCGAGTCTTATGTGGGGGCTGTGAGACTGTGTGGACTCATGTCCTTGGTCCTCTCTTTTGTGAAGCATGGTCTTGCCCTGCAGCCCCAGGCTGGCCTTGAACTCCTGGCCCTTCTACCTCCACCTTCCTTATGCTGAGATGATAAGCATGCCTGGTCCTGTTGCTGTTGGATGCTAGCTCCTATTGTGTTTCAGGTGCTGCCGAAATGTCCACATTCCATTCATATTATCCTGTTTGAAATTTCTGAGCCTTTGGAAATGGCATTCATTATTGCACTTTTGTTGGCTTAAATGTGGGAAGTTGTATATTCTTTTTGTTGCAGGGAAACGGTTCTTGTGTTCTGGAGTTGAAGATTGAAACCAGACCACGTGTAGAGGATTAAGGTAGAGTTTATTAGAGGAGAGAAAGGTTGGAACTCAAGGACTCCAGACATGGAGTGCCATGAGGGGCTAGGACACCCTGGAGAACGCATGGTGCCTAGGCATGGCGTCCATGAGGAGCAAGGAACAAGAAACAGACTCATGGCACTGGAGTACCATGAGGGGCTAGGGAGCCTCCATGAGAAGCAGGCCGCTGGAAAAGGAACTCGTGGCACCTTGAGTACCATGAGGGGCTAGGGCGCCTAAGATGGCTGCCAGGGCCAGGCATATTTAAACACCTAGACAAGCCCAGGAAACTGGCTTTTTCCCATTGGTTAATGCCCATTGGGGCCCAATTGCTCTTGGGCCCTGGTGGGCTAGAGAGCTCATTTCCATAATCCTTTCATAGAGAAGTAGGCTATTTTATCTCTGGGAGGAGTCAGTTCCTCAGCAGGAATGAATGTTCCTTCAGGGTGATTCCAGCAGTGGGTGATGTCCTTCCGGAATTCCAAAGACCTTGAGAGAATCATCCCAGCATGGCTGCTCTAATCCTGCCATATTTTCCCTCGTAAAATCTCCTTGTAGCACATTCTGTAATTCCAACATTGAGGAGGTTGAGGCAGGTCTTGTGTGAGAGAGTTGGAGAGTCTAGGCCTTACTTGTTTGATAGAAAAGGATATTGTGGATTCAGGATGTAGCTTGGTTGATAGTGTCTGCCACGTGTGCACAGAGTCCTAGAGCTACCCACAATACCATGGCTAATGTGGAGGTGCAGGCAGGAGGAGCACAAGTTCAAGGTCATCCTCAGATGCATAGCTAAATTTGAGGCCACCTTGGGCATATGAGACTTTCTTTGCCTCTTAATGGTGGGCTGGATTTCACCTTACTTGATTCACAGCAGTGCCTGTTCAGGATTGGTTAAGATGCTTTATGGACTATAAGAAAGTCTGCATTTGCTAATCTTTTTCTAGTGCTGTATACACAGAATTGAAGGAAGATCTTGTTTGTAGAATTTTGGCAGCCTTATAGAACTATAAAACCAACTTCTTAAATAACAATACATTGACTTTCGAATTGACTCTTCCCCATGCAAATCCGTGTGCATGTTCCCTGACTGTCTTGTCTGGTCCCCTCTCAGCATCCCTCTGCAGTGACAGCTGCATCTTTAGGGCCAGATGTTTGAAGATTTAATACATTCCCCTATTGGAGTTCAGCAGTCCTTGCATAAACATTTCAATACCTTATTTGTAAAGATAGAATTGAAATTTAGGAAGAATATTCAGAGCTCCCCTTCCCCATAAATCGAGTATTCAGTGAGTAATTGCTGACAAATACTCATAATTGAGCACCAAGAGTTATAATACAGTACAAAGGTCGAAAACTATGAGAGTCAGAAATGCTTCCCTTCCCGTTCTTACGGCATGCAATCTAAGAAGGGTCTTAGTGTTTTATTTTTGTGATATACTTTTAAAGCTTTTTTAAATTATTTATTCAATTGTGCATGTGTATATCGACCGCCTCCACCTCCTCCTCGTTTACTCTGCCCCGGAATTCACAGGGTCCGCCCACCAGGACCAGAAACGCAGGCTGCCCCCCGCAGGCTGCCCCCGCTTCCGCCTGGTCTATATGTGGGGTCTAGGATCCGAACTCAGGACCTTCCGTCTGCAAGGCAGAGGCTTAACCGCTGAGCCACCTCTCCAGCCCCTTTTGTGATATATTTTGCGGGTGAAATCCACAGCCTGCGTTTACATGCTTGTAAATGTCTTACCATTGCGCTAACCCCCATCCCTATTTTTATTGGTTGGAAACAAAATCGTGAGCATAGGATTTCACGCAAATGAAAATGATGTGAAATTCAAAACCCAGCTGACTTCATCCTCCATCGTCTGAAGTCATCCTCCATCCTACATATGATATCATTGTCATCTGATGTCACTCCTGTCCTTTGCTTCCTGAGTTCTGATCACTTACTCCTGCTCAGCTTGGCCCTCCTGTCTTCCAAGCTGTAGTTGAAATGCTTTGTTTAACCCTCTATCTTCTGGCAGGTAGAGGTGCAGCTCAGTGGTAGAGCACCAGCCAGGACGGTCCTGTGCTTCACCTCCACAACTGAAAACAGAGGGTCCAAACCTGTCTCTAGTAGCTCAGCAGATTTCTTGCGCCTAGTCCTTAAGCCTGCCAGCACCCACCGTCCTGTCAGAAGAACTCAGTTCTTTTTTTTTTTTTTTTTTTTATTCAACTGTGCGCATGTGCGCATGTATTTGCGGTGTGTGTGTGTGTGTGTGTGTGTGTGTGTGTAGAACCACGGACGAATTCGGGAACCACCATGGACGCCTCCACCTCCTCCTGTATTTGCGGCGTGCGCGTGCGCGTGCGCGTGTGTGTGTGTGTGTGTGTGTGTGTGTGTGTGTGTGTGTGTGTGTGTGTGTGTGTAGAACCACGGACGAATTCGGGAACCACCATGGACGCCTCCACCTCCTCCTGCCCCGGGATTCACAGGCTCCGCCCTACCAGGACCAGAAGTGCAGGCCGCCCCCGCTTCCTCCTGGCATCTATACGTGGGATCTGGGATCCAAACTCAGGACCTTCCGCCTGCAAGGCGGAGGCTTAACCCCTGAGCCACCTCTCCAGCCCAGAACTCAGTTCTTTAGCATCTCGTGGCCCAGTCAGTCACTTATGGACTGGACTTTCTCTCCTTCCCCACTCCTTGCTTAGGCGATCCCTCTGTCTCGCACTTCTTTGCATGTGATTGCTCCTTATGTGGCATGTCTCTTGGAAGTTCTCTCCACACTGCACTTCCTATTGGAACTCCTTTCAGCCCTCTCCTGACTCAAGGCTTCAACACTTCTCTGGCTCAACTATGTTCCACATCTCTTTTGCCTCCTTAGGGTCTCTTGGCTCAGTGGGTTCAGGCACCTGCTCAAAAACCTAGTTCCTGACCTGAGTTTCATCCCTGGAAGTCCACATGGTGGAAGGAGACAACTGCCTTCTGAGAGTTGCCCTCTAGCTCCACCCATGTGCATGGCATGCATGTGCTCTGTTTCTCTTTCTCTCTCTCATAAATATTTTTTAAAACTAGGCCTGGTGATTCACAGCTGTCTTTCGTGTTAGCTCAGTTTCTAACATACATGTAGTAGGTGCTCAGGGTCCACGTGCAGAGTGGGCAAAAACAGGTGATTGGTAGGCTCCTCTGAAAACCAGATTCAGTAACCACTGAAACTAGGAGAGAAGTAAAGCCCAAGCTGCGAGCTGCAGGGCACTCAGTAACTGAAGTCACGGGAATTACACCGGTAGCATGTTATTTTCCTCTTAGCGCCAGTCAAACAAATTTGGTTTGCTGACACTTAGAAAATGCTAGATCGGGGGCTGAAGAGGTGGCTCAGGAGTTAAGCCTCTGCCTTGCAGGCAGAAGGTCCTGAGTTCGGATCCTAGACCCCACGTATAGACGCTGGGTGGAAGCGGGGGCGGCCTGCGTTTCTGGTCCTGGTAGGGCGGAGCCTGTGAATCCCGGGGGCAGAGTAAAGAGGAGGAGGTAGAGGCGTCCGTGGTGGTTCCCGAATTCGTCCGTGGTTCTACACACACATACACATACATACACACATGCACAATTGAATAAATAATAATAAAAAAATTAAAAAATAAATAAAAAAAAAGGAAATGCTAGATTGAAGTCTTGGTATTGGGGTTCACTCATGCGGCGACTGGATCCCATGACAGCTCTGAGACAAGACTGTCTGAAGGGACAGTCCAGGGGTGTTGGAGTTAGGATGGTGGGGAAGGCTGTGCCCAGGAGTTTTCGTGGGCTCCAGCGGGGACAATCTCAGCATCTTCTGTTTGTTCCGTGCAGATCCAGCTGTGGGACACGGCGGGCCAGGAGCGCTTTCGGAAGAGCATGGTGCAGCATTATTACCGCAACGTGCATGCCGTGGTCTTCGTGTATGACATGACCAACGTGGCCAGCTTCCACAGTCTGCCCTCGTGGATAGATGAGTGCAAACAGCACCTGCTGGCCAACGACATCCCACGGATCCTCGTGGGCAACAAGTGTGACCTGAGAAATGCCATCCAGGTGCCCACAGATTTGGCCCAGAAGTTTGCGGACATGCACTGTATGCCTCTGTTTGAGACTTCAGCCAAAAACCCCAATGACAGTGACCACGTGGAGGCCATATTTCTGACACTGGCGCACAAGCTGAAGAGCCACAAGCCCTTGATGCTCAGCCAGCCCCCCGACAGCAGAGTTGTCCTGAAGCCCGAAGCAAAGCCTGCCGGGACGTGCTGGTGTTGAGGGGCGGCCTTTGCTGGCCCGATGCTCGTCCCCAGACTTAACCACCGATGTCTTGGGGGACACGCTGGTGTTGAGGGGTGGCCTTTGCCAACCAGGTCCACAGGCTTAGCCACCCATGTCTCGGGTCACCCTGACGCTGTCACGTCACCACTGTTGTGCTTGCTTAGTGTCGTGCACCTCCTCCATCCAGTTTGTCACTGCGACAACTTGAGGGAAGAGTGAAGCCAGGACGGGGTGAGGCAGAGCATCCTCCGGGGAGACCTGGTACAGGCGGCCTTGGGGAGCAGGGCAGGGCTCTGAGTAGTGTTGCCAGGACCTATAAGCACTGAGGGAAACTACCACAGTGCCATGTGCTCTTTACACCTGGGCTTCCCTGTGCCTGGCAGCTCATGACCACGTGGAGCTGAACAGCCTCGAGCCTGCAGCCCGAGGCCTCGCCTGCTGCTGCTTCGCAGACCACACTCTTCCTTCTGTGTGGAAGCAGGTCAGAAGCCTCACTCCCTCACTGATAGAGGTTTTGCCCTAAGTACTTTTATTTCGAATTCAAGGCTTTGTGTAAAGGAGGGTTCAGGCTTGCACCCCGTGCCCACTGCAGTGTGTGTCCTCTGGCTGGGCAGCTGGGGGGCTTTGGCAGTTTAAGAGGTTTACTTCAATCAAAAGATGGTTTACTTTAATAGTTGGCAGAATGTCAGAAATAAATGCCATCTAACCTAGCTTCAGGTTTTCATTTTAGTGGTGGACCTAACTGGATAATTCATCGAACAATTTGATGAATTCCATTCCTCAAACTAAGTGAGAATTGTAAGAAATAGTTATTCTGCTTTAAATATTAGAGCTCAAGTTGACTTCATTTGCTTTTAAGAAGATTAATCCTTTTTTCTTAATCATGCCAGAATTACAGATTAGAATTTCTCTTTTATCTAAACATTGATTTGTAACTATTTTTATATTAAAACTCAATGGCTGGAGTAATTGTGGTATGTGTAATAGTTTCTTAAAGAGAAGGATCTGTCATTATTTTTCAAAACTTTCTAAAACTGGACGAAGGAAGTTTATAGATTTTCCAAGAACATTTATGTTTATTTCAGTACTATTAATGGTCTTTTGAAAAGTAATTTGTTTCTTTTTATAAGGCATTAATAATTATCCTTTACAGTTCTATTGAAAGGGCTTATTTTCTCAATTTAATATTTATTAATTTAAAAATATTTGTATATCATTTGCACTTTAATTTTTGATATGTTTTCTATATTAAAGATACTAGGTGAATAAGAATATAACTTTTAGATATATTCTTAAATGTTTATAAACCACTTCATTGACTGTTGAAATTCTGTCCAAAATGGTGGCTAACATCTAGTTATTAATTTTCAAGCACAAATCATACATTTTGTACTTCTGTGGATTAATTTTAACTGATATTTTAATTAAAATGCCAGATGTTTTAGAAAAAAACTTATTTCGAGAACATCAAAGAAAACTGCTCAGTCAACATAATCCAGCGCTGTATTGAAAGTATTGCTGATGTGTTTCCTCATCAGATCAATAGTTTTGCTCTGAAAGTGTCACGCTTGCATTTCTCCCATGAAGTACAATAAATCATGTTTGCTGTGAAGAAGTGGCATCTGTTTACTGGGTTGCATACAACGGTAAAGAAGAAACCCCTCCACATCCACAGTTTTCAGAAAACATGAAGATTGAGAAACCCTTATCTGAAAATCCAAAATCTGCAGTTTGTCCCATTCAAAAAAATGTTGGATTTGGAGCATTTTGCATGGGGGATGCTCTACCAGTAAAATATGTGCAGATACTAAGAAAAGGATTGGGGGTGTAGCTCAGCTCTGCAGTCTCATGAACCAGGCATGTGGTGCATGCCCGTAATGCCAGCACTAGGGAGCAGCAGATGGCAGGAGCAAGTTCACACCATCCTGGGCTTCATGAAGTCACGTGTTATCTCCATACACCGAAAGCACTTCTGACCGCAAGCCTTCCAGGTAAGAAAGGGATCCCCAAGAATACTTCAGTGTGAACTGCAAACACTGAAAAGATGGTTCAGTCACTTGGCGGACCGAACATTTGTAACTAGAAGAATCTGGAAAGAGCAGGGTGTGTATCTTATGTGCCAGACTGTAATCCTGGCCCTTTGGATAGTACAGTGGGGTCAGTTGGCTTCGCATTAGCTCCCTGCATCCAGAGAAGATGGCTGTCCACAGGTGCTGGGTTAGTGAGTTGGTCGTGACTTTCAGGCAGAGTTGATCCTGTGTGAAGGGTTAACGCACTTGGCTTGTGGGAGTAATCTGATTTATCAAGCATTTATCAAGTTTCTACCTCTTGTTCCCTCATGGTGGTGGGTAGTGGAATCATAGGACAAACTGTCCTTGAGCCTGAGCTACAAGAGATGGAGAGAGAGCTCAGGGTTTAAGCCTTTGCCTTGCAAGCAGAAGGACCTGAATTTGGATCCCACATCTGGCAGAAATGGCAGCAGTCTGCTCTTCTAGTTCTGGAAGGTAAAACCTGGGAAATCCCAGAGTGAAGAAAAGGGAGAAGAATCCAGAATGATTCCAGGAGTCACCCTTGAGCCTCCACAGAGACACAAGTTCTCTGACACACACACACACACACACACACACACACACACACTGAGAAGCCATGATTCAACTGGTGGAAGTCGGAGAACACCTTTCAGAAGTCAACTCATTCTTTCCGTCATCTGGGCTTCCGGGAATTGAACTCAGGTTACCAGGTTTACCAGCAGGCATCTTACCTATTGAGCTATCTAGCTGACCTTTTTTTCCCCCTCCGATAACTGTTATTTCTTACTCTTCTATTTTTCTGACTCCATTGGGAGAAAAAAATAAATGTGACCACTGACCCCTTCTGGTGCTTTGGAAATGCAAGCATCCAAAGAAATGTCAGTCTCAAATTCAAACTTCTAGAAGGGACTGTGAACTAACCTGGGTAGTCAAGCCCCCACCCATCCAAAGCTGTTAGATAAATAAATAGGGGTTTTTCACATTTCAAAGGAGAAGGAATCTTGGGAAGGGCGTGAAGAAGAAGTAGTTGTGGCAATCTCAGAAAGTATTCACACTTCCCTCTGTGACCTGAAGAGACCAGTCAGTGAGCTGGTGACAGCGTGGTTAGTGCTGGGAATCCAGTGACCCTGAAGGATCCAGGGGCTGAAGTCAAGACAGTCGCATCCTGGGAAGCCCCAGAAAAAAACAGTAAGGAGGTAGAGTAATCCAGGATGATTCCCAACGTCACCCTTGGGCTTCCACAAGCACACATACTCAATTGCCCTGTGGTATATGCACACATACACACAATTTATTAAAGATAGAAAAGAGTCACTCTAGTACATGATATACCTGGGCACACATGTGGAAATCAGAGGGCAGCTTTCAGAAGCTGGTTCTCTCCTCTCCTTTCACACTGTGGGTTCCAATGATTAAATTCAGGTAGCTAGTTTTGCAAGCAGTCACCTTTACCTGCTCAGCCACTCGCCAGCCTTAAAATTAACTTTATATCCAAATGCTTTTTAATAATAGAAAACTGCTTTTCTCCCTTGTCCCTAGAACATTGAGTGTGCATGTGAGTTAATACCATATGTTGATATTTTCTGAAGACAATTAAAAAAGTTTGTTAGGTGATATTTGAGACTGTAAAATCTATAGATCAATTTGAAGAAAAATAACATTTTAGCGATACTAAGTTTTCTGCTTTTTTTTTCTTGACTATTCCGGTGACTGGATATTTTTCCTCAACAATGACTTACAGGTTTTAGTGAGAGTATCTTGAATGTACTGAATGAAATATATTTATGAGAGTTTTGTCATGGTTTATAGTGGGGTGTTGTTTTTTGGTGTGTATACATGTATATATGGGTATGCAAAAGTGCACTTGAATATGTGTGCCTGCAGAGGTCCAAAGGGTAAATTTCAGAATCATTTTGAATTGCTCTGCTTCCTTATTGCTTTGCTGTGGATTTCCCAGGCTCTGCCTTCCAGTATCAGAATTGCAGCTGCCTCTGTATTCTCACAGAATTATTTTTAGGGATCTGGGGATTGGAACTCAGGTCTTTTGCTTGCAAGGCAAAGATTTTAACCCCTGACTATCTATCTACCCCTGTTTTTTAGTTTGTAATATTAAAGCATGTATTGGTTTTAATTTTCATTTTTAATTGCATGTTGTAAAGTCTAAGAAAATTAACATAATTGCATTTTTTAGATTAGTATTTTCAGCCTCATTATTTGTATTTAATAATAAAAAGTTTTATAGAGCCCTTGGTGTATTCTACAAAGACAATTATTATGTTACATGTAAGTAAAGTTTTAGTTTTTTCTTTCTAATGTTATGGTTTGTAATCCCTCCACGCAAGTTAGCCCCTCAAGAAAATGTTGCATGCAGGTGCGAGAGTCATTTCCACTTGCCAATCTTAGAAAAAGCATTCTATTTCTTACTGATACATAGAACTTAACTATAGATTTGATGTAACTATGGACTACTAGTTTGCTGAGCATTTTGTCATGCATAGGTATTAAACTTTTTTCAAGTATACTTTCTGAATCTCCTGAGATAATCATGTATGTTCTCAGTTTGTTAATATTTGTTTCTGTACATATTAATAGATTTTCTAATGTTGCTGTGGCCTTGCCTTCCTGCACAGAAATTCAGTTGGCCTTATTTTTTTTTCCCATGTGCTGCTAGTTTAATTGCTCATAATTTGTTTTTTTTTTAATTTATTATTATTATTATTATTATTTATTCAATTGTGTGTGTGTGTGTATGTATGTGCGCGCATGTGTGTATGTGTGTGTGTAGAACCACGGACGAATTCGCGAACCACCATGGACGCTTCCACCTCCTTCTGCCCCGGGATTCACAGGCTCCGCCCTACCAGGACCAGAAGTGCAGGCCGCCCCCGCTTCTGTCTGGCGTCTATACGTGAGATCTGGGATCCGAACTCAGGACCTTCCGCCTACAAGGCGGAAGCTTAACCCCTGAGCCACCTCTCCAGCCCCTAATTGCTCATAATTTGTTAAAACTTTTTGGTTCTGCATTCTGGAAAGATATCTGTATATGAAAAAAGATTTTTGTGCCATCTTTATATGGTTTTAGTATCAAAATTAGCCTAGTTCCTTGAGTTGGAAATTATATAATCACAGCCACACAGGAAGAGACATAAAAAAAATGGCAGCCAGATAGGAAGAGACAGGAACACACAGAAATAATCACAACCAGATAGGAAGTGACAAGACCAGAAAGAACCTATCAGAACCAGATAGGAAGAGACAGAACCTGACAGAAATAATCACAGTCAGAGAGCAAAAGACAGGACCAGAGAGAACCAATCAGAGTGCGAGAGGAAGAGACGGGACCAAACAGAACCTATCGCAGTCAGATATGTAGAGGCAAGAACAGACAGAAATAGTTGCAACCGGATAAGAGAGACAGGACCAGACAGAAATAATCACAGCTAGATAGGAAGAGACAGGACTTCAGAGAAATAAGCAGAGACAGATAGGATGAGACAGGACTAGACAACCAATTAGAGCCAGAGGAAGAGACACAACCAGACAGCAATAATTGCAACCACATAGGAAGAGACAGGACCAGACAGAACCAATCAGAGCCAGATAGACAGAGACCAATCACAGCCAGATAATAAAAGACAGAAGTATATGGAAATAAGCAAGAGCCAGATAGCAAGAGGTAGGATGACACAGATCCAATCAGAGTCAGCTAGGAAGAGACAGGATCAGACAGAACAAATCTCAGCTAGATTAGAAAAGACAGGACCAGACAAATAACCAGAGTTAGATAGGAGGACACAGAACACACAGAAATAATAGGAGCCAGATAGAAAGAGACAGGATAAGACATAAAAAAATGGCAGTGAGATTAGAAGAGTTAGGAAAAGAAGAAACAATCTCAACCAGATAGGAAGAGACAGTATCAGACAAAACTAATCAGAGCCAGATAGGAAGAGACAGAACCAGACAGAAATAATCACAAACAGATAGGAAGAGCCAAGACTAGAAAGAACCAATTTGAGCCAGCTAGGAAGAGACAGAACCAAACAGAACCAATTGCAGTCAGACATATAGAGGCAGGACCAGACAGAAATAATTGCAATCGGATAAGAGAGACAGAACCAGACAGAAATATAATCAGAGCCAGCTAGGAAGAAACAGGACAAGACAGAAATAATCGAAGACACATAGGAAGAGACAGGCCCATACAGAACCAATCAGAGCAAGATAGGAAGAGATAGAACCAAATGGAAATAATCACAACCAGATAGGAAGAGACAATACCAGACAGAATCAATCACAGTGAGATATATAGAGGACATATAGACAGAAACAATTAGAGCCAGATAGGAAGAGACAGAACTAATCATCTCTAAATTAGAAGAGAAAGCACTAGACAGAAATAATGGGATCCAGACAGGAGGAGGCCTGTCCAGACAGAAATAATCAGAGCCAAAAAGGAAGAAACAGGACTGGAAAGAAATAATCCCACCCAGATAGGACGATACAGGATCAGACAGAAATAATTGCAGCCCGATAGACAGAGACAGGATCAAACAGAAATAATTAGAGCCAGATAGGAAGAGACAAGACCAGACGTAACCAATCAAAGCCAGATAGAAAGAGACATGATCAGACAGAACTAATTGCAGCCAGATTGGAAGACCACACAAATGTAATCGCAGCCAGATAGTAAAAGACAGGACTAGACAGAAATAAGCGGAACCAGATAGCAGGGGAAAGGAACAGGCTGAACCAACCAAAGCCAGATAGGGACAGGATCAGACAGAACCAATCAAACCTTGATTAAAAGATGCAGGACCAGACAGAAATAATCAGTGCCAGATACAAAGACACAAGACCAGACAATCACAGCCAGATGGGAAGAGAAAGAACCAGACAGAAATAATTAGAGCCGGGCTGGAGAGGTGGCTCAGGGGTTAATGCAAGGCGGAAGGTCCTGAGTTCGGATCCCAGATCCCACGTATAGACGCCAGGTGGAAGCGGGAACAGCCTGCGCTTCTGGTCTTGGTAGGGCGGAGCCTGCGAATCCCGGGGCGGAGGAAATGGAGGCGTCCATGGTGGTTCCCAAATTCGTCCGTGGTTCTACATACACACTGACGCGCATGCACACATACATACACACACACGCACAATTGAATAAAAAAAATTAAAAAAAAGAAATAATTGGAGCCATATAGAGATAGGATGAGACAGAAATAATTGAAGAATTGAAGCTAGAAAGAAAGAGACATGTCCAGACATAACCAATGAAACTTATATAGGAAAAGTTAGGACAAGAAAGAAATAATTGGAGCCAGAGGAGACAGGACTAGACAAAAAGAATCAGCCAGATAGTAAAGGACAGTCTAGACAGTAATAATCACATCCAGAGAGGAAGAGACGGGATCAGACAGAAACAATTGCAGCCAGATAGGAAGCGATAGTATGAGACATAAAATAATGGCAGCCAGATTAGAAGAGTTAGGACCAGACAGAAATAATTGGAGCCAGAAAGGAACAAACAGGATCAGACAGAAATAATCACAGCCAGATAAGAAGAGGTAAGACCAGAGAGCGCTAATTAGAGCAAGATAGGAAGAGACAGAACCAGGCAGAAATAATCGCAAACAGATAGGAAGCGACTAGAACCAGACTGAAATAATTGGAGCTAAATCGGAAGAAACAGGACCAATTAGAAATCATCACAGTCAGATAGGAAGAGACAGGACCTGATAGAACCAATCAGAACTAGATAGTAAGATACAGGACAAGACAGAAATAATCGGAGTTATATAGGAAGAGACAGGACCACACAGAAATAATTGAAGCTAGATAGAAAGAGAGAGGTCCAGACATAATCACTGAAAACCATGTAGGATGAGACAGAAATAATCAGAGCCAGATAAAATGAGAGAGGACCAGGTAGAAAAAATTGCTGCCAGACCACACAGAACAAATCTCAGCCAAATAATTAGAGACTGGATGAGACATAAATAATGGCGCCAGATTAGAAGAGTTAGGACAAGACTGATATAATCACAGCCATATAGGAAGAGACAAGATAGACAGAAAAAATGCCATATAGGAAGAGACAAGATAGAAAAAATCAGAGCCATATGGTAAGACACGACCAGACAGAACTAATTGGAGCCAGATAGGAAAAGACAGGATGAGACATAAAAAATGGCAGGCAGATAAGAATAGTTGGGACCAGACAGAAATAATTGCAGCCAGAAAGGAAGAGGCAGGTCAGACAGAAATAATCGCCCCCAGATGGAAGAGATAGGACCACACAGAAATAATCACAGCCAGATAGGAAGAGACCGGATAAGAGAGAAATAATGGAATCCAGATAGAAAGAGACAGGATGAGACAGAAATAATCAGAGCCAGATAGAAAGAGACAGGACCAGACAGAAATAATCACAGCCAGACAGGAAGCGAAAGGATCAGACAGAGAGCCAGATAGGAAGAACCAGAACCAGAGAGAAATAATCGCAGTCAAATAGGAGGATGCAAGACCAGACAGAACCAATTGGAGCCAGCTAGGAAGTGAGAGGATCAGACAGAACCAATCAGAGTCAGATAGGAAGAGGCAAAACCAGACAAAAATAATCTCAGGCAGATAGTAAGAGCCAGGATTATACAGAAATAATTGGACCCATATAGCAAGAAATTGGATGAGACAGAAATAATTGAAGCTAGATAGAAAGGGATACATCCAAACATAACGAATGAGAGCCAGAAAGGAAGAAACAGAAGGAAACAGAAATAATTGGATCAGATAAGATGAGACAAGACCAGACAAAAATAATAGGAGTCAGATAGGAAGGGGAAGGACCAGACAAAAATAATCAGGATATAGTAAGAGACAAGACCAGATAGAAATAAGTGGAGCCAGATAGCATGAGATAGGACCATGAAAAACCAAACAGAACCAGATAGGAAGAGACAGAAATAATCGGAGCCAGATAGGAAGAGACATGACCAGAAAGAATGAATCGCAGTCAGAGAGGAAGTGACAGGATCAGACAAAAATAATTAGAACTATATAAGAAGAGACAGAAATAGGCAGAAATAATTGAAGCTAGATAGAAAGAAACACATCCAAACATAACCAATGAGAGCCAGATACGAAGAGACCTATGAGATAGAAATAATTGGACTGAGATAGAAGGAGACTGGATTAGACAGAAATCATAGAAAACAGTACCAGACAGGACCAGACAGAATGAATCACAGCCAGAGAGGAAATGATAGGATCAGACAGAAACAATCAGAGCCAGATAGGAAGAGACTAGGACCAGACAGAACCAATCAGAGCCAGATAGCTAGAGACCGGACCAGACAGAAATAATTGGAAGCAGATATGGACAGGACCAGACAAAAATAATCACAGGCAGACATTAAGAGACATGACTAGACAGAAATAATAACCGGAGTCAGACAGCACGAGACAGGGCCAAGCAAAACCAAATATAGCCAGATAGAAGGGATAGGATCAGATAGAACTAATCGCAAGCTTGATTAGAAAATGCAGGACCAGACAGAAATAATCAGAGCCAGATAGGAGGAAACAGGACAAGACAAAAATAAACTGAGCCAGATAGGAACATACAGGACCAGACAGAACCAAATAGAGCCAGATAGGAAGAGAAAGGACCAGACAGAAATAATCATAGCCAGATAGAAAGAGACAGGAGCAGACAAAATAATCCCAGCCAGATAGTTAAGAAACAGGATTAGACAGAAATAAGTGGAGCTGGATAGCACAGGATAGGACCAGGCCAAACCAAACAGAGCCAGATAGGAAGGGACAGGTTCAGACAGAACCAATCACAGCTTGATTAGAAGAGGCAGGACCAGACAGAAATAAACAGAGCCAGATAGGAAAAGACAGGATGAGACATAAAAAAATATCAGCCAGATTAGAAGAGTTAGGACACGACAGACAGAAATAATCACAGCCAGATAGCAAGGGACCGGATGAGACAGAAATAATTGGAGCCATATAGGGTGTTTTGCATCCCTGCCCAGGAGCTATTTATAGCCTGCCGGCCATGTTTCCTCTTTCTGTTTTCCCCCACCACTGGCTTTTCAGGGTCTTAATTCCACCGCGAAGACAAGCTCCAATCTATACAATGTGACACTGGGCCCAAGTGAAGGTGCCCTGGGACTCCCCAGAGCCCAAGGCTCCGATGCCTGACTGCCTCTCTCTTCTCCCACAGCTGAGGCATCTCTATTTGGGCGCTAGGTCACACCTTGGACCAAAACAAGCCTGGACACACTTCCTTTATCATTCTCAGTGGCCACCGTACAGTTGACACACAACACCACAATTTACCAAAGGGCTTTCAGAGGAGGAAGGCATGAGCTTGGGTGGGGGCATGGAACCTTCTATAAGTTATAGAACCTTCTATAAGATGGAGAGGTGGATGTCTTTTTCACAGCAGGCTGGTGGAATCCTATGTCATAGGCATCTGGCATTGGTTAGTCTAAGTGGTTTCTCTCCAGGCTGTTTCTAGTTACTTCTGCTAGATAGAGTGAAGATAAACCAAAGAAACCAACTGCTCAAGTCCAGCTTAGTGAGCCCATGAATGTCCTGGAGTTTCCTCTCAAAAGCATGGGTGACCCTATCACCAAGAAGTCCCACCCCAGCATGGGTGACAGCATCCTAAGGACTTCAGAGACAAAACTCATTGAGTCTCTCCCTCGTATTAGCTTCTCTTTATCATTGCCCTCCACTTCGACCTTGTGTATGGCCATAGAGCTGCTTTTTCTCCCGCTGATCTAACAATGGCCATCGGGCATCAGAAAAAGGTCGTGGAGCATTCCAGAAGGAAGCAGATTAAAGAGGCATCCTAATCAACTATGACTCATGATCCTGGACCCTGAGAAAATGCCATTCCCTTCCATCATGAAGGATATTGAGGGGAACTCAGTGGAATGAACTCTGGGGGTGACAGTTTGCCTGGCTGACCTTTATAC
This sequence comes from Typhlomys cinereus, assembly GCA_023101885.1. Lineage (NCBI taxonomy): Eukaryota > Metazoa > Chordata > Mammalia > Rodentia > Platacanthomyidae > Typhlomys > Typhlomys cinereus. Next base: position 1,533,562 of record JALPQD010000438.1, on the reverse strand, counting down.
CCCAGTTACATAACAGCACCCCTGGTCTGGAGCACATACATTCTAAAGGAGAGAATGCACCTTTCCATGTGCATGGGAGACCCTCCCTGGGGGTCATAAATGCAGTCTGTCTCTCCAGAAGGTAGACTCACCTGCCTTCTCTCTTTAGGCCAACTTGCTGATCTTGTGAGAATGTTCTAGAAAAACCGCTTGGGTAGGGAGTTAATACTGGGAGCTCTGATGGAAAACTGGAGGGAGGAATGGGCCAAGGTCACAGGACCAAAGCACAAAGGGATTATTTAACCAGGCCTGCTCTTAAGGGGAAGGTGCTCTTGGCTCAGGGGAGGCCATTTGCCTGGGGCAATGCCTGCCTTACCCACCCTCCCCCAGCTTCCCCATGCCCGTCCTTGCTGTGGGGACTGAGCACCCAGGGATTGTGCTGCAGGGGCCCGAGAGACACGGGGCCCCTGCAGCCAGGCCTGTGCCTTCCCCATTGCCTTGGGCTCTGTGGCACACATCCAGGCAGGTGGACTCTGCCTCAGGCACTTTCTGGGTCCTGGGCTTCAGGAGTGGACTGGCCTCTCCTGTTCTGGAAGCATGGAGAAGGAAAGGCTCCGGAGCCTGGACAACCTGACTGTGGGGTAAGACCACCTGCCAGCCAGCAGGGAACCACCGGGTGACCCTCATCACACCGTGCCCGGTACTCAGGTAGTTAAGACCCAAGACAGATGGACAGACAGACACATAGAGACTCAAGGCACCTCAATACTATCTGCAGATCAGAGCTTTGATGTCAGTCAAAGTTGCAAGGTACATATGGTGAGGGAAGAGGGCCAAAGGGCACTCAGCCTTCCATGTCCTTTTCTATGAGTGTGTGATTCTACTTCAAGGTTGTCATAGTTAGGCACAGGTGTCAACTTGACAGTTGAGGGTTTGAACTCTGGGCACATTTTTGGAGGATTAGTGGCTGAGTTGAGCCCAGAGCAAACCTGAAGGACACTGCCTAGCTGATGGAGAAGGCCTAGCCCATGGTGGGTGGGATTAGGCCCTGGAATAACTCACAGAAAGCTGGTTGAGAGAGTTGGCATCCTTCTGTTCACTTGGCCAGACATGCTGGTCTGGTAAGTAAGGACTGTCCCTCTCTCAGTTGTTAGGTGGTGATGGTGTGGCCAGCTCCCTCGGCCCTGGTGTTGGTGCGTGTTCTCCTGTCAAGCTGCACTGAGAACTATAACCAGGAATCGTAAGAGAGAATAAACCCTTGTTCCTTTAAGCCATTTGATGGTCATTTATCAGTAGCCCTGCAGGCTGACTACAACAAAGGTGTTTAGACTTTATTCCGGTCCTCCTGTCTCTCCCTCCCCTGCGCTGAGATATAGGCATGCACCCCTTCCCACTGCTGGGTTTATTTAGAACTGGGGATCTGAATGATGGCCTTGTGCAGGCTAGGCAAGAACAACTTCCTGACCCTCAGAACATTGTATTTAAAAAAGGAAAATATAACCAAGTGGATGACAGTATGGAGTGCAGTTGATGTTGACAGTAATAGCAAAAATAGCAAAAGAGAATATTTGTTCTCTGACAGCCTGGTGTCCGGCTCCATGGGTCCAGCACCCGGTCTCCCCTGAACACTGCCCTCCCTTACACCCCATGGCCCCAGTTCTGGCTGGTCTGACATCAGCAAGGGTTACTTGGACCCCCTCAGCCCTGAGTCAGGTTTCCAGGAGCCATTCACCCTATTAGCCCTGATAATTTCCGAACATTCTATGCTCTCAGCTCATCTGGCCCAACGGAACACACCACAGGCACTCTGCCCTTTCAAAGCAGGGGAAACTGAGGCATGGGCATGCTGAGTCCTTTGCTCGGCAGCGCACGGCCTGTGCCAACAGGGCTGCTTCAGGAAAGCACTGAGGCTCTGTCGCCAGGGCACTTGTGCTTAGCTGCCAGGACAATGGAAAGGCTCACTGGAGTCCAAACTAGGCAGGTACCCTGCAGGGCTGTGAGCTCTCAAAGGAGACAGCTGTAGCTGAAAGCCAGAAATACGCCCCTCCCACAGACACACCCTCTCAGCTGCTGCGTGTCGCCCCTCCAAAGTGGGACTCTGGACCCGGGGAGTCGGAAAGGGACAGAAGGACCCAGAGTGGTGTGTGCAAACTGCCACTCTGCTGCGCCTGATGCCATCACCAGGGGTCAGCAGAGACCCCTTTGTGCTGAGCCTGGGGACGTGACCCCTTTTCATGCACGGGTCAAGGCAATTCAGGGGACTTGGGCACGGTAGCCTTTTCTCAGTCTTCCCAGAGATGGTCTAAGACACACGGACAGAAAACTTACATCACTTCTTACTCTGTGTGTGTCTCCAGACAAAACCCAAGTGAGAAATGACAGGAGAATGTCCTGGGGTCCCCGCGCTTCAATGTCACTTTCCTGCTATAGTCCCAGTGTCTGGGTGTCCCCACAGGTGTGCCCCACTGGGCGCCCGAGTTCTTCAGAAGACATTTTATTCTGCTGTTTCTAGAACTTTCCACCAAGGGAGGGAATGAACAGGTGCTGAGTGAAGAAGAGAGTCATTATGTGAACCCTAGAGATTGTGCTCCAAAATGGGGGCGACGGGAGCCTTAAGGCAGACATTTCTTGTGGGGCAAGTGACCCCCACATCCCTTGGACTTGTCTGGAGGGATTTTTTTAAAGATGGTCATGACTTGAGGTTGGCGAGCTGTGTGTCGCGTTCTACAATGCCCACCGAGCACCACACCTCAATGACGGCCCAGTCCCCCGCAGTAGGCCACGGCTGAGAAGCTCTGACTTCAAGCAGAGACATGGCTGCTTGTGTCAGGGACTAATCACGCCTGTGTTACTCCCTCCAGAAAAACTTCCAGACACTCCACCCTCACCTCAGGGCTTAGCCTTCCAGAGATGGCTCCCACCTTGTAACCTCCTTGCTAGATGATTCTGTCCCTTCTTCCCAGCAGGTCTGCCCACTCTCTACATCTCCACAGTGGGAAACACTTTCTCCACAGCTGATAACTCCCTCCGATTCACATGTTCTGCTCTGCAGCTGAGAGCTCCCTCCATTCACATGTTCTTGGCCAAGCTCAAGACTCTGTGCAGTGTGTTCTACAAGACCCTGTAGAACCTGCTCAGCCAGACTTGACATCAATGGCCGCCAGCTCAGAGCCTGGAGCTGCCATTGGCTGGCTGTGTGATCCCAGGAAACGTGCTTAAGGGCACTGAAGCTCAACCTCCGCAGCAGAGTGTTCTCCCTCTCTCTCCCCTCTCTCTCTCCCCGAGGCTTGTGAGGATCATGTGAGCTGGTGGGCACACAGTGCCAGGCTCATGAGGAACTAGGGTCATGCCCATTCACTTGGCCACTTACTACATATACCCTGGCTCCACAGCCCATTCCCAGAAATGCTGAATGCAACCATTCTTATCACCTATTTTACAGAGGGGGAAACTGAGGCTCAGGGAGAATAAGGACTTTGTGCAGGATTGGAAGCCAGAACCCCCCTCCCAACACACACACATTTAGGAAGCAGGCCCAGTAAGAAGCACCCAGATTCGCCCAATCCCTGGGCACCAGCGCCCTCTGTAGGACCACTAAGGAATCACCACGAGAGCCCAGAGCCTGCTTGGTGTCTTGAGGTTGCAGTTCATCTGCATTGTTGATGATCAAATCCTGACAAACAGCTTAAGGGGTCTATTCTCTTACAATAGTCCGATTACAGTTCTGAGTCCAGCCTGGCATCATCACCAAAGGCCCAAGGGAACTGGCCACACCATCACGTATCAGCTGAGAAAGGGACGATCCTTACTTCCCAGACCAGTATGTCTGGCCAAGTGTACATACAGAAGGATGCCAACTTCCTTAACCAGTTCCCTCCATCTTATTCACCTGCCCGGGGACTAGCCCCACTCACCTTGGGCTGGGCCTTCCTTATCCACTAGACAACCTCCTGCAGGTTCGCTCTGGGCTTGACTCAACTATTAATTCTCTACAAATGTGCCCAGAGCTCGAGCCCTCAGCTATCAAGTTGACACCTTATGACAGAAGTCTGCACTGCCAGGGAACCTAGACAGGAGTCTGTCACTCACTTGTTTGAAGTGGCAGCAGCTTCTGAGAATTGCAGGCGTCTGGCTGCCTTCAGAACCCCAGAGACATGGAAGCCCAGGCTCAGGCCCAACCAGTGAGAACAGACTTGCGAGAGCCAGACATTGACTCCGCACCCCACCACCCCAGTTCCCTGGCAACTCCTGGGCAAGTCTGAGGCTATGTAAGACAGACCCCAGCCCAGGGGTTCTCTCTTTCTCTCCCCATTTTGGGCTTCCAACTGCCAGACGGTGCACGGTGGCTAGCTTCCTCTCTATCCCTCCGACTTTAAGCTATCTCTTCTGTTTCAGTGCTCTCGTCTTAAGGCTAAAGTGTGGTTCCCTCTGCCTCAACAGTAGTAAACTTGTATTTTAAATTTTTTTTTAAATTTATTTTGCGTGTGTGTGTATACACTTTGCACACATGCATGTGTGTATGTGTGTGCGCACGCACTTTTGTGCAAACACTATTGAGGCTGAGATTGCATCTACCACTCCTGGGCTCTGTTCTCTTGGCAGGAGACAAGCTGCTCCTGGAACGGACGGCCCTCACTGAAGGGTGTTGGAAGCATTATGAACACTCCATCTCTTGGCCCAATGGGTAAAGTTCTCGCTGCTCAAGCCAAAGGACCAGAGCTTGGATCCAGCATCCCATGTAAGATGCTGAGTCAGTCTGCGTGTAGCCCCAGAAGATGGAGCCTGGGACTCCCCAGAAAAGCTGGCTATTGAGGCCAGCCCTGTCTGTAGGCCTGGGTTTGATTGCAGGTCCTGTCCCAAAAGAATAAGAAGAGTGATCGAAGATGATTTCCGATTATCTACCTTAGGCTTCAACTCACAAGTGCAATGAATCCGTTATATACCTTTGCATACATATGTATGCCTACAAGTGTGAACACATACATGCACATGAAAATGGAAAAAAAGGAATAGAACAAAGTGCTTGTGTGCAGTTTCCAGTGCCGGTGTGGCTGGCCAGAGTCACAGCATGACCCTGTGTCCTTTGCGAAGTACACATGTGGCCCATCACTCACCAGTCCCTACATTTTGATTATCAGCAGTGGACATCAGATCCACTGTCCAAAGCTACTGTAGGAGCCCCTACTTCTCACCTCCCTCAGCCCCCCCCACTGCAGGTTCTCCCAGATATCACCCCAAAACTCCCCTTCCACACGCCCCTCCAGGGTCTCCTGTAGAGGGCCCCAGTCTCCACTAGGGGGCACATGGTCCTGAGGTCTTAGGGTTCCAGGAGCGGAGCTGAGCTATTACCACATCCCACAAAGTCCCACCCTTAGGATTAAACAAAGGTGGAGATCAGGATTAAGTAGGGACAGGGGATCACAGACCCCAGAGATTACATTACATTGTTTCTGAGCCTCCTCTCACCCACCTATGTGTAGGGCTCAGCGTGGCCCACCAGAGCCTGTGAGGGTAAAACCTTCACTTGAGTCCAAGCAGGTAAGTTCATTTCTCTTACACAGCAGGTGAATTTATTTGGGGAATGTTGGGGACAAGGTATGTGCCTTTCAGAGTCAGAATCTGCAAGAATCATCTAGAAGTTGTGGGTCTGAGTGTCCGCGATACTGAGCTGGGACCCAGAGCTGGTCAGTGTCTCCCACCAAGTCGCCACACAAGATGGGGCCAAGCTGGGGTCCGAGCCAGATGTCTCCTCTCTCAGGAGCTCTGGGGTGACCTCTGACATCAGATTGTTCCCCAGGCTGAGCGGGATGAGAGAGATGTGCTAACACAGGCTAAAAGAAAGCAAAGGAGAGAGGGATCCCCATGAGCCTACCTGGGGTAGGACAGGGGTCACGAGTCTGTTTTAACCTCTTCTCTCCTGACCTCACTGGGAATGACCCCAAGATGCATTTCTGGAAAGACAAAACCCTCAGCCCCTCCGTGAGGTTCTTCCAGCACCGTCCAGCACCATCGTGACCTTTTTGTAGAAGGGTCACAGGGGTCACAGGGGTCAGAGAGCTGAGTCGTTTACAGAAGGACAGCGGGCGAGGGAGCAAATTACAACCAGGCCTGGGCTGCCCTTGCTGTCAGCTGCGGTTCAAGTCCCGGTGTTGGTCCCTGGCCTGAGAATCTCGCTCTGAATGACATGGCTTGGTTGTGTCGGGTACACCCCAGAGGGGCTCCTGACACCCACAGATAGCAGACAGGCCGGGACCTGACTTGCCTGCTCCCAAGCCTTCAGATGGCTGAGCCCAGAGCACCCTGACAACTGGGACCTGCTGTTTTCCTTCCAAGGAGCTGGGGGAGCTGCGGTCTTCATGGCTGGCATTTGCCTCGGAGCTGCCGGCTTGCAGGGGATAGATTATTGGGCTGGAGGGTGGGGACCCTCTGGTGACCTGCCCACCCTGATGCTCCTGCACCCCTGTAGCCGACCTCCTGGACGTCCTCTGGCCCCTCAACAGCCCCCCCCACCCTCTGTGGTTTCCATCTTGGAAACTCCGTTCATTAATTCCTTCTGCTGGGTCCTCCCACCAGCCTCCCCAAGGGGCACCTTCTTGCCCCCATGTGGCCAGGGTGGGGATGACAGCTGTGTGGCAGCCTGTCACAAGCTCTCGCATCTCACCCCCACTTACCTATCTTCATTGGGGGCGCCTCTGGGGTCTCTTCCCAGGCTCTGCCACGTTCTTTGAGGCGCCGTCTGCAGTGAGACCACAGTCATCGGAGGAGACCTGTCTAGTCCTGCTTCCCTGGGACCCCCACATAAAGTCCAGCCTCCGGCCCATCACTCAGATGTGGACGTTCACCTGACCGTCTTCCCACCTTAGCAGGGTCCCGGTTTGTAGCGTTTTTGTCTTTCTGGTGGCACTGGGGGGGTTGAATCTAGAGCCTCGTGCGTGCTGGGCAGGATCTAGACCGCTAAGCCACACCCAGGCCGTAGGCCTTCATCTGCCTGTCTGCCCACTATGCCCGCAGGCCACGCACCAGCCACAGGCGCAGCCGCTGCTCTCAGCATCTGGTCACGACATACCCTTCCTCGGTGCCACCTCCCATTCTTCAGGTCCAGCTTGCCTGTCCCTCCTCAGGAATCCCTCCAGCAACCTGTTCTAAGGGTCGTCCTGGTATCTGGCCTGTGGTGAGCTGAGCCTCTTGTTACTGTGACCAAAAATAACCTCTTGGACTTCATGAATGTCTGAACTTCCTGCCTGACGTGAGCTGCGTCACGGTGGGAACTGGCCGTGTTGTGTTTCAGATATAGCCATGGCCTCCCACCCGGAGGGATAAGTAATGGCAGGTAAACATGTGCTGTGGGTCTGGCTGAAGATAAACTGCATAGATGGAAGGAAGGATGGATGGATGGGAGGATGGATGGATGGATGGGAGGATAGTGGGTAGAAGAATGGATGGATGGATGGGAGGATGAATGGATGGATGGATGGGTGGGTGGGTGGATAGGTGAGAGGGTGATAGATGGATGAGTAGATGGATGGACATATGGAAGGATAGATGAATGATAGATGGACAATGACTGGATAGATAAAAGCATAGATGGATGGATATATATGAGACTAAAACACGGGTAAACTGGTGGGTAGGTGGGTAGATGGGTGGATGGCAGAAGGCTAAAAGGTGGATGATGGAGAGAAGAACAGATGGATAGATAGGATAGAACGGCTGGTGGATGGTGGGTAGATGGAAGAGTGGTTGGGCGGATAGAAAAATGGGTGGGTGAACGGAGAGATGGATGGATGAATGGATTAGCAGATGGTGGAGGGCAAGACAGATGGATGAATGGTGTCAGCATCTCTTCTAGTTCCCTGAGTGAAGGGAGACAGGACAGCAACCTGTTCAGCCTCGAGTTCTGACTCCTAGCACTTCTGACACCCACCGCAAGGCCCCCAGTGCCTGCCCCACCCGGCCTCTATTCAATTCCTCAAGCATAGCTTCCGCTTTATCCCCTGTGTCTCTGCCCTGGACGTCCATGTTTTCTTCCATGTTTCCCAAGAAATGCTCACGGAGAAAGATGCCTTTGGAGTTAGCAATGTAGCTCAGTGGCTGAGTGCTTACCAGTGTGAGGGAGGCTGTAAGTTCATTTCCCAGCGCCACATTAAAAACAAAAATCAGCATTTTCTCTCACCTGGATATTCTTTGTTAGAATTGTGCTGCAGGAATTGCCCATCTGAAAAACAGGTGAGAAGAGAAAAAATTCTGAGAGTGTGTAAGGCTGTTAGTTCTGTTCCTCGCGACCTCAGAGGGTCGGTCTGAGGCTGGCTGACTGCATTGCTGCGGGGCCCGAGGTGAGGCGAGTATCATGGAGTGTGAAGAAGAGGAGGTTGCTTTCAGGGGATGCCACCTGTACCCGCCTGCAGCACACAGGCTATATGCACCCCAGGAAAGCCTCGAATATGTCTAGAGGTATGGTGGGTGATGGTATCATTTGCAACGTCAAAAGTTTGAAGGTCCTGTTAAATAAAGTGTTCACTAGGTCAGAGACCCATCTAGTCTCTGTAACCGCCGTCATAGATGCATTCAGAGGTGGGTTTTTACCAATCTCACAGGTATCTCTCAACAAATTCTTGACTGTTACCATCTGTCACTGAAGCCAAAACATTTTCATAGTTCTACAGAATTGAGTCTTTCGTGCTTATTCTCCTGTAGGTGTGCGGTGGAATCTTCTACACGTGCATGTGTAGAAGAGACATTGTGTGTGTCTGTGGAGACCCAACGAGTGACTTCAGGAATTATGCTGGATAGCTCGACTTTCTCAGTGCTCCCCAGGCTCTGCCTTCCAGGGCTAGAAATGCAGGCCACCACCATTTCCATCTGGCATTTTTACATGCATCGGGATCTGAACTCAGGTCCACTTTTGCTTGTGAGACAAAGGCTTAACCCCTGAGCTATCTTTCCAGCCCTGTCCACCTTTTTTTATTGAGACAGGGTCTCACTAGAACTCGTTAGGCTAAGGTTGGCTGGCCAGCGAGCCCCACGGACCCTCGTTCCTGTCTTTGATGAGACAGTCATAAAACCTACCTATGTGGAGCTGACATGGTCTCTTTTTCGATCTGAGGTGAGGACCCTAACTGCCTTCTGCTGCGGGGACCTTCCCTAAGCTCTTGGCCAGGGACTTTTGAAGCCCAGAGCTATTTAATGTGTTTCCAGACTCAGGGATAATTACCAACCTGTACTGCTAAGTGACAGTAGCCCTAGAGGATGAGTCTCGAGGGATTTCCACTTCACCTGGAAGGCTGGGGTGTTCGGGGCTCACCCCACAGACACTGAGACCTGGATCTCCCCCACACAGTAATGACTATGCTGCCATCCATCCGGGTCTCCAAGCTACATAGAGAAGCAGAGGCCAAGAAAGGAAGGGTTGCTATGGAGACCACCCTGGAAGGAAGCCGCAAGACTCTGAGTTGCTACTGAGGCTCTTTCCCTGTCTGTGTCACACCATTCCTTCCCCAGCCTCGGGGTGGAATTAAAGATGGGCATCCACAGTGTAGATGACTCTTTACTGGACTCCTCCTGGAAATGGGTCTGTTTGGAACAGAATCAGTTTCTCCAGTACTCGTCTAAATTGGATTGGCTTATGCCAGTCTTCGAAGACCTATGAGCTAAAGTGGGAGACACTCCTAACCCGCCCCTGGGTCTCTGTCATGTACTGCCACGGCTCTGCCCAGCAGCTAGGACGGGGCTGCTGGGTTTTGCATCCTAGTCCCACACATCCCACCCCACCCCACTGTGGCCTGGTGAGACCCCATGTCTGGATCCTGCGGTGATGAAGTAGGATGATCCTGCTCTGTGCAGACAAGTGACCATCGGCAGAAGTGACCATGGCAATCTGTGGCCAGATACCTCTTGGCTCTCAGCCCACTTTACAGATAAGAAAAAGCACTGGTAAAGGTCTGGTAGCCATGGAAACTCGGAAGAGGGAATGGAGACCCCACACTGCAGTCCCAAGGGAGGTCTTACAGGCAGAAGCAGGAACAGTGGAGCCATCACAGAGAGCTACTGGGAAGCAGGACTCTGGACACAGTGCTCCCCGCCATCACGATGAGATGATCTCACGGTGTCTGCAGACAGTTCTGACGTACCACGGTTCCTCAGACATGACATTCCCCACTGGATGGTGATGGTACGGAAGCAGCACACGTTTGAAAGAAGCCATGCTTCAAATCTTGACTTTTATTTTCCAGGCTCGAGCGATATGCACAGTGATCCTGCTGTGTGTGTGTGTGTGTGTGTGTGTGTGTGTGTGTGTGTGTGTGTATGTATGTACGTGTACCATGTGAGACAGGGTCTCAAGTAGCCGAGGCTGAATTGGAGCTGAGGATGACCTTGTACTCCTGACCCTTCTGCCTCTACCTCCCAGCACTGGGATTGCAAGATATATCTTTTACGTTCAGACTGGGCTTTTTCCAGACAGGGCCTCACCACACTGGAACGCACTTTGTAGCCCAAGTTAGACTGTCTCTCGAGCCTTGTGCCCTCAGCCTCCTGATTCTGAGACTACAGGTCTGGCCCAGCTTGATTCTGCCTCTGGATGCTGGACCATGGCATTGAGTTACTGTCTGCACCTGTGCCTTGACCACGAGGGGAGACCCCAACCCTGCAGCGCTCTGTGGCTGATCTGTGGGTGTGGTGAGGAGGGATTTCGACCTGGGACATTTCCATCTTGCAAACCGGAAAAGCTTCTGTGAGTTTCAGTGTCTTCCTTGAAATACTTTAGATCATCGAATTTTCTAACGGGGCAGGGGGATACGTTTCAGAATGGCACGTGTGCGTGGGTACTTCCAGGGTCACTGTGCCATCATCAGTCTTGCTGTCAGCCGCTGGGGCCAAGACGTACAGAAGCAGGGACACGAGTGGCATGTCCGTATGTGGCCTCTAGTCTGATGTAGCAAATGGGTCTCTCTTGACTTCCATTATCCTGGCTGGTGGACGTTGCTTCCAAACTCTCTTCCAAACACAGGGACAAGAGGGTATGGTGGTGTGAACCTGAAATCCCAGCACACAGGAGATCAAGGGAGGAGGATTTCGAGTCCAAGACCATCCTGAGCCACACATTAAGACAGTCTCACAAACTAAAGGGATGTAGCACAGTGGACAGAGTGGTTGCCTAGCACGCACGGAGCCCTGGGTTCAATCCCCAGCACCACATAAGCCAGGTGTGGTGCTTTCTGTTGGCAATGCTGGCATTGGGACGTGGGGGCTCAGGAGTTCAAAGCCAGCCATGGCTACACAAAATCATCCAGGTCAACAAAAACCCGAACACACAAAAAAACCCACAGCTAAGTCTTTCTGCTTGTGCCCACCTACGCCCAAATGAGGCACCGAGTTATAGCTAGGTGTCATTTCCTGCTGCCCCATCTGCCACAGGGACTTATGCAGACTTACACACGACATTTGCTAATCTGTTCCTTTTCTCGTGTGCAATGAAAAGCACCAACGATGGCCAACTGGTGTCCTAGCCAGTGTCCTGGGGCACCAAAGATTCTTGATTGATTCAAATTCTGGGAGGTTTGAGATCGTTCTAGAGATGGACATACAAGATCCGGTGTTTACTTGTCACCGCTGTGCTGGGACTTCAGTGTGCTGCGAGTGTGATCTCACCTGGTGCTGTGATAGTGTGAACGAGCCCCACTATACATGGGAGAGAGTATGGGGTGGAGGTAGTGGGGAACTGAGACAGAGATGAGGTAACTGGCCCCAGGGCCACCAGATGGGAGATGCCCCGGCAGTGAGCTGAGGCAAGACCAGGGAAAGACTTTGGTGGGACCACACTCACCTGCTCGCCCGCGCTGCTTCACACACCGCCCACTGTTGGGGATGCCCTGGGCCGTGTCTCCCGGGTTCAGGATGTGACACACATAGCCCGATGGGCAGAGTAGTGGCTCCGCCCCATCTTCCGTGGTGCTGCATGCCTCTCCTGTGGGGGCGACACGGGCCAGGCTCAGAGTGCGGGCCAGAGGGAGCATGACGTGCCTCCCCCAGGGAGGACCTTCCTGGCTGCATCCAATGCCAGGCTGCACCTCACAGCACATACACTGGCATCCAAAGGCCCCTCCCACCTGCTCCAGGGCACACACACATACACAGAAGTGGTTCACGGTCACAGGCTCCCAAACATGTCCTCATATGCAGAGCAACACACAAACATACGTTCACTGATAGACCAGAAAACACATGGCTACAGCCATGTTCATATGTACCTTCACACACATCTTAGCATGCTAATACAACACACCCATATTCATATCTGCAAACCCTACCCACACACACCTCTCCCGCCACATCAACTCCCCCCCACAGAAGTAGTGCACAAGTTCAATCATCCCCACAGTTGCCCGCACCATGTGCAATATGTGTACTTTTACGTGTGCGTGCCTGCACACAGGCATTCATTCAGACATCCTGGAAAACAAGGTATGTGTGCACAAAAGGTCACACGCAGCGCATCAGGTGAAGAATCACAAGCCTCTCCCACACTCACTGTGTATCCCCCCCACACACATACCCCACAAGCTTCTTGGCTCTAGCCTATCTGTCATTCAGAAACCACTCCCCAGCCCCTGGGAAGCAGTGAGCCCCAGGCCTCCTCCCTCCCTATTCCCCACCTGGGAAGGAGGGTCAAGGGACAGACTTGCCCTTTTTTTCTACCTTGGCTAAGGGGACGAGGCTGGGCCCTCAGCCGCAGTCCTGTGAGCCTGGAGGGTCAGCTGAAGGACCCCTGGGGAGCTTGGAGCCTCCAGATTCTAAGCCCCGCCCCTCCCTAGTTGCCAACTCCCCCGCCCCACACTCTAACTGGAAGGTCTCATGTCACTTCAGTTACCTTGCAACACTTCCTCAGGGCCATCCAGCAGCCAGCCATTGCCTCCAAGCCAGCGGGGCTTGGGCTGCACCAGCCAGTCTACAACTGACAAAGGACAGAGTGAAGTGGGGTGTTCAGCGGGCAGTGACTCGCACCCAGCCTCCAGGGAGGCTCCATCATGCCCTGCCCTGTAGGCAGACACACGGGGAACATGGTTGAAGGCCCACAGTACACAAGCCCACTCCCCCACCGCCAGCCCAAACTTCCCACTCCAGGAATCTAGAGCAACAACCTGGGTCGTTACTACCCAGAGTAACCGCTTCTCCCGCTGCCATCGGAGGAATGAATGCATGCATTCATTCAGGTGCCACTGAGCCCCTGGCATGAGCCCAGAGACCGCAGGACCGGGGTGTGGTGGGGAATGAGGTGGCCCACCTTCTGCTCTGTGAGGCTGAGCTCACAAATGGCTGCTTGGTAGTCAGGACTGGCAAACACAGCCATGTGCTTCACGCTTGAAGACCAAGGAGGAAGGAGGGGGATCCCGCCGCAAGAGGGACTGCCACCCAGAGGAGCATCCTCCAGGGGAGGTGGGGGGCAAGGGTCTGGGGGTGGTGAGAAGTGAGCTTTGTGAGCATGCAGGAGATCCCGGCACACAGCTTCTTGGCTCGGTCTGCTTGGGGGGCCTGGGTACTGACTCAGCCCCGGGGCTCGCGTCTCCAGCTGTAGCTACCGCTAATGATGCCCCAGGCTGCAGTGTCGGCAGGAAATGGGATGTCGTGTGGGAGGGTCGCTGGGGCACTGTGGCTGCACAGCCAGGTGTGGTGCGCCACCCCCCCATAATCCCAGCACTTGGGAAGCAAAGGCAAGAGTACCTTGAGCTCAAGATCAGCCTCGGTGACATAGTGAGACTTCGTATCAGAAGTATCACAATAAATAAACAGCCCTTGAACTAGGCAGCAGGTGAAAACTAGGCACTACGGGGAAGGGCACCTTCTAGATTTCCTCTTTGCGCGCTTCCGCCAGGAGGGGGTGCCACTCCGCCTTCCTACGAAGACGGCCAGAGCCAGCCGGCCTGGCAGCAGTGCCCATCCCTGCCCAGGAGCCTCGTGCATTAGTCACAGCTCGTGACAGTGACCATGGACATTCTCGTCTTCCGCTAGTCCTCTCAGTCCTAGGAGAAGGAAGGCAGGCCTCGGCCACGTCCTCAGGGAGATCGGGTGACTGGGTGCCCGTGGGCTGGGGTAGAGGATACCGATGCCACTCAAAGCTCAGCCAGGAGCAGAAGACAGCATCAGTGTCCTCTTCTTGCTGGACCCGGAAATAGCAACCAGCGTGCCCCACCTCTACCTCACGCCCCTAGGGTTCCTGGGCTTCCCCCCCAACTTCTCTCCTGTGTGCCAGTGTCCCCTTAGGAGGGCCCGTCCCCAACAGATAGCATGGGGACTCTACAAGCATCTCCATGTGGGTCCTATTCCTGCCACCAGCATCCCCGCAGCCCCAACGCCTGCCTGAGCTTCGGGTTCCATTCGGCCCAGCCCCTTCAAGGAAGGGCCCAGTCCCTGTGGATGAGAACCACCTTCCCGGCTCACCCAGCTGCAGAGGGAGGACCCACCCTCCTCCCAAACACCTGGCTGAGTCAGAGGGAGGGGTGGTGTGGAAAACTAGAGGACCTCCCAGGTATCTGGCCAGGTATTTTTAAGAGAATCTCAAACCTAGGTTAGATTTTTTTTTTAAAGTGTGTGCGTGGGGGGCACTATGTCTCTGTGAAGGACCAAGGGTGACTTCTGGAATCATCCTGGATGGTTTCTACCTTCTCCCTGCTTTGTGCTGGGATTTCCCAGGCTCCACCCATCAGGACCAGAAGTGTGGGGTGCTGCTGGTTCTGTCTGACATTTTTACAGGGGACCGGGGATCTGGGATCTGAACCTGGGACCTCTGCTTGTGAGGCAGAGCCATAACCCCTGGGCCATCTCTCCAGCCCCAGATGTGATTTTTAGGTACTCATGTAGCCCGGCTGGGCTCCAACTCACTGACATTGAACTTCTAATCCTCCTACCTCCACCTCCCAAGTGCTAGACGACAGGCCCTTGCCTGGGTTATGTGGGACTGGACGGGACCCAGGCCTTGTGCATGCTGGCAAGCAAGAGCTCTACCAGCTGAAATACATCCCTGAGGATGTCTCAGTGTGGACTGTCGCTGTGCCCTGTATTCACGGAGGTGACATTGTTCCTGCACGGTGTCCCCTCCTTGTGGTCTCCATGGATACCAGAGAGAACAGGCACAGCTGGGGCCACATAGCAGGGGCAGCAGGCAGCTCAGTACAAGCCTAGTTCCCTCTGCCCCTCAGCATGGGTGCTGGTCCAGCCCAGCCTACCTGGTGGTAGGGGCACAGCCTCCAGACAAGCATAAGTGCAGCCATTGTAGCAACAGCGTCGGTTCCGTGGGCACTGGGTGTCGGCCTGGCACTGCGTCTCCTGGCAGGCTCCAGGGGGCAGTGTCTGTGGAGGCGGAGGACAGCGGTCAGCGCGGGGCTGCTGCTGCGGGGCTCCACCTTCACCTTCCTCGGCCTGCAGGAGAGTCAGAGGCCGCATCAGTCAGGACAATGCCCGCAGGGGAGTTGGGGGTCTAGGATTGGTGGCACAACCTCTCTGAAGAACACAGAGGTCCCAGCAGAACTGGCCTGGGAGGGTCAGTGTGGGTGTTTACAAGCTGTGAGTCTGCCACTGCCCGGAAAGATGGCTGCAAGGAGGAGAGAGGGAGGAAGGAAAAGAAGGAGGGAGGGATGGAAGGAGGGAGGGACAGAGGGAGATAGGAAGAGAGGGAAGGAGGGAAGGAAGGAGGGAGAGAGGGAGAAAGAGAGAGAGGGAAGGAGGAAAGGAGGGAGAGAAGGAGGGAGGGAGGGAAGGAGGGAGGGATGGAGGGGGGAAAGGAGGGAGGCAGAAAGGGAGGGAGGGAAGGACAGAGGGAGGCAAAGAGGGAAGGAGGGAGGGAGGAAGGGAGGGAGGGAGGCAGAAAGGGAAGGATGGAGGGAGGGAGGGAGGAAGGAAGGGAGGAATGAAGGGAGGGAGGGAGGGAAGGAGGGAGGGAGGAAATGAGGGAGGGAAGGAGGGAGGGAGGAAACGAGGGAGGGAAGGAGGGAGGAAGGAAGGAGGGAGGGAGGGAGGAGAACAGTTTGTGTGTTCAGCACTTTGTGAGGCAGCTCTCCTAATATGCAGGCATGCAAACGCATAGCATATACACAGAAACACGTGCATATATTCAATATAAAACATTCTTTATAATCTGTACATTTCCCTGGAGCTTTGAGAGCATATATATATATATATATATATATATATATATATATATATATATATATATATATATCATAGGCAAGGTAAGTCCGTGGACAACCTGAATCCATCTCACAAACCTAACAGGCAGGGGAAAGATCGCCAGAGAATGTGTGTGGACCAAAGCCAGGCACAGCACATGCCTGCTGCCAAAAGTCAGGGTGGCTAATGGTGCAGGGGACGGCCACCCAGGCCAGGTTATTCCAGGCAGCCCCCCTGGGTTCCTCTGGCCCATACTCCACCACTCACAGTGTCCCATTGGAGTTGGAAATAGCTTGTTAGGCATCTCTGCATGTACATAGGCACACACACACACACACACACACACACACACACACACACACACACAAAATCATGCAGAATTGGATAGAGCTAACGATCCCTTGCCTGCCCACCTCCGAGCTGAAGCTCTAGCTTTCATCTAAAATTCGTTATCTAGTCACCTCCCCAAGGTTGCGCCAGCTGTACACAGTGATGTAGTGGAATGAGCTGTAAGCCCAAGGAGGACACAGTAAGGAGATCAGGGGTCCCCTGTGACAATGGGGATCCATGGCGGGGCTTCAGGACCCTTGGGTCTTCAGCACTGTGCGCCCCTCTCGTACGCTGTCTTCAGCCGTTCTAGAGCCCCAAGCAGGGACAGGTTACCTGTCCACTGCCATCTGCAGGATTAACTAAATCTCTCTCTCTCGGGGTCTCACCAGACGATTCTGACAGCCGTGCAGCCCCTCCAGAGGGTGACTGGGAGCTTCTGGGTGCATCCAGAGGGCGGGTCAATTCCAGCCAGCCCTGGGGTCTGCAGCAAGTCCTGCCCCTGACTTAGTGTGGGGGTCAGTTTTACAGGGGCCACCTTGGTCCCAAGGGAACGTGGCTTCTCGGCATCTGGAAGAGCTAAGTTTCCAGTTCCTGAAGTTATTTACAAATGGGTGAGGGAGAGGGAAACAAAGAAGAGATGAGAGAAAGGAAAGAGAGAGAGAGAGAGAGAGAGAGAGAGAGAAAGAGAGAGCACATGCCACAGTGCACATGCGATGCTGCTCAGAAGACAATTTTCCGGAACTGATTTTCTCCGTTTACCATGTGAGCTCCAGGAATCAAACGCGGGTTGCCAGGTTTGCACACATGTGCCTCACCTGCTGCTCTCGGGAGCCCCGCCTGCCTCCAGCCAAGCTCCACAGCTCTGTGGATCCTGCTGACACCCTTCGTCCCTCTAGCCTTCCTCTCCCCTCAGCTCTCACCCAGCGAAGGCTGTGAGTGCTCCCAGAGTCCCATGGACTGATGCTCAGGAAGGGTCAAAAGACACCCACAAACCTGTCCCTGGCCCCAGGAGCTCTGGCCTTACAGAAGCCCACAAACAACAGCGTAATAGAGAACTTGGTGGCTTTGCCATTTTTGGGTGAAATCCAGGTAACCGGCACAGCAGAGTGCCTGGGGGGGGGGGCCTGGGACCAGCCCCCCCAGCACAAGGCCCATGCACCACTGTCTACTGGCTACCCAGAGTGGCCTCATCCTTCTGGTAGTTTCTGTGGTGGTCTCTGCTGCACTGTGAGGAAGCAATGTCTGTCAAACTGCCCGAGGACCCTCAGGTGCCCCCCAAAGGCGTGTTATTAATGCATTTTACTGATGGAGAAACTGAGGCACAATATTAGGAACAGTCTGCCTGAGCCTATGTGACACGTCAGAGCCAGAAGCAGGATTCACACCTGGGTCTCTCTGGATCCTCCAGAGCCTTCCTGACCTGACGGCTGTTTCCCAGCCCCACCGGCTCCCCCATCCCTCCTCACACATGCCCCTGCCACCTGAGGGGCACCCTTAACTCAAGGCGCCTCCACCCAGCACATTCTGGAGGAAGATAGCCCACCACCCTGTCTTCTACACTGCAGTCTAGAAGCATGGAAATTCCCTGACTCGGGCAGCCTCGTGAGAGCTCCCAAACCCCCAATACACATATGCCCGCCTGGTCATCATACTGAAAGGGGAGCCCCAACGCTTGTCCTTTGAAATCCCCACACCACTGAAACCAGAACCTCCCCGTTCCGGCCCTGATTTGAGCACAGACTTTTCCCTGAACAGTGTAATGTTGAGGCTGTAACTGTTTTTTGTTTTTCCCCCTCTCTCCTGGTGGCCTGTACGATCCACAAAGCCCTTTCACCTACTGCCGTCTTCAAGTTCAACAAACCCCAAGAATGGGCTCCTTTGGCGGGAACCCATTCAGCAAGTTCAAACTCGGCATCCACTGGAGCGAACAACCCGGCCTTGAAACTAGAGGAAGTGGAATAAATAAACAGGACATCGGCACATTGGAACATCACGGTCCTGGGGGTGGGGGGTAAAGGGGATGGTGCTTGGGGAGGGAGTGACCACATCCCCACACCTGCCACATGTGATTGTGACCAATGTGTGGTGTGTCTCAGAACTGAAATCCCAGAGGGGCAAAGACCCTGGGGTGTCTACTGGGAACTGGGGAGGGGAGACTGGGAACAGTGTTTAGTGGTGTGGAGTTTCCTTTCAGGGAGAGGGGATATAAGTGTTTCTGGACCAGGGAGAGGTGGCTGCTGCCACATGTGACCGATGTGCATTTTCCCAGTGTTTCATATCAGGCAGGCAAGATACGAAGTCTGGTGGACACAGTGCTAACCTGCCATGCACCAAGCCCTGGATTCGAGTCCCGCACATGGTGTGCGTACCTGTCATCCCAGCACTGGGGAGGGAAAAGCGGGAGCATCAGAAGTTAGGGGTCAGCCTCGGCTGCATAGAGAGTCTGAGGCTGGCCTGGGCTACATCAGACTTTGTGTCAAATATTAAATAAAATGGTTGATCTTATGTCATATGAAAACATGTAGAGAGTATGAATAAAGTATCTACATGGTGGGTGGAGAGACTGAATTTTCCCTCTGACCACTACCTGTGGTCATATACACTTAGCATACATGTATGTGTATCTGTGTATCTGTGTATCTCTATCTCTCTCTTTCTCTCTCTCTCTCATAAATAAAATAAAATTACAAAAGACAAAGTCTAGACCCCCACAGCACCATGGAGCCGCGTCCCGGGGAAGCCAGAAGCTGGTCTTCCATCCTGCCCGGTTCACAGGAAGCAGGTAGGGAGTTGCCTGTATCCAGAGACCCAGAGCCTGTCTGGAGAGCCACGCATGCCGCATGCCTCCCCGCCCCTTCATTCCACGAGAGAGTTTTTCCCTTCTTTGGAATGTTCTAGAGAGTTTGCAGCTAGACTAATAAACATGTCCCCCAGGACTGGCTTACTTGATGGAGAAAGAAAGCCAATTTTCCTAAGTGCTGCTTACCCTTCCTCTGGAATTCGGACGTCAAAGAGCTAAAAATAAGTGTCTCCCCGCAGGGCAGGCAAGAGGCCAGCGCATTGACAAATGCCATTTCCTGCGCCCTGGGACCTCGGCACCAGGCTCTAGAGGCAGAACTCCTGAGAGGCCCAGGGACTTTCTCAGAGAGGAACTGGACGACCAGAAGCCATAGCGCAAGCAGCTGCGTCAACCAGGTGCATGAAACCCTTCTAGAATTTTTTGTGCCTTCCTCTGTGTTCATTCACTGAACATTCAGGATTTCCATCTACAAGCTTTCCAACATCCACTATGTGTTGGGAGCAGTGCTGACCTGTGTTCTGGATGCCGGGTTCCACGCAGAGACCCACTCTTCTCAGAACCTGACTCGGAGGGAACTCGGGGTGTCTCTTGTGGACTCCAGAAGCCGCTATTGAAAGCTAAACAAATCTGCTGATCCGAACAGCAAAGGGAAAAGCTATGAAAGAGAAGTCAAGATAGTCGTTGGAGACTGTTGGTGAAAGACCTGCCCGGGTTGTTCCGAGAGAAGAGACATGCTAGGCGCTGGTGAGCACCGCAGGGCACAGGGGACATGGCAGTGTCAGCTCTGTGGTTGCCCGGCACTTTCACAGGGTACACACACACACACACACACACACACACCCCACACGGTATACACACAATACACAGACAGGGTATGCAAGGGTTCACACACATAAGGTATACAAATGTAGGGTCTATATACAGGGTCCACATACTATATACATACATGTGTGAGACATACACACACACACACACACACACACTCAGGGTCTGTTCACCAAACCACAAGTGCATCTGTGCCAGGCGCTCAGAGAGAAGATGGGGTCCTTGCTGGGTCTCCATCGGGGCCTCTCATGGGAATACAAGGCCAGTGCTCAGGTAATGAACCTGCCTTGCTCTGCACAAGCTATTGTGCAGGCAGAGGCCTGGAAGTTGGGAGGCACTGTAGATAAGATGAGCTGGGGCGAGATATAGTCCCCCACTGGGACAGGCAGCCCTGCTAGTGGGAGTAACAAAACGGAAATCCTCAGGACACGAGGTAGGTACTAGTCAGCATTCCGGCATTGTAATAAAATGCTTGAGCAAATCAGCTTTAAGCAGGAAAGCTTTGTTTGGGCTCAGGGTTCATCCAGTGACACGCTGACACAATGTTTCTGCTGTAAGGGGCAGAACGTCACAGGAAGGGTGTGACAGAGGAAAGCTGCTCACCTCACCCCGGCCAGGGAGCAGAGAGAAAGCAGGAAACATGTCATCCCTTCCACCACCTGGCTTCACCCCCTGGGACTTTGCCCCATATTCGAACATGCATTAATGTGATCCATGTGATCACAAGGGTCCTGGCCTGTCAGTCACTTCCCGGGCTCCCACTTCTGAACACTGAAGACTTGTGTTGGGGAGCAGACTTTTGGCACCCAAACCACCGAGTTAGTTTGTGACAAAATTGGTTCCTCCACAGGCACAAGTCTACTCTGCAATATCCTGGGGCACTGGACTCCCTGGCCCTGACCGGCCATGGCCCTCAGGGGTCCAGCAGTGAGGTCACCAGGTTGGAAACCCCTGCTCTTGGAGCATGCACAGGCTGCTGCTCCTCAGTACCCTCGGGTTGAGAAGACGTCAAATCAGAGCAGGAAGTTGTCCGTTTATCCTCCTGGAGGGACCTGGAGCCCAGAGACGGGCAATGAGCAGCCAGAGGTGGCCCAGCTCCCAAGAGATCATTGTAGTGACTGCCGTTATCTGAGCTGGTTCAGAGACAGCAGCTTGTCTTGCCTGCTGGGGAAGGGCCGATGTCTGCGGATGACACAGGGCCTCATCACACACCTAATGATGTCATGAGTTACAAAAAGCTGAGACCTGGGGAGGGGCCCCCTCAGAAGTCCACCTCCTGGCTGATCCGACCACCTCCTCTGCAGGGGCTCTAAACGGATGCTTGGCCCCGACCTCAATTCACACCAAGCCTTTCAGAAAAGTCACTCCGTTCCTAAAATTCTTAATCTCCTTCTCTCTGCTGGGATGGCCACCACCACTCTCTCTAACTCTTCCCACTCCTGTGGCTTCTCCCTCCTCCTTCCTCTCTGCCCCCTCCTCCCTCTTCCCTCCTCCTTCCTCCCTCCTCTTTCCTCTCTCCTCTCAGAGCATCCTCCAATAGGAAGCTCCGGTCCAGATTAGCCTCAGGATGGCTCTGTTCTCCCTCCACATCTGAGGTCATCACCCATTACCTCCTATCTCGTCTTTGTCTGGAAAACTCCTAATTGCCTTTCAAAGCTCCAGGTCGAACAGCCCAACTCTGGAAGCATCCTACACAGGACTTCTGGGACAGCTGCACACTTAATCCCAATTTACCATCAGAAATGTTCCGGATACCTGGTAGGGCAGGAGAGCCAGCACCCCTGACCCCAGGGGTCTGCATTCTTCCTGGCAATGGGGGGGCAGTGACCCCAGCTTTGATTCCAGTCTCTGAGGCGCCCTGAGCACTCTGTGTCCTGAGTTCTTTCTGTTCACTGAGCCTGCACGCGCGCGGGGGGAGGAGAGCATGGACACTGTCCTCCAGGGCGTCCACCCGACGGCCTCCTGGTCACTGCCCCCCATGGCCCAGGCTCTTTGAGGGGGACCCTAAGTCAGGCTGAGCGCTCCCTGCTCTCTCCTCTCCCCAGTCCCTCTCATTCCGCACTTCAGCTGCTGTGCAGAGGCCCAGACAGGAAACCCATGCGGGAGCCCGGAGCAGGACAGTGCCGGGCCACAGTGACCATTAAGATGTATTTATGGGACTGACGAGATGGCTCAGCGGGTGAGGTGCCAGCTGGCAAACCTGGAGACCTGAGTTTGGTACCTGGAACCCTACATAGTGAAGGGTGAAAAAGGACTTTCAACCTATGTGCTGTAGCCTGCATCCCCCCCTTTCTCTCTCAATGTATTTTTTTGAAAAATGTACTTATGGAAAGGGTTGCCTCACTCTGTTGCAGGTGACCGCTGGTGCCTGGGATGTCAGACAGCTAGGGGCCGACGGTCACATGGCCCAGGATCAGAGTCTGAACTGAACTCAGCATCAAGAGCATCTCATACCTCAGGCCCTTCCTAGGCACAGCTGCCACATGTCCCCAGACTGCCTGCCTGCCTTACCCTTGAGATGGGAGCAGGTGTCTCCTTATTCTTGTACCTGGGAGGACCCCACATAGAGCTTTGCCCAGACTTACCATGTAAGTCCCCCTGTGAATCCCTAGCTTCGAATCAGGTGTGCTGAGAGGGGTGTGCTCTGTCTTGGGGCCTCGGACCCTTTCATTAGGAAAAGGGATACAGGGGTTGGAAATGCCTCCAGGGTTCCCCTTGTTCTCGGGCCAGAGACCCATCTGCCTGCCACATGCCCCTCCACAGTCAAAGAAGAGAGACTGATTCTGGAGACCACAGTGTCTGGGGACCCATGTCCCCTAGCTGCCACCTCCCCACCCACAGAGGCCACCCGGCCCAGCCAGCACTTACTCGGGGCCTCTCGGCCAGCCTGGAGTGCAGCGCCCGCTCCCAGATGTTCTTGGCAGAGCCGGCGCCCAGCAGCAGCAGGAAGCCCAGAGCCCAGAGGACCGTCCTCCTGCAGCCACCCATCCTGTGGCCAGTGGAGAAGGTCAGTATTTCAGGGCCAGCAACCTTGTAGACTCGAGAGAGGCAAAGACAAGGAGGAGGAGGAGGAGGAAGGAGGAGAAGGAGGAGGAGGGAGGAGGAGGAACCATGGCACTGGGTGGGGCCTGGAGAGAAATACAAGGTCTGCAGCTTCCAGTCTTCAGCCAGCCCTGGGATCCTGCATTTTCCCCCCAACACCTGCCCCTCCTGGGGCCAGTCCCCAGGGTATTTTTAGCCAGCCACATAACTTCTGGCCCCAGAGGAGTCCAAGGCCTGGGGAGGCTGCAGATCCGGCAGGGCTCAGGTAGCCAAGCAGCAGAAGGAGGGGGGCACTGGAGCGGCGACGTGGCTGTGGCCGGGAGGGGCCACTCCACTCCCTAACCAGGGCTTCACGGGAAGGGGGGTGCAGCTCTGCTGTCAGGACCAGCGGCTTTAGGACAGCTGCTGGGTGGGAACAGGGGACAGATGGGAGCCTGCAGAGGCCGCAGCGTTTAAGGAGCGCTCGCCTCCTCGACCCCAGGCTCTTGCTGTGACTTGGACATGCGGGTGTGCAGGGGTGCGTGCAAGAAGTTATGAGGTTGTCCTTGAGATGCTGGCATGCATCAGCATGAAACAAGCAGGTCCTGTAAACTGTCCACGCACACCATGAACTAACGATCTGGACAGCCATTTCTCTGGGATTGTGATAGTTAATCCTGGGTGTCAACTTGACCACACCTGGCGTTAACTAAGATCAGCTGTCAGACTACCTGAAGAGATTATCCAGATCAATACAATTACAGTACAAAGACCAGCCCTAGATCTGACTGGAACCTCCCAGTAGCAGACCAGACAAAAGGAACCATAGAACAGAAGACTCGGAAGAGAGACTGTGCGAAGCTGTGCTGGAAAACTCTCTTCCCTCCTGCTGCCCGGCTTCCTTGACCCTCCAGCTCTCCAATTCTCCAAGTCTTCAGCACGACTAAAGACTCTCCAGGAATCCTCCAGCCTTCAGCCATCACCCACTGGACTACTTACTGGACTAAACAGCTACTGGCAGCCATTGTTAGACTATCTGGGCCATATCTCGTAAGCCAACTCGATAAATTCTCTTTTTATATATTCATTCTTTTGATTCTACGGCTCTAGAGAACACTGACTAATACAGGGGTGGATACAGAGGGAAAAGGAGGCTCCCCACTTGTCAGTTCAGAGCAGAGACAGAATTTGGGTTCACCAAATTTGAAGCCCACCACCATGGATACACCTGGGCTGAGCTCTCCATGCAGCCCCTCGTTCCTCCTCAGAGGTCTGCAAGGGGGAGACTCTATTGTCTGCTCTTCAATTCTGCACATGTGAGTGACCCAGGGGGGTCTCAGAGACTGTGCCGGCCATACCTGCGTGGCTGGGCTCCTCCCTCTCTGGCTTCCCCCTCCCACCTCTCACCTCCCACCTCTCCCCCAGGGTAGCCTCCAGGATCCACAAGAACTTCTTGCTCTTTCTGCCACGAATTTGTGGGCCTGTGTGGTGGGCATGACGTGAGCCTGCTGTCTTAATCCAGTCGTTCTCGTATTACCCAGAGATAGGCACTGCCCATGAGGACCCTCCAGGGCTCTGATACGTGCCCTGAGCACAGACTCCCAGCTGTGCACGGTGCAAGGCTTGACCCCTTTCAGGAGCAGAGAATGGGCGCCGCCAGCTGACAGCTCAGAAGCCTCATGTACTCCATCCTTGCTGGGACCCCAGTGGCTACCTCGGTCTAGGTTCTCGAATATTCCTTCATTTCTCTGTCTTGAAACTGTGGTGCTCAGTGGGCGCATCGTTCTGCTTAATTCACTGTCTCCACCTGTCCCCCGGCCCCCCACTGCTGCTGTTTTGGAAGTCAAGCAGAGGTGGGGAGCAGATCCTACATTGACCCAACTGTCTGGTACGGGGTGCTCTCTCTGTACTCGGGTGATACAGAGCGAGAACGTGGGCCTAGCACCTGCTTAATATTAGGACTTTCTCCCCATCTGACCACTTCTGGCTTCATCATGCCCACCCTCTTCTCCACAGCCTGAGCCAGAGCCCTCAGGAAATCCCTGCTTTGAGGAACTTGAGACCCCAGGCCTCCCCCCACCTCCGCAAGGGGTAGCCCAGCCCATGTGTTCCCCTCCCCCTTCTCCTTCCCTGAGCATGTCTGTTACATTCTTGGACAGCATACTCTTGGCAGGTTTCCTGTCTCTCTCGGTGGGTGGCCCAGTTTCTGCCTGCCAGAGCCCCTCCCTGAGCTGCGGCCAGCTCATGACACCAGACTGACCTCTCCTGGCTTTGGAGCTGGACCTTCCGGCCACTAGCCTGCACCCTCACAGCTCCACCCCTGGAGGGCTGACCTCTCACCAGGTCCTTCACCAATACCAGGTCTTTGCTTTTTTGTTTTCTCGGTGTCCTCCTGACCCATGGGACGCAAGCTGGGCACATGCTGCGGTTGGGTATCCTGACTGCCCCAGGCAGCCAGTTCCACCACGCAGGTGACTCACTCATATGGCCGCTTGGCTGCTATGCCAACCGACACCCACACCCAGTGAACACACTGCTCAACCCATCACACCTGACATGCTTCGGGGTTATGGAGGCGGAGCTGGGCTCCACTTCCCCAGGCTGCAGTGTCCAACATGGATTCACAGGGGGAGGGAGTCTGCTGAGCAGATGATGCGTAGCTGCTCCAAATGAGATCTGTCCTAAGCAGAGAGCACACACTCTCCACGGTGCTCTGTGTACATCTGTGTGAGCACATGGGCGTGTACGTGCCATGTGTGCTTGTGTATGCCCATGCTATGTGTGTGTATATGCCTTCTATGTATGCAGTATGTGTACTTGCATATACTGTGTGTGCGTGATATACGTATATTCTGTGTGTGCATGCACGTATATACATGCCATGTACTCTGTGTGTGTGTGTGTGTGTGTGCGCGCGCGCGCACGCTCATGCATGCTATATGTGTACTTCAGAAAGCCACAGGACAGTCTCGGATGTGGTTCTCAGGCTTGCCATGTTGGCTTGTTCTTTGAGGCAGCATCGCTCACTCGCATGGAGTTCACCTGATAGAAGAGACAGGCTGGCCAGTGAGGCCAGCGAGGCCAGCGAGCCTCAGGGAGCCTCCTGCTCGCACTGTCTCGGTGCTAGGATTACAAGCCCATGCCTCCGGGCCCAGCTTCTTACATGATTGCAGGGATGGAGTTCTGGCCCTCGTGCCTGCACAGTGAGCACCCACACAGCCGAGCTGTCTCCCCAGGACCTTCATACTGAGCTCTGACGGGTCCTGAGGACCGTGACTACAGCTTGCGTAGAACCGCTACACGGGATCCACCGGAACGCATGTGTGTATTCACCACACTGCTATATGGCTACTGAAAGACATATGATCCCTCCTGTGGCCTGACCATTCTGCTGAGATGTGCTGGGCTCACAGGTCAGCCGCTGGCCTCTCGTCCAGGCATCCGCAGCCTAGACCAAACCCTGACCATCTTGCTCATTCCCACCTCCATATCAGCCTTCAGTTCCAGGTTCTAGGCAGGAAACATACTACGTGGCTTTCGCTGATCTGTGTCTTTTCTGCCCAGAACTTGGGAACTGAAGGAGACTGAAACCAAACGTGCAGTGTCTACACCGCAGTACTGCATCTGGAGTTAGCAGGATCTGCGATGCGGCAAGCTGCGCCCAGCCCTTTGTCACTCAGAAGAGGAAGGCGCAAACCCCAAGTGGAATGAGGCTTGCCCAGGTCTCTCTCCCCTAGTGACCCCTAGCATCCTGGCCCGGCTCCCATCTGTAGCCCGTGCGTACATGAGTACGAGCCACTGCTTCCAACCTGTTCTCTAGACATCCTGATGGATGCTCTCCAAACCAGCTCTGCCTTCCAGAGTCCCAAGGTGTGACTAGACTCTAATGTGTTTTCCCTCATATGCACATAACCTTATGGCCAAGCATATATGACATGCTTAATAAGTTCCTCAGTGGAACTAGGATCTGCCCTGCCGTGACTGGCAGCTGATTTTTGCAAATGGGCCCTGCAAAGTCTCCAGGATGCGAGGCAACTGCTCAAAGCACAGAACTACACTGCCCACTTGGAGTGGAAGGAAGACGCCCCAGGAGGAGTAAACAGGACAAATCTGCCCAGGAAGCCAACCACTTCCTTTGATCAGGGACAGATTGGGTCTCAGGCTGACAGCCCCTGGCTTCCCAAGGAGCCTGGGTCCCATCCCAAGGTCAGGCCTGGAGGTTCCCAACTTCCTGCCCTGCATGAGGACTTCATGCCTCAGGCAAAGGCCCTGCCAGCTTCTGGGAGCTCTGGTAACCTGGTCCTGACCCCAGCTCCCAGGGATGTCTTCCTGCAGGTCAGTGGGTGGGGCTTCCTGCGGGAAAGCCTGGGGCAGCCTGGCTTTTCCTCTGAACTCAAGATGTCGCTCCTCACCTTTCATAGACTAAGAGGGAGCGTGGGCTGGAGACTCATTTAGGACACGTGCCACACAGCTCCCAATCATAGAACCAAGGGTGACATCCTGCCCCTTTTCCTTGGCAAAGCGGCCCTCCATCTGCTCACTGAGGTTTCACAGCCCCTCCCTAGCCAGGGCAGGCATATTCGGAAGGGCTGATCAGACTGGGGAAAGAGAGGAAAAGTGACTATAGGGATGAATGAAGCCCCTCACTGCGTGTTGGCTTGAAGCCCCACACCAAGCGAAGAGCAAGAATTTGCTGGGAAGCTGGACTTAGAGACAGTACCTACACACGGAGAAGGATGCTAGCCTAAAGATGATGTTCTCCTGCACACAGAGAAGGCAGTTAAGACAGCAAAAGACCCGCGCGCGCGCGCGCGCGCGAGAGAGAGAGAGAGAAAGAGAGAGAGAGAGAGAGAGAGAGAGAGAGAGAGAGAGAGAGAGAGTCTGTGTGCTGCATGTGTACGTGCATAGGTACTCTGGATATATGGATGCATATGCGTATGGAGCCCGGAAGAGAATTCCAACCACTGTCCACCCACTGCCTCTCACTGAACCTGGAGATTGCTAAGTGGCCACTCTGGCGGGCCAGTGAGCCCCAAGGATCCACTTGTCTCTGCCTCCCTGGGCTGGGATTATGACTATGCTAAAAACAACCTGTTTTAGGGATATACAGGATCATTTTCTCCACCAAAGAATAAATGATAAGGCAGGACAAGAGTTGAGGTGCGCATGTCAACTTTAAAAGGAAACTATGAGGGCCAGCAGGAAATCGGACAACATGAACTAGGAATCCTGGCAGCGGGGGGGGGGGGGGAGGGCACAGGGAAAGGCATGCTCAGGCTGTGCTTGGAAAGAGCTCAGAAAAGAGTTTAGAAAGGGCAGGTTTTGCTTTCTGAGTGTCGGCTCACAGTCGACATGACGGACACCCTGGAAACCCTGCATCTTCCCACCTCTAATGGAAGAGACTGAGACGGGGCATTTGGGAGGAAGAAAAACCCAGGACCCTCCCAGCTCTGTGTGGATCAGACTTCCTGGAGGCAGGAATCCTGGCCAGGTGACTGACAGGCCAAGTCGAATTAGCTTAATGGAGAACGGGAGGTGGTGTCTAGTCAGGTCTCTCCCACCTGCATTTTCTTTTGACCCTGGGTCCAAGGGGTTGAAGTCAGTCCCTCACACTAGCACAGTAATAACTTTGCCAACTGGAATGGTCTCCCCACCTGTCTCCAGACACTAAGTACTAAACGCAAGGCTAAGCCTGTTCGCAGCAAACATCTTAACTTCTCTCAGTGCTGTGACCCCAGGAAATGCCTAGGGACCTCTCTCTGAGCTCACTGGGTCCCTGAGAAACCCTGGGAGATGGAACTTCAGAAACCACCAGAGACAGCCCACACTGCCAAGAGACCCCAGACAGCGACTCTCCTCTGAGGAGCCCACGCCTTGGAGCTCCTCACTCTCCTTCTGAGAGTCTTTCTCTGAACCCTGTGATTAAAATCTGTTCAGAAAACATCTTCAAACATTCCAGCTCTGCCTGCCCTAGAGCCCTGCACACGACGTGGCTGCTGTGTGCAATGTGTCAGTCAGTGGCAGGGAGGAGATGAGACCATTGGTACATTCAGTGTTCTGACCTGTGGACAGCTGAATGATTCATGCCTGACATACCACACTGCCTGCCCAAATCCTGAATTCCACATCTGTGTACTCACAACATGAAGCATCTCATGGGGTGGGCTCCATGTGCACACAGTGCGGATGACCTCCCTGGGTTGGGGCTTCTAAGGTGGATAACCTCCTGTGTGCTCACAAGTGGGATGGTCTCCGTGGACCAAGGCTCTGTGTGCCCACAATGTGGATGGTTGCCATGGCCCACGGCTCCGTGTACCCACACCATGAACTTAGTTTCATAGAAGATGGACAAAAATCCTGTTCTTCCTCTTTAGTGTGTGTCCTTAACCATGTGGAACTGGGAGCTCAATCATAACTATCTACATCCTTAATGTATTTTATTTTATTGCTTACATAATATTTTATATTGTCCAATTTAAAAAATTAAGACATAAAGGCAGGAGGTGGACATGCTAGGAAAATGTCCAGGGAAAGCAGGAGGGAGATAGGATAGCTGTGATCAGAATGCAGTGCCTATGTGTATGAGATTGTAAAAGAGTAAAATAAAAACTAAATTAATTTACAAACAAATTCCAGCTCTGGGCTGGGAAGATGGCTCAGAGGTTAAAGCCTTTGCCTTGCAAATAAAAGGACCTGAGTTCAGATCCCCAGATCCCACATAAAAATGCTGGGCAGATATGGCAGCAGCCTGCAATCCCAAAGGTGGAGCTTGGGACAGTCCAGAGCAAAGTAGCTAGGAGGTAGGGAATCCAGGAGGGTGTCAGCCTTGGACCAATGTCACGTGCGCGCACACACACGCGCGCGCGCACACACTAGCCTGAGGCACCACGTGGCCCACATCTCCTGAATAAAGTACACATTTCCTCACGGACTTCCTCAGCAGTATAGACGGTCACACTGACCTCATCCTGCAGACAGACAAAGGGCGAGGGGGCAAGACCTGTGAACTGGACCCCTCTCGGAAGAGGCTGAGCTGAGAAGGAGGCTGAGCTTGAAGCTGCCAAAGCACATGATTTGCAGGAGGTTCTGGTGAGGGAGGGGGAAGGCTGATGGGATAAAGCCTGAGGCCCCAACAGGTTCTGGGGGCCACTCCCAGGCTAACAGGAAGGCAGCATGAGAAGGCCTTAGATCCAGACAATGAGGGCCAAGGTTCCAGGGGAGAGCCAGGAGGAGGCCTAGGGCGGGATGGGCACCCAGCTGGGCGGTGCCCCCCCCAGGGCCATTGTTTTATCCAAGGAGGCACAGCTGCCTTGGTGGGTCCTCCTTCCGTGATTAAAAATGTACCAACAATGGTCTTTTCCTGACTCGCTGAGAAATAAAGACAAATTTAACCCAAGCTGGTCAAATTCTCATTTTTCCTTTAGGACTGTGTGTGTGTGTGTGTGTGTGTGTGTGTGTGTGTGTGTGTGTATACAAGAGTGCACTTGAAGGCTGGAGAGATGGCTCAGGGATTAAGCCTCTGCCTCACGAGCAGAAGGACCTGAGTTCTGATCTCACATGGAAATGGTGACAACCTATATTTCAGTCCTTGGAAGGCAGCGCCTAGGAAACTCCAGGGCAAAGCAAAGAGGAGGAGGTAGCATAATCAAGGGTGATTCCCAAAGTCACCCTTGGGCCCCCACAGGCATACACAGTGCCCTCAGATGCAAACGTACACACACAAAATCCCAAGCGTTCACTTGAGTGCTTCACTTGAGTTCACTTGATCCAAGGATGACATTGGGACTCATTGTGGGTTGCTCTGCCTCCCGCTTTGCTCTGGGATGTCCCAGGCTCTGCCTTCCAGGGCTGGAAGTACAGGCCACAACCATGTCCTCCCGCATGGGATCTGGGATCTGAGTCTGCGAATGAACCAAGGCTTTAACTCCTGAGCCATCTCTCCCCAGCCTCTTTCAGGATTTTTTGGAAACGAAGTGTCAAGTAGCCCCCTGGTCTTGAAGTTGCTATAGAGCCCCAGATGATCTTGAATATCTGACTCCCACCAGGCGCTGGATCCCAGGCAAGCCCTACCACACCTGGTCAGTGGCCCTGGCACTGAGACTCGAACCAGGGTCTCCAGCATGCTAGGTACAAGCTCTACCACTGAGCCCTAGCACAGCCCCTTCCCTTCAGATTTAAATGACCTAGGAAGTCCCAGTCTTATGTTTCAAGTCGCTGCTGTGTTATCTCAGGTCAGCCTCTCGCCTCTCTGGGCTGGAATACACCAGGAGCCGACTAACCAGTGACCCAACCCCCCACTACCAGTCTTGCCCCAACCAAGAGGCAGGGAAGGGGCGGAGGAGGGGCAGAAAAGGCCTGGGGTTGCCCAGGGCGCTGTCGCCCACTCTGGCTGGGAATGGAAACAGATGTCACCCTGGGCCACTGCCATCTTCTTCAAGACCCAGATCTTGGCTGCCCAGCCATTGACCTCCTATTGGCTCCTCCCACAAGTCTACTGTCCACCCTAGTCACTAGGCCCCAGGGTGGGGCTGGCTGCCTCCACCCGCCTAGACACAGACTCAGCCTGCTGTGCCCGACCTCCCAGGGCTGCAGAGGTGGGACGTGAATCCAGGCTGGAGAAACCAAGGGTTGTGAGCCCCAACCAGAGCATCCCAGCAGATGGACTGACAAGGGACACACACACACACACACACACACACACGCGTGCATATACATCACAGTAACTGTGTATGTTGCTGATACAACTACATGGCCAAACAGAGGAGAACAAAGGGTTTGATTCTTTCCTACGGTTGTCCAGACACATCTCTCAGTCAGACTTGTCAGGAGAGCTCATCAACATCAGGAGCCAAGGGAACCGACCACACTGTATCCATAGGGACTGCTGAGGGGGGTAAACCTCACTTGCCAGACTCCCTATCTACCAACATAGTGAACTAGCCACCACCATCTCATCCATCTACTGAGGAATACCCCTACCCACGATGTGGTGGGTCTTCCCACATCAGTAAGATAACCCCCTGCAGGCTTGCTCAGGACTTGACGGAACCATGCAGTCAGTCAGTCAGAAGGCAAGAATAATGCTGATAGTAATGCCAGCATTCCTTAGTGACACAGTGTTCGGTGCAGTATGGAGTCATTCCGCCACAAACGTCATGCTCTAGGCAAATGAATCTTTCTAGGGTCGAATCCGTGAAGTGGGAACTTTTGCTACCATTGGAGACGTGGTGACTCGCACAGGGCAAGTGCTCAGCCAGCTGTGCTGATGAGCAGCTGGAAGGCAGAGGAGAAAAGAGGAGCAAAGCAGGTGTGGCTTGTGTCTCCTGAGCATCTATTATGTGCCACTGCGCTCTGCACTGGATGTTATACCCCGGTCTCTTCTAGATTTTTTTTCACAAAAAAATGAAGCAAACCAACCAATCAACCAGGACAGTGACCAAATGCTGTCACACCCACGGCGCCCTGGTGACCACATGCCTCCAAGGTGGACTCAAGTGCAGAAGGCAGAGAGTTCTAGGCCAGCTGGAGTTTGGGAGAGTGGGGGACCATCGCTGTGTGAGCAGAGAGAAGGGGAGCCGGCGGGGGAGAGGGGGGGCCGCCTGCCACAGTGAAAGAGAGACCCGTCCTGCCTCGGACCCATCCAGACCTGGTAGAATCAGGCAGTGTGGGCTGGCTCACCAGCCCCCTGCTGTGGTGAAGGAAGGTACTGCAGTGAAGGAAGTTGGGCACTGAAAGTTAACAGTTCTCTTCAGTCTCTTAGGAAAATGGACAATTTCCGGCTGGCGAGATGGCTCTGCTGATAAAGGGTCTATCCCCAGACCTCTCGCTGGTCACATGATACATGCAGACCCTGGGATCCCAGCCGTCTCTAGAGAGAGCTTGGAAAATGTTCTGCCCACCTGGGGCTGGAGAGATGGCTAAGCGCTCTTGCTGTGCAAGTGTAAGGACCAGAGGTCAGATCCTGACACCCACATAACAATCTGGGCATGACCTGAGCACAGGTGGCCACCAGCTCCAGAGGGGAACACAGTCAGGAGGATCACTGGGGTTCACCAGCTACCAGCCTGGCTGCAAAACACGAGCTTTGGGTTCGAAGCGAGATCCTGCCCAAGGCATAAGGTTGAGAGTGGCAGAGGAGGACGCCTGACGGCAGAAGCCCCCGTGGGTGGGCACACAGGGTAGGCACGCACGCACGAGTGGGCACACAGGCAAGCATGTACAGATGGGCGCACATACACAGGGATGCACTCGCAGGTGTGCATGAGTGCACACACACGCACCTCAGTCTCACACTCGCCAAAGCATACAGGAAAACCAGCTTCTCCCAACTGAAGGAACAGCGCGCTGGAAGACTGTTGCCAGCAGTCCTGTTTCTTCCTTCCCACACGAAAGCACTGACATGTTTACCCCGTGGTTTCTGCAGCATTAAGATTGCGAGCCTTGTTTGTGCCTCCCCCCTTCTCTGTGTCTCTGTAAATGCTACAGTTGGCAAGTGTAAAATGCCAAGACGGTTTTGTGGTGCTAATGGAACTTTTTGATCCATCTGAAAAAATAGAATGTTCACCACACGTGTAAAAAAACTCTTTGCTTTGAAGAAACTTAATGAAACCTGTGTACCAGGCCCAGTGAGGCCAAGGGCTGGAGACAGATGGCAGGGAGCTGGCGTCTGACCAGTCCACATGCAGCCTACATCCTCCATTGAAGCAGCAAGCACAGAGAGACAGAGACAGAGAGAGAGAGAGAGAGAGGGAGAGAGAGAGAGAGAGAGAGAGAGAGAGAGAGAAGGAGAGAGAGGGAGAAGGAGAGGGAGAGACAGACAGACAGACAGTGGACGCCATGACCACATGACCCACCTCTAGGCCTCCATCCATGCTGTTCTCCATCCTGAGACCCTGTACCCTTCCCTCCCAACCAGGAAGTTGTCACACATGCTGCTCAGCTGTCCCATCATGCACTGCACCGCCTTCCTGGAGCTGGCCTTCCCATGTCATCATATTCTTGAAAGCTCTACCCTACTTCCCGACTCTCGAGGAGCCCAGGCTCTTCATGCCCATCAAATGCCAGGGGTCAGTAGCAGCCCATCTGCCATTGAGCCTCAGCCCCTCCCTGCTGGCTGCCCATCCCTTCTCACTCCCTCAACCACATCCTTGCTGCCAAGTGGAGAGTCTTGCTTTGACCTCAGCTGCTCCACAAAACTTAGAACAAAACCCCTCATCTTTTCTTGTCTCACAAAACCTGTCCTGCTCTCTGTCTGGACCACCCTCTCCAGATCTGCCTTCTGCTCTGGGACTTCTCTCCATCCTTTCTAAGCAACACATGCTTGAAGCATGACCCTGAACGAAGGCTGCTCCTGCGGGAACAACTGCACACCCCTTTCAATCTGGAGTTCAGTCATTTATCACCACTCCCACCACCACCATCATCACCATCACCACCACCATCACCACCACCATCATCACCATCATCATCACCATCACCACCACTATTATCACCATAACCACCATCACCACCAACATCATTACCATCACCTCCACCACCACCAACATCGTCATGAACAGCACCATCACCATCATCACCATCACCACCACCATCACCACCACCATCATCACCACCATCATCACCATCATCATCACCATCAACACCATCATCATCACCATCATCACCATCATCACCGCCACCAGCAGCATCAACATCACTACCACCAGCACCATCATCATCGCCATCACCACCCTCTTCATCACCATCATCACGAGCACCATCACCATCATCTTTTCATCACTAATTCTAGCAATCATCATCAATTCTAGCAACACCTGCCATTCAGGAAGTCGCTCTTCTAGACCCATGCCTGGGAGTTTCCAGGCAACCCCCGAATAGTCACACTAGGAAGCGGGACATACTGGCTCACTACCATGCACATTTGACAGAGTGGAGACTGAAGCGGAGAGCACGGATGACTAGCTCCAGCTCTTAGCAATTGCAATAACTGCACCTTAACTCCAGGGGGCCTGATTCCAGAACCACGTGCACATGCACATGTGCCAGGCTATGCCTCTCCCAGAGCTCACTCTTACCCTTTGGTGAAGTCTCCTGCCATCCTCTGGGCTTTTGCACAGCCTGCTTGGATGGGGAAGCCCCTGCATGGAGGATTGCCCCAAAACATGGCCCCCCCAAGCCCTCCCTCACCCTATGTGCACACGTCAGTCACAGCACCTTGTTTCCCTGATCCTGCCAGGTGCCAGACTCTGGATAACTGGCAGCTTTTATCTCCTCCCTCACTCCAAGCTACCATGTAAGGGCTTCCAGGGAGGGTGCCCAGGTGGGAGAGGCCCCTTCCAAGCCGAGACCACTCTGGGCATTCAGCCCCAGCACATCTCACTGGCAAACGCCCATGTGGCACCAGCACAGGAGCTGCCCTGATCAGCCATGAAGTCAGGGGGCGCCAGAAGCCAGGGCCGTCTCAGGCCCCTGGGTTGGTTCGTGGCTGGGGTTAGTTTTGAGACAGGGTTTCATGCAGCCTTCGGACTTACTATGCAGTTGAGAATAGCCTTGAATTTCTGATCGTTCCACGTGCTAAAATTACAGGTGTGTGTCACAGCATATGTGGCTGGCTCTGCACGTGCTGGGCAAGCCTCTACCAGCCGAGCGACATTCCCAGCCCCTGTTTGACCCTCTGGCTCCAGTGTCTCCATCTGAAAAGCTGGGGTAGTTAGTGTTTTCTGTCTTCCAGGTTTGTGCCAACTTGACAGGTGTCAACTTGACAATCAAACGTTGGGGCTTGGGCACATCTGCAGGGAATTAGTTAAGGCAGTCCCTGAGCAAGCCCATGGCCAAGCCTCCCACGGTGGGTGGGACCATGCCCTGGGCGGGTGGGTAAGACAGACGAAGCTAGCTCAGTAGCCCAGCAGACTTGTAGTCTGGCAAATGAAAAGGTCTGCCCCTCTCTCACCAGTCTCTGTGGATATGTTGTAGTCAGTTCCCTCTGCTCCTGTGTTAGTGTGAACTCCCAAACCAAGCTGGATTAGGAACTGCAACCAGAATCCTAAGCAAGAATAAGACTCTTTGTTCCCCTATGTCGTTAGGTTGTGTATTACTAGCAACTAACGAGGCTTGTTTGAGAATCAAATAAGAGCATCTCCTGAAGACAGCCATGGTAGGTGGTCAAGTTTACCCCCAACAAGCCAGATGGCAGCTGTGCCTGCTGAGCGAGAAATCTAGCTCACCGTCAGGTCCGAGGTGACCGCAGGAACACAGCTCTCGGCTCCCCGGCAGTCTCGTCCTCTGTCTACAGGCCATGTGGTGTGGGACTGGCTCTCAAGCCTGGCACATGGCACTGGGTGGGGTGATGTGGACCGGAGTGGACCCTGGAGAACCAGAAGCCCAGAGAATTCATTCCACCCAGATGTGTGCACGCCACGAGGCAGCTGTATCCCGGGCACAGAAGAGCCCCGGAGCACAGTGACATCTGGCTGTAAGCACATCTGCATCCCACGGTGCCATCTAAAATAGCAAGTGGCTCAGCGCATCTGCCAAGAGAGCAGACTGTTGCCACTGTGGTAGAGAAGCACCGTCAAGGACATCCACCCCAACATTATCAACGTGCACAGGACAGCAGGATAGAGGGGCCGGCGTGACCCCTACGTTCTCCCAGGACACTGGAGGACCGTTTGGATTCAACCTCCCAGTGCATCAAGAGTATGTAGGTTAAGCAGGGAAGTGGGCCTGTGGTTGTCTGGGGCCGGGAGTAGCGACTGTCATTGCAGATCTGACCCGAGCGGGTACTGACTTTCTCTGTGAGACGCTGGAAATGTCCCAGAATCAGAGGTGGTGCTGCTCACTCAGCTCCACCCAGAGCGAAGACCAGCCACCACTCACGGCCTCTGACGAGCTGGGCTCCCGGCAGGTGAACTGCATGTCAGTAAAGGGGCTCGAAGTGCCGGCTGGGGGCGAAGCTCTGCGGGAAGATGCTACATGCAGCCCTAGGTTCCAAGCCCAGCACCCCACAGACCATGCACGCCTGCAATCCCGGCACTTGGGAGGTGGAGGCAGGAGGATGAGAACTCCAAGGCTACATAGTGAGTTTGAGACCTCCCTTGGCTACATGAGACCAGGTCCCCAGAAGCAGCACTTCCAGGATCATGGGTGACCCCCAAAAGCAGCCGCACCACCGGCATGGCTGTGACTGCGGGGAGGGGTGTTCCTGCAGCCTACGAGGACCTGGGAGGCCTCGTGCAGATAAGGAGGCTGAGAGCAGCTGGGATCCCAGGGGAGGGCCCCTTCCTCTTAGGTGGGAGTGTCTGCAGGCGCCGCCTGGGGTGGGGGGTCTCTGTGAGGCCTCGCAGCTGTGTCTGAAGAAGGTGGTACCATCGTTTCCAAGCCCGGACACACGTGCGGCTGCTTTCTGCGGGAGCCCCTGGCATCCAGGTGCAGTCTCCCCATTTGTTCCATGGCCGTGTCTGAAACCTATTGTCGTCTGCTCCAAGGTCGCAGGTCATAGCCATAGCCGGCTGCAAACACCAGCAAATTTCTGGACCATGGAACTATGGTGTCTTCAGCTGCGAAATGGAGCGGAAACAGCTGCTCCATAGGATGCTGGCGGGAGGCTGGGTAACAGCCCGGAAAGCATTGTGACCAGGGCGGGCGCCAAGGGCGCTCAGTGGGGAGTGTGGCCACTGTCTCTGACCAGGCATCCCCACTTCAGGGCTGCCTTCGCTAGAGTCCACTATGCTACACCTGGCCTGCTCAAGCTGCTGGCACCTATTGGTAGACTGGCCTTCTTCCTTCCTTCCTTCCTTCCTTCCTTCCTTCCTTCCTCCTCCCTTCCTCCCTCCTTCCCTCCTTCCCTCCTTCCCTCCTTCCTTCCTTCCTTCCTTCCTTCCTTCCTTCCTTCCTTCCTTCCTTCCTCCCTCCTTCCCTCCTTCCCTCCTTCCCTCCTTCCCTCCTTTCCCCTCCTTCCCTCCGTCCTCCTTCCTCCTTCCCTCCTTCCTTCCTTCCTTCCTTCCCTTCCTTCCTTCCTTCCTTCCTTCCTTCTTCCGTCCCTCCTTCCCTCCTTCCCTCCTTCCTTCCTTCCTTCCGTCCTTCCTTCCTTCCTTTCTTCTTTCTTTCTTTTCCTCCTTTTTTTATCTCCCTCCCATTCCTCATCCCTGTCTCTCTTCTTCCTTTCCCTCCCTTCTTCCTCCATTCCTTTCTTCTTTCTCTCTCTTTCTCCTTCCATCCATTCCTTCCTCCCTTCTTGCCTCTCTATCCATTCCTCTTTCCCTCTCTTCCCTCTTCCTTCCTCCTTATCTCCCTCTCTCCTTCCCTTCCTTCCCATCCTTCATTTTCCTTCCTCCCTCCCTCCCACCATCCCTCTCTCCCTCCCTTTCCTTCCTCCCTCCCTTTTTTCCTTCCTTCCTTCCCAGGGTCTCACTACCTAGCCCAGGCTGGCCTAGAACTCACTACATAGACAAGACTAGTCTCAAAACCACAATTCTCCTGCCTCGTCCTCCCAGTGCCCGGGATTAGCATCAGGCCTGTCTGCTGTCTCACGGTTCAGTTGTCATGTCAGCCCCCGAAGCCCAGGTCCTCCTACTCTCCTCCAAACCTGAGACACTCAAACAACTGCCTGTTCTGCGATGCACCGGCTGTAAGTCAGTGGAGATCCTCACCACGTGTGTGCCACTGTCCTTGAAGCATGCATTTTTCTGCTGTTTGGGCTTCTGGTTTTCTAATTTTTATAAGAAACAGTTTATGCTAAAAGTAAATACATTGCAAATTATATTCATAATTACTTGGAAGCAAATAAAGCCTCCAGTATTCTCGAGGTCATGTCAAAGTGAAAGCATTTGTTCTGGAAGCATCTGGAACTTTTGCAGTGTGTGTGTGTGTGTGTGTGTGTAGGGGAGTGTCCCTCTGCCACAGGCTAATGTTCAAAATTGCATGCTTTGGCCTGGGGAGATGACTCAGGGGTTAAAACACAAGCAAAAAGATCCGAGTTTGGATCCCAAATCCCACACAAACACACTGGAGGGAAAAGGCAACCAACCATCTGTAATTTCATCCTTGAAAGGAGGAGCCTGGGAGACCCCAGAGCACAGCAAGAAGGAGGTGGAGCAACCCAGGATGATTCCTGATGTTGCCCGTGGGCCTCCACAGGCACACACAGTGCCCTCTTGTGCGCACACACACACACACACACGCACACGCACGCACGCACGCACGCACGCATGCAAGGGAAGGAGAGAGGGAGGGAGGGAGGGAAAGAAGGAAGAGAGAAAGAGAGTGTCAGAGTTAAGCACAGGTGTCAACTTGACTGTTGAGGGTTTGAGCTCTGGGCACAGGTGTAGAGAGTTGATGGTTGAGTTGAGCCCAGAGCAAACCTGAAGGAGATTGTCTGGCTGCTGGGGAAGACCCAGCCCATGATGGGTGGGATCAGGCTCTGGATAAATCACAGAGAGCTGGTTGAGAGAGTTGGCATCCTTCTGTTCACTTGGCCAGACATGCTGGTCTGGCAAGTAAGGATTGTCCCTCTCTCAGCTGTCATGTGGTAATGGTATGGCCAGTTCCCTCGGCCCTGGTGTTGGTGTGTGCTCTCCTGTCAAGCTGGACTGAGAACTGTAACCGGACTATTGTAAGAAAGTAAACTCCTTGTTCGCTTAGCTGTGTGATGGTCATTTATCAGCGACCATGCAGGCGGACTGCAACAGAGAGAGAGAGAGACTGCACGCTGGCATCACGCATGAGCTTTCTTAGAATACCCTTTCTCCCAGGAGATCAATGGCCCAGAAAGGAAACAAGAGACCAGAGGCCAAAATGTCCCGCAGAACACGGGCCCTCTGGCCCCTGAAAGATTAGCTTTTTGGCATCTTGTCTAGGTCAGGTAGTCCTGGGATCCATGCACCATCAAGCCTGCTAGGAAGAAACCGGCCCTTGCCACATCTCGACTTTTTCATTCCTCTTGATGAGGCTTAGTGTAATTATAAAAATGCCCCGCAGAAGATAAAAGTGGAGTGAGTTTCCCAGCTGAGCTGGGGGATCGATTCCATCCACTGGGCTAGCAGGTCATTAGTGCTCTGTGATCGGCCTCCTCCCCAGGCCTGCCATGCTGGGAGCACATGTGGGTGCCACGAACCCCCAAGGCTGCGCTGGCAGGGCATGAGAGAAGGGAGATGGGACAGGTGGTTCCCTGGGGTCAAGATGAGACAACACACCGCGTGTTGTGTGTTTGTTGCTGGGGCAGCTGGACCCTGAGGCCAGACAGCAACATGGCTGGCTGACCACACTCTGCGGCCAAATCCTTCCTGCTTCCATGTCTCGCCGCCGCACACTAAGGATTCCCTGAGCTCGCTAATCACAGTCTGACGGATACAACCCCCACACCCCACTCCTTGTCTTTTTTTTTTTTAATTATTATTATTTATTCAACTGTGTGCATGTGCGTGTGTATGTGCGCGCGCCGTGTGTGTGTATCTGTGTGTGCGTGTGTCTGTGTCTGTGTAGAACCACGGACGAATTCGCGAACCACCATGGACTCCTCCATCTCCTTCTGCCCCGGGATTCACAGGCTCCGCCCTACCAGGACCAGAAGCGCAGGCCGCCCTGTTTCCGCCTGGCGTCTATACGTGGGATCTGGGATCCGAACTCGGGACCTTCCGCCTGCAAGGCGGAGGCTTAACCCCTGAGCCACCTCTCCAGCCCCCACTCCTTGTCTTTTGACTGAGCTCTTGCACTCGCTTACCAGCTGCAAAGTCCTAACAGTGGCGCTCAGCCCCTCTGGGCCTCAGGTTCCTCATCTGAAGGATGAGGTCAACAATAACCACGCTCCCACAAAGCCGTGGGGGGCAAGGAACATTCTAGCAAAGCTCTGGCCTGCTGCAAGTGGATACCCACTGCCATTCCCTCCTGCCTTACTCCCAAAGGCGCTATAACACTTATTATACACCCGCATACACATACATTCAAATGCACGTATACACTCGTACATAAATGTGCTTATTATGCATTTTCATACATATCTTCAAAGGCATACATACACGTGTACACACACAGTCATACACCCTCATGCATACATTCAAATGCACATATACCCTTGTGTACACATATTACACACTCTCATACACATGGATCAAATGCACATATACACTCATACACTCACACACTCATTACACATCCTCATATACACACAAGTAAAATTTGCATGTGATGAAGTGATTGGATGATCACACACTCCAAAGAATGGAAAGCAGGCAGGTGAACTAGCAGTGCCCATGTGTGTTGCGCATTATCCCCCACATCCAGAGTGGGCAGCAGTCTGAGGACCCGTTGATGGACGAGTGGGCATGCACAGTGCAACATACAAGGCGAATCCTGCCTGTGACTGTAAACCCTTGACTCTATTCTCGCAGCGTTTCCAGGTCCATGTGATTTCGGAAGCGGTGTGCTGGTGGTGGGCGGCAGGTGTGGGGGGCACAGCACCTCCCTTACCACAGCACCTGGACGTCACCGAGGTATCTTTAGGATGAGGAGAAGGCCTTGCTAAAGGAGGAAGCCTCCCACCACTAGGCTGGCTCTGTCCTGTAGCTCAGCCCTAGCTGGATCTCAGCGTCCCTCATGAAGGCATCCCATCAAAGCCAGGCGGGTGGTCTTTCCAAGGTCGGAGGCCAGTGAGATTTGTTGCTGGAGGCATCATGAACTTGGGCTCGAGGGGGCCTGGCTCATCTCTTTCTGGTGCCTTTGACTAGACAGATTCCACAAGCAGTCAGTCCCCAAATCTCACCAGAGCCCTAGTAGCTGTCCTATAATTTCCAGTGCTTTGAATGTTCCCACCAGACCCATGGGGGTCTGTGTTTCTTTCTAAGCACATTTGCAGCTGGTCATTTGTCAACCACAAATTGATGCTCCGTGAACAGGCACAACCAGCGTCCCTGAGACCCCCGAGGACTGCCTTCCCCAAGAACAGATGCATCTTTCTTCCACGCAACCCCCCGAGGAAGGGAAATGGGACCCAAGGGTCATGGAGGCTTGGGTTCAAATTCTGTGCTTGTCTTTTGAAGCTGTGTGGCTCTAAGTCAGGCACCCAACTTCTTTGTGCCAGGTTTCCTTAAGGCACCAGA
This sequence comes from Typhlomys cinereus, assembly GCA_023101885.1. Lineage (NCBI taxonomy): Eukaryota > Metazoa > Chordata > Mammalia > Rodentia > Platacanthomyidae > Typhlomys > Typhlomys cinereus. Next base: position 1,491,358 of record JALPQD010000438.1, on the reverse strand, counting down.
CCAGAGTTCCACACCCACGTCAAGTGACACCAAAAGCCATGTGAATACAAACACGAGGTACAGGGCTCGGCTGCTACATCTTTTGTTCTGTGTGAAGAACTCAGTGCTGTGGCTGGTAGTTCAGGTCTCCTGGTGTCTAATCTAAGTTCACTTGTCCCAGTTTAGATGTGCCTCCTTAAATAATTAAGCAAATTAAATAATTAATGTCCCTTCACACTTGGGCCTTCAAAGCCCTCGGGCCTGTTGCCTCTGTGGTTCTGGGGCAGAAAGCAATTAAGTTCCTTGACTCGGGCTGACGGAGGCTGGCGGGAGCCGTCCACCTGGAGGGAGGACTTGCAGGACAGGGAGACAGGCGCTGATCCAGCTCTGTGTGATGCTTGTGGCCCTCCTGTGCCCACCACTGCTGGCACAGCCGAGTCACCAGTATAGCCAAACTCTGGCCCTGCTGGGGACAGGTCTGCAGTGGACGGGGCACTGATTTTCAGCCAGGGTGGTAGGGTTTTGGTTCAGAGGTCAGCAGGGTCTCTTTGAAAGGAGAGAGAGACAGAAAGAGAGAGAGAGAGAGAAAGACAGAAAGAGAGAGAGAGGAAAATGCATGCATGGTGCACAGCTAGAGATCAGAGGACAACTTTTTTTATTTATTCAATTGCACATGTATGCAGGTGTGTGTGTGTGTGTGTGTGTGTGTGTGTGTGTGTATGTGTAGAACCACGGGCGAATTTGGGAACCACCATGGACTGCCTCCATCTCCTTCTTGTTTTTTTACTCTACCCCAGGATTCACAGGCTACCAGGACAAGAAACGCAGGCCACCCCCGCTTCCGCCTGGCGTCTATACGTGGGGTCTAGGATCCGAACTCAGGACCTTCCGCCTGCAAGGCAGAGGCTTAACCCCTGAGCCACCTCTCCAGCCCCCAGCGAACAACTTCTGAAAGTCATTTCTTTCCTTCCACCATGAGGACTTCCAGGGATTGAACTCAGGTTGCCAAGTTTGTGTGCAGGCGCCGACCCATGGAACCCTCTTGTCAGCCCACACTGAGACTTCTTAGTCTTGCTATCCAGGCCACAGGGACACTGTAGCACCTGAATGACTTCTTGGTGGCCTTGAGATGCACCAGGGCCAGGAGCTGACACGTGGCTCAGAGGTAACACGGAATGACTTGGTAGCTAAGAAGAGCAGAGTCCCCCAGAGAGTGCCAGTCTGGTTCCCGCTTCCAAAGGGTGTATTGTTGTCTGCTCTTGGCGCAGACCCTGGACCCAGGGGTTTTTGGAGTTAACCAAAGTGTGCTTGCTGCAGGGAGTCTCAAAGTCTCTCTGCCAGGGCGTCCAGAAGGTCTCCCGGACAGGGCTGTCACTCCACTATCTCCCCAGTCACGTGGCTTGATCCACTCAAGAATCAGAAGCCAGGGGCACCTGGGCCCTTGTCAGCGAGTCTCACGACCTTTGCCCCAAGAAAGGCGAGTATCCCTCGCAAGCAGCGAACGCACTCACAGAGGAATCCTCTCATCAGCCAGGGGGGAGTGGTCCACCAGTCTTTAAAGTCATCAGCTCAGAATGCCTGTGCTCAGAACTCACACACACCTTCCCGCTGCTGTGATACGAAGTGTTCCGAGCCCCTAAAAGACTCTGGTGAAGACCTGGTCCCCAGTGGCGGGTCAGTCACCGAGGTGACTGGATCATGGGCTCTGACCTGTCCAGTGGATTCTTCCACTCATAGATTCATGATTGGATCGCGCTGTGGAAAGGAGACAGACTCCTTAGGAGGCAGGGCCTGTAAAGGGGACGTCTTGCCCTAGCCCTGCCCTCCTCTTCTACCTCATTCCTTCTCCCCCTCCCCTCCCATTCTTGGATAGATAGAGTTTTGATGGAAAAAATCCCACAAGCTGTCAACCCCGTGTTACTAGGTGGGTCAGAAAATATGCTCATCCAGACACCTGCTCATCACCAAGACACCCGGTCATGACCGAGCCACCCAGTCATGACCGAGCCACCCAGTCATCACCTAGACACCTGGTCATTACCAAGACACCCAGTCATTACCAAGACACCCGGTCATAACCAAGACACCTGCTCATCACCAAGACACCCAGTCATCACCTAGACACCTGGTCATCACCAAGACACCCGGTCATCACCTACACACCCGGTCATCACCTACACACCCAGTCATCACCAAGACACCTTATCATCACCAAGACACCTTGTCATCACCAAGATACCTTGTCATCACCAAGATACCTTGTCATCACCAAGATACCTTGTCATCACCAAGATACCCGGTCATCACCAAGACACCTGGTCATCACCAAGACACCCAGTCATGACCTAGACACCCGATTATCACCTAGACACCCAGTCATCACCTAGACACCCAGTCATCACCTAGACACCTGGTCATCACCTAGACACTCGGTCATCACCAAGACACCTTATCATCACCAAGACACCTGGTCATCACCAAGACACTCGGTCATGACCAAGATACCTGGTCATCACTTAGACATCCAATCATCACCAAGACACCCGGTTATCACCTAGACACCTGGTCATCACCAAGACATCTTGTCATCACCAAGATACCTGGTCATCACCTAGACACTCGGCCATCACCTAGACACTCAGTCATCACCAAGATACCTGCTCATGACCAAGACAAATGGTCATTACCAAGACACCCGGTCATTACCAATATACCCGGTCATCACCTAGATACCTGGTCATCACCTGGACACCTGGTCATCACTAAGACACGTGGTCATCACCTAGATACCTGGTCATCACCAAGACACCTGGTAATAACCAAGACAACTGGTCATCACCAAGACAACTAGTCATCACCAAGACACCCAGTCATCACCTAGACACCCGGTCATCACCAATATACCCGGTCATCACCTAGATACCCGGTCATCACCTGGACACCCGGTCATCACCAAGATACCTGGTTATCACCTAGACACCAGGTCATCACTGAGACACCTGGTCATCACCGAGATACCTGGTCATCACCAAGACACCTAGTCATCACCAAGACACTTGATCATCACCAAGACACTCAGTCATCCCCTAGACACCCACCTGGTTCTCACCAAGACACCCGGTCATTACAAACACACCTGGTTATCACCAAGATACCTGGTCATCACCTACACACCCAGTCATCACCAAGACACACCTGCTCATCACCAAGACAACTGGTCATCACCACGACACCTGTTCATCACCTAGACACCCGGTCATCACATACACATGATCATCACCAAGACACGTGGTAATCACCAAGAAAACTGGTCATCACCAAGACAATTAGTCATTATCAAGTCACCTGGTCAGCACCAAGATACCCAGTCATCACTTAGACACCCGGTCTTCACCAAGATACCCGGTCATCACTTGGACACCTGGTCATCACCAAGACACCTGCTTATGACCAAGACAACTGGTCATCACCAAGACACCCGGTCATCACCTAGACACCCATCTGGTTATCACCAAGACACTCAGTCATCACCTAGACACACGGTCATCACCTAGACACACGGTCATCACCTAGACAATTGGTAATCACTTAGACACCCAGACATCACCAAGACACCCCGGTCATCACCTAGACACCTGGTCATCATTAAGACACCCGGTCATCACCTAGACACCCGGTCATCATTAAGACACCCAGTCATCACCTAGACACCCGGTCATCACCAAGACACTTGGTCATCACCTAGACACCCACCTGGTTATCACCAAGACACTCGGTCATCACCAAGACACCTGCTTATGACCAAGACAACTGGTCATCACCAAGATACCTGGTCATCACCTAGACACCCACCTGGTTATCACCAAGACACTCGGTCATCACCAAGACACCTGGTCATCACCTAGACACCTGGTCATCAGCAAGACACCCGATCATCACCAAGATTCCCGGTCATCATTAAGACACCCGGTCATCATCACCTAGACACCCGGTCATCATTAAGACATCCGGTCATCACCTAGACACCCGGTCATCATTAAGACACCCGATCATCACCTAGACACCTTGTCATCACCAAGACACTCGGTCATCACTAGACACCCACACTCGGTCATCAATGAGTTAGTTGCTTGCATTCTTATCTTTGTGTACATGTAAATTTTGTACAACTAGATGAAGGCAAGGGTTTGGGGCTGAATTCCCGAAGTGGACAGGTAACCATGTGAACCTTCTGGAGGATGTTAGGAAATGATGATGTCACCAGCGTGGGGCCCTCTGAGGGGGTGAGTGCCACTGTCAGGGTTCCCTGGGCTTCCCTGGGCTGCCTGTGTCACATGTAGGGTCTAGGCAATAGTCTGCAGTCTGAAAGGATCTTTTTCCAGAACCACTGTGCCAGAGCCAAAATCTCTGACCTTCTCTGGTGCCCAGCCTGGCAGGGCCTGAAAAGGGTGCACAAGATGTAACACACACACACACACACACACACACACACACACACACACACACACGATCTGAGTCTTTAAAATACTGGCGGCCTGGGAGGCACACTGTCTCGCAGGCTGAAGGCCTTTATTCACACAGCACAGGACAAAGTCCAGGCTATGCAAAGGTTACTTCCTTGGGAGGTATCAGAAGATCATCAAAGGAACAGTACGATTGTTTTCAAGATAGACTTTGAAGTTGTTTGAAGTTGCCCTGGTCTTAAATCAGATAAAGAATTCAGCCCTTGTGCTGATGGATACACATGCTTATTTGGCCTTGCCTCTGGTGAGCATTTTTTTGGAGGATGGTGACTTTACCCTCATGTTTTCCACAAAGTTCCAGGACCAGCAGTGGTCTCTATAGCTCCCACCTTCAGAACAGCAAGGGGTGACTGTATATTTGCATGCTACTTAGCCTATGAGCTTTTCTCTGGCAGCTTAAACCAACCAAGATAACCCAGGCTCACTGCAGAATACATGAAAATTGTTTCTAAGAAAACAAATTGGGTGTTGTCAGCCGCTTGTTCAGATGGTGGGTTAAGAGCTATCTTAGCTTTCATGTGAGTTACCCTTCCCCCACAGTTCTCCCACCACAGCCTTGTGAGTTTCCATCCTTAGCCGTTAATGTTTGGGAAGGGTGCGGAAGGGTGCGGCACTTTTAGGAGGTGGAGCCTTGAGGGAAGCACATCACAAGGGGCGGGCCTTGAGGTTTGTGGCCAGGCCCTGCTTCCTCCTCACTTGCTCTTGCTCTCTCTGCCCCCTGATGACTGTGGGGACCTGAGCCAGCCTCCTGCGTCTGTCTGCAGCCCTGCCTTCTGCTGTGCGATTCCTACCACAATAGACTATATCTCCTCTGAAACCGTGAGCCAAATAAGTTTCCCCTTCTCCCCTTAAGTGGGGGTGGGGGTGGGGGGAGTTCAACAACAGCAGAAAAAAATAACTACAGCAAGAGCCTTCTGGTTCCTACAGACACGTCTCAGCCAGTGGACTACACTGCAAACTACAGTTTTTTTTCTAGTTAATGTGTTCCATATCTTCACTTCGCTGAGATTCCATCCCAGACGACAGTCAGGTTACCTTGACAAGGACCCCAAAATACCCCTCAGTCAAGTTGTCCAAGTAGGTATCTAATTACCAAGTAGGAAACTTGCTGCACAAGAGGACCTGAGACCCTAGGCAGCTTGGACAGCAGAAACAAGGTAGAGCAGCCCATTTGAGCATGCATCTATCCATCTACCCATCCACTCATCCATCATCATCACCTACATGCACATATACATCCTTCCATCCATTCATTCTTCTGTTCATCATCTATTTTGCCAAACTTCCTTCCTTCCTTCTTTGCTTTATCCCACTTTCCTTCCTTCCTTTCTCCCTTCCTTTCTCCCTTCCTTTCTCCTTCCTTCCTTCCTTCCTTCCTTCCTTCCTTCCTTCCTTCCTTCCTTCCTTCCTTCCTTCCTTCCCTCCTTCCTTCCCTCCTTCCTTCCCTCCTTCCTTCCCTCCCTCCTTCCTTCCCTCCTTCCTTCCCTCCTTCCTTCCCTCTCCTTCCTTCCCTCCTTCCTTCCCTCCTTCCTTCCTTCCTTCCTTCCTTCCTTCCTTCCTTCCTTCCTTCCTTCCTTCCTCCCCTCCCTCCCTCCCTCCCTCCCTCCCTCCCTCCCTCCCTCCTCCTTCCTTCCCTCCTTCCTTCCCTCCTTCCTTCCTTCCTTCTATCTATCCCTCTATTCATCCATCCACCCATCCCTCCCTCTTATTCATCTACCCTCCATATATTCATCTATCCTTCCACCTATATATATCACTCCATAATACATCCATACATATACCTCTCTATCCATCCTTGTTCACATCTAGCTATCATTCCAAACATACATATGTACTTCCATCCATCCTTATCCATCCCCCATTCATCCATAATCCTTCAATCCATCTATCCACCTTTCCATCCATCTCTTCCTCCCTTCCTTCCTTGTTTTCCTCTCTCTTATCCACCTTTCCATTTACCCTCCCACTTTCCCTCCCCCTCCACGTCTCCATCCATCACTTACAGTGTGCCTATTGCCAGTCAACTCTGATGTCAGGTGTAAATGACCGAAGTCCAGCCCTGGCCTTGGCTTACCTGCTCTGCAGTGGAGCTAAGCCAGAGCCCCTCAGGGCAGACCCATCCTGTCCTCAGCACACCCGCCAGGCTGGGACAACAAGGCTCCTACCCCACGAACAATTCAATTATTTAGCTAGGAGGAATGTTCCCACAAATGCCAACAAAGCAAATCAGATGAAGGATTTCAGTTGACAATAAATAAATAGTTCTGTGTTTCAGCAAAGCGTAAACCATCTGCATTAAAAAACTAGGTCAGTCATTCCATTGTGAGCTCATCAGTCTTGGCCCAGCCAGTCCTTGGTTTAGAACAGGGAGGATGGGGGGTCCTTGGGGATCTCCTCACTCCCTCCAAGGTCAAGCATAGTCCTAGATGATCCAGACCTTACCACAGGTGGGATGTGTCCTCAGCAGACAACTCTCAAGACAGTGTGAAAGCAGATTATAAAAGATTCCCCAAGCAGGGTGTGTGATTCTGGTAAGACGGATGCCCCGCGCACACACACACACACACACACACTCGATGCTGTGGTCAAATACTACTGTACTAGTTACTCTTTGTGTTGCTGTGAGAGAGCACCCAAAGTCAAGCAACTTATGGAAGAAAAGGAGATTTCTGCGGCTCACGCACGGTTCCAGAGGGGAGATCCAGTCTTTCATGGCGGAAGCAGTGTGGCTGGCGGAGACAAGCTAAGTCATGTCCCTCATGGAGGCAGGAAATGCAAAAACTACAAGAGGGGACCACTCCCAGAAGTAGACTGGAGCTAATCCCCCTCAAACCCTCAACCCCCTGCCTTCCTCCGGCAAGGCTCCACCTCCTAAAGGTGCCTTAAAGCTTCAAACACATGAGCCCTTGGGGGGCAACTCTTATTCAAACCAAGTCACAAACACTGAAGATGCATTGATCTCTTTTGGTTTTTCTTTTTTAAACATCTTTACTTATGAGCAGGACAGGGATGATGCACGCGCCACAGTGCCTGGGAGCAAGCCAAAGGAGCACTCTCCTTCCACCATGTGCACTTTCTGGGAATTGAACTCAGGTCCCCAGGTTTGCAAGCAGGCGCCTTACCTGCTGAGCTATCTCACTGTTTCTGAGAAGCTCTGTTAAAAAGCTATTAGTAAGGAATTGGAGGGAGGGGAAGGCAGCTTGGTCAGTGACGTGTTTGCTGAGCAAGCAGAAACACCTGCATTCGATCCCCCAAAACACGTGTAAAAATGCCAGGCGTGGGGAGGCGGAGAAGAGAGGATTCCCTGGGTCTTGCTGACCAGCCTGTCTAACTGGATAGTGGATTCCAGGCCGGTGAGAAGCCCTGTCTCGACTGGAGGCAGACAACGCTTCTAAGGACATCACCAGGTTTCTCTGGCCTCCAGACACAGGGGTGCACCCACACACGCACACACACAGTTAGCTCAAGCCACTAAGGGTGATTCCTAAACCTGGAATTCTTATGGAAACACGACGCTGCCTGCACACACCAGCTTCCAACTTCCCTGCTGCCCTATCGAGAGCTCCATTTTACTGTCATGGAAATAGCCGCAGAGAAGCAAAGACAGAGGTGGAGACACTGTGTGTTTAGCCCAGGGAAGCTGAGCACTGAACCCCTATGGGATACTCGAGCTGGGTGTAAAACACATTTCTGTCAACAATGACAAAGTGTCTTGTTCTTCCAATCACAGAAAGCTGCTTAGCACCCTGATGTTTTTTCCCATTTCTCCCATGTTCTCGTCCCAGCAGCTACTGTTTGTGTTACATTTTGAATTCTCTGGGCACACATCATTGGGGATCCTAACCGCAAGACTGGGGGGAAAGAAGAAGATATGACACTTGATAAAATAAATATGCCCAAGGGAAGGATTGGGGAGTGCAGCTTGGTCAGGAGAGCTTGCCTGGCACACCAGCGGCCTGAGTTTCACCCCCTGTCCCAGGCCACAAGCCAGAAGCAAACCAATGAGTGAAAGCATCGGGAGGACCATGGGTCTCACCTGGGCACCAGGGGTGGATCCGCAGACCGCTTGGCCCTTGTGGGGGAGCCGCCAGAGAAGCTGACCTGGGAAGAGCAGTAGCTGACACCCTCCCATGAGAGTATGGGGCCCTCCCTTTGAGATGGGGAGCTCGAGCCATCTTTGCTGGCTCCAGAGTGTAACAGATGCAATGCGATGTGGCTTTGGGATCACACAATGCCACATGACCCTCACTGACACTCAAGAGCACTGAAGCTTCATGCTGACAAGACCCCCAGAGGCACTAAGACCTCCCATGCCAGGTACCCCATTGTGTCTGAATGTGACTGAGGACTGGCTTAATGGTCCTTCCTGGTAGATGGAGACCAGACTTTTCTAAATTTCTTTATTTGTGTGTGTGTATGTGTGTGTGTGTGTGTGTGTGTGTGTGTGTGTGTGTGTGTATAAAAGGACACCCCTGTGAGGACCAAGGGGATTTCAGGATCATCCTGGATTGCTATTTCCTCCTTTTTGTTTTGCTCTGAGATTTTCCAGGCTCTGCCTTCCAGAGTTGCAGACATTTCTGCTTGGAGGTTTTACGTGGAATCTGGGATCTGAACTCTGGTCCTTTTGCTTGCAAGGCAGTCTTAACCCCTGCGCCATCTCTCCAGCCCAGAGACCAGACTTTAACAAGTAAAAATCTGCGCTCGAACACGGCTTACAGAACTTGGGCCCTGCTGAGACATAAAAAGGGAAGTGAACAAGATGTCTCCAGAGAACTCAGTTTACCCCCCTCCCGGCTGGCCTGCACGGAGGTTGTGGGTGACATTAGAGGACACAAAGAAACTGTCCACTTCAGTCCTGATACACATCATCTTTCTTTCAGAATTCCGTGAATGTAGCAGGCCCTGCCTCGTCCACTCCTGCTATATGCAAGTGGGTACTAGCTTCCCAGGCTCCTCTGTGCCCATGGGACAGGCCGGGTCTGGATGCCAGACTCAGCCTTGCCCTGTCTCCTGCCTCCTAGGTCTCTCTCCCATCTCCTTCAGATGCCTGTATCCCACAAACCCAGGACCCCAGGACCCCAAGCTCCCCGAAGCCTGACTGAAAGAGATGATTTTGAAAACACTCCAAGCTTCCAAATCATGAGAAGAAAAGTGATTTGTATAAATTGAGATGTTCAACACCTTCATCCACTTGGGCCAAGTTCACTGAAAACAAACTGTTCATTGTGTCGCTGCATCCGGCTTCTTTGGGCAGGTACCATGGGTCTGCTCAGGAGTCAGTGCCAAACTTACATTAGAGGAGCACCTCATAGCCAAGATTCCCGAGGCAAGACAATAAATATGCTCCCACATCTTCACAGAGCAAAACACTTCCGTGATGTGGCACGGAAAACGTCCAATAGGAACAGAAAGGCCAAAATGAAGATATCTGCTTCCCTTCTCGCTGTGCCAACTAGGAAGCTCCTCACAGCCCACAGCACTGACCTTCTAACCTGACGGTTCCGAGACTCCACCCCCACCCAACACCACCTTCAGCTCTGAGCAGCCTCCTCCCCTGGCATTGGCCCTGGCAAAGATGTCCTGCCACTGTGCCGTGGTCACCTCTGCTTCCCCCGTTTGTTCCCTGAGTGGGCCTGGTATTGCCTGGTGATCTTGGTCCTGAGATGGACATAAGCCCCAGGCCACCCAGGCTACACCCCCAGACAGGGGAACCTGGGTCCCTGGGTCCTTGCCTGCTGGAAGGACCTTGGCCAGAGGCGTGTCAAGACAACAATCCTAATAGCAGCACCAGGTGACCGGGTCTCACATCACATCAGTGGACGGGCGCCAGCATCCTTCCAACACAGAAAGGAGAAGCCAGACTCAGAGAGGTGAGATGCTTGCCCAAGACCACCCAGCAAGGAAGAGGGATGAGTGTTCATTTGCATGTGCACTTGTGTGTGTGTGCACGTGTGTGCTTGTGCATATGTGTGTTTGTATGCATGTATGTGCACGTGTATATGTATGGGTATGTGTATGCATGTGCACATATGTGCTTGTGTGCACATATGTATTTGTGCATGTGTGTTTGTATGCATGTGCGCATGGGGGTATGTGCATGTGTGTTGGTGTGCAGTGTTCTTTTGCATATACATGTATTTGTGTTAATATGTTCTTATATATACTCGTGTGTATTTGTGTGCACGTGCATTTGTTCATGTGTATACATGTATGTTTGTGTTCTCTTATGTATGTGCACATACTTGTATATTATGTGTATGTGCATGCTTGTGTGTCTGTTCACATGCATGTTTGTGTGTCTGTGAGTGCTTGTGTGTCTGTTCACATGCATGTTTGTGTGTCTGTGAGTGCTTGTGTGTCTAAGTACATGTGTGTTTGAACACATGTGCTTGTGTGTCTGTGTATGCTTGTGTGTCTGAGCACATGTGTTTGTGAGTCTGAGCACGTGTGTGCTTGTGTGTCTGAGCACATGTGTGCTTGCTGTGTGTACTTGTATGCCTGTGCACATGCACCCTAGTGTACCAGCATGTGTGAAGCCATGTGTGTGAAGATCAGAGGTCAATGTAGCACCATCCTCAGTCAATTTCCATCTTGTTTTTCTGAGACAAGGTCACTCACTGATTCAGCTAGACCCACAGGCCCTGTGAGCCCCGGGATCCTGTCTCCTCCTCCCCAGCCACGGATCACAGGCATGCCTGGATTTTCACATGGGTGCTGGAGGTGGGAACTCAGGACCTTACACGCCTGGCAAGCACCAGCAGAGCCCAGAGGGAACCTTTTTGTTCAGCACCCGGACCCTGCCCGCCCAAAAAGAGCCGAGACGGGGATGACTAGAACAGCATTAGCCCAAAAGACGACTCAGATAAACAACGGAGACCTCTCCTTCTGGGAGAGATAAGAGAGATTTCTGGAGCCTGGCCTGAGGCCCAAGGGAACTGGGGGGACCTCTGCTCAGGGATGGTCCTGACCTCACCCATGGGCTACCCAGCAAAGGTGACCTCTGGGGGCCTCACGGACAGAAGCGAGCGTGCAGATAGATCACCTGTCTTCAGAGCCAAGAAGCCAGGCTGCGAAGCCTCTTAAGAAAATGAAGAGCCGCAGACAGGGAGAACCAACATTAACATGCTCCTGCAATTCCAGATTTACTGCTTTGACTGTCCTCATCTGACCACCAAGAGCGCTGCGGCCCAGAGAGGTAGAAGGACTCACCAAGGACACACAGCAAAGGTAGCAGGACCCTGGCTGCAGGCAGCTTCCTCTCCCCACTGCCTACCCCCAGACCCTAGGAGCTTTCTCTAATGATGATTTGGGTTTGATAACCCAAAGCCCTCTGCCACCCCAAGACTTTTACAGACAAGAAGACCGAGCCTCAGAGCCACCCTAAGTCACCTAAATTTTCACACTGAAGCCAGGGATCCGAGTGCGAGCCGGCCTCGAGTTCATGTGTAAGCTCAAGGTCTTAGTCCTATCCGGTGATGCAGCCTCCCCGGTCTGCATCCTGGATTCTGGTGCTAGTCTGTCCTGACCTGTCCCAACCCGGGCTGGTCGCAAGCTGTAAACTTCCCAGCAGCTCCCCTCCAGAGCTTCCCCATCATCACTGAGGATCCACTGAGGCGGCAGCTGCCCTGCCCCTCCTGGCAGAGGAGGGAGGACAGACCGCTCTCCTTGCCTCCCGGGAGGTTGGCAAAGCAGCGGCTGCTCCCGCCTGCCGCCTGGCTGATAGAAAGATTACTCTCAAGCCCGTCCCATCCATCGCCCTCCCTCACAGGACCACACTACGGTCCCCTAGGGACTTGGAACACGAAGTCTACTGCTCAAGCAGGACGCTCGGCCCGGCTCCCTGCAGATCCGCAGATTCTGGGTCTCACCAGCAAGTAGGGGCCTCAGGACGCCTGCCCTGCTCCTGCCTGCCCTGCTCCCGCCTGCCCTGCTCCCCGCCTGTGGAGAGATGCAGCATGAATGAACTTCAGCCTCTGCATGGGGCTCGGGGAAGACAGCTGGGAACTCACTGCCAGAAGCTGCTGTGCTTGGGCTTTACTTTTTTTTCCTTCACTACATCTCCATCATGAACTCATTTCTTCCCTGGGCACCGACACATGGGCTCTCCTGGCTGGGCAGAGAAGCAACTGGAAGCTTCCCGGAGACTAGCGGTGAGTGAAACTTCAGTGGAAGTCCTTTACTCGGGACTCAGGGGCTTTCAGGAACAGTTTGGGTTAAACATTTTGGCAAAAGCACTGTGTGAACGCCTTTCCCGGACTCTGGAAGGAGCTTAGCCAGTTACTAGGGGGTCAGGGAAGGGAGGGGGCAGAAGACTGCAAAATCCAGCATATTCAGTGGCCCCAAGCTGGGAAACCAAGTTCAGAGTTAGATTCGGATTTGCTGCGTGACCTTGGGCAAGTCACTTGGGCACTCTGGGTCTTGGTTTTTGCATTTGGAAAATGAGAAAACTTGCAAGGACTCTGGGACTGCCAAACTCTCTCCTGTCCTCGGCATCTGCGCCTCCCCCCTGCTGTGTGCTGTGAACCAATGAAGTGTGCAGAGAGCGCTGTGATGTCCGCCAGTGTCCAGCTGGCTCTGAAACTGACAAGAAGTCTCATTTCCATTCAGCTGCCCCTTCCGGCTTGGAGCGCACCGCAGAATGTGCCCGAGGACAATTGTGACTATCTCCACTGCCCCGATGGGACGCATCGCAGAGATGAGCTTTCAAATATGTGAACAGGCTGCTATGTGATCCCCTAAATAGGTCTGAAATGTAGAGGGTGTTAGAGGTATAGACAGAAAGACCAAGCAAGGCCCAGAGAGGGGAGGTGACTGGCTCAAGGTCACACAGCAAGGGGAGCCGGGGCAAGCACGGGATGCCTTTGTAGGAGCCCCATTGTTGAAAATGGGGAGGAGACCACCACCAAGGGGCAAAGCAGACATGGGGCAGTGTGAGGCCTTCGGTGGCTGAATGGAGGGTGCTGGCTGAGCAGTGCGCAGGGGACACCCTATTGTGCCCCAGTTTTCTCCACTGCAAAGCAGAGCGGCGCCATCTACCCCATGGGGTCTTGAGATGGTTCCTCGGGGGAGCGAGGTGGGTCGGAGTGCCTGGAATGACACTGTACCTTGTGGACACTGCGCATGTGTGATGAGGTTACTCAAGTCATGTGTGTCTGTGCGGTCACTCAAGCTGCCCTGTTCACTCGGAACAAGCAGAGCATCCAGGAAGACTGGGTCACACCTATGGTGACCTTCTGTGAGAGACCATAACCACACAGGAAACTTGAATCCCCCGAGTCAGCTGCTCCTGCAGAGCCCGCATGAGCCTTTTGAATTGAGTGAATGAAGTGAGAACAGAGAGGGAAAGCCACATACCCACGATCACACAGCATGGGGTGGGGCAGCTCAGCACCCATCGCTCACACTTCATCCGTGTCTGGGAGATGCTGCCAAACAGACACATGTTTCCACTGGGGTAGGGGTTTGTCCACTGGCATGACCCAGGCACATTGCAGCTGCCCAAATGAACAGAAACTGAATGAAAGGTTCAGAGAATGGCTGGTGCAGCTGCAGCTGCAGAGTGCAGATGAGACTGTGTCTTTGCTGCCCAATCTGTCCCCTCTGTTTTCTTTCCACTTTCTGGAAGCAGACAGGTGAGTCCAGCCAGCCACCTTCAATGATGCCAGTGCCTTCTGGAGACAGGGATCCACCTCTGGGACACCATCTCCTGGGCTCCTCCAGCCCCTTGAGCCAGCTGTGGCCTGGTCCCCAGAAGCCGAAGTCGACCAAGGGCCTTTACTACCGCAGGGCCCGGAAGGTGGCTGCCCGGGAGGGCGCCCCGAGGCTGACCTGGAGAACGAGGTCCTGGTGAACGTGGGTGGCCGGCGCTACCGGCTGCCCTGGAGCACGCTGGACGCCTTCCCGCTGAGCCGCCTGGGCAGGCTCCGGATGTGCCGCAGCCCCGAGGAGATCACGCAGCTCTGCGACGACTACGACGAGGACCTGCGCGAGTTCTTCTTCGACCGCAGCCCCAGCGCCTTCGGCGCCATCGTGAGCTTCCTGGCGGCCGGGAAGCTGGTGCTCCTGCGGGAGATGTGCGCGCTGTCCTTCCGCGAAGAGCTGAGCTACTGGGGCATCGACGAGGCGCAGCTGGAGCGCTGCTGCCTGCGGAGGCTGCTGCAGCGGCTGGAGGAGGCAGCCGAGCTGCGGCGCGAGGAAGCTCTGCAGCGCCAGCGCCAGCGCCAGGCCCGCCAGCCCGAGGACGCCTCCCGCTGGGCCCGCGCCATGAGCCGGCTGCGCGAGATGGTGGAGAACCCGCAATCGGGGCTGCCCGGCAAGGTCTTCGCCTGCCTGTCCATCCTCTTCGTGGTCACCACAGCCGTCAGCCTGTGTGTGAGCACCATGCCGGACCTCAGGGCCGAGGAGGATGAGGTGAGTGGCCGCCTGCCAGTGCCCGAGGCCTGGAAATGCACGTACGGACTACTGAAGTGTGTGTGTGTGTGTGTGTGTTGAGCTGGGATTTTGTGTGGCCCAGGCTGGCCTTAAACTTGTCGTGAAGCATGGGATGGCTGCAAACTCACTGTGTAGTCTCTCACTCTGTAGCCCAGGCTGGTCTTGAACTTATGATGTAGCCCACACTGACCTTGAACTCCTGATCCTCCACTCCCAGAGCTGGAAACACAGGCCTACACCTCCGCACCCGCCTCAGTGTCTTTGCTTCTATAGGCAGGAAGAAAACACGAGCAGCAGTTAATGTGAGCATGCTCACAGGACACAGCACGGTGTACAGAACAACCCTTCGACCTTTGGTGGGGACAGAGCACCTTTAAAGTTGTAATGTGTCCCTGACTCTGGTCTGGGAGAAAGTCACACCTGGCTTCGGGGGTCACATAGACCCAGCTTCATCTCTCTTGGCTCTGTGACTGGAGAGAATTCACATGGCCTCGCTGGGCCTCATTTTCCTTCTAGGTAAAGTGGGATATATTTACCTAACACACAGTCATTGCCCGTTCCGTGTTTGCTGAGGAGCTACTTTGCGCTGCTTCCTGCAACTGCTCCCGCCCACGGGCTGCCACGCCTTTTCAGATGGGGACTTTGGGGACAATGCGAGGGTTTCCTCTGCTTACAAAGTGAAGGCACCGGCTACAGCAGAGACTCGGGCCCTTCCTTGTTTGCCACTTCCCTCATCCCACGTGTCTTGGCTGGTGCCTCTGGAAGGAACTCAGAGATAAGTAGAACTGTATGTGACCCTGACCCAAGAGGCCAGAGTGAACCACCCCCGCCTATGTGCTCTTTTCAGGGAACTGTGGGAGACCCCACAGGAAGCAGATGGGCTGAGAGTCAAGGCAAGAGCCTAGCATTTTGCTGCAGGAACTGAAGGACCTTGAAGTCAAGCTGGTCGGTTTCTAAGCGTGAAAGACACCAGTTCATTTCTAGGCGTGAAAGACTGCCCTTCTGCTCCATGCACCACCAGGGCTCCTTGTCACTGGGGGGATGTTGGGGGGGGGAGACCATAAAAACTACACATGTGATTAGCCTTGCTGGGCTCTGTGGACGGCCCCTAACAGTGTTCAGCCCACCTAAGCTTCCTTCCCTTCCAAAACCCCACGTAAGACGGTAAGATCAGAGAATATTTTAGATGGAGGGTTAGTTTGTGCTCACACACAGTGGGTTCTCAACAAATATCTGCTAAATAAAACATGTCTTGTCAAAACCCACAAATGCTTTCCCCAATCAAAAAAAGAAACCCCACCCCAGACAATACTTAGACCTTTGAATGCTGTTACTTGCAATGACTACAGCTTTAAATGAGCAGGTATTTTTTTCCCATCTTTAACACAAAGCAGGTGACTTTGTCCCCAGGAATATTCACCGTGGATTTTGCACTCACAAGATTAGGTCAGAAAGAGCAGCATCCTTCCCCTGTTCCTCAAGGGTGGCCGGGTCACAGCTTCTGCGGCCGGGTCGCAGCTTCTGCAGGGCACCTGGCCTCCAGGCGCCTGCTCCCCTTGCACTCTGAAGGGAGACAGACGCTGCGCGCAAGCCGAGTGCTTCACGGTGCAGGAGGCTGAGGGTTTTGCAAACTGATGGTTGGAAAATGACGAGGGCACGAACCCAGGCCTGGCTCAGCATGAGTCAAGCATCAAATTAGAGGCAGGTCGTGAGTTTGCCAGACAGGGCAGTGAAAACCTGCTCTCCCCGCCTCCTGTGCCCCACACACCATTCTTACCCATCATAATCAGCAGTCACTTCTCTCCCTCTGGACAAAAGGGACTTTTGAGCAGCAATGGTCTCTATGTCCTTAAACCTGGATCTATTTTCGTCAGGA
Organism: Typhlomys cinereus; assembly: GCA_023101885.1. Lineage (NCBI taxonomy): Eukaryota > Metazoa > Chordata > Mammalia > Rodentia > Platacanthomyidae > Typhlomys > Typhlomys cinereus. The sequence continues at coordinate 1,474,549 of JALPQD010000438.1, read as the reverse complement.
GTGCAGCCTCCTGTTGGGTTGATAATTCAGACAGCCAGGAGACTAAGGGCAATCAGTCTTAGGGTCTCTGCTCTTCCAAGACAGTGTCCCCATATGTACATAAAAAAAGCTGATGTGTATTGCCCTTTATTTATTTGCCCTCAGCGGGGACAGATGGCATGCATGCACCCACACATGCACACATGCATGGCACACACATGCATGGGGAGGTTCTAGCCAGCCAGCTGTTCAGGCTAGCCAGCTGCTCCTGAGGACAGGCCATCTATACAAATGACTTAAAGTCACTCTCGGGGACTCCTGCTCCACGAGCACGTGATCCCCAGATCTGTCATTCCGGGAAGTCAAGCGGACACAGGGTCACTGCCCTGCACGGCAGTCAAGCGGGTAAGGGGCCTGTGCCCCGCGTGGCAGGTCAGAATGGGAAGAGACAGCGCCTGGGCTCGGCCTGGCCACACAGGGACTCAGGACCTCCGTCTTTTTAGAGTTCCTGATACATGCCCAGGGGTGACGCACTGTTTCTCAGGGGGTTCAAGGCGAGGTGGGGTTGGTTCTCGATGTGTTCCACATCCTGCTCTGGGGACACTGGGGCTCCTTGTTAAGTTGGGGAGGAAGGTGCGGGCAGTTTTGTTTGTTTTTAAAGGGCATATGGGGGGCTGGGGAGGTGGCTCAGTGGGTGAGACACCTTCCCTGCAAGCATGAGGACCTGAGTTCAGACCCGGCGCCCACATGCAGGTGGGAGTGCAGTGACGTCTGCAATTGCAGCGCTGGCAGTAGATGGAGGTTCAAGGAAGACCCCTAAAGCTCATGAACCAACCCGCCTCAGGGAATCAGTGAGCCCCAGATTCAGTGAAAGACCTCTTAAGGTGGAGAACACTTTAGGAAGACGCCTGATGTTGCCTTCCACACACATGTGCGTGCACATGCACGCGCGCGCACACACATGCACACACACATTACTACCTGAATACAGTGGGCTCCCTCCATCCTCCTCTAGAGCCACTCTGGTCTCCGCAGCTCCTCTCGGATTGGTAACACTTGGTTGTTCTAACAGACCCCCCATCCCCCTTCATACACCTCTATATGTTCCAGTGGATTCTCCACATATCCTACACTAAAAGTACTCAGGGCTTCCTGCACCTTGCCCACTTTCCCTGATGGTAGTTCCCAGGATTCCCTCTGCCTGTCACCCCCTCTCCTCCGAGAGTTCAAAGCCCAATGTAAACGCTGCTGGGTGTCACCCACAGGTCACCATGAGGCTCTGCCTCTGAGAAGGTGGGATCCCCAAGGTCTCTCTTTCAGTGACCGCTGGACAGGGGGGCACCAGCCTGAATGTGAGCATTAGGTACCCTCTTGCCTGTTTGAGGGGAGCTGTGGATTTGGATCCCTTCGTATCCATGGGGAACACAGATGGCTACCAGGAAGGAGAGACTGGCGCAGGCGTGGGCTGAGAAAAGATCAGCGTGGACTCTGCAGAAGGAGAGGCCAGAGAGGAGTGATTCAGCACCAGAGAGGCCAGGAGGGAGCTGCCCAGGGCCCGAGGGAGAAGATGGCAGGTACATCAAAGCAGGATGTGCCGCAGAGCCCAACAGGAGAGGCATTTCTGGTCATGTCCTGAAGGGGGCGCTAGGAGAAACAGCTGTCAGAAATAGACCACAACCCACTTCAAGATCCAAGGCTGTTAGCCAAGAGCCCTTGCAGATGGGCCCTCAGGAGCCCTCCCCCCACCATCCACACACACACACACACACACACACACACACACACACACACACACACGACTGTCTGCAGCAGCCTGTCCACACAGTCCCAAACACCCTCAGGAAGCCCTGCCTGTGGCTGGTTAAGTGGAATCACAGGTAGACGTGTCTGTATGCAAACCTGGTGACCTGAGTTTGATCCCCAGAGTCCACGTAGTGGAAGGAGAGAACTGACTTCTGAAAGGTGTCCCCTGAGCTCCGTGCACTGAGGCATGCTCCATCCTCCTGTCATATGTCTGCAGATAAACAGGTACATTCACACAGCCACCCCTTCCAATCTAGACTACTCCCCTCAAGCCCACAGTCAACCGAGGCACCAGGATGGCAGGTGCTGCATCTCTCCAGCACCCCATGTGCCCTGCGGCTTCTGGCCCCCCGCACCAGCTGCTGTATCCTTCCTCCCCCAGGTCTGGCTCAGTTCCCACTGCAGAGAGGAATTCGAGCGCTCCTTACCCCACAAAAAACAAGGCACAGGAGTAAGGGACCCCTTCTTCCTAGGACCGAGGGGGTTCCCAACTCCAGAATGTTCTGTTCCAGACCCAGAAAGATGTTGGCAACCCAGAGTGAACTCCCTACAGCCAGAAACTTCCTCTGAGAGGAAAAGAAACTGTTTCTTTCCTCCCTCACTCTTTTTCTTCAACTACTGCCTGGTAGGGTTGGAGGGTGCCCCTCCTCAGTTGGAAGTAAAGCCCTTCACCCCGCGTAGCTCAGCGGTGCTGCTGAGGCGCCAGCCCTTGAAGCAGGTGCCAGGCTGGTTAGGATGCAGAGCAGAGCCGGCTGCAGGTGAGGGGGTGACTCTGCAGAGCCAGCTTGCTGCAGTGCAGGGAGGAGCCGGCAGCCCAGGCGGCGAGAGGGAGGACAAGTGCGTGGCTTGAATAGTCAAACACTAGGCGGAGCGCAGCTGAAGCCTGCCGGGCCTTCCCAGCGCTGGAGCTGCCTCCCTAGCGCTGGAGCTGCCTCCCTAGCGCTGGAGCTGCCTCCCCAGCGCTGAGCTGCCTCTCCAGCGCTGGAGCTGCCTCCCCTAGCGCTGGAGCTGCCTTCCCAGCGCTGGAGCTGCCTCCCCAGCGCTGGAGCTGCCTCTCCAGCGCTGGAGCTGCCTTCCTAGCGCTGGAGCTGCCTTCCCAGCGCTGGTGCTGCCTCCCCAGCGCTGGAGCTGCCTTCCCGGGCTAGGTCATGAGCTGACTGCGGGAGTCTGATGCTTAGGAGGGAGTTCCCAGGATGTCGGCAAAGAGCAGTACTCGCAGAGAGCCCAGCCCAGAGTCCAGAACTGTGTGCCTCAGAGTTGGGGCGTAGGGTTGCTGCCAAGTGTGGGGGTCCTGGTCCCTCCCTGGGGTTTTGGTTTTGTGGTGAGCCCAAGGACCTGTGTTTGTAGTCAGAACCCTGGGGTTTCCCACGGAGAGGTGAGATGTGAAGTTCTGAATCAGCTTGGAGAAATTGCGATTGTGTCCATCAGCTTCATGGGAAACTGATGCACAGAGAGGAATCACAGCCAGGGCAGAGAGGGGCAGAGACAGCCAGGCAGACCACAGCAGGGTCCCGGCAAATTGGCAGAGGCCTGGAGATTTAATCCAAAGCTCTGGAGCTCTTCCCTGTCCTAGAGCAAACCTCTTGTTGGGCCAGAAATTGTCCCCAACTTCCTGCTCAACGCTGGCCTCCTGCTAACCAGGCCAGCGTCTGTGGCCTGTAGGGCAGTGAATCTGTGGAGTGCCATATTCTCATAGCCGCTCCACATGGGTCCATACGGCCCAGCAGCCCTTCAGGGAAGGACGCCAGCGACTCCCCTGTATTAGCAGGAGGGTCATGCACTCTGGGCTCCATCTCTCAATGGTATCCCTCTGCTGCCACCTTAGCAGACACCAGACAGAAATCAAGGAGAAAGCTGCCCGGTTGGTTCAACAAGGCTCGGGACAGACAGGGATCCCGGAGAGAGAACACGTCCACCTAAGATTCCTCTGGGCTCAGGCATTGGAAATAATTTTTTCCAGTTCAGAGCATTTTTAAAATTGACAGTTGTCAATATTCCACAGGGATCTGGTCCGTCAGGACTCAAGCATCCACCAGTGTGTATATTCACATGTGCACATGTGTGTGTGTACGTACACATATATATTGTGCCAGGTTCTCCTCATCCATAAGGCTTCTGGAAAATTCTACAACTAGAGCTAAAAACCTAAATTAGAATATCTGGGGTCATGCTGGGTACAGGGACATCTGCAGCCTCTCAAGTCTCAGGGACCTGCTGCAGCTGAGACTGAGGCCTGTGTCTACTGTAGGAGCAACGTGGAGATCGTGTCAAAAAGCAGATTACGAGCATGGAGCTGAGAATCTTTTCCTGCCAGGCTCAGGGTGGCTGATGCTTTTGGTTAAGGACCATGAGGAGAAGCGAGAGCTGGTGGGATATGTCAGAGCCAGGCTGGGAATGAGCAACATGGGGCAGTCTACAAGCTGGTGTCAGTGGGGGGAGAGGGTCACTGGATAGAGGGACACAGTGCTGAACACAGGTCAGCCTGAGTCATCAGCGGAGGGAGCGGAGGGAGCAGAGACAGTGTTGACCACAGGGGAGTCTGCAGGGGCATCAGTGAGTGGGTGGGGGGCGAACACAGACCTACAACCATATTCCCAAAGGCCAGCCTCAGCCTCAGGACTCAGCAGTTACCGGCCTCCACAACCATATCTCCTTTGCCAGTCAATAAGGAAATAAATAAGGTGGATGGTACCTGAGAATGATATCCAAGGTTGTAATCTGACTCCATATGTATGCACACATGTACACACACACACACACACACACACACACGCACATGCACTTGTGCACTCAACACACAAAATGCACATCTAGGAAGACTTTTCCATGGGAAGCAATCTCATATCCCATATGGCCACCATGGAGCCGTTCTACCATGCCCTCTCCACCACAACAGGTTGAACCCCCAAAACTCCCAGTCACAATAAATCCTTCCTCTGTTGAGTCATTCCGGCATTCTGAAAGCTGACTAACCCGCTTCCCTGTGCGGTTCTCCTCCCAGGGAGAATGCTCGAGAAAGTGCTACTACATCTTCATGGTGGAGACCATCTGCGTGGCCTGGTTCTCCTTGGAGTTCTGCCTGCGCTTCGTCCAGGCCCGGAACAAGTGCCAGTTCTTCCGGGGTCCCCTGAACATCATCGACATCCTGGCCATCTCCCCGTACTACGTGTCTCTGGTGATGTCTGAGGAGCCCCTGGAGGCTGGGGAGAGGCCCAGCGGCAGCTCCTACCTGGAGAAGGTGGGGCTGGTGCTGCGCGTGCTCCGGGCGCTGCGCATCCTCTACGTGATGCGCCTGGCCCGCCACTCGCTGGGGCTGCAGACGCTGGGCCTCACCGTGCGCCGCTGCGCCCGTGAGTTCGGCCTGCTGCTGCTCTTCCTGGGCGTGGCGGTCACCCTGTTCTCCCCCTTGGTCTACGTGGCCGAGAACGAGTCTGGAAGGGTCCTGGAGTTCACCAGCATCCCCGCCTCCTACTGGTGGGCTATCATCTCCATGACCACGGTAGGCTACGGGGACATGGTCCCGCGCAGCGTGCCGGGCCAGATGGTGGCTCTGAGCAGCATCCTCAGCGGGATCCTCATCATGGCCTTCCCTGCCACGTCCATCTTCCACACCTTCTCCCACTCCTACCTGGAGCTAAAGCGGGAACAGGAGCAGCTCCAGGCCCGCCTCCGCCGCCTCCAGACCACCACCTCGGCCAGCGAACGGGAGCTCCTAAGTGATGTGGACGATCAGGTCCCTGAGGACCAGGCCTCGCGGGTCCCCTGCGTCTAACTCTGACCCCTCAGGAACATGCGAGAGCTCCAATGCAAGCGCTGCAGCCCCTGGGTGTTCACCTGGGGTAGGGGTGGGGGCTGTCGGCTGGAATTTCCAGAGCAGGACAGGCACAAGGCCAAGACCCTGTGGCCTGGACAGCCAGGCCGATAATACCCAGTTCATTTAGTCTCCGGCTGCCTTCCACCCACCCAGCACAGTGTGGCTCGCTGGACCTGCCCTGCTCTTGCATTCTCCTTACCTCCTTATCTCCGTGAAAACTCATGCTGAGTTCCAGATTCCACAGTACTCGAGATACAACATGGGCCTGAGGCATTCCATTTCCAACTCCAAGCCCTGGGAAGCAGGGCACTTGGGCACTCTGACCTTTGCTTGAAGCTTTGCACAGCCGCTGCCTTCTGTGGAGACTTGCGTCTGTTGCCTCCTAATGCTGTGGAAGGATCCTGCCATTCTGCAAGCTCTTAGCTAAGAAGCCAACTGACCACGGCAGAAAATCCTGTCTTGGGGATTGGTGACTGAAATCTGCTGTCCATTCCTCGTGTCCAGTGACATGCCCAGGGTGCCCTCCCCCCACCAGTACAGCAGGTCCCCTTAGCTGTCTGGACATTTGGCAGGTGTTCTCCCATTCTCCAGCCCTTCGCATCAACAAAAACTGTCTTCAGAGAACTGTGCTTGTTGATGCTTCACAGCACCCAGGGATCTCTGCTCTCCTTGCTTAGTTTAGCCATGCCCACAGCGCTCAATTTTGGGTGCAAACAGGACAGTTAGATCTGATCGGGTCCTGTTGACCACGCAGTCCTAGCATATGCCTGGATGTGTCTGTGGATTGTCAAGTCTCAGCCTCCTGGGTCTGTGGAGGAGGCAGGTGTAGAGCCAGGCTGCTGAGAAGTACGCACAATGAGACAAGAAGCAGCGACCTCTGGGTACTCCAAAGATTGCCAGGTCCCAGGGGTGGAGCGTGGAGAGCGTGGAAGGGACACAGCTGGGAAGGGGGGCTGGAGGGAGAAGGTAGCGAACCTTGGTATACTGCACAGGAGTGTGTGGGCAAACTGTGAGCTAGGACAAGGATGAGAGGCCATGCCCGAGTGGGCATGGCAGAGACAGGACATGCAGGCTGCCTCCTAACATCACCAAGCTCACCGGCTGCTCCAGGCCCTGCTGCTCAGCAGAGCGCCCCCTGGAGGTCTGCGTGGTACTCTGCATGAGCAAACAGCCCCACTGTTGCAAGAGAAAGTGCATATGCGATGAATATGTATGTGTCAGCCAGGCAGCTGGACCTGCAGAGCTGATGCTACCTAGCGCCTGGCTGATGCTTCCTGCTTCCAGCATTGAGCCAAGCCCTGCTGCATGCCAGGAGCACGCGTCCCCTGACCACAGTGCACGGTCAGGAGCTTTGCCCAATGGAGAGCACCAATAGCTATCTTAGAGCGAGCACTGGCTACACGGGAGCCCTCTAGTGGATGCACATGCATGGTCTCATTCCTCTAGACCCCAAGAATCCCCAGGCCACCCACCTCCAGTTCCTCTCGAACTGTCATGTCTCTTCAAGCAAGCTCTTTGTGTGGTGGCGTGGGGGCCATCATGCCTTGTACCAGTGAGATCCAGCCTAGGCATACTGGATGGAGGGAGGAAAGAAAAGAGGGGAGGAAGGAAGGAAGGAAGGAAGAGAAGGAAGGAGGGAAGAGAAAAGGAGAAGTTGGGGAGATGGCTCATGGATAAGTGCTCTGTGTGCAAGTGTGAGAACCAACGTTTGGATCTTAGCACCCACATAAAGCTGGGTGTATAGTCTGCAATCCCAGCATGCCTTCAGCAAGATGGAGGCAGATTCTGAAAGTTTGCAGACCAACAGTTAGCCTAGTGTATGCAGCTACGAAGGGGAGACAAGTGGTACTATGCTGAATAAGGTAGATGGCAAGGTTGGCCTCCAGCTCCCCCATGTGCCGGGCACCCACACCCCTCTACTCACAAAGACAAGCATGTCATACATACATGAGAGAGAGAACATGTGCCTCGAACGTGAACTGTGCCCACTGCTCAGGCTTTTCCACTTGGGAAGCGCTGTGCGGGAAGGCTGTGGAACCTTCAGGAGGAACAGCCTTGCTAGAGGAAGTACATCACTGAGGATGGGGCTTGAGGGTTTACAGGCAGCCCCCACTTCCTGCTCTCTGCTTTTTGAGTAAAGATGTGACGAAAGCCAGCCTCCTGCTCCTGCCGCCATGCCTTCCCTGCCATGATGAATTCTGTCCCACTGGAATGTTAACCCTAAATAAACCCTTTTTCCCTTGAGTTGCTTTGGCTAGCATTTTCTATTACAGCAACACAAAGTACCTAAAACATGCCCGGCCCCCATGCTTCAGTCAGAACACGCACGGGCCATGGGCCACATTGTGATATGAACTAGGGTCCTTGGGTCTCTTCTTCCAGAACATTGACCATGGCAGCAGGGGCGCCTTGGACCTTCCTGTCCTTTTCCTGCGGGGAGACTGTGGTTCCTGTGAGAAGATAAGGGGGTCATCCAACTCTTTGCACTTGGAAGTGTCCACGTGCCTCTGGAAGCTCATGTCCATGTTGTTCTGGTGATCTCTTTGTGAGCCCTTATCCTCCTACACACACCAGGCCAGGTAGACAGTCAGCTTGGCTGACTTGTGTGCTGACCACCCACTGTCTAAGGACAACACACCCTGAGGCTCAGCATCTGCACGTGAGGCACACAAGGGATCCTCCACTGCCCTTCCTGGCCCTGGCCAACAGGCCAATCCTAACAAGGACATTAACAGCCGTGGGATCCAAGCTTTGCATCTTAAAGGCGTGGACGAGGCATGGACAAGGCCTGGAGAGACTGTGGCCTGACAAAGCACACACAGCCACTCAGCCCCGGCTCTGGCCTCCCACCTGTGTTCCCAGCCCCCAAGCTGTCTGGCCTCTGCCCAGTACCTGTCTCTGGGCCGCTTTGACAGGGTGCCTCAGGAATACGGTCTCAGTTAAAAATAAAACAAAAGGCTCCCAGCCCTGCCGGGCAGCAGCCTGCTCAGGGGAGAGTACAGGACAAACCACAGCTCACCTTTACCATGGGACAAAGCCGAGGGGAGTGCTGGGCTCTAGGCAACACTCCACACGTCGCCATTCAGGAAGGGGTTGGGCACCCTGAGCTAAAATTAATGCATCCTACTGCTTCTAGAGACTTCTATTGTATTCTCGCTGACATGCCTGACTCGTACCCAGGATTAACTATCACAAATCCGCCCCTTGTCAAATTGACACCAGATCATATTTCCTTAGTCCAAGATAAGTGACTTGAGCAATGCTTAGTCTTTAGTGTCCCATCACATAATATCATAATGTAGATTACATTTTACCATATAACAACAGATTAACATTATATTACATAAATATCTTCTCAGTACAGACTATACTCAGTCCAACTGTAAAAGTCTCAGTACAGTCTATATTAGTAGTCTTAATATAGTCCCAAAGTCTAAAGTCCAAAGTCTTCTGTAAAATCAAATAAAGTTACATACCTCCAACACACAATGGCACAGAATAAACATTCCCATTCCAAAAGGAAGGAATAGGGGCATATCCAGGAAAGATCTGTTCATAACAAGACCAAAAAACAGCAGGATAAACTCCAAATCTTGTAGCTCCAAGTCCAACAGGTAAGCCTCTCATTGAAGTCATCTCAGTTCCAACAGGCTTAGGTTCCACCCCTCTAACACAGCTGCTTGTAGAACACATCACTCCCTTGGGCTGACTCCTTCCAGGTTATACAGCTCTCCTTAGCAGATGTCCCACGTTCTCTGGCATCTCTAACACCTTAGTTTCTCAATGGCAAACCAGGCTTTAATTCCACAGCACAAACTGCCCTTCTTCATGTGCCAAGATTCTGCCATTTTTTGAAATCTTGGAGGAAGGAGCCTCCTTCTAAAACCAGAACCACATGAATGGCTTTGCCAAGTTTTGCTGTCTTGGGTTAGAGATTGACCCACTTGAACCTAGGTGGTTCAGCTTCTCTGTGCTGACTATGGGAGAAATCTCTTTCATTCCTGGGCAGTTGCTTTGTGTGTGTGTGTGGGGGGGGGGTAAGGAACAGAATCTTGCTTTGGAACTCTACCCTTCAGCTCATTCCTTCCTTGGGGTGGGAGAATCTTGCCCTTAAGCTAGGGCCTCTCCTATTATCCAATTTGAGAGAGGCTTTAGTTTGCTATTGGAGCTAATCTCTTTAATAGCCAACATTTTGTCTTCTGCTTCTTCCTGATTCCTTGTTCTCTGAAGACCATATCACATGTGAAGTAGCCATATCACATTGTTAAGACTACATTGCTTTGAAATTTCCTCCGCCAAGCACTCCAGTTTAACTTCAGTATGAGGGCAAAATTTCGTTAAACTGTCTGCCAACACATGGCACCATGTATGACTCATCCAGTTGCAAACACGGTCTCTGTTCCCCTCTGGACCATCACAAACTGAGCTTCCACTGCCTGCTTCTCTCACAGCATTGCTCTCTTCAGAGCTCTGATGAGAAAGGTCCATTTGGCCCCATCGCCAAGATGCAAAGACTTTCCCAGAATAAAGTCCCAAAGTTCTCCATATTTCTCCCAACAAACAGTTCCAAAGGCACACTAGCCATATCACAGCATTGGCCATATCGCTAGGTACCAACTTCTCTCAGCTTCACAAATAGCTTCACGTTGTAGTGCCAGATGCTCTTCATCTCACAGCAATAGCCCACAACCTGGTACCAATTTCTGTTACAGTTCGCCTGCATGGTTGCTGATAAATGACCATCAAAGGGCTTAAGGGAACAAGGGCTTTATTTCCTTATGACAGTCTGGTTACAGTCCGTAGTCCAGCTTGATGGGAGAGCATGCACCAACACCAAGTCCGAGGGAACTGACCACACCATCTCTGTAATGGCTGAGAGAGGGACAATCCTTACTTGCCAGACCAGCATGTCTGGCCAAGTATACACAAGGATGTCAACTCTCTCAACCAGCTCTCTGTATTTTATTCTAAGGCCTAATCCCACCCACCTGGGCCTTCCCCATCAGCCAGACAATCTCCTGCAGGTTTGCTCTGGGCTTGACTCAACCACTAAGTCTCCACAAATGTGCCCAGAGCTCAAACCCTCAACTGTCAAGTTGACACCTGTGCAGCAGGCAAAACTTTCCGACAGGGATTAGGCCAAGGAAACACTAGGAGATTCCACCTCAGAAGCTTGGGTCCTCACTTAGAGAATGAGCTTCAACAAAGACTGTGGGGGAAGGGCGCATGGGAGGGCCACTGTGTGCGCACAGGGCCAGAATGTCCTTCCTTGGCGGGGCACAGTGGGGTTAATGTAACTTGTTTACATCGTGATTATGTGATTAATAAGCCACACCACTTGGGGACATAAACTGAAGAGGAATTTTGGGTGCCTTTGTGGCAGGAATCATCCATCAACTTAAGTTAATCTCACAGGGTAAGCGATGTGTAGTCAGCAGGCTAATGAACAGGCCTAGGTGTCTCCATGGCTTCATCCCTGAAATACTAAGTACGTGAGAAATAACAATTTCAAAGGCTGCCTGAGTTTCAAAACAACACTTAAACTTCCCTCCCTTAGTAGGAGGCTCACCTCCATGACCTCAGCACTGGGCTCTCTCTGCAACTCTCTCCCCGCCTCTCCTGATGTCCTCTGGCCTCTCTCATCCTGATATCCAAAGCAGGGAGGGGAGAGATGGTGTGGCTCCCAGGCAGACAACCCTATAGCCCTTCCCTGGACGTTCGAGGCACTGTCCCCGCCCCCTACAGCAGTCAGGAGTTGGCAGAACAGATCTTGGATGACTTCGCCAGCCCTTGAATAAATCAGCAAAATGAAGCTCAGAGAGGGTGAGTTTAAGCCAAGGTCATGGAAAAAACCAGCAGCCCTGCTGGACAGTTACTGAGCTGGGAGAACTCTGGGGGCAGAGAGCCAGGTCATGCGGTCAGGGCCAGCCTGGCTGCATGGGCAGACCCCACCTCAAAAAAAAAAAAATGAAATTGAGCTAGTTGAGCCAGAGAGATGGCTTGGTGAGCAGAGTGCTTACTGTGTGTATAGAACCTTGAGTTCTGCCCCAAGCACCCTGAAACAAGGGACCCATAATCCTAGTGCTGGAGGATCCCTGGGGACTGTTGGCCGGCTAGCTTAGTCTAATCAGTGAGAGGACTCAGTGATAAACCACTTGGTGGTCACGCATGAGGATCTCATTTTGAACCCCAGAGCCCCTATCAAGCCAGTGCAGTAGTCTTCAATCCCGCATTTTCACAGTGAGATGAGAACCAAGATGGTGGAATTCTCAGACGCTCACAGGCTGGCCAGTTATATATGCACAGGTACACACACAGACACACACACACACAGAGTATTTATCCTTCTGGATCTACAGTACTTACGATAATTTCCAGCTCCATCCATTTTCCTGCATATGCCATTTCTTTACAGCTGAATGAAATTCTACTGTGCAATACACATTTTCACTCTCCGTCCATCTGTGATGGACATGTAGGCTGGTCCACAGTTTGGCCATTGTGAATTATGCAGCAGTAAACATGGACTCAGGTGTCTCTGCAGTAGGGTAGAGTCCTCTGGGTACACACCCAGGAGGGATCTCCCCTGGTCACAAGGCAGTTCGTGTTTTTGGAAAGGCTTCACACTGATTTCCATAGTGACTGGAAGGAGGTCTTAAGAGAGGGCAAGAGGGTGACAAAATACAAGTGACACAGAAGAGGAAAAGCAAGCCGGGGTTGGGAAGGACACAGGAAAAGAAAACATGAGAAGGGTCTCACAGTGAGGGCCGTTAAAGGAGTTTAAAGAATATAAAACATTTTAACATGGTACCATATCTGTGGATCATTGGCACATCCTCTCACACATACACTCACAGACTTTCTGTTTTGGTGGGCCAGGGAGGGACCTAGGTAGGGCCTTGCACATCACTCCACTGCCGAGTGCCATCCTGATCCTTGGAATCGCCTCCTGGTGCCCTCTCCGTCATCACTGCGGAGAAGCATCAGAGCCCAGGCTCTGTGGTGTGGAGCCTTGTGGATGCAGACTGGTGTCTCTCTAGATGAGTCCAGTGAGCACAGAGGCCAAGCAGCTGGCCACAGCCACCCAAAAGGACTCTCTTGGGTTCGAATGATGGCACCAGCAGAAGCCACCTGCATAGTACAAGGATCCCCAGATATACAGAGCTCACATTCATACAGTGTTGTTACAAAACGGGCCAATACCAAGATGGAGCCAAGGAGTCCCATGATTGGGACCATCTGAATGCCTGCAGCCCAGAAAAGGTAGGGAGGTGAACGAGGCCAGAGAAGCAGCACACTCATGTGTAAACCCTGGTTCCTGTCTGAAGGCCCAGGAACCAGAAGCACTGAAACCCAATCAGGAGTGGGCAACGCACACCTCCGAAGTCCCCTGGTCTATCCTGGCCCATGTGCGAGGATGATGCCTGTCCGCACTGCGGGTGCGCTGTCTTCTTTACCTAGCGAGTCAGATCCCCAGGATGCATGCGCTCACTGTCATCATTTGAAATGTGTCCCTCACAATCTCATGTGTTTGGCAAGGTCATGGCACCTTGGAGAGGTGGAGCCTTGCGCTAGAGGAAGGTGGTCACAAAGAAGGGGTGGGCCTTGAGGTGGATTAGTCCCACCCTACCTCCAAGAGGAGTCTGTCTGCCTTTGCAGCAGTCTGGTAGCTCTCAGCCTCTAGGATGGGTGTAACACGCCTGACTCCAGCTTAGGCCGGCCAGCCATGCTGTCTCCGCCATGAAAGACTGTATCTCCCCTGTGAAACCATAAACTGAATAAGTCTCCCTTAAGTTGACTGATTTGGGTGCTCTTTCACAGCAATAGTTAAGAGTAACTGTTACGCTCACCCACCACGCGGGCACAAAACATCCCGCATCCCACCAGCCTTGAGCAGCCTCCCAGGCCGCTCTTGTGATAGCAGCCCGACTGAGTTGGGGAGAGGGAACCATGGCAGCACAGAGGGTCGCAGGAGCACCCTGGTCCCTGGACGGCAGAACTGCTGCCCAGGGGTGCGGAAGCCTGTCTGTCACACGTGCCAGCGTACCCCAGCCACAACCTGCAGGGCATCCCATGGCCCCGAAAGAATGCTGGCCGCTCCACAGTGGTGGGCAGGCTCTGGCAGTGGGTCCTAATAGCCACTGACTCCAGAGCACGCACTGGCACATCCAGGGCGCTGCACCCTTGCACTGGGGCTCAGCCTGAGGCACGACTCTGTAGTGCTGCTAAAGTCTCCCCCCCCCACCTACTCCCCACCAGATAACACGGTCCATGTGCCCCCTCCTCCCTGGCCAAGTCCCAACTGCGCTGCCCATAGCAGCTAGCACCTGTCCAGGGCCCCACCCTGGCCTGCCCTGGGTACATAGACCTCCTGAGTCTGCTTCCAGGTCTGTGAACTGGGACTGGGGACCACGACCTGGGGCTGTGAGGGAGGGTCTAAGCAAGAGCCCAGCAGCCCTGGGGCTTCTCAAGGTGGCAGTATGTGCTCCCTGCACCTAGCAGCTCCTGGCTATTTCCCCAACATATGCACGCACTCGCAGGAACCACCAGAAACTGTTTCTTTATTCAAACCTGACACACAGCAGCAGCCTCTACCCCTGGTGCGCTGCAGAGCCCCCAATCCAGGCTCACCTCACATGCACCATGCTCCCTCCCCTTGTACCGCCCCCTCCCCCTGTACTGTCCCCTCCCTCTGCAGGCCCTCCTGCAGCAGAGGCCCAGTCCCACTTAGACCTCATGTCTGCTTCAGCTTCTGAATTTGCCCACCAGCGGCTTTGAGGGCCAAGCGCCCAGACCCTGCCGGTCTAGAAGAAGAAACAGCTGCTGGCGGGCCTCTGCATAGGGCCCTGCCTGAGGTGGAGACAGGGAGAAGGGGAGGGGACAGGCTGAGCACCGTACTTGCTGGGGTGTGGGAAAGGGAGGAAGGGGAGGGGGAGGAAGAAGAAGGGAAGGGGGAGAAAGAGGAGGGGGAGGGGAGGGAGAGGAAGAAGAGGAGAGGAGGGGAAGAGAGAGAGAGGAGGAAGAGGAGGGGGAGAAAGAGGGAGAGGAGAAGGAGGGGGATCTGCTCACCTTGGCAGCCTCATAGGTCTTCAGGGCCAGGAGGTGGGGCTTCTCCAGCGCAGCGGCAACCTGGCGGAAGGCTGCAAGAAAGGCTGCCTTACAGAGGCGGGAGGGAGGCCCCGGGCTGGTGCTGGTGGAGAAGACACAAGAAAAGGCCACTAGCTTGCCCTTACCACTCATGCCACGGCCTGCAGATCCAGGGTTAGAATTCTGGGTGCTGTCGCCCCACAGACAAAGATAAGGTCCCTGATCCCTGGCCTGCCCCGCCCCCCAGCCCTGCTCACGTGGCCTTCACTCGCCCGCTAGTCACATCCACGACTTCAATGTCAGGGTCTCCCAGGCTCCAGTTGAGGCTCAAGTTTTGGCAGGTACTGGGCACGGGGTCCAAGGGGGCCACGGGCGGCCCAGCAAATAGGTGCAAGGTAGTACGGGTGTAGGGACACGGCAGGCATGGCTCCAAGACGCTGTCCAGTCTGGGCCGGGAGTGGATGGCCTTGTTCAGAGTTGGAGGGTCATGGCAGGGGTCAGCTGTAGGGCAGAAAGCACAGGACACACCCGAGTCACCGCATGTCCCCCACGCAGCCCACAGACCGCCCTCCGTCCTGCCGCCTCTCACCCCTTACCCAGGACAAGGCTGGTGGCGTAGAGTGGTGGCAGGAAGTGGGCCAGCAACGCGCCACCCAGCCCCAGCACGGTCCAGCGCACCAGCTTGTCACTGGCTGACAGGCAGCCCACGTGGGTGTCACGGAGTGCAGGAGCCACGTAGGACACAGGCTTCAGCTGCCCACACACGTGGGCCTGCAGGCGGAAGGCCGGACTGTGTAGGACGCTGTCCTCTGAGGCTAGCGGAAGGCTGAGGAGGAGAGGGGTTGGGGATCCAAAGTCAGGGTGCCCTTTGCAGCTTGTTTCCCCACGGCTGAACCAAGGGACCCACAGTCCAGAGCCTACGCACTAGATGTCTCGGGCCGCTCCCTTGGGGGTGTCGCTGACATACAGATGTAGGAAGACCCCAGGCTTGAGGGCGAAGGGGGGCCCAGGCCCAGTCTGGGGAGCCAGCACCGACCTCTCCTTGCCCTTGGGACCTCCCTGCGTGGCCAGCAGGAGCTGCCGGAAGAAGAACCTGGAGTGACAGGCAGAGGGTGCTGGGGACATCGTTCTGCCCAGTCTGCAGCACAGTCTACCCGCCTGCCCCTCACCTCAGCAGGGCCCTGCGGGCCATGACCAGACCGTGGCAGTCATGGAGCTGCCGGCCCGAGAACTCCAGCCAACCGGCACAGCTGCTGCTGCCCGTGCCCAGTGCCACCAGCTCGTAGGTCTCCTTGGAGTGGCCAATGGTGCCGGAAACCTCTGTAGGGGGAGCAGAAAGATTGAGCTCTCACCAGCGGCTTGGGAGAACCTGCAGAGCAGGGGTGGGACCAGGGCAGTGCATACCCCTCTCCAGGATGACTGCAGCCACTGTCCCCTTACAGGCCCAGTATGGCGAGCTCTTGTCCAGTAAACGGTCCAAGCCAGCACTGACCACGGCCGCACAGCGCTGCTCATGGGTCAAGATGTTCTCTGTACAAGACCAGAGGGCAGCTTGAGACCACTGACCACGTCTCCTTCCAACCCTCACACTGCTGACTCAGGGCTCACTCACCTACGCTCAGAGACGTGGACGTGATGGGGGGCTGGTTGAAGATCCGAGGGGGCTCTGAAGAGACAAGGGGAGCCAGTTGCTGTGGACACCGGGGCTGCCATCCCATCCTCCTTCGGGAAGCCAACAGGCTGCGAAGATTCCATCTTCCAGACACACACAGTCCACAAGCAGCTGCTCTTGTGGTCTCTAATCCAGCGTGGGAATCAGCGTGGGAGTCAGCACGCTTTTCCACACGGATGCTCAAGGGGCTGCAACCTGACACATGCACACATGCATGCATATACGCTCATGCACTTTGGCTTCCTCAGTAAGGTAGCAAACCTTGCGCTAGGCCTCGGCTACCTGGGCTCTCCAGCTGCTTCCGGATGTAGTGAAGGGCAGAGAGCGCTGCCTGCTGTTTGGCCTCTGTCTTGCTTCTCCCAGTGCCCGCAGGACATACCAACCCGTCCAGTTCAGCGCTCACAGAGAAGGGGGAGCCAGGATCTGGACAAGGAGGTGGTGAGGAAGAAGAGATGCTTCATCTGCACCTTTTCAAGGAGAAAATGTGACCCCCAGCTTCTCCTGACAGAAGATAGGGTATCAAGAAAGCCCAGCCAGATGCCCTCAATTGGAGACTTTGGGGACAGATGTATCACAAAACTTCCCACTTCTGAAAACCCTATATTGTAGCCATAGGGCAGATGTTTTTGCCCATTCGGAATACACAATGCAAGCCAGGCCTGGTGGCGAAAAACGTCTGCACAGCCACTCTGAGGCTGATATAGAAAAATCAGAAGTTCAAGATCTGCCTAAGCTTCAGACATCAAGGCCACTTGGACAACTGAGACTTATCTCAAAATAAAATGTAGGGGGCTGGAGTGATGGTTGAGGGCTTAAAATCTTTGCCCCACCAAACAAAAGGACCTGAGTTCAGATCCCCAAATCTCATGTAAAAAAAAAAAAAAGGGAAGAAATGGTGGCAACCTGCACTTCTGACCCTGAAAGATGGGGCCTGAAGAACCCCAGAGCAAAGTAAGAAAGAAGTAGAGTCAAGCGGATGATTCCTGAAGTTGCCCTTAGCTCCACAGGCATACCCAGTGCCCTCTTATACACACACACACACCCCAAAAACACGAAATAAAGAGTAAAAAGGCTGGAGATAAAGCGCAGTCATAGAGTGCTAGCCTGACATGCAGTAATCCCAGTACCAAATAAAGGATTGTTGGGGGGGGGCGTGTATCTGTTTAGGTGCAGACTGCACAGAATATGCATAAAACTCTGGGTCTGCTAAGAAAGAGAAAAAGGACTGGCGATGGTTATACCTCTTCAGACCAGTTCGGCCCCATTCTGCAGGCTCCACCTCCAGAGCAGCAGGTGGGGATAATGTCCCCTGGGCAATGGTCCTGCAGCTATCAGATTTCAAACTGCTCACCTGGCTCCCTGTGGGATCCACCTGGAGGGCCCAGGCTCACAGAGTGGGCTGCTTACCTTTGCTGCTTGCTTTGCCTGAGGCCATGTGCTCCGAGCTGGGTACTGAGGACCCCCTCCCTACATGGTGTAACACAGACACAGACACACACACTCATCCTGGGCCGCAGGCCTCACCTGCCGTCTGGTCCTCCAGGAACGTCAGGGAGACGCCCAGATTGGCCATGCACTGTGTCAGCAGAGCCACTGCCTGGGCCGCAGGCGGGTCTCTGGGTGGCAGGTTCAGGGGCTGGGTGCCCATCAAGAAGTCCCCAGCAGGCCCCACGGGTTGGGTAGGGCCCCTGACCACTCTCAAGGAATCCCCCGGGCCCTCCTGCGCCCGTGAGGCCCCCAGCTCCCCAGACCCTCCATCGCCGGCCTCAGGGACATGAGGCTGCCCATCCCCCTCCTGGCCCTCTTGGGCCTCAGGCTGAGGTCGGGGCCCCCAGGCCTCCTGGCCCAGGCCCGTGGAGGGCGTCCAGGGGGTGGGTCCCGGGCTGATCTGGAGGGAGGCTGCCAGTCGGGGCTTCCTGCGTCCGCCCTCCTCGGCCACGAGGCCCGTGCCCATCGTGGACGTCATGGCTACACCGTATCTCTCGCTACCTGTGCTTTTTTACACGCTCTCGCAGAGAGCACGTGGCTGAGAACGACCTGCGGGCTCCGCCCCACCCGTCCCTGACCAATGAGAGTCCGCATTTCTTTGATAGATGGTACAGTCAGCAAATGGGAAGGCTAGTCTCTCAAGCGGGGAATTCAGACGCTCCCTCGACCGACCATTGTGCCAAAGCTGGGCTGTGTGCGCGGGTCGGGTGTGAAATGGGGGGCTGCCCCCCCCCCGGCAGCCATCCAAGAAAACACTGCAGTGCCCCCCGCAGAATCGTAGCGTCCCTGCTTTCAATCCCACCGTGAGTCTTTCCAAACAGAAGCCCCCGAACTCTTGCCACCCAAGCCTTCCTTAAAGGGATTATTGAACTGACTCAGAAAAACACAAGCCGTCAGCTTTAAGGAGAGGGACTGAGGAGGAAGAAGAGAGAGGAAAGAAAGACCAAGGCAGGGGGAGATCAACTCAGAGAAACCTGCCAGGGGCTTTGGCACCACTGGCTTATACATAATGTTGTGAACACTCCAGGCTGTGAACTTCCAGGTTTGCATTTTACTGCGCATTGAATGTGTCTGTGAAAACACACTGTGGTTTAGACAAAGAAGAAGGAAACGAAAGGGTTTCCCATGGCAGACCTAGATCCTACACGGGTCCTGGTGAGGCAGGCAAAGGGATGGTCCCTCTCCCAAGAAGCCCCCGCCCTGCACTCCAAAATCTATGCAGATGGGATGTCACTTGTAAAAGGGCACACACAGACTTAAAATAATCTGTCCTGGATGGCCTGAGTGGGCCCAGTGTAATCTCAACAGTCCTTAATTGGCAGGAGAAGGAGAAAAGGGAGTCAGAATTAGAATCAGATGGTAGCATGAGCACCAACCAGTCATTACCTGCTTAAAGATGGACATGTGTACCGTGGGATGCTGGAGTTTGCAGAAGCTGGGAAAGGAAAGACTATGGAGTGCCCCTCAGATCTTCTAGAAGGCTCTGCACATGCCTTGATTTTGGCCCAGTGAGTCTGGCTGGACTTCTGAGCTCTAGAACTGTCAGATCACCCTGCCTTAGGTTTGTGATGACTTGGTACATCAGAGAGGATGCTGATTAAAACGATCTTCGGGCTGGGGGCGTGGTGTTACACACCTGCACGCCCCAATCCTTCTGCCTGGCTACATAGCACAACCCTGTCTCAAAACAAGATCTGCAGCGTTTTGCATATAAACACCTAGAAATAAGTTTTCACTATCTATGCAGCCCAAACTTTAACCACATGCTTGGTTACTAGAGATGTTATTTCAGATGTATGATGTTATAATCATTTAAAATATGTTTTCACCTTAACCACAGCGATACAGTCTCGGGTCCTTCCACTTATGAAAAATGAATCCCCAGGTGACCTGACAGGGAGGGGCCCCATCACAGAGGCCGACCAGTCTGCTAATTTAGACTCACTTCCTATTACAGCAGTCCAACTTCATCTTTCAATTTCAGTAAGTGCTGACACCATCCCAAAAGATTGCGCTCACCTCATTTTCTCTTTCGCTGGCACAGCATGTGAGGAGCCATGTCCTGGCCACGCCAGGAATCGTGCCAGACAGATGTCCTGCCCTGTCTAGGGGACTTCTGAATTCTTCCTAAGCTTGGCCTCAGGCCAGCCAAGAACTCAAGGTGTCCATGAGATGGAACAATCCAGCTGACCTGTTTTCTTATTTTCGTGTCTCTTTCAAAAATGCTTTCAGGAGGGCTAGTGAGATGGCTCAGCAGGTAAGGGAGGTGCCGGCTTGAAAAGCCTGCACGACAGGAGAGAACCAACTTCTGAAAGGTGTCCTCTGACCTCCACTTGCGTTCTCTCTCTCTCATTAATAAAAAATATGAAACATAACAGAAAGGCTGTGAGATTGAACTTTCACACTAAATACACCTGTGTGTTGTAGATCGATGTCTCCTGGGCATGATGCTGTCTTGCCATCCGGAAATGAGAACAGCTGTGATTATCCATCTGAGACCTGCTTCAAGACGAGCTACTGAGTGTGGACCCGAGCCCCAGCCTGCCGCTCAGACCGGGACCGGCGGACCTGTGAAGAACCTGCGGAGCCCAGCTCGGCCAAGTCCAGCCCAGCTGAGCCCACCCGGGCGAAAAGAAAGGCAGAAGTGCCTGGAGGGCGTTATCGCGACCATGGAAAGTGGATTCACGTATGAAGACTGTTGGAGCATTGCAGAGTGGCTTCTGTCTCGAACTGAGCACCGACCTCAAGTGGCAGTGATCTGTGGTTCCAGGTTGGGAGGTCTTACTGATCAATTAACTGAGGCTCAGGTCCTTGACTACAATGAAATCCCCAACTTTCCCCAAAGCACAGTGCAGGGGCGTGCTGGCCGACTGGTGTTTGGGTTCCTGAATAGCAAAGCCTGTGTAATGATGCAGGGCAGGTTCCACATGTATGAAGGATGACATGTGGAAGGTGACATTTCCAGTGAGGGTTTTCCGGCTTTTGGGTGTGCACACTTTGGTGGTCACCAATGCAGCTGGGGGACTCAATCCCAAATTTGAAGTTGGAGACATCATGTTGATCCGTGATCACATCAACCTTCCTGGTTTCTGTGGTCAGAACCCTCTCCAAGGACCTAACGATGAAAGGTTTGGAGTTCGTTTCCCTGCCATGTCGGTCGGATGCTTACGATCAGGATATGAGAAAGAAGGCTTTCAGTGCCTGGAATCAAATGGGAGAGCAGGGAGAGCTTCAGGAAGGCACCTATGTGATGCTAACGGGCTCCAGCTTTGAGACTGTGGCAGAGTCTCGTCTGCTGCCGAAGCTGGGGGCAGATGAGCACAGTCCCAGAAGTAATCATTGCTCGACACTGTGGACTTCGAGTCTTTGGCTTCTCACTCATCACTAACAAAGTCATAAAAACCTGGGGAAGGCCAATCATCAGGAAGTCCTGGAGGCTGGGAAGCAAGCTGTGCAGAAATTGGAACAGTTCGTTTCCATTCTTATGAAGAGCATTCCAGACCCCAGTGGTGCTAGCTGACCTGCCTTGGAGGGGTCTAGCACTTCCTTGATGGGATCTTAATGGCTACTAGTCTACTTTGGTCCCTGTCACAAGCCTCTGGCCTTAGGTAGTAATAGAAAGGAAAGAGGATGATTCCTACTCTTCCCCTACCCCATTCTCCACCAGAATCCTCTGGTACCAGGTCCTCTTGCTCAGTTGCCTTCTCTCAGAGTTTGTTTCAGTGTCCACTCTTCTCGAAGCACTGGAGCCATCTCCTGCCACAACTGTGGTTTAATGTAACTTTGAACCTCAAACAGTACTTTCTGCAAGAGATGTTTGTTACTTTCTTGTTACTGCATGTTTAATTCTGTTTCACCTAAAGCACTAGAGACCAAAGATTAACCCAGCACCTCTTGGACTTTATTAAATTCCATGATGTTTTGAGAATAAAGAAAGATAAAACACACACACACCCAAAAAAAAGACTGGAGCTACTCACAGAAGGGCATTGGGAGACCCTCAGCTGATGCCACGCCCCCCTCTCTTACCCCACCTGGGAGAGGTCCCAGCGGGTGCTGAGGCGCATAAGAGAAGGTTAACTGCAAGGGCTGCCCATCTACACACTCATGCTACAGTAGGGCTTTGGGGTAATGCAGCTGCTTGGGGGGGTCACACTCTTATAACCCATCATCCTGCTCTTGTAAGTAATCTTAATAAACTTATTGATTCGTCAACCTGGGCTTGGGTGGAATCGTCTCTTTGGGCCGTCATGGGCCTCTCTATCTGGCTCCCTAGGGAAAGTTACACACAGGATAGTCCCCAACCAAGTGCATTGGTGGGAAGGCCACATAGGAAAGGCGTGTTCCCCCAAAAGGCGGGTTCCCTGTGCTCAGCTGCTCTGAAGACATTCTTAGCTTCCGGGTTGGTGGGAGCTAGCGGTCTGCTGAGTTAACAAAGTCCAGAAGGTTTCATGTGGTCAGCACAAGCGCATATGCATCGGACATTGAGGCGGACAAGGACTGGCCATGAAGGGGGATAATGACAGCCCACGATGATTTGGGGCCGGGTCCACAACTTCCCAGCAATCACGTGTGGGGCTTTTATTCTGGCAACATCGATTCACGAAGGAAACTTACGGGCTGCTCCCCAGACCGCCCCCCCCCAGTCTGAAACTGAGTTTGAACATGGGCCCAAAGCTGGAAGGGGCGCTCTGCGGCTCGAGGACCTCTCCCAAGCCACTCTTGGGAGGCCTCCCCCGTTCGTACTGACACCTTCTTCTGTCAGGCGGGCTTCGGCTTAGGCAGCCCCGTGCCCGGCATCGGCGGAGCTGATGTTTGAGCGAATCAAATGAGACAATAGACCCAGAATTCAGGAATCCTGCGCTCGCGCACGGCCGCCACGCCCGTGTCCCCTCTGCCCAGCAGGGGGCGCTCCCGGCTGCCGCGGGGCCACAAGGGGCCGGGCTGAAGGCGGGACTTCCTATCGACTAAGGATCACTTCCGGCATGGTTAAGACCACCGTCTCTTACCGCGGTGGGGTCCGTGCGGATGTCAGCGCCGGAGTTCCGGGGTCGCTTTGGAGCCGGGTGGCGGCACGAGGCTCAGGTGAGACTGTCTCCGGGGCCCACGGCCCATTCGGGCGCGCGGGTGAGGACGCGATCGGGGGCTCGCGAGCACGTGGGGGCTAGGCGCGAAAGTCGAGGCAACGTCGCCCACGGTCTGGGCTCCGCCGGCGCCGGGGCATGTTCCGGGCCGTCCGCTCCGCGTCTGCGTGCGGACGCCCCTCTCCGGACATCCCCAGACACTTAGGTTTTAAATGATTTTATCTTTTTTTTGGTGCTGGGGACCGAACCCAGGGCCTCGCGCTTGCTAGGCAAGCGCTCTACCACTGAGCTAAATCCCCAACCCACTTAAGTTTTAAATGAAAGGGGCATTTCAAAGTCCTCCGGAGCCGGCGCGCGGCTTCATCCCTGCAAGCCCATCACTTGCAGGGCGCCTGCTCTGGGCGACTTCCTAAAACCCTGGAGGATTTTGTAAGTGCGGAAGGAAGGGCGCTGGAGCGCGTTCCAGGTAGAGAGAATGCAAAGGCCCGGTGGTGAGAACCAACATGGGAATGAACTTGAAAGGAAGGGCGGTGTGGCTGGAGCCGAGGCGCCAGAGATGAACTGGTGATGTTCTCTGTGTGTGGCCTCCCTGAGACGCGTGGGTGCCCCCTAATTGGAGTCGGTATTGTCCCTCCAATGAAAGCATCCCCCTCCCAGGGGACTGAGCACCCCTCCATTCCAGCCACCTACCCTCCTGTTAGGAAAAGGAAAGTGAAGGCAAGAACCAGCGCACAGTAATCAGGTACGGAGACCTCATGGTCTAGCATAGGAGGTAAGTCCGCCTGGTCCACGCCCTTCTGTTTGCCTAGCTCCCAGGTCCTACGTCTGCACACGGAGGGTACAGGGCCGCAGAGGCACCTTGCTTTCTGCAACTCTGTTAACATCTGCTTTGGGGACACGGGAGAGCCAGTGGTTCAGAGCTCTGGCTTGGAGGCTTGAAGTTTGGAGGCTTGGAGGCTCTGGCAGTCACAGATGAGATACAGCGTCCTCAGTTCTCAAAATAGGGCATTGTAGGGCTGGAGAGGTGGCTCAGGGGTTAAGCCAAGGCGGAAGGTCCTGAGTTCGGATCCCAGATCCCACTTATAGAGGCCAGGCGGAAGTGGGGGCGGCCTGCGCTTCTGGACTTAGTGGGGCGGAGCCTGTGAATCCCGGGGTGGAAGGAGGTGGAGGCGTCCATGGTGGTTTGCGAATTCGTCCGTGGTTCTACACATACACAGACACACACACACACACATATGCACGCGCACATGCACATACACACGCACATGCGCACAGTCGAATAAATAATAAAAATTAAAAAAAAATAGGGCATTGCAAACACTGAATCTAGTGACTGCTGCTTCTTGTTGCTGCAGTTTGATTTGTTTTACAA
The DNA here is from genome assembly GCA_023101885.1 of Typhlomys cinereus. NCBI lineage: Eukaryota > Metazoa > Chordata > Mammalia > Rodentia > Platacanthomyidae > Typhlomys > Typhlomys cinereus. The sequence goes on along the minus strand of JALPQD010000438.1, from coordinate 1,450,250 downwards.
GTAGGGGGTGATGGGAGGCCAGTACCCCAGGTTTACCTTCTGCCTCAATTTACTTTATTCAACACACAGTCCTTTTCTGGGAAGTCCTATGTGTTGGAGGACAAGACCAGCATATAGTCCTTGTTAGAGGGATGAAGTGAACTCTTCAGTGGGTCGCTATCACACACAGATGATGGGTGATCAGCCCTCACCAGCGCCCCACTTAAGCCCCCCATTCTGCTTGTTCACCCTGTAGTCACCTGCCTGCTACTTCAGCACTTTGCTGTCCCAGTGCCTTTGCACTTGTTGGTCTTCCTCCCCGAGTATGCACAGGGTTTTCAGGCTGATGTTAAGGAACAGCACCCTGCCTGTGTGATGGGCAGCCTGGGTAGCATGAGGTGCTTGTTTTTCAGGATGGACTTCCCCAGTGACCTGAGCCCCTCCTTCTTTGTGGCCGGCCCCCTTGGCATGACTGACGGACCTGACCTCTCCTTCATGTGCAGCTGGAGAGATGCGCTGACCCTGCCAGAGGCCCAACCCCACAACTGCAAGGTGACCCTTCCCTCAGTCCCCCCTTCCAGCAGGTACCCCGGGTGGCATGGTAACCGTGTTAGAAAGGCTGGGAAGTCCTGGGCACCCGCAGTGTTGCTGGGCATAAGCCACTGTTCTCCTCCTGCCTCAGATTTTGATTCCTTCGGGGTCAACAGATGCTTATTGGCCTCTGTGTCAGAGCTTGGACAGGCCCTGGAGCACCCCATGAAGAAACCAGGCAACCCACCCTTGGGGCTGACAGTCATGATGGGGGAACATAAGCCAGCGAAGGCATCCAGGTGCTGACAGCGCAGAGGGCTGTGGTTCTTCCAGAACCCAGCATGGGGTGGAGCGGGAGGAAGGGCATGAACTTCCACCGGCACCCGAAGGGGATACCCATACTTCCCTCAGGATTCTGAGCCATCTGACAACCTTGTGAGGTGAAAAGCGTTCCAGGAGAGCAGTGCAGGGAGAGGGGTGGTGCATTCCTGGGGCCCAGGCAACTCAGCAGTGTCCACTGGGAACCTCACTACCCGCCCTGCTGCCCCCAGAGAATTGGAGCTGAGAAGTCTTGAGCCAGCCCGGCAGCAGGGCACTGCAGGAGGTAACGCAGAGGCGTCGGTGGCCTGGCACGGTGACTTCCTCTTAAGCCAGTGTGGCCGAAGGTCAGGCAGAAAGACTCTGGGGCCAGCAAGTGATCGTGGCCCCTGTGCCTCATGGGCATACTGTCCCAGCCTTGCCACCCCCGTGCCTCATGGGCATACTGTCCCAGCCTTGCCAGGTTGTAGAACTGAATGAGCGGGTGAAGGACGAGAGGCGTGACATTCATGGAGTTGTGTCCCCCCAGGATGGAGTGCTGCCCTCCACCAAGGACCTGCTGTGGGAGCCCGCCATGCCATGGCCTCTTCCCCTGCTGCCGCCTGGTCCTGGTAAGGCTCCTGCCTCTGCGCCCTTGCCACACATCAGAGATCTTTGTGTGGCACCCCTGGGCCTCTGCACACCTGGGGCCTCCGCTGATCCCTCTCTTCCCTCAGATCCTTGGGACCCCGGAGTGACTGCCCAGGACCTCCTTTTCCGGGGAGGTTCCCACTACCGACGGCGACCCCAGGTCCTGCTGGATGTTACTGAACAGGTCAGTGGTCCTGGGGCTCATGGTGCCACCCAGCCTGGGCATGGTGACTGACGTGTCTTCTTCCCGCAGCTCAGCCGCTTCCTGTGGCATCATGGGGACATTGCCTTCGCGCCCCTGGGAAAGCTGATGCTGGAGAATTTCAAGTTGGAGGGAAACCGGGTGAGTGACCGCCAGCTGGCCAGCAGAGGGTGCCTTGCCTCGCTTGCTGATCCCGGAAGTGCATCCTAATGAGGCTTTCCCATGCAGGGCTACTCTAAGAAGATGACTGTGGTCAGCGTAAAGAAGCTGCTCCAGGATCTCAGTGGACACCAACCATGGGGGCAAGTGGGCAGTGAGGAAGCAAGCCTGCACGAACAGGCCTGGCTGGTGGTGGAGGGGAAGGAGCTGGGGTATATTCTAGGCTCAGTGACTTCCCCAACCCAGTGCCATTGTGAGCCATGCACGCGCAAGATGTCCAGCTCCAGCTGGCCTAGGGGAAAGGGGATGCGAGATGGCTTTCAGGCATGGCTCTATCCAGGTGCTCAAATAATGTTGTTAGGGTTCTGCCTCTATTTCCTCACCTGCCTCCCTCTTCCTGGCTTAGTTCCCAGAAGGGCTGTTTTCCTGTGGCAGCAAAATGACCTGATTTCTGAAGTCTCCCAGATCCCAGACTTTCAGTTGGCCTGGCTTGGACTCAAGGATGAGGCACATTCTTCCCTTTGTCGCCCCAGTATGATCCTCCTCGTCCACAGGTGTCCCTGGGCTCACCTCAGCCACCGGCTGCGCCGCTTCTCCATCCTCGGGGGTCCCGTCCTGGGCCACTCGGTGTCGCTGCTCCTGGGGCAGCTGCTGCATGAGGAGCTGGCCATGCGGTGGGAGCAGCTGCTGCTGGACGAGGCCTTCACGGGAGGAGCTCTGGCCTGGCTGCCTGGCAGGACGGCGCACACGGGACAGCTGATCTACCCCACCGGGGGCGCTTTGGACAGGCTGTGTATCCTTTCTTGCAGGACGCGTGCAGGGGGGCAGGGAAGGCTTAGAACCTGTCCTAATCCTTAGCCAGAGGCTCAGATTTTCAGGAGGTCAGGTTGACCTCAGATGGCATCCCCCGGGTCATCCGGGACCCTGGGCACATCCAGTTGCAGGGACCTGTGCGGCAGGTGGTGACCAGCACTGTCCAGGGAGAAAGTAAGCCCTCCTCACCCCTGCTCACCCCATCATCGACACCCCGCTGCTGCTCACCCCAATCCTAACTCCCTGTCTCACAGCGTTGCTGGCTGTACGCTCTGACTACCGCTGTGCTGTGTGGACGGTTGGGAAGCAGGGGGTGCCCGCCCCTCTGCAGGTCCTGCAGGTGGACAAAGGGGCTTCTGGGATCAACCTCAGGTGAGGGGCTCGGGTTGCCACCCAGGATGGGCCTGGGAGAAAGGTCGGGTGGCCCGAGGCTCATCCTGCCTGTGCCCTGCAGCCCTCACCTGCCAGGAGAGCTGGTGGTCTGCAGCCGTTCCGGAGCTGTCTGCTTGTGGACTCCCCAGAACGGGTAACTCCCCCATGAGCCCTCCACCCCAACATAAGCCATGGCCCAGGGCATTCCGGGTTTCCAGCCTTGCCCCTCAATACTGCCCTGGCCTCCCCAGGCCTGCCCCCATTGCCTGCCCCGTCCCCCCAGGCCTGCCCCCATTGCCTGCCCCGTCCCCCCAGGCCTGCCCCCATTGCCTGCCCCGTCCCCCCAAGCCTGCCCCCACTGCCTGTCCCGTCCCCCCAGGCCTGCACCCATTGCCTGCCCTGCCCCCTCAGGCCTGCCCCCATTGCCCACCCTCCTCCTCAAGGCTGCAACTAGTCTATAAGGACCCTGAGACTCTCACCTTCCGAGACCCTTCTCCATGGCGCTGGGCAGACTTTACTGCCCATCCTCGGGTGCTGACTGTGGGTGATCGCACTGGTGTCAAGATGATTGACACTCAGGTATGAAAAACAGTCGAACCAGGAGGTAGGGGGTGGCTGGGAGACTCAGGGCCAATCCTGCTGTGCTATCCCTAGGGCCCCGCAGGCTGCGGGCTAATGCTGTTCCAAAGCGGGGCGGAGGCCTCCTGTCAGAAGGGAGAGCGGGTGCTGCTCGCCCAATACCTGAAGCAGTCAGACCCTACCTGGCCCCCTCTGCACCTCATCTGCACCCAGGTGAGCAAACAGCTGCTGCTACTGGGGACCAGCAGGTGGCATCAGCAGGTGGGGGGGCCCAGGGCGGTCCAGGCTGAAGGCTGCTGCCCTGCCTGAGGCCCTCGTTTCCGTCTGGGTGACTCTATGGGGCAGGTGTGGGAGGAGCCCAAGGACGACGAGGACTTGACAGCACGTCTTCTCCGAGCCCTTCTGGGCAAGACGCTGCTTGGTGCCAACTTCTCTGAGCTGGGCAGGCCAAGTTGGGAGGGGCTTGCCAGTTAAGAGAATGCCGTTCCCCGAGGGCTCTGAGCCTCCTGAATGCTGCGTGGCAGGGATGGTCAGGAAGACTCACCCGGGCATCCGTGTCCACATCCCCCCTCCCCCCACAGTTCTCACTCTATCTGATGGATGAACGCTTCCCCCTGGTGCCAATGCTCAAATGGGACCACGGCCTGCCGTCCGCACCGCTGCTAGCCCGCTTGCTGCCCCCAGCAGGCCCTGGCTGCTCGCGGCCCCTGCTCCTGGGTGGCCAGGGTGGTCAGCTGCTGCTGCTGCACATCACAGGTGAGACCCAGGTTGGGGGACTATAAGGAGGACATGGGGTGTAGTGTGGGGTTAAGTAGGTGAGGCCCAGGCCTCACCTGGGGATGTGGTGGGGTTGACATTGGTACTCAGACCTCGCTGTCTGTCTCAGGAGAAGGGTCGTCCACACCCCGACTGGCAGGGCCCCCCCAGTCTCTGCCCTCCATCACTGACTCCCTGTCTGCGTTTCCCTTACTGGAACCCAAGAACCAGCAACATCTGCAGCAGCGCCTGGAGGCACCAACCATAGGTGTGCTGGCAGGAGGAGCCGGGGTTACGGTGGGGAGGCACCAGTGGGGAGGCACCAGTGGGGAGGCACCAGTGGGGAGGCGCCCACAAGGCCTCCATGTCACCCTCCTGCCCTCCCCAGGTCTGGTCGCTGTGCCACCCTGCGCCTCTGCTCCAGTCCTGTCGCTCTTCCAGCTCTCGGCGGCTGGAGACGTCTTCTACCAGCACCTGCGCTGCCAGCAAACTTCCAGCCTCCATGGAGGCAGGGGGCCACCTGCAGATGCAGGGCCCGACCGCCCTGCTCCCAGGGCAACGGCACCCCTTGCGGACCAGACACTCACACCCTCCTGGGCCTCCAAGGCCAGTGCCCGCTGCAGTCGCTGGCTGGAGGCCATGCTGAAGCTGCCCCTCACTCCTCGGGTGTGGGTCGCCCCCACCTTCTCCCACCGCCGTCTGTTGGGCCGCATAGAGCCGCTGAAGAGCGAGGACACCCTGTCACAGAAGCTCCGGGCGGCCATGGCCAAGGGGCGGCTCCTGCGGCCGGGGGAGCTGGGTGCAGTCCCAGTGACCGAGCCGCCCCCCGCACCTGAGTGCAGCCTACCAGATGAGCTCACTGAGCGCTTGACAGAAGCCTGGGAAGGTCGGACGGCTGCCTGGTGGGAGAGGCAGCAATGCCTGGCCTCGGGGTCCCAGCAGCGGGCCAAGCGGCCCAAGCGCCGGACTCAGCTGTCCAGCACTTTCTCCTCATTCACCAGCTGCTTGGACCTCCCAGATGCGGACAGCTCTCAGCTCACAGACCTGGCGTCCTCGCAGTCCAGGCCTCAGCCTCCAGGGACTCCACCTTCCCAGGACTCCATTCAGGAGCCATGGGCCCAGGGGGTGCGGTCCGAGCGGAGGCAAACCCTTCGGGACTACATGGCCAGGCTGCCACTTGAGAAGGACACTTCAGGCCCTGTGGCCACAACCCCCTCCCAGGCCTCCAGCCTCCGGGCCAGCCCCTCCCAGCAGCAGACACCTGCCCTCCTGGGCTCTCGCCCCCGGAAGAAGCCACGCATGGGATTCTGAGGGCACAGCTTTTATGCTGCGCCAGCCCTGCCTCCTACCCAGCCTAGCAGATGATGTCTCCAGGGCAAAGTGTCCACCTTTCAGAGCCTGCTGTGGGGATTACAGTGACTTCATGTTGGCTGAAGGAACGAGGCCACAAAATTCACCCGTTAAGTGGCATATCAGTGGGCAGGAGACGCTGTCTTGGGATCATACGCGCGGGCCGGGCTGCAAGTATGTCAGCTCTCCCCTCCCCTCCCTGCCTCGCAGGATCCAAGGGGCTGGTTGCGGGCCTGTTGGTGTCAGTCTGTCCAGGATCCAGTGTGTGTAGAGGTTGATGCTTTGGCCTAAGGACCAAATAAACAGGTGCTGATTGTGAACTGGTTGGTCATGTGATCAGACGTGGTGGCCTGGTGGCTCTCCATGCCTGATGCATAAAGCCCCATTCTGCTCTAACATCTCCAGGACTCAATCAGGAGACCGTGACTTCGCAGTATTCATGGAGATGCTAATGGCGCCAAAACCTTGCTCAGTGACACACCAACCCAGGCTGACGCCAAAGTGTTTGGATAATCTATAATCTCTACTGAAGGGATGAGGGGAAACGGACATGTGAAATGTGGCCACACAGCACCTGCTACAGCCAGGACCCTAAAGAGTATACTTCTAGTGCTCTGGGAAGGGGCCACGTGTCCACTCTGGTGTTCTGGAAGGGGGCTCTGCGTCCACTCTGCCACTGCTAGTTGGTGCAGGGAGCTGCTTTGGGCCTCAGTCCAAGCCAAATTCAATGTCCTCCCGGCCTGCCCTGGTGGGCTGCTGGGGACCTGCTTCAGACCGCACTTGACTCTCAGCTCTGTCTCCTAAAAGGTTAGAGGAGAAGGCGCCTCATGGGTGGGAGGTTGTCGGCCTCCCTCACGCAGGGAAAAGCTCAGTTACAGGCCCTCAGAGGTTAAGAGGAACATGGGGGTGGTCAGAAATGACCCCCAGCCTGCCCCACATACAACAGGAACTGGCCCTAGTGCTGTCCCCAGCTGGTCACCAGCTGCGGTTGCCACACTGTTAGCTCTGTCCCTTGTCCCAGCCACGGTGCCCATTAGAATCCTGGCCTGGAAAGGCAGGATCGTTGGCCAGGCTGCTGGACGCTGTAAGACCCCAGAGCTCCACGACAAGATGACACACCAGGCCAACAGTTACCCCCTCACCCTCCAACCAGGGTCCACGCAGCCTCAGCTGTACCTGGTGCTGAGGTTGCAGGTGGCCAGCTGGCCCCGTCCTCTCCGGCCAGGGCAGGGGTGGGGTCCTTCGTGCAGCTGGGGGTCAGCGGTGGCTGCCTTGGCTCCTGGGCACCGAGCTCCTGAATGAGCGGCCGCAGGGATGCAGTGCTGGCGTCCCGAGTTTGGATTTCCAAGTCTTTCTCTGCTGCTGGTTTACATATATCCGCAAAAGGCACCCTGGCTGCTTCTGAGGAGTCCTTGGAGACAGCGAATAGGCGCGAAAGGGCGCCTCTGGGGGTGTGCTCGAGCTCGCAGAGAGATGCATAATCCAGCCCAGGGTCGCTGTCGCCACTCGAACAGGAGATGACCTGGATCTTCGGAAGGCCCATTTCCTAGAAAGAGATACCTCTGAGTATTTCTGTCTGCAGTGGCCACAAAAATACAGATCTGCTTGGTCCACTCTGTGGTCACCCTGCAGGCAGGCCAGCTAGTGCCAGACCTCAGGAATAATGCCCTAGCCAGTGCTCTGCTGAGCCCTGCAGCCAGGAAGGACCTTTCCCCAAAGACCACTGGGACTCACTGTCCCCTCTGTAGCACCCTGTGAGCCTGGACCCAAGCCTCTGTCCCAGATGCCTTCACTGGGCCTTGTTCACTATTCTTGAAGGACGTTGCTCCTGGACACTAGTGACCACAGCATCCTAGGGTTCAGTGCCTGTTCTTTGGATGTGGCGACTTTCCCCATCTTCCTGTCCCTGAGGTGGGGTCTGTTGCCCACGGCTCCCTATAATGGCCAGGGTGGAGGTCAGAGGGCCAGGAGACTTCCCTAGGTGCTCACCGCACGCCCCATCTCTTCCCTTTGTCTCCTTCCCCGTCCTGCCTGGCAGGGACATGAGCTTTCAGTTAGTGTGCAGCGCAGTCATCTCAACACAGGGAAACACAGGAGCAACGGCCACCTCCTGGGGGATGAGGAGAGTGGCTGTGCCCCCTCGTAGTCACGAGGGCTGGAGGAAGAATTAGAGCCGAGGGCGTGGCACGAGCCTGTAATTCCAGCACTTGGGAGGCTGAGGCAGGACCACCACAGACAGGAAGATGGGTGCTGACCTTAGTCTGGTCTTCCAGGGCCACATCTGCACCATCCACATCTTCCAGGTCAGGCAGGTCCTGAAAACCAGTGGCCACACATCACCAGGAGGCACAAGGCAGCCGGCCTCGTGCAGAGGACCCCATCACCGAACCCTGGCGCACCCTTGACCCGCCAGACAGGCTCAAAGGACCTGCCGCCCCTTCAAGTACCACCCCATGCACAAAGCCAGGGTTTGTTTCTAGGCCTGGAAGAACAGCAGAGACCATTTCTTCATTTGCTGGCAACCTGGGGTCCCAAATCAAAAGTACCTCTTCTCGATCAGTCCTGGACCCATCCCAGGTACTGCTCATAAAGCAGTTTTGTCTTTTGTGTTATGTCTGATTGGAACTTTAACAGCCACGTGGCGGGGAAACAACATGGTCATTTCCTTGCTGTGTGGCTTTGAGCCAGTTGCTTAATCTCTGTTTCTTGATTTCCTCACTCACACGGGATAATGATAGTGCACATTCCGTGATCAGTCTGCACACACTGCTACAGCACATGTAGCGCGAGAACCCCACAGGATCCGTGTGCTGTTCTATGCAGCGGGCTCTTGGATGCCAGCTGCCCACTGGCTCACTCGCCCTTCTCTCCCAACCATGGCTCCATCCAAGAGCATTTCTTGGGGTGCTGTGACAAGGTATGTGACTCTTCATGGTGCCTTTCACATAGGGAACATGTTACACTATCGTCACAAATAGGAGGAGTTGGGGCCTATGAGGCTCAGAAAAAGGAAGGGGTTTTCTCACAGCCTACCGAGTTCCAGTCCTAGAATGCACATGGCAGAAGGAGAGACCCTCAAACACAAGTCTGCACACACACACACACACACACACACACACACACACACACACACAGGGAAATAACATAAAAAGAAACAGGAAGAGTTTTGAAGAGGGGCACCATGAGGCCGTTATCCAACATTAGCCAAGTCACACTGTGGCTGAGGGAGCCGGAGCAGTCACCAGCACACGAGGTGGCCTAGGCTGGGCCAATTGCCAACAGTAGTCAAGGAGGACCAAGAGGTTCTGGGATAAAAGGTTAATGGAGCAGAACTGCTTTGGCTACAGCTCCCTAGGAAGACCTGGAATGTGGCCTTCACAGTCCAGGTGAAGCAATGGCAGGACCCAACTCTGAGTGTGGGTGTCATGGTTTGAAATGAAATGTGACTTGCCCCCCACGGGTTCATATGTTTGAGTCTTTAGTTTGGGAAAGTCATGGCACCTTTAGGAGGTGGAGCCTTGCTGGAGGAAGGCAGCCACAGAGGGGAGCCTTGAGGTTGGCTAGCTCCACCCTGCTTGAGTGAGTCTGCTCTTGAGTGTGCACGCAGCAGCTCTCAGTCTCCATGATGGATGTAACTTAGGTCTCCAGCTTCTGCCACCAGCAGTGTCTTTTCTGCCTTGATGGACAGTATCTTTCTTTTGGAACTGTAAACTGAATGGATTTCCCTCTTTTTCCCTTTACATTGTTTATCAGTGTGTCTCACAGCAGCACAAAGAGTAACTAATACAGCTCGTGAAGAGTCCCCAGCAGACTCTTGTCATGCAGACTGACCAGCAAGGCCAAGTGCCTGGGAGCCCCAGAGGTGTACATCCAGCCTCGCTCTACCAACCCAATTGTGTACCTGGATGAGGAGCTTATCCTTGGTCTCTGGGCCAGTGGACTTTATGTCTTCAATTCCAGCCCCATGGTGTCTCAAAACAAATATGTCCTCAGCAGCCATCACCAGGCGTGTCTCTAAGGAACAGCAGTGAGAAGTTACTAACTGGTGTAAGATGCAAGCAACAAGGGCAGACCCTCCTCAGACATGAGCAGGTACCACTGGGGATAGGGCTGTTGCCAGCCGAGGAGAGGACAGCAAAAAGTTGGCTCTGACTATGAACGGGAGGGGAGGGTGAGGCTAGAAATTCAGGCCCCACCAGGACTTGATGCAGAAGCAGTCAGAGCCCAGAGGAGGTGAGCTGACTGCCCAGAAGGAAGGGCTGAGCTCAGGAGGAGGCCACAGCGAACAGCCTCAGGCCTGCCCTGGAGGAGGATCTGCCACCTGCACCTCCTGCCCCTCCACCGGGCACACAGGGACCTGTGCTGACACACAGGGCTGTCTACACACACAGAAGCACCATGGTCCTTCCTCTTGCTCTGCCAGGTTCCCTTTCAAGTTTCCTGGGTCCTGGGCTTGCAGAACCTGCTCACTGGCACTGTGGCCTCCTGCCGGACCGGGTGCTGGGCTAGGTCTTCCAAGCCACCAAGGTGCAGGAAAAGAAAGCCCTTCCCGACCTGCAGACCTGCACGGCAACACCCCACATGCTGGACCCAGAAGTCCTGCCTGTTCAGTGGTGGCTACAGTGTCTCATGTATGGAACACAGTGTGGCCAACACAGCCTTTGCTCAATGGAGACTTTAAAAAAAAAACTTTAATATTCATTTTTGTGAGGATACATACAGGTGTATGGAATACTGTCCCTGTGGAGTTTGGGAATCATCCTGGATTGCTTCTACCTCCTTTTTGTTTCCCTTTTGGGATTTCCCAAGCTTTGCCCACCAGGCCCAGTGCGTGTGTGCATGTGTGTGTATGTGTGTGTGTGTGTGTGTGTGTGTGTGTGTGTGTGTGTGTGTAGAACCACGGGTAGATCACCTCCACCTCCTCGTTTACTCTGCCCCGGGATTCACAGGCTCCACTCTACCAGCACTAGAAACACAGGCCGCCTGGCTTCCGCCAGGCATCTATACATGGGGTCTAGGATCCAAACTCAGGACTTTCTGCCTGCAAGGCAGAGGCTTAATTTCTGAGCCATCTCTCCAGCCCCCTATGTTTCTACCTGGTGTTTTTACCTGGGACCTAGGATCCAAACTCAGTTCCTTCTGCCTGCAAGGAGCCATCTCTCCACCCCAAGGTGGAGACTTTTCCAGAAGCCCAGGGCAGGGCAGATCTCAGGGTCTGATGATCTATCACCTGAGCTAGAAACCAAGGCCTTCCTCTGATGTGTTAGCAGAAACCACACAAGACATGTCCCATCGAAGCCAGAAGGGTGATGAACCACTGCATGGCCGTGGCAGGGCCCCACAGTAGGCACCCTGCGGTGGTGGCAGGACATCCAGAGAGATGTTCCTCATTGGCTGTGCTGCTCTAGTGCCATCCCTGAACCCTCCCCCCCCTCTTCCCATCTACCTCCCTTCCCTCCCATCTCCTTCTGATGGTTGAGGTCTACCCTGCCTGAGCCCCTCAACTTTTGGCCCTGGCATCTGGGTGTGGCCCCTGATGCTGGCAGCGTGCATGTGTGTGTCTGTGCATGTGGCAGCCAGAGTTGTCTACTTTGTGTGTGGAGGTCAGGGGAAGCCAATTCTTTCTACCATGTGGGTTCTGGAGACTGAACTCAGGTTCCGTGCGAACACTTTCACCCTCTCTCTCTCTCTCTCTCTCTGTCTCCCCTCCCTCTCTCCCTTCTTCCCTTCCCCCCTTCCCTCCCTCCCTTCCTTCTTCCCTTCCCCGCTTCTTTCTTTTGACACCGTCTCTCACTGCTGCTCGGGCTCACAGGCTGGTCAGTTGCACCCATCTCTGCCTCTCCAGCACTGATGGACCTGCAATGCTCATGCGTGTCAAGTGAGGGCTTTCCTGGCTGAGTTATCTCTTCAGTCCTGCATTTTTTAATTTTTTAACCTTAAAACCTGAGCAGTTTTCTACTTATCTGCTTGTTTTGGTAAGTCTCTGCTCCCCTAAAGTTGATGAACAGTTAGAATTCAATGTCAGTGCATGTTTGACTTTGGTGGCTCTAAAACAAAGCATAAGATATCATCAACAATTCCTGTTGACTCCAGTTGACATAAAATAGAACGCTTGCTTATAGTTTCCCTTTGGCTTGTTTTTCTGTTTTACTGTAGCTGCTGGAAATGTCTCAGCAGCCCCCACTGCATTCTCAGTGGGCACACGTAATTACTATAGAGAATGAGACCGTCTGTACTCTCAATCTAGAATCTTCTAGAAAGGGCCTTGGGCATGAGCTCAGAGTCAAGGCCATAGATGCAAGCATAGGATGGAAAGGAGTCTGGGGCTCCCGTGGCAACCTGGGTCATGCCAGTGTGTTCTCAGTGACTTACCTTCTGGGGCAGCCAGGAGGGGGGCTTGGGGCAGACTCCCCACCAGGTCCCCGTCTTCCCTCTCTCCATTAACCACTGCGGCCAGCTCCTCCTGCCTGCTTGACGTGTCTGGGAATAGCTCATCTTTGGCTTTGAAGCTTTCCTTAACAAAGGACTCTATTTTCTGCTGGGTCTGTCCGTCGGGAGGCTCTCCCTGCGCCTCCCCTCCATCAGGCACGCTCTCCCCGCCGTCTGGAGGTGGCATCTCTCCTACACAAGGAAAGGGGTGTGAGGGTCTCTGAACTTACTGAGTATAGGGGCGGTGCTGGGGCACCTTTCAAGAGCTTCAATCACTTTCGTCTTAGCAGGGCTCCGAACCCACGCCTGTGATCTTAGCACCCAGAGGACAGCATCAAGACCATCAGACATCATCCTTTGAAGCCAGATTGGGCTCCAGGAGACAGGGTCTCAAATATAATGGGGAGGGGATGCTTAAATGCTATAGAAGGGCAAACCAATGCCTCCAGCAAGGGGCTACTGAGCACATAGCCCAATGCAAAGGAGTTGGCCACAAAGAAAGCTCGAAGCAGAGGCCTCAAGGCAGTGATTAGAGGTTTGACATCCAAACCACAGTCTGCTTGTACTTTCAAATGGTCCCGAGGAACCAAAGCGAGAGACCTGGTGTCCCAGAACTGACAAGACAGGCAGGACGACTGCAGACTGCAGGCTGCTTGAGTTACGCAGTGAGGCCCTGCATCAGAAATTCAAATAATAAACAAAGTTGAGGGGTTCCACAGAAAAGTGTGCATGTCAGAACTTGAACTCCATCCCAACCAGAGAGGATGCAGCCATTTGGTCTCCTGTGCCTTTAGCTTTCCGAAAACTTGAAAAACAGAAGTTGGTGAAAGAAAAATATATACTGTGCGTAAGTGTCTCTGGAACTGGTGATAGTGCGGTAATTCAAAGCAGGCAGGAGGCAGTAAGCTAAGGATCTGACGTAGAACCAACGTGCCCGTGTGTCCTGCCTCACAGGACTCCTGTGGGGAGGAGCTCATGAAATCTCTCTGTGTCCCACACAGATGCGGGTTTGGCTTTGTAACCCAGGTTGGCTTAAACCCAAGATCCTCCTGCCTCGGCCTCCAGGTGTCACCAGGCAGGTTGGCAGGAGGAGGGATCCTGCTTAGCCAGGTCCTCTGAGCACTGTCTTGGGGTCACAGGCTGGCAGTGAGGACAGCCCTCCCTCATCCCTGCCTCCCGCCTGCAGCCACACACTCTCTGGTGCTCTACTATTGAGCTCACGGCTCACATAACTGCCTGTGGAATCACAAAATATTTGACAACAGTAAGTGATTTCCAAACTTGCAATGACCAAAAAATTAATTCAAAATGAAACTCATGATGAATGCAAGGTGTTTCTGGTAGCGTTCGCCCGTGTTGCATCATGTGACCTCACGACAGCCTAGGCGCTGAGCGCACAGGTGTGCATGCATCAGGCCACCCATCACCAGTGCTCACTGCCTGGACCACCACGGCTCAGACCTGAGACTGTCCATGTTATAAACTGCAGGGTGCCTGCCGGGTACACAAAGCTTTCAAGTCTTCCAGAAACAACCATTTAATTATCCAAAACAAAGACTTTCAACAGCCTCCATTCCTCACAGCACATTAGTGTCTAATTAGTATATCCTTGGGTGGAGCTGAGTTACAGCATCTGACTTTAAAAACTGTTTGAGGCAACATTAAAAAAATAAAAGAATGGAAAGAAAAAAAACCTGAGGGTTGGGGAGGCTAGTCTTCACTTTGCAAGCAAAAGATCCTGTGTTCGGATCCCAGATCCTACATAAAATCTCCAGGCAGAAATGGCATCAGCTTGCAATTCTGGCCCTGGGAGGCAGAGCCTGGGAAACCTCAGAGCAAAGCAATAAGAAGACAGAGCAACCCAGGATGATTCCTGACGTCATCCTTAGGCCTCCACAGGAACTCAAGTGTCCTCTGATATACATGCCCATGCACAGACATATGTGCATAAAGAAGCTTCCATTTTAACTCTAACTTGAATTTCATTAAAAAATCATGCAATGAATTCTGGCTAGGGACGAGGTCAGAATTTCCAACAATTTCTGAAATGGCCATTGATATACTCTTGCTCTCTTGCACCGCGGATTTCTCCAAAGTAGCATTCTTAGCATGGACCATAAGATCAAACAGCCATCAACACCAAAACTCCAAAGACGTGTTATCAAATATCCCAGCGAGATTCTCTCTCCCTGTGACACAGGCTCATCCTCCAGCATGCAGACCTGCTCTGGTCATTAGTGAACATTTTGAAACAAATCTCTCTCTGCCATACTGTCAGGGGGGCTGGTCTGCACCTACGCACCCAGCTCCAGGAAACACTGCCCAGGGCAAAAGGGTCCCAGTAGCGCACACACCTCGGTCTCTGGCTTTCCTCCGCTCCTCGGCGCGGCGCTTGATCATGGCCAAGGCTTCCAGGCTGTCGGTGATCTTCTTGTGCTCTCTGCTCTCCCACTGCTGCCGTTCCTCCTTCTCAGCCGCATACCCTCCCCGGGCCCAGGCCTCTGCACATGCCCTGCGCGAGGACAGACACACGGAAGACACAGAAGCGCGGGATGGCGTGTAGGCGCGGGATGGCGTGTAGGCGCGGGATGGCGTGTACGGGCGGGATGGCGTGTACGGGCGGGATGGCGTGTAAGCGCGGGATGGCGTGTACGGGCGGGATGGCGTGTAAGCGCGGGATGGCGTGTACGGGCGGGATGGCGCGTAGGCGCGGGATGGCGTGTACGGGCGGGATGGCGTGTACGGGCGGGATGGCGCGTAGGCGCGGGATGGCGCGTAGGCGCGGGATGGCGTGTAAGCGCGGGATGGCACGTGCACATCTGCATCCTAAGCACTAAGGAGGCTGAGGCAGGAGTATGGCCATGAGGTCCAGGCTGAGTTCAAAGTTAGCCTGAACTACAGTATGAAGCCCCAAGGATGAAAGGAGGGAGGAAGGAAAGGAGTGAGAGAGGGAGGGAGGGAGGGCGAGAAGGAGGGAGGTATGGGACCAGGCTGAAGTCTCAGAAGTTAAAAGAGAATGATAATGTAACAGGTGCCACACCAGCACACCCAGCTTCTTAGGTGGGCACCGCAAGGCAAATCCGACTGAGCCTTCCCCACCCCCGAACCTGTTCGTTTCTTTAAAATCAAAACAAAGGGTTCCTAAGACTTGCATGGGAAATATACCTCCATGCATGAACCTGCACGCAAACATTTATAGTGGCCAAAATTGGGACAACCCAGTCTTTAACAGGCAGGTAGAGTAATATTCAAAGTCATATTCAACAGTGAAAGAGAACTGCTATGGAGACATGACAAAACCTAACTATGCTACTTGGTAGAAGCCAGTTCCAGGACTCCTGGAAAAGGCCAGACTTGGGACAGTCAAAAGACCATGGTGGCCAGGGAGGTTCGGAGAGGGTACAATGTCTGGAGGCACCTGTCCAAGTCACAGTGTGTGCAGTGTGCAAGGAACTGGAGTCCTCCTAGCAACAAGGCACGGCTTCAGTACACCATGGCAATGAACGCCCCATGTGGATGCAGGTGCTCCTAATGGGAAACTGGGAAGGGCTGGGGTGCTGGGAAGCTGGGAGTGCTTCCTGCTCTGATGTTCCTTCAGCCCCAACTGCTCCCTTACGAAGGCCTTTTATTTTTAATAAGCAAAGGGACAGAACCGACATTTCCCAAGAAACAGATATGAAATGCCAACAACGATCCTATAGAACTCCCATGGCCATGGGCCCCTGGGTGCCAAAGGCAGCCGTGGCTCCCCATCCCACCATCTGGCTTTGAGAAACACACCAGGCGCTGGTGAGTTCTGGTGAGCAGCTACTTTTTCAAGTAGTGGTCCCACGCTAGTTCAGCACATGTCTACACGAACCGTACACAAATGTTCTCAGAAGTGCCATCCACAAAACTCAGGAGTGGCAAGCCGAACAGTGGAACAAAAACTCACTTGCAAATTAATAAAGAAAAATCACTTCTGAGGAACCCTGCAGAGTAGAAGATGGTTGAGCAAAGAGGGAACATCACCTGGGGGCCTGGGACAGAAAGACTGTAGCAAGCTGGAGGCCAGCCTGGGCTACATAGTGACAGTGAGTCCCAGGCTAGCCAGAACCACAGTGTGAGACCCTGTCAGAAGGAAGGAAGGAAGGAAGGAAGGAAGGAAGGAAGGAAGGAAGGAAGGAAGGAAGGAAGGAAGGAAGGAAGGAAGGAAGGAAGGAAGGAAGGAGAGGGAGGAAGGAAGGAGAGAGGGAAGAGAGGGAGGAAGGAAGGAGAGAGGGAGGAAGGAAGGAAGGAGAGAGAGAGAGGGAGGGAGGGAGGGAGGGAGGAAGGAAGGAAGGAAACAGAAAAAGGAATAAAGGAACAAAGGAAGAAAGGAAGGAAGGAAGAAAGGCAAACTGGAAATGCTACCATGGAGGCCTGACCCTCACTAGAGCAGACAACCCAAAAGGAGCCTGAGGTCCACACAATTAGATAGGCAGGAGTGTGGGGGGAGAGGGATGAAAAAACAAACTGGGAACATGGAAGACTCATCCACAGATGCACACTTGAGACAGAGCTGCCACATTCCACCCGGGAGAAAACAGCGACACACACACTTTCCTGACAACAAATACAAACTGCTTACAGAGCTTTTTAACTAGTTCCAAACCACACTTTGTAAAACAAAGTCTCAGAGCAACCTTTTTGGGGTGTGTGTGTGTGTCGGAGACAAGGTCTCTCCACATAGCCCAGGCTGGCAGCGAATTCAGCATCCTCCTGCCTCAACCCCTGCCCCCAGCACCGCAGGCGGGCTGCGCCATGCCAGGCTCTCCGAGCACACTAAGTGGGCCTAGACATCAGTGAGGAGAGCAGCCCTTGCCCACTGGCCCAAGAGGATGCAACAGTCGGCGAGTGCTTGGCCACCACACCTGTGTCAAGGAGGGTTACATGTGAAAATGCTCGCCTCATGTTAAGCTGCTCAGTCTAATGTCCAGCCCTGGTACATGACCTGCGGGCTCCTCTTCTCACCTGTCCTTTGGGAAAACAGGCCTGTCGTCCAGGTATGTCAAGTGCTTTAGGCGGACGGTCACTGTCCTCCGGTAGTTGGAAATGTACTTCAGCACAGGGTTTCCCATCAAGTTCAGCACACGCTGCAAAGTGACAAGAAGTCAAGCTGGCCAGCAGAGCAATGCATTGGCAGCATGTCGCGCAGGCCCTGCCCCTCCCCCCCCAGGACACAGCAGAATCTGTTTTCTTAGCAGAACAGTAGTGTCAGCACCTCATCAGGGGTATAGATCTGAAATCTGGCCGGGGGACTGGCCAGGGTGCTGAGTGGCCCTTTCTGGACAGACCTCCATGTCCTTCAGAAGAACTCCAGAGAACATTCCCTCAGGCCTTCGCTGGGGTGGAGGTTAGACCAGCCTGTTTCCCATTGGCTCCTACGGAAGCACATCCTGGTTAGATGGATGTTTTGTGTCCTCCCTACCCAGGACCCACTTCAGAGGTCCATTCACAGCAGCTACGGATAAGAAACTGACCGAGGAGCCAGGCTAGCTGAGTCCTCGGCTTGGACTAACGGCAAGGACAGAGAAAGGCTGGTAAAACACGCTCGTGAGCTGCAAGAACCACCGGGTCAGGACCTGTCTCCCCAGCTCGCTGAACCCCCAGGAGACCAACTGGCTTCCCAGCCCCTAGCTCTCCTCTCCCTCAGCCTGAGGGGGCCAAAGAAAGCAAAGGAGGCGAACCACTCTCAAATCCACCTGGCCAAACTCTCAGATATTTCTCCTATCCATGTCATCTATATGCATTGTAAAATCTGCAAAAACATTTAGTATACAGTATGTAAATATAGCACATTATGAATATGTAAAAATATGTATGTTGTCAATATGCAAACATACCATGTGTATTATAAATATCATGTCACATACATACTGTACATGCGTATACTATAAATATGTAAGTGTGTCATATGTATGAGATGTGTAAATACATTGTGAATGAGCCAGGGCCACATCTCTGTCTCCTTGCTCACATGCAGTCACCCTGGCAGAGAAGCGGGGCAGCGTCCCAGGGGCAGGCAGTAAAGCTATGGGCACTTTAAAACCAACCACAAAAACTGACCGCGGTGACTTGTTAGGCAAGGCAAAGCCAGTTCATGGGAGGCAGAAGTTCTAAGCTTGAGACCCTGTCTCAGATACCAGCCCCACCCCCATAAAGACTTACTGTAACTAGCAAGCTGCCTTGTGTCTTCTCCCCAAGTTTATATAAAGTGTTCAGATCACAACCTTCATACCTCGGAATGACTGTAGGAAACAGGGTCACTAAGGGGAAGCGAGGTCACTGCGGTGCCCCGACCCCGCCTGACCCTGACTGGTATCCTTCTAACAGGAATACCAGGATGCAGGCAACACACAGTCCAGAGGGCAAAGTGCATATAGATGGTAAAAGGTGGCCATTCGCAGGCCTTGGAAGATATCAGACCCCAGAACTCTGAGAAAATGAACCTGTGTGAGAAGCCCAGCTTGTAGGCCTATAGCACAGCAGCCATGGTCCCAGCTTTCTGCCGCCCTGACAAAATCTCTAGAACAATCATTCAAAAGACCATAGCTCAGAGGTGTCCCTCTGGGGAGGCTGAGCCTTGCTGCATTAGACCCAAGCAGCTTGCTTCAGAGGCGCCCCCAGTGACATCATTTTCTTTTGCCTGGCCCTGCCTCCCAAGGGGTCCACCACCTGTCAGTCTGGCTAATAGGTTGACAAGTTGGCCCTCAATACGAGGCTTTTTGGATGTAAGCCGTTAAGATTTACACTTAAGATTCAAGCATAAAAGTGGGTGTGGGAGCACAGACCTGCCATCCCCATCCTCAGGAGGCTGAGGAAGGCTGCAAGTTCAAGGCCTGCCATGGCTGGCCTGGGGCAGCTTCATGAGACCCTGTTTCAAAATCCAAAGGAAAAGGGGGGCTGGAGGCAGAGCTCAAGGGCAGCGCGCTTGCTCAGCACATGTGAGTCTTAAATTCTGAGGACTGAAGTCTCAAACCCCTGAAGCATGCTCTCACTGACCCCTGAAGCATGCTCTCACTGACCCCTGAAGCATGGCTCTCACTGACCCCTGAAGCATGCTCTCACTGACCCCTGAAGCATGGCTCTCACTGACCCCTGAAGCATGATCTCACTGACCCCTGAAGCATGATCTCACTGACCTCTGAAGCATGCTCTCACTGACCCCTGAAGCATGGCTCTCACTGACCCCTGAAGCATGCTCTCATTGACCCCTGAAGCATGGCTCTCACTGACCCCTGAAGCATGGCTCTCACTGACCCCTGAAGCATGCTCTCATTGACCTCTGAAGCATGCTCTCACTGACCCCTTAAGCATGGCTCTCACTGACCCCTGAAGCATGCTCTGACTGACCCCTGAAGCATGCTCTCACTGACCCCTGAAGCATGCTCTCACTGAACCCCGAAGCATGCTCTCACTGACCCCTGAAGCATGCTCTCACTGACCCCTGAAGCATGCTCTCACTGACCCCTGAAGCATGACTCTCACTGAACCCCGAAGCATGGCTCTCACTGAACCCCTGAAGCATGGCTCTCACTGACCCCTGAAGCATGGCTCTCACTGACCCCTGAAGCATGCTCTCACTGACCCCTGAAGCATGGCTCTCACTGACCCCTGAAGCATGCTCTCACTGACCCCTGAAGCATGCTCTCACTGACCTCTGAAGCATGCTCTCACTGACCCCTGAAGCATGCTCTCACTGACCCCTGAAGCATGACTCTCACTGACCCCTGAAGCATGATCTCACTGACCCCTGAAGCATGATCTCACTGACCCCTGAAGCATGATCTCACTGACCCCTGAAGCATGGCTCTCACTGACCCCTGAACCATGACTCTCACTGAACCCCGAAGCATGGCATGACTTTCACTGAACCCCAAAGCGTGGCTCTCATTGAACCCTGAAGTCACTCACTGTTATCCTCACCCTCAGCAGCAAGCAATGGACTCAGGGCTTCGCTGATAACTTTGATACCACCAGCACATACACACTCACACCTAAGGGTGCCACCAAAGGAGACTGGAATCCAGTCCAAAGACACAGGAACCCACCTAGGGACTGAGGCAAGGATGAGAAATCTCAGACATCAAAAATTCAAAGGCTAATGAGGGGTAGATCAGAGGGGATACAACACGTGAGCCCTTGAGTTCCCAATGCAGGATCACCTTGAGTGGAGGCTCCACCCATGTCAGGGCAGGCTGTGAGTCAGCCAAGCCTCTTAACCCCAGCTTGCTGGATGCAAAGTCAGACTTCCTAAGTTGGTGAAGAATTTCCACTCTGACCTGTTGTTTGACGTTGCACTTGAAGTGAATAAATGCTGGTTCACGTTCACAATTCTCCAGAAGTACAAAGGACAAGAGGGGAAAGGAAAAAAGAAAGGGAAGAAGATGGAAGAGGAGGAGAGAAGGAAGGGAGAGAGGGAGGAAGGCAGAGGGAAGGCAGGTATGAAGGAAAAGGAAAAAGGAAGAAGAAAGGAAAAAGTGCAAGGAAAGAGGAGGAAAGGAAGGAGAAAAGGGGAGAAGAAAAGGAGGGAAGGGAGTAGGAAGGAAAGAAGAGAGGGAAGGAAGGAAGGAAGGAAGGAAGGAAGGAAGGAAGGAAGGAAGGATGGAAGGAAGGAAGGAAGGAAGGAAGGAAGGAAGGAAGGAAGGAGGGAAGGAAAAGAACAAGAGAAGGCAAGCAAGGAAGAAAGGATGGAGAGTGGGAAAGGACACGGGAGATCTAGGTACACATGGAACAGGCATGGAATCTGCCAGCTCGCCATTTGGGGTGGGTGCCTACCAGGCAGGGCATGCTCTCCAGCACGCTCAAGATCTCGGGGTCGCCCAGCTTGTTGTGGGAGAGGTCGAGGACACAGAGCTTGGGACACTCCCTGAGGTGCTGAATGTCTCCCACAGTCTCCAGATGGTTGTGGGCCAACTGCAGCGTGTTCAGGACCGGGAGGCAGGCTGGAGGGGAGATGGCACAGGTGAGCCACAAAAGCTCTTGGCACACAAGCTATCAGCTCTAGGAGCCAGCCACAGGGGCCTGGGCAGCCCGCCGCAGCAGGGCAGCCATGAGGCTTACAGAGGTTCTCGATGGTCTTGATGTAGTTGTTGCTGAGGTTCAGAGCATCCAACTTCTGCAGGGGCTCCAGGTTCTCGATTCTGTGCAGCAGGTTCACCTGCAGGAAGAGGCAGCGCAGCTCGCTCTGGGCCTGCAGGTTCTCGATCTTCTGGATGCCGTTGCACTCCAGCCAGAGGCAGCGCAGGCCCGTGTACTCCTCCAGGTTCTCGATGCGGTCGAAGCCTGGCGGGGGAGGGACCAGTGATGTGGCTGCAGGCTCAGGGGGAGGGACCAGGGCGCCCTCTGCTTTGTCCACTGTTGCCTCCTCATCCCCATAGGATGGCCCCAAGGAACCCGCTTCAGGGTGGGGAAACTGCATAGTGAGATGGGCGTGCCTGGCATGGGGGTGCACCCTGTATCCCCAGCACTTCGGCAGGATGATCACGAGTTCAAGGCCAGCCTGGGCTTTTGTTGACACCGAGTCTGCTGCACTGTGGTGGGGGACTTGCTAAGATACCCTCCCCTCTTTGCTCTAGTAACAGTTTCCTTTGAGAAACCATCCCTCCTCTTCCACCGGCCACTCCATGCTGGGGGCTAGGTCTAAAGCCTTCTACATTCACATGCCAGGAGAACAGTCTAGCACTGAGCTACTCCGGGGCCCTGCCCATCATGGTTGAGCTGTAATTTAATGAGACCCTGCTTCAAAATACGCCTTTCCTCCCAGTGCTGCTGCAGACCTTCTGGGACCTCACCTTTAAAGTGCAAATACAGAGTGTCGTTCAAGGCCGGCGTGACATAAAGCTTGTGTTGCTTACAGAGTTTCTGCAGGAACTGTTTCGTCATTCTGTTAGGTCAGAAGTTTATTTATTAGGACAGAAGGTTTTTTTGTTTTTGCTTTTATTTATTTAATTGTGCATGTGTGCGTGTGTGCATGTGTGCGTGTGTGTGTGTGTGTGTGTGTAGAACCATGGGTGAATTCGGGAACCACCATGGACCGCCTCCAACTCCTCCTTGTTTTTACTCTGCCCCGGGATTCAGAGGCTCCACCCTATCAGGACCAGAAACGCAGGCTGCCCCCGCTTCCACCTGGCGTCTATACGTGGGGTCTAAGGTCCGAGCTCAGGACCTTCCACCTGCAAGGCAGAGGCTTAACCCTTGAGCCACTTCTCCAGCCCCTGTTTTTGCTTTTGTTTTTGAGATAGAGTTGGACTGTGCGGCTGGGGCTGGCTTCAGACTGGAGGCAATCCTCCTGTCTCAGCCTCCCGGCTGCTGGGATCCCAGGCACGAGTCACCACACCAAGTCCCGGTGTTCCTCACCTTGTGTTTCTAAAGTTCTATGACATCCTGAGCCTTATGTGTATTTTAAGTTTTCCTCTCCTTTCTTCTCTGTTCTTTTTGCTTTTAGTGTAGTTCTTAGGGCATCATCCAATATTGCTACATCCAGCATTCTTAAAAACCGCAACCCATGTTCTATTAAGAACAATTTCAGCACTAGCATCCATTAATGATATGAGCTGGGCATCTCAGGGTGCTCCTGTGACCCCGGCCAACCCTGCAGTCTACAATCAAACATGGTGCAGGCTGCTCCATCTGTGGGAGCCTCCAGCCACGGTTTGTGCTCCATGGGGGGGGGGGGCTGAAAACGGCCAACAACACTGGGCTCCTTTCTCGGGCAGTGTGTCTCAACCCTTGTACCTGGGACCCCGATCCATATTGCTGCATTGGTGTGCTGCATTGCCATCCGATCCACTGTCCCCACTCGGTTGCTGCTGGCACTGGCTGGATGTATCAGATGGACCCACACATATTTCCTTTAGCTCATTAATATCTGTAAAATAAACAAGAGTCAGTTCATACGCTCCAAGAAAGGGAAGGCAGGGCATGGGGATCTCAGCCTGTGATCCCAACGCTCACGAGGGTCCTAATTTCAACCTGATTAATATCTACTTTTAATGTACAGCACAAGAAATATTTAAAAATACAGCAAATTTTAAAACACCAGCAAAGGCTGACCTATAAAAATGCAGAGTTGCTTTTGCATTGTTTGTCTAAATTTGTTAATGATGCAAACATTTTTGAGAGACTGCCAAGAAGCAATGGATTTCTCTTCTGCCTTTGAAATAAATGTATAAACAACTCCCTCTATCAAGGTGGGTTATTCTCAGAGAATGATATGATGCAGAAAAAGCAAGTTTGTAAAAATCACAGGGTTCCATTTATAGAAATTAAAAACATAATAAACCATGCTGGGCATGTATGGAGAAGTGACTGAAAAACATCACACAAGGAAGTGTGGGAACATGATTCAGAGGCAGAAAGGCATAAGCTCAATGAGAAATATATTATTTTCTTAACTATAAAGACCAAGTAAATATGAAAAAAAATACTAGCCATTTTCACTTTGCAGGTGAAAATGCTAACTTTAAATTTCAAATGCCTCTAAAAGTACTATAAAGAAATGCTAAATGTTATAAAGTTCTATTCTGAGGTCTTAAAAGAAAATCTCTGAAAGCCAGGTATGATAGTATAGCCCATAACCCTGACACTTGGAAGGTGAGACAGTAAGATTTCTAGTTCATGGGTAGGTAGGGCTACATAGTGAGTTTCAGACCCCAACACAAATAAAACAAAGCAACAACAAAAGAAAATGGGGGTGGAGAGGTGGCTCAGGGGTTAAGCCTCTGCCTTGCAGGCGGAGGGTCCTGAGTTCGGATCCTATACCCCATGTATAGATGCCGGTTGGAAGCGGGGGCGGCCTGCGTTTCTGGTCCTGGTAGAGTGGAGCCTGTGAATCCCTGGGGAGAGTAAACAAGGAGGTGGAGGTGTCCATGGTGGTTCCCGAATTTGTCCGTGGTTCTACACACACACATACATGCACACACATACATACACACGCACACACATGCATACACACACAATTGAATAAATAATAATTTTAAAAATTAAAAAAAAACAAATGAAAGAAAAATTCTAGAAAAGAAATGACAAAATGTGGAATTATGTTTGCTATAAAGAAAATCTGTACTTTTAGAGGCATCTGAAATTTAAAGTTAGCCAATGCAAAGCATGTGATCTTAAGAGCCCTTGGCTGTTGCTGTGTGTTCGAGTGGTGTATTAAGTAGCACTAAACACCACCTGGAGACCATGTTTTACACTAATGCATACAATGCACAGTCACAAGAGCAACTAGGTTTAACATTTATAAGGAAAGAGTGTCTTACTGATTACAGTAATAAAGGGCTGTAGTTCCCACCTCAGTAAATAGCTGGAACCTTCGTTTTAATGATGTCTGTAATACACGTGGAATTATCCCTGTTTACATACTGTGGCTCACACATTTAATAGCTGTGGTGTGAGTCCCATAGGAGTGACTTGGGACCCTGTGACTGTCCACTGAGCCATCTCCATTTCCTAGAGCTGCCCACAGTTCTCTTGGTCACTGGTTGCTCAGAGATTGGGCCATAAAACAAAGCACCGATGAGTAGTTTCTTTATCTGGCCACGGAAAGATCTCCCGCAAGCTCCCAGGTCTGGTGACAGCAAAGAGGACACTTGTCTTTAGGTCCTTTCCCAGAAACCTTGCTGACCAAGTCTTCATCCTCTCTAGCAGTGTACCAGGTATTGGACTAGCTATCTGAAATTCTATCAGGGTGGCCCTCTTTGACTTGAGCTTGCAGTTTAGAAGGGAAAGTCTTCGATTATACAAGGTGATAAAGAAGTACATTGAAAACAAAAGTTGGGAAGGAGGAGGTGTGTGTCTTGGGCACGTGCCAAAGGCACCTCGTAGGGCAAATTTAAGAACCTCTGATACCCCCTGTATTCTGCTGGCTGCTATCATGGCCATCGCTGGCTGTGCAGATCGAATAATCGGTGCGGAGAGCTCGGCCCTCGCCCCCCTCGGCCTTCCCGGGCTGCGGGCTGCACCTTCCTTGCGGACCGCTGGGCCCGCGTCCCCATGATCGCCCGTGGACTCCTCCACGCCGGACTCAGGCGCGCAGTTGGGCTCGGTCGCCCCGTCCGCCGGCGGCTCTGAGACTTCTGGGTGCATGCTCAGTTCTCGGACACAGCGCACCCAGCAAGCCGCCGCTCCGCAAGTCCTCCAGCGAGGCCCCGCTTTCCTTTCCAGAGGACCGGACGCCGCACTGGCGTCGTTGGCAGCCCAACGCTTCCCTGGTCGTCCGGCAACCAACGCGCACGCGCAGTCGGTTGCCCCCCGTGGGCGGATCTAGCGAGGCCCCGCCCCCGACGCGCGCGTGCGGGTCACGTGAGGTGCGGTCCAGCAGCGCAGTCGCTGGGCGGAGACCGCGAGGGTCTGGCGGGACGGGTTCCGAAGACTACTCGGCTGGCTGCAGGTACCGCGCCCTGCCCCGCGCCCTCGGGCGCCCGACCGCCGGAGCCGCTTCGCGGCTGGAGAGCAAGGCCCCGCCCTCCTTGCCCAGCCACACCCCGGGGACCCCAGCCCGTAGCGTGCTGGGCCCGGGGCGCCCTGGAGCCGCGAACTCTTGGTTCCGCCCTCCCTCCCTCCCCTCCGGCCCCTCTTGCAGCCCCAGCATCCCGCCGCGCCCCCGGGTCCGCGTCCTCGCCCGGCGGCCCGCACACCCGAGGAGCTCCGGGATCACCCTGTTAGCTGTTGCCTCCTCCTCCTCCTTTCCTAGCGACTCAGTGGATTCTGTGCCATAGAATTAATTAGAATGGCAGCGCTCCTGCAGGGCCGGGCCCCGCCAGGTGCTGTAGGAGCCCGGTGCGGGGCAGAGCGAGGCGTGGCCAGGTTCCGAAAGACGACCGCCTGCTCTCGGCCTCACCCCGGGGCAGGGATAACCGCGGGTGCGAATTCCCGAAGCGGGTCCGAGGGTCTCAGTGGACTTCCGCCGGGGCTCCGGACAATGCATGTTGTCAGAATTCTTAGCTATCGGGTCTGGATGTCACACTGTCTCTATTCCCCATGTAAGCTGGGATCATTGTAACTCCGCTCAGGAGACCACAGGAGCAAAACACTTTTTCATTGTTCAGTACAAATGATCCTGGCTAGTGGCTGCGGGTTATTGAGCAGTTGGGAAAGCACTCTCTTAAGTGTCTTTTTTGTGTCTCCGCCTCACCGTAGTCAGGAACTTTTAGGGAAGGTGTAGAAAGAGCAGGGTGAGGTTACCTCTCACATCGCTCTGCAGTCTAGTCTTTGTCGGTGCAGGACAGAGCCACAGAGAGCGCCACGGGTTTTACGTTTTTAGTAAAGTTGAATCGAGTGTGCGGATGTGGGGGTGTGTGGACATGGAGGTCACAGATGGCTTTTGAAAGTCCTTTATTTCCCACCTTGCTGGCCGTTTGGAGCAAACATAGGTGGTCAGATCTCTGCATCAAACACATTTACCAACTTGCTGTCTCTCTAGCTATAGGATTTTTTTTTCAATTGAAGTAAAATTCTTTTAAAATTCATCATGTTAGACATTTTGGAGTGTGCAATACTTGTTAGTTTATTTACAATGTGTAATTGTCAAGACTAATTCTAGAATAAGCCCACCATCCCCAAGATAAACCTTAGTCTGTTAGCAGGTGGGCCATTTCTCCTATGCCCTCCCCTTCCTAATCTGCATGGATTGCCTCTGATGGATATTGCATACCGATATAATCCTGTAACGTTGCCTTCGTGTCTTGGTTTTATCATAGCATCATGTGTTCAAGATTCATCCACACTATCGCATGGCTCAGTACCTTGTTCCTTTTTAGGATTGAATAGTGTTTGTTCTGTGTGGTAGGATGGGTAGACTTCATTTGGTCTGTTCACCTGTTGATGGACACTTGGCTACTGTAAACAAGACTGACAGGAATGGGAGTTTTAAAGTTGTCATGTAAGCAGTTTTCATTTGGGCGTGACCGCCTGTCATCTTCCTATCAAACAGAAGCGTGGAGAGCTGGATCTTGGTTAGGAATCCGATTTCCACTTCACTGTTGTTTACTGTCCCCTCATTACCTCTTTAATCAGATGTCACAAACACGTAATGGAAGGTGATGGCGTTCTCAAAAGTCAGGATCTCTAGTTGTTGTGTGAACATGTTGCCTGGGGAGACCACACACAGCTGTCTTTTCACTCTAGACAGGAGTTCAGTGACAGACCCAAGTAGCAGAACTCCGAAGTGATGAACAAGAAGTGTATTCAGGTTACTCCATGATTCCAAGGCAGCTCCGTCACCAGAAAAGTCCCCCGAGTGTGGCTGCAGGCTTCCCTATGGCTGCATAGATGGAATCTCCTTCAATTAATCTTGCTCAGCCATCATACCCTAATGCCCAGACCCAAAGGTACATATGTGGGCACGTGTAATTAGGGCAGAATCACCACCTGCTAATGCTAGGAGGCGCTGCAAGTGAGGCCAGAAACCTAAGTGAGGGTCTGTTGCCCTCTCCATCCCCTCTGAGTGGACAACAGGTGTCATCTTGATGGTCTCAGGCAAAGATGGCGGCTGTTTGCTGGCAGGAAAAGCCATGCAGCAGGAATAAGAAGCCTGTCAAAGTGCAGCCTCGCCTCAGGATGAACCAAGCTTCAGGACATAGGGGTGTCTGGGTCTATTTATTAAGCCAATATTGTTCACACAACAATGTGCCAGGTGACCAGTGGTAAATACGCATGAGGCCCATGGCCCACCATCACAGATCCAGGAGCAGCACAGACTCTCCTAGAAATGTCTAGAAGATGCCATGAGGGATTTCTTCACCACCTGCTACTGAAGGTGGGACTTATGAAATAAAACACACCTGTTGTCAGGAAGCAGAGAGACTCACATATCTGCAGGGGAAAGACTAGCCGAGAATTTGCATCTGGACTCTGGGAAGAGGTTTGGGAGGAGAAAGGGTGAGAGCCACAACAGATGTGTTGTGGGGTTGCACACAGCGGTGCTGGCTTCAAGAGGACCTCAGCCCAATAGTGATCAGGGTGGACAGCGGGCACCACCCGGCCTCCCTGTGGGCTGCAGCCAGCTGCTGGGAAACCAGGGCACCCTGACTTGGCCTTAAGCACATGTTTGCGGCCCCTTTTGCAGTAGGGCACGGCGTCTCTGGAGCTGATGTGCTGTCATGTGGGCGTGGAGTTAGGTGCACTGAGGTCCTGCAGAGCTGGCTGCAGAACTGACACTGCCCGCCACTCAGCGCTCTGTTCTTTCCCCTCACGTGTCTGTCCTTAGCGCACCTGCCCTGGCCTGTTCTCAATTGCTGGGTGAGTGGCCTCAAGACTGAACTGAGCTCTTAGTTTGTGGCCTTTCCGTGTAGTTTCAGGGTCTTTTGGGTGACCACTGCACCGATGTAGGCCAGGCCAGCTTGCTTTGGTCAGGCAGTCCTGCAGCAGCAGGGTTCTGTGCAGCTGTGCAAGTGCGTGAGACTAGCGAAACTACTGAGCTCAAGCCGCTGGTGGACAGCCTGCCAAGGCTGCTGCAGCAGTGTGCAAGTCAGCCATGTTCAGGGACCTGAGGAAGGCGAGGGGAGAGGAGCCCAGGAAAGACATGTGTGGGGGCAGCTCAGCCACTAAGCAGCCACCCCCACCATCTCCCTGGGGTCCCTGGGTGGGACCTGTGTAATGAGGAAAAGATGCAGGCGTCAAAGGCCCTGCACTCCTGCGGATGCGAAGGCCAGTGGCCTGCTGCCTTTCCCTGAGCCCCAAGGCCCACAGGTGCTTCTCATTCTCTTCTTGGCTGCCAGCTCATGCTTAGAGTGTTGCTCCCAGCTGAACTGTGAACAAAAAGGAAAAAACTGTCACTGACTTGTGTTCACAGCTCGGCCTTAGAGGACAGAGCCAGCCACCGCTGCGGGCCTGCACCTGAGTGTCAGATCTGAAAACATTGGGATCCAGAGGCAGGAGTTACTGTTGCCCTTCTTGTGTAGCTGCCTTCAGGCCTAGCCGTGCTCTGGGATTCTGTGCACACATTCAATGCATGCTGCCCCACTGTGTGCCCTCATGGTGGCCAAGGGATGGGCATCCTGGATATGCCAGTGCTTATGAGAATACCTCACGTGTCCAGGTGCTTCTTAGATCTGTGCCCTGCTGCGGAGGCATGGCTCTCGCTCAGGACTGGGGATGCCACCCTGGCTTCCAGCCTCATTGTTGATCTGTAATTTCATTTCATTTTCTTTGCAAAGTCTTCTAGTACTCACAATAATTGTTTTTCATTTGTTTTTTCTTTGGCCTGTTATTTGGCAATTTTGACTAAGAAATTTGCACTTAGAAAGGTCATTTCAGTAACTTGCAATTTAGAATGGTTTGTTTCTTTTTTTTAATATTTATTTACTTATTTATTTACTCATTTATTTATTTTGTGTGTGTGTGTATGTGTGTATCAGAGTGCACCGTGTCCCTGTGGAGGGCCAAGGGTGACTTCTGGAATCATCCTGGATCGCTTCTACCCTCCTTCTTGCTTCGCTCTGGGATTTCCCAGGCTCTGCTCATCAGGGCCGGAGTGCAGGCTGCTGCTGTTTTCACCTGGTGTTTTGATGTGGGACCTGGGATCCGAACTCTGTTTGTGAGACAAAGTCTTAACCCCTGAGCCATCTCTCCAGCCATGGCTTGTGCTTCTTATTTACTCTTTTTTTTTTCATGTGTGTGTGGTAGGTGGATGTGTGTATGCATGTTTGCATGTGCATATACATGCGTGTGTGTAGGCGTCCATGTATGTGACTTTGTGCATGTATGCACATATGTGAACATATGGGGTGTGCGTGCACATGTGATCACATGGGGAGTATGTCACATATGTGTGTGTGCATGCATGTTGAGTCCACAGATGATGTTGGGTCTCTTCGGTTGCTCTGCAGATGTGCTGTAACTCAGGGCCTCACATCTGAACTCAGCGCTTGCTAATCCGCAAGTCCTGTGATTGAACTTGGGGCTTTTTGGTGGTTTTGGCTCTTTGGTCTCAGGTGTTGGGCCCACTGGGTCTCAACCTTGGCTCTTGGTCATGCTGCCAGAGCCCTGTGCCCAGACAAGATGGCGTTCCGATGGTCTCAAAGGCCTGCCTGTCCTCCAGGTGCCCTAGTTCAGGTCATCTTTGGGTTTCTATGTGTCACTGTGCATGGGAGGTGCCCGTGCTTTAAGGTGCCTACTTGCACACCTAGAGGACTTGCGTGGGGCTTCTTCAAATGCAGCGGCTCCAGGCTTGGGTGGGTGAGCACGTTGCCGTCATGTCACATCACGGGAGAATGTTTCCATTTAGTTACACGTCTCATTCCTTTTTATAAACCAGTCAATTTGTCTCCAGGAATTGTAAGCCCTGGGGCCGAGGCGCATGTTTCCGCCCCCTCTGCTGATCTCCTGTCCCTGGCTGGCTGTTGGCCTCCGACTTTGCCCACCAAGTGGGGCAGGGAGCTGAGCACAACTCCACGCTGCCACGTCAGTGAAAAGCTTCCTCCTTCAGCAAAGCCACAGAACGTACTGTGTTGACCTCTGTGTCCTCACTACGTAGCACACTGGCAGAATTATAGGAGGGATATGGTAACTGGGAAGTTATGTTAATGAACCTCCTTGGAAGAAAAGAACTTTCCAGGCTGCAGATGGAGCAGTGCGGACCCAGAGTGCTGGGACCCCGGGCTGATGCTTTCAAGCCACTGTTATTGAATACAGAGCTGGAAGGTCCCTGTGTCTGCTCTTACAATGCATCTGTGCCTTCCGTCTGCAAAGAACAACTGTCTTTCCTGTCCCCGCAGGTTGCCATGGCTGCCGTTGACAGCTTCTACCTCTTGTACAGGGAAATCGCCAGGTCTTGCAATTGCTATATGGAGGCCCTGGCCTTGGTGGGAGCCTGGTACACAGCCAGAAAGAGCATCACCGTCATCTGCGACTTCTACAGTCTGGTCAGGCTGCACTTTATCCCACGCCTGGGGAGCAGGGCTCACCGGATCCAGCAGTACGGAAGATGGGCTGTTGTCAGCGGTAACCTGATTTCAAATCCAGTGGCCTTTTCTGTTGTTTGTGCTTTAAGTTGGTGCTTTCCTCCAGGGACCGAGAGAGGCTGTGCTTCTGCTTTGACTGTGCGCTCTCGCACTCTGCACGCTGCGTCTCAGCTTCCCATTGCCACTGTACTTGTGCACGCTGCAGCCCAGCTTCCTGCTGCTGCTGCATTCACACACCTTGCACACCCCGTCCCTGTTTCCTGCTTGACTGTACTCGGCACTATGCACACTGTGTCCCTGCTTCCTGTTTCTATCACACACTTCACATACTGCACACTGCATCCCTGATTTGCACATCATTGTTTCCTGATTCCTCTGCACTCACATACTCTGCAGGCAGCAACCCTGCTTCCTGCCGCTATTGCACGCTCACTCTGCACACTGTGTCTCTGCCTCCTGTTTCTACCACTCTTCACACGAGTCCCTGCTTCCTGCTTGCCTGTCCTCAACACTCTGCACACCCATGTTAGGGAGCACAGCCTCCGAGTCCTGCCCCTACCTTCCACCCTTGCATTTCCTCTCTGCTCTGCTTCCAGATTTTGAAACTGACAGCACCCTCGCAAAGGCTTCACCTATTTTGAATTTTGTTTTGATGTGTCTCTGTGTCCCAGAAAAGCACACCCTGGCACCTGTGCCAGCCAGATGGAAGTTTGGAAACAAGTCCCTGCTGTCTGTCACCAGCAGCTCATATCAGGGTGTCTGGGCATCTTTCACATGTTTCCCTCCCTGCCGGTTCCCCCTGGTCTTGCCCAGAGATGCTAGAGTACACTTTATTGCTAGTGCATGTTTTTCCCTGCTGGTCAGGATCCTGTGAAAGATACCGCAGCAACATGCGCCCGCTCTGGGCTTCTATGGCAGGTGCTGCAGATGGCATCGGGAAGGCCTATGCTGAGGAGCTGGCGAGCCACGGCCTCAACATCATCCTTATCAGTCACAGCGAGGAGAAACTGCGGCTTGTTGCCAAAGACATAGCCAGCACCTACAGGGTGGACACTGACGTCATCGTCGCGGACTTCAGCAGAGGCCGTGAGATCTATGCTCCAATTCGTGATGCCCTGAATGACAAAGACATTGGCATCCTGGTGAATAACGTGGATGCCTGCTACCCCTACCCCCAGTATTTCACTCAGCTCTCCGAGGACACTCTGTGGGACATCGTGAACATGAACATGGCTGCTGCGAGCCTGATGGTGCACATAGTGCTGCCGGGCATGGTGGAGAGGAAGAAGGGTGCCATCGTCACCGTGTCTTCCGGCTCCTGCTGCAAGCCCACACCCCAGCTGGCCGCCATTTCTGCATCCAAGGTCAGGCTTTCCTCCTGGCCAGCTGTTCAACCCCTGCATGGTTCCGGCTTCCTTCTGGAGTGGGAACTAGTCTTGCTATTTCTGAACTTTCCTTCAGGCTACTCCTGCTAACGGTCTCCTCTCTCCATTCCCCAGGCCTATCTGGACCACTTCAGCAGGGCCTTGCAATATGAGTATGCCTCCAAGGGAATCTTCGTGCAGAGTCTGATCCCCTTCTGCGTGGCCACTGACACGACTGCACCCGGCAGCCTCCTGCACAGATGCCCGTGGCTAGTGCCTTCTCCCAAAGTGTACGCGCATCACGCTGTTTCCACCTTGGGCATCTCGAAAAGGACCACTGGCTACTGGTCCCACTCCATTCAGGTAGCAGTGTGCTGTTGGTTCTCTCGTGGGCGAGTGTGCTTTGGTCCCTCCGCGATGGTGGAAGCCCAAGGCGGAAGCTGAAGATTGTAAATCCTCATTCCCACATCTCCATTCTTCACACTGTTAGTTGCAATTCAATCTTCTTGGAGTGATTAAACCAAGAATCACCAGACTCTCCATCTTCATGTGGCATCTGCAGGGCCCTCCCATCACACCTGTTCCCCTACCTGCTCCCCTGACATCTGCAACCATCCAACAGCTATGCTCTGCTGGTGTGGATCCCTGCCGTGCATACTGACGCATGCTACTTCAGCATAAAGGAATCTCAAACTCAAGACTCTAGCAGTGCTTATGGGAATAGCAACAGCGTAGTTCAGGATAAGTCTGAGTATTCTTGGACTCATTCGTTCAAGAAGCGTGGCATTTTAAAAATTTTTATTTACTTCCTAGAAACTTCCAGAGCACATGGTAAAGGTCATATTAGAGCCCAATTGTTTTGTATCATGTAGGGCTTTTGGGATTCAAACTTAGGTCACCAGGTTTGCCAGCTGGTGCCTTACATGCTGAAGCATGACGCAAGGCGTTTTTAAAAGCTTTTTATTTGAACAGGATGCGGGAACACTGCTTGCGTACCCGAGGCAGACAGTGGTCATGGATGGGGGTCAAAAGTCAGACTGTGAGTGTTGATCCTGCCCCAAGCCAGCACTAGACACGCACAGGGCCGTCACCTGCCGAGATCTCACCCGTTGTGGTCCTTGCCTTTGCGTGACCCACTCCTGAGCCCTCCCAAGAGATGACTGCAGCATCCTTCTGGCTCCTCAGATTTGAAGCACTTTTCTCTAAGCATACACTTCCAGGAGAGGAACGGGTCTTTCCTCATGAAATGCCGTGTACTTAGAAAAGTCCAAGAAGCCAGTCATTCCTCCCAGAGTGCTGCCCGACCCCAGGCTCCTGTGTCCAAGGTGGCTGGCCCGGAGCTTCTCTGCAGCCTGCCAGGCACAGCTGTGGCTCTGGGACCTTTGTCAGCAATGACAGTGCAGGGACCACCCATCTTTATCTGTGGTAGCCTCCTGGAGTCACAGAGTAGCCAGAAGAGTGTTGGTGACCTTTATCTCTGCACACCAGTCTGCTCAAAGCCAGACTGTCAGTGCTTCCAGGAGCGTGTGCCCTTCCTTAATACTCAGTTGTTAGACTTTGGCTCAGTCTCAGACATATCTGTCAGGGTAGCACAGGGTTTCTCCTTCCCAGCCCCATAGGGCAGGTGAGCACCTGGGTAGGAGTGGGTCTGTGTATTATGGGATGTTAGCAGTACCCACCCCTAGTGCGGTGACCAAAGGTGCTCCCAGTCATTGCTGTCTGGCATGAGTGAGATGCGTCTACTTGTCCCCAGACACTGCCCGGTGGTCTTGATTTCTTTCTTCTGTTGTTCAAGTTGGCTTTAGTCCACCCTCAAACCCAATTTCTCATGGGCACTGGGGTCATGTTCCAGCTCTGTCACCTCGCTAATGACTTTAATTCTTTACCAGTGATAATTCTTTACCAGTGAACACAGCAGTCAGAGTCCTGCTGCTGTGTGTAGAAAGGGCTCAGTGCTGCCTGCAATGATCACATGTCTGTCCCCCTTAAAGAGTGCTCTAGGCCTGTGCCAGGCAAAAGCTGACCCTGGATATGGTAGCCCAGGCTTTGTCCTCTGCTGTGTGTTGTGCACTATATATATTTGCTGGATTCTTCATGTACTGATCTGTGCTCTGGTTTGTGCCTCACTGATAGTTTGGGATTCTAACCTTGTTTTCTTTCTCTCATTTGTAGTTTCTTTTTGCACAGTACATGCCAGAGTGGCTGTGGGTGTGGGGAGCAAATCTTCTCAACCGCAGCTTACGGAGAGAGGCCTTATCCTGCCAAGCCTGAATCCGGAAGGTTGGCACGAAGCTTGGCCAGCTCATGGTAACGAGCAGTATTCCGACTTTGGAAACACGTTCGATTTGTCCTACATATTTCCTTTACCGATTGCCTAGCACACCATCGTCATCATTTGCAAGGCAAGCCTCCAGGGCCACATGCTGACCACAGAAAGTAGCACCAAGGCCACTTAGGACAGGGCCCCTACACCAGTGCCAGGTCCTTAAGCCACACAAGAGCCACGGCAGCCAGTGTCGACCATGACTCACTGGCTTGCGCTGCTTCTGACGCTGCTGTTGGAGTGGGGTCACCTGCTTTCCCTGGACCACAACTGGGTACTCCCAGCAGTGGACACATGTCACTCCAAGTATCTCCACTGGAGGGCGCGTGTGCACACTGCCTTGCCCTGTGTGCTGTGTGTCTGAGCAACTTTATGTGACTGAGGAACTTCCTGTGAAGACTGGAAATCAAAGCCCTCTGTATTAAGAGTCTAGGCTATTCCTTCTGGTACCCTAAACAATCTGCCTGTTTTATCACTGTGCGTTTGCCATGTTCAATATTGTTCCATGTTTTCATTTTTCCAACTCGAGGGAAAGACTTTTTTTCTACATTTGGATAGATAGTGAGTGGCCTTCTGCCATCCATTGATTTCTAAGGTAATTATGATGCATAAGTAATATTCTAAGTATGATCCATTTTATAATGGAAGTATCCCTTTAAAACTGTTAGCGAGTTGGTTTTCAGCTTGTCTGTGTAATATTCCATTCCAGTCATGTCATTGATAGAAACTTTAGGTATTTATGAAACAGTCTGTAAAATATAGGCATATGTGTATGGTTGATGTATCTGTGAAAATGATGTCAGAAGCTCATGTCAGTCTGTGTTGAATTTGTGCATTATAGTGAGTATCTGGGTGAGCCCTGAAGCCTGCTGTGAAGTGTCTTTAATCCCAGCCTTACAGCATCAGCCATCTTTGGGGGTTCCGTGGCAGTGCTTGGGAAACTATGTTCTCAAGGACACAGAAACATGTAGACTTAAAATTCAGAGCTTAATATCAGCTCTGGTGTGGAAATGTGTGGAGAATGCATGGGACTGTCCTCAGTGACACGCCATTGTAAGTGGGCCCAGGCACACGTGGGTGTGGGATGCACACTTCGCCCTTCATGTCCCTATAGCATGTGCTCAGTTCTGTCCCCAGCTGTGACTGAGTTCACATTGTTGACTAAGGCCTGAAGTCCCACTGCTCCTGAGTCATGTCTTCAGAACTACATGCTTGAAGATGCCACATGGCACTTGTGTTGGTGAGATGGCTTGGGATCCTTTCGATTGCATGCCAGGCTGACGTGAGCACTGGCGGTTGCATGATGTGAACACATCGTCAAGCATGGGTGCTGCACTCATTGATCCCCTTAGGAGACTTGTGAGCTCAGGCACAGTGAGACCCTATCCCAGAAAACAAGCAAAATCAATAGAAACATATGGTCAGTTCTGTATGAGGTCCTGTGGTCCAGTATTCAGGCATAGGAGTCAGCTAGACTCCTATGTGAGGTGCATACAGTGACGTACTTCTTCAGTGACCTTAGCATCCCTCAGAAAGGATGAACAGCACTGGAGAGATAAATCAGGCATTCAGACTCTGCCTCGTAAGCAGGAGGAGGACCTGAATTCAGATCCCATGTAAAAACGCCAGGTGGAAATGATGGCGATCTATACTTTGGAAGGCAGAGCCTGGGAAATCCCAGAGTGAAGCAAAAAGAGGTAAAAGAAATCCAGAATGCCTCCCGAAGTCACCCTTGGAGCTCCACAGGCATATATAGTGCCCTCTGGCACACACACACACACACACACACACACACACACACACACACACACTCTTATTAAATAAAATTTTAAAAAAAGAAAGGCTGAACAGCAAACCCACAAACACCTGGAAGTTTGTCCTCTTTATTGCTCCAGGAAGTTGCTGTTTCAGGATAAGGATGCCTGCAAGTCGCTCACCGTGACTTTCCTGTGTTCAACTGTGTTTAATGATGTAATGACTTTAGGACTATTGAAAGAACCCTGGCCAAAACTAATGCACACTGTTAACAATGGCTTGACAATCTAGATTCATGACAGGTAGCAAAATTCATGGGTAGCAAAATGCAGCAGTACTTAGGAGGTTTGCAAATGCAAGTAAAAAGTCTCTGAAGATTCATAGAATTATATGCACTGTTAAGTGCATAAAGAATTAGAGAATCCACATGACTCACTAATACACTAGCCAAACTGCCAGCTTGCTCAGGAGCCTCGTTCTGTGTCTTCCCTGCCTGTTGGAAGAGGAGGCTGAGGTTCAGAGAGCTCACTCAAGAGCAGGTGAGATGACTTAGAGAAAAGGCGCTTGAGTGCAAACCTGGTGGAAACTTGAGTTCCCTGCACTCCATCTCATAGACGAGAACTGACTTCTGAAAACTGTCTTCTGATTTCCACACACGCACCCGTGTGCTTGTGTTCTAAGAAAGAAAACAGGATGCTGCAGATTGCAAAGCAAATGCCTTTCAGCATTATGGATGTGCAGTGGACATTTCAAAAGAGTTTTATCTGGCCACGTGGCTGTCATTGCCCAAGAAAAGTCACCTGCACATGCTTGCTCCCCTAGGCTGTGCCCCGGGCCAGGTGTGGATGTGATGGGGATTTAAACTGAAGATGACCCATCACGCTAGCATTGAGGTCCTCCGGGTATTTCTTGGCACCCTTTCCGCAGCATCCAAGGCGAACATTTGACGTTATAAAAATCCCAGGATCTCCAAGCATCGCTGCTCCCCTCCCCCCACTTCTGCAACGAGTGTAAGCCGTGCTATGGGAGGTCTCGGCAGTCGAGGCCGTGAGGGTTTAGGAGGGCGCGTCGACAGGCCCAGAGTCCCGCGCAGCTCGGCCAGGAGTTCCTTTTCTGAGTTGCATGCCCGTGCGCCACAAGCCCCCCGAGACAGTTCAGGTCCCTCCATCGGTGGGACCAGATACGCTCCGCCTCTCGGCTTTCGCCCCGCCCCCATTGAGAGAAGGAAGCGTCGCGAGATCTACGTCCTGCCTGCCGTCCTGTGTCCCTGGATGTCGAGAGCGCGCACGCAAGTTTCAGGCGCACGGGGCACGCCGGGCGGACACTCCCGGGCCCGGCCGCGTGGTCTCGCGAGAGTTGTGAGTAAACAGCCCCGAATGGAGAGCCGAGGCGTGTTCCCGGCGGAGGTGCCGTTAGCCCGGGCCCGGCGGCCCCAAGCGTGAGGCGGCCGCAGGTAAGTTAGCCGCCCGCGCGGGACTCCCCGAGGCCGCTCCCCGCCCACTCGCACCCCCCGCGCGCCGCCCGTCCCCGAGGCGCCCCCGCACTGCGGCGTCTGGCCGATGGACAGCGCCCGGGCCCGGCCGGGTCGTCCACGCCCGCTGCGCGCCGCCGAGGCTGCGGAGCCCGAGAGTCGGGAGCACTACGCGGCCCCCTCGGAGGCCCCGGCGGGCTGCGCCGTCCGCTTCCTGGGGACCCGGGCCGCCCGTCTGCAAATCTAGTTAATGTCTGCGGTGCCTTTCGCTTCGAGGGGTGCTTTGAGGTGACGCGGTGGAGGAAGACCCCAAGGTTTGCAGACTAGCCCTTTGGTGCAATGGGCTCCTTCTGGCAGGTGATTTATTTGCAAGGGAATGAAAGGTTTGCAGGAGAGCAGTTCTTAACAGTTTTAATCTGCAGAACCAGTTTTTTTTTTACACTTTTAGAAGCTACATTGCATTTTATTTATTTTTACGACAAGGAGGATCTCATGTAGCGCTTAGGCTAGCCTAGAATTGCGTAGTCGGGGTGGCCTGCTCTGCTTGCTCCCGAGGGCTGGGGTCACAGCTCGTACCATGTCCTCTGCCATAGGTTTATTTTTTTATGTAGGGACATCTTGATGTATGGCACATAGCATAGGCCACCTGTTTTAAGGGTACTATAATGACCTCGTGGAAGGAGCAGAGCAATCCTGCGACCACCACATTCCACTTTAAAAGCATGTTCTTCCGGGGCCCTGTCACCCTCTTGCAGCCAGTACTGCCCGCAACTACCGTTGTTTGTCTCCTTATATTTGCCTTTTGAAATGGTTCATACATGAGCTTCTTGGTCTGGTGTCTTGGTGCATCATTTTCAGAGTTGTGACGTGAGTCAGTCCTTTTTGTGACTGGGTGATACTCTCATGTGCATGGCTCACATTTTGTTCACACGTGCTATACTTTTTATTTGAGAGCGAAAGAGTGCACGGGGACAACGTTCAGAAGTTGGTTCTTACCTTTTACTGTGTGAACTTTGTGGATTAAACTCAAGTTTGCCAGGTTTGCACACAGGTGCCTTGATACAGTGATTTTTACTGGCTCTCACGTGGAACACTTTTTCTAATAAAATTTGATTCTGTGCTCCAGTGTGTGGATCAGTTGGCCATGGAGCTGTTTATTGAGAAGTAAGTGGCCGAGTCCCCTCCCCATGCACCCTGGTAATCAAGAGCTGATTGCTTTTACCTAAGCTGCAAGCTGAAAGAACCCCCGAGTCCCTCAGGGATGAAGGGGTTCTTTCTTAGTCCGGGCTTCTCGTTGGTTCTGATTTCTGTTTGGCTGCAGTCAGTCCTCCAAGCTACCTTTTTATTTGTGTGCAGACACTGCCACACGTTGTTACTAACAAGACT
The DNA here is from genome assembly GCA_023101885.1 of Typhlomys cinereus. Lineage (NCBI taxonomy): Eukaryota > Metazoa > Chordata > Mammalia > Rodentia > Platacanthomyidae > Typhlomys > Typhlomys cinereus. The sequence goes on along the minus strand of JALPQD010000438.1, from coordinate 1,410,907 downwards.
AAGCAAATGGAAGTGGGTATGTACTCGTGCGTATACTTGTATTTGTGTGTATGTGCAGGCTGGAGGTGACACGAGGTCTTCCTCCTGTACTTCCCATCTGATTTTTTTGAGTCAAGGTCTCTCACTGAACCCACTGGACATGCTTGACTCAGACAAGCTAGAATTCTTCCATATCTGCCTCCTTGGCCCCAGAATTACAAACATGCTCCACTACGTAGCCAGGATATGTAAGTACCGAAGATCCAAACTCAGAACCTCAGGCTTGTGCACTCAGCACTTTACCCACTGAGCCATCTCCTGGATATTTCCTTTAAGTAGTGTTTTCAGTGGGTTCTTCTATTAGCAACTTTTGACTACTACAATCCTTAGGAAGTGGTGTAGATGGAATTAGAACTTGGTGATTTAAAATATTAGAACAGGAGGCCAGAGTCATGGTTTGGAACTTAGATAAGGAGCAAAAAAGGTTGAAGACAGCCTAAGTTAAAAAAGGCAATAAAATGCACCCATTTCTCGTTCCTAAAGGCTCAGTCTGTTTTGACACATTGCAGAAACCCATTGACAAAATTCATTAATGTGGACAGTCTTTTTTGAGGTAATGATTCAAAGGCAAACTGAGGAAGTTCAGAGGTACCTCCCATGTGCCTGGTAACAGAAGAGCAGAGGATAAAGGGAAGGCAGCTTGGAGCCAAGAGCAGGAGCCAAGAGCAGCATGCACCTGAGACTGGCTGGTACGCCCATGAGCTCCACCGTACACCTTCATTTTAAGATCATGTGTCTGGCATTGCTTAATTGTAAGTCTGCTAAACAGTGGAGACAGCCAAGTATGCAATTAGTTAGGAAAGTGGTAGCTTCCCAGCCAGCTCTTAATTAGACTGGATAGTAAGTACCCTTTCATAGTTTAAACAATTGAATTTTCTGTGAGTAACTTCATTTCATAGTTTATTAAAAGCAAGGAATAGTGGCATGATTAGATGATTGTGAGTCAAGTCTTTTTCATTCACTTGAATCATGTTTTCAAATTATTCTCAAGCAAATAATTTCAGGAGAATTTAGACTATACCCAGAAGTATAGTCTTTGCAATACTCTCTTATATAACTTGTAGGTAGCAGAAATGTGACCTTCTTCTTTAAAATTTAGTATAAAATAAATAGTGTGGATTATCTTAATTATAAAAATAACAAAAGCTTGTTGTCAACGATGCAGAAAACAGACTGCTAAAAGATGGGCACTGGATCATCCCTTCTCTGTCTTTCCTTTACACGTTTTAGTCAGCATCTAGACCTCTGTGTCTGTAGCGTGTTCTTGTGTTCCCAGCTTTGTCACAGACAGTGACGCACCATCACACTCATTTCCTGTCTTACAGTTCTAGAGGTCAGAAGTCCAAAAGGATCCTGTGGGCTAAAGTCAGGGTGTTGACAGGGCTGGTTCCTTCCGAAGGCTCTGAAGTCGAAGCTTCTAAAAGCCAACAGTGTCCTGGGTGTCTGGATTTCTGTCTGGATTTCTTCCTCAGTACCTCAGCCCCTTGCTCTGTTACCTGCTCTGATCACACATTGGATATAGACCCTCGTAGTGACACTTGATCCACTGGATAATCGGGGATAATAGTCAATTTGAGATCCTTACTGTGCTTATAACATGCTGAGTCCCTTTGTCCACAGTCACACCCACGGGTTTTGGCGATAGGACGAGGGGACCATGATTCAGCCTAGCATAGGATGTACTTTGAAATTGCATGGCATTTCGTAGGATGGCTGAGCCGTAATCATTTTACTGTCTCCTATTATTCACGTTTATATGGTCTTTAATTTTTCCCAATTATAATCTTGCACTGTGTGTCCTTAGATGCAAACCACTGTGCACATTCAGATTCATGCAGGCTCCTCCCATGAAGATGTGACCTCTGGCACCAGAATATCTGGCTTCTGAGCCAGCTTCCTCACTCCCTGGCAGGCCGCTGAGGTGGGTGTGCCACTGACAGGCCTCTTACACCTCATCTGAAAAATGGGGCTAATAGCTGGCCATTGTGAGGGTTACATGAGTGAATACAGGGAATTGATTATCACTTGTTGCGTATTATATTCGATAAGTGCTAAGTTGTTTTAAACACTTGGTTTAGTAGACCAAAAGTCTTTTATATTCATTTTAAAGATTATAATGCATATTGGCAAATGGCTGTTCAAAAGGTTTTAAAAGTTTTTCTTATTTTTAGGGACTAGAGGGATGGCTCTGGGGTTAAGATCACTTCACAAGTACAAGGACCTGAGTTTGGATCCTGGTTTCCTCATAAAAATGTCAGACAAAAATGGTAGCTGCCTGCACTTCCACCTCTGGAAAGTGGAGCCTGGAAAATCCTAGAGGGAAACAAAAAGGAAATAGAAGTAGTCCAGGATGATTCCCAAAGTCACCTGTGATACACGCATCCATGCACAGTGTATACGCAGTGCCCTCTAATACACACGTACACACACATGCACACACAAAAAATTGTTTTTAAAAATATTCATTAATAACATGAAAACATTCACTGGGTTTGTTGAATTTATTAAGATAGATGCGTGTAATATACTGGGTGCTTCAACTTTTTCCAATATAAATGCTATTTGATTTTTACAAAGTAACACAAATACTGAAGTTAATTTTTACTGAATGTTTTGACTGAATCCTTTCAGAAAACCTGTCAGCTCCTTAGAAGGGAACTGAGTGGCCCTTCTGTACCCCTGACCCACAGCCAGAATCAGCCAGGCGCTAATTGGAATTGTCCAGGGAAAAAGTTGTGTCTGTCCTGAACATGTTGTCCTCAGACCAGCGCAGCATAAGCATATGTCTAGTGTTGCATCATGTTAGATAACCTGGAGATAAAGCATATGGTAAAAGTCCTTAGCCCCTGTGGAAACACTGCTATTGTATATAATGGATTTGAATATCCTCAGATTTGGGGGCTCCTGAAACCAATCTTCAGCAAATACCAAGGACAGCAAAACTTGCTTTCAGTTAGTTGGGCCCCATGGCCTGTGTTGGAGTTGCTGAGTGTGAATGTGCTCTGTGGAGCGGCCTTGATGAGGCTCATCTGATGTCCCCTTGAGGTTTGATTCCAGCTGTGCATCTTTGGGAGTTGCTGAAGAGTCAGTAGGTGGACTCTCCTCGATGCCTCAGCCGGCGCACTGGGCTGCTGTAACTTGGATAATGTGATGGCATTATTCTCCCCCTTTGTAAGTGTTTGGTTTGAGGCATTTGAGACTGTGAACACCTGGTTCTTCCTTCAGCCTCAAACTTCATTTGTGTCACTATGGACTGTTTTCCTGTTTTGGATTTTCACTGAATTAGAATCTTATTAATGATGCGCAGGTTCTCCTAGACTTCACTAGTGAGTGCCCCTCACCCTGGTCCCAGTCTCTCAGCCTCTTCACTGTCTGGAACAAGGGGTTCCACATGTATTTTGTTCTTGCCCCACCCACCTTAAGCTGCCTGTTGCTCCAAGGTGCCGGCCTTCTTTCCGTGGAGAATGGTACTGGTGCCATCTGGGCACCAGATGGGCTGCCTGCAATCAGGACAGTGTGTGGTATTGCTCTCATGTCTTCATGGGACTAGGATGTGCATGGGTGTTTGAAGCACACGTGTCTGTTAATTCTGCCTTGTGTTTACATGGGAAAGCCTTCAGTCTACACATGTACCTTAGTTCAGTTGGATACTGAATGAATGGTTCCTTTTGTTCTTTTATATCCTAGCCTCTTTGCTTCCGTAAAATATTGTTTGATCAAGTCGGTGTCTTCATTTCCATCACCCCATTGCCTGGCAGTGTCTTTACCCCACAGGCCCTGGCCCCTGCTCAGTGGCCTTTCCTTCATGACTCCCTCACTTGACCCACACTGGCTGGGACTCCGGTTGGCAGTGGACCTCTGCAGCATCTCATGAATTCTGCCTTCTTATCCTGAGCACATTCGTTTAGAAAGCGTTTTCTTTCTGTGTGTACATGGGCTCTGTGTCCAAACCTGTCTGTGTAGCTTCTGTTTGTCACTCACCTGCTGGCCACTGTCTTGGAGCTCATGCTTACCAGGTTTGCAATGCATCCTGGGTACCAGCAGTTGTTTACAGGTAAACAGATGCGCTAGACCTGGAAAGTGCAGACTTAAAACATCACTGGGCACCTCTGCAGCTCAAGGTGACACTAAGCATTTGGGGTTAGTGCTTGACTGTTTTGTACTTCTGTCAGCCTGGTGGTTTGTCCCAGGGGAGTTTGCACCTGACAGTGCTTCCTTCCCAGCACTGGTGGGCCTGGAGAGCAGGTGCCTGCAGTGCAGTCTGGGGCCAGGCCTTGGCACTTGCTAGTGGAATCATATTTCTGGAAGGGATCAGTGACCTTTCAGTCACTAAGCCAGGGACTGAATTTGATTGGGTTTTCTCTTGACCTATAATGTCTTTCCCAAAGAATCCTGGGCAGCCCATCTATGTTCCCCAGCACTGATGGTCATAATTGAGTGCCTGTTAGGGTGCTCCCCAAGCCAGCTTCCCTGCAGTCCTTTATCTCACTTAGGGACACACTGCTGGCTCAGGTGGACCAGAGGCTGCTGTTACCTTGACCCCTACTTGCATGCCCATACCTGGTCATTAGCAGGGACTTCTACATTCATCTGTTCACACATGGGGCCTTCCACTTGGCTGCTGCCCCTCCCGTGCTGCTTCTCATGGGGAGCTGAGTGGTCAGCAGCTCCCTGTGCGGAGTCACCTCTTCTTCTCAAACTGATCCACAGGTCCTACTACTCTGTCCCTGGGTCCATCTCAACTGCCTTCTGCTCTAGCCACACTGATCTCTGCTCTTCCTCACATGCTGCAGGCAGGGCTTCCTTTAGTCTCAGCTCGTAGCCCCTTCTTTCCAGCTTCTGCAGTGCTCCATCTGAAACTCATCCTCAGCATGCCATTCTGTCCTCCTCAGTGTGTTCCTTCCATTGCTTTTCCTCCTTTTCAAGCATAGTGGTTATTTCTATCCAAGCTGTTTGCTCACTCTGTTTCTTATCTGTCTCCCCACACTGGAAGATAAGCTCAGGGAGGTGGAGGTTTCTACACTGGTTTCTTCAGTACTCTGATCTTACTGCCTGGAGCAGTGCCAATCTCTGAGTGGTGGTTCCACAGCCTCTCTCTTGTCTGTGGTCTCCGCCTCTTTCACTCTCTGTGGCTGCAAGTGTTCTGGTCCTACCTGGCACTTGATGAGCTTTCTCTCCTCCTTGGTCCCCTCAGCTGGTCTTTGTACAGAGCCAGTGTCGTCCCCTCCCCCCGCCCCTTCTCCTGACATACCACTCCTGTCTCCACAGTGCCTTTCCTCCAGCTCTCCCCAGCTCAGCTTCTGCCACAGCTGGCACAGGCCCACCTCACGAGCTGCAGCTTTTGTCGCCTTGAAAGGACTCTGTCTCAGCTTCGGGTCAGAGGGTCAGCCTTGTCTTCTCCTTTGCCACTTTTCTGCATTTTGCTTGGTCACTTGGGTTGATCTTACTTGCTTCTTCACACATTCCTAGCTAAATTAAAGGCCATTGGAGGGATTAGCAAGAAAATGAGCAGAAAGTCTGGGTGGGGACTGCTGAGCATTGGGGTGCCTAGGTGTCTCTGCTCCTGTGGCCTTCCTGTCGTGGACTTTGATTTTTCCTTCTCTGCTGTGGGGCTGTTCTCACTCTTCTTGCTGTGAGTTGCATATTGCTGTATGTCTCACTCCCTCACTGGAGTCTGTTCCCAGCCTTCATCTCCAGTGCAGTCTCGGGGTGGCTTGCTTTTCAGAATCTTGGGTCACAGTGGCCAAGGTGCTTGCCTGTTAAGCTTGTAATCACAGAAATGTTTGACCCCTCTGTAGACAGTTGCTGTTAAGTTCCAGTTTCTGGTAGAAGAACGGATAACTGACAAACTTACGTTCCAGGTGGCTCGTCCTTATCCCCAGTGTTTTCCTGTGACGGCGCGGGGCCTGTGTTGTTTGGCACATCTCCCCACTCTTGCAGGACGTGTCACACACGAGGAGCGCCACAGCCTTCCCAGATCATGCTGGGGTTGCAATTGCGCCTGCTCTTGCAGGGGGCTAGCTTGAGTGATCTGTGCCCAGGTGTCATCCACACTGGAGTAGCATTTTCTCTTTAGTGGTAGCTTGTCCCACAAGGTGTCCTCATGCACTTACAGTGAAGGGCTAACCTGGTTTTTCACAGGTTGAGCAGGTTAAGTGTAAATTTGAGGTGTCAGATAATAAAATTAATGACAGCAAAGAGCCTTTTGTACTCTTTTCATAGAATTGGCAGAAAGTCTATCAAAATCTGAGAAGTTTTAATCCCATTTGTCTCTCGCTCTCTCAAGACTTAAGAAATACGAGTTTTTTTTTTGTTTTTTTTTTAATTTTTTTTATTATTAATTCAACTGTGTGCATGTGCGTGTGTATGTGCGCGTGTGTGTGTGTCTGTGTATGTGTAGAACCACGGACGAATTCGCGAACCACCATGGACGCCTCCACCTCCTTCTGCCCCGGGATTCACACGCTCCGCCCTACCAGGACCAGAAGCGCAGGCCGCTCCCGCTTCCTCCTGGCATCTATACGTGGGATCTGGGATCCGAACTCAGGACCTTCCGCCTGCAAGGCAGAGGCTTAACCCCTGAGCCACCTCTCCAGCCCGAAATACGAATTTTTATTAGAGCGAAGGGCCTGGTAGCCAAGGGAATCATAGCTTAGCCTTAAGTTGGGAGAGCATTAGAATAGAAGAGAGAGTTTTCATAGCCTGCACTAGCCTGATGAGGTGCTGGAGGGCAGCAGGTGCAGCTGCAGCAGGAGAAAGGCGAAGGCCAGAAGCAGCTTTTTCCCGGCTGCCGGATGTGCCAGGATGTGCAGGGCTGGGGGCAGGGGGCTTCAGTTCTGTTTGTTTGTTGTCTTTGTTTACTGTTGTCATTTCTTTTTTTCCCCCTGTCTTGCATATGTATATCTGTGTGTGGTGCGTGTGTGCATGTGTGCATATTTTTGTATTTAGATGGGTACATGTGAGTGCACTTATATTTGGAGACCTGATGGTGGTGTTGGGAATCATCCTTCGATGATTGATGATCGTTCATGTCTACTATTTTGAGGTTGGGTCTCTAAGCCAGAATTCACCATAGGGCTAATCCGGCTAGCTAGCTTGCCATGGGGATTCCCAGACTCACTGTCTGGGGCTGGGGTTATAGCAACTGGCCACTCGAGTCTCTTCTGGCTTTTTATGTGGGTCAGGGAACGTCTCAGTGCCTTTGCTTGTACCGCTGAGCTATCCCCCAGCCCCTTTATTTATTTTAAAGTTGTCTTACACTGTTTTCATGGAAGCAGCAAGAAGAAAGGACGAGTGGCGTCTGATCCTGGCTGTGTCACACATTCGTCCTGCAGCTGGCGCACCTTGCTGACCCACGGTCTGGTTTACACCTGTAAGTCTGTCATCTCCCTCTTAGGAAGCTTCTGACATTGTGTTGTGTGTTTTTTTTTTGTTTTTTTTTTTTGTCTTAGAGATTGGCTCGTGGAGCGATTGGTCAACAGCCACACTGGATTTGAACCTGTGGCGCAGATGGAGGCTAGGTCTCAGTCATCTCGGCCCGAGTGAGAGCAGCCTCCTGTCCAAGATGGAGAAGAAGCGGAGAAAGAAATGAAGGGCTCTCCTTGGGCTAAGCCGGGGTGGCCATGGGACTGAACTTTTCTTCCCATTGGACGAGACTGTAGGATGGCTGACCAGTAAGGTCACACATTTTAGCCAGGACGAAAATTCACTTCTAATCAAGGAAGAAGCGTGTTACTTGGAATTTATGCGATTGCTTGATTATATTCATTGACGACCATGAAGCTCGTCAACATCTGGCTGCTTCTGCTGGTGGTTTTCCTCTGTGGGAAGAAACATCTGGGTGACAGGCTGGAAAAGAAATCTTTTGAAAAGGCCCCATGCCCTCGCTGTTCCCACCTGAGTTTCAAGGTGGAATTCTCTTCCACAGTTGTGGAGTACGGTAATGTTGCCATGTCACGTCTATTTCACGTCTATTGAGTTCATGCTTGACAGCAGTGTTAGCTTCTGCCATCGTCTTCAAGCTCCACATAAGCTTCAGGCTTCTCTCCTGCTTTCTGCAGTAGTTTCAAATGGGATCGGTGCATGCTAGGAGGGTGCAAATCTTTGCCCAAGTTCATTTTACTGGTAGAGTTACCTCATGTGATTCCTTGGAGCAGATGCCATTTTATCTGGGCAGGGTGGTGATATGCCCAATTGACGTGCTGAAGCTCTAGTGGCAGATGATGCTGGCAGAGCCCCTTATCCAGTGTCACCTGCTCCAGCATTTGCTTTTTGCCTCAGTAAAGTGACACAAACTCAGCATTCCGTTCTCTGAATCTCCTATTTAAAAGTCCACATTTCTTTACTGTAGGTTAAACTTTTACATATACTTGTTTTATTTAAAAATATTGAAGCTCTGCAGGTTCTTGCCCAGGGCTTTTGAACTAGCCCTCTTTCTGTTATTGTGGACTTTAAGATGCACAAATCTTTTAACAGTGAAGGTTCAGATTACATATGCCGTGTGTTACGTTTATGTAAATTCTGATTTTTATTTGTGGCATTGATTTCAGAATATATTGTGGCTTTCAATGGATACTTTACAGCCAAAGCTAGAAATTCATTTATTTCAAGCGCTCTGAAGAGCAGTGAAGTAGACAACTGGAGAATTCTACCTCGGAACAATCCGTCCAGTGACTACCCTAGTGATTTTGAGGTGATCCAGATAAAAGAGAAGCAGAAAGCCGGGCTGCTCACTCTTGAGGACCACCCAAACATCAAGCGGGTGACACCCCAGCGGAAAGTCTTTCGTTCCTTGAAGTATGCCGAGTGTGAGTATTGGTCCTCATTCTGACGGAGGTGAAGTCAGATCCAGGTTCTTCTCTCCCTTCCTCTGGTCAGCGCTTTCCTAACAGGCACAGACTTTGTGCTGTCGTGGTAGGAACTTGAGTGTCTGCAGTGGAGGGTGATGCTGACCTGTATTTCTTTCAGAAATGATTTCCATCTGGGTTCATCTTGGAGCTGTTGGACTTGGGTCTGCCAAGTGGAAAGCTTTGTCTTGTTTCTTCTTTTTCTTTGTAAAGACAGAACCTTGCTTTGTAGCTCAAGCTGGCTTTGAATCGAGGCAATTCTCCTGCCTTAGCCTCCCAAGTGCTGGGCATACAGGGACACTCACCACACCCACCCTGAGAAGCCCATGTCTTCTTTACTCTCATTTGACTCCTTAGAGCATAGGTTTTCATTTTTACAGCACTCTAAGGAGCATCATCTCTTTGGGGTTCATTTTGTTTGTCCTGCGTCCCTGCTGTAACCAACCTCAGACGGGCATGGTAGCACTTCCATGTCATCTGTGGGCTTTGACTGGCCTGCAGGTTGAGCAGAAGGAGTTGCTCATTTTCAGAGGCCCAGGCTTGCTTACAGTGGCCTGCGTAGGGTAGAGCCCACCTCGAGTGAGCTGCCTGCCTCCATGATCACTCCCAGGGGAAAAGTTCCTCAAAACAGGCCAGCATCACTAGCTTAACTCTTGCTGGTCGTCCTTGTGTTGGAGGGAGAAGAACGTTGTGTTCTCCCCACTTTGTTCATCACATTCTTGGCCTAAGAGCCTCGGAGGTTTCACTGCGTTCTGGAAAAAACTTGTCCACATAGTGCAGCAAGCCAGGCAGCTGTAGACTTTTACTAGATTTATTGAGAATTTAATCTGCTACTCCAGATGTTTTGTGTTATTTTCTCCTTAAAGAGCAGTAGTGCACGAAGGAACTCAGAAAAGCCAAACTGAACCTGATGGAGCTAGCCAAGTATGTACATTTTGCCATTTTACTTGACTTCTTGTTTATTTTGCGTTTTTCATCTTAAAGTGCTTGAGAATGTTTTAGGAGATGTGGTGTTGGATAATTTTAGCCCTCGAACCCTAGATCAACCTGGTGGGGTTCTTTCTGTACCACCTGTCTGGCATTGTCACTTGCTGTGCCTGACACCCCAGAAGGAAACATCTTCTACTTGAGTGGGAAGCTACTTTTCACCTTTAAGCTTGACATGTAGATGCTGATGGTGATTGTTTTGGCCCCTATGGAGCGCAGGAGGTTTGGCTGAAGTCTGTCTTGCTCTGGATCCCACCATGAGCTTCTGTTTTCCAGGACCACACCTATTGAAGATCCATTTATATGTTACTTCAGGTGTCTGTGGTGTCCATTTGAAAGCTTCTCCACAAGCTAGTTATCCTAGTTCTCAGTGTTCACTTACAGGACCTGGCTCGTTTGGTTTTTCCTAAATGCTCTGCTTTGTTTAAGATCAAGCAGAGCAGACTCCTCCCTTATAATCCTTGATCTAAGCCAGCCTGCCTGCCTGCCTGTCTTTCTTCCTCCTTTTCTTCCTCCCTTCCTTCCCTCCTTCTCTCCCTTCCTGTCTACCTTCATCCCGTGGACACGACACATGGATGGGTGTACGTACGTGAATGCATTTGAGTGTGTGTGCCTGTGGAAGTCCAGGGATCGGGAATTACCCTCAAAGACTCTTCCATTGTATTGTTGTAAGCCTGGATCTTTACCCAGAGCATGCCATTAGGACCAGTCTGCCTAGCCTGCTTGCTCTGGGGAGTCCTAGGCTCTTCCTTTCAAGGCTAGAATCACAGGTAAGCTGCCACACCCACTAGGCATTTTTATGTGGGATCTGAGGATCTGAATGCAGGTCCTTTTGCTCCAAAGGTGAAGGCATTAACCACTGAGCTGTCCGGTCCCTAAGTGTTCTTAATCGGTCCCTCCTTTTTGTCCCTATAGTTGACTTAGACACAGGAAGCTCAGTGCAGAGTGACTTCAGTTGGCCTTCAAACGATTTCTCCATGGGACTGACATTAGCATCTGTTTTCCAGCCCTCATGTATGGCCAGGCCAGCCTGGAAGGTCAATGGGAGTAGTTACTTTAGAACCAGAATTGTAGTATAGTGTAGGGTTGTTTTTAAAGCTTACTTTGAGGTGTGATCTGTTGGGAAATTGGAGTAGGTAAGAGTCAACACACAGTTTTAAAGGGTCCTGTCAGTGTTGGGCCAGTGGGGTAAATGCAATGCTCTATTGATGGCCAGATCTTCAAACTGTTTCCTCTTTTAAGCAATGCTTCATGATTACAGTTGTGTCCAGTCCTCCCGCACTGAACCAGGACCTCAAGCTGGCCTTTGCTGCTTGTTAATGGCAGCTTTGCCTTGAAATGTAGTGTTTTTCCTGATTTTCAACCTTTTCTTCTATCTAGCTGACCCTGCCATGCCCTGTAACGAAACCCGGTGGAGCCAGAAGTGGCAGTCATCTCGCCCCCTGCGGAGAGCCAGTCTATCCCTGGGCTCTGGCTTCTGGCATGCCACAGGAAGGCATTCAAGTAGACGGTTGCTGAGGGCCATTCCTCGCCAGGTCGCCCAGACACTGCAGGCAGATGTGCTGTGGCAGATGGGGTATACAGGTGCGTGTCAAAACCAGGAGCAACCTGGCGTCCAGGGAGGCCATCATGGGTTCCCCGACACAATGGCCTTGTTCCCTCTCCTGTCCTTGCACACTGTGTTGGACAGTCTGCTGTCCCTGTGTCTGCTTCCTCCTGTGCACTGGCTCTGTTGACTTCTCACAAGTGTGTCTTATTTTCTGTTACCATTTAAGAGGGGTACGTTAGAGTAGTTCCTGTCAGCATGTATGCAGACTAGCAGAACTCACAGTCCTAGCTGCTTTCCTACTTTCAGAGGAAAAAATTTACCTGGATTTGGGCAGTTGCATAAAAGTAGAGTTTGCAGACTCAGTGACTGTCTTTCCCAGAATCATTTGTTTTAGAACAGGAAACTGTTACAGACCAGTGGGATGTTTCTTTTTTCTTGCTCGTTCATCACAGTCAGATAGCCATTTGCAGTAGCATAAGAACTTTTACCTTGACTTAAATATGAACCAGAGTCTCACGTGCCTGGCTGCTGCTGTTGGAAGCCAGCTGTCTCTTCTGAATGCCTACACCCATCATGTGTGCCTGGCATTTTTAGCTGCCAACCAACAGGTAGATTGACAGTTTAAGGGACTTTCACTTGCTGAGCCATCTATCTCACTGGCTTTGTGCATGGATTTTTAAAAAGGTGACGAGGTGTCCCTAGGCAGCAAATGCAGTATGGCATTGCACAAGTTCGATGTTGGATGCCTCAGCGGCTGGTGTTTTCTAAACTCCTATCCAGAGTCCAGACTTATTAGCATAGAACATGCTGGAGTGGTTTTCCATAAACTGCGCCTAGCCCTGTGTGTCGTTCACAGTCTCTCTACACTTTATAGAGAGTGTTGTAGTTCATGACACAGCCTTGAAGGATGTGTCATACAGACAGAAATCCAGACAGTCAATGGCTTCCAATGTCATCGTGTGTTTTCTGTTTTTGGAATAAGGTGCTAGTGTCAGGGTTGCTGTATTTGATACCGGGCTGAGCGAGAAGCACCCCCACTTCAAGAATGTGAAGGAGAGAACCAATTGGACCAATGAGCGGACCCTGGACGACGGTAGGTCCCAGGGAGAGTGAGAACGAATGGAGTACATGGCCCAGAAAGTCACTGCCCCCAGGTGGTTTTGTACTGACCATCCATAGTCTGCCCAGTAGTTTCTTAGACAAACCTGGGTGTGCATTTTGTTGGGACAGAAGCTTTACTGAAGAGCTCAGTGTGAGAAATAGAGGTTGGAAGAGAAGGGATACCTGCAGAAAAGAGGTGTCCGGGGAGTCCCCCCTGAAGGAGAGGACCAGCCTCGTCAGGCAGAGGTTGCAGAGTCAGCAGAGGCTCTGGGCTGTGTTCAAGGCACACGCACACTCGTTGTCTCCAGTGTTGTGCCAGGGCTTGTGTCCTCAGCTGTTCTCACTAGACTTCTTTCTCCTTGTGGGTATAGGGCTGGGCCATGGCACTTTCGTGGCAGGTGTGATTGCCAGCATGAGGGAATGCCAAGGATTTGCTCCAGATGCAGAACTTCATATCTTCAGGGTCTTTACGAACAATCAGGTAGGCAACTGAGGGCCCTTGAAATTTGTAAGGAATTGATACTGAGTCATAAAAGTAGATGCTCCAGAGCATAAATAGCCATTTACAAGCAGCACAGTTAGTACCTGCTGTGTGATCCTGCCTGGCTCTGTCCTTTTCCCATTACCCTTTTCATCACCTACCTTATTCTGAAGACCTTGCTCCCAGGCCTCTATTTCCAGTGATTCCTGTGTTCTGTGTTTAGCTTTACCTCTGGCTACCAAGTCAGAGGTGTGCCTCATGGACTAGTGGCTTCTCATGTTCAATTCTTGCTGCTGGAGGGTGGGGTTATGTCACTTCTGTCCTCCAGCTCCTGGGGTGTGTTGGCCACTGAATTCACAAGCTGTGTTTCCTTCATCTGGAAACACGAGCATGAGGTAACGCCATGGTGTGTGCATCTCTGAGGTTAACTGAGCGCTCCAGAGCATCAGTGACATCAGTGAGGGCAGCCTGACCACAGCCAGTGGATTGGCAGCTTACTGCCTGCCTCTCTGCAGGTTGCCTTCCATGTTTTTCAGCTTCTCTCAGGATTTCATTTACATACACAAGTGGTTTCACTTTGAACAGCAGTTCCTTAGCATCATGCTATTTCTTTCCCCACTGTAGGCTTTGTTTTGCTTTACTTGTTTTAGTTTTTATTTTAAAAATTTGGAAACACCAGGAATGGGGGGGAGGGGCACTGGGAGAAAGGGGGGGAGGAAGAGGAAAAGGGAAGAGGGAACAAGGAAATCCAGGGAGGGGTGGAGGGAGGTAGGGGAATGGGATACCTATCAAGTTTGTATGAGTGGAAAAAATTTTTTTAAAAATTAAAATAATAAAAAAAATTGGAAATTCTGTCTCACTCCATATTTCAGACTGGGCTGGAACTCACTATGTAGCCCAAGCTGGCTTTGAGCTCATAATTCTCCAATCTCATCTTCACAAGTGCTGGGATTACAGTTGTGAGCCACCAGTCTGGCTGAATTAGTGTTATTAAAAGCTGGACAGTGCCCTCCAAAGTCATGCGACTCACACAAGGAGAGCAGGAGCTGAGTACTGATGCCGTGATGCTGTGACTGCTGCTGCTGGCCCTTCAGCAACAAGCAGAACTCATGGGAAGCTCATCTCTAGTGGTAGCTTGGGTTGGATCCTTGAGAGCAGCAGTGGGGACGCAAGTGTACTAGAGCACAGAGAAGTTAGGGTGTGGCCTTCTGCGGGTGCAGCCCGAGGACTTAAAACTTATGCTGTATGTTTATGTTATATAGTGTTGTTTTTACTTGGGATCCCTTTCTGATTTAGTTTAAAGCAGTATTGAGAGAAACGCGCCATGTTTTGAAGATTGTACTTTGCCCTTAGAAACAAAAGTTCTCATAGCTTTTTTAGACTTTGCGGACATTCTCAGAGGGCTTTTTGCCTTTGGCTAGGTGTCTTACACATCTTGGTTTTTGGACGCGTTCAACTATGCCATCTTAAAGAAGATCGATGTGCTAAACCTCAGCATTGGTGGCCCTGACTTCATGGATCATCCCTTTGTTGACAAGGTTGGTTGGTTGAGTTGCTGCAGAGGGGCATGGTGTTGGAGGAAAGCTACTGCTGTGCTGTGGCTTCCAGCTACTAGCTTCTCACCTCGATTGCTAGATGGATAAAGACCTGACCTCGGACACTGGATCCCAGACTATGGGCTGGAGGCCCCCGGAGGAGCTCTGGCACCTGCCCGTTGGGCGCTTTCCTGCCTTAACCTGCACTTTGTGCCTGAGCCTGGGCACTATGCCACTGTGCTGCTCTACCAGTTCTGTGCTCAGGGTCCTGTCCCCTCTGCGTCACATGTGCCCATCCAGTGCTAGCCAGTGCTGCTGTGAGCTTTTCTTTGCTAGGAGTATTTGAGAAGGCACAGAGTTTTAGAGGCAGTGACAAGTTGATTGTTCAGTGGTATGTGCTCATTAACTTAGCATTTCTGGTTTTGTAGGTGTGGGAATTAACAGCTAATAATGTGATCATGGTTTCTGCTATTGGCAACGATGGGCCTCTTTATGGGTAAGTACCCCACATGGTAGCAAAGGATGCTCTTTCCCTCAACATAATTGAAAAATTGTCCTTAGTGTATATCTATGTATGTGTTCTTGTTTATATCTGTCCAGAACTTTGAATTGTTTAAAAACATAGAATGCATAATGGACCTCCAGGCCCTCACAACTTGCTTCAGTAATTTGTCAGTGCAAAACAATTTGCTGTTACTTTTCTTTTAATTTTGCTGTTATTCAGAGGCCTGGAATTTTTATTCTAGCTGCTCTTCCTTTAAAAAAAAATCATGGTGGGGCTGGGGAGATGGCTCTGTATGGGAACCCTTGCCATGCAATGGGAGAACCTGAGTTGAGATCCTCACTATTCATGTAGAAAGCCAGGTGTGATTGTGTGTACCTGTAGCCCTAGCACTTTGGGGTAGGTTCAGAGATGGGGATCCCTGGGCTTGCTGACCAGCTAGTTTAACCAATTAATGAACCCTATCACAAAAAATAAGGTGGACAACCAAGAGAGATAGCTCAGTGGGTAAGGTGTGTACTCTGAAACCTGGCAACCTGTGTTTAAGAAAGACACCTGATAGCAACCTCTCCACACATACATGTATGCATAGGCTCCTGCACACATGTGCTCACACATATTGACATAACTTACATGCATATACTCCCCAACACACAAACACACCAATCTGGAAGTGGGCATGTGGCACACACTTGTAATCCTAGTACTTGGGAGATAGAGGCAGGAAGATCAAGAGTTCAAGGCCAGCCTGGGCTACAAAATGGTAGGAGCAGATAGATCTGATACTGTCAAGACACATTGTGTGTACAAGTATAGTAAGCTAACAGGGAATTGGAGGTGCTTGGTTTTCTAGGAAAGAGTAGGTGCAAACACTGTCCAACTCCTATGAGGGAGGAGGTGCTGGGGCCCTGGCAGGGACATAGATGGTGCCTTAGAGGCTGACATTCAGTGGGTAGAGCAACAAAAAACAGTCGGAGTGCGTGCTGTGCTGGTTGTTCTGAACCATTCCCCACTTACATGATCCTGAAAGCATTTGTCTGGCTTGAGATCTCTTTATCTAAAGCTCTGATTTTTATTCTTCAGGTAACATTAATAAATTATCTCTGTGCTGAAGTACTTCTAGAGTAGGTCTGTTATCCTCAATCACAGAGTACCCAGAATAGATGCAATTTAGCATTGGGACAAAGGGCTTGTGGTCATTATAAAGAGAACATGGCAGAGGATGTGCTCCATGTGCCATTGTATGGGAGACACCACTGTGCAGTATTTATCACATCTGTCTGGGACGACCTGGGAGCATTTGCTTTGGGAAGACAGGCTAAGATGGAGCACATGTGACGTACCCAGCCACAGCATGGAGGGAAGTTGGTGATTCTGTAGGTCAGAAGACATGAGTGTCCACAGTCTGTGATGGTAGCCTCCTTGAGAACGCCATCCCTTGTGAGTCCACAGTTCTAAATGTGTGGCCTCAGCACTGGGCGTAGTGTTCTATAAACACATGGCCCAAACGTCCCTAACTAAAACCTTCTGCGGATAACAGTTCTTGAAAGATCAGATGTCAGCTTGTCTTGTGGTCCCTTTCCATGGTCCTCTTGTTGACTTTCCTTTGGTTCAGAGTCACACAAGTGGCTAATGTCCTAGCCTTTCTTACGCCTTCAGTCTTTTTTATCCTGACTTTTAAAGAATGGGTAGGAGTGGAGCCAGAATGCGATGTGGCCTGTCCTGGGATGTGGGCCTGCTCGGGTGGTATTTTACAGGGGATGCTAGCCACAGAGGGCACTATGGAGACGAGAGACACACCCTGACTTCTCACTGCTGTTCTTTATTTGTCTGCATTTTTTCTGCTCACACAGACAGACATTGAGCAGTTTATATTCAGATTTCTAATAGGTAAATTCCCATCTTCTTGATTTTCAATCTTTGTTATCATCTGGAATTGGCAAACTTTCCTGAAAAGCAACAGAGAATAAGAGTCTTAGGCTTTGTGGATGTAGAATCTGTGCTGCTGCAGCTCAGCTCCGCTCTTGTGGTGTGAAAGCTGTCATGGTGATTGATTGCTGGCCGTGATCCTGTTTACAAAAACGGGTTGCGCTTCATCTTACCCATGGACACAGTATGCCAATTTTGGCCAGGTCTTGTGGCTTGCCTTGGCCCATGAGCATCCTCTTCATCTTCATGTCTGTCTGCATGTGCTTTCCTGTGACTACATCACACACCTGTTGCCTTCCTGAAACTGACCTTGGTGAGCGGTCACTCTAACACGGATAGTTTCTAACTGAAGAGGCGTGAATTTACAGTGTAGGAAGAGGAAAACCTCCAGGGGAAGGCTACATCTTCATTCGTCTGCTAGACATTTGCACTGTCTCTTGTAGCAGTGACAAAAGGCATGTGATCCATACTGTGTCCTAGCCGGTGGCATTCTCTGGAAACGAGGAGGTGGGCACCCTTCTTATTCCTCACTGGGAGCTGTATGTCCTGCACCTTTGTTTCCCTGAGACAGACACAAGCATGTCTGCAGTTACAGTCACCCCCCTTTCAGTGCCTAAGGTTAATTTTCTGTTTCTCGATCCAGCTCTCTAGACATCTCCCTGATTTTTCAAAGGTTGAAAACAGTCTGAGTCTTACAGGATTGACAGGTTAAGGGGAGGCTGACTTCAGCAGGAGGTTCTGCTGGCTGTTTCTTTTAACTCTGTCCCTAGAGTTCATGGGAATGTGCAGGCTTCCAGCATCAGCCAACAGAAAGTCTCTGTGCTGACTGGCATAGTAGAACCAGTGCTGACTTGGTGTGGTTTGAAGTCTCTGGTTGAAAGCACATGCTGTAGAATCATGGTACTCATATTTCTTACCGAGTCACTGGGTGTCAGTTGTAGTTACTGAATTACTGTCAGTTTTTTTAATAGTGGAACCTTCCTATGTAAAGCTTAATGATGCTCACAGCTGTTTCCTACTTTTTTTTTTTTATTTTTTTTTCTGTTTCCTGCTTTTATGTCACTTCATCTCAGTTTTGTAATTTCAACCTTTGTCATTACTTAATTCATTGTAGCTTCTGTGCAGACCCCCAAGGCCCAGGAGAATGGCTAGTTCTTCCTGACCCATGTCTCATCGTGGTTCTCAAGACTTCACAGTAGTGGTAGTTGTGCTGTGTTCTTCAAAGAGGGGGGAATACTGTAAGAGGTCTGCCTGGGTGCTGGGTGTGGGGTCTTCCCAGGTAGTGTGCAGTATGGTGGCAGCATGAACACACTTGGAACATCTCAAGCGTGAGGATGATGAGTAGATGAGGAGCTGCGGTGTGTCCTGTAGAAGTCCAGGCTAGAGAGACCAAGGGAACCTCAAGTAGTGTCCACCCCGTATGTGAGGTAGCAGAGAGGGAAGGATGAAGGGGTCTCATTGAGGGCGCAGTGAGGAGGTGTGGGGTCCGAGGCATATCACACACGGCCCCAAGGCTCCGGTCTTACAGAACCTAAGGAGTAGCCTTGGGGTTTTTCTGAGGTGCTTGTCTTTGTTTGAGTTAATGTTTTAAATCACTCCTCCCCTTTTTTCCTTTTGTGTGTCTCAATTTAGCACTCTGAATAACCCTGCTGATCAGATGGATGTGATTGGAGTGGGTGGCATTGACTTTGAAGATAACATCGCCCGCTTTTCTTCCAGGGGAATGACTACCTGGGTATGCTTTTCTTTATTAGTCCCATGTGACTCATGCAGCCCTTGTTCAGGAGCCATGGCATGTACTTGTCAGCGCGCAGATTAAAAAGTAGCCAGGGCTACGGTTGTGTGCCCCTCATGAGGACAAGAAATCAGGCTTCTTTGATGTTGGCCACCTTACTCCGACAAGTGGAGCCATCATGAGGGTCTGGGGTCGGTTCTGAGTGTTCCCAGTTCTGTTGCTGCTTACTTCCGGCAGCTCACTGTGAGATAAGGTGGACTCCAGCGCCGTGTCCTAAGAGAAGGAAGCTGGAGGCTCTCCATGAGCACACTGAGGAGACGGAGCTTATGTGCCAGGCCCTGGGCTCCACGTGAACAGCTTGACGTCAGCTCTACTGATGGGGAATCAGTTGCCTTCAGTTCAAAATCAGCGGGATTCTGATAGTTCAGCTGCTTGGTTTGGTTATGCAGCCAGTTCACCTCCTTAACCCCAAAGTTTGATTCAAAAGAAGATGCTCTTAAAGACCCACACTTCGGGTGATTTAACCTTTGAGGGTGCTGGTGCAGCACCGCCCTGGTGTTCTCGTGGGTCGCACACGCTCACTGACATGCACTCGGCTTCACAGGTGTCAAGAAGACCTTGGAAATATTCTCAGTTTTCCTGGGAGCACATGGTCCTTACCTGTCCTGTGGCACTTTATACCAGTCTTCAATGCCAGCCTCAGTACCATGACAGTGGGGGGCTCCCAGATGCCCCTCCATTAGCTGCCAGGGGAGCTGACCCATTGTCTTGACACCGTGGTCTGCTGGACCCCACTTTGATCCAGACCTGCACTGGGCTGTGTCCCCTTGGTGCTCCTCAGCACCTCCTTTGTGCTGCCAGGGAACAGCGAGCAGTGACCTGTGGGCATCAGTCTGTAGCTGCTGTGCAGCAGCACTCACCAAACCAGTGTGTGCTCATGTCCTGGGCCTTCATCGGGTGGCTTCCAGGGGCATCTGGAACATGCTCGTGAGTTTCATGCAGAGCTGTGTCTGGCAGTGTCTTCTCATGGTGCCTGGGAATGGCTCTTTGCTCCTTGTCATTTCAGTGGGGTCCTTTTTCTCAGTAGAATATAAAGTCTCGACCAGGCATCCCAGCACTGAGGACATTGAGGCCAGAGGACCACAGGTTCCAGGATAGCCTGGGCTACCTAACAAGACCTTGTGTAGAGAGACTGGGGAGGGAGAGGAGGAAGAGAGAACGTGCAACCTGCTGGGTCTCTCGGGGACTGATCTTCAGAAGCTGGAGGGTGCTTTGACAGTGTCCACCCAGGGTCAGGTGTGTACGGTGACTGCATCACATCCAAGGGTTTATTTCCTTTTGAGACCGCCAGTTATAATCATAATACTATTTTTTCCTTATTAAGGGTCTTTCCTCTTGATTTTCAATTTTAATTTTTCATTTTTTCTCACATTTCTTACTTTCAAAATTATCTGGAGATAAGTTTCCCATTTGCCTCTTAGTGTAATACGTTAGTGCCTAGTATCTGTTCTTAACAATGTTAAAATGGTATTAGCAAAATTAATTTTTATCGCCTTTCCACCTTGCTGTTTTACTGCTTTAAAGACACACTAAAAATGATTTCGCTCACTACATTCTCATTAAGGCTTACATTTGATTTGCAGTGTATTTCAGACTCAAACCAGCACCTTCAGATGACAGTTTAAGTCTGTTCTGGTTTTACCTGTGTGTAGCCCTTGGTGGGCCACATGAGTGGTGAGACACCAAGCCATCCTTGTTTGTAGGAACTACCAGGAGGCTACGGTCGCGTGAAGCCCGACATTGTCACCTACGGTGCTGGAGTGCGGGGCTCTGGTGTGAAAGGGGGCTGCCGGGCACTGTCAGGGACGAGCGTTGCCTCTCCGGTGGTTGCTGGCGCTGTCACCTTGTTAGTGAGGTACGTACTGCGCTTGCCACGCGGCCAGCCTGCCTCACCTCTGCTCCATCACTGCTCAGGCAAGGTGGGGTCCCCTCTCTTGGGTAAGCTATGTGCCAGCATCTGTGAGCTGGAGTGCTGGACAGGACAAACAGCTTAACCCTCCTGTGCTGGGAATGCCTTCGTGTGCTGGGCCCCTGCCACGTCCTCCAGCGTGCGTGGCAGGCAGGGAGCAGAGACTGTGCAGTTGCCCCTTTCCTATCCCTCCCTTGTAGGTTACAAGTACATTCTTGAAAATGCTGACCCGCCCAGAACATGAATGTGTCTACCAGAAGTGTTGCCACCCTCAGCTCCCTTCATGGCAGAGTGAACTCTAGGTGGGGAGGAGGAGGCAGAAAGGGAAGGAGGGAGGGCAGCCTCACGCTTGCCGGACTCAAGCGTTCGTATCTGCCAGGTAGATCATTTGTCGAAGGCCCTGATGCTGTGGGTTCTAGAAACAGAAGACATTGGTCCCTCTGTGTGACTGCAGGCAGGAAGCGAGACTTCCCTTCTCTCAGCACAGGCCAGCCACTTCAGCACTAAGACGCCTTCACTTCCCTCCTGCCAGATAAAAATGGCACTGCCCTGCTTAGGAATGCTTGCGCTTGACAGTAGCCCAGGGTAGATGCTGAACAACTGGAAGTGGAAGCTAACCTTTGGTTTGCTTTGTAGGCAGGAAGCAAGGAAGGCTGTTGACCTATAGCTTCCAGCAGTGCTTTCATTCACTATTGAGAATGACTCCTGTTGTGCCAGCTTCTGCCCATTAAGAAAGCTTGTCTCAGCCCCAAGACCAGCTTCTAGCATGCATACTTATTCAGGGACCTAATTAGAGTATGTTTTTCCTTTTCTGCCCCCCCCTCAGTGCAGAAACAGAAGTCTCTATATATGATACACAGATTACAAAAATGGCCGTTTCAGAACTAGTGTTGGCCAAGTTCCTGGCCGGGTAGGGGTTAGTTTGCTTAGATGCTTCGATATTAGTTTGTTATGATAATGAAATGAGTGGTGGGCTCATCTTTGCATCCACCAGTTTGATTCATGCCACACAGGCTTCCAAACTTCACCCAAAGAGATGGGGCTAGCTTTGGAGACTGTGGTCTTCCCTCAACCAAATGTATCCTGCCCACCCTGCACTGGATCCCTCTCTCCCAGATGTCCCTTCCCCCAGGGTCTCCTGTACTCCGTTGATGTTCTTGCTTCCTAAAGCCTACGTAATCGCTTTATTCAGATGATCAGAAGATTATATCATCATTCATGAATTTTGTACAGATAGGTGTGAGGCCACAAGTCACTGCCGAGAAAAACCTTTGCAGAAGGTTACTGGTCAGTCACATTTTGTATGAAGAATGTGTGTTCTCATCTGGCATGGGCTCTACCCAGAAGGTCTTGCTAGATGTGAAATAAAATGTTGGCCCTTTTGCAGGATGAACATCATCTGGTCTTCATTCTTACAGTGAGAGGAAATGAATAAACACTTGATTTCCTCTGCAGCACAGTTCAGAATCGAGAGCTGGTAAACCCTGCCAGCATGAAGCAGGCCCTGATCGCATCGGCCCGGAGGCTTCCGGGTGTCAACATGTTTGAGCAAGGCCACGGCAAGCTGGATCTGCTCCGCGCCTACCAGATCCTCAACAGCTACAGACCACAGGCCAGGTTGGTGTGCACTGTCCTTGCCCCTTTCTCTTCTCTGGGCCCTGGGGGGGGCACAAAGCACCTGTGGTCACTAGGCACTCTGGGCCTAGTTGTAGCATCATGTTGCTGCTGCCAGGACACTGCATCTCCTGAAGACTCAGGTTTCCTATTCTTTCATTGACTTAAACTTTTGAAATAATCTTAGGTTTACAGAAATTTTGCAAAAATAGTTTTCTCACATATTGTTTGCCCAGCTTTTCCCTAAGGATGACCCTTAACTGACTGGATACAGCTGCGGACACTCACACTACTGCACATATGGCCAGTTCAGCCTCTTGTGTTCTGTGAGGAATTCAGCCATGTTACGTTTTGTCTCCTTGATCTCCTTCAGCCTCACAGTTTTTATCTGTCTTCACTGTTACGATCTGACTCTTGGAACGTACAACTTCCTGATCAGTGTCTTATCATGTGGGTTTATGTCCAGTTTTCTCATGACTGTCTCGAGGTCGTTTTTCAGCAGCACTCTTTCTCACTTTTTATTTTGAGATGATTTTACGTTTATGCCCAAATTTTAAAATAGGATCTGTGAACCCCGAAGTCCTTCTTCGAATTTCCCTAACATCAACATCTTGTTTATGCTCTTTAAAAAAATAATTGATTTTTTTTATATGTGTCTATATATGTATATGCATACATACTGGGGGCATGGGTGGATCGATGTCATTTGCTGGCTTCTGCCATGTAGATGTCAGGGCTCGAACTCAGACTGTCGAGCCTAGAACCATCACGCCAACCTAATGTTGCATCTTAAGGAGTTGGTGGCATGAGCTACTCAACCTAGTCTCACCAGACGGTTCCGTAAACAGGTCTGCAATTTGCCTGCCTCCCATACATCTTCTGGTCCAATATCCTATGTGATATTTCTGTCTCATATCTTTTGTCTCCTCTAACTAGCATATGTACTCAGTCTGTCTTGGGCTTTCTGTGCCAATCCACTGCTCTGCCTGTAAACCAGTGCCCTACTGTGGATACTAAAGCTTTATAACTTGCTTTAGTACATGGTGGGCTGATTCCTACCAGTTGACTCCTTATTCTTGAATGTTTCATTCATGTGGGTTTTTATCATACCTTCTTACATTCCATAAAAAAGCTTGTGGGGGGCTGGAGAGGTGGCTCAGGGGTTAAGCCTCCGCCTTGCAGGCGGAAGGTCCCGAGTTCGGATCCCAGATCCCACGTATAGACACCAGGCGGAAGCGGGGGCGGCCTGCGTTTCCGGTCCTGGTAGGGCGGAGCCTGTGAATCCCGGGGCAGAAGGAGGAGGAGGCGTCCATGGTGGTTCGCGAATTCGTCCGTGGTTCTACACATACACAGACACACAGACACACACACACACACACACACACACACACAGACGCGCGCACGCACATACACACGCATATGCACAGTTGAATAAATAATAATAAAAAAAAATTTAAAAAAAAAAGCTTGTGGGCTTTTTTTGGTTAGATTACAGGTTTGAGTAGTTGAAGAGGAGCAGTCCTTTGGTGCAGATTACTTTGCAGGAGCAGAGAGTGCATCTGCTTGCATGAGGGCATGTGTCCACTTGCATGAAGGTTTTAAATACCCCAGGAGACTTCAGGGTTGGCTATCTGTGGGTTGAATCTTTTTATCGTTGTTACAAACGAGTTTTCTCTTTTATTATATTCTCTAGCTGGTGGCGTTTTCTACCCTTTTATTTCCTGCTATCTTGTTAGTTGTTTGGTTCAGTTCTTTGGGTTCTAATGTTTCCCAGGTAACTGACATGGTATGTAACTAAAAGTAAAGCTGTTTCTGTCTTTTGTACCAGTTCTTAAGCCTCTGTTGACCTCTTCTGTCTAGTGGATTGGTTAGTTTCTTGTGATGCTGAGTAACCATGGAAACACCAGGCACCTGTGCTATTCCTGATTTCATTTCTCTGTTAGATACTAACCTGACACTGCTCTGTGCACCAGTGTGGCAGCAGTGCCATGTGGCACATCATGCAGTACTAGCTGCTTTCTGGTGTTTTCCTCAGGAGTTTACTGTGAGTTGTGCTGGGCTTTTCAGCTTGGAGATATCACAGTTTAGATTTCTTGCCATGATATAGTGTTAATGGCTTTCCCCATAATGAACCAGACTTAACATCTCTGAACTAGACACACATTGTCAGTATTTATTTGTTTGTTTGTTTTTGTGTTTGTGTCTCTCTCTATGTGTAAGAGGGCACTATGTGTACCTGTGGAGGCCCAAGGGAGACTTCAGAAATCACCCTGGATTGCACTACCTCCTTTTTGCTTTGCTCTGGCGTTTCCCTGGCTCTGCCTAGTAGAGTCAGCAGTACAGGCCACTGCCATTTCTGCCCAACGTTTTTATGTGGTATCCAGGATCTGAACTCAGGACTTTGTGCTTGTGAGGCATAGGCTTAACCACTGAGCCATCTCTCTAGCCTGGTCTGTTCTTTCCTAATATGCTATTGAATTCTGTTTGTTGGCAATGATTTCTTTATTTGATACATTCTAGTTGGATTAAACTACTTACAGAGCACAGATTTTGGCCGACTCACAGTTCCAGCCACAAGGCCAGTCACTTGGTATTTTTGAAACTAGGTGGAATCTATAAATGGCGAAATAATGACACCTGTTGATTGTAACTGCTCATGAAAGTTCAGGCGTCCCTAACAGTGTGTTGGGAGAATGGGGAGGTAGTTTTTTGCCCAGCAAGTACTTGCCATATAAGTGGCACAAGGACCCAGGTTCAATCCCAAGAATCTGCATTAAAGCCAGGAGTGGAGGTGAGCACTTGTAATCCCTGCTCCGGGGAGATGGAAGCAGGCAGGTCCCTGGAGTTTGCTGGCCGGCCAGCCATCCTCGAGGAGTCAGCAAGCCCCAGGTCCCTGGGAGAGACTGTGTCTCAACAAACAAGGCTGTCTGGAGGGACAACGCGGAGATTGACTTCTGGCATCCACACACACTCAGAGAAGTTAGACTTCTGTGTAGTGAGTGATTCTGCTGACTCAGATAAATCTTGCTTATAATGGACTCATCGCAAGTACTTCTTGTGTAGTTGATGTTGAAGACAGGCCAGTGACCCTCAGTGTGATGAGGTGCAGAACCAAATCCCATGTGCCCTGCACACAGGCACAGCTTGGCAGGCAAGTTTGACTGCCCCCGACATCCCAGGGGAGTCTACTGAGTCTGTGTGCTCACCTCTTGGGTCTTCTCACTTGTGCGTAGATGATACTGTGCTGCCTAGGATGATGGTAATCAAGTTCAGATGCATTTCAGAGCAAGTGCATGCAGGGTTACTGCATCCACACTACTGTCTTCACTCATTGAGTCTCAGGGCTCTTGGGGATGAGCTTTTTGTTAGAAGTGTCATGGGGTCTGGAGACCACAACTCCCAAACTCCTTCACTCCTTTTCAGTCCCAGGGTTTCCTGGAGCTGGCCCCTTGCCCAGCATTGTCCTGTATCTACATGTTTCTGCCCTGGAAAAATCCTGCCTAGGGTTTCCCTCAGGTCTAGCATGCATTCTCTGCCATGCCTGGAAAGTACCACAACTGGGCACAGGAGGCAGGAGGAGTTTCTTGAAAGTGGCTACACAATGGCTTTTCATGGCCACATTCCCAGTGACCACTGAGACAGCCCTGCTTTAACCATTTCTTGATTGTTGCCCTGCTTCCCTATGCTCTGAGATGTGGTCTAACACTGTATTCCTTGTTTCAGTCTGAGCCCCAGTTACATCGACCTAACTGAGTGTCCCTACATGTGGCCCTACTGCTCCCAGCCTATCTACTATGGAGGCATGCCAACCATCGTCAATGTCACTATCCTCAACGGTATGGGAGTCACAGGAAGAATTGTGGACAAGGTGAGACTGTTCTCTGATGTGGTTACTTTAGAATCGGCACAGACATTTCTGCATTAGTTGTATCTTCTGAAGTTAAGAAAGACACCCTTCACCTAAGCTTCAGAAGATGGCAGGCACTGACTCGCCATACCCGAATGCTGCCTGTGAATTAAGAAAGCCCCGGTACCCTTTCCAGCTTTGACACCTTGGGTTAGTGTTGTGTGAACACTAACTGGGGAGATGTACACACAGCCTGTTTTCCAAACAGGTATTCCATGACAGAAAAAAGTAACAATTACACTATGCTTCAGCTTGATTAACAATGAGTTCGTCGGACTGGCTGACAGGAGTAGGGGTGAGGATTACTGACTGGAGCAGGGGTGACTTTGACGGCATGACTGATGGCTCCAACTGATTTTCTCAGCTTATGTGCCCTGGGGCCCCTCCCAGTGTCATGTGTGAGGGCTTAGGGGCAGACAGATGGCAGGCACATATCTCAGCACCTGCATTCTAGCCCCTTTTGGCCCTTCTGCCTTTGAGGGAACGTCCACAGTCAACAGTGCGATCCTCGTCTTGGACAATGGTGGCCATTTGTTTGGAGGGAGAGAGCCTGCAGTAGTTGGTCCTGAGTGAGTAATGAACTGCGCCTGGGTCTTCACTACACCCTGCCCTGTCTTTAGGGAGGGCCAGTTAGGAGCAGCACAGTCAGATGTATAAATGGGTCTGTGTGAGGAGGGGGGTCCTTTGGAATTTTGCATTTGAAGTTTTCTGTGAAGACATCACAATGATAAGGGCAGGGAAAACACAGAAACGCACTTCCAGCTCCAGTACACTTGCAGTGTAAAGTGCATTGCTTGCCAGACTTTGTCTGTGTTTGGTGTGAGTGTGTCCCTCTGTTCCTGACCTTTTACTGGTGTGGTGTTCCTCAGGGGTTGCTGTGGGCCTGCCAGTGCTTCCCTCCTTTTTATGGCTGAATAGTGCTCTAACGTATGCATGTGCTGGTTTTGTTTAGCCATGTACCTTTCTGGACATCCGGCTTTTCTAGCCGATTGATTTTTTGACTTGGTTCAGAGAGTAAGATACTGCTGTGTTTAATCAGATTTTTCCAGTCCTGGTGGGCATCTCCAGGTGCGTGTGCTGATCATGTTCCTCTGCCAGTGCCCTTGGCATGTTCCTTGGCATGTTCCTCGCTGGGGTTGGAGTCTTTCCTGCTGCTCTTGACAGGTTTTCCTATTGTAGAAAAGTTAGAAAAGCTGTCGTGCTTTGCATTGCTTTCCTGTTCTCTGACATTACTTGTTTTGGTGGTTCTGTTTGTTGTCTATAAAAGTTCATGTTTTGATACAATCGATGTTCACCTTTTGTGATTTCTTTGCTTCAAAATTAGAAACATCCCTACAGATGTGTAATAGTCCATTTTATATTTTTGCTAGTTTTCTTTTATATTCTTAAACATTGAGCTTGTTAACAAGTTAATTTGGCAGTTGCATAAAAGATGGATAGATATTAATTTTTTTCAGTTCACTAAGGTCCCAAGAGTATCCATTAGAATCCCCTTTCCTTCTCAACGTTTGTGAATTGTAATATACTTTCTTGTCCAGAATGTTCTTTGTTGTGTTGAATCACTTAGGAAGTTGATCTTGCTCTATGACTTGCTAGAGAAATGAGTAATTTAGGCTTGTGGGAAACACTGGCTGACAATTATATCTCAAGTGCAAGTCTCTCCTTGATGGTCTCCTTGCACCTCCTCCACTTGTGTCCAACCTAAGATAGGGGTACCCAGCATGGGTCTCACCCCAGTTGCTCCTGGTTGGCTGCAGGATTGGACTGGGGACGGCTGACACCATGTTGTTTTACTCCTTTTGTGAGTGTGGCTGTAGCACATGGCTGGCTGGCATCTGAGCTCATCAAGGGTTTTCATGGGTGTGTGTTCCCAGATCTGACCCTAACTTTCCTCAAAGAACTTTTGACAAATGTCCCTGTTTATTTTTATTTTATTTATTATTTTATTATTTTTGATGTAACGGGAAAAATGTTTACGTAAATTTGGAGCGTGTCCGAAAGAGTGGCTGTCACTGCGTGCCCACAGTCTGCACTTGTGTGTTGTCCCTGTCGTGTCAGCTTCCTTAGGCACCCGTAGAAACTGCTCTGCGTCATAAAGAGTCGAGGCCCACCTAGCTACACCGCATTTCCTCCACAAGACTCACTTCACCAAACTGGTCTGCTTTTCTCTTCCCACAGCCTGACTGGCAGCCCTATCTGCCACAGAGCGGAGACAACATTGAAGTGGCGTTCTCGTACTCCTCCGTGTTGTGGCCGTGGTCAGGATACCTGGCTGTCTCCATCTCTGTGACGAAGAAGGCGGCTTCCTGGGAAGGCGTTGCTCAGGGCCATGTCATGGTCACGGTGGCGTCTCCAGCAGAGGCAGAAGTGAGTCGAGGGCTTGCTGTTCTGTACTTCTCACCAGCCCCTGCCAGCAAGGCTGGGAGGGACAGAGTTGGTGCCCAGGGGCTCTGTGAAAGTATGGTCAGCGATGACAGGATTTGCCTGGTGCCACAAGTCCCTACAGCCCAGAGCCAGCATGGCTCTCATGGTGTTGGGGTCTTCCCATGCCAGAATCCAAGGTTAAGGTAGGAGGAGCCTGAGTGTGAGGCCAGGCTGAGCTCCATACAGTGAGAGCCTATGTCAAAGTACAATACATACATGTATTCCTGGGAAAGGGGGCAGGCATTTCAAATTTCTGGTTTTGTTTTTGTTTTTGTTTTAAGTCAAAAAATGGTGCAGAGCAGACTTCCACAGTGAAGCTTCCAATTAAGGTGAAGATAATTCCTACTCCTCCACGGAGCAAGAGAGTCCTCTGGGATCAGTACCACAACCTCCGCTACCCGCCTGGCTACTTCCCCAGGGACAACTTGCGGATGAAGAATGATCCTCTGGATTGGTATGCAGCTGCCTGATGGGTCGCTCCCCAGTGCTCCATGCTAAAGTTCAGCGCCTCTGGTACATCCATGCTGGGTTGGTGCCCCCTGCTCCTTCCACGCCGGGCTCAGTACCTCCTGCTCCTTCCACACCGGGCTCAGTACCTCTTGCTTCTTCTACGCTGAGTTCAGTGTACCCCATTCCTTCCATGCTGGGCTCAATGCCCTGTTTCTAACACTGTTGGGGTGCAGCTTAATGCTCTGAAGGTTCCCTGGCTCTGAAATGTTCATGGATATAGTTAAATCATTGTTTGCTACAAGTATAAACCTCGACATCATTTTCTGTTTATTCTATTTCCCTGATCTTTCCCAGTTGAATCAACCTTCAAAGCAGTCAGCCTCACTGTCAGGTTGTGTCCCTGAATGGCATCTGTATCAGTTCAGACCTTGCTGCTGTTCTTGCTTTCCTGAATTCTGCCACAGCCTGTTTCCAAGTGGGCATGTAGCTAAACCCATGTGTCCTACATGACCTACTTTAAAATGTCGAGCCCAGAGAACGAAGCTATTGCCTGCTAAACCGGCTGCAGGGCTGTTCCACTGGGCTGACTCAATGCTGGGCTTCCAGGGTCATTCTGAGACTTGGGAGACCATCAGTACCAGCGAAGACTGGTCCTGCTCATGCCACAGCCTTTTGATTTTCAGGAATGGCGACCACATCCACACCAACTTCAGGGACATGTACCAGCACCTGCGGAGCATGGGCTACTTTGTGGAGGTCCTCGGCGCACCCTTCACGTGCTTTGACGCCACGCAGTATGGTGAGCAGCGGTGCTGCACTTGTCACTGTCCAGCCCACCCTGGTTGTGTTCAGTGTCAGGAAATGCACACAGTTGTCACGATGGGCCAGTAAAACTTGGGTGTGGGCCTCATGTCCATGCGGAGGGTGAGAGCGAGACTCTGATGTTCACCCCCTCCCCATGGTAGTTGTGGCTCTCAGCTAAGCACAGATGGTTGACCGGTGGGGACATTGGCAGCGTTTTTTGTTTGTTTTGTTTTGTTTTTTAATTGAGATACACTTTTTGTGTGCTGTTCTGCTTCAGTAGAAGTCTTTACAATGAACACACGTGTGAACTAAAGACACAGGTAGCTGTCCTGTGGATTGCTGAGCCCTGATCTTGTGTGTTTTAATGCCTTCTATGCTGATTAAGGGTGTCACCAACCAGACTGTTAGAGGTGGGTTCCTGGCAGCGTCATCCTGCCATCCAGAATTGACACTTCCCAAACTGGCACTTTGTCCATCAGGCACTTTGCTGATGGTGGACAGTGAGGAAGAGTACTTCCCTGAAGAGATCGCCAAGCTGAGGAGGGACGTGGACAATGGCCTTTCACTTGTCATCTTCAGTGACTGGTACAACACCTCCGTCATGAGAAAAGTGAAGTTTTATGATGAAAACACAAGGTAGGGGCAGGATGTGAGTTGAGTGTGACTTTGAAGATACTGGCCTCTATCCAGCAGGATCTTGGAGCTGGTTTTTCTAGGCAGCCTGTGGGTGGCGAGTTCTTGTCTGTGGAAGAGAAAGTTGCTTGTCCCAGAACATTCCTTGATTTTGAGAAACTTAGGCGTAGAGGTCACAGTCTTATTTGATGGAGATCCTGCTGACTTAAAGTCTTGTCTTGTTGCTCAGATCCATGAGTGCTGCTTTCTGTTTCATTCTTTCTGTCTTCTTGTCACTCCGAACACTTGCTGACTTGATCATACTAAAGTAGTTATTAACCATGACTATGTATTGTACGTATGTGTTTTATGAATTTTTTGTTCAGAGTCTTGCAATATGAACTTTCAAAACGTGTGTGTGTGTGTGTTTGCTTCCTTGGTTCTGACTAGGTCTAGACAAAGTCTGGTTTGTATATGGAAAAACTGGTTTTCATTTCATGAAATAAAGTTTCAATGTACTCTTCACATTGGCTGAAGCAGCTGTGTTTGCAGTATTTTTCAAACCAAGCAGCTGTCTCAGATGACAGTTGTGTGTGGATGGATGGATGGATGGTGTCAAGAAGAAGATTTGGTTGTTTTGGTTAATTGGTTGTTGTTTTTTGTCATTGTTTGTCATCCCCCTAAGACTTTGTTTTATTGTGGAAAGGAGAGGTTTGTGGGGATGTTCTAACTCTTGCCTTCTATGCCCCTTTCTCCGGGTCCACTGCCATGTTTACAGGCAGTGGTGGATGCCAGATACTGGTGGAGCCAACATCCCAGCTCTCAATGAGCTGCTGTCTGTGTGGAACATGGCCTTCAGCGACGGGTTGTATGAAGGGGAGTTTACCCTGGCAAACCATGACAGTAAGTCTTTGTGACTATGGAAGAGACGTGCTGGTCCCAGGGGTGTATGAGTGTAAGCCATGAGCTTTTAAAGTCTAGGCTTCAGAGAAATGTGATTCCTAAATAAGCTACAGTTTGGAAAGAGCTTGTCAGTGTTTTCAAAAAGCTTGTGTGGGTTAGGGAATGTAACTCAATGGTCTCTTGTCCAGCTTATGAAAGGATCCGAATTTGACAACCATACTCTAAGAAAATAAAGTGGGCTGGGCATGTAGTAGCCCAGCAGACAGAGTGCCTGCTAACACGCATGAAGTCCTGGGTTCCATACCCAGTACCATACAAGCTGGGCGTGCTGGTGTGTGCTTGTAATCCAGTACTCAGGACTGTGGAACAGGAGAATCAAGAGCTCAACGCCAGACTGAAATATATAACAAGACCATAATTCAAAAAAAGGGGGGAGAGGGGCTGGAGAGATGATGCGGGGATTAAGAGTCTGCCACACAAGCAGAAGTTTCTAAGTTTGGATCCCAGGCAGAAAAATAGCAGCCTGTACTTCTACCTGGTGGGT
Organism: Typhlomys cinereus; assembly: GCA_023101885.1. Classification (NCBI taxonomy): domain Eukaryota; kingdom Metazoa; phylum Chordata; class Mammalia; order Rodentia; family Platacanthomyidae; genus Typhlomys; species Typhlomys cinereus. The sequence goes on along the minus strand of JALPQD010000438.1, from coordinate 1,378,976 downwards.
GGAACTGGGGAAATCCAGAGCAAAGCAAAAAGGAAGTAGGAGCAATCCAGGATGATTCCCAAAGTCACCTCTGGTCCTCCACAGGACAAGGACATACAGTGCCTTCTGATATACACACACACACACACACACGAAAAATCATAAAGTTTAAATATTTATAAATAAAGTTATATATGTGTGTGTGTGTATCAGAAGGCACTGTATATATTTATACACACACACACCATATATTGCTAGAACTTTTTATTCAATATTGGAATTGACTACTTCTAGTTTAAATGTGACAGGAGATAGTATTTTGTCTTCAGATTAACAAAAAAATCTTAAAAGGTAGATTCAGCTGATGTGGCAGAGTGCTTGTTGGGTGACTGCGCTGTAGGACCTGTTCGGTGTCTGTGTGCTGTAACTGTGCGACTGTCTTGCAGTGCACTACGCATCAGGCTGCAGCATTGCTAAGTTTCCAGAAGATGGCATCGTCATAGCACAGACGTTTAAAGACCAAGGTAAAGGGTGCTGCTTACTGCCCCACCTCCCTTTTCCCTTCCTTGTCTCTGTAGGTTTATTGCATGTAACTTGCATGCAGTAGCAGTCACTCTTCTTAAGTGTCTAATTCATATATGTTTATTATATCCACACATGCACCCATCACAATCTACTTCTAGAATGTTTTCATCCTAGAGTTAGAAATCCCATTAGCAGTCTGGTCCCTCCCTCCTCACCTGCTCTGGTTCCTTGTGAACTTGCAGACAGGGCATTCTTGGCTTTGGGAAGGAGCTCTGGGACCTTCAAAATGGATGAGGCATTTGCTGGTGGTGTGAAACCACAGTGACTACTGAAGCAATGGAGTTCCTTCAGGAAAAGGGCTCGTTACAACCTTAGGGTAGTTTTGCTTCTGTGATGGTCACACTGCAGTAGAAATATCTCAACAGGGTTAGTTGTATAAAGGTAGAAAGATTAAAGATACTGGAGAATAGCCTCTTGGTCTCTTGTGTGGTGTCGCTGCTAGGCTGTGCCTCACCTGCAGCAGGCATCCCCACGCAGGGCTGGCGGGTCCGCAGACAGCATCATAACAAACTTACCTTAGTGCACAGAGGATGGGGAGGAGCAGAGGCAAGTGAATCACTCTGCCTTGGAAAGACAGGTGTTAGGTGGTAGACAGTGAGGACTGAGGACTGCTTCCTGTGATCTCGCTCTGGAGCTGGGTTCTGAGCTGAGGACTCCTCTCAGCTCTCTTGAGTGCCTGGAGACTGATGTTCCTCAAGATGTAGATAAACTTGCATGGTGGCTTCATTGCTTTCTGTCTTAAGGTGACCAGCCATCCCCATTGTCAAGACTGTTATTTTTCTGTTTGTTGGTCAAAAGTGTGAGAGCATGGGATTTCTCACCGCACCTGTTTGTGGCTGGAGGCAGAGCTATACATCCGCCTTCTCGGCCTCTTGGTCCCATTCACTGCGAGCGGTCATTCTTCTAAAAGCTGTTCTCACTGGCAGGCCTATCATCCTAACTACTCAGAAAGTTAAGACCTGCCTGGGCAGCTTGTGAGAGGGCCTTTTCCCCACCCACCATGATAAGTTTTTTAAAGTTGAGAATTAAAAAGGAGAAAGTAAAGTGTAAAGAAACAGAACATTTGTCAAACCATGAGGATGCACAGGGTGCTTTTGCAGTTTCAGAGAACACCACACTCTTCCACTTAGCTCCTAGCAAAACTCTATACAAGGCAGGGGATCTTGTATGGACTCTGGGCAGTTTAAGTGTACTGACATGCACAGCATTGGGTTCTGATAAAGGTGCCATCTAAAACTAGGAGCAACGATCCTAAGGTACTGCTTTCCTTTCCCGAGACCAAAGTAACATTACTTAGGATATTACTTTTCTCTCCTAAAAAGTTTTCACTATTTTGATTGAATATTAGATTTTGCCAATTTTTGTGTCACATGCTAGCATCAGTTGGCAACTAAAATATAAGTCTTTCCTTTGAAACTTCGGTGCTGTTCATTTTAGGATTGGAGGTGTTAAAGCAAGAGACAGCAGTTGTTGAAAACATCCCCATTTTGGGGCTTTATCAAATTCCAACTGAGGGTGGAGGCCGCATTGTGCTGTATGGAGATTCTAATTGCTTGGACGACAGTCACCGGCAGAAAGGTAAGAGTGGCCTGTGTGAGGGCCGTAGCTGCAGCCCAGGCGTGGGGCCCATGCTGTGCACATGCAGAACAGTGAGTTCAGCACCAGCACCACCGAAAAGGAAAAGGAAAAGCACATGAGCTTAGACACGTGAGCACCTGAATTCTATTCTTGCAAAGATGTTACAGGTTTTGAAAAATGACTCAGTACTTGTGCTCATAGAGACCAGGAATAGTTGAAGAATCCCCAGCTCTTGGATTGCTTGGACTGTTGTGCTAAGTAAGAATTGACATGTACAATGCACAATCCAAAATTGCCTTAACATTCTGCTCCTGCCCTCCCAGTCCTGTATTTAGTGGAGAACCCCTGACTCAGTTGGCCCAGATCCTGTCAAGTGTGTGGCATCAGCTGGCCCTGCTCTGATGTGACTTCTATCCCAGCCGCTACCCAGAGACTCTGCTCTTTGGTCTCCCTTGAGACTTGGGAGTTTAGAGGCTATAGCTAGATGTGGGCAGCAGAGACATGAAGTACCCATCATCTGTGTCTCCTTTCTTAATCCCAGGGGAAAGGCTCCCTAGCTTTTCTGCCAACCATTCAGTTTTCTCATTTTTATGGAGGAAACAGACTGGACATGTTTTTATCTGGCAAGATGATGAGAAAATCAGGATTGACATCTTGTTGTCTGAGTCCAAGTCCTGGGGGTAGTGAAGGGGTGGCAGCTGGTCCCAGGGTTCTGAGATAGCAACAGTGGTGACGGCTGGAAGACAAGTCTTCATGTATGAGCCATGTGTCGGACATTGCACCTTGCAATGTTGAAGCTACAGGATTTTTGTTGCTTGTAAAAGTCTTTAGATTATAATTCATTTTTTTAAAAACTAAAGTGAGGTTAAGGGTACAGTGGATTGGAGATTAATATTTTATTTCCACAGAGACTCTCTTTTAGGGTTTGTGCTCTCCTGGAAAGAATCTATGAAAATTTTAAGCACCTAAGAGGACTGCATGTGCATTTCAGATAGTGGCTCTCAGACCACAGGGCTTTTGCGCTTGGGCAGAGCACATGCTCCTCCTGGAGCTAAGCCTTTCCCACTTCTGAAACTGCTGTGCTCTGAATGGGTGTTAATGGGATTTGAGCTGTGTGAACGTGGGGCAGCGAGGTCAGGTCAGGGAGCATTACCAGCCTCCTGAGGAAGGCGCCATCTGTGCAGCTCTTAGGAGGAACTGCCCATAATCTTAGCCTAGACTTTTGAGGTGTCCTCGGAAAGGACTTAAGCACTGTGCCCGTGCCCACTGACAGCTGATTTGAGTAGATCTTAAGCTCAGCTCCTTGTGTGTCGGCCCTCATAGCACATATCTACTTTTGCCCCCTGTTGTCCTTGCTCCTGCCCTTAGAATTCCCTGTGATGAGGGTCTTGGTACCTCTGAATAGATTCTGTCCTATCCATTGTCCATAAAAGATCCAAAGCTGAATGTGGCACTCAGAAACCTGGTGTAGCCTAGTGCCATGGTGCCAAACTGCCCCGGGAGCCTTGACCCAGATTGAGCCCACCCAGTCAATGGGTGCTGGGGCTGCTGTTCTGAGTGGGCTAGTACCCCATATATAGAAAAAGCATGCTACACAAGAATAGGGAACTAGGGTGTGGGGTGTAGTCAGCCCCTAAATTTTGACATGTGAACTTTGATTTCCTCCTCTTCATGGGAGCTAGATTTCTCTTCTCTTCCTGTAAAGATCCCTTTTTTGAAAAAAATTTAAAAAAAAGCCCATTCTTAAGTGCACACCTGTTAACCCTACAGACTGCTTTTGGCTTCTGGACATGCTCCTTCAGTACACGTCGTATGGGGTGACCCCTCCCAGCCTCAGTCATTCGGGGAACCGGCAGCGCCCTCCCAGCGGAGCAGGCTTGACCCCTCCTGAGAGGATGGAAGGTAAGTGTCCTCCAGGGCGCTTCAGCAAGATGCCGAGCCAGCTGGTAGTGGAACTGCTTCCAGAACTTACCTCAGTGGGGCTTGTGAGCAGCTTCTCGAGGTTGCTGGAGGTTGAGCAAGACCTTTCTTCCTGTTCCCAGTGGACAGGCTCTATGGGCCTGTGTGCAGCTGGCCCCTAGCTCACCGCAGCCATGTACACTGCATTCAGATCTTTCTGAGGGCATCCTCGATACCAGGCACCAGGCTGGGAGCTCTGCAGGTCAGCTCACTAATGGCTGCCAGCAGTACTATGAAAACAAATGCGCTTTCTTCCAGTGTACAGATGAAAAAACAGGAGTGAAAGGAATCAAATAAGTCCTCAACTCTTCTGGGTAGTGTGAGGTGGGTGTCTGGTTGTTGCTCATGTATCCTCAGATCAGCATGCCTTTCTGTCAACACCTCTCCAGAAGTCAAGCAAATCCTAGGTGCTCTTTAACAGATTTCTTCTGCAACTGTATAGTATATGCCTGGGGCCTCAGCACTCAGGAGACTAAGGCAGGAGAATAGAGTTTGAGGCCAGCCTAGGTTGTGTAGCAAGACCACATCTCAAAAAAAAAGCAAAACCTAAAAATAAAAAAATTTCTAGCAGCTACATTAAAAAAGGCAAGAGAGGGCTGAAGAGATGGCTCAGGAGTTAAGCCTCTGCCTTACAAGCAGAAGGTCCTGAGTTTAGATTCTGGATCCTATGTAAAACAGCCAGGCAGAAATATTTTAGTCTGTACTTCCAGCTGTGAAAGATGGAGCCCAGGAAACCACAGAACAAAAAGAAGGAGGAGTACCACAATCCAGGGTGTTTGCTGAAGTCGCACTTGGACCTCTCCACAGGCACACACAGTGCTCTCTGGTTCATACAGAAACACAGACACACAAAAATAAATAAAGGCAAGAGGGGCTGGAGAGAAGGCTCTCGGTAGACATGTTTACTGCACAAGTGTCAGCACCTGAGTTGGACTGACAGCACCTGTTAGGAAGCCAACACTGGGGAGGCAGAGACAGGAAGATCCCTGGGTCACTGGCTATCCTAGTTCCAGGTCAGGGGGAGACCAGTCTCAATACATAGATACCAGCCTCTGGCATCTGTATGCACACAGGAACGCAAAGTAAAAAGGCGAAATTCATTTTAATGATACTCTTCAGCCTAATACATTAAAAAAAATAGGTCTGTGGGGCTGGAGAGGTGGCTCAGGGGTTAAGCCTCCGCCTTGCAGGCGGAAGGTCCTGAGTTCAGATCCCATTTCCCACGTATAGACGCCAGGCGGAACCGGGGGCGGCCTGCGCTTCTGGTCTTGGTAGGGCGGAGCCTGTGAATCCCGGGGCAGAAGGAGGTGGAGGCATCCATGGTGGTTCGCGAATTCGTCCGTGGTTCTACACACACACACACACACACACACACACACACACACACACACACACACACACACACACACACACACGCATGCGCACACGCGCGCACATACACACGCATATGCACACAGTTGAATAAATAATAATAATAAAAAAAATTAAAAAAAAATAGGTCTGTGTCACCCATCCTTTTGCTTAGTAGCATTTGTAGCTAGTGGCCACTGTATGGGGAGGTCCAGAGAGGGCCTGAAAACATGGGGTTTGTTTTCTTAGCCAGGGATTCAGTATTGCAGAAGAGACCCTGCCTACACACACAGTGTAGTCCTTGGAGACCTTGTGTATGATTGACAGCTCACTACCAGACCATGCATGAAATGTGGCCTTTTTAAAGGGAGCCACACTGTTGTCCACTGCCCTTGAGTAGGCCAGGTGCCCTGTCAGGTGTGGTCCCAGAGCACATGGAGTTGGTAGGACAGTGGTCTGCTGGAAAGAAGACACATGTTCTCTTGTGTTTTCATGATGCTAATGGTTGCATTTTCTGTGTTGCTGCTGCTGCTGACATAGGAAACCATCTCCATCGGTACTCCAAGGTTCTTGAGGCACACTTGGGAGACCCGAAACCTCGTCCTCTTCCAGCCTGTCCACACCTGTCTTGGGCCAAGCCCCAGCCTTTGAACGAGACTGCACCCAGGTCAGTGTCTACCTGCACTCTGCTTTGCTTTCCAGGGCCTGTGACTCATTCCTCTGTTTTTATATTGGAAAATGGAGTTCTGCTGAAGTCATGATTGAAAAATCAGATCTACAGTGTCTGTTGTTTTCTGTGGTCATCAGATGAGCAGCCCCCATGGTGACTTCGCAAATAGACTCTTAGGTGTTAAAGAGTGCTTTGGAAAGTCAGCTTACGTTGTTCTGGCCAGTTCTTGTTTCAAGAGGTGGGATCTAGCTGAGTGCTGTCACTGAGCAGCCCTTGCTTTCCTGGGAAAGTTGAGAATTGTCATTTGCAGTTGTCATCTCCGTCCAGGGTGTTGAATATGAAACACAGATAGATCGCACCCCAGGGTGGAGGCTGCTGTGGGTAGGCGTGTCTTCTGCCATAGCATCCCAGCTGGAAGAGTGCCATGTGCCGTTCACTTCCTGTGCTGGTTGGTTTTCTGCAAAGTACCATATTCTGTGCAGACTGTGGCCCCACCCACTAGACTGCTCTTCTGTGCCGCCTGTTGTGACTCCACTCCTCAGGCTCACTACACGTCTGTGTGGCCTGGCATGGGCTCTGCCCCTTTGAGCCTGCCTTTGCATTCTTTTTCTGGTTTCTCAGACCTCAGCTTCCACTACTGTTCCTCTCAGTGTTGCCTGGTGGAACAATATGAAGAGAAAGTTGGCAGGACCTTTGTCCTAGGGACAGCAGGTAGGCAGCAAGGTGGGCAGTGATGCCCCTCCCCTGACCTCTTCTGGCCTTCAGCTCCTCTGGAGCTGCCATCTTTCGTCCCCTCTCGACTGCCCTGTGCTTCCATCAGTGGTGGACAGGTGTGGCATGCCAGGGGCAAGACCATTGTCCACACGAAGACAAGGCTGCCTGCAGCAGGGGGCGAAAGGTTTCTTTGCTTCACTGTTCATTCTAAGCTGACAGTCCTTCCTGTCTGCTCAGTGATTGTTGTAGATTCTCCTTTACAGAAAACAAAATTGGAGCTGGAAGGATGGCTTATTTGGTAAAGTACTTGCCCTGCAAGCATAAAGACTTGAGTCCAATCCCTAACACCCATGTTTTCTAAAGTAAATATGAAAAATTGGACATGGGGCACATACTTGAATCCTAGTACTGGGGATGCTGAGACGGGACTGGGAGACTCTCTGGGACTTTCTGTCCAGCCAGTGTAATTGGAGTGGAGAGCTCCAGGTGAGAGGCCCTGTCTGAAAAAGGAAGTGGATGGTGACTGAGGAAGACGCCTCTTTTAGTTTCTTGCACATCACTGCAACAGAACACATGACTGAGGTCACTTGGAGAAAGTGTTTGATTGGCTCACAACTAAAAGCCTGATAGTGTTTGAGGTGAGGGTAGAGCAACATGGGCTTGAAGAAGCTGACCACGCAATTCTCTGCTTTCTTAACTAATTTTGGATCCCTTGCCTGGGGAATGGTCCTACCCACAGCAGGCTGGGTCTTGAATAATTATGCAGATCAGGACCATCTCCTACAGGGATGATGCCCAGAGGACAGCCCTAATACAGAACCTTCTCAGGTGTGTATGAGGTCTGCCTTCCAGGTGTCAGATAGACAGTTAACATTAACCAGCAAAATAATCTGATGAGACTCTAGCTTCCACAGGCATACACACATATATGTACGCATGCACATGCACGTACACTAAAAGAAAAAAAGAAAACAAAATTGTCTTATTTGCATTCTTGTTCACTAACTCTTCATTTAAAATTTCTGATAGTTTTCTATGTTTGCATCCTTGTGTTTTTAGAACCTTCTATTAGCATTCAAAATAGACTTTATATTCTAAACATGATCAGCAGAGGACAGTCTGTACTAGCTGAAGTTCCAGAAATTCAGTTCTCAGTGTGCTGGAGACACTGAGAAAGAGATAACAGGGTCCTTTGCTATCTCCTGTCCACATCAGATAATCCAGCCACTAGCCCATCCAGCTGATAAGACCTAACTCCTAAGGTTGGATTCTGCCTGGCTCTGGATAATCCCTTCTCTAGCACACTGCTGTGCTTGCGTCTTACATCTTGTAGATTTATTCTCAGTGCTCAGAGAACACTCAGAGATCCAAATACATTCTGACTCTCTCCACATCAATGTTAGACAAATGAGGGTAGGTACTCATTGGCCATGTCAAGGGAGGTTCACAGCTATAATGGGATGTGGCTTTTTCCTTGTCTGGGCACCAGATCCCCCTACGTGTCCTTACTGTGGGGATGTTGGCCTTAAAAGGAGCCCCTACTTGGGACAGAGCTTCTGTCCTGTCCTTTGTGGTAGGATATGTGAGTGTGACACTTGCCTGGGCTTCACTGGAAAGCAGTCAGCAGTCACTGAAGCCAGGACAGATGTTGCTGTTAAAGTGTAGTCACCTGTGCCCTCAGCCACACGGTCATAAAGTCTCCCATGCTCGATGTCATGACTGGACCTCTTCACACTGATCAGCCACGAGCCATGGCCAAGTCCTGCAGAGCAGCCCAGGCTGTGGTCTTGTCAGTGTTTCCTAGCCAGTCTCAGCCCAGCAGCTTCTCTTCTGCCTGGAAAGGTGCTGGTCACTGGCTTCACCCTGACCTTCGCCCTGGCTGCTGGTGGGACTGGACGCCAACACCTTCACTCAAACTGAAGCGAACCAGACAAGTAGCTTCAGGCAAACCGGCAGCAGAGGATGGGAACTTCATCATTTGCAAATATCTTCCCTCCCTTCAGCCCCAACAGTCTTATTTCCGTTGGTGTCGCCGGCCCCACCTGAGATCACAGGCTGCTGCTGCCACCTGCAGTGGACCAGCCACTGTGTTCTTTAGTTCTGTTCGTATTGGCCTCGTCGAGTTTCTCATAAACTGAGATGCAAAACACCTTGCTCCCACACGCGGTGCTCTGCACCATGCATTGCGTGTGAGTCTGTCCTGTCCTTACTGAAGGTGGTGTTTCCTCAAGGAGAGGCATGGCCGTTCCTGGCACCAGTTTGCCCAGTGTTGGAGGTCTCCTGCTGTGTTGTTTTGTGTTTGTCAGAAAGCAGGCTCTGGAGAGCTGCAGCCTCTCCAGAAGTCTGGTCTGTTCAGTCTCCTTGCTCAGCAGTGTTCCCAGGGTCAAGCAGAAGTGGTATAGGTGGACAGTTTTAAAAGCTTTGGAGGACAGTCCTTTTGGAATGCTACTGTCTAGAGCACAGACTTGATCTTGCTGTTTGTCAGGACCTGAAAGCAGTTGCTCACTGTGCTCGCTGTGTGGCAGGTGCTTGGCAGAGGCAGCCGTCCTCCCGTTGCCCATGCACTGCATGCCGTGCATCACGGTCAGCTGGGCTTCCCATCCAGGTGCAGTTGCTTATCTTTGTTTGTGTTCTGATTCTCGGAAGTAACCTTTGGAAACATCAAAAGCTGCTCTCTATTGATCTGGACAAAGTGGTGTTACCCAACTTTCGATCGAATCGCCCTCAAGTGAGACCTTTGTCCCCTGGAGAAAGCGGTGCTTGGGACATTCCTGGAGGTGAGTCCTTGGGCCTGTCCCCTCAGAACCCAGTGCTCCCGTCGGGGTCCAGGAGATCTGTCTCCCTCCCCAAGTAGGACGGCTGGGCTCTCTGTCTGCCACCCTGGGAGCCATGTGGTCATTTTTGAGGTACACAGCCACAAAGTCAAGAGTGAATCCAAATGATGAAAATGTCATTTCTCCTGGAAAATCCTCTGGGCTTTTTTTTTTTCTTCTTCAAGTTTTCACACTTGAGTTTTTGTGCTAAGTGGTTACATGTTCCTGGAGAACTTGCATGCTCTTTACAAGAGCTGTACAGTGCCATATACTGTGTTCCCCTGGACACAGCTTTTCTCTTCAGGGTTTGTGATAGCTATGCTGACCTGGGTCTTCAGTCCTCTGGCCTGGCCTGCCTGCCACCTCGGGTGGCACTTGACTGCTGCACTGGACTCTAGATTGATCCCTATGTCCCCTGTTAGCTGGGAGAACATTAGCTGAATGTAAACACTCCTGCTTTGGAAACTCCTGTGACCTACCAAGGATCATAGCTCCAAGAGGGCGGGGAGTTGCTCATGATTTCAGGAATTGGCCTGAAATTCCAGGATCTTGCAGGCCAACTCCGGGAACACCATGACACTAAAGGCCTCACGTGAAGGGAAAGGCAGTAGGTGTGCTGAAGATGCTAAGCTCCGAAATCCTAGGTGTTGCTTAGTTACAGAGGTTACCTTGCAAGCAAAAGGACCTGAGTTGGATCCACAGATCCCATGTAAAAATAGTGGGCAGATATGTCAGTGGCCTGCAATTTAAGCTCTAGAAGGTAGAGCCTAGAAATCTCCAGAGCAAGCAGTAAAGAGAGAGAGCAATCCAAGATGATTCCAGATGTCACCCTTGGTCCTTCTCAGACACACACATACACATACACACACACACACACACACACACATGCTAAACACACGCACGAAGACAAAAACAACCACAAGGGCTCTCCCGTGGCCACTCAGGTTTCAGTCACTTGCCCTTCCCTCAAGGGGATTTTCCCTGTGAGGAACTTGTTAGTAGAACCTCACCTCCTTGGATTGCTGCTTTCGGGACTCCCTGCTCCTCTGAGTCGCTGCTTCTACGATGCCCTCTCCTCCTCCCTGGATCAAGACCGGTTTGTCTTCCCTTGCATGTGAGGAAACCGCTCCTCTGGTCATTGCCATTATAGGATGGCAGTGATAGGACCATGGCCTGCCTGCCTGGGAGGGGAACAGTAGAGCCCAATAACCATCCCCCCAGATGCTCAGGCTTGTCTGACCGAGTAAGGTGCTCTCTTAGCCACCTGGCTGATGGAGCCTGCAGCCTGTGGTCTCTGCTGGGGGTCTCAGGTGGGCTGAGCGGTGTCTCTGGCTCCTGACCAGCTCTGTCCTCTTGCAGGGATCATGCCTGGCCGCTACAACCAGGAAGTGGGACAGACCATCCCCGTCTTCGCCTTTCTGGGAGCCATGGTGGTCCTGGCTTTCTTCGTCGTACAAATCAACAAGGCCAAGAGCCGGCCGAAGCGGAGGAAGCCCAGGGTGAAACGCCCGCAGCTCGTGCAGCAGGTTCACCCACCAAAGACCCCATCTGTGTGACTCGACTGACCGACCACGCAAGCCAATGAGCCTCCAGGACCTGCGCTGGTGGACACACGCAGCCTCTGACGGCGTCCTGGAGACGCCTCTTTCTGAGGGAACCACCTCAGCTGTGGCTGGGTGACAGTCTCTTCTACCGGGGCCTCCCCTCCTGTGGCGCATCAGGCCTGAGGTGCATCCTAAAGCACCTTTCAGCACTGGGTCCTGGCAGGGGGCTCAGCAGCTCGACCTCCAGTGGCATCAGGCCGGGCAGTTGAGTGCACCAAAGACATACATAACTCAGAAGGGCTGGCGGGGCGTCTGCCCTGGAGTGGACATGCTTTCTACATATGTGTGGCCAGCTGACCACGCTGTGGAAGGCTGTTTTCTATATTTATTGTGGGGACATCACTGTAAAGACTTGTGCTGCTCAGAAGCAAAGCTATTTTTTTGTCATTGGAATGAAGTTTTCTATTATGGTATCACGAGGAATTAAATTCCACATCTTTAGACAAGGACAGACTAATAAGAGAGGAAGGAAATTCGTGCCCGTCTCCAGAACGTGGCCTTCGCTTTATTTTTATAAGTATCAACTGCCATCATGTTTTGTAATTTGGGGTCTTGATTTCACCGTTGTTGGTGAAGGAGATTTTCAATAAATGTGCATAACCTGTATGAAGCTGGACAGCACGCTGTGAGCGGCTCCTTCTGCCCATTACGGGCATTGATGTGGTTGTTAATTAAGATAGGCTGCGTGCTGTAGGACTTCTCGCGTTGTCACTTGTGATGTATCTCTGACGTATTCATGAGAGCATTTCATCCCTCCGGACGAAACCAGGACTTCTCCTCCTCTTGACACCCACTTGCTTTCTGTCTTCTATGTATTGCCTCTTGTGTGAGTTCTCGGTGGTCACACTGTGGCCCTATGTGTATGGCACTGTGCAACCAGACTTCAAGATTCATTCGTGGTGTAGCGGGTGTCAGACTGTTCCCTCTAAGGCAACAGTGTCCGCTACAGGCTGGCCCCTTGCCAGTCGCCTGAATAGTGTGATCATTCACGTGCGAGGGTTTTTAGGGTTTTTTTTTTCCTAGTGTGTGTGTGTGACGTGAATATAGGCACGCACGCGCACACCACAGCTCACGTGGGGAGGTCAGAGGACAACTTTGTCAGTTCTCCCCATCCACCTCTGCATGGGTTCTGAGTATTGAACTCGGTCCAAGTTGTGTGGCAAGTGCCTTTACCTTCTGGATCTCTCGCAGCCCCAGGGAAGAGTTTTCGAGGGAGTGTGTGATTTATTTCTTAGTGCATTTGTAGGAGCAAGGAAGCCAGGCAGCACTGTGTGTCACTTGCCTCCAGCAATGTGGTCCCCTTGGCCATGTCCTACCCCACATGTTACTTTCTGTGTTTCTGGTCAACTACCCTAATGGTGATGAAGTGGCATCTGTGGGCTTTGCTGCGAGTTTCCCTAAAGATCAGGCCACGTGTGGACATTGGCCTGTGGAGCTCCCTAGGAGAAATGCCTGTTTTGGGCCTTTGCCTGACTTTTTTTTTTATTATTTTATTTATTCAATTGTGCGTGTGTGCGTGTGTGTATGTATGTGTGTGTAGAACCACGGGCGAATTCGGGAACCACCATGGACGCCTCTACCTCCTCCTTGTTTACTCTGCCCCGGGATTCACAGGCTCCGCCCTACCAGGACCAGAAATGCAGACCACCCCCGCTTCTGCCCGGCGTCTATAGGGTCTGTACATGGGGTCTAGGATCCGAACTCAGGACCTTGCTGCCTGCAAGGCAGAGACTTAACCCCTGAACCACCTCTCCAGCCCCCTTTGCCTGACTTTTAATTGGGTTGTTTAAATTTTTGTCACTGAGTTGTTGACCATCATGGTGGCCCTCTGTGCCAGGATGCAGTCCCATTCCAGGTGGAGGGGGAAAGCCCACTCACCAGATGAGGCGCCATTCAGCTCACATTTGCTAAGTTGCAGAGCCCAGGGGTGAGGGGGTGGGGGTGGGGGGCTCCAGCATTTCTACGTGCATCAAGTAGACTTGGAAAAGTATTGAAGTTCTTTACCTTGAGAACACCCCCCTTCATAGGTATTCACAGCATGTTGCTTTCTGCTGGCGACAGGAAGGCACAGAGAACCATCCTAGAACAGGCCCCCAAATGGGTGTCATCTGGAACCGGTCAGCAGCTCCCTGGGGAGGTGGCTGAAGGGGGTAAAGTGTTTACTGTGCAAGCTGGATGGCTGGAGTCTGGATCCCCAGCACGCATATAAATGCCAAGTAGACATGGTGGCCACCTATAGTCCCCACATTTGGGAGGCAGAGATAGGGGAGCCGCAGAGCAAGTTGGCAGCCAGACCAGCCAGATCTGTGAGCTCAAGGTTCAAGTGAGAGTCCTTGCCTCAATGTAGAAAGAGGAGGACACCAACTTCCCTTCTGGCTTCCACATGCATGTGCACCAGCACATGTGTCCCCACATGTGCAGATACGCATACATACACACACAGCACACACACCAGAAATAGAAGCTCCTGGACGAAGCAGTGTTGGAAGAAAACCTACAGAGGTTCATTACCCCACCAGGGGTGGGAGCTGAGGGCAGGAGCCCCGGCATGCTCATCTGCAGAGGAAGAGCACTTGCTAACGTGTGTTACTTTAAGAAGGGACACTCTGGCCCATGCGACAACACAGCCTTAGTCATGCACATCGAGTTGACAAATCTGTGGTGACAAGGCAGATTAGCACCTGCCCAGCAGAGCCTGGGAAGGGCGGTGAAAACTGGAATTGGATGAAAGCTTTGGAATTAGAGCTGAGGGCACTTCGTGAGTGGACTTAAGCCACTGAAGCAGACACTTCCTCGTGGTTAAGATGGTGAATTAACATGGATTCTGCCACTCTTCATATGCAGGCTTGGGTCTCCTCAAGCAGCTCTTGTGACCAGGCCAACCCAGCGGAGCACCTGACTGGGAGCTTGCGGGCCCTTGTGATCAGCATGGAGGTACAGACCATGGCCAGGCCATGGTGGCTGCAGATGCTTCGGACTCGGCCCTGGGCTCTGCCCTGTGCCTTGTCTGAGCCAGACACGCGCACTGGCTCGCGCATGTGCACACACACACACAATGGGTAAGCAGTGGCTCGCGCATGTGCACACACACGCACACACACAATGGGTAAGCAGTGGCTTCGGCATGTGCGCACACGCACACAATGGGTAAGCAGTGGTGATCTTGAACGCCCAGGTCTAACTCCCTCCTTGTACAGGTTCCTTAGGGTGCCTCAGTGTGATTGCATAGAAAAGCTGCCCAGGGATCAAGGGCAGGACCTAAGAGCATTGTCACCCGCAAGCCCAGCCCCTGCCCAGGAATCTGAGATGCCTGCTACAGGTTCAAAGGCCGAGGCAAGTGACATGAGTGCCTCGAAGCAGCCCTTTGTCTTCCCCCCTCATCTTCTCCCATTGGAAACCTGAAGCCCAAGCAGCCCTGTTTGGCTGAGTGGCAGGGATGGCCCTGCTGGAGGAGCCAGGGACTCTGCCGCCTGTCCTTGACTTGTCCCTATCCCCCAAGCCCACACTCCAGGCCCTTCTATCTTCCCATGCCTTCTCTCTGACCACCAACCCCTCCTGCACTCTGTTACAAGGACACAGCGCACAGGGAGACTTCTGACGAGACACACAGAGGCATCTGTTTACCCAGATAGTGCCCTGATGGCTTAATGAACCAGTGATGGGCACATGAGAAACCATAGTCCCGAATCCTCAATCAGCCCCCCACCTCCAGGACATGGGCAGCTGTTGGCAGACGTATGTGTGCTGGGAGCGCAGGAAGAGGCGAATGGCTGGATCTCAGCTGAGGCTCTAATGACCCACCTCCTTCAGTGAGGGAAAACAGCCTGATCGTGGGAGGGACTGCAGGGGCTCACAGCTGCTCTGATTCAAGATAATAGCCAGCACATCACACCTAAGGTCAGTTCCACACATCGGATGACGTCACCTGACCACCCCAGGTTCACCCACCTTCTCTATCTGCAGGGCCTCTCCTGCCCCACGAGGTCACATCTTCACAAGGACCTCGGCCGGCCACACTGGGGTCCCAGTCACTGTGATGGGAGGACACTGGGTCCCTCAGAGCTCTCCCACAGCAGGGCTCCCCTAAAGCCCAGGGCTCCTGTTGGGGACATCAAGGCCTTGCCCTGTACAATCAGCATCTCTTATCCAGCAGCTCAGTCTTCTCTTCAACCATCTGTGCAGGCAGGGCCCCTCACAGGCTGTGGGCTCAGGAGCTGTCCCTAGTGGCTCTTGTGCCAGTTAGATCTGGGTGTCACCTTGACAAAGGCTGAGCCTTTAGGCACACTTGTGAAACATTGCTTAGTGAAGGCCAAGTCCTGAGCAAGTCTGCGGGAGAGGATCTAATTGTGAGAGACCCAGCCCACAGTTGACGGGACTCTTCCTTGGGCAGGTGGGGAAGATGGAGAGAGCTGGTTCAGTATTTGGACAGAGCAGCCAGTGGGAAGGTGTGCCTTTCTCAGCCCCTGCTTGGAGATGGTGTGGCCAGCTCCCTCCGCTCCTGATGTTGGTGTGAGCTCTCCTGCGTGCTGAGAACCTGTAGCCAGAATCAAGCAGGAATAGCTGTCCCCTAAGCTATTTGGTCACGTATTTATCAGCAACGTGAGGAGAAACCGCAAGCCCTCTTGCTTGATGCTGCTACAGACCACCCCTCAAGCACATCAGACTTTCTTGGGGAGTTGCATTAGCCCAGTGTGGGTACTGAGGGGGAAGCTGGCACTGGCAGTTTGAAGAGGGTTTCAGTGTACTGAGGCAGCGAAGGCTTTGAGGATGTTCTAGAAGTTTCCTCCGGGCTCAGGTGGAAACGGTTGAGAATGACCGCACTCCTACAGCACTAGCAGCTGATGTGCCGCCTGGAGACCCAGTGTCAGTGAGGGACAGATGGTCATCCCACCGGCCACCGATTCCTGAGACTTGCCCTCACCTGATCCAGAGCTTTCTAGGCAGCCTGTGGGGAGAGAAGCAGCGACCCTCGGCTCAGGAAGTCCTCAATGGACAGGAGCTCACCCAGCAGGGCAGTGACGGCCCGAGAGAGCCCAGAGGGAGAGGCTGTGAGACCCGGGTGCTCTGGGGTGGTGCTGGGTTCCCCAGGGTGCCTCTGTGCACGCGCCTGCCTTCTGCACCAGCGCCCCCCACCCCCGTCCCTCTGGCACGCACCAGCCCTTGGCTGCAGATGGAGCCCTGCAGGGCGCCCCTCCACAGCTCCGGAAAGGTCACGCAGCTCTGGGAGGCCGTCAGAAGGTAGAAATCAAAGCCCTTCAGAGTTAAGAGATTTTTCTCTGGTGCCTGGAATTTCACAACCTGGTGGTCAATTTCTAAGTCATGCACACTAATGGGCAGCTAATGAGGGGCCCTCAGCAGGGACAGGTGTGCCCCCTGAGCCTGATTAAGGAGTCCAAAGGCTTAGCTGCTGACTGGCCAAGCTCTTGTCTTTGTTCTTGGGAGGCTGGGAGTGGGGAAAGGCTGAGCCTCCCTGGAGGCGTGGGAAGGCGAGGGGTGACCCACGGGAACACTGAGAGACGATTTGTGTGCCCCCATCCCTCGGCCAGCCGGGCTCCCACCCTGGCCTCACCACCGCCTTCCTCCACCGTATCCAGCATCACCTCGCTCCAGAGAGGACAGTTGAACGGCCTTGTCCACTTTGACTTGGACACCAGACAGCAGGACAGTACGGACCTTCCTGGGAACCCTGTCACAGGGAGTCCCCGTTTGAAACTGGACAGAGAGGGATGATGGGGCACAGCCCTGGAGCACCACAGCTGGAGGAGGGTAGATAGACCCTCCCCCTAGGTCCTCCAGAGCGAGGGGGTCCTCCAGAGATAGGTGGTCCTTCTGAGCAAGGCAGTCCTCCACACCCTGGCCTCACCCCCAACCTCTAGAACAAGAATAAATCTGTGTGTGTGCCAGGAACTTACTGCTGGACAGAGCCCTAGCTGGTCTGTGTGCCGCCCTTCTTGGCTGCTTCCCATTACTGTCAGCACGGCGCAGTTGACAACTCAGCCTTTCAGGGTTCATACCCAGAAATTGTCAAGCATCTAGCTGAGTGCCGGCTGTGTGTGCTCAGCTCACCAAGGCAGGGGGTCGAGGCGTTAGGAAACCAGGAGGAAAAGCCTTGTTGGGCCTAGCCTGTGGCTGTTAGATAAGGCCAACGGGACAGGGCTGTGGGCATAGAAGGTGTTTGACCTAAACAGTGATTCTCCAGAGTCCTTGGGCAACCATCGTCACCAGCAGCCCCAGGAACTTGTTGGACAGATTTTTCAGATGCACAGAAGCAGAAATTTCAGGAATAGGCTGGCCATCTGCCTGAGTCCGCCAGGGGATTCGAAGACAGAGTAGGGTGTCAGAAGGAGCAAAAGGGTGTTGGCTCTCTCAACAAGTGTAACTCAAGTTCCACTTGATCGTGTATGGGTTGTGTGTGTGTGTGTGTGTACACACCAGACGGGGACAATTTTAGTCTTCTGCCTATGTATCAATCCAGAGATGTTCTCTACACAGCGTGAGTCAGGGCCCACAGCAGCAGCCCCTGGGAGCTCATTAGAAATCAGGAACCTCTGGCTGGAGAGATGGCTCAGGGGTTAAAAACTCTGTCTCGCAAGCGAAAGGACCTGAGTTTGGATTCCCAGATCCCACATAATAAAAATGCCAGGCAGAAATGGAAGCCTGCACTTCTGGCCTTGGAAGACAGAATCTGGGAACCCCCCAAGCAAAAGCGATAAGGAGTAGAGCAGCCCAGAATGATTGCTCATGTCACCCTCGGGCCTCCACAGGCACATATATTTAAGCGTCCTCTTCTATGCACACCACGCATGCAAAAAAAAAAAAAAAAAATTTCAGGAACCTTGGGCTTCCCCCAGGTGGAGGCAGTCGGACAGCTTTCACTGTGGCCCAGGTGCATTGGGAGCTGGGTTTGCGTGAAGAGCATTGCACACCTGCAGTTGAAGGGAGAAGAAACGGATAGAACGTATTGGGACCTCAGAACCCTTCTACAGATGGGGTTCAGTGAGTCATACTTGCCAGTGCCTTCCGTGACAGTTCCCCAAGCCCAGGACGAAGGCTCTGAAACCGACCCAAGGCACTGTGTAGTGGGTGGGATGGACTGGTGGGGGGTAGGGTAGGCTGTGTTTCTACACTGGCGTTTCCAGCTGTGCTCTAGCCCCTGAGAAAGCCCCACCCCAGGGAGGGGCCTGCGCTAGTTAACTCCCTGATCATGTTGGTTTCTATAAGACCACGGGCTCTTGGGAACGGGGATCCAAGCTTCAGGTGCTCCTCCTCCTAGGGCCCTCACCCCAGCCCATCCCCACAGAGCTGGACCCTTCCTTCCTTGTCCCACCTCCCCAGCCTCTGGACCCAAGCAATGCAGACAAAGCACCCGACAGAGGCCTGACTTGGTTCTGGAGCTCGGTAAGGATGAGCACTCGCAGCGGCTTGGGGGCTGACGTGTGGAAGCATGGGGCGGGTGACAGCTGGGGACTGAGACTCCAGGGAAGGACGACAAGGGTCAGGGTTGCCTTAGGGTTGAGAGAAGTAGGAACGAGAATGAACAGGGTCACAGCTGGAGGGATGAAGGGAAGGGTGCTGTCCAGAGACCTGACTTGAGAAAACGGGCGTCAAGCAGGAGGGTGGCGGTGCGGGGAGACGTGCGGTTGCCCTGACTCACTGACTAGGACACGAGACACTGAGCCTGGAGGTGGGAAGGAAGACGTGAAGCCAGCCCCTCCTTCCCTTCCCTGTGCTGCCCAGCCATGGAGGGACAGGCCAGTAGGAGCGAAGGCCTTCAGGGAGAAGCCCCTTCCTGCCGTCAACTCCAGTTTGTCCTCAGTGGGTGCTGTGTTCATTCTTCTCAAGTCTGCGCTGGGTGCTGGCTTGCTCAGCTTTCCTTGGGCCTTCCACAAGGCAGGAGGTGTCCTGCCCACCGTCCTGGTGGAGCTGGTGAGTCCCTGAAGCACTTCGAGGTGGACAAAGGAGGGGCAGGGAACGGGGGTGGGGGGTGGAATCCGCTGCAGTGCTCGCTGCCTTTGCACGGTGCCTTGAGATACCATCTGATCTCCACCTCTGTTCACTGTAGCCCGTGTGATTGGCACCTGGCAGAAACTGCCCATAAGTCACTCTCACAAGCCTCGGGGGTTAGGATGGGATCCATTCCTACCCTGAAATCTAGTAAAAATTACATAGCACAGATATGCCTCCCTAACGCTACGTGTGAGGAAGCGGGACGGGGTTGGGGAGGTGCTCAGGGTCAAAGCCTTTCCCTCGAAAGCCAAAGGAGCCAGTTTGGATCCAAGTAAAAACGCGGGTAGAAAGGACGGTGGTCTGTAGGTGCGGCCTGGGAAAGCCCGGGCACAGCGGTACACAGGAGGAGCAATCCAGGGTGACTCCCAGCGTCGTCTATGGGCTCCTTAGGTGCGCACACTTAAATGCACCCTTGTACACATTACACACAAAATAAGTAGTTGGGTGATACTGGGGAGGGGGGCAGGTCTGAGGATAGTCCAGGGGTGTGGTGGTGCTTTGACCTAAAGGGCAGGGGGCTCAGCAGCTCCCTGTGTATAAATGTATCAATGTGCTCAGACACGAGCATTATTGGGCAACCCGAGGTGTCCTAGGCTCTCATGCCAGCTGATGCTGTAGAGCAGAGCGGGATGGCAGCAAGGTAGAGAGCCACACAGGCACCTGTTAGTGGTGGAATCCAGTGTAGATTGTGGGGTTCACTGCAACACTCCCAACTTTCACATACCTGTGGAAATGGCTGGCAGTAAAACTTGGGGAAAAAATAAGTATACACCAGGCAGCCCTGGAGGGTAAGCAGGAAGAACCCCATCCCCTTCCTTACAGAACCCCCATACACACCTGCACCATGCTTGAGGCATCACCTTTGCACTCAGACCTGTCGCCCCAGCACCTCTGGAGGCAGGTGGAGCTTGTCCCCATTTCCCAGGTGGAATAGCAGAGGCTGAGGAGTTTGCTTCCTGTTCAATCCCACATTCATAATCATGCTCCTCCGTGATGCCAGGAAAGCCATCACAACTTGCTGCGTTTGTGGGATCCACCCAGCAACTCGATCTCAGATGGAGGGGACCCTGTCCTGTGTGGTGCCCCTCCTTCCCCCAGGCCATGCACAGCCCTGGTCTTTGCCGAAGCCACGTGGTAGGTGCACCTGGGCCAGCTAGCCTGGGGTCGGGCCACGAGTGTGCCTAACCTCACGGTCTCTCTTGAAGGTCTCTCTAGTCTTCCTGCTCAGTGGCCTGGTCATCCTGGGTTACGCGGCCTGCGTCAGTGGCCAGGCCACCTACCAGGGTGTGGTCCGGGAGCTGTGCGGGCCCACCATGGGGAAGCTGTGTGAGACCTGTTTCCTTGTCAACCTGCTTCTGATCTCCGTGGCCTTCCTCAGGGTGATCGGGGACCAGCTGGAGAAGCGTAAGTAACTTTCCTGCCGTCCACGGGGCCCGGGCAGGGGAGTCCGTGATGACCCCCTCTGTCCCTGGTAGGTGAGCAGGATCCCAGGGCGTGGATGGAGCCCTAGAGGGACAGCCAAGCCAACATGAGTCCACTTGGTGAAAGGAGACTGAAATGAATCACCTCTAGCAAGGTCGGGGTTATGAGGGTACCAAAGAGAGACAGCGGCTGCAGCCGAGACAACCCAGTGCCACGGAGGGGAGGTTGAACCAACCTCAAGAAGCTCCTGGAGAGAGATGCCTAGCAGCGTCTCCAGTTCAGAGACAGCTAAGGCTTGACCACCATCAACCCCCCACCCCCGTCCCTCTGAACGTGTGTCCTCTAAGTGCCGCCTTCGCCACACCTAGTGGGCTTTGCTACCCTCTGTTCTCACAAAGCATTTGCTGACTTTTCCTTCGCTTATAGGATGTATGAATTGTTTTGCTTAATTTTCCATTCTAAAGTTTCTCAAATCCTTTCTTGGTTTCTGCCTTAATGGTACTGTTGCAGTCTGCCTGCATGGTTGCTGATAAATGACCATCACACAGCTTAAGGGAATGAGGAGTTTACTTTCTTAACGACAGTCTGCTTACAGTTCTCAGTCCAGCTTGACCGGAGAGCATGCACCAACACCAGGGCGGAGGGAACTGGCCACACCATCTCCACATAACGGCTGAGAGATGGATGATCCTTACTTGCCAGACCAGCATGTCTGGCCAAGTGAACAGAAGGATGCCCACTCTCTCAACAAGCTCTCCGTGATTTATTCCAGGGCCTGATTCCGCCCACCATAGGCTGAGTCTTCCCCATCAGCTAGATAATCTCCTTCAGGTTTGCTCTGGGCTTAACTCAACCATCAACTCTCTACAACTGTGCCCAGAGCTCAAACCCTCAACAGTCAAGTTGACACCTGTGCTTAACTATGACAGGTACCATGGGCAGAAAATGTCTTTGCGTGTGTGCGCGTATGCGCGCGTGTGCTCGTATATAGGCCTGCATACCGAAGATCACTTGAATGTGCATGCCTATGGAGGCCCAAGGGTGACTTTGGGAATAATCCTGAATTGCTCTATCTCCTTATTGCTTTGCTCTGGGGTTTCCCAGACTCTGCCTTCCAGGGCTAGAATTAGAAGCACTGCCATTTGCACCTAGCATTTTTTATATGGGTGTATTAGTCAGGGTTCTCTGAAGAAACAATCTATAGAATGTAATATATATATATATATATATATATATATATACACACACATTTTATTAAAATAACCCAATAACTCACAATAAAAAATAGTGTCCTTTAAAGTAGCCACCCACAGCTGCCTTACTCTTGACCAAAACGTTCCACAAAGCCAAAAGATTTGAAGATCTCAGCCTTCTCTGGAAGGCGGAAGACGCTGGGTTCTGATGTCAGTAAAGAACAGCGAACAGCAGCAAGGCCTAGAGACCAGGCTCCCAAAGCAGTGGGAACAGCAGCAATGTGGTGGAAAAGATGAAGCTCTGAGACAGCCAAGGACGGAGGCAGCAGCAATGAATGCTCTAAAAATGTGTGACGCTCACAGAGTGGACTCCACGTAAATCGACACAGGATAAGGGAAGAGCAAGTCCCTCCTCCTTGCACCTCCTATTATCTGGTCCACCACTGGAAAGTACCACCCACCATGGGCTGGGTTCTCCACAGCAATCAGTCAAGTACCTGCAGACTTGTTCAGGGGCCATTCCAACAGCTGCACCCCAAAGTCTGCAACTGTCAAATTGACACCAAACTGTAACCATAACAATGGGAATCTGGGGATCTGAACTCGTGCCCTTTTGCTAGTGAGGTAAAGACTTTAACCCCTGAGCCATCTCCCCAGCCTAGGCAGAGGATATCTTTAGAGAGCAGTTGAAACTCATCCTGTGTCCCTCAGCGTGTGTTAAGCTTTAGTGAGATTCCACGTGCTCTTGTTCGTCTTGTTTTGAGACAGGTTCTCCTGAAGCAAACAAGGACCTTGAACTCAACTGTGTAGCCGAGAATGGCCATGCCCATGATTCCTCCCTCCCTCTGTGCTGGGATTACAGGCAGGTGCCATCACGGCCACTGGATTCAGTGGCGGGACCTGAACTCAAAGCTTTGCGCATGCCAGGCAAGCACCCTGCTAGTTGAGTTGCAACCCAGCCTCTCCTCTCTCATGTTTTTTCTCACACACATCTGTGAGTCTACCAGTATCTACGAGCAGGTGCTGGCGGATCCAACTTTGATATTGTCTGATTGATGGGGAGGTCCAGATTAGTCTGTGCAAGTGGATGAAGATGGCAGGAACTGGGTAAGGAAATGGGCAACCTTCTGTATACTTGGCAAGACATGTTGGTCTGGCAAGTGAGGATCAGCCTTCTCTTAGCAATCCTGTGGATATGGTGTGGCCAGTTCCCTTGGCCCTTGGCGTGGGCTCTCCTGCCAAGCTGGGCAAGGTGCTGAGACCCAGCAATTGCCAGCCAAAATAAACCCCTTGTCCCCTTGAGCTGTTTGTGGATTTATTGGCAGCAATGCAGAGACACTGCTACAGCCCCCCAATCCCACCAATCACTGCCTCATAACCGTTGAAGCTTTGAACTAGGGGCTTCTGCCCATGATTGAATATTCTGCTTTATCTCTGGCACCGACTCTGCCTTCTTTGCTCAGTCCCCTCACCCCAGATTCCTGGGGATCAGTGCTCACGGGTACCCTTCTTTCACTTTGAAGTTAACCGTGGCTGGGGATTTTAAAATTCATGTCTTGTAGACAGCATATGGTTGAGGCTTGTGTTTTTTTAATCATCTTGACAGTCTCGGGCTCTTAATTGGAACATTTAGGCTTAATTGGAATGTAACTGTTGCTAGGGTTAGATTTAAGTCTACCATCTTGCTATTTGCACCCTCCCCCCTCCCGCTCTCCCTCCCATCCTCCTGTTCTCCTTCCCTCCCTCCTCCCTCCCTGTAAAACAAAGTCTCTGGAAGTGGATTTTATTTTTCAGAACCCTCAAACCCTGCCTTATACCATGAAGTGTTGTCTCCGAACATTCTGCATCCTCTCAGGACAACTCGGGCCCAGGTGCTGACACAGTGGCTGTGTAGAGAAGGTCGGAGCACTGTGCGCACAGTCCTGTTTAGCCTCTGAACCTCCCCAGGCCTCAGTGGGCTCATGGGACAGAGACAGCATTCTCTTTCTGGCCTAGAAATAGGGGATGTGTGGGGGAGCTGGGCATAGATGACCCCTGTCCTGTCAAGTGAGGTGGCCCTCACTGAGTGCCCATGCAGTGCCCACACAGCGCCCACGCAGTTCAGCTTAGGAAAGAGGTGACACAGCTCTGTGTCAGAGCTGGGGCTTGGCAGCAGGTCCTTGAGGGGTACAGAGTTTGCACCCCTCACCACACCACTAGAGAGGACCAAAGATGCTGAAGGTCTCCGCGTACCCCGCAGCATCTACCCAGAGATGACTCCGCACTCCACCCGGAGCCCGTGCACGGTGACTGAGCAGTGGTCTCCTCCTCCTGTCCTTGCCTTACCCTGCTGGAAGCAGCGGTCCCACACACACTCTTGTCTTTGCAGGTCTGTGTTGTTGAGAGCAAAGAGGACTTTATTTGCTGCAGTTCAAACAACCCAGCAAGTATTGTCTCCCAGCCTCTCCATGCTCTGGTGGGATGGTGGGGACAACCTTGCCACTCCCCCACTCCTCTCCCCATCTGTGCTGTAATTAGATCAGCTCCGCATTGCCCATGTTGGCCGTGACTTAAGACGGTCTCCTCTCTTTATGTCCTCACTGAGAGATTAGGGAGGTCTGGGTTCCCTGTCCTTCACTCACTTGGGCTCTGGGGTGCCTTTCCCTAGTATATGGCAGAAAGGATATTAGCAGGTCCCTCCTAACTTGGTTTTTAGGGAGCTGTACAGCTTCTGTCTTGGCCTCCAGGAGTCCCAGCTACCATAGCGGGCGCATGAGGAGAGATTCCAAGATGACAGGGAGTGCCCCGGGGTCTCCACAGGCAGTACAAGTGGGTTCGTGTTGTGCAGACCAGCCCTGTCACCAGCCAAGAATCCCTGGGGATCCTAACTGCCCTCTTGGGCAGGATGACCAGCTTAGCTTGGCCCTAATTGTTACTCTTTGATACATGATGTGGGTTGAGATAACACCTCTTGGCTGCTGGGTTTTGGGAGCAGGTAAGTGTTCAGCAGCAGAGAAAAGCTATGGCAGGTACACAGGTGTCTCAGCCAGAGAGCCCTGCAGCAGACCCTGCGTGACCCCAGATGGACACTGGACTCCTGAGCCAAATAGACAGGGGCCTGGCCCAGCGGTAGGTCCATAAGAGAAGAGTCAACTTGTGGAGTGTTAGTTAAATGACTTCATGAAATGTAACAGGGTTCCTTCCTTCGAGGGGAGAACAGAAGAAAGCCCCATCTCTTTTGCCATCTTTCTTTTTTGTTTGATTTAGTGTGTGTGTGTGTGTGTGTGTGTGTGTGTGTGTGTGTGTGTGAAAGAGAGAGAGAGAGAGAGAACAACTTGCAGAAGTTCTCTTCACCATACATACTCTGGGGATTGAACTCAGGTCCTCAGTCTTGATCGCAAGCACCTTTACCCACTGAGCCATCTTGTCAACCCCCTCACTTGCCATCCCTTGGGTTGACGCAGCCGCCAGCCTGTGTGTCTACCCTACAGTCATGTTGTGTGCTCCTGTCTCCACCAGTGTCTGACTCCCTCATCCTCGGCGCCCCGCAGCCCTGGTACGCCGCCCAGCGCTTCACTCTGCCGCTGCTGTCGGCGCTGGTCATCCTGCCCCTGTCGGCGCCGCGGGAGATTGCCTTCCAGAAGTACACCAGGTACGAAGGCTTCTGAGCAGGACGGCCAGCTGGGTGCGGGAGGGTGCTGGTGGCAGGAGGGACAAGGGAAGGGTTTGGCTGGTGGCAGGAGGGACAAGGGAAGGGTTTGGCTGGTGGCAGGAGGGACAAGGGAAGGGCTTAGCTGGTGGCAGGAGGGACAAGGGAAGGGCTTGGCTGGCCCCTTCTTGAGAAGGGGAAAAGGGACAGTACGCAACTTCTGTGCCCCATGGTGTTGAAGCCAAGAAACGCTTCCCGGAGCAGCATGGCCTACCACAATGGGCTCGCCCGGGCTCGCCACGCGCACAGGGCCACACAGTCAGGCCAGCATGCTTCCTTCAGCCTTTCTTTCTCTTGCTGTGTGTGAGCAGTTTAGCACCATGGAGACAGACCTCGGAGCTGAGCTCCTCCATCCTGGTGGTCTACCAGGCTCTCATGTCCATCGTTGTGTCAGGAATTCCTTCCCCTCTTATGTGGCTGAGCCCAAGGATACCCTGGCTTGGGAGTCAAATCCAAAAGACCCACTGGCCTTAGTGAATGGAGGAGAGTTCTCATTGCCGTGAATTTGAGGATGTTGGGCCATGTATGTCTGTGGTGTGCCACCTGGGCTTTGGCTGCCTGTGTCTGTGGTGTGCAGTTGCTGACACTGCCCCATCTGTGTACCAGCATCCTAGGTACCCTGGCTGCTTGCTACCTGGCCCTGGTCATCACGGTCCAGTACTATCTCTGGCCCCAGGGCCTTGTGCACCAGCCCCAGCCTTTGCTGAGGTGAGTGGGGAAGTAGCCTTTTGTCCTGTCTTGGGGGACATGGGATCCTTGGAGGAGGAATCCTTAGGGGGGTTTGCCATAGAATCCCAGCTCCTTCCTGTGAGGCCCCTCATGTCTGATAGTTCATAAATCCAGGCTAGGAGGCTGGGTGGCCGGACCAGCTCAGGCTAGGACTGAGAAGTGAGATAACCATGCCAAGTCTTGGAGTCACCATACAGGGTGTGGTTTTGACTCGAGTGAACTGGAATACATGAAGGTTCCATATGTGATCTCTCTCTCTCTCATCTCTCTCTGTCTACCTTGTTCTTGAGACAAGGTCTCTCCCCATTTCCAGTGCTGGATTACAAGCACATGCCACCATGCCCAATTGTGAGTTTTTCTCAATCTACTTTTCATGTGCTTGGTGTACATATGCATACATGTGCATGTTTGCTTTTGTGTGGGTGTGTGCAAGGGTACTTGTGGAAACCCAAGGTTGATGTCAATTAAACCCAGAGCTTGCTGATGATGGCTGGGGTCACTAACCAGCTTGATCTAGGGATCCCCTATCTCCACCTTCCAAGGCTGGGATTGTAGAGGGGATACCATGCCCTCGTGGCAACTATGTGGATTCTGGGGCTCCCAACTCTGGTCCTCTTGCTTGTGTAGAAAGCACTTGAACCACAGAGCCCTCTCCCCACCCACATATCCACATTCTTTATGTGGTCTCTGAGTAGTGAACTCAGGTCTCACGTTTGTGCAGCCAGCACTTTACCAATGAATCCTCTTCCTGGTGCTCACTTTGACTTTTTCTACAAAGGGTTGCTGAGCAGTGTGTAGTCTGTGGGAGTCAGTCAGGGCCAGACAGGAGACCCAAGCAAAAGGCCCCAGATCGGATCTCATGCCTCGGGTCAGGAGCTTCGGAGGGGGTGAGGCCATGTGAATGCCAGATGGCTGGGAACAGGGCCTCTACAGGGAGGCGTATAGCACCACTCGATACTCTCCGCCGTGGTTGAGCCTGTGTCTCCAGCCTGCGTTGGGCCTGCAGCTTACACAGCTCTGCTAGTTGTGAGCTGTCGTTGCAAGGGAAATAACAATATCGTCTTGGATCACAAAGTCCAAAGGCAGCGTCAGCTGAAGCCAGGCTGGAAGAGGCGTAGAGCTGTCGGCTAGGTGCCCAGCGACTGGTGGGCTGTGTGCATTTGTGGCTCAGGGGAGGCAGAATAGAAGGCGTGGTGACCTTGGATTGAGAATGGTGTTTGAACCCACTAGTCTTGAGATTGACATACTGGTCCATGACGTGTGGTGCCGAGTGACCAGGAAGAGAAGCAGGCAACACTCAGGCGGGGTAAGTAAGAGTGGGCAGGGGTCAGGAGGGGCTGTTAGGACAAGTTCCCACAATCCGAGGGCCTTAAACTGGCAGCAGCCTCTCCCCCTTTCTGGCACTAGACTCTTGCTATTGCCCAGTTTCAGTGGCTGCAGGTGACCTCGTGCCCCATTGAGTCCCTCATTATCTCTGCACCCTCTTTTCTGGAAGGTTCCAGTCACAGGTCAGGTCTAATTCAGGATGTCCCCAGAGACCTGTTCTGTTTTGTGCTTCTGAAAGAAGTAGACGTGTGTGTGTGTGTGTGTGTGTGTGTGTGTGTGTGCGTGTGCGTGCGTGTGTGCGCGCGTGTGCACGTGTGTGTGTGTGTTCATGTACAGGGGTACACACTGTATGGGGTTACAATACACATATACACATGTATGTGTGCTACTCCACACAGCATGGAAGAGAGTATGTCCCAGAGGTCGGTAAGTGAAACTTCCAGAAAGTCGAACGGCCAGTCCACCCGATGCTTCTCCTGGGCTGTGCTGCAGGATATAGAGCAGTCAGAGGTGAAGGCACACTCTGGGCTCCTGAGAATGCTCCGGAAGAGAATAAAGAGGTCATGGAGGAAGAGCTAGGCCGGTTGCTGATTCGCTTTCTTGAGGTCCCGGCCCTGACTTGAGCCTGGGTGCCCCTGCAGGAGGGAGCGAGCCGGCAGGTGCAGTGGAACCCAGGTGCTCTGCTTCTGACTGTGGTGAGGATGCTGTGCGACCCCAGCACTGCCACGGGCGAGCATCGGAGAGGGTGGGCGGGACCAGCTGTAGAGTCAGAGTCAGCCAGAGCTGCGCAGAGTGGACCAGCTGCGTCCCAGGGCCTGAGCACACAGTGCACGCTCAGCGGCTGAGCACAGCACCGCACGGCGGGGCTTCCCTCACAGCGTAAGGGTGGGAGGAGGTCCAGCACGCGGTGCCATCGCAAGGCCAACACCGTGGTTCTGGAAGGGTCGCTCCTTCTAGAGGTTCCCAACAGCCTCTCTCCTGGCTTCTCCACCTCGAGCAGCCCAGGAGGGGCTTGACCTCAATCCTGCCCAGTGCACAGCTGTCCCTGAGAGGGCTTGGATGGAGGACACGCCATCCTTGCACTATGGAGACACGTGGGATGAAGGCCGCCTTCGCCCCAACACCCCTCAGGCGTGGGGACCAGGCTCATTGACAGGGAAGGTGGCGGTACCTTCTTGCCATTGCCCTGTCCCAAGCCCACCCATGCCGAGTGTGTCATGTCTCCAAGTGTCATGGCAACTCAGGTATATTTAGAAAGTGTGGTGTTTGACAAGCCTCCTCCTGAGCCTCAAGTCACTCATGGGCTCAGCCATTTGAGACATTTCGCAGCCTGCCCCAATGCATTCTCTGGTTTTGCTTAAAATAAATACTCGTGCCACTGAGGCCTGGACCCCCCACTAGAACAGACACTCCCGAGGGAATCCTGGGGCCCATAGAAGCAGACAGGCGGGAGGGTGGGAGGGAGTAGAATGGATTGATGAAGGGAGGGGAGGGAAGAAGGAAGGGGGAGAAGAAAGGAGGGGGGGCAAGGGATAAGTAGTTAATATGTTTATGAAACTAGGAAAAATTATTTTAAAAAACTCTCCAGTTGAAAGCTCCTTGGAGTTGAACTCTTTCCTAATGAGCCCCTGTTCCCATCTGTTTGAAGCCCCTCCTCCTGGACCTCAGCATTTAGCGTCTTTCCCACCATCTGCTTCGGATTCCAGGTATGTCCAGAACCTGCTGCTGGTGGAAGCTCCCTGGTCCCTCGGGACCACGGGGCAGATGTTTCAGGTGATACGGGGTGGGCTCTCGGGGCCTGGCTGTCTTCTGGAGATCGTGCAAGTGTGACGCGTGGGCTCCCCAGGGGTCTGCACTGTTGCTGGATCGTGGCTCCATCGACAGCATCCCTAACCACTGTTGGCTGGGTCTGGAGTGGGAAGAAGGGACCTGGAACACTTTCTGCAGACTTAGAGCCCCACATGTAAGTCTGCAGACAGATTCTGCCCGGGCCTTGGGAGAAAAGAGCAAACCTCACTAGGCTCACAGTCTGGAGGGGCGGCGACAGGGGATGGAGAGAATTGCTGGTGCACATCCCCGAGCGTGAAAGTTCAAGCAGAGGACCCACGGGTGCCTCCTATCTGTAGGAGGGGAAGCAGAAAGGAATCTGGAAGCGTCTGATTGCGAGGTGTCTAGGTCAAGGGAAGACCACCCAGTCAAGGCCACAGCAGATAGGCAGTGCGCAGTGGGCTCAGAGGACCGCACCTGTCGGAGGAGCAAAGTACCTGGCCCATGCCTGCCGCTGGAACTGGCCAGCTAGCTGCTGTCTGTGTTCATCTCTCATTTTCTTTGAGAACCATTTTGGGAAAAAAAAAAAAAAAACACTTGGAAGAATTTCCATATCTCATATCTGATAACTGGCTGGGTGTCTCCTCCTTGGTGGTGGTTATGTTGGGAAAGATTTTCCTAAAAACCCTTTTCCATCCCTGGCAGCCACACCACCCCAAAGCAAAGTCTAGTTTCGCAGAGGAGCAGCCTTATCTCTGCTGCTGTCTCTTTCCCTTATCCGCCAGCTAGTTGCTGTCTGTATTTATCTCTCATTTTTCTTTGAGAACCATTTTGAAAAAAAAAAAAAAGAACCACTCAGAAGCATTTCCATATCTCATCCTGATAACTGGCTGGCTAGGCACTGCTTGGGGCCAGCAAACATCTCCCAGCAGTCCTACTTCAGATAATCAATCAGAAAGATACAAAGGGCTGATTCTTCGTCCTGTTGTCTGCCTTGAGCCTGACTGGTTCCCTCCTTGGCCCAAGCCACGTGGGGCAGCAGGCCGCCTTTGCTCACAGGCTTCACCTTGACCTCGGCTCTCTCCTTGTTCTCCTAGCAACCAGCCAGTGGTTTCCAGGGTTTCCAGCCGCTGCGATGGGAAGCTGGGAGGACTTGATGGGAGCATGGGGGCAGGGCTCAGCTCAGAGGAGGCTGCAGGATCCAGCATAGGGAGATGAAGATGGAAATGGAGGATCTGACAGGCTGCGAGGAAGAGAAGTGGGGGATGGAGGGGTCTATGGCTATTGGAAACTCCGACCTGATTTCACCTGCTTCCAAACACATTTGGCCATGGGGTAACCTGCACCGAGTCAGCGAGGGACCTCTGGTAATGGACAGAGGTGCTGCAGGGTCTGTCCCCAGCTACCCTGGCCACACTGGCACTTTGGTTTTGTTTTGAAACAGCATTATTGAAGCACAATTCACTTTGCCGTGAGATGGCCTTTCTAAAACGTCACTGTGCTCCGCGCCATACTGTGTCTCCACCACGCGGTCACCTGGCCTCCATCTCCTCCCCGGGCTCCCGTAGCCTCTGATCCACTTAATCTCTGTGGATGTCCCTGTAGTGGGCGTTTCCTGAAGCTCTGCAGCCTTGGATTCTCACTCCATGTGTGCGAGTTGGCTTCATTCCTTTAGAACACCGGGTGGACGGTGCTCTGGGATTTATCCACTTTTGAGCTCACATGTCCCCTCCCCTGCCCGGTCCGAGGACCGAGGAGCCCAGGCACCAGCTGTCCCCTCATGCTGCCTGTGGAGCAGCTCCCCTGGGAACAGCCCCGCCCATATCACAGACAGGACAGAAAGTAGGAAAGGCTCCTGGGAACGTCGACACCCACATCCGTATCTTTTCCCCATGGGGGCTCAGCTGTGTTTTTTTAGATTGCCAGAATTTATTCTTCATGTCTAGCTGCACCTTAAACTGTTCAGCCAATATTCTCTTTTTTTCAAAATTTTTAATCATCTCAACAATGGATTTGTTTTCATCTCCCACCTCATTCCTTCTCCCTTCCTTCCAGTCTCCCTCCCACTCCTACATCCTCCTGCATTTGTGATCCACTGGGTCCCATCCAGGATGCCTGAGCACTGGCAAGTGCCTGGGCACCTGCTGGGGCATGGAAGGCCCACCCGTGGGTACAGCGTTGAGTGAAGAAGCTCCCCCTCTCTTGCCCAGTACTTTCACACACTTATGGTCTCTCCCCGTCCGTGGGGAAATGGCTGCTGGCAGCTCTCGTGGCGTCTAGTGGAAGTAGACATCATTGAGTGAGCTCATGGGCAGGACTGACGTGAACAGAGGCTGCAATTTGGCAGGAGGTCTCCCCACTCTCGGTCTCTTACAATCTCACCGCCTCTCCTTCTACAAGGTTCCCTGAGTTGCTGCATTTCTGCCCACAGAGCTGCGGCTCTGGGATTCCCATTGCCAGGCTCAGTCTATGACAGGTTCCAATGATGGTGTCATCTCGGGAGCCACAAGGGCCAGACAGGAAGGAGGATGTGCACAGAAGTGCAGCTGGGCGTGGGAAGCAGGATTTCCCTCTATCGCAGGCCAAGGGCTCAGCATAGCCCTGCAGACTGAGACACTCCACTGCCAAGGCTCAGAGGTCAGAGGAGGTGTGTCTGCGCCCACACTGGGCTGGGTCAAAAGGGGTGAGGCCCTCATGCCATGTGACCCTACTTCCATTTATGGGCTCTGTGCCCGCCTCTCCCACAGGGCAGGACCTGTGCGTGGACTAGTGAAGAGCTGGGTTTGGTTATGGCAGGCAGCTTTTGGCCACCAGTGGAGCCAAACGATATTCATGGTTCACCCCAGCATGACTGTCGGCAATGAGACTATGCTCTACGTGGTGGCCATGTAGCTGACAGGCTACAGAAGGTCAGAGCCACTCATGATAGGGGCGCAGGGCCTACAGACCAGGAGACGCTCTGCTCAGGACGAGGACTAGGAGATACCAGCTGGCAAACACACCTGAGCAAAAGCCCCGAGGTTATGCAGAGCACATGGAGACTGACGGTGCAAGAGGGGTCCACTCACTCGGTTTGGACCCTGAGTAAGTGACCATGATAGAGCTTTGGAAGAGACCAGGATGTAGGCTGCATATACTCTACCCTGCCTTCTCTTCAGGGTCCCTCATCCACCTGTGGGGACCAAGATACACATACATAAAATCTAATTACACGGGGCTCTTGGTAGCAGCTGGGCATTTCACTTGTTGAATTACCATCGAGGTAGAACATGCTGCTATCGACATATGTAGACATATCTGTGGGTGCTCCCACATGAGCTTACCAGTTTCTAGGAGGCTCCATATGTAGCACCCAAACTGCCATTCTGCCCTCTGTCATTAGGATCTGGGGGCCCCTATGTGAGATGATGCCCTGGGGACACTTGGGGGTGTCTGGAGTTGCTCTGGGTTGTTTTGCACTCATGCATCCGGCGGTCCAGGCTGGCGATGTTGCTCACTGTCCTTGTGCACTGGGCAGCCCCCACAGCAGGAAGTCCTCCTCCCCAAGAGACATTGCACGGACACCAAGGACCCGTGATGATGGCTCCTTGTGTCGTAAGAGACATTCTCCCTTGCTTGCGTTCTCCCTTTTAACCTTCTGTCAATATTCATGAGCTGCTTCGGAGTTGAGGTTGGGGTCATGGTTGGTCGTTTTCAGAGCTACATGATGATCCACCCAGGAGTGTCCTGTTGAACATACCTGGTGGCCGGGGGTGGGGGGAGTCTGGCTGAACCTCACTGAGCCGTCGTTTCTTTCTTCCAGTGTCACGAGGCCGCAGTCTCCATCTATTGCAGCATGCGCAACCCAAGTCTCTCCCACTGGACGCTGGTCTCTGTGGTGGCCTTGTTGTCCTGCTGCCTCATCTACTCGCTGACAGGTCAGGCCTTCTGGAGTTTCCCAGGTCGAAGCAGTGGTGGTGGGGGAACAAGGGCACATATCTCCAGAGAGCCAGGGCGCTGCTCACACGCCGGGCGGGATGCTCTGGGCTCAGAGTGCCTTGATCGATTCATTCTCAATGCCCCAAGGAGGAAGCTAAGGCTCGGTGGGCTTCCCTGGCTTGTCCAAGATCTCACAACTAGATGCACAACATTGAGGCCTAAAGTATGTTTGTTGGTTTGTTTTTTTGAGATGGGGGTCTTATGTAGCCCAGGCTGAAGATAATTTCAAACATCTGATCCTCCTGTTTGTACATCCTAAGTGCTAGGTATGTGCACCACGCCCAGTTACATTGGGTGCTGGGGAGGAGCCAGGGCCTTTGTACATGCTAGACGAGTGTTCTTCCAAACTAGCTACTTCCCCAGCCTCTGAGCTGTGTCTGGCCACCGCTGAAGTCCCTGCTTTGCATACAGCACCACTCCACTATTGTGAGGTATCAGGGCAGGTGTGATAACATCACACTCAGGAAGCAGTTTGCAGGACACCTGCCCGGGTGCAGAGGATTCGAGCGCTCACCAGCTATGCGGCAGGCAGAGGGCATGAGAGGCGGCGAGGGCATGCTTTGAGCGGGGCAGTGACGAGCAGGCGTCACAGCCCCATTGCAGCCCCAAGCCTCTCTACGCTCGCAACCTGGAGACCTTTTCCTTCCTCTACCTACCAAAGCCTCTGTTAGAAAAACGTGGGGCTGCAGTGAATCCCTCGGACGCCTTGGGCTCCAGAGGCTGAGCATCTGGTCTGCAGGTTGGCTGAGCCAACAAGACAGTCACGTCCAGGTTTAATGGGGAACCCTTCCAGAACCTTCCATCGGTGCACAAGAAAAAAGCTGTGCTGACATTCTAATTGCGGCTCCCACCTTCACCTCTCCCACCTGCAGGGGTTTATGGCTTCCTGACCTTTGGGACAGACGTGTCTGCTGACATCTTGATGTCCTACCCAGGCAACGACATAGCCATCATTGTGGCGCGTGTTCTCTTCGCTGTCTCCATTGTGACTGTGTACCCTATCGTGCTGTTCCTGGGGAGGTGCGCCTCCCCCCACCGGATTGGGGGGTGTCACTCAATGCGATGCATGGGTGGCTGATGTGTGCTGTGTATAGGAGCCTTCCAGGTGCATTGTGGGGCTTATGCATGGTACATGTAGTGTGTGTGGTTATGGGGGTGTGATAGGACAGGTACACAGGTACAGAGAGTTTAAGGGGTTCAGTTTGTATGTAAACATCATGCTGCAACCTGAGCTCACTCTGGACCTCCCCACCTGCAGATCCCCAAGGCTGGAAGGTGGCCTGGGGAACATGAAGCCTGGGTGGGGAGCAGGACCCTGTGTTGGGGGGCAGCAGCTGCTGGCCTGGGAGGCTGGTGGCTGCAAGAGCTGCCTGCGCCCTGGTGTTTTCAGGTCTGTGATGCAGGACTTCTGGGAGAGGACCTGTCGCATCATGCGACCTCCGCCAGTGGCCGACCCTTCAGGGCCGTGGGTTCGGCTGCCGCTGACCCTCCTGTGGGTCTCGGTGACGCTGGCCCTGGCCCTGTTCCTGCCCGATCTCAGCGAGATCATCAGCATCATCGGTGGCGTCAGCTCCTTCTTCATCTTCATCTTCCCCGGTGAGCAGCGGCCTCCCCTCCCCACCTCGGCCGAGGCTGACTCCCGTGCGCAGGGACCGCTGGTGTGGAGGTTCCAGAGGCGGGTGCCCCGTGGCAGCAGCACCCGGGGTCCATGTTACAGAGCCGGGTGCAGGCCAGGGCTCCCCCTGCCTCCCCTGGCTAAGCAGCCATTCCACAGATGGGCAGACCGAGGCCCAGGACCCTGGGCACAGTTGGTGTGTGGCGAGGTGGGTAGTTCACCCCCTTGCCTCCTGCCGAGGGACCGGTTGGCTGCTTTTAATGCTGCATACGAGAAAATGACAAGGTTCACAATGCAAAGCTGAGTGTGGCACGTCTCCTCTGGCCCTGACCCAGTCCCTGGGTGGTGGACGTACCTTAGCAAACCTTCCCAGTGCTGGTGGGTGGTGGGTAGACATTTCAGGAAAACGGGAGGTGTGTTTTGCAGATGCAAACCCAGCTAGGCCGAGGTTAGAAGGATGCGCCCGGGCATGAGTTGCAGCCAGCCTGGCTGAGCGGCGACTGGCAGGAGCAGCGTGACAGCCACGAGCGCGTGGCCATGGTGGCCGTGTCCTGAGATGCTGCCGTGGAGGCTGAGGCCCCACGGGATATGCCCGGCCTCTGGCTGAGTTGTTTTGGGGCCACTGAACTGGGGCTCCTGCTGTCCCAGCTGGTCCTCTGTGCTGCACCACCTTGCCAAGAGGGACTGAGCTGGCAGGGCCACCTCTGAGGACTGAAGGGCATCGATGGCCGATGGTTCGGCCCATGGCACCTCAGGTCAGTGAGGAAGAGCCACGGTGACCCTGTGTCTCCTCCACAGGCTTGTGCCTCCTCTGCGCTGTGGAAACAGAGCCTGTGGGACCGAGAGGCAAGTGAGTGTCCCTAAAATGAGGGGGCATTAAGGGTGCCCGGGACGATATGAACGAACTGTCCTTGGCTCACCAAGAGGTGGTGGGAGGGGCCTGCTCACCTGCAAGACAGCGTGTGAACTTCAGAGTCTGAGGTTGGAACCCCCTGTGGGTTTGGCATCTTCTTACCAGCAGCCTGTGGTCCGCCTCCCTGATGGTGGCGCACAGGGGCAGGATGCAGCCTGGGCCCTGGCAGCGTGGCCTGGAGCAGGTGGGGGGGGCTGGGCCCAAGTTACCCAGAGTGGAGGCCAGCAGCACCCCGGCCAGTATGCTGCGGTCTTGTCAGGGGTAGAGGTCCTCTTCAGCACAAGTTCATCTCGTCCCAGGAAGTGTGCCCCCCCAGTCTCTGAGGGGGTGGCTCAGGAGATTAGTGGGAACATAGCCCGCCCCAGCCCAGGCCCCTGGATCTGAACCCCTGAACCCACCCACCCTCCTTGTTCCATTGCACAGCTGTGGAAACGGATGGAGGCAGGTAGAGGGCTGTTGGGTAGGTTTCTGCAGCGAGCGGCCACAGTCTGGGGACGGGGTGGTGGTAAATGCCATCTGCTGGCTCTGGCGGCAGGTGTACAATAGAGTGTGGGCAGGGTCCTGCTGCCTGCTGCTGCCCTAGCTTCCCAGAGACTGTGGGTACTGCTAGGATCATGGCTGCGTTAGTCCAGTCTCTGCCCCTGTCTTCCAGTGCCCTTCCCTGTCTATAGCTGCAAACCACTTACCACCCTTCTAGAAGGGCACCTGTCCTGAGACGCAGGCTCCAATACTCTTACCTCATGACCCTCACGAAGACCTGCTTCTGGATAAGGTCACTCTCCCATGTCTCAGGGGGACATTTATCACAAGGGTGCCATTCAGCGCACTTCAGGGGCCATGGATGTGGCCCCCCCAGCAGGCCTGTGCACCTTCGCCTGTGCTCCATCCCCCCCCATTGAGCCCTGTTCCAGAAGAGCAGGCGTGGCTCAGCGATCTAGTCCAGTAGGTGCTCGAGCCTCTCTGAGCCTGGCCCCCCAAACAGTGGCTCGTCCCCTGGCCTGCGCTGGGAATTTCACCACTTGTGCATCGTTCCACAGTCCACGCTCACGGAGGTTCACTGATGCGTCTTCAGGATGGTTTTCTTTCCAAAATTCATCTCCATCTTTCCCATCCATCAGCGACGCTCTGAAAGGCTGTAACCTGTGGCCTGTAGGCTCCATTCCCTACCCAGGGGAGGAGAGGAGGGGGGAGGGGTGTGACGGTCCTTCAGGCAGCTGTTATCCAGGCAGTGACTTGTCTGGCAGTCCTGCTGGGACTCTTACACTCCCTACCTCACTGCCCATCTCTGCTTACACCAGGCAGTTTACAAATGTGGCTTCGGTGGCCTCCTGTCCAGCGACCCGGCTCCTCTGTCCTGAGCCCTGCCACCTATCCTGCCTGTGTGTCTCAGGACTTCCATCTCCCTTACCTCCAGGGATTTCAGCTGAGGTTGAAGGACAGAGAATGGGGGAGCTTGAATTATATCTTTTCTTTCCCTTTTTTTTATATAAAATATTGGGAAGGAATGAGTCATTATATCAAGAAGGGAGAGTATTTTAATTATATTTTTAGCATGTGCATATGTGTGTATCAGAGGGCACTTAGGTGCCTGTGGAGGCTTAAGGGTGATACTAGGAAGCATCCTGGATTCTTCTACCTCCTTATTGCTTTGCTCTGGGGATTCCCAGGTTCTGCCTTTCAGGGCCAGAACTGCAGGCTGATGCTGTTTCCACCTGGCATTTTTAATGTGGGATCTAGGGATCTGAACTTTTGCTTTAGAGGGAAAAGTTTTAGCCACTGGACCACCCTCCAGCCTGGGGTGAATACTTTAGAAACGGGCTCAGGGACTTTATTTCCCACTGTCCTGGTAGATAAAGGAGAATGGCTTCGGCCCAGTTGTGCCCCCAGCCTGGTGATCCCACGGCTGGGCCTGGCAGTGGCCCAGAGCGTGACCAGTGGCGTGACCCGTGGCTTTGCATTGCAGATGCTGCCTGGAGGCCTGGGGCGCGCTCTCCGTGCTGGTGGGCACCTTCATCTTCGGGCAGAGCACAGCAGCAGCTCTGCAGGAGCTGCTCTAGGGTCCCGGGGCCACCTGCTGCGCCCGCCTCCAGCCTCGTGGGCTTCTCTTGTCGCGGTGGTGAAATAGAACTGGCTGCCGTGGCTCTGCCCTTCCATACACAGCCTGGGCCCACAGTGAGGTGCTTCATGTCCTGATCCAGAGGTGCTGCGTGGGGGGGTCATGCTCCTCTGGAGGTTCTGCATACAACGTTCTCACTGTCCTTGGCGCCTGCAGGTGGACCTCTGTGTCTTTGGCTTGCAGGTGACGCTCTGTAACCTGTCTGGCCATGTGCCCTATCCCTGTGTGTCTGTCCCAACCGTCCTGATCAGGCTTGTCTCAGCTTAGCATGTGCCCCTCTACACCGGATTGTGTCTCCTTTGGGTGACCAAGTGGCATCAACAGATGCCACTTCCAAATAAGGTCTCTGCAGCTTAGGACTTCAACTGAGCACTCAGGGCCGATACAGCTCATTTCAGACTAGGGAGACAGGGCCACGGTCCAGAAAACCTGCTTTGGGATGTCAGAGCAAAAGGCACCAGGTGAAGGCAATGTAGAAAACTCAGAAGATTGGGGGACTCTGTGGGGTTACACTGAACTCAGGCTGGTCCTCTACTCGGGGAGCTTCTGCTTAGGACAGGCAGTGTGAGCTGTTAGAGCCAGGGTTACCCCATCCCACCACCTCTCCTTCCCTGCTTCCCTCCCCGCACCCACCTGCCGTGCAGCTCCCACCTGCCCTGACTGCACCTGGTCTCTGGGCGAGAACATGGGAAGGGGTGGAGCGGGTAAGCACCTGTGGCTCCTGTGTCTGTGGGCACCAGCCACTGAGCCGGGCTCTGATCCTTGGGCCCCTTCATTCTCCCCCAAGATGAGGCTGAGGACAGCTGGGAGGAACCCGCCAAGCCTGGGCACAGAGCCTGGTCTGCCGCTAGCTCCCTACCAAAGGTGACAATTGTGGCTGAGTGTGGAGTGTCTTTACAGCAGCCAGAGACAGTGTGTGCAGAACACGTGGGCTCCTGCACTGAACGTGGCAGCCTGCAGGGGGCGCCAAATGCACAGGGAAACCTTTCCCCCCAGGCTGGGGCAGCTGCCTGTACCCCAGGAAGGGCTCCGTGAGCCTCCTTTGGAGAGGCTGGCCCTTAGTCAGTAGGAGGAGGCGGCTCAACCTGGGCGGGGGTGGGGGGTGGGGTGGGGGTGGGGGTGGTGGCCAGGTGAATAAGGCAGGAAGCAGAGAGGATTCTGGGAAGCAAGTGAAACCAAGCACCATCACTTTGTGGGTGTGTCCTGGTGTTTGGCATGTTCAGAGTGCTGAGCCAATACATAGTGGGTCAGTTAACACAGATTCATGTGTTACAAAGCTCTCCACGATCATCCCTGGTGTGGCAGGTGTGGGAGTGTCCCTCGTCTGACTAAATGTCTCTCTGTATCCAAGGCCCTGGTTCCAAGTCCCCTCCCCACCAGACCCTCTGATACAGACGCATATAAAGTATTCATACGTAGCCCAGCCCACACTCCCACACGCACTTCCTGTCCTCTCCAGGGTTCTCCCACCCCTATCAGATCCATGAGTGATGGTGCCTTTGCATGGTTTGGGGAATGAGGAACGGCCCTGCGTGCACGTGTGTACATGCGTGTATGTGCATGCATGTAGAAGAATGGTACATCAGCAGCCACAGGGTTTTCTGTTGGCTGGATCCTGAATGAGGAATCATGGCTACAGGAACCAGGGCTGGCCACAGTGGCCTGAGGTAGACTATGCCATATGGTGTTTATCTGGCATCTGATGGGTCCCCTTCCCCTACCCATGGAGCTATGTAGGGTTCCCAATCTCTCTTCAATTCTTTTGGGGACCTTGTACCTATAGGAACAGAATCTTGGGTCGCATGGCAGCTATGTTTAATGGAGGAAGTTGATTGACATATTCATGGACTCTGGCTGTGGGTGCTGAGGCTGGGTCATGTGGCAGCAGGCACGGGGCTGCGGGTGGGCGGCTCTGTGTTTGGATCTCACCTGATTTTTTCGCCTGCCGTGACCTCTGGCAGGTTGCCTGACCTGTCTTTATGTTCCCTCCTGGACATACTAGAATTGTATAGTGAATATTCCAGGTGATGCAGGAGCTTGTATGCCTTTTAGGGGTGCAACTCCTTCTGTTCAGAACCCATCCCCACACCTTCTCATTGTTAGCTCTTGAAGCCCAGTGTCCGTGGATTGTGATTGCCAGGGACGCTGTGCCTCGGGAGAACTCAGGCAAGCGTGGGGCAAGTGGAAGAGGCGTGATACGCTCTGCTAAGTAGGGATCCCTCACTATACTCCCCAAAGCCACAGCCTTTTGAGACAGATTTCTGTGTTTTGCATGTGGGTGGGTGTACAAGAGGAATCTGTGTGCCTGTGGAAGCCCAAGAGTGGCTTTAGGGAATCATCTTGGATTGCTTTACCTCCTTAGTGCTTCTCTCTGGGGTTTACCAGCCTCTGCCTTCCAGGGATGGAACTGTAGCCTGTGGCCATATCCACCTGACATTTTTACATGGACTCTGGGGATGTGAACCCAGGTCCTTTTGCTTTTGAGGCAAAGGCTTTAACCTCTGAGCCCACCTCGCCCAAGACTGATGTTTTAAAGTAGCTGAGAGGAGAGCAGCAGCTCTGGGCCAGCAGAGCGGCCCTGAGCACAGGCTGATGGCCAGCAGGGCCTTTCCCTGTGCTGAGCCAGGCGGCTCTGATTGTCCCAAGGCGACTCTGCCACCCACGTCCAGATGAGACGCAGACACCCTGTGGCCAGGGTGGGACATGCCACTCAGCAGGAAGCTAGGGCTCCAATACTGGCCTCGCTCTTCCTAGAAGCCTGTGCGCCCTTTTGCTGGTATGACCTGATGGTTGGCAGCTAATGCCACGAGAGGCAGGCGTGGGGGGGCAGGGCAACACTAGTGGCACGCTCTGCTGGTTCACTGCAGTTTGAGGGGGAGGGATCTGCTCCTTCGGACCTGCTGTCTCTCTGGTGGGAGGGTCCTGTTGTGGCTTCCTCCTTCCTGCCGACCAGGAGACACAGAACTTAAGGACTTCAAGTGTGCTGCCTATGTCAGAGTCGCTGACTTACAAATGAGCAGTTAAGAGTGGATCACCCCACAGAGTAGGTGGTCCCCGTTGTTAGCCTGTGTATGCGACTTCAGTGGGGGCAAAGGCCAGCTACAGTTAGGATGGTCAGTGCCTCCTGTTGCTTGGTCTCCCTGAGTATTGTCACGGGTGGGAATGTCGCCACGGCCTGACCACAGGCTCTGTGCCTGGCCTGACTGCGGTGGGTCCTGGCAGCTTTTGCTGAGTTTTCTGAGTTACAGTATGGGAGGCCAGGGACGCCTCAACTCTGCCACACGCACAAGCTTGTTGTGAAATACTTGCAGCATTGCCGCCACCACCGCTTCACATTGTCTGTCTTGTGTGTGCCTGGGCATGTGCACGTGGGGCCAGAGGGTAACTCGTGGGAGTCACTTCTCCTGCCCCCATTCGAGTTCCAGGGATTGAGCGCAGTAGCGTGGTCCTCCTCATGCTTGGCAGCCATTTCACCAGTCAAAAGGATTTTTCTTCCTTCTGCTACAGCTGAGACTTGAACCTACAGCCCTGTCCTAGCCATGGTTGATAGGGAGAACCATCCAGGTGCTGCTGCTCCACCTTGCTCTTTTTGAAACGGGGTCTCTCGTCAAGCCCAGAGTTCATCAATAGGGCAGCCCGGCTAGCCAGCTGACTGCCATCCAGGGCCAGCACACCCTGGTGACATTTTCAAAGGGGCTCTGCGCTCCACCCCTACTGCAAGCACTTACCTGCAACCGTCTCCCCACCCCCAGTACTCAGGGAGACGTGGCCGCCCAGGAGGCCTGCCTCTCTCCCTCAGCTGGAAAAGGGGAAGCAAGAGACACCCACACTGCTCCCAACCAGACTTTATTTGGCGGCTATGGGCTGGGCATGGCACCGGAGAGCTGGGTTCTACTGCCGCCCGCGGGTTGACCCAGACCTAGGTTGGGCACTACGGGGTCACAGCTCCTACCAGCTAGAGGGGAGGGAGAGAAGCTGTTCTGTCTGAGGAGGGTCCTGCCAACCTCGGCCTCAGCCAGACCCTATGGGGCACACGGCCCAGCCAGCTCGGATCGCTGCAGAGGTCACTAGGGGGAGGACTCCTTCGCAGCACACCACAGGGGAAGAACGTTCCGAAGTGTATCGAAAAGACAGCTCGTGTACCAAAGTCTCTAGAAAAGGGGGATAGAGATCATCCTTTTTATAAGATGAGGGTCAGGGCAGCAGGCTCCTCAGTGAGGCTTCTGAAGGGGTCAGTCTCGGCCCGAGGTGCACCAGGCAGCTGAGGGGAAAGAGACCTGCTTCAGAGGTTGGAGGCGCAGGGCAAGGGCCAGCGTCCTCTCTAGCCTGTTGTGCTAGCATCGGCACGCAGTGAGCCCCTCCTGCCCCCCCATGACCCTCTCTACCGGGCACTGCGATCCGGGAAAGCGCCTCCGGCTGGCTCAGCGTGTCCACCTTGACAGTGCCGGAACGCCTTGCACACGGGGCTCTGCAGGTGCCTGCAACCCAGAGACACAGGTGGGGAGGGGCTGGGGGCCTGTCTGGTCTCGGGTCAGTGACACGAGGGACCCAGCTCTGCCCCAG
Organism: Typhlomys cinereus; assembly: GCA_023101885.1. Lineage (NCBI taxonomy): Eukaryota > Metazoa > Chordata > Mammalia > Rodentia > Platacanthomyidae > Typhlomys > Typhlomys cinereus. The sequence goes on along the minus strand of JALPQD010000438.1, from coordinate 1,336,407 downwards.
CAGCCGGGGGAGGATGGAGCTCAGCCTGTGCAGCTGGCGACACTGCACAGGATGAGGACCAGGCGTCCTTCCCGTTGGGGTCTTTTGGTCACATTCCCCAAGTGCTCCCCAGGCAGCAAGACCTCAGACCTGGAGGGACAAGGAATGGTGTGGGGCACAGAAACCTCGGCCGCACTGTGGCCTGTCTGCATCTAGGGAGGTCAGTGAGTGCTCTCAGCAAGTGATGCCCCCCTCGAGGGGGGCCTTGGGAGCTGTACTCAATGGCTCACAGGAGCCAGGGTCAGGACAGCCTTCCCTCCCCCTGGGAGCCAGCACGCCCTTCGCCACAGCCCCGCACAGACAAGGCCATACTTACCTCTTCCACTCCTCTTCCGTCTCCCAGAACTCATAGATGACGAAGGTGAGGCCGTCCACCAGCCTCACTGCCGCAATGCTGCAAGGGAGAGGGGTAGGGCCCCCCTAAGGCCCACCGTAACCGAGTCGCCAGCCGGGGGCTTTGGGCTCAATAGCATACCCCCCACCCAGCACTTGCTGAATGAACTGCGGTGGGAGGTAACATTTTTTGTACGCCTGCAGGAGCAGGCAGTGCTCTGGTTCTCTTCAACCATGGGAGTTGTGGCTATCCTGGGGGGCAGGGGAGCACCCCGTGGTTCTGGTGTGGAGAGCAGCAGTGCTCTATGCTACAGACCCCATCCTTCCAAGAGGAGCATGGGGACACTCAGACTCATCCAGACGCAGGGTGGAGGTACCTGCTGAGGGCCACCTCGCCTGACCCCATGCCTACCTGCCTTGTCAGGAGGAGGGGTACGCCTTCACTTTCAAGCCGTGGAAGCCCCCAGCGCTGCCTGCCCATCTTCCTCCTTTTCCACACAAGCCCACCCTATTTCTGGCAGAGCCAGGACCAACTGTGTGGGTCCCAGATGTGCTGCCCCCCCTGCCCATTCTCTCCCCCACCCCCCACATGCCATGGCCATGCTGCTACTCCTGCGCAGGAGCATCCTCAACTCCAGAAGTTTCTGTGCCTTCTGCCTACCTCTGGCCCTTCTGGACCGTCCCACTAGTGTGGTCCATCTGGGGTTTTGTGGGAGGGAACAGATGCTGGAGGAGCGGGATGAAGGACAGACTGAGGGGTGCTCTAGGGCTTATGTGCACAATCGTGGCAGAGCTGCTGCAAGTTACAAACTCTGAGGCCACAGCTCCTGCCTAGCCGCGAGCAATACTGCCCTCGGTACCAGGGCGGAGCCCGTGTCCTGGGAGACCCCTCCTGGATGACCTGACGTAGCAGTGTCTTTCCTGAATCACCTGTGAAGCTAGTACGCAGGTGCCACCCACGCGGAGGGACAGGGACCCCTGCAGAGCCGCAGGCCCTGGCTCAGGTCCCCGCGGGCGCGCTCACTCACTGGAAGCAGGTCCGCGCCGCGGAGGTGCCGCGCAAGTACTGCCGCAGGGAGTCCAGGAACTCGCTCAGCTGCTCGGGGCACACGGCCATCTCCTGCCGGACCAGCTGCAGGTGCTGACAGAAGAGGTGGGAGCGTGGGCCCCGCATGCCAGTGCCTGCACTCCCCAATCCCGCACTTACGGGACAGAAGGGGAGTCGGGTCTAAGTAAAGCAACCCGTTATACGGAAGTCCTCATCGATGCCCAGCGTCCTGCCCACGGCTAACTAGCAAGACTCCTTTCTTCTGAATTCTGACCAGAGTCCTGGCACCTTGGCATGCGCACCCTAAGGGCACTGGGTCTTACCATGTTGGTGCCTTCTTCATCCGAGAGGCGCTGTTGCAGGTCAAACCAGAGAGTCTGAAACAAATCAGCGATGGCTGTGATGGAGACTGCTGCCTCCAGAAAGCCCCCAGGCCAGGGGTGCTGAGATTCCCCTCCATGCTGGAGGATGCTCCCTGTTCAGGCCTTGTGGGCATAGTGTGAGGCTCAGCGGGTGGGGGTGAGTGACCCAGGAAGGGGCAGAGATTTCTTGGGAGACCCAGCTGGGGCTGCAGGAGGCAAGCTGCTTGGAGCAGGGGTGGGGCCTGAATTTGGGGTTGTTTCTGTTAAGAGCCCTGAGCTCCACTAACCCCCTGCGACCTCTGGCTTCTTGCTGAGAGCAGTAGATCTGCACATGGGATGACGCATTCCCTGCGAAGGGATGACACATTCCCTGCGAAGAACAGCTGCTGGCAGCCATGTGTAGCAGAGGGCACTGTGTGTGCCCATGGAGGCCCAAGAGTAACTTCAAAAATTACCTTTCATCACATCTACCTGATGTGCTTTGCTCTGGAGATTCCCAAGCTCCACCTGCCAGGACTGGAGGTACAGGCCATTTCCACCTGTCTCCTGCTTGGGAGACAGATACTTATAACCACTGAGCTGTCTCTCCAGCCCCATCTTGGGCCTTGCAAATTCCTTTGGAGTTGAACTGTGTGCAGGGGGCAGGGGTGTGCTGGAGTCTCACACACGCTGGGCTAGTGCTCTACCTCTGAGTCACACCCCCCACCTTAAGAAGCGTATGACATTCTGCCAAGGGAAGTGACTTCTTGGTGTTAAATCACAGGTGTGCCGCGGGCCCCAGCCTGCTTCCATCCTTTACGCCGGGGGCTCCTCCACAGTGAGAGGAAGGGGAGCCCCAGAGGCACCCCACCTGCAGCTCAACCCCTTCATCCTCCTCCTTGCCCGCAGGTGCAGCTGGGGGCCCAGGCCAAGCAAAGATCACAGACCCTGCCCCATCTGCAGGCCGCCTAGGTGCTCCTGGTTACCAGCAAGCCTGGTTGTTAGGGTGAGGAAGGTGCTAAAAATACATTTCAGAGAACCTCCCTCCTGGGGCCCCCACAGCGTTGTTATGACAACGGGGCGCAGGGTCCCCACCACGCAGCTTTCACCCTGGGCAGCTGGCTTGGGGAGGATGGGGAGCTGTTGATTCAACCCCATGAGTCCCTCACAATGAACCCCTGAACCATCCAATACTGGAGGCCTTGTAAAAACAAATGTCAGCTCCGTGCTACGCCAAAGCGCCTGTCACGCACGATGCACGACCGTCCAGCTCTGACTGTGACCTGCGGAGGTTAGGTGCTAATGGGTAGCTGGCTCGGTGGGGAGCCGCGGGGCCATGCCTCACCGTCCTAACGGCGCCTCTGTGGCAGGCGCCCTGAATCCTCCATCACCAGACCGGGAGCTCAGAGAGGGCGAGTCACTAGCCCAAGGCCACCAGCTGCATTGTGGTACAACAGAAGCCCAGCAAAGCGCCAGGACACAGCGCTTTCCAAACGGCCCCCTTGTTGAGTCCCTGACTGTGTCATGAGCTGTCCCTGAAACTGGTTTACATCGTACTTATGGGATCATGTACCCCCAGCCGTCCACCCCTGGAGCCTGTCCTGACCCCTCACTGCTCCCTAGCGGTTCCTGCTGAGACCCCTGCCCCGTCAAAATTGTCCTTGCACCAGGATCCCGCTAGGCACAGTGCACCTGGAAGGGCTGCTTGCCACCTAGTCCCCCCAATACTAGTGTTGGGTTCTCCAGTTCTCCTCCCCACAACTGTCACCCTCCCCAGGCTCGGCCATGACCTGGGGCTTCGCTCTGAAACCCGTACTCGTTGGCATAAGGTGGGCGCGGCTCGGAGGAATGGGGGCTGGGCAGCCCTACCTTGCTCTCCAGTCTCCCAATAAGCTCTGCCAGCCGGCTGATCTGGACCTCGAGCCCCTCTTCCTTTGACTCTCCAGTGGCTGAGACTGGGGGGCAAGGAAGGACAGAGATCTTAGGGTGGGCAGAGGCCTATGAGGGGCAGAGCACCACTCCCCAGCCGCCCTGGAGGGGACCGCCCAGGTGCGGCCTGTGGCCACCGCTCTTACCCACAGGCAGGTTCTTCCCTTGCTCCGGAGCCATGAGCATGTGGTTGGCAACATAGGGCGGGGTGGGGCCTCCGTAGCGGGTCTCTGTGATGCCGTGGCTGGGTCTGCAGTGGTCCTGGCTGTGGTGTGGGGAAGAGTGGGGGTTGACACGTGCACAGGCCTGCCTCACGCAGCAGATGTCTATGAGTCCGCCTCTGTTTCCACAGGAGCTACGAGGCCCACGGGGCAAGTGACCTGGCCACAGGGCCAGCTGGGGCGGAGCTGAGACTAACTGTGGGCTCCATCCAGCATCCTGCTCCTCTTCCAAACAGGTTCACTTCCAGGGCTGGGCCAGGCACCTGTCCACTCCCGTAGCTCACATCACTCCAGTTGTAACAGCTTGAGCCCAGGTTGGGGAGGTACCAAGTCCCCGTCTACCTCAGTAGAAGCGCCTGTGCTGTGTGGTGACCTCGGGTGGTGGAGACTCTCTAAGCAAGAGAGGCAGAATGCCGAGCCTAGTCCCATCTGTCTGCACGTGTCCTTCCCTCCGTGCCACACACGATGACCCAGCACCGTGCTCCTGTGCCAGCTTCATGCCTGGTGCCCAGCAGAGGCTGCAAAGGTTCCTGATAACAGCCCACACCTCGCTCACCAAGGGACACCTGCACAAACCTGACTGCAGGCAAGGACACTGAGACCTAGAGCACTCATGTGACCCTGAAAGGTCGTCACGGCTCCAATGTGGAGAGAGCAACTTCGGCGCGCACAGTGAGAAAAGATCTGTCAAGTCCTTGAGCTGTCAATCACAGCATCGCTGCAGACCAGCAGCAAATGCAGCGTGTCCCTCAGACCAGCAGCAAATGCAGCGTGTCCCTCAGACCAGCAGCAAATGCAGCGTGTCCCTCAGACCAGCAGCAAATGCAGCGTGTCCCTCAGACCATGAAGGGCTGCGTAGGAGGCCCCTTGGGTGGCAGGGTCTAAGTAGCACCTTAGAACACAGCACCCCTAGGGACTGCTCCAGGGCGGACACTGGGTGGAGACCCAAGGCCACAACCAAATTGTTGAGATGGGGGAGGGGGGCACAGACCACCCATCACTATGCATCACCCCAGAGTAGGATCCCTTCGGGGACAGGTGGGGAGCCGAGATAAAGCCAGCACAGGGACGGATGCTGCCCCTGTGGTGGGAGGACAGGGCGAGTCAGAGCAGGATGGTGACAAAGGCAACCTGCGAGCCCCAGCGCGGGGATGGACACGGATCACAGGCCGACCAGTCCGGTGCCTTCAGGTGCAGACAGCACCGATGTCATCAACATCACCCTCACGACTCGGCTTCTTGCCAATCAAATGACACCAGCTGTAACCCAGCCTCGCAGCAAGGTGACGCCCTGGCCATGCTGCGCCTCTCCACCGGGCACCATGGAGACTGTGCACAGAGAAAACCAAAGCCGGATGGAGTGTGGGCGTGGGCCCCTGCGGCTGCCCTTTTCCCCTCTTCAGCTGCTCTGGACGGCACGTGGGCGGGCTTGAAGCTGGACAGGCACTGTGAAGCCAGAGGAGCAAGTGCTCCCCGCCAGGTGCAGCCTCCACAGCACCCCGTGCCCACCCAGGGACGCCAAGTCTTTCCTCGGCCTCCCTGTCTCTTGGTGTCAATGTGATGACTGCAGACGGGGGAAGACCCCCCACGCTCACGGGGGTGCCACTATTTCCTGGGCAGGTGGGTACGATGGGAGAACTGGTAAGACTGGTGAATTCCATGAGCAGAAGCTCACTACTTCTTAGCTGGTTTAGTGAGTTGGCATACTTTGACACACTTGAACAGAAATGTCTGGCAAGTGAAGTTTGCCCCTCTCTCAGCAATTGATACCATGCGGCTAGTTTCCTTGGTTCCTGGTGTTGGTACCAGCTCTCCCACCACACTTGACTAACGACTATACCTGCACCAGCCAAAATAAAATCCTCTTGTTCCCCAAAGCTGCCTGTCGTGAATTTATCAGCAACATGCAGGCAAGTTGGGACACCATGCAACGACCTTCATGGGTGCCAGGGAAGAACTGGCTTTGTTCTAGGAGCGCCACCTCTGGCCTGAGGTACAGCTTACTCAGTGTACAGCCAGATACCAATTCCTAAGCTGGTCTACAGCTTTAAAAAGGGGTCAGATAACATTAGCGTTCTGCATGCACGCCAGGCAGCAAGAGCCTCCGAGCCTTAACTACACGCACTCCTGCTCATCCGCATGCCAGATGCTGTTCCTCAGGGCAGATGCCACCTCGTGCGGTCCTCATAGGGACTGAAGTGTGGGGACATGATGGTCCCTGTGTTATACTCTAGGTTTGCCTAGACCTCAGACTGGGCATGTGTGCCACTCCCCATGTGCCCCACTAACGCACCGTATCTGACTGGTCTGCTCTTCGATGGCTTCCACAGCACTCTCCACAGAGCTGAGCAGGGACTGAATCTGATTGGCTGTTTCCTTCAGGAGGAAGCGTGTCACAAACTGGTCTACATTGCTCCCACCTTCGTACACCTGTAGAGGGAAAGAAGGGGTGGGGGAGAACTTGGATGTGGGTCAGGGGTCAGAAGCCCTTCTCTGCACGAGGGGACACTCCACTGCTTCCAGTATCTTACAAGCTGTCAGGTGTCCAAGACCACAGGGCACAGATGAACCTTCATCCCTGCCTGCTTGGAGGCCTCACACCTGGCACTCACCTTGCAACGTCAGTGACATAACAGACGTGAAGTACTTGGCACCACCGCTGGTGGTGGTGATCACAACGATTGACGTGGTGGTGGTGGTCACTACAGTAACCATGATGATGGCTTATTTTGTTGATCCAGTGGGATTCGGGGTCACCTAATGTGCTTGGCACTGTCCCCTGGGCAGGGATCTCAAACCGAGCCGTCACCGCTTTTGGCTTCCTGGCTGTGGGTGCAAGGTGACCAGCTACCACGCCTTCCTGGCCACGATGGACTGTGCCCTCAAACTCTGAACGCAAATATTGCTTCCTGAAGTTTTCTTGTCAGACGTTACACGCGGTGTCAAGAACACCACCACAGCCGTGCTGCTGCTGCTGAGTGTACTGGTGATGATGATGATGGTGGTGATGATGATGGCAGTGATGGTGATGATAGTAGTGATGATGGTGGTAGTGATGGTGGTGGCGGTGGTGGTGACGATGGTGGTGGTGGTGATCGTGGTAGCGATGGTAGTGATGATTATGGTGATGATAGTGGTGGTGATGATGGCGATGGTGATGGTGGTGGTGGTGGTGGTGGTAATGACGGTGGTGGTGGTGGTAATGACAGTGGTAGTAATGGTAGTGATGATTATGGTGATGATAGTGGTGGTGATGATGGTGATGGTGGTGATGGTGGTGGTGCTAATGACGGTGGTAGTAATGGTAGTGATGATTATGGTGATGATAGTGGTGATGATGGCAATGGCGATGGTGATGGTGGTGATGGTGGCAGTGGTGATGGTGGAGGTGGTAATGACAGTGGTAGTGATGGTAGTGATGATGATGGTGATGATAGTGGTGGTGATGATGGCGATGGTGATGGTGGTGGTGATGGCGGAGGTGGTGATGACGGCGGTGGTGATGGCGGCGGTGGTGATGGCGGCGGTGGTGATGGCGGCGGTGGTGATGGCGGCGGTGGTGATGGCGGCGGTGGTGATGGCGGCGGTGGTGATGGCGGCGGTGGTGATGGCGGCGGTGGTGATGGCGGTGGTGATGGCGGTGGTGGTGATGGCGGTGGTGGTGATGGCGGTGGTGGTGATGGCGGTGGTGATGATGGCGGTGGTGGTGACGGTGGTGACAGTGTTTCTGTCCTTGTGAGACAGGAAGCACAGGGAGGATGCCCCCTGGCTCCTGCTCTCTCTGAGAACTCTCAGTTCTGTGAGTCTTTGTAGCACCAGTCAGACAAATGCTGAAGAATCTCATGCATCTAAGAGGGTTCAAAAACTCTAAAGAAGGTGTTGAGACCCTGCGTTCAGGAGGGCTCCTGGGAAAGCAAGTGGGGTGGTGTGCGCACCGTGAGGCAGGGGTGGGGGAGGGTAGGCGAGCAGGACTCCCACGGGCTGTGCTCTGAGGCACGCTGCAGACTTCTGTCACTGACATTCCTCCCTGAGATTCTCCTGCTGCAGAAGACAGAGAAGTCTGAGTTACCCGTGGGGTGTGTGGGGGTCACAGGGATGTCCGGTCAGGGCAGGCACGGGAAGGGTGCTGGTCTCCCATCTTCCTGAACCTGTACCTTGGATCTCTGCCCACTTCCTGGCTAAGCAGGGAAAACATGGCTCTCAAGGAAAGCAAATTAAACCATCCATCACTCTGACTGGGAATTAATTAGCAATAATTACACACTGGGAAACATGCCTGGGAGAGACCAAGGAGCAGGCAGGTCTGGGGGTGGGGACAGGAAAGAGCATGGCCAGTGGACATCGTGTCCCGAGGGTCAAATCAAGGCCACTGCGGGCTCTGCGGATAAGCCAGTGCCACAGCCCTGGCATCCGGATGGGTTGAGAGGATCTATGGTCCTGCCTAGCAGACCCCTGGCAGCATATAACCAGTGAGCAACAGACTCTCCACGAATTCCCCCAAACGAGCAAGATGACAGAACTTGGTTAACAATAAAACAAAACAAAACAAAACCAAACAAGAAAAAGGCTGCTAGAAAGAGACCCAACGGGAAACTGATATGCATGCAGTGTGTTCAAAGCGCCCTCAGCAGAGACGGAGGATGTGGTTGGGATCAATATTGTGGATCCCCAAGTCATGATGCCTTTGGGGAGAGAAGCAAGCACTTAGCAATTTCTCCTCTTGCCCTCAACTCTGCAGAGCACTCCAGAGCAAGAACCAGATGTGTCTTGGGGACAACTCATTCGTGGGACTGTGGGAGAGGAAGCGAGAAACCCATGAACCTCTCAAATCCTCCAACTGAGCATCCTCCTGCTGAGAGCATTCAAGAATCTTCCCAAACCACCTGGGTGTGAACTGTAGCAGAGGGAACCCTCCAACAGGACGCCCAGGACATGAGCGTGGGTCGCTCAAACACAGGTGGCGGAGGCGTGGAGCCACACATACTAACAGAGAAGACTGAGTTGCTAAGCTGGGGGACACATGGCTCCTGCCTCGGACACTCATCTGTCACCTGCCTTTTCTCAGCTGCTTCTGAAACTTAAGTCACACTTCGCAGCTCCTCGGTGATTACAGATGACAGTCTCATGCAGCCCTTCATTCCTGAAGGTGGGAGCAGGGGGAAAGGGGGGTTGCTTTTTTTTTAACTAAGAAAAAATATAGGATCAGAAATATTTGTACTGGTTTTTAAAAGTCACTAGTAACTTAAAAATGAAGATTTTAAAAATAATTTTTCCCACTGTTTTTGATGTGTTGTGTGTGATTTACATGTGGGTAGGTGTATAAGTTGTGTATCGGCGGAAACTTTAGCGTGTGTGTCTATGGAGGCCAAGGTAAGTTCAGGAATCATTGTGGATTGTTCTACCTCCTTAATTGCTTTGCTCTGGGGTTTCCCAGGCTCCACCTTCTAGAGCCACAATTTCAGGCCACTGCCATTTCTGCCTGGCATTTTTATATGGGCTCTGGGGATCCGAACTTAGATCCTTTTGTTTAGGAGGCAAAGGCTTTAACTCCTGAGCCATCTCTTCGGCTGGACATTTACTTTCTGCATCTGGTCAGAGCAGAGCATCAGAAGGACAAATGACGAGATAAAGAATAAAAGATCAGAACCTGCTGTCAGAGCAGATAGAACATTCACAATGAGGAGAGGCGGCCTGAGCGCCCCCCAAGGATGCCATCCTGGAGTTGGCTAAACAAGACCCAACAGGCACGCTGCCATCCAATGGAGCATAGAGCATACCTCTGTCCAACGGGGGACACTGCCATCCAATGGGCACACTCCAATGGGCACTCTCCAATGGGCACACTCCAATGGGCACACTCCAATGGGCATTCTCCAATGGGCACACTCCAATGGGCACTCTCCAATGGGCACACTCCAATGGGCACACTCCAATGGGCACTCTCCAATGGGCATACTCCAATGGGCACACTCCGTCGAACGGGGCACACTTGTCCAAACAGCTGAGGCCAATGAAGACCAGCCTTCACAAAGGCTTCACAGCTTAAGCCAATGGGATCAGCTACGCTATCACAGTGGAGCTAGGTTTAAGTGAGAAAATATTACCCAGGGTAAGAAGGCTGGAGACAGAACAACACAGGCTCAGCAAGCCTGTGGAGCCTTCAGGATCTAGTCAGGGTGTCGCTGTGCCACGGGGACGCTGAGGAAGGCAGTGGCCGTGCATCAGGAGGCTCCATTAGGGGACAGGTGCTGGTGTGGTTCAGGTTAGCCTGGAACAGAACACAGTCCTCCTGCCTTGGGCTCCAAGTCGACCGTATAGGACTACATTACCATATCTGGCTTGTTCATATCTTTTTAAATATTTTTACTTGAGAGAGAGAGAGAGAGAGAGAGAGAGAGAGAGAGAGAGAGAGAGAGAGAGAGAGCGCCATGGTGCATAGATGGAGGTCAGAGGACAACTTTTGGAAGTCAGTTCTGTTCCTCCACCATGTGGGCTTCCAGGGATTGAACTCAGGTCACCAGGTTTGTGAACAGGCTCCTGACCCTCTGAGCCCTCTTGCTGGTCCTTGTTTATATTCTTTAGTTTACCTCTGCTTAGAAAACAGAAAGGGGGTAGGGGCTGGGAGATGACTTGGTGTTTGTCACACATGCAAAAATACCAGAGTTTAGATCTACACATTCCACCTAAAATGCCAGGCAGGAGTGCGTGGCAATCCACCCTTAATTCCAGTCTGAGAAGGTGGAGGCTGGGAATCCCTAGAACAAGCGACACTTTTTGAGACCCCCATCTCAAAAACAATAGTGTGGAAGATTGATAGAGGCTAATTCCTGACATCAACCTCGGGCCCCCATGCACATGCTCACACAAAGTGAGTGTGCACACCCCACACAAACATCCCACACACATAAGAAAATGGATAAAGGATAAAAAGAAATGGAGCAGGTGTGAACAAACAGATGCACTCTGAGATGTGAGCTGCAGTGTTGCCATGACAGCAAATCCCGGAAGTAACCTACTGTGCCCAACCCTGCATAAAAAATAGGAAATCTGAACATGGATATTTAAGTGACAATCTAGAACGACATGGAAAATGTGTGGCTGCAGCAGAAAAGAGGCAGAGAAGAGAATCTTCTACGGTCACAGAACTAAGTATTCAGTGTTGCTGGAGATGCTGGGTTTGAAGTAATCTGAGCTTTTTTCTTAATACTTGGCATTCTAAATTTTCATTATCACATATTAATTTCTTACATGACAAAAATACAGCAAGTCTCTGTGCATCAAACAAATGTGCTAAAAATATACCAAGGAAGAACAGTAAAAATGTGAAATTAGACTTGCTCGCCCGGTCCAGGGGGTGATATCCAATACCCATCAGAATGGAGCCAAGGGCAGTGCAGGAGCAGCAAAACTGAAAAAAAAATCAATAAACCATAATTCTGAAAATCAGAGACTCTATATAAATATATCAACCACCTGGAACCAGGCCAGTCTAATCTCTCCTCATCCTAAAGCTCAGGGAAATTTGCGGAAGAGGGGGCGGTAAGATTGTAGGAGCCTAAAGATGGGGAGGAGCAACGATGTGCAAGATACTCCACACAAGTTAGGGCCGAAGTAATCATAATAGGACTTTGCATGACCTGCGCAATGACCAACATATCATTGACCCCCCCAAAGTGTAGCATAGATCACAGGCACTAGGATCCTTAGAGGCAAGGGATTAACAGCCACAATAGTGTTCCTATACTAAAGGGGAACACAAGAAAGAGCTCTAGGCAATGCCACTGAGTCCTTACACCTCATCAGAGAGGAGGACCCAGAGGGAAGTTTGACATGTACAGTAAAGGATGCTCCAGGAATGGGGGGAGGGGGAGGGAGCACTGGGAGAAAGGAGGGAGGGGGGAAAGGAAAGGGAAAAGGGGAGAGGGAACAAAGGGATCCAAGGAGGGGTAGAGGGAGGGAGGGGAAAGGGGTACTTATCAACTTTGTATGAGTGGAAGAAATAAAAAAATAAAAAAGGAGGCTGAAGAGGTGGCTCAGGGGTTAAGCCTCCGCCTTGCAGGTGGAAGGTCCTGAGTTCGGATCCCAGATCCCACATATAGACGCCGGGCGGAAGCAGGGGTGGCCTGCGCTTCTGGCCCTGGTAGGGCGGAGCCTGTGAATCCCGGGGTGAAGGAGGTGGAGGCGTCCATGGTGGATCCCGAATTTGTCCGTGGTTCTACACACACGCACGCGCGCACATACATTCACACACGTGCACAGTTGAATAAATAATAATAATTTAAAAAATTTAAAAATAAATATAAAAAAATTAAAAATAAAAAAATAAAAAAAAAGTGAAATTAGATGACAAAAGACAATTTGGTGTGAGAAGCTGGCTCTTCACTGTCTCACGGGAAAGACGCCATGTTGAGGGGTCTCACCGGAACACTTGGAACAGCCTTGGATACAGGCAAAAAGCTCTCTGGGATTCTTCAGTGAATCATCTGTCTTTTCCTTAATATGGCATTTCTTTTAAAGCTCTGCAATGTAGATGCAGAAGATATATAACAACAGGGAGCCAGAGTGATGGCTCGGTGGGTCCTGAGCCTGCTCTCAAACTTGGACACCTGAGTTCAATCCCCGGAAGCCCACATGGTGTGTAAGGAGAGAACTGAGTTGTGAAAATCATTCTCCATCTGTGCAGCATGTTATGCATGAGCGTGCCTTTCTCTCTCTCTAATAAATGAATAAATTGTTTTTTTTAAAAACATAGGGGTCATGTTCACTCACAATGCAAATCATGTCTGGTAGAAAGCAACTAACCACTGTTGTGTGGCAGATCACTTTTACAACTGTGCACACTTTCCTTTCAGAGTCCCTGATGGCCCACAGGAAGTACGTGCATCCATGAGTTCTTGGAATGCTCCTGAGCCGCTATAATGAGTTAAAGACAATCTTTGCTACACGTGCTTTAGTTCCTGTAGAAGAAATACAGTTTTGTGGTTGTAAAGACCTGTGTTTTAATTGCATTCATTTCCTTACAGAAAACAGAAAACGTGAGCATTGTCCACATGTCCCTTCCCAGGCCACATATGCAGATATGCAGATAGACAAGATGTCACGAATCAAAGACCTCAAGATATGTGGCACAATAGAGGAGGGACCTTGGTGGCCGCATGCTTTTATCATAAGGAAGGGGAGGAACAGGGGGAGAAGAGAATGGGGAGATGAAAATGTTCAGATACCAACGGAAGAAGTTGTAATGCGCTGTGTCTAGGTAGCCATGAAAACAGGGATTCCAGACTTAACAAAAAACATTCTGCTTCCCTAGAAAAATGAGCAGCCCGAGGCCAGCCCGAGGCCCAGGAGGCTCTTGTGACAGGAGCTCCACACAGGCAGGGAGGCAGCATGCGCTTAAGTCAGTATGAGGAACGGATCAGCGGCAGTCAATGAGAGTCCGCAAAGCTGTCCCGGGTAAGGTTTTAAGGCGCAGGAGGTCACTGGAGTGGTACCACACCTCTGTAATCCCAGCTGTCAGGAGCCAAGGGCGGGAGGATTAGTAGGCGGCCAGCCTGGGCTACACAAGAGCCTGTCTCATGGCTCAGTGGGGAGAAAGGCACTTGCCCCCAAACCTGGAGACCTGCGTTTGAGGCCTGGAACCCACATGGTGAAGCGAGAAGCAATTTCTCCAAGTTGTCTACTGACCTCGACACATGGCACGCCCCCATCCAAACACACAATACATAAATGGAAGGGAAAAAAAAAACAACAAAAGAAAAGTGAAAAAAAATATCCAGAGAAAACAGGTCATATTTGAAATGAGCCATCAGCAGTCGTGCGGGCCAAGTTCATGGACACTGCCCGAGGGCTTTTGATTATACTTTTCTCAATGAAGTGTCTGTTGTGGTTGCATATGGTTTAGACGTTTTAAAATACTCATAGGGGGCTGGAGAGATGGCTCAGAGGTTAAGCCTCTGCCTTGCAAGCAGAAGGTCCTGAGTTTAGATCCCCAGGTCCCCATAAAAAACGCCAGGTCAAAACTGCAGAGGCCTGCACTTCTGGCTCTGGTGAGAAAAGCAGAAATCCCAGAGCTCTGGGAAATCCCAGAGCGAAGCAAGAAGAAGGTAGAAGCAATTTAGGATGATTCCCGAAGTCATCCTTGGTCTTCCACAGGGTCACATTCAGCCCTCTTGATACACAGGTACCAATAAATAAATAAAATATTTAAAAATTATCAGAAGAATACAATGTGTTTAATTGGTCACAAAAGTCAGCATGTCCCAGACAGTTTGCTTCAAGAATATGCTAAAATGGGGCTGGCAAAGTGGCTGAATGGGTGACTGCACTGGTGTAAGCCTGTAAGCTTCCTTGTCAGCCTGGGACCCGAGTGTGCGCTCCAGAAGGCCATATTGAGGAAGCAAAGAACCAATTTCTGAAAGCTGTCCTCTAACCTCTACACGCAAGCAAGCCTGTGCTGGATTGTTCTCCCATCCACTCAAATAAATGAATAAAAATTTAAAGGACATACAGGCTGGAACGATAGCTCGAGAGGTTAAACCTTTGCCTCAAAAGTAAAAGGATCTGAATCTGTATCCCGGATCCCATGTAAGAATGCCAGGTGGATATGGTAGTGGTCTGCACCTCCAGCCCTGGAAGGCAGAGCCTGAGAAACCACAGAGCTAGCAATAGAGGGGCAGAAGCAACCCAAGATGGGTCCCAAAGTCACCCTTGGCCCTCCACAGGCACTTACGGGGCCCTCTTCTACACGTACCCACCCACACCTACCCACACATACACACCCACATGAGAACAAAGAAGATATGCTATAATGGGACATATACACAAATGCAAAAACTTAAATTAGGTTTGGCCTTTCAACACTTGTTAGTATAATTGCTGACCCTGTTAAGCCCCTCAGCCCAAGGACTTTGGGTAAATTCCACTTTTGAGCAGAAGAAAGGTGCATATGAGAGATGCTAAACCACACAGCAACCAGCCCATGGTCCCATTTCTGTTCCCCATGGGGGACACTCAGCAGGTGACAGGGATTGAGAGAGATGGGGTCATGGTGATGCTGGGCTGCCAATCCAGAAATAAATCCCTTATGGATAGCTAAATCAGTCGGATATCTGAGCAGATTCCCGACCCTCACCCGAGGTGAGATTGAACAATGGGAGGCAGAAAATGCTCCTTCGTCAGGCAGACGAGGGAGCTGAGATGAGAACTGACATTAACCGCGTCATTAGTGAAAGATGCACTTGAACATCGGGAGCTGAACGTGGCTGCCTGCGTCAGCACGGCGCGTCGGAGAGGAGCCCACGCTAACCACGCAGGGAACCAAGCCCGTCGAGGAGGACGGCCACAGCCGTGTCGTGAAAGCCGACATCAGGGCTCACGGATGCTTTAAAAATGGTGGAGGGGCTGGAGAGGAGGCTCACACAACACAAGGACCCAAGTTCATCTCCAGCACCGAAGTGAACCCCAGCGTGGCCCTGCGCCTGCCCCCCAATGTGGCTGTGCACCTGTCCCCAGTGGCGGGGAGGCGGGACAGGCTGGGAGTGTGTGTGTGTGGAGGGGGGGACAGGCTGAACCTAGAGACGTGCTAAATCAGTCGGGGTTAGCCGAGACAAGACTCGGAAACCCCACAACTGGCAAGACACTGTCTCAAAAAATAAAATAAGAGCAATTGAAGAGGATGCTGTAAGTTACCCTCTGGCCTCCACATGTGTGCACACAGGTGGGCGCACAGGTGGGCACCTCTCACCCAGGTATGTCCACACACACACATGCGCATCTCCCCTGGTAGGCACACATCCCCCCTAGACACACACACTCACATATACAGGTGAGCATCCCCCACCCAGGTATGTGTGCTCGAACATGCACACACACACACATACACACACCCACACACATGCCATGAGCCGTCTTTCTGTACAAAGGCCAGCTGGGAGATGCACAAGAGAAAGATGCCGGCACCACTATCAGACGCCACAAGGACACCCCCCCAGCACCACAGCTAGAAATGGGCCCCTCTCCCTTCGCAGATGGGGTCTGTTCCTTCACCACGTGACCTCAGAGGCGGCAGCAGCAGCAAATGAACCTTATCACGGCCTTGTAGGATGTGGCCCAAACCGACACAGGAAAGCAGCGAGGTCGAGGAAGGGATTGCAGCTGGTCCCCCAAGCATACGGGGGAGGGGGTCCACACTCCTGCCTGGCTAATGCACTGGGCATGGTGGCTCATGAGAACCCCAGAAGGCAGCGCTTCCAGAGGGGCTCTTACAATCAGCTGCAGAGGGCCAGACTGGTCCGGCACCATGTCAGGATGGAAAGGGCTCACGGATGGGCAGTAGCTTGGGGTCAGAGCCAGCGGCATCCGCAAGCTCAGCAGGGAACACAGGGTTCTCCCCGACCTGCCGCAGGAAGGAGCAAGCTTTATGGGTGTGGGGACACAGCAGGAGCTCAGTGGGGAAAGTCACCTTTGCTGTAGCGCGCCCTCGCCCAGCAGCTTGGGAAACCCCCTCGCTTCAGCCTAACTCTCCAGGGCAGCTCCCTGCACTGCGTGTGGCTCGGGGAGGAGCCTGGAGCACCGGCTTCCCGTCCTCCCCCCGAGACTCGCAGCCTCCTGCTCAGTCCTTGGCCCTGCCGCAGCTCGCACATTGATCTGCAGTAGCTGCTCACGAGGGGACACCGCCGCATCCTGCGTCAAGTGCAGACGCACGAACCCCTCCTGTCTCCTAGGCCCGCAGTGGGAGGCCACAGGGTCAGCTACGGCACCGAGGACCTCAGGGGCCGCTGCCCTGGCCGGATGCCCACTCTAGAACCAGGCAGCTTTGATGCCAACTTCACTGAACCAGCGCCAACTGCTCTGCTCATTTGACAGCTTGTCTTGGCTTCCTGAGGGTCCCCAACATTTGTCACTACAAATCCAGATGCCCTCGGGCAACCATGCCTAGAAGAAAGCTCTAGAAACAACTAGAACTCAGCCCCAAGTTCCTTGCGGGGAGGCGCCCACATCCACCGACCTTCTTAGTGTAGCCCATGGCCTTCAGGACAGAGTGATTCAAGGTCTCCAGGGAAGCCAGGACGTCCTCGTAGTCCCCCATGTGGTCCACGAAGTAATCTGGGGGTGTGTGTGCAAAGGTCAGGGGTCACAGGAGATTCTTCCCTTCTCCTTGGGGCTCTTCCACCAACCCCACCTGGGGCTCCACAGAGCTTCTCCCTCCTCCAGGCTCCCCCAGTCCCACCCCTGTACCCCTAAGGAGGTAGCTGTAAAGGGAAGCACTTACCACATAGCTCCTTGGTGTCCACATGGCTGGGGGGGGAGAGGAGGGGGAGGAAGGATCAGTGGACCTGTTCCAATTCTCCAGTGACAGTCAGGAGACACTTGCCATGCCTTCTCTCCACCCTGTGGGCTGGCCGTGAGCCCCCACTTCACAGAAGAGGTAACAACATCCCCCCACCTTTTGGAGACAGGGTCTCGCTTTGTGTAGCCTGGCCTCAGTCTTGACTCTCCTGCCTCAGCCTTCCGAGAACTGGGGTGACCGGCCTGCACCACCACACCCACTACCTAGTTCTCAAACTCTGTGTGGTGCCTTGTGAGTAGAAGAACCCAGGAGCACGAGGGGGAAGTGTTAGAACTGTCACAAGGAACCCAGTCACTGCCCCTCCTGCTGGACCCCAGACTCTTGGGGCTCTGAGGACAGCCAAGACCATCTCTGACTAGTCTTGGGGCCCACCGAGTAATCCAACCTCCCCCGGCACACTCAGCGATTCTAATTCCCCAGGGGCATTCAGGAGGTCCAATTTGGTGGAATACCAAGGAATGGGCAGCGAGAGGGTGGGGGGCTCTCAAGACCAGCTTACACCGGCTTTGGAGCATCAGCCAGGTGTCTGGTGAGTCCGAGGTGTGCAAGTTGCGACAGTTAGAGGAAAAATTCAATTTGTTTCAAGGGGAGAAGTAAGGTTCTGGCTAGAGTTGGGATTCACACTCATTGGGGGGGTCCAGGTTTAGGCAAGGTTCAATATAGGAACTAGATGTTAGGAGTGGACAAGTGCTGGGCTTGGAACTGGGTGGAGGACACAGGGTGGAGTCATTACAAAGGCCCCCTGTCTTGTGTGTACTAAGTTACGTCCTGGGTCTCATGTCCAGAGTCCTTTCTTGATAAGGTTTGGGACTGTCACCCACACAATACTGACATGCCCACCCCTCTAATGGGCAATGAGGGCCCAACGGGCCCTTTTTATTTCTTTTAGGCTTAATTTTGCATGTGTGTGTGTGTATCAGAGGGCACTGTGTGTCCCTATGGAAACCAAGGATGACTTCGGGAATCATCCTGGATTGCTTCTTCTACTTCCTTGCTTCACTCTGCCATTTCTCAGGCTCCGCCCACCAGGGCCAAAGTGCAGGCCACTGCTGTTTTGACCTGGCAATTTTTATGTGGGACCTGGGATCTAAACTCAGAACCTTCTGCTTGCGAGGCAGAGTCTTAACCCTTGAGCCAACTCTCCAGCCCCCAATAGGTCTTAGTAAGTCAGGGGATCCTGCCCTTTCAAGGGACCAAAAAACACCCTGGGCATTGCAAACGTGGCAGGCCTGCACCCCCCAGGGCCCCGCTGTGCCCATACCCACCCAGTGCCCCGCTGTGCCTGCCACTCACTTGGTGTTGTCTGAGTCGATGGTGTGGAAGAGATCCTCCAGCTCTTTCTCGTTGAGGACGCCGTCTGCGAAGAAGAGCTGGAATTCCTCCAGGGACAGCTTCCCGTCATCTGCAGGGGACCCGGGATAGGGGAGAGGGAGTGTTCGAATCATGGGGACAGACCCCAGCCGACCAGGCCTGTCTGCCGTACCTAACTTTCTCTGTCCCATAACTCTCAAATCGCAGACTAAGACACAGGTGATTCTAAGTCAACCCAAACTGAGCATTGCTTTATGGGGCCCGTGTGATGTGAATTTGACATGCAACTGCTCTAACTAAGGCAGCCCAGGGTTGATGGGCCCAACTTGACACCACAGGGCGGGGGGGGGGGGAGGCTGTAGTGGAGGAAGTAGACCCAGCATCGTTAGGTCAACACACCCAGTCTTCCAACTCTGATCCTACACCCCAGTTCTAACAGGGGGTACAGTCCTTCTACCGGGCCACTCACGAGGCAACTAGAGCTTGAACCAAGACTCGCAAGCGACCTGTGGTTGCTGCCAGCACAGTCCCCACTCTTCTGGTGAGTGAGGGATGTGTCAGAAGCTCCATCAAGCATAGACTCGGTGAATATGTGCTGTGATTGATTAGTCATGGCTGCCTGGAGCACAGCAGGGGGCTTCCCACCCCGGGAACCAGCCTCCCTCTGACTGACTCCATCTGCCTGTCCTGCAAGATGCCCTTTGCACCCAGGGAGAATAGAGAACAGGCAGCCGGGGCCTGCAGCTCCCCCCAACCCCATCACAAACCTCTTGACATTAACCTTGCACGGCAGCCACAGGCCTAATGAGCCTGTATCGTCAGCTAATGAAGGGGAAAATAGCCCCACTTGATCTGGGGTCCAATTAGAGGAACCAAGCAGACTCGGCCCCTCCACCTCCTCCACCTCCGTGTGCAATCAGAGCCGGGGGAGAGGGGGGTTGTAGGTGGACCAGCTAATGAGTACCAGTCTGGCCCACAGCTGTGACCTTTGGAATCCCAAGAGCCCACGAGCCTCATTCACTGGCTCACCCTCAGCCCTCCCCCTCCAGTTGTCACATGACCCTCATTGTAGCTTCCTTCTGGGGACCTACCGCCCAGTATGTACCACAGTAAGCTGGTCCGAATCACGGCAGCCCCCATGATAATCGGGGCATCGACCTGCAGCGCCACAGTTGGAGACCAGCCACATCCTACCCCCCCCCAAGTCAGCAGGGATCTTGAGTCCTTGAGTAACCTGCAGGATGTCTGACTCTGGGTACAACCTGTGCCCACCCCTCCTATTTCAGAACTGGCCCCTTCCCTCCCTCCTCACCTGCCTGTCATCTGGAAGAAGAGGGGAGTGGTTGATCCCGGAAGTCTTGGTGCCTAATAGGTGCTCAGTCAACAGCACCTGCCTGCAAGCCCCTCTTACACAGCAGGGGTCTCCAAGCTATTCCTTCAGTTGAGGCCAGTGGGAAGTTCTTAGCCAAGCCTGGGACCCTCAGTTTAGCCCTCAGCTATGCAAGTGGGTGTTGTCGCCATTTACAGACATGAAAACAGAGTCGTCCACCCCCACCCCCTCAGTGCTTGGTGACGTGCCTAGGTCACAAACCTGCACAGGACTAAGCCAGGACCTGAGCCAGGCAGTGGGACACAAGGTGGACCCTGCTCTGTCCCAGGAAGGGCATAGGAGGGGCTCCCACCTCACAGGGTGGGGCCCAGCATCTCACAGTGGCATTAACACTGGTGAGGACCCAGCCCGCCCCCCCACCCACACACGAGCAACAGCAGGAAGATAGAAGCCCAGGACTCCTTCAGCGGCTGTCTCTGAGACTCTGAGACTCCCTGCGGCTGTGATGAGTGGGCAGAGATAAGGTGGAGGGGGGCGGTAAGGACAGTGCAGTGCTCACTTGGGACGCAGAGAGTCAAAGGACACGGTTTCAGCACATGAGGCCTGTGTAAAATTACACCGGCACAGGTGTGGGGACACAACTACACAGACAGCCTGGCTTTCACCAGTGGAAGCACTTTTCACTGATGTTTGCACACGGTGAGGACCAGTAGTGCCCTGATCAGAGAGCTTGCTGCAGCGGGCTAGCCCTAATCCTAATCCTGAGTCAGACCCAACCTGTAGGGGGCAGTGGGCCGCACAGGGCAGCCAGGGAGCCACAACCTCACACCCATTGCCTGCTGACTGGCATTGGGGTGTCTGTTCCTGGGGAAGGCTTTTGTACAATGCTGCCACACTTTTAGAACCACAGGGTCCCCCCTACACCCCTGGGTCTTGCATGGAAGCTGCCTGTGGTCTTCACTATGAGGCCCGGAAGGGGGCACATTACCCGCTAGGGCAGGACACATTATTCTCTCGTGCAATGTTTCCAGTTCAGACTGGTTCCCTTTGCCTTCACCTCCCTCCAAGCCTTTCCACCTGCCCCCCACCAGCCACACGTGAGTAAACAGTGACTTCCAGGCACCAAGGGGTGGAGGTGGGGAGGAGACCAGAACTACCACTGGGAACTGAAGCCCACTCAGGAATGGAACCAGGGCCGCTGGGATGGGTATCAGCCATGGCCCTGCCCTCTCTTGGTCTCACCAGAATTTCTTACATAAGGGAACATAGAACACTTTCTGGTTTTCTTGTCAAAGTATGTCACCCACATCTCCCTGGTTTCCCCCTAAAGCTCAGGATGGTATGCAAGGCAAGGACTGTCACTACAGCTTATAGATGGGGAAACTGAGGCACGTGGAAGGCACCAACTTGGCCCTTGGACTTCAGGATCTTACCTTCTGGTTAGCACTGTGTCTGTCCCACCCCGACCTTTCCCTGCAGGGCATCCACAGGACGGCCCAAGAGGAAACTCACCGTTTTTATCCGCCCGGCGGAATATCTGCAGAGAGGAGAGTTGGGGTCAGGCAGGCGTCCTTGGTGGTCTATGATCCCCCACTGAGAATCTCGGAAGCAAGACTTGGGAAAGCTGAGCCTTCCTTGGGAGACCCCCTCCTCTTCCCCAGGCTGGGATCCAAGTGGGGGAGGCTGCTTCTGGCAGAGACCCTCCCCACGCTGCCTCAGGAACTGCCACCCCCTCTCCCTGTGCGCTGCCAGCCTGCCCACGACCGCCGACAGACACACGCACACGCTTTGCACACCCACACGCATCCTGCAGGTGCGCGTCCACTCGCTGCTCCCCGCTGCCGAAAACACAGCTGCACCAGCCGCAGAGGAGCCAGAGAGCCCCTAGCATCCACCACCCCTTGGGGGTCCGGAGCCCCTCTGAAGAAAGTGTTCTTGCAGTCTGACAAATTGATCAGCCATGGGCAGCTAGCATTCTGGGGGTGTGGGGGGCAGCCCAAACCCTAACCCACACTTTAAGGCCAGAGCACTCCTTGTCTTGCAGACGTTCGTATCTGGAGGTCAGCTGGTGGCAAGTGAGGGTGTCCAGACCGTGTCTCGAAGCAGGTGGATAGGCTGCCAGGGCAGACTCAGTGTATTTGTGGTCTGCTAAGTCAGGGTTAACCCCTGTCTCCCAAGACTTCGCTACTCACAGAAGGGAGTTAGAGGTCCAGGCAGTACCTAGGACCCAATGAGTCAAGGCCTGGTGTAACCAGGTCCCCAAGGAACTTATGACACAGCATTATAAGGTTCAGGAGGTCCCAGGGGAACTGACTCACTCAATCAGAAGGCAGGTCCAACAGCAAGCTGGTGGACTAGGGGAGGCCTGATAGGAACCAGGGGGGTAAGTCAGAAGCCCCCTTCCAGACTGAGGAGGAACCAGGTAAGGCAGGATACTCCCCGCCCCCCAGGATCCTATCTTCAGTCTTTGTCTTGAGGCAAAGGACGGGTGGCCCTGTCCATCCACACCCCTCAAGCATTGAGTAAGGGCTCTGTGACCCCCCTCCCTCCGTAAGGCAGGGAATAGCTCTACAGACCAGGTCCTGGCCCATGTATCCCTAGACAGGCCCAGGAAGGCCTGAGTGGTTAAAGACTTGACTTGCATCAGCTGACATGTGGTAAGGGGGCTTCAGGAGCAAGCATGAGAGACACCCTCCCTCCCCCCACTTCACAGATGAGGAACTAGAGGCTTGGAGCAGCACTGGACAAGCCTGCAGGCAGGAGGCAGACCAGTAGGGCAGGCCCCTGCCTTCAAAGCCGGCTCAGCTGTGCCGCCTCTGCCCAGGACGCTGTGTACCCCAGTGTGCGCACTAGAGGACCCCCCCCCTCAGCCTTTCTGACCAGATCTGCCAAGGGTTCTGAGATCTAGGAAAGAAAAGAAAGGGAATCAAGTCCTCCCTTCCCACACCTGAAGGGATGCGTGGCATGTACACTCAAAAACACCCCCAACTCTCTCAGAAACCCCCAACATGCAAAAGCGGTCCCATAGGATCATCCCCACCCCTCTGAAGCTCCCCATCTTGCCACGAAGCGCTCTTTGTGGGAGCCTCTCTCGCCCACGAGACCCCCTCTCTGGATGGGAGAGACGGTTTGGTGGGTGAAGTCTAAGGTTCACGAGGGGAAAAGCTGGGGCGGGGGATGCGCGGAAGGGAATGGAGGTGGGGAACAGCTGAGCGGAGTAAGGGGTAGTGTGGGTCTACGGAAAGGAAGCGAGGAGGTGGGAAGGGGCTTTGCTGTCTGAAGCCGGGCAGGGGCCGCCGTGGCTCGGAGAGTGAGAACGGACGAAGGACTCAGCGTTCAGGGCGAGGATGAAGGGTGGTTAGGGTCTGCTGGGGAGGGGAGGGGAGAAGGTGTCTCTGAAAAGTATCGCCCCAGGGAGGAATCCCGGATAGAGAGGGGGCTGGCGGTGCCCAGGGGCTGTCTCCGTCCTGGGGTGTCAAAGTGGGAGGGTTTGCTTAGCGTCCAAAGAGTCTGACTCCAAGAGTGATGGTGGGGGGCACCGGGGTCTTGCTCTGGAACGAGGGCATCCGAGAAAGTGGAGGGAGGGGACCGAAAAGGGGGTCGTGCGATCCCGGGTGGGGACGCGAGCTCAGACGCGAAGGGGCTGGGGGACTCGCGGCTGGGGCGAGGGGTGCTGCCCGAGAAAAGCGGGGTATGCGCCAGGGGGTCCCAGGCGGCGTCGGAGTGCCGCTGCGAGGAGGGTGCTCGCTGCCCGGACGAGGGTCCTGCCCGGGCAACGCGGGGTACGGGCCGGGGGTCCCGATGCAAGGAGGGGGCTTGCGGTGGGCGCGTACTCACGTCCAGAATGACGGCGGTGCCCCCGCGCGACGCGGCGGGCCCGGGGCCGGGATCGGCGGTGGGGACATCGGGGACCAGCGGCGCGCGGGGCTCGCCCATCCTGGCGCCCACCCAGCGCAGCAGCCCGCCCAGCGCCCGGCCCTGCGGCGGCGGCTCCCTGAGCAGCCTGTGCGCGCCGGCCCTGCACAGGCGCGCCGCCCGCTCGCACATCGCGCCGCGCCCGCCGCCGCCGCCGCCCGGAAGCCCGCCGACCCCCGCCCGGCCGCGCGCCCCCTGCCCGGCGCCGCCCGCGCGCACCGCTCGCTCCTCCGGCCCCGCGGCCGCGGACACCCGGGGACGGCCGGCGCCGGGGGCGGGGAGGGAGGGGGTGCTCCACTCGGACCCCGAGCCACGTGTTCGGCGCCCGCTGCCCCCACCCGGTCGGCCGGGTGCGGCGGCCGGGGACTGCCCACCGGGAGAGGGGGGGCGAGGGGCCGGGCAGCCCGGACCCTCTCGACCGGAGCGTGGAGGGGCGGCCCCGTGAGCGCGGGGAGCTGCTGGAGGTGGGGGCCTGGCTGTGGGCGGCGGCGCCCCTAGGGACCGTCCCCCCTAGGGTGCCGCTGACCCCCAGTCCCCTCCCCCGCGGAGCCGTTGCCGGGGCCAAAGCGCCGGTGTCCAGCGAGTCCCGAGCGCCCTCTGCCGGCCGCGCCGTGGGGCCTGCGCCCACGCGCCTCGGCTCCCGGAACTTGGGCGCCCCCTCCCACCTCGAGCTCCCAGGCCCCCTCGGGAAGGCCGTGGCCCTCGCTCAGCCCCCGGCCCACGCTCACCCGATCTCCTTCATCCCTCTCTACCCGCCCATGGATCAGAACCTGCTGGCGCTGGTTCTCAGAGGCAGGACAAAGGCTGGGCCTTGGCGCATCCAAGTAAATGGAAAGTGACTGCGGTGGGAGGTTTCGGAGAGAAAGTGACTCTAGGAGCTCGGAGGCCCTGCGAAACTGTACACACCACTCTGTGCAAATGCCCTGAGACCAGGCAGGAGAAGGGGACTTCAGGGACTTCAGGGAGACTGCTTGGGAGAGAGGCAGCTGGGCTGCAGCGGGCTCCTGGGCGCCGGTTCCCAGCCAACACACTTCCCAAGTCTAGTACGGGCTCATAGCTGCCTCCAGCCTGGCACCCCATTCCATATCCTCCCCAAGCCAGGGCCCCTCCACAGACAGAGGCCTTAGGCACAGTGGCAGCAACATTGGTTTTATTCAGGACCTGATTCTGCCAGGGGTCCTCCTAGCTGGCCCCCAGCTGGCGCTGCCCTCAGCTCACACTGGCAGCTCTGCCCCGGGCTCCAGTCCTGCCTCCCTTGACCCGGGCCCAGACTCCTTGCCTTGGGCCTTGGCCAGCCTGAGGGTCGGCAGCCTGCATTCCCCAGTCTGTGGGCTGGATCTTCAGTCTCCTGCCAGGGTCCCCCACAGAGCATCTTCAGAGGGGCCGTGTCCTCGCTGGGATGTGAGCCCCCTCCTCTTCAGGATTTGGGTGTCAGGGCAGTCAGGCTGATGTTAGGGTGGCTTCCTGGTTTCCTTTCTCAGCAGCGAGCTGGCTGCGGCCAAGGCGCCCCCTGGACAAAGCGCACAAAATGGTCCCCAGCTAGCGGCCCGAGGGCATACAGGCCCTCCTGCTGAGTGCTCTCAGTGTGTGAAGGGGTCCACATCGATGGGGTTCCGCTTGGGGCTCAGAGGCTGCTCAGGGTCCATGGTCAAATCAGCACCGGCTCGGGGGAGGTAAGAGAGGTCAGGGTGCGAGCCAATGAGGACTAGCACCATGGAGACTGCAAAGAGCTGCTGGTTGCCCTGGGGGTCCTGGAACACGGCCTGGCGGCCCTCCTTGAAGAGCAGGGGCCTGTGCTCCGGGAGGCTGCGGTAGCCCTGGTAGGGGCTGGGCGACAGGGCCGACTGCTCGCGCATCATCTGATGGACCTTGTGGTACTCCGGGTACAGGATCTTGGGCAGCTGGTTGAACACCAGGCCTGGGTCGTGCACTGACCGGCGGAAGGCATGGATCACCGGGATGTTGTAGTGGTGGGCGAAGAGGACAGCGTCAGCCGCAGACAGTCCAGCACCCACAATCAGGACAGGGTCAGAGGCTGGGCTTACGGTGCCCACCCGCACTGCCTCCTCCAGGGCCGACAGCTCATGGTGGACAAAGGGCAGGGTCTCTCCAGGGATGCCCAGCCGGGCCGGATTGTCAAAGGTTCCGGTGGCTAGGACCACATTGCGTGCCCACAGTGAGAAGGGCTGGCGACTCTGGTCTGTGGCAGTCAGGAAGCCGCTCACCTGGAAGAGGGGGCTGGGCCCCTGGGCCCCAGAGTCACTCTCAGGTGCTGCCCATTGCACAGCTGTGACCACGGCGCCAGACACGAAGTTGTGGCTTAGACCCTTCTTGTTCACATAGTCCCTGTAGTACTGGGCCATGTCCCCGGCGGTGGCTCTGCTGTTACGGAGACCTCTGTGGGGAGAAAGAAGATGCGTGTGAGCGTCAACACAGGTGGAAGCTCACAATGGAGGGCTCAGCTCTGAGCACACTGGAGAAGAATTAATAGCTATGACAGGCCCTGAGCAAGCCTGCAGGAGATTGTCTAATTGGTGGGAAAGACTCAGCCTATGGCAGGTGGGAGCAATCCCTGGGTACATGGATAAGACGGGGTGTGCTGGCTCAGTCAAATCCAGCTTCTTCAGCATACGTGCACGAATGTGCTGTCTGGCCAGGGAAGATTTCTCCTCAGCAACCTGTGGGTATGATGTGGCCAGTTCCCTCGGCCTTGGTGTGGTGTGAGGATGAGTCTCCTACCAAGCTGGGCCATCATAAGCCAAAAGAAAACCCCTTTTCCCATAAATCACTTTATCATGAATTTATTGACACTGACGGGCCTCAGAATGAGTGACAGCCAGCAGGGCCGGCAACCCTGAGTGTAGCTGAGGCCCCTGGGTAAAGTGAAATTGACAAAGCCTGAAGCTCCCCTGTGCTTCAGTTTGCCAACCTGCAAGGCAGGGTGGTGAGAGGGGAGCGTTTTGTGAGGCCCCTGAAAGATCCACAGGCTGGATGCAGACCAAGTGGCTGGTCCGTGACAGGTAAGGCCGCCAATGTCTCTACCCAGAAGTGTGGACGTGTAAGCTGGTGTGGCTTGCGGTTCCAGCACTTGAGACTAAGGCACGAGGATCCCAATGCCAGGCAGTCTACGCTGCAAAGTGAGACCTTGTCTCAGAATCTTGAGCCAGGCAGCTATATGGCTCAGGTGAGGAAGAGGAAGAGCCTGGCAGCTCGCATTGGCCCCTGGAACCCACAAAAAGCTAGATGTGGTGGCTCACAAGGTACTTGGCAGGATGATGGGTGGGACACAAGAGCCGCCCCAGAGCTCATGGGGTAGCTAGTCTGGAATACCCAGCACATCAGCACAAGTGAGAGAGAGCCGCATCCACCAGGTGGTAGGAGAGAACCAACTCTCGGAGTTGTCCTCCAGCATTATCCTCCGGCTAGCGTAAATGTGGCATGTGCTCCCACACCTCAGTCACAAACAATATAAAATATATATATTTAAAAAAAAAACTTCCATCAAGAAAGGTCTATGGGAGCATAGCAAGATGCCCTTTCTACGAAATTCACAAGACTGGACAGTCTAGACAACGGGTCTAGACAGCAGGGGGTCAATAGCATCTGACAGAAAGGAAGGGTGAATGGAAGGGTGGGGCACGGGGGGGCGGGGGCTGCAGGACGGCCTCTGCTGCCAGCCTGGGTGGGCATACTGAGATGGGAGGGGCCCAGGGATGTGGCACCCCCTTCTGCATGTGGGCCCCTAGCAGGTATGTGACCAGGGGGTTGTGTCTGACCAGCTCAGGGACGTGTGGTTAGAGCCCCCCAGGCTGCCCCTGGGCAGGAGCAAACCTGCCACTTATCTCTTCCTGGTTTCCATGAGAACCAGGAGAGGCCCGTGGTGCTCTGGAGTCCAGCGTGGCTGGCGGGGAGGAGGGTGAGGGAAGCTGGTCTGTGGTGATGAGTTTGCTGGACGGGACCGCGCCCCTTGGGGAACACAGGCCACCTGAGAGGAAGGGCCGTCCTCCCGTCCCCTCCCAGCCCCCGCTCACCTGCACTTCTTCCGCATCCAGTCCTTCACCTGCAGGTCGGGGAGCCCCATCCACTGGCCCTGGCTCAGAGTCACCATGGAGCCTTCGATGGACTGTGGGATAAGGGTTTCCTCAGCTCAGTGCGGTCAGCCAACACCCCTGCCCCAGGGCCAGGTCAGGTGGGGGACGGGGGTGGGGGAGGTGCGGGAGGCTCTGGAGATGCCACTTACATGCCAGGCGCCCCCGGGAAGGTTCTGGCCCAGGACCAGATGGGGAACAGCCCGCTCCTTCTGCTGCCTCCAGGTGAGCACCGAGTCCATGGTGCCCCCAAAGTCCGTGTCGGGCCGCAGGAGGGCATCGAAGAGCAGCGCCACGGGGCTCTGGCTCCGGCCTTCCAGGCCTTCAGACAGATACTCCAGGTCCTGGCCAGGGGACAGGGTTAGTTGAGTCTCACCCTAAATCTGCGGGACCCGGTCCTTCGGGGATGCCCATGGCAGGGATGCCCACGGCAGGGGGCTGCCTCTCTAGAGTGCAGAGGGAATGGGGAAGCTTCCGAGTCCCTGCCTGACACTAGAGGGAGGAGCACTGCTACTTGTGAGCAGGTGGTGCCACCCAGCACATGCAAAGCTCTGGTAAGTCCTGCATGTGCCAGACAATTGCACTTACCGGGTGAACTTTGCCCAACTCAATGCCTGCCCCTTTCCAGGACTTGAACCTGCTTCCCTTGGGATGCAGGGCCCCATGGAAGACACTGGGGAATGTGGATCCAGGCTAACTAAACAGGTATACACTGCTGCTCTCCTCTCAGCTAGGGGAGGGAGGAAACTGGACCAGAGATGCCTTCTGAAGGGCTGGGACAGAGATGGGTTAGTTGGTGAGTGCTAAAGTCTGGGGCACAGGAACCGACTATTAGGCTGGGATGAGCTCTGGAGGATGCTTTGGGGTCACTCAGCACAGCACCCTACATTCAAGCAGGGCCATCACCCACTGGGCCAGTCATGTGTTTCTTGAAGGAAAAATCAGCCCCTTGCTGAGAACCACAGTCAGTGTCCAGACA
Organism: Typhlomys cinereus; assembly: GCA_023101885.1. Lineage (NCBI taxonomy): Eukaryota > Metazoa > Chordata > Mammalia > Rodentia > Platacanthomyidae > Typhlomys > Typhlomys cinereus. The sequence goes on along the minus strand of JALPQD010000438.1, from coordinate 1,307,525 downwards.
GCCGATGTCCACTGGCCTTGGGAGACCAACGTGGTTCTCTTTCCCCCATTGTGGAGATGGTTCTGTGGCCTCCGCTGTGCTGCAGTCCATGTTGCAGTGACCCCTGGCTGTTCCCTGGGAAGCTGGGGCAGCCCATGGCAAGTAGGTAGACCCTATACTCTGACCCCACAAGTTAGACCTACCTGGTCCAGGATAGAGACCCCCGGAGCTTCAGCCAGCTTCCTCTGAAGCAGGGGGTGTGGGTGGACCGCACCTGGCTGCACGTAGGGGGTGTGGCCGGACAGCAGGTAGGACAGGCAGATGCCTGAGGGACCATTGCCTGTGGGGACATGTCACAGTGGGCTCAGTCTTCATTCCATGAGACAGAAATGAAACATACATCCTGCCTTTAGTTTGTGCTGGACACCTTGTGTAATAGTGATCACAAAAAATCATAAACTATTTGAGATAGTTGGAGATATGTATGTATCAACCTGAGAGTTACAGGCTGAGCTCTGGGTGCATCTGTGGAGAACTGATAGTTAGGGCGAGCCCTGAGCAATCTGCAGAAGGTCGTCTAGTTGACGTGGGCGGCTACAGCCCACGGTGAATGAGACCATCCTGATGGATAAGGTGGAGGGAGCTGGTTCAGGAAGTGGGCGTTCTTCAATGCTTGGACAGACAACTGACTGTGCCCCTGTCTCGTTGCACTGCAGACAGAACCAGGCCACCTGTTGGGCAGGAGTTTCTCTGCCACAGAGCTGCAAAGCCAGCCCACTTGCTGCCTTGGCTGTAGCCCAGGCTAGCCTTGAACTTTAAGTCTTCCTGCCTCAGCCTCCTGAGTAGCTGGAGTGTGAATCTCTGCTCACTCCTTGCCAGCTGCGTGACCACAGGCTGGGCCCAGGGCCTGTCCATCAGGTGGCTTCGGATCTGCCACGGGCCACATACAACCACATATTGCTAAGCTGAAGGGACAGAAGTCCCTTCTGTCTGGGTAATTCAGCCAACCATGGGCACGGCCTTTTCCTACTTTTTTGTTTTCTATTTATTGTTTTCTATTCTAAAATGGCGGCTCGTGTGGTCTGACCAGGTGCCTGCCTTCTGGCGGGGGGTGGGGTGGTTGTCTGTTCTGTTTGTCTGCAGAGCTGAGGACAGGAACCATGTGCTATCCCTGTGTGCACTGTTCCAAGCATGGAGACCAGCCCAGCAGGTGCAGCTTCTGCCTCCCACCTCCTGATGAGAACAGAACCCGCCCCCCAGCGCATAGCGACTTCATTTAAAAAGACTGTCCAGAAGCCAGGCCTGACCTTGCGTGGCAACTGATCTCAGACTCTGGGGTCCCCAGCCTACCCCGAGCACCCCCGTGCCTGCCGGGAGTGACACTTACCAATGATGACAACAGGGAGGGGCTCGGAGCTACTGGCCCTGAGGGAGTCCCGCCTCGAGGCGCTCATGGCTGGAGCAAGGTTTGCAGCTGGCAGCTGACCTGTGGGCAGAGCAGAGGGAGCCGGTGGCGTTAAGCGGCCAGGCAGAGCCCAGGCCACAGCGCGATGCTCATCTCTATCACACATCTTCTGCACCCAGCAGGCCTGTCCCCAGCCGCAGGAGGCACCCGCCCTGTCCAGCCACCTGGGGACCTGCAGCTTCCGTCTTTCCAGAGCTTGCCCCATCCACCATCTCCACACTCCTTCCCTGGGAGGGTCTCGCGCCCAAGACTTTCGAGGTGGTCTGGAGAGGCATTCTCTCAGAATGTGGTGGGTCCCCTGACTCCTGTGAGACTCAGCAACGTGAGAACCAGGAAAGGTCCTCTGGGCTGACCGACTGTCTGCCGCCTGGCAGGGCTGGACCTTGGACCTGGGACTTCCTTGCAAAGTAAGGTAGGTGGAAAGGGCCAGCACCCCCCATCCCCACTCTGGAGCATCTGCGCCACCTGCTGGCCACAGGATGTAATTGCTCAAAGGGACTAGTGCTGCTTACCACTCTGTGCCCCCAAAGCAGGCAGTGGAGCCAGCGCCTCCCCCCCCCTCAGGTAGGGAGCACAGCCTCGTCTGTAGAGGTTTCTGTGTCCCTCCCACGCTCACCCTGAGTAGTTGCCCAAGCTAACCCTCCAGCAGACTTCAGCTGCAGACTAAGTCGTGCTAAGATCAGGCCACCCGGACTTCTTTCAGAGGAGGGAGAAATCTGGGGGTTTTACGTGAGGCGTCTAGTTTGGAAAGTGTGTGGCCAGCGCGCCGCTGTGTGACTGCTTTCTCCCGGCCAAGAAAACACAGCAGAGGCCGACTCGCAGCCTGGGACATGTGCGGGGCAGGTCTGACCAGTCGGACGGGGGAGGACCTGCGCCAGGCAGTGTGGGAGCTCACACCTGGCGCTGGCACTCAATGCTTCCGTCAGGCGAGCCTCGGAGGGGCAGAGAGGGGTGTGTGCAGCACCCCACGGTGGGCTTGGAACTCCAGGCTGCCTAAGAACCTTCTTCCTGGCCTCAGTACACCTGGGACAGTCCCCCCCACCCCCGTCCTGCCTGGATGGACCCCATGCCCCAGCACTGGGCTCTACTCTTCTTCCTCTCCTCTTCCTCCTAACCCTCCTCTCTATTCTCTTCCCTCCTACGGATGTCCCAGACCGCATGACCTTCTCCATGCAGGACCTTGAGAGGACTCTGGGAGATACCATCGAAAATAATGACGAACGTACACACAAGAAATAGCACCCAACTTTTCCAGCTGTCTGTGGAACTGGCTAGTGCTGCCAGTATCCCAGCCCTGTGCACACTGGCTTCAGCTTTATTTAACTGGGCGTTCTTCCATACTACAGAGAGACAAGGAACCTTCGAGACTTAGTCCCAGAGCGCACCACATCCTCCCCCACTGCGTGCAAAGGGCCTGGGGCACCTCCCTCCTTTCTTCCCTGCCTCCAGACTGACAGAGGCTTGTGGCGCCCTGGCCCCCTGGCTGGACTTCCTTTTGTTCTGACAAATCCCACTTCTCCTGTGAAGAAACTGAGGCTCCGGAGGTAAAACCACAGCCCAGGCTTCGGAGACAGCTGGAGGCAAAACTGAAATTTGATCTCTGTGGGCGGAGCAGCACTAGCTGCCCCAACCTCTGAAAAGGAGGGTGGTAAAGACCATCTCCTCAACTGGGGGAGGTCTTGCCCACTCAAGCTGGCGGCCCTGCTGCTGAGCTACTGTGTACTTTGTACTCCAAGTCCAAGTCCCTCCCCCTGTGGCAGACAGCTTGAATAGAAGCCTCTGGATGTTACACATATGACCTCACCCCAAGCCTGGACCCTGGAGGTCACTTCCGGTGCAGAGCGGCACTAGAACAGTTCAAAGTCTACAAGCTGCTCTTTCTCTGACCTCAAATTCAATCCTTCTTATCTTGGTTCTGTGCATGCTGTAGCTCTGCAGAGCTGGGGGAGCCCTGATTTTTGCTTTATATTGATTTTGAAATAAGGTCTCAATGTAGCAGAGGTGGGCCTTGACCTCCTGACCTTCCTGCTCTCCTCCCCCCAGTGCTCACAGATTACAGGTGTAAGCCACCATGCCTGGCTTGGACTAACTCATTTTTTTTAAATGTAAGTGTCTTAAGTCTCTCAGGTTGGCCAATGTTAACAGAAAAAAGTTAATGCTAAAAGTTGAGTTCCAGAGGCCAGGGAGATGCCTCGATTGGTAAAGAGCAGACACATGAGGAACAGAGTTCAATCCTCCGCACCCGGGTAAGAAGCTAGGCTCAGGTGGGTCCATCTGTAATCCCAGCTCTGGGGAGGAGGCGACAGGAGTGTTCTGGGGGCTCGCTGGCCCTTAGCCTAGCCACATCAGTGAGCTCCAGATCCAGGGAGAAGCCCCGTCTCAGAACAAGATGGAGAGTGACTGCCAAGACACCTTATGCCAACCTCAGCCTCTGTACACATGCACACTTGCACCGGCATGTACGTGGTGCATGCACATGCACCTACTTTGCACACACAATAAAAATAAATGCTGGCTCAAGTTTCACGAAGCAAACACGACGGAAAGAGAGAGATACCCTTCGGACCGTTTTGATCAGTGGTATTCCAGAGGTTACTGAGCGCTGTGCTGTGGAAGGCGCAGGGCCGCCCAAGGAGCTGCGTTCAGTGAGCTCTTTCACCCTTCACCCATCTGACTCTAAGCTGCTCAAGGGCTGGCTTTCTTACTTCTACCGCACAGGGAAAGAAACCAAGATTAGGGGCGGTGGCATCTTGTCCTGGTCCCCCAGGAATGCTGAAGACCACACACAGTCCAGTACTCCCTCTGTGCCTCCCCACTTTTACCACCTCAACAAGTTCCCTCCAAGTAACAGCAGCAGGTAACACGGCCACAGAGGGGATGGAGTGACTAAGGCCTGGGGCAAGAGGAAGCACACTGTCAGCCAAGTGTCCCTGGCCTTTAGTCATCCTAACCTTCATCCTAAGCACCTGCCCCACCTAGTCCCAGGATTCCTACCTTCCCCATCCCTCTTCCCTCCATACACCAAACTCCGCAGTACCCCTTAGCTATGCCTCATCTAAGCAGGAGACCTGGGACCCTCTCCTGGCTTTAGGACCCACTGGCTTGGACACCTTCTCCTCCCTGCCAGAGCAGCTGTTCCCTGGGCTGGGGCGCTGGGGTGCGGCTGAGCCCAGACACCTGGCTGTGGGCATGGCTGGGAGGAGCAGGACTCTGAGGGAGGCGGAAGACCCTACTGGGCTTCAGTTCAAGGCAGCCAACCCTCCTTCCCCTTTCTGGATGGCCACCAACTCCCACCCACAGCTTCCCTGGGCCACTTACCTGACGGGCAGTAGTCGGAGAGGGCTGGGGAGCCAGCGGGCCACTCTTGGTCACAGCGCACACTGTGAGAGCCTGTGTCCCATCACCCCTGGAGATCCAGAGGTTGTGGGAGGCCCGGGGCCAGCCGGGGTATTTCAGAGCGGGTCAGAGAGGAGGCGGGGCGGGGGCGGGGCCAGAAAAATCACTTTCATAAGCGTGAGTCAGCAGGGGCCCTGGGTGAACAAACTTGTCTGGCCAGCCTTAAAGGGTCCCTTCTGGCAGCCCTCCCCTTGGACTGTCCCTCCAGGTCAGGCCCTGCCCTCGTGGGGCTCGGTTCCTGGAGGAGGATCCTGTGACTCCGGAAGAGGCCACCTGCCCCAAGGGACAGATAACTTCATCCTATGTGGTGGATGTGGCGCTGGCGTGTGTCTTTCTCCTACCCACCCCAGCTTCTGGCCTCACAGCAAAAGAGCCCTTAGGGCTTGGTCATTTCCTGACTGGGGGCTCCAGTCCGGCCACCTTATGGACCTAGCCTCAGTTTCCCCATCTCTGGGCTGGAATGGGTATGCGGATTAGAGGGCTAAACACGGTCTCCCTGGGCCTTTCCACAGGCATGCACACTTCCCTCCCTGACGAGAAAGTGAGTTTGGGGGTGGGCAGTGTTGTCCCCTGAGGTCCAGTCTAGAATGGTATCTGTACACAGCAGGCACTCAATATTTGCTCAGCAGAAGGAAGGGAAGGGATGGCAGGCAACATCAGCACCTCTTCTCTGCCATGCTGGCTGGGGGGGTCTGACCATGTGGAGGACTCCGAATCCCCTAGGGACACTCTGCTGCTGTTCTCTAGAAATTAAAACAGATGCCGACGCCAGCTGAGACATGGGTGAAGGTTTTAGAGCAGGCTCCCTTCTGGGTCTGGGGGAGCAGGTCGGTGCCTTGTCCTGGCTGCTGGGGCGCTCACTCTGATTTGATAATTCTGATGTAATTTTTTTCCTGGATTTTTTTTAACATGCCATATGTAGGGCTGGGAGGTGATGTAGCATGTGTCTCGCATGCATGAAGCCCTGGGTTCTATCCCCACTGCCACCAAACACATGCAGCTGAGAAGCTGCAGACACAGTATGCAGGCAGAACAGGGATGTGGCTTGGTGGCAGGTGCTTACCTGGCATACTTGAGGCCCAAGGTTCAATCCCCAGTGCAAAACAAATAAATTCTGAGGGCTGGGGACATGGCTCAGGGGCTAAGCCTTCACCTCACAAGCAAGAGGACCTGAGTTCAGATCCCCAGATCCTGTATAAAAATGCTGGGCCTGATACAGTGGCAGACGGGAAGGCAGAGTCTGGGAAACCCCAGAGCAAAGTGATAAGGAGGTAGAGCAAACACACACACACACACACACACACACACACACACACACACACACACACACGCATACACGCACCCACGCGCACATGAAAAAGCAAAAAAAAATTCTGGGCCCAAGGCTCCCTCACCCTCACTCTGGTCCTGTGCTGAAGGCCACAGTGTGGGTGGCAGATGGCAGGAAGCCACGGCCTGAGGGGAGCACAGGACAGGTTGAGAGGGGTCTGGAGAGGTGGCTGGCACAGAGGGCGAGGGTGGCACCCTGGGGTGAGAAGGAGGGGGCGGTAGGGTGAGCTGGACTGGCAGTTGGCCTGGGTGGAGGCATGAGGTTGGATGCCTGGTGTTCAGACCTGAGTCTAAGGCTGTGGCCTTCCTCCAGCCAGCCTTCCTCTGGGGATTCCTGGGCAGTAATCTTTGGCCGGGACCCTGAGATCAGAAACTGGGTTTAATGTTCTGTCATCTACCTACACTCCAGCATGTTTTAACAGCAGCCACACTTTGCATTTTATGTTTACACCCAGTCTTCTCTGCCTGGGTGGAGGTCGGCTGCCTTGGCCTCAACCCACAGCCTCAGTTTACCTTTCAGAAAGGATCCTTTTCCTTCTGATGTGCTCAGCCACAGCCCACAGGGCTGTGTAACCCAGCGCTCATCCTCAGGGAAGGTTTGTGATCTGGGCCGGGCTGGGGAAGAACAACCCTCTCTGGGTCTCTTTTCTAGCCATGCCTTGTGACAAGGCTTCTGTCGTGCATGCTCTGAACGCAGCAGGGGATCCCACTCGAGCCAGGAGCAGACAGACCTCTGGCTGTCACTGTCTTCCCTGTCTGTCTCCATTCCTCCACCCCACATGGCGCTTTACAGCACTTTGCTCTTGCTTTTCAGTGTGTAAACTGAGGCGGAGAGAAACATGCATCCAGGGATCAGAGATTCCTATCCTGGTGCCTCAGCTGCCAAGGGGAAGACTCGATGGGAGGGGGGACAGGAAGGAGGGGACTTCCCCAACCCCAGGCCTGGCCTTCCTCCCAGCCAGACCTGGTCCCATGACCCTGACCCTTTATTTGGGTTTCGCAATAAGCCATTGGACTTTCATCCCATCTCCTGTTGACAGCTGAATTTATCAGCAGCAGAACTCTCCAGACTAAGACCAAAGTAAACGCATTTGACGAGAGGGCTGACCACCGTGGTCCTCAGCTCCTTCCAACTCAGGAGCCCCATGAAGGTTCTCCACAGACTGCAGCGCCTGGGCAACTTGAACTTCAGACCCACAAGAAACAAGCTTTCGGGCTGGAGAGGTGGCTCAGGGGTTAAGCCTCTGCCTTGCAGGCGGAAGGTCCTGAGTTCTGATCCTAGGCCCACGTATAGACGCCGGGCAGAAGCGGGGGCGGCCTGCGTTTCTGGTCCTGGTAGGGCAGAGCCTGTGAATCCCGGGGCAGAGTAAATAAGGAGGAGGTGGAGGCGTTCATGGTGGTTCCCGAATTCGTCCGTGGTTCTACACACACACACACACACACACACACACACACACACACACATATATACACACACACGCATACACGCACAATTGAATAAAAAAATAAATAAATAAAAAAAGAAACAAGCTTTCAGGGCAGGAGACCTGGGCTCTGTTTCTGTTAAAAGCCAGGCTAAGGCAATGACTCAGTTAAAACCTCTGCCTTGCAAGCAAAAGACCTAGATCCCCAGATCCCCAGATCCCATATAAAAACTCCTGATGAACATAGTGGGGGTCTATAATTCCAGCCTTGGAAGGTGGAGCCTGGGAAACCCCAGAGCAAAGTACTAAGGAGGTAGAGCAATCCAGATGATTCCGTCTCAGGTCCACACACTCAAGTGCCCTCTTGCAAGCACGTACACATGCACACACACAGACACTCGCGCTTGCACACATACACAGGCATGCACGCGTGTACACATGCACACACACACACACACACACACACACACACACAAAATGTCCTGTGACTCAATTGCCTGTCTTTTACTTGGCAATGCTGGCTGTGAGATGTATACAAGAGGTACCACACTTTGGACAGGTTGTATAAAAATAGGGTAAGATGTCTCACAGATAATTTCTCGATTAATTACCCACTCTTGTTTTTGTTGAAGTGTTGGGGATCAAACCCAGGGCTTTCAATGTCCTGGGCAAGCGCTCTGTCAGTCACCACACCCCAGCCCTGTGAGCTTCACATTGTCAAGATGAGCACGAGGCCTGGGGCTCAGGGTTGCCATGCTCGCCTGGCATGCCGGGGCCAATGCCACAGGAAAAATTTAAAAAAATCTGGGAAACATTTAGCATCATCACGAAGCTTTGGACTAGAGCAAGTCTTGCCCTCGTGTCTTGCTGCCCTCGTGTCTTGCTGCCCTCGTGTCTTGCTGCCCTCGTGTCTTGCTGCATGCGTGGCTGTTACTGGCCCCCTCGGTCAGTGCTGGCCCAGGTGCTGACCTTCCCCGGCTCTGCATTGCAGGAACATGAATCCCACCAGCTGGGCCCCTTGGCGGTGGAGAGGGCTGAGGTGGCCTTCTGAGCCTGCTCTCCACCTAAGCAATGTTTGTCAGCTGCTGAGGGTGACGGGTGTGGGCTGAGGCGCCAGCTTGGTGCAGGTGAGGGGCTGGAGCCTGCCCCCCCAACCCTGCAGGCTGCACAGGAGGGAGCCAATGGAAGGGGCAGGAGGAGCCCCAGGGAGTTTTCCGGAGGGGGGTGGGTCTTGAGGTTGACAACCCCCATTCCTCCTTCCACAGTGCCCACAGGAAGGCCCATGTGCGCTTCCTGATACATTCTGTCCTTAAGCACATCCATGCAGGAGGGTATGGGACATTATTCTACCTGTTGCTCAGGGAGGAAACTGAGGCCTGGGGAGACTGAGACATGCCTGATCCACCCGCATATCTGGGAGCACGGCCCCACCCAGCCCAGGACTCTGGCACAAAAGACCAGGCGCTCCCAGCCTATGACAAACAACTAATATTTGTCTAGGGTCATATGTACATAGCCCTGACCCCTTTACTCATTGATCCTTCCCACAGCCCAGAGGCTGGCAGGTATTTCTAGCAATGACTTTAGTTACAGATGAAGAAATCACAGAGGGACTGGCCAAGGGCCCAGCAGGAGAGGGGGAAGAGGAGGGAGGAGGGAGAGAGGGGGAGGGAGATGAGAAGAAAAAGGGGAGAGAGAAGAAAAAGGGGAGAAGGAGAGGGAGAGGGAGAGGGCAGGGGCTTCTCCTGCGAGGTGCCTACAGGTAAAGCTCAGTTCCCCGTTCCTGGCCCTGGGCAAAGGAGCCCATGGAGGGGACATCACTATGGTTGGGGGGAGAAGGGGGAGACTATGAAGTTGGGGAGTCAGGGCTCCTATATGGGGAGACAGGGTGGTGCTGGCCCTCAGGAGGGAGCAGGCTGCGGGGCTCTAGTGCCTTGGGGCTTCTTCTTCTTTCCCTTGACAATCAGGGGCCAGGTCTAGGGGGAGACTGTACGCACATGTGCCACGGCCTGAGTGGCAGTGAGTGGACAAGGGTCTAGCCCAGGTACTGACGGGTTCCCACGGTGGCCTCAAGACTTGGGTCCACCAATTTCAGCTCTGGGACTTTAGGCCTGTGGCTTAACCTTGCCGGACGCCCCATGCGTGGGCCGGGATTGCCCATGTGTGTGCTGGACGCCCCATGCGTGGGCCAGGATTGCCCATGTGTGCTACATGCCCCATGCATGGGCCAGGATTGCCCATGTGTGCTACATGCCCCATGCGTGGGCCAGGATTGCCTTTGGCAGTTTCTCTGCCCTATTTATCACTGTTGTCCCCAGAGACAGAGGCATCCTGCGGCCCCTGGCTGCCCTGTGCAGAGTGCAGGACACGGGTCTCACCCTCCCTCACTCCTGTTTGGCCGGAGCTGAGACCCTCAGTCCTGCACTTCAGCAGACGAGCGGACAGCAGTGTAGAAATCTCTGCCGTGTTGTCTTCCCACAGCCGGCTGTGTGTGGAAGCAGAAGTCACAGGTCTAAAAGAAGAATGCCGCCTGAGGACCAGGCCACTGGGACCCCTGGGCACAGCCCCCACAGGCTCAGGGGATGTCTGAAGAACCACTCAGGTCTCCTGACAGAATTCTGCACTCAGCAGAGGACCAGAAGCCCCGCCACACTCTGGCCTGGGTTTCTCGGCCCAAAGGCAGCAATACACAGGGAGGGGTGGTCGACACCACTAGGAGCAAAGCTGCTCGAGCACATCGGCGTTGGCCAGGCCCAGAGGGCAGTACCACGCGGCTGTTAAAAGCAGAGCTAGGAGGCGGCAGGGTGGCATCCACCACAGGCTGGCAGATTCTGTGACTGCGCCAGGAGGCACATGGTGGCAATCAGGAGGGAAGAGAAGCCGGCTGGGTTGCAGGGGTCAAGGACTTCTAGACAGAGTGCTCTGCGGCACAAGCTGCATCCACGGCTTCGCTGTGCTACAAGGGGCTTCCTCCTCAGGCTCTCTCATTTTTCAGGCTGAGACAGGCACTAAAGGGTCCAGGCTGCCCTTGAACTTGAGCTCCTCCCAGCTTCCCCAGAGCAGGACCACTGGCCTGACCTCCAGGCCCAGCTAGATGAATTTTAAAATTCCAGTTTATGTGACTTCTGCATAACAAACAGTGATAAGCAGGAGCTTCAACCAGGAGGGTTTCCTGCCCTTTGCCTGGTGCGTGTGGTACGGCACGTCATGCCTGCCCAGGCTGGGGCCCAGGACACCTCAGAAGCTCAACAGGCAGCCACTGCGTGAAGGCGCCCCTCATACCTCCAAAGGAGCCACTCTCAGCCTGCGCGTGGTTCATCAGACATGAAGGTCCCAGGCCTATTCTCGACCTGTTTGGCCCCTGGGGCATCTTCTCAAATCTTCTAAATGATTCTGACGCTCACTCAGGGTTGACCGTGGGACTATGTGAGGCAGGACCTCCACCCAAGGCCCTGCCAAGCTTGCAGCAAGATGCGGAAAAGCCCAAGTCACCTGACTGGGCTGCTCTGGGGATCCGGGCCCCCAACCCTTCTAGGAAGATCCCTTTACCCAGATGCATGGTGGGAATTCTGCTGGAAGTGCTGTGACTCCAGCGCTTGAGTATCAGTGTAAGTCTGCCTTCTCCTTCACCCCCTCTGCCCACCTGCTCATCCCTTGCCCATGAGGGTTTTGCTGGCTACTCATGACTCAGCAGAGGGGAAAGTGGCTGTGTGGAATGATAGTGTGCAGACCCCAGGCTTCTAACTGACCTCTGACACTCCTAAGTCCTGGCAGGGAGCTGTGACCTGCTTGAGGTCACTGCCCTGCTGGACAGTTCCCGGCACCTGGGGCTAGCGAGCTGTTTGTGCTCCGGACCCCACATCAGCTGCCCATTGGTCCCTTCCTTGTTTTCATCTCCTGTGTGGCCAAACACAGTGTGTTTGCTGTTTTTGTCATGTTCTGTGAACCCTGTGGGCTTTCATTCTGGGGCAGTTGAGACCAGTGGCCTGCACATGTCGAAAGGACTGTAGCACAGTCAGGGGACCTTTCTCTCCTCTGTCCCCTGCATTAGACCCCTCTGATCTCCCCGAGCTCAGTGGCACCAGAATGTGCGCTGGAGCCCAGTCTCGGTGTCCTAGGCTCTCCTCATAAAGAGGTGCTCCCTGGACCTTCTATGAACAAACTTCTGCTGAACAAGCTTCTCTGGTCCGTCTCTGCTTTTCCATTATTGGGCTGGGCAGAGACAGCTTCGGGAGCTGGCATGTCCAGCCCTATGGGCACTGGGCTTGTACCAAGTCATCTACCAGCATGCTACCTGTTGATGCGGCAGGCTACACACAAGCCAGTAAGCAACACAGTGCCTCTGTGGCATGGGATGGGTATTGACAGCTGACACCCACAATGAAAGGCCATGACTCCTGTGGCTACCACTGACCGGCTGTGGCTGTCCACAAGTTTCCACTCATGACTGAAGAGGCACTATGTGAAGGGCAGGGGATCAGCGGGGAGACTAAGCAGGGTAATCCTGGGACAGACAGAGCAGAGGAAGACAGTGAGGGCATCTGGAGCCAGGTTGTATGTGTGAGGACCCTGAAGTCGGTCCACCTGCCCAACTGTCTGTAGGGCTGGGGCTTGGGGAGCATGGGGCTTGCTGCAATGTGAGTGCCAGTGCCATTAGCCAAGAGATGGGCGCACAGTGCCAGAGATCACGACACGAAAAGGCGTGTCCCCTCACTCCCCACGCTGCTGAGTTGGAAGGTGAAGACCTGCTCCTGCCTTTCTGTGACCCCTCTGGCTATGATCCCAGAGCCCCCAGACCTTATGCCACCCCTGTGACAACCTAGAAGAACTCCAATGGCTCAGACATTCCAGGGTGAGAGTGGCTCCAGGGAGGAAGGCAGGAGGCCTGGCGAGCTGGGGTGCAGAGAGAAGAATGGGCAGACATGGCTCAGTGGTCACAGCAAAAGCAACTGTGGTCACTATCGGGCCAAACTCAGGTTGTACATGGCATCCGGCATCGTGTTTGTGCCTCTCTGAGACGGTGCTGTTAGCAGCAGCCAGAGACAGACTGACTAGTGGGAGCAGTGCCAGGCACCTGGTGGCAGCTCGCCCTGCAGCCTGCCCCACTCCCCGGCCCCACGCTCTCCAGTTCCTTCTCTGGGCACCGAGTACTCTGTGGGCCCTCCCTGTGGGTGTTCTGGGGCTGGGAGGAAATGAGACCACCTAGTGGTGTTTCACATCCCGAGCAGAGGCCACACCACCTTGGGCTGATCCCCGTAGCCGTCGTCACCCTCAGCACTTCTTCATCACTGCCACTGTGCCATCATAGCTCTCAGCGCCACCATCCTCTCCATCCTCGTCGTCACTTGGCATCTTCACGAGCATCACTGTGGGTGGACTGCTGCTGAGATGCATATTCGGGGTGTCCATGGCAGGAGGGACAAGCCCAGCTTTATGTGGGGACACTGATGAGCAGGGGTTCACTGCAGAGGTGAGACTGGCCAGAGCCCCTTGCTTGCTGGCCGGGACCTGACAGGCCCGAGTTCCTGGACTGCTCTCCACCCAGAATGCTGCGCGAGCCGCCCTGTGCCCAGGGGGCTGCAGCCCGCCACGAGAGCCGCCACGAGAGCCGCCACGAGAGCCCGCCAGAGGCCAGCGAGGCTGAGGCTCTGCACACATGCTGAGTAGGTGGAGGGGAGAGTAGCCTTATCCTTGGAGTTGGCAAGGAACTATAGTTGAAGCATTCTTGTGTCTGTGGTGTGTGTGTGTGCGCGCGCGTGCGCATGCACGTGTGTGTGTGGGGGGCAGAGGTTGAGTACATCAGAGTGAGTATGTGCCTGTGAAGGCCCAAGGGTGACATTTGTAGCTCCTTATGTGCTTTGCTCTGGGATTTTCCAGACTCTAACCTTCCAAGGCTAGAATTGCAGGCTGCTGCCATATCTGCCTGGCATTTTTATATGGGATCTGGGATCGGAACTCAGGTCTTTTGCTTATGAGGCAAAGCCTTTAACCTCTGAGCCATCTTCCCAGTCCCCAGGCACCTTGCTCTGTGAGCCATTCCTGCGGGAGGAAGAGGATCCTTGAAAGGGGAGCTGGGGTAGGGAGGCCAGCCATCTCTGGCTGGTCGGGCTTTGCTCTCAGTCTCTGCAGGAATGGGCCTGCCGTAGGCTGCTACCACAGATTCTGGGCCTAACTCCAGCCCTGAGGCCTCCTTTCTCTAGGTGATGTCACTTCTGGCGTTTTCCTGATCAGAGAGGGTGGTCCCCATCTCCTCAGCCCAGACCAGAATTGGATCTCTTGCCCAGCCCCCTCTTTGCCCTGACTTTTCTGAGCTTACTGAGATCTAGATTTTGCCTGCGAGGGCAGGAGCAGAGAGTCCTGGGCCTGGAGACATCCAGACTCACAAGCCAGCACCCTATTTCCCAGACAGGCCCAGGCAGGAAAGGGGTTCACACAGGGTCACACGGAAGAACCTTGGATTCAGTCCCTGCATGCTTCCCCTGAGAGATGGTTTAAAGCCCCCACTGCCAAGCATTAGTCACTGGAGCTTAGTGCCTGGCACTGAGCTGAGAGGTGGGAATGCAAAGGTGGGGACAGACACAGGCCTGTCCTCAGGGAGATGACCATCCACATAAGCCATCGTAAGCTGGCTTCAACACAGGACAGACAACAGGGCTGGAGCCACAGGACGGGGAGTCCATGAGGGTGAAGAGGGCCAGCCAGGGGGAGCCAGCACCAGGCAAAAAAGCATGCAGGAATATTCTGGTAAACTGACTGGCGGGAGGGTGCCAGGTGCGGTAAGGAGGTGATCCTGGGGTTTAGTGGCCTCAAAGGAGCTTGTTTTTTCCTAAGGCTGTAGGAAGACTCCAAGGAGTGACACACCTGGCCGCGCATGCTGAGGAAGGAGCAGGATGAGGGCGAGGGTGAGTCATGGACGATGGCAATTGTTCCAAGAAAGCCTCACGCTCGCAGCTGCTTCCGGTACTCAGGAGCAGAGGGAGCTTCCCTGGGCAGGGGAGGGGGGCTGGCTTCCAGGAGCTGTGTGTGGATGTGCGTGTGTATATTTGGATGCACAGTTATAAGCATGTGTGCATGCACAACTGTATGCTGTGTGTGAGTATATATATGTGTGTCTGTGTGGACATTGTGTGTGTACATATGCCTGCCTGTGTGCATGGGTACGGGTATGTATATGTGCATGCATGGGTATGTGTTGCATGCATGTGTGTGTGTTGTACATGCATGTGTAAGTGCACATGTGTGTGCACAGAGGACTGACAGGGCATTCACAATTCAACAGCAGGGCGGCAGTGGGGCCAAGGTCAGAGTGTGACGTCCAGAGCTGCAGTCTCTCCTCCCAACTGATTGGCCTGTCCTAAAGACAGTCACCCTTCTTCTGGCATTACTACATGTGCGTTCCTTTCCACAGAGCAGGAAGCATGGTGTTGGTTGAGACCTTGGACTGGGGATGCAGCCACGCTTCCTACATCAGTCTCAGCTCAGCTCTCGGCAAGCTGTGGGCCTGAGGCACAGTGCTTGGTCTGCTCTGGCACATGCTTGAGGCTCCTATGAGGCCTAAAGGGGAAAAGGGGCCCGGGAGGCCAAGCATAAGTCCTTCTAATGCAGCGTGTGCCAGAGTGGCTGTGGATGGGCACGCGGGCATGCATAGGACACCGAGGCTGCAGAATCGGGCATGCCTGGCTCAGAGAGCTCACCGCGCACTGGCTTTGGCTTTTCAGCCTCTGTCCTGCTGTCTTCACAGTTTTGCCTTGCTTCTTCTCTGTGCACAGATGGAACCTTGTGGAATGTTCCCTGGCTCTGGTCCCTTCCCTAACATCTGGACTCTCCTTAGCCAGCACTTGGCTATTTTCTGACTTCTTCTGACTTCCTGTTTCCTTCCCTAGTGTGGTGGCTTTGTGAGTTCCCAGTTTCTGCAGACAGACCGTCAAGACCTCAGCTTCCTGTGCTCAGCAAGGCTCCTTTGACATTCGGGCTGCTGAGCACACTTGACATCCTGTGAATGCTGACAAATGAGCAGGCAGCAGGCCAGCACCTGTTTGCCCAGCCTAACTGCTCGGTCAACTCCAGGCCCCACGCGTCGTCTCGGCCCATGGAGAGAAGACCCTCTGGCCATTCCTCTGCGCCATGGTGTGTCACTGTGAGGGATGTGGAGCTTAGGTCATGCCACAGGGCCCAAGTTAGTCAGAGAGTTGTTGAATCCAAAGTCCTGGGCAGGGGGTGGCTGGCATGTTCCCACAGCTCCTGGGCTCTGATGCCCATTCTCAGGGGGGCGAGGAGTCCAGATAGAAGGTTGTTTCTTTGAGTAGACACATGCTATAATTATTTGGGGGTCTGCTGGGTTCTGGTGCACAGTGACAGGGTGCTGCGCGGGTCAGCGCTTCTTGGAAGCCCACATGGTGCATAGATTGCAGGTCAGCACTCGCCTGCACACAGGCTGTGGCTGGGGGTGGGTGTGACCCAGGAAGGCACATCTATCCTGCTCAGTGGAGGTTGCTTGCAGGCACCCCACTAGCCTCCCCAACTCTCTGAGCCCCAGGAGGCCAAGGCCCAGGCATCGGACCCAAGCAGTCTGCCCTCAGGCTGGGAGTGCAACAGATAACCATAGCCAGAGGGCAGCGGGCAGAAGGAGAGAGGATGGCTGGAGAGGAGGGGTGCTAGCAGAGGCTTCGAGGCCAGTTTTGGGGCGATATAGAAAGCTCTACCTCTCGGCCTGCCAGTTTCCAAACTGCTTCCGTGGTCAGTGTCAAGTGAGCAGCATGACACTTTGGAAGGAAGGGTTCAGTACACCCCACAGACACAACTCTGAATGACCTGGGGACCCAGCAGGATAAGACGGGCGGCAGTCAGGGTGCATCACCTTGGTAACATATTTTGAATTTATAGCTTGTGCTCTCTCAACAGCTGGCTTTGGTGGCTGTGCAGAGTGGCTCAGCTCAGCACTGACCAGGAAGGTGTGGGCACCTTCACCTGGGCCAGGCAAGGCTCCCTGGGCCCTGTGCAATGACGTGGCTTCCTGACCTGGCCATCCCACAGCCCAAGACATTCTTCCTGCTGTGCCACAGCCCTGGGGCAACCCAGGCTTCCTGCCACCAAAGTGCCCAGGTGCCCAGCAGACACCCTAATGGGCTCCCTATGGGGAGCACCCTGGGGTGGGGGAAACAGAGGAGATACCCACCCCATCTAACTTCGGCCACTTCCTTCACAGGTCGGTCTTCCTAATGAGTTTCTTTTCAGAAGTCTCTGAGACCAAACAACAGGAAACCGCAGAACAGGTCAATTCGAGGACAGGAAGACGCCATCAAGGTGACTTCAGCCCCGAGTGTCACTTGGGGAGACAGGCCTGTGAGCCACATGGGGGTGAGGAGACAAGTGGGCGCTCCTGGCCTGTGCTTTGTGCCTTATTAGAGTCTGACATTAAGAAGGACCTATGCCTCACGGCGAAGTCACTGTGGTGCAATGCATCTCAGCACTGTTCTCAGGACGTGGGGTGCAAACCAGGTGTCAATCATTAAGAGTCTCGTTAAATAGGCTCCAGCACATTCTGCTGAGGGAGTGTCCTGAAGGCAGGTGGGAAAGGTGCCCATGAGTGCTTGTGAACAAAGGCAAATTGGGGAGAGTGTGGAGAAGACAGATGGAGGGATGGACCAAGGGACCCCCTGGGACCCACCAATGGAGCTGAATTCACTTTTCTCAATTTTTGAGGTTGGATCTCACTACACAGCCCTGGCTGACCTGATCCCCACTATGAAATGGCCCAGGCTGGCCTCAAACTTCATGTGGCCCTGCTGCCTCACGACCACTAATCACCGTGATCCGCTTCACCTCCCTTATCACCCGACAGTCACACACAGTTCAGACACGACCGAGACTGTGCGATCACTGTCTACAGCAGTGCAAGGCATGGAGGGAAAGGGTTGAAGCTGCCTAGAGCTGGGGGTTGGGGGCGGCCATCACCTCATTTAACCAGGATGGATGAACTCTGCCTCATGGGGCTTCAAGAGCTCATGACTATTACGAGAAGCGAGAAGGAGGCCAGGATGCCGTGCGGGCGGATGAGCCGCGTTGCCTGGACAGTGATCCGCACTGTGGGTCTTCACCCTTTTGTTCCAGCTGTGCTAGTCAGTCCACACTGGACGCGTTTTACAAAGGGCAGGGAGATGGGCTCTAGATGTGGGGTGGAGAGGGTAGGCAGATAGGGCCTCCCCAACAGAGGGGTGCTGCTCCTTGGAAGGGCCCTTCAGGAGGAGCAAACAGCAGGTGCAAACCTGGAAGGCTTAGGCGATTCTTGGGACCACACTGGGTCCCGACTGTGAGCTACAGGCAGCAGGAGATAGGCAGGGGCCACAGGGTGAGTTTAAGGTCAAGAACTCGGTCCTCTCAGCCCTTTCTAGCTGTGCTTCCCATGAGAAAGACCCTACCACTCTGGGTCTCGGGTTTCTAAAGGGCAGGAAAGAGCTAACGAGAGGCCTGGAGCCAAGCTGGGCCTGGGAATCAAGCCTGCCTAGCATTCTCTTTGCCAAGCAGAGATGCCAGGAGCAGAATTAGTCAGCCTCCAGGCCGACCCCAGGGTCTTCTCGCCAAATGCCCCCTCCCACCTGCTTGTGCACCCAGCTTTGGAAGGCGCCCTTGGCGGAGGCTCTACTTCCGGGTTTCATCCACATCCTGGCTCAAGGGCTTAGCCTATCACTCCCTAAGCTGCACACCCTGCGGACTGGTGCTGAACACAGGGTGACAAGCTATAGACAAAGGCCTCACTGGGCTCTGACGGCAACTGGCAATTGTGGTGTTCCCCTAGTGATCCAGCGGCTTCTGCCAGGGCTGGGTGGGGCTGGGTGCTGGCAGCGGCTGGTGCTTAGGGCAGGTAGTGACTGGCAGAGGGGAGGGAGGGACAGGTTATGAGCAGAAGGTGAACCCGGAGGCAGGACAGCCCTGGAGCCTCCCAGCTCCCTCCAACAGCACCTACATCACCCCACGTAGACAAAGCCAGAGGCTAGCTGTCCTCTATCCCCTCATCTCTGTACAAACAGGTCCCTGCTGAGCTGGCCTCCCTTCTATGCCGCCTCATGTGCTCCTGACAGTACCGCCTCAGGGCTTTTGTATGTGTTGTTCTCTAGGATACAATCTACCCATCTCATCCACCGGATCTGCAGGCCTTGCTCAATCTCCCTGGTGAGTCGGAGCAGCCTCTATATACAGTACGTTCTTTCTAGGGAGATGGCACAGGGGCAGGGGCACTTGCTGCACAAGCCAGAGGGCTGGCATTTGAATCCCGAGCACCCCCGCCAAGGCCAGGCGTGTGCAGGCCTCGATCCCCAGAGTTGGGGGCAGAGACAGGAGGACCCTGAGATCTTGCTGGCCAGTGGGTCTCAGCTGGTGAGGTGGAGAAGACATGGAAGATGCCCGGTGCACTCTGGCTTCCACAGTCACATACACAGGGGTGTGTGCTCACAGGGTGCACACAACCCCCCCCAGCCCAATGCATCCTCGTCCTTGCTGTGCCCCACACTTACTTGTTCGTGGACCCTCTGGCCCTCCATATTGGGATGCAAGTTCCCACAGGATGGAGTGTCTTCAATTCTCTCCTCAGGATAGCCCCTTCTGACCCTAGAGAAAGAAACAAAATCAGAGGGTGAGCTAGGTAGACACAGCTGTCAACTTGATAGCTGGAGGCTGAGCTTTGGGCACACCTGAAGAACTGGTAGCTAAGACTGAGCAAGCTTGCAGACTCCATCAAATCACTCTTAAAAGTCCTTCTTTAGGGGGCTGGAGAGGTGGCTCAGGGGTTAAGCCTTGCAGGCGGAAGGTCCTGAGTTCGGATCCTAGACCCTACGTATAGACGCCAGGTGGAAGCGGGGGTGGCCTGCGCTTCTGGTCCTGGTAGGGCGGAGCCTGTGAATCCCGGGGCAGAGTAAACAAGGAGGAAGTGGAGGAGGTAGAGAAGGTGGAGGCAGTTCATGGTGATTCCCGAATTCAACCGTGGTTCTACATACACACATGCATACACATACACATACATACGCACACAAGCACAACTGAATAAAAAAAAAAAAGTCCTTCTTTAGAAGTCTAGGCAGGAGAGTAAAGTCTCAGAAGAAAGCAGGAAGAATAGAAAGTGGTAACAGCTTGCTCCTAACTCTCCCGCAAGGTGCTCTGAGTTGGTAGAACTGTGGGAAATCTGAGGGACAAACTCCTCTTCCCAACCAGCTCCTCTGTGCTCCCAGGGGTGGTCCAAATCTCAGAATCCATTCCTACAATAGTCCTGACAGCCAGTGTGGTGGGGAAGGTTACTAGTGGGTTACAGTCGCTTTATCCGGAAGGTTCTGGATACTGCTTCACCTTCCCTCCTCCGGTTCTTGTCAAGGACCTGTAGTGTCAACTGGCGGTTGACAGGAAGCTCATCCTGTGAATAGCACCGCAGTCTCCAAACACCATCACATCCAAGAGAGGGTGGGTGTTCACAGTGCACATCCCACCCTACCCTCAAGCTGAGGACGTGGCTTGTGCAGATATAACCATGAGGTCATAAGACCTTGAGCTGAGCTGAGCCTGAGTTGAGGGTGGGCCCTGAATGCACAGGACAGCCACGTGACCCAGAGACTGAAGTCAGAGCAGCCGGCAGCCTGGGAGAAAACCTCTCCAAGTCTCCCTGGAGCCCAAGGACACTGGCCTTTCCACCTTCCGCCTATCAGGTGACATTTCTGCTGTTTTTAGCTCCAGTCTGTGTCCTAGGCTCCTGCCTGACACAGAAGGAAGGAGACAAAGGTACCGCAGTCTGCTCTCCACCTCTATTCCCGGTGTTCCTGGAGGCATGTGTACCAGAGAAATCTCAGGGCTGTGGGATGGAGGGTCACGTGAAAGGTATCTCATCTGCCTGTGGCTACGAACGCGAAGGCTCAGAAGTCAGCATTTAAGAGGCCGAAGGACTGAGCAGGGTGTGGGCTGAGACCCCATATCTCTGGACCCCTGCACAGGTGTGTGGAAACCAGATGTCCAAGGCGACTTAGACCGAGGCAAGTTGATGCTGCCAAGGTCACCCCACCAGGAGGTAGCCAGCAGCACAGAAGTCCAAGCAGCCCAGGCCTGGCCAGCAGCACGCTGTCCCCTGTGCACGTGGCAGATTCCTTTCTGCGTCACAAGACCAGGTGGCCCCCCACCTGGCGAGCAGACACGGTGTCCAGCTCCAGAATCTCAGGGCCGTGGTGGAGTCCCAGCACAGAACTGTGCTCAGTACTGAAGGGTCTTCCCAGGGTCACCAGAAGGACCAGGGAGGAACTGGAGGTGCTGAGCCCTCAAGCTTCAAAGGTCCAGGGAGCGGGGGGAGCAGGATGGGCACAGGGACAGGGCAGCACGTGGAGGCTCTGCTGCATCCTGCCTTGGGAGTTGGAAGAACAGGCCCGGTGGACCCCTCCCAGGACTGGGGAGAGCAGGGATCTGGCAGCTGGAGGCCCCCAGTGGACTGGGAGGGGTGGTTGGGGCTCAGTAAGAACTGGATGGCTGCCTGTGGCCCACGTCTGGGCACAGTGAGCGAGTGCCACAGGGCAGGGGCTGAGACCCAGGCAGCAGCTCTGACACTCAAGGTCAGAGAGCCCTAGCTTGCTGAGATGGCCCGAGGCCCCTGCCCACATCCCCCAAACCTGCTCTACCTACACAGGTGCCGCGGGGACTTCCCAATACCTCCCCTTCCCTCCCAGTGAACCCATTTTACTGCTGGGGAGATAGAGGCTGGGTGGTGGTGGCGCTTTCCTGAGACTGACTGAGAGTCAGGATGCCTTGGGATCCCATTGTCCATCTGACTCCCCAGACAGCTGTCCCCACCTCCCAGAGACCCTGCTCTGTGCCTCGAAGACCCCCTCTCCCTGCCAGCTGGCTTACCTGATGATGAGTGAGCTGCTGGTAGCAGAGCCAGGGAGGGGCCAGCAGACAAGGGGGGTGGGGAGCAGGCACAGTGCAGTTAGCTGTGCCCCAGGGGACCCCCACCCCCCATATGGCAACAGAGGATCGGGGAGCCAGGGGTCCTATTTGTTACATCACAAAGTCCTGCCTGGGCCTCCGAGGTGTGTGGGGGGGGTGTTCCCCCAAGAGGTGGAGGTCAAACCTCTGGGCAGCTGCAGAGGCCAGATAGTCAGGCCCCACAGCCCATCCAGTGTGGGTGAGCCAGCCCCGGACCCCATGTCGGTGCCTCCTCCTAGGGCTGTGTGGGATTAACAGGTGGGCTCAGGAGCTGTGAGAGAAAGTCAGACTGGGAAGGGGAGGAAGAGAGAAACGAGGACAGAGAAGGGGGAAGAGAAGGAAAGAACCAGGAGAAGAAAATCGAAGGAGGAGGAAGAGGAGGGAAAGAGAAGGGGGAGGAGAAAGAAGAGAGGAGGAAGAGGAAAGGGGCAGAAGGAAGGAGAAAAGAGGAAGAGAAGGATGAAAAGGAAGAGGGAGAGGAGGCAGAAGAGGGAGAGGAGAGAGGGGAGAGGGAGGAGGAACCTTCAATTAGAGAAGATTAAGTGAACAGAGACAAGAAGGAAGAGTCTCACCCAACATGGGTCACTGGGAAGAGGGACACTCAGCACTGCCCGGAGGTGGGTCTTGGAGGCCCAGATGTGAGGGGAGGATTCAGTAGAAGGCAGCAGCTCTGAAGCCCAGCAGCTCTGGACCAGGTGTGTATGGGGGCTTTGGTGTTTAGCTCCAGTCTTTCCCCTGAAGATGATCCAAGGAATGCTTAGTCCTCCAAGGTGATTCGAGGAAGGGTTAGTCTTCCAAGGTGATCCGAGGAATGCTTAGTCCTCCAAGGTGATCTGAGGAATGCTTAGTCCTCCAAGGTGATCTGAGGAATGCTTAGTCCTCCAAGGTGATCTAGGGAATGCTTAGTCCTCCAAGGTGATCCGAGGAATGCTTAGTCCTCCAAGGTGATCCGAGGAATGCTTAGTCCTCCAAGGTGATCTGAGGAATGCTTAGTCCTCCAAGGTGATTCGAGGAAGGGTTAGTCCTCCAAGGTGATCTAAGGAATGCTTAGTCCTCCAAGGTGATCTAGGGAATGCTTAGTCCTCCAAGGTGATCCGAGGAATGCTTAGTCCTCCAAGGTGATCTGAGGAATGCTTAGTCCTCCAAGGTGATCTTAGTCCTCCAAGGTGATCTGGGGAATGCTTAGTCCTCCAAGGTGATCTAGGGAATGCTTAGTCCTCCAAGATGATCTTAGTCCTCCAAGGTGATCTGGGGAATGTTTAGTCCTCCAAGGTGATCCGAGGAATGCTTAGTCTTCCAAGGTGATCCAAAGAATGCTTAGTCCTCCAAGGTGATCCGGGGAATGCTTAGTCCTCCAAGGTGATTCAAGGAATGTTTAGTCCTCCAAGGTGATCTAGGGAATGCTTAGTCCTCCAAGGTGATCTTAGTACTCCAAGGTGATCTGAGGAATGTTTACTCCTCCAAGGTGCTCTAAGGAATGCTTAGTCCTCCAAGGTGATCCAAAGAATGCTTAGTCTTCCAAGGTGATCTAGGGAATGTTTAGTTCTCCAAGGTGATCTGAGGAATGCTTAGTCCTCCAAGGTTGCTGCAGACCAGAGTCACGGCTTTGAGACCAGGGCTCGGACCAGGTGGAGAACAGAACACACATAATTCTCTAGGCTGAATGAATTCTGAACCCATTTACTGAAACTTTTGTGATCAGCTTTTATACAGAAAATTTTGGAGTAAAGAATGCTGCACCTACAAATAGACATATAATTTCTTAATCAGCAAAAATCACCTTCAGGGTGGACACTTTTTCAAGAACCTAACCCATTGCTTGAGGGTAAAGGCACTTAACAGAAACATTCTCTCAGTATTTCCAAACCTAGCTAATCTATAATGTTTTACCGGATAGCCATGAGGCTGAGCCTACATAGTTGACATTTTTAACACAGACTGCTTTTTTAAAAATACACAGAGGAGGAATGAGCTCCTTTTGACTTCAACAATTAACTATAGGTGTGCCCAACACCCCATAAGTCCCAGCGTGAGCTTTTGCTGTTGTCCTCTCCAGGTTGATCCTCTCAGTCAGGCAGGTTGACATGGGCACCAGGCATGGCAGCAGGTTCTTGCTTGGGAAGTTGCATACGGCTCATGCAGTCTCTGTAATCCAAGCTTGAACCACGTCTCTAAAGGGGCCATGACTTGGATATTCAAGGGCCATAAGCGCCTAGAGTGTGGTCCTGTTGATGGAGCACTACTGAGATATGTGCTGAAGAAAACACTTAAGCAATATAATTATTAAAAGAATAATTCCTCCTATAATAGCATCCTTCTATATTCCTTTAATAGTAAGGTTGCTTATGTCTTCCTTTGAGGAATTCCAGAAGTATATTGCCATCAGTTAGATGACCAATCTGTGAACCATGCATTCTCCAAACCTGGGGTCCAGACTGTCAGGCCCCATATGCCAAGGGTGTCTCTTTCAGGGTGGAGGCGATCATTGGTGGGAGTGCACTTGAATGGTCCATCTCTGTGATTTCTCATAAGAGTGCTGTCTGGGAGACGGAAGACACGGCCCCCTTTGCTTCTGACATGAATACTCCCAGTTTGGATTGCAAATACCATCTCCAGGGGCAGTCTTGGTGTCTAGACTTTTTGGCATGATGGTCTCTTCCTTGACCTTCAGCCAGGGTAAGAAGGTATCATAGTTTAAAGTTCTAATGAACTGATAGCAAATCTTATACTTCTGGAATTTCTGAGTTAGTACATAGGTGGGAATTTTACCCACCTATGTTTTAAGACTCTTGAAATTATTCTCTAATTTCTTTAAAATCAGTGCACACATTCTGGCTAACAAGTCTACTTATAGAGACACAAAATCTCTATTTAGAATTTGGCTTAAAGTTAAAAAGCAGGCGTCTCTAGATCAGAGAGCAGGAAGTTAGTCTCAAAAAACCTAAGAGCAGGTAAAAGGCACTCCTAATTCCCAGAATTCCTCCTGCCAGAGACACAACTTAAATTACCTGAGGAATTCTTAGCACCTGTCCATGGGCGTTATTGTGACATTCCAAGAAATTCCTAGCATCTGCCCATGGGGTTACTGTGACCTTCCCCAGGGAACAGGTTTTAGGCCTGAACTGGGAAGAAATACCAAGGCCTGACATTTCCCATATTTTTTCTTATTTCTCTTAAGTAAAGCCATGTCCTTATCCCAAAAGATGTTTCTTTGAATCCATCTTTTCCAAACTGAGACATATTCTACCAGATTGGTCAGATAAGGACGCGGCAAAGGTGATCTGAGGAATGCTTAGTCCTCCAAGGTGATCTGAGGAACGCTTAGTCCTCCAAGGTGATTCGAGGAATGCTTAGTCCTCCAAGGTGATCTAGAGAATGTTTAGTCCTCCAAGGTGATCTGGGGAATGCTTAGTCCTCCAAGGTGATCTGAGGAATGTTTAGTCCTCCAAGGTGATCTGGGGAATGTTTAGTCCTCCAAGGTGATCTGAGGAATGTTTAGTCCTCCAAGGTGATCTGAGGAATGCTTAGTCCTCCAAGGTGATCTGAGGAATGTTTAGTCCTCCAAGGTGATCTGAGGAATGTTTAGTCCTCCAAGGTGATCTGAGGAATGCTTAGTCCTCCAAGGTGATCTGAGGAATGCTTAGTCCTCCAAGGTGATCTGAGGAATGTTTAGTCCTCCAAGGTGATCTGAGGAATGTTTAGTCCTCCAAGGTGATCTGGGGAATGTTTAGTCCTCCAAGGTGAAAATGCTTAGTCCTCCAAGGTGATCTGGGGAATGCTTAGTCCTCCAAGGTGATCTGGGGAATGCTTAGTCCTCTAAGGTGATCTGGGGAATGCTTAGTCCTCCAAGGTGATCTGAGGAATGTTTAGTCCTCCAAGGTGATCTGGGGAATGTTTAGTCCTCCAAGGTGATCTGAGGAATGTTTAGTCCTCCAAGGTGATCTGAGGAATGTTTAGTCCTCCAAGGTGATCTGAGGAATGCTTAGTCCTCCAAGGTGATCTGAGGAATGTTTAGTCCTCCAAGGTGATCTGAGGAATGCTTAGTCCTCCAAGGTGATCTGAGGAATGTTTAGTCCTCCAAGGTGATCTGGGGAATGTTTAGTCCTCCAAGGTGAAAATGCTTAGTCCTCCAAGGTGATCTGGGGAATGCTTAGTCCTCCAAGGTGATCTGGGGAATGCTTAGTCCTCTAAGGTGATCTGGGGAATGCTTAGTCCTCCAAGGTGATCTGGGGAATGCTTAGTCCTCCAAGGTGATCTGGGGAATGCTTAGTCCTCCAAGATGATCTGGGGAATGCTTAGTCCTCCAAGGCGATCTGGGGAATGCTTAGTCCTCTAAGGTGATCTGGGGAATGCTTAGTCCTCCAAGGTGATCTGAGGAATGTTTAGTCCTCCAAGGTGATCTAGAGAATGCTTAGTCCTCCAAGGTGATCTGAGGAATGCTTAGTCCTCCAAGGTGATCTGGGGAATGTTTAGCCCTCCAAGGTGATCTAGAGAATGCTTAGTCCTCCAAGGTGATCTGGGGAATGCTTAGTCCTCCAAGGTGATCTGGGGAATGCTTAGTCCTCCAAGGCGATCTGGGGAATGCTTAGTCCTCTAAGGTGATCTGGGGAATGCTTAGTCCTCCAAGGTGATCTGAGGAATGTTTAGTCCTCCAAGGTGATCTAGAGAATGCTTAGTCCTCCAAGGTGATCTGAGGAATGCTTAGTCCTCCAAGGTGATCTGGGGAATGTTTAGTCCTCCAAGGTGATCTAGAGAATGCTTAGTCCTCCAAGGTGATCTGAGGAATGCTTAGTCCTCCAAAGTGATCTGAGGAATGTTTAGTCCTCCAAGGTGATCTGGGGAGTGCTTAGTCCTCCAAGGTGATCTGGGGAATGCTTAGTCCTCCAAAGTGATCTGGAGAATGCTTAGTCCTCCACAGTGATCTGGGGAATGCTTAGTCCTCCAAGGTGATCTGAGGAATGCTTAGTCCTCCAAGGTGATCTGAGGAATGTTTAGTCCTCCAAGGTGATCTAGGGAATGTTTAGTCCTCCAAGGTGATCTAGGGAATGCTTAGTTCTTCAAGGTGATCTGAGGAATGTTTAGTATCTTCAAAGTCCCTTCCCTTTCCCGGAAGGCAACAGGCCTCTTCTGTTCTCAGCCTAAGATTCCTGGAGGACATTCCAGTTTCCTGGGGTGTTCAGTATCAAGGTCTAGATAGCCAGAGGAACATAAGCATTCCTTAAGAATTTTTTAACCAAAAATAAAAAAAATAAAAAAAAAAGAAAAAAAGAATTTTTTAAAACTGTCAGTCAAAGGGGAGGGGGAAGAAAGCTGGAGAAAGCTTGAGGAGAGAAGGAGGTGGGAAGAGGGAGGGAGAGGTGGAGGGGAGAGGAGAGGAAGAATGAGAGAGGAAGGCAAAGAGGGAGGAGAGGTGGGAGAAAGGAAAGAGGAGGAGGAAGAGGAAGAATTAGAAGGAGGGGAGATGGGGGAGGAAAAAAGGAAGAGGGGTGGAGAGAAGCAAAAGGAGAAAAGGAGAAGGACAGAGAAGAGAGGGAAGGGGAATGAGGGAGGAGGCAGAAGGGAGGAAAAAGAGGGGAATGAAAGGGAGGGGAGGTAGGAAAAAGGAGAGGGCAGGGAGGATGGAAAAGAGGGAGAAAGAGGAGGAGAGGGAAGGAGGAAGAAAGGGGAAAGGAAAGGGAAATGTTGGAGGGAGAGCGATAAGGGAAGGAGGGGAGGGAGAAAGGAAAGGAGATGGAAGGAAGAGCGAGAGGGAAGAAAGGGGGCTGGAAGGAGGGAAATGAGAGGAAGAGAAGGGAAGGTGGAACAGAAAAGGGGTAAGGAGGTGGGAGGAAGAGGGAAGGAAAAGGGAGGGGAGGAGGGGGAGGAGAGAGGGAAGGAGGGATGACCAGGAGAAAGAAGAGGGGGTGGGAGCAGGCAAGAGAGGGGAGGAGTGAAAGGGAGGAAGGAAGGAGGAGGATGGAGGGGAAGGAAGGGGAAATGAAGAGGAAAAGGGGGAGAGAGGAGGTATAGAGATAGGGGAAAGGTGGGGGAAGTTTGAGGAAAGAGGAGGGGGAGGATGGAGGGAGAGACTGAGGAAGGGAAGGAGGAAGGGGATGGAAGGGAAAGAAGAGAAAGGAAGGAAGGAAGGAAGGGAAGGAAAGAGGAGAAAGGAGGGTAAAAAGAAGAGGAAGAAGAAAGGGAGAAGGAAGAGGGGAGGGGGAAAAGAGGGGAGAGGATAGAGAGAAGAGGAGGGATAAAGGAGAGGAGGAGAAAGAGGAAGGGTGGGAGGAGAAAAGATAGGGAAGACGGAAGAAGGATAAAGAGGAAGGGAAAAGAGGGAGAGAGGAGGGAGAAGGCAGAGAGAGAAAGGAGACAAGGGAAGGAGAGAAAGAAGGAGGGAGGAAGGGAAAGGGGAGGAGGGAGAGGAATAAGGATAGAGTGGGTAGGAGGGAGAAGGAAAGGAGGAAGGAAAAAAGGGAGGGAGAGAAGTGGGAGGAGAGGAAGAAGGAATAAAAGGGGAGGTGGGAGGAAGAGGGAGGTGAGAGTAGGGAAGGAAAGAAAGGATGGGAAGAAGGGGGAAGGAATCAGGAAGGGAGGGGAAGGATGTGGGAGGGGAAGGGGAGGAGAGTGGAGAGAAGGGGGAGGAAAGAAAGAGGGATGGAAAAGGGGGAAAGGAGGGGAAGGGTGTGGGAGGTAGAGGGAGGGAGGAGGAGGAGGAGATAGGAAAGGAGGGATGATAGGCAGGAGGAAGAAGAGGGAAGTGGGGGAGGAGGAATGAAGGAAGAAAGGGGGAAGAGGGTAAGAAAAAGGAAGGAGGAGTGGTAGGAAGATGGGAAAAAGGGAGGGGGAATTTGGAGGAGACAGGAGGCAGGAGGGGAGAAGGAAGAATGTTGGAAGGGAGGGAGAGGGAAGAGAAAAAGAAGGGAAGAGGGGATGGGGAGGAGGAAGAAAAAAGGACAGAGAAGGTGGGGAGGAGGAAAGGAAGAGTGAGGGGGTGGCAGGAGGAGGGAGGAGGGAGAGAAGTGGGAGGAAGAAGAGGGAGGGGAAGTAGAAGGAAGAGGGAGGGGTGGTGGAAGGAGGAGGGGCAATGGGGGAGGAAAGGTAGATGGGAGGAGGGAAAGGGGGAGGATGGAGGGAGAGGTTCAAGAGGGAGGGAGGGAAAGGAGGATGGAATAGAGAGTGAAGTCGAGAAGAGGCATGGGAGGAGGGATGGAAGGGGAAATGGGAGAGGGAGAAGGAGGAGGGAGAAGGAGACGAGAGGGACGAGGCGAGAGGAGAGGGAGAGAGGAAGGAGAGAGGAAGGAAAGAGGAGGGAGAGGGAGGAGGGAGAGGGAGGAGGAAGAGGGAGGAGGGAGAGGGAATGTTCCCAGGTCCTAAGGCTCAGAATTCCCAGATGCCTCAGGTGAGGCTCTGTGTTTTCTTGCTGTGTGTCCCTGAGAGGCTTCTTAACCTCTCTGAGGCTAACATGGGTCTAGTGGCTGAGATGGAAACACCTCCTAAAGCCTTGGCAGCTGATGTTCTTTGGGGGATGAGTGCTGTCACTCACATCTGGGAGGCTCCTCCCACCTGCAAACCCAACCACTGGTTCTAGGTCACGCTGATAAACCTGGAAGATGAGAGGCTCCCTGACCCCAGATTTGAGCCAGAGCAGCTTATGAAGAGACACCTGGGCGGGGCTGTGCGGTCCCTGTGCTGCTGGAGGGGTCCTGACAGCTGCTGGCCCTGCTGGCCCTCCAGGGGAGAGGCAGGTGATGAAGAGAAGGAAGGGAGAAGGCAGGGAGGCGGAGAGGACCCTTTACTGTGTCTCTGTACCCCAAAGCCTGGTGTGGGGCTGGGACCCCGCCCACCACAGCTGCCAGGACAGGCACCTGGGAGCTCTCAAGATGGACACGGCAGAAGACACACTGTCTTATGCCGTTCCCTTGCCCTTGCCCTGAGGGCAAGCTGGGAGGACACAATGCGTGTCCCCCGCCCCCCGCAATGGATATTAAGTCTGCAGGCAGCCGGCCTGCTCCGTGTACCCTGTGCCAGTCCCACACGGCTGTGTGTCGGGAAAGGAGGGGCAGGAACCCAGTTCCTTCCAGAGCCAGCGGAAGTCAACAGCCTAAGCAGCCACCCCAAGACACCAAGAGGGCCAGGGCCAGAGGCTATGCACACTCCA
The DNA here is from genome assembly GCA_023101885.1 of Typhlomys cinereus. Classification (NCBI taxonomy): domain Eukaryota; kingdom Metazoa; phylum Chordata; class Mammalia; order Rodentia; family Platacanthomyidae; genus Typhlomys; species Typhlomys cinereus. The sequence continues at coordinate 1,277,842 of JALPQD010000438.1, read as the reverse complement.
GGGAAAGCTTCCCCTCCCACCTTCTGGAACTCGACCAAGCAGCCACCAAACCCGACAAAAATCTCTCTTGTAATGCCAATGGGTGCCAGCGGACAGCTCAGCAGGGAGGTATCTGCTCACACACCTGGCAAGCTGGAGCTCATGATGGAAAGAGAGCTGTCTTAGGACAGTCGTCCCCTGCCGTCATCGTGCACCATGACACGCCAGTGTGTGACTTCTCTCCCTCCTCTGCGCCCCCTTTGAAGAAACGCCAATTTGTCATCAACTAGAAAAATGCTTCGTGGGCCGAGACTTGTTTTGCACATTGGAACTGACACACGTACTAGAGTGGAGACCTGGAGCTGTTTCCTCGGAGCAAACGCTCCCTGCAGGAGGGAAAGAGGAAGCTTATGAAACTCACAAGAAACTTAGGAGACTCGGAGGTCTAGGAAATCAGAGAACTTCCCAGGTTACGTAAGCAGCCGACAGCTACAGGGCAGAGGCATGCATTAGGGAGTTGCCTGACTGTTGCTCTGAGATTCCAGGTGTGCAACTATTCCTGCATGACACTGTCACTAGCTGGTAACTTTCCCGAGCTTCTATAAACCACCACACTTGGGTGGAACCTCGCCCTGTCTACCTGGGACGAAAAGCAACAGAGCACAGGGAAAGTTGCCAGACTATGTAACGGGTCTGCAAAGGGTCACAGACCAGGGTACGGGGCTTCATCTGGGGCTATGGAGGTCGCCAAGGTCTGCCTAGTGACAGAATTCACACACACACACACACACACACACACACACACACACACACACACAGAGGTTTTGTTTTTGTTTTTCATCGTGTATTTTCTAATTTTTACCTTGTATTCAGTGGCATGTAATGTTAGTCACTGAAGGACTGACACGTGGAAGACAGGCTGCAGTGCACCAGGACTGAGATGGAAGGTCAAGAGGAGACCCTGTGGCGCATTTGCAGATGGGCTGCAGTGCAGAGCTCAGCTCAGGCGAGCCGAGGGAGCGGCGGGAGGGAGGCAGGCAGATGGACACAGCTGACGCCCCTCACCTGCTGAGGTCCTAGCTGGTCACAGTCCCTGGTTCGGGTTCAAGGCCCCATGGCTTTGGTGCTTGTTGAACACCCGGCACTGGTAGACATGGTTCAGTGGATCAGTTCTTCCAGCATGCTGGGGTGGGGGATCCTTGGGTTTGACTCCTAGCTGCCAACCCCCAAAGAAGCCCCTATCCTGCTTGAAGCTCTAGGGACAGAGGCAGGGGAGGGGCAGCAGTGCCATCTGGTGGTTAAAGAGCAGACGGTGCCCGGCATGGCCGCTGTTCCAGCTTGTTGAAGTTCACATGACGCACATCTCATCGGGCACCTCAGCCGCAGGAGGGAACCCCTGGGAACATCAGTGCTCAGGGAATGTGCCCAAGGCCACAGTGCGAACACACCCAGCTCCCCAGAAGTGGAAGTGGGTTACGGACAAGTGTCTTTTCAATTCCTCTTTTCTGTGTTTAAACAGAACTTCCTGTCAGCCGTAGTCAGCAGTGCGGTGGGAACAGGGGTTCCGGGCCTGTCGTCTTCATTTCTCCAGGGCTTGGTGCCTTTGCTGGCCAAGTGGGGTACGGCCAGGGTGGGTCTGCAGTGGGTCAGATGACACTAAGCAAGCATGGCACACGGCAAAGGGAAGCTGGGCACGTGACTGGAGGCGGCGGTTAGAGCTCTGGAAGGAGGCTGGGATCCTTTTGTTGCTGGTGTGCAGGTGCTGGTAGTGACTTGGGTGCAGACATGCTCTTTAGGGGAGGAAGGGACTCTGGGCACCGGAGGGCAGCAGGACAGGCAGGCCCAGGAGGGCGTCTCTCGGGAGCAGTGGCCATGGGAGGGTTGGAGACCTCTGGAGGTCTCCAGGGCCCCTGCAAGAGGGGCCCCGCCACCACATGACACGTCTCTACAAGAGGGGACGAGATAGAGAGCATCACCCCAGAGCACAATCCTTGCCCCCAGGAGCCCCCCTCCCTTTCAGGCACCTCTCATGCCCCCAAAGCCGCTGATAAGCTGTCAGCAACAGGACAGGGAATTTCCTTCCTGGGTTAAAATGTCTTTCCTTGTCCCAGCCACGCCAGCACCATAAACAGATTTTTATCACAGAGCCCAACAGGTGGGGTCCAGCCTTGGGCAGCTGCATGGGAGGCCCCTGGCACGGAGCCCTCCCCTTTGCCTCAGCCACTCCCTGTTCTTCACAGTGTGAGATGACATGAGTTCTGAAAGAAACTATACAGCGAGGGGGCGGGGGTGTGTTTATTGGGGGGTGACGCAGCACAGCCCAACTCCCTGCCTGCAGCTCAGGGCAGCTACTGTTTCTATGAGCTATGCAAGCTGTAGCTCCCAGAACGAGGAAGAGCCACACCTGTGCGGGCTCTACACGACCAAAGGACTGCATCCTCATGTTGCGCAGCAGAGTCAGAATGGCTTGAGTACTTTCCGTCCCCTGGACAGCCAGTCACTGCCCACCTGTGTGAACTAGCACGCTCATTGGGCATCAAAACCTTGAACACGTTACCAGCCCCAAGCTCCCCAATCCAAAAGGTAGGAATGTCATCAGCCAGCCTCTGGATGGACAGCAGATGTCTCCTGGTCACTGTGGTGGCATTCTGTGGTCCCCGCAAAGGCATTTAGTAAACGCTTTGATTCATGACTTCCTTTATTCTATAACTGACAGAAATTTCACCTAACCACCTTTTGGGGTGACTGAAGCCATGTGCCCAGCTGACGATCACACCTTTCTGGCTCATGAATGAATGTTAGTCTCTCCCTTGAGGTGACGACTGAGTTTGGCATGAACATTTCTGCCTCCTGCTAAGGTTGAACCTGGGACCATGGGAGTTCAGGCAATCCGGCCTGGCCTGTCGTCTCACTGCTCCTCTCCCTCAAGGGCTTGGGGTGCTCCCTGACAATGATCCTATCTGCTCTGGATCTACTTGCAGCTGGGCTCCAATTCTGGTGGCTGAGAGGTCTGAAGGTGCAGCTTCTTGGGACGGTCTTTCCAAGGCCCCCTCTTCCCTGTCGGTGGGTATCTCAGGGTGGTTTGCCTTTCTGTACCTAGGGTCTGGGTCCCAGTCCCTGTTTTCTCACCAGCTCAACTTCACACTGCCCTTCTGAGTCGTTCCTCCCCTCGGGCAGCTGAGAAGGTGGAGAGCGGGTGGACAACAGGGCCTGGGACCCTTGAGGATTTTCCACCTCCCCTCAGAGAGAGGCTAGCTCTGAGGTAGAAAGTTCTGGCACATTGCCTGTCCCAGCTGTTAAGTGGCATTCCTGCTGCTGAACTGAGCTGTTTGCTTGGGCAGCTTCCCCGAGAGGATCTGAGTCTTGGGGAGTGGGGGTCCCATCCCACACAGAAGCACAGTGGCTAGAAGTGCACATGCACTGGGTACGGGGTGTTTGCTGTACATTGTGATCTGCAGTTTCGTCTGGGAAGCCTGATTTGCAGGATCAGAACAGACAGGGAGCCTCCCCTGCCTTGCGCCAGGCCTGCACGAGCTTGTGTTCTCTCTCTCACATGCACACGCACGCACCCTCTTCTGAGTGTATCCCAGCTGTCGCCTTCCCTCCTAGGTCTTCAGGAAGGTCCTCCGCCCCGCTGGGCTGGGGCATTGCGTACAATGAGCCTTGAAGCGCTGACCCCATCCTTGCCTGCCTCTAATCTCACAGCCGAGTACCGGAAAATAATGTTTAATTCTGCCGAACAAACTCATTCTTGTTTAGTTCATTATGAACTTGAATCACTAATAGGAAAGCAGCTCAGCCAGCTCTGGGCCAAGCGGTGATGTGTTCAGTGTTTCCTATACTTTGTGCAGTCACCAACCTTCCCTCTCCTTCTGACTTCTGTGGGCTCTGCCCCTTGGGCTCAGGGAGCAGTGTGAGCGGCTGTCTTGTTAGCGCCACAAGCCTGAAGAAGAATCCTGTCTCTTCCCAGCCCAGGGTCAGCCTTGGACACCCCATGGCAGGACAGAGCTTCCTGAAGGCTCAGGAACTCAGGCCCCGGGGAAGCACAGCGCCACCCTGAGGTGTGCACCCCTGTACTACCATCTCCACCAGCGGCGGGGGCCACTTGGTCAGAGTGGCAGCTGCAGCAGGGCACAGCGCAGCTGTGACTTCCCTCGAAGGCTCTAAGGGTGAGTCGCCCCCGCCCATTCCCTGCAGGCCTGGGCTTCGGACGGGCTAGAGCTTGCTGTTCTTCTGGAACTGGGCCACCAGGCTGAGGACTTGCTCCGAAGCTTTGATATGCTTGGAGCCCAGGTAGGCAATGCTGTTGGTGGCCGTCTCCTCCAGGTAGTAGCGGTAGTTGACCATGAGGCCACACGAGCTGGTGAGGCCTCTGAGGCTGCTGTCGGCCATCCAGTTGATGCGCCACATCACGGCCCCGTTCTGCAGGTGGAAGTTGGCCACGGGGTTCAGGGCGTAGCCACGGTGCTTCTCACCGTACAGGTACCAGGCGCACAGCCGCATCAGGGGTGCCTGCAGTGCCTGCACCAGCTTCTCCGACTTCACCCACTCGCCGCTGCTCAGCAAGCCCTTGAGGCTCTCGTGAACAGTGCTGCCTGTGGCCTCCAAGATGTCTCTGCACTCCGAGTCTGTGAAGGGCTCGTTCCGTCCGTGGTCCTTCGCTTGGGTGCTCAGCAGGCCCAGAAGCCACTTGGTGAATCCAGGTATCGGTGACAGGCTGGAGAATGCCCCCAAGTCAGGAAACTCTTTCTGCACAGCAGGCAATGGAAGGAGGAAGGCAGAGAGAGCAGTCAGCGGATGGCGGGCGCGTGGGAACACGTCTAGGCACAGTCTGTGCCCGCTCACACCTGCACAGGGTGCACCTGCCTCCTCCTCCTGGCACATTTAGAAACCTGCTGTGCCAGGGCCTGAAGGCATCTTGTACCCCCAGGGTGAGCCTAAAGACGCTGTGTCCACCCACACCAGTGTCACACTGGTACAACAGAGGGGGTGAGAGGGCACCCTACAATCAGAGAGCGAGCCCTTGTGACAGAGGATGCGGGCCATGGTTTCTGACCACAGCTTTTTTTCTTTCTCTGTACCATGCTGCTCCCAGGGAGGCCACAGCTGCCCAGAGCCAGGTCTGACACTTGGCACACAGATGCCTAGCGATGTGGAGAGAGACTGTCTAGTGATATCTCAATGGAGGGCAGAGGGAATGACAGGGCCAGACAAAGGTATGTCACCTCATGACATGAGTGAACTGCACTGTCTGTGAACTGTCTGAATACCACTGCCATATGTGTTCTGAGGACCAAAGTGCTTCTCTCGAAAGATAGAAAACCAGTTTCCTAAGAAGCAAGGATGTGAGCCAACGAGTTATCTTCATGTCCCCTGATCTAACCTGGGCACTGCCGCAGCCACATCTTCCGTGTGTCCTGCTGCCATCTCTCAGTGATGTTGTAGCTTGGGTTTGCCAAGTGGCACCATTTGCTCCTTTTCCCTTCCTTTTGCTAATGCCTATCTTGATCCTGAATCCCCAGGGAGGTGGGCAGGACCCGCCACCCATCATGACGCCTGCAGTCCTGGAACACAGGCCACCCAGGGCCAGAACTGTGCTTACCTGCAGCTCCTTGACCACTCGCTTGATGAGGAAGGTGCCCAGCTCCACTCCCTGCAGGCCCTGCTGTGTCAGGCTGATGGAATAGAAGATGGCTGCGGCAATCTTGCTCCTCTCCTCAGTGTCGGAGGGAGGGCACTCCTGCACGATCGCCTGCAAGACAGGAATGAGGAACCTGCAATGGGCGGATGCTGCCCGCCAAAGTCTCTCACGAGGTAAGTGTGGACGGAGACCCTGCTCTGCCGCTGGCTGGTTGCTCAGCGCTGGGTCATACCTACCACTCTGCAGTTCATGTGCAAGCCGCAATCGCCGCACTGAGCTGAGCCTTTGCCGGCCAAGGGACTACGTGCTAGAGGATGTCCTTGCATTTTCTCAAAGGCCTGCTTGCTGGTCATCCCTGCTCCTCTTCTCTGAGCTCTTGCTTCTCAGATTCCTACGAAGATGCAGCAATCTAATACCATTTTTATTTTTCAAAATGTATCTTTTCATGGTGTCTTTGTGCACTTTTTGATCTCACGTTAATACACTATTTTTCCTAAATAACACAAATCCATACAACACAGCCTTCTGGAAGCCTCACAGTTGACAGCTGACTAGCAGCTCTCCTTTCTGACTCTAAGTTCTTGGACCCTCATACTCTGCAGGTCCCTCTGTGGCACTGAGCAAGGAAGATCACTTTCAATGAGCGCCAAAGCAGTCCTCTGAAGGACCGAGGTGTCTCCCGGGTTGTAACTTCCCTGGCGTCAGGATGAGAGAGCTGGGCTTGAGTTCTGCTCCACCCTCTCTTGTCCTTCGGTCAGAGCTGAGTGATCCATGCTCCCTAGCCTCGGCTCTGAATTAAATGAGGACCACCTGAGAGACATGCCATGCGGCTACCACGTGAAGGTGTTCAGGGACTGGCAACACAGGTGTTAAGGATACTACAAATAACCACGCACTGTCAAGGCTGGCTTTCCATGTGAAACAGAAATGTACTTTAACGTTTCAATACATGCAAGGTGGGGCCGTGAAGGGCATTTAGTTATGGTCCTGCTGTGTGCCACCTGGACAGATGCCTCAGTCTTCTTGTTGGGCAGAAAGAATGCATGCTGCATGTAATCACACCACCAAACTGCCCCACGAGGTTCCAGCAGCTTCCTTCCAGTGACAAGCAGGGCCTTCCTTCTGCTCTCCAAACACACCAGTGCCTTGCCCCCACTGACCTCTGACATCTCAGGCCAGGGGCCTATCCCATGACGTTCATCCCCACCCATCTTCCCAACAGCCTTTTCTGACAGAGTTCTCTGTGCTCTCCTGGCCTGAGCTCTCTCACTCCTGCTACCTGCCCGCCTGCCTCAGATCCTACCCTGTGGTCATGGGTCTGCCTGTGCTGTGGGTCACATGTACCTCAGACCTTCCTGGCAGATGTCTCCAGCAGACCAGCCCCCGACAGGAAGGGACTGGCCAACTCCACTCTCACAGCCTGTTTCTAGCACCCTCTGGCACACAGCAGGTACAGAGCCAAGTCCATCTTTCACCTTCTCAATGAAATGTCTCTGAAGCACAGGTGCACTTAGCAAGAGAGGAGAGCCACGCAGGCGCTGCCCTGCTCTCTCCTAATAGCCCTCAGGCCTTACTTGGTCATCAAGGAGGGTGAACACTCGCCTTGTGCCTGAAGTGACATGTCATATCTCCCTTTCCCACGCTTGACCTACACACTGAAGACTATCTGTCCAATCACAAGGTCCATGAAAGTTCAAAGTGGTTTCTTTTTAAGAAGAGGATGAAACTTAACTAACCAATCAGCACTTAAAAGACACAGTGACAGGTCTATCTCATTTGGAGTGTCTGTCCTTGGGTACCTGGATGTTGTTGGAAACGTCACTGGTCAGTGCCACGTGCAGAACGATCAGGGGCTCCTCTGGGGTGGAGCAATGAGAGAAGAAGTAACACCTCCTGTAAGGCCCCACGCGCCGCTTCATGTCCATCCAGTTCTTCACGGGGTGCACAGCCTCAGACCTGGAGCACAGGAAGAAGATGCATGACACTCAGCTAGGTGACAGTTGCCGATTCCTAGTCCACTAAAGTCAAGGAAGCTGCAACTGAATCTTCTGGAAAATTCCCAGAAAATCACTTAATGTGAGACAGAGTCCACCATTCAGCACAGGTTAACACCAGGCTGAAGGAGACAGAGTACCGCTTGGTAGCCCGCCCTGGCTTTTGGCTCCCAGGTGCTGAGATGACAGATGTGCATTGCCAGACACCCTTCAAGGGCTCCCCATCGCCAACCTGAGGCCTGGCCCGCTGCTGAGCACCCTGCCTTGCATGGAGCACTGTGGCGAGGAGTCAGCTGTCACGTGGCAGACTCACACCGCTGGCTACACATGCTCCAGCCTCAGTGACGCAGCTCTGAAAGCACCGTAGCATCAACAAATGCTGAGAGTTGCTATTCTGCCCAGCTGGGAGGTCAGCAGGCACGGCCACCACTCACAGTCCAGGTCGGTAGCAGCTGGCAGAGGACGTGCAAGGGACAGCAGGGCCTGAGGCTGCGATACTGTCCTGGACAGGCTGTCATGATGCCGTGAAACTCAACGCCCAGAAGAGATAAGCACTGTTCTGACAGACTCTGGTGACAGGTCTCTGGGGTCCCCACCCAGTCTCCTAGTTTTCTAGTATGCTAGCCACAGTATGAGCATATACTATGTATACTTGCCAGGGTGTGAGGGCACATGCATAGTTGCACATGCGCACCTGCACACGTGTGGTCACACGCACACTCTCAGGACCATCACAGGTGCGTGCAAGCTTACTTACTCACTGATTTTCTGAAGAACCTCACACGGCGAGTGCCAGGTGACCCGCTCCAGGTTCAGGAAGCCTGAGGAGAACCATTCCGACAGCATGCCTTTCAGCACCCCGTTCATTTCCTAGGGAGGAGGAGGAAAGGAGGCCTCAGAGAAAGGAGCGTCAGCCCAGCACCCCACTCAGCCATGCAAAGACACGAATCTCCGTATCCTAACATTGCTGACACGTTTTCAACTGGGCCCATGGCTGCCCAGGATCAAGTCTGTGCTGTATCTGGCGCTGGCCTCGAGCCCAGGTTCTGGATGCAGAGGCTTTAAGTGACCTCGTGGGCATGGCCTTCGCCTACCCTTTGCTTTGCCCCTTCCCTGTAGTGAGAGTTCAGGACAGCTATGGAGTAGCCATGCTGGGCCCTGCGACGACTGTAACTGTGGCTTTTCAGGCCAGGACCCTAAGACAGAAGCCCAGGGCACCACAGAGCAGAACCAGCCGGGGGCCACCTCGCCTGATCCAGACTCACGTCTGCTGTTCACATCACTGCTGACTGGTGTGACCCTAGCAGAGTCCGCTAACTGACTCGATGACTGTTCTTGCGGAATAAAAGTAACACCTCGGTGCATCTGGCCTGGAAATAGCATTCTATCTCTCTATAGAAGGTTCGCTAAGAACGTGAGAGAAATCTCTAAAAACTTCATGGTGCATTGTGATGAAAAGCAAAAGGCTTCGGACTTAGTACACCAGAGTGAAACCTGCAGATGCGGGCTGGCAGCTGGAAGAGTCTGCTAACAGACGACCTTCCTTCATGTACTTAAGCACTTGGGCAGAGGGGCCAAGGGTTGTTCTGTGGCTTCATAGAGTGGGAATGGGGTAGGGAAAATGTCTGTCACACACGAATTCGAAGATTGGGATCTCCTGACTCCTAGGATGAACAGGAACTCCCAGCCAGAGACCTGCTGACATAGTAGTGAGCAGGAAACTGTTTGAAACAAGGTGTAGGATGGACATCTGAGGCTGTCTTCTGACAGCACGCATCACACAGACACACACACACACAGACAGCATCATGGCATCCTGCATGCTCTGCCTTTGATTATGACAGTCCTCACTGCTTCTGAGATGCCGTCAGGTTCTTAACCTAGACAAAAATAAACACACAACACTTTCCACTCAACTAGTCTCTCTAGCACTGAGGCATTAGAAGAGGCTGCTGGTGCTGTGTGGGATGACTTGGTCTCTGACATTCACAAGCAAAGAGAGACCTCAGGCTTGGCACTGACTGTGACAGAACGGTCTGGCAGTGAGATGTCTCCCCTGAAAGTCTCCTCGTTCTATTCTGGGCTGCTGACAGCGGTGGCTCGTGACACTGGGAATCTAGGCTAAAGGTGGGAGCTGCCATCCACAACAGCTAGAACTAACCCCAACCTGAGGCCAACTCACTGGATTGCAAAAACCAGGCAGCACAAAAGCCTCCCTTTGTATTCTGCTACCAATTCAGCTTCAGCAGAGGCTGGACTGCGGGCACAGGAAACAGGCCCCAGAGACACTGGGGCCAGCTGTTGCTCCCTCAGGCTTCGTGGAGGACAGGTCTGCACCTGCCAACCTCCACTTCTAGCAGGCCTTGCCTGTTCTGGGCGTGTGAACAGAAGCTGCTTGGCCCTGCCCAGAAGCCTGCAGCAGGTGAGGGAGAAGTACCGCAGGCTGGAAGGGGGTCCAGGTCCAACCCACATTCAAGGCCCACCTCATGGATCAGAGTGAATGTCCCATTGAAAAATAAACCATGGTCTGGCATTAGCAAAACAGAATGTACTATGACACAGAACTTGAGAGTGTAGTCGAGGAGAACTCAGGCCCCGGGGTGGAGGCTGTCCAGCAGAAGCTGACCCGACTGGAGGTTGTGGTGGGGAAGGGAGACCCTCGCTCAGTATGCAGGCCACATGCCCTCCTCTGGTTCCACACTCTGGACAAGCGTCAAGTGCTTCATGATGTCTACATTCAACCTGCGCACCCAGAATCGTCTCCAGGATAAAAATGCCAGCTTCACTCAAGAGTCCACCAACTGCTGTGTGGTGTTCTGCCCTACCTCGGAGGCAGCTACCTTTATCAGGTTTTTACAACTTTGAAAATATGTAAGCTTCGGGCTATTGGAAAGCCGAACACAAAAGCCAACAAATCCAAGCACCCCCCCTGCATCCAGATGCGGCCCTGAGGCAGGACTGCCAGGCACAGGCGCACAGGGACCTGCCCGCTTGGGCCCTGGGTGACCTGGGTCAGCGCTTGCAGTGACCAGCTCCTGTCATGGATCCCTGTCATCGCGCTGAGTGCATCAGAGTGGGAGCCTCCCGGCTAACGCTGGCTCTGTGTCTGGCGAAACACCACCGAACAAACACAGCAACAAGCTGCTGAGCTCAGCATAACCTCTCTGTTCCTTTGCATGTCTTGTAAGCAAGGCATGCTTTCTTTCCCACGTGTGGCGAGGTGGCTTTGGGGGTTAAGTGGGCACCCTTCCCACAGTTAGCAGGTTTTCTGACAGGATCTCATGGAGCCCAAGCTGGCCTCACGTTTCGCTCTGTAGCAGAGAATAACCTTGAACTCTTGATGCTCTTTCACAAGCTGGGAGCTAGGATTAGAGACACACAGCACACGCCCAGCAACCCTTTGTGTGTGATCACAGAGATCAAGAATACTGTTGAGGGATGTTTCTACAAATTCTTCAGTTGCTGAAACAACTAAAATTCCTTTCTTGTAGTAGAGGATCCTGTAGCTGCATCCTAAGTGTATCTGCCCTAGCAGTGGGTACTGGATGAATCAAGGCCCAAAACCAACCCAACGTTGTACACCTTTGGTGTAATGGACTTGCATCTGGAAAAACACAACACATGGGCTAGAAAGACGACTAAGGAGTTAATTAAGACTCTGTCTTGAAAGCAGAAGGTCTTGAGTTCAGATCCCAGGTCCCACGTAAAAACGCCAGGCAAAAATGGCCTGCACTTCCTACACTGGTGGGCGGAGTCTGCGAAATCTCACAGTGAAGCAAAGAGGAGGTAGAAGCAATCTGGGATGATTCCCAAAGTTACCCTTGAGCTTTCACAAGGACATATAGTGCCCTCTGATACACACACACAATAATAATAAACTTAAAAACATGAAAGGAAAAAAAAAAAACCCCACAACATAGATATGTGACTTTGGCCACAGGAACTTTCAAAGCATCACTTGTATCTTTCAGCAAGAATTAAGAACTTCCAAGGGAAAGAACTTACCTGACTTAAAACATCCCAAGAAGAGACAAACCCCTGGCCTCCTGCTGGCTGCACTTGCCATGGGAACACTGGTCCTCTGATTCTTTCCTTTCCAACCTGGCTAAAGACCAAGCTCCCTGCACACCTGTCAGTTGCTATATTCCTACCCAAGTCCCAACAGATCTCTGGGCATTCCTTGGAAGTGCTTCCCTAGTAAGCAACTGAATTCAACAAGCAACAGGGATCCTAAAAGGGGAGTAACCTACTCCAAATCACCTAAAACACCACCAAATAATCAGAGGGCAAGACAAGGACAACCCAGGCCCCACTCAGTGTCTTCCACTAGGCCCTCTGCCCTGCACTCTGAATCGGTGTTTGGGGCTGTCAATCGCTACCTGTTCTAATGACTACACCACACAGGATTCAGTGCACAAAAGCTCAGGAGCAAGCCCCAGCAACTCTCGAGCTTGATTAGTGCCCAGGAGACCGAAAAGTTAAATGGGGTCAGGTGGCTTGTCAACCAGGCATTCTGAGACCCAAATCAGGGGTGAACACGCTTCTCCTGAGAGCACCTGGCAGGTAAGAAGATGGGGGTGAGGGAGAGTAATGAATCCAGCCTGAAAGTCCCATGTGACAGTCTCAAACATTGAAGTCAGCTGAGCTCCCTCCTTGACACAGGTACAAATCCTGCCAGACATCAAACCAATGAACATGGCCTGCAAGTCAGACGCAAAAGGGAGCTTTATGTGTCCTTGGAATCCCAGGAGGAGGAGCCTGTGCTTGGGAAAGAAAGGGACTAGAGTCGGCCCCTTCTGCTCAGGTTTGCTGTGGTCATGAATGTGCTCAAGAAGCAAAATCTCTTTAAAAAAGGGGGGAGGGTCCTGCACATTAAATCATCCTGGTGCCAACTTACATATCAAACACCAGCCAACACTTGCTAGGAGAAAAGCCCTATTTTTGCAATGATTTAAATGATAAAGATTTAAAATGTTCAGCATGGGATGTGAGGCTGGGATTTCTAGGTGGAGAAACAGAAATGGCAGGACAGCATGTAGAAAGATACTGGGCCAATGTGTCTGCACCTTGTGGAAGGACAAAGGGCCAGTAGCCTGGCAGGAGAGTGTCTTTTCCCCTTACATGCAGGACAGAGTAAGTTAAGCACAGAAACACACACACACACACACACACACACACACACACACACAGGGAAATTTGTACATGCATAAGGGAAGGTCGGCTTCCAAAGGTCAACCTCAATGCTGACAGTCGGTGACCTGATGGCCTGGCATGTTCCCCCCCCCCAGTTTCCTCGAGTGGGAAAAACATTCTGAATCAGAATTTACAACTCTCCAGGAGATCAGAAGTCAGGCTATGACTTTCAAGGCTTCTGTCTCACTTCTGAACTCAGGATCCAATGCCTCAAAAGAAAGTATCCACGTCCCAATGCCCATAGAGTGTGGAACAGACGAGGCTGGACAAATCAGCACAACTGATCTGTGACGCACAGTGAACAACTGGTGTTCTCAGTCTTGGGCTCGGTGGCTGAAGGCCCGTGGCCTTGGGGAGCACCTTGCACTGGTAATGAACCAGTAGCATAAGAAAGGAAGTCACAGTCGGCTACTACTGAGATGAACTCCCTGCTTAAGAATCCTTGCTGCCTATACATCCAAGACTAACTCAACAGCATAAGAAAGTTATTGGGAAGTCCTGTTGTTCACGTAGCAGGGCGTATCAGGGACATAGAATCTATTTGCTGTACAGCTCTGGACAACTCACTACCTAAGTATTTGTGAAAGGAAATACACTTGTCACCCAAGACTGAGGGGAGTGACAAAAGCTGTTATCTACTTTAAACGTTCTAGTAGGTATAATCAGGACAGAAGCATTAAACCTTTTTGCTTTTTAAAAGCACTGTCAGAAACTCTGGAAATGGTTATGTAATTTTGCACTCATGGCGGGGCAGGTGGGTGCTCCCCTCTATCTAACAGCATAATGGGACTGTTTGCAGCCCTAGGCAATGTTTCAGGTGTAGCTATCTGCACAGAACATAAGCTTGCTGGGTTCCTCATTTTGCAGAGCGGAGTGAAGGGAGTTAACCCTCCTAGACACGATGGGGAGGGGGTGGGCAGTCAGACTCTTCAGGAAGCTGTGCCAACCCGAACCTCTGGTCATCTTAGTGCACTTCATGAATTTGCTCAGGCAAGACCTCCACGCAGTGGTCACTTAACCAACTTGCCCGATGTTTGCTTGTTGTGCCGTCCATACTTGTTGAGGCACGACTCAGTTAACACAGTAAAATACATTATAGAGTACACACAGCAACTACCACACGTGACACCCACCTTCGGGCTGGTGCCACGCACAACCCAGGAAGTCCTATACACCTGAGGTTCTCCAGGTGAGACTGGAGGGCAGCCAGGACACGCTCGGCCTAGGCAAGGACCCAGAGAGCGGGAAGGAAGCAGCAGAATCTGGGGGTTGTGCCTTAGAGCAGGGGAAGGGCGCAGTGCTTGGGTTTAGGGAGCAGGTGAGGACGACGAGGCCCAGGGTCGGGGCGGCCCGGGCGGGGCCTTACCCGGACGTGCGGCCCCTCCAGCAGCTTGAGGGCCTGCGCCTCCAGCAGGTCGGCCCGCAGCTGCACCAGGAAGCGCACGCCGCCGTCCAGCTTGCTGATGTGCTGGAAGAGGCCGCGGTAGCGCGGCACGAGCGCGTAGCGCAGCCGGTCCTCGGCCTGCAGCAGCACGGCCGGCTCGCGCGGCTGCTGGCGCAGCTGCAGCACGCCCGCGCTCTGCTCGGCCACCTGGCCGTGGTCCACGCCGAAGCCCTGCGCCAGGCGGTCGAGCAGCTCGGCGCGCTGGGCCGCCTCGGCCAGGCCGCCGTAGAAGCTCACGAAGTCGGCGCACTGGCCCTCGGCGGGCGCCGGCGTCTTCTCGCGCAGCTCGTAGGCCGGGGTCGGCGGCACAGCGCGGCGCAGCAGCTCGTCCATGGCGCGCGTTAGGGCGCCGGCCGCCGCCGCAGGCCCGCTCCGCAACCGGGGCCCGGGCGGCAGCGCCGGCCGCGGTGGGAACCGCAGCGGGAGCAGACGCCGCGCCTTGAGTCCTGGCCCCAGGCCTCGCATGGCAGCGGGTGACAGGTGCGGAGGGGAGAGCCCGCCCCGCCCCCACCGCGCTTCCGCTTCCGGCTTCCGGCGCGTGCCGGTCTCATTGACCGAGTTCGGGAGACGGACGGGGCATCGACCAATCGGAGGGCGGAACGGCCGGGGCGGGGCAGGGCGACCTCGGCGGACCCTGAGCCAAGTGCGGCCAAAGGTCCCGGAGCGGGTTGGTCTCCGAGCGCCTGACTTGCCCGGTTTGCCCCGGGCCCCGCCTTGGCATCATCTCGGGACACCTGCCCTGACAGCCAGTCACAGCTCCGCCGCTGTCCTCCCTCTGCACTGCACACGCGCCTCTCTAGATCCGAGCGCCCACCGCCTCGCTGTGCAGCGGAGCCGCCTGACACCAGTGGCTGCCAGCGCGCTGGTTTGAGCCACTGTGCACAGGGACAGCCCCACCCCGTGGGCTTCCTGGGATTAGATTCAGATAACCAGGGTCGCAAGCGGGCACCTCAGTGGCTCAACTGTCCTGCCCGTGTTTAATAAACTGCCTGATGAGTGCCAGCCCAGCACTAAACTGACCCTGTGCTCACATGGAGTTGACAGCCTGAGACAGACAATTTTTTTTTTTTTAAAGATATAGGATATAGGACTTCTGCTTGACGTGACCACGGGCGTCGTGTATAGCGATAGCCTTGACCGTCACGAAGTAATTGTGCGTGGGTTCCCAGAAAGCTTTATAGGTGGGAGAACCATGAATATTGGGTGGGCCTTGTGACCAGATTCTTTGATACGAGCTCAAGACAAATTTCTTTTGTCCTAACCCACGGAACAGCTGTCTTTCTGACCGAAAATTGTGGGAGTCCGCTGGTCTTGCCACCTCTGTCGGTCCATCGCCCGTCTGTTCCTTCTTCAGGCGCCCAGCCCCTTGGGCTAACTGGTAAACCCCAGGACAGTGTTCTGGAACAGTTTCCGACCATGGACAGGGTGGTCAGAGACAAGTGTCCTGAGGAGCTGACCTTTAAGTTGAGAGCAGACTAGCTAGAAAACAAAAAGCTCCTAGGCCCCGTTTCTCTGACCTCTGTCCTGATTTTCGTTTAGTAACCAAGTGTTACTGATTTTTTCCTTCTTTCTGGCCCCTCTCCCTTCTATCGCCTTTCACAGCAACACGGTAGTCACTTTTCTTTTCTTTTTTTTTTGCATCCAGGCTGGCTCCCCCCTCCCTCCCCTGGTGCACCCCTGTACCTCCTGCTGGGGAGGTTTCTTCGTAATCCACTGTGCAATGCTCAATTGCTTAACATGCAGAACTGACTCGCATGGGCCGGCTCCCTCTTCAGCTCTGTCTTCTATTTCTCTTGAATCATGGTGGCTCTTAGGCAGGGCACCAAGCAATGAATGGGTGCTGGAAGGCACACCTGTCACCAGTGACTGATGTCCCTTGTCCAGCCCGTGAAGAGTCAGATGAATGCAGGCGTGTACAGCGGCTGAGCCCTTTCCATACTTACAGGAGCCGTTACTTCAGCATCTGTTGTATATGTTATATGCCTTCTGTTCTTGTGTTCCAGGCATTATTCTGGAATAATTCCTCAGACACCAATTAGGGCAGAAGAGAGTTTTATTTACAGGTGGTCTGGAGCAGAGACCACTTTCCTAGGACTCCAGCCCCCAGCTCAGCCTGTACTTTCATTCTCTACTAAAGCAGGGCAGAGGTGGAGCCAGCGAAGTAGGACTTTGCAGAAGCAGAAGCAAAGGTGACTAAGTGTCAGCAGGCAGGCTGCTGGGCAGACAGCCCCCCACCCTGACTCTTATTGGACGGTAGCACTGATACAGGCCACCGGGTTGGGGGAGAGGTGTCTAGAGGACTCAGTAATTTTCCATTTCATCTTAAGCTGAGCAGTGACTTAACAGTGTACATCCTTCTACCTCACTTGATCTTAAATGTATCCTCTCTCTTATCTCCACAATAGCCTTATAGGGGAGCGCTATTTCCAGAAAAGATTCAGGAACCTGCCTGAATGCTCATAGCTGGCAAATTGCGAAGAGGTTTCTGGAGGTCCCTGAGACAAGGTGGGCATGTTAGGACTTGAACCCAGACCTGTCAAGCTTCCTCCAGCCTTTGCTCCTACAATCCTCCATTAAAATCAAGATTTTGTATCGTGACAATTGAGATGTTGAGGAAAACAGGAAGGAGAAGAAAGAAACAAATACCAGAGTCTTCCAGTAGGAGTTTATACATTTGGTCCTCCTATCAGGTGAAGTCAGAGCTGTTGGGGTTAGGTGATTTACCAAGGGAACTGTGTAAGAGACGAAGTCACCACTCGACCCTTATTGTTTGACTCCAAAGCTTTTTTTCCCTCTAATCTCTAGAAGATTCTAGAAAGAGCCTTCTTCTGGTGGAGCTAGCTAGGCCTGGTGGTACCTCATAAACTCAGGAGGCAGGACAAGGGGATGACCAGGTGAAGGCTTGTCTGGGCTGCAGAGTAAGCTGGAACCAGCCCGGGCAACTCAGTGAAACTGTCTCAAAAAGAAAGGGGTGTGAGGAGTTGTAAGTCAGTGGGAGGGCGTTTGGCCAGCATGCCTCACACCCTGGAGTTCAGTCTCCCTGTTTGGTATGTATGTGTGTGGGGAGATTAGATAAAGTTTCAGCAAGTAAATGTAACTGAAAGTCAGGAAAGAGATTTGCACATGTGCGTGGGTGGTCAGCCAATGAGTCTGCTGACTTTGCAGCACAGGACTCTCTGACGGTATAAACTCCTCCCCATCCCCCATCATGCTAAAGCCGGTCCCCAGTGAACAGTAGCCTCTCAGTGTCTTCTAAGAATCAACAGGATGAACTCTTCCTGGGGAACAGGGATCTAAGAGGGTGGTCTCTTCAGTGCCTTAGACTTGCAGAGCCCAGAGCATGCATCATCAGTGCCTTAGACTCAAAGAGTCCAGAGCCTCCTGCAATGTGCAGATAACAGCAGCAGTGCATCGGAGATTCCTATCGGTGCCCACGCTGACCTCTTAGGTCCCTTCCCCACAGCTTCTAAGATGCTTTGTGCTCTCGACCCCCAGGCAAGAGGGTCTTTGCTGGTGATAGTTTCCATCTTCTTTGTTTTGCCAGCTCTTTAAATAAGCCTTTTTTTTTGTTGTTTCGTTTTTGTTCCTTGTCCAGCAAATTGTTGCTGAACCATCCACTTCCTGGGTGGTGAATGGCTGACATGGGTTCAACACTGGTGACAGGAGATAAACGTTGGTTTTGCTGGTGTCATAACCCAGAGAGGATCCTCAGCCTCGGGAGTCTCTAATTGGATACATTTTGTCCTTGGTATCCCCCTGATGGCTGAACATCTGCCGCAGAAAAGAATTTCAGGGAGTCAGAGAGAATCAGAGCTTGCTTGCTTGATGAGACAGAAAGACAAGGTGTCAGAAGAGAACCAAGTGCATGAGGTGCCAGGGGGGTACCGATGTGCCTTCCGGTTGCTCTGTATTTGACCAGGGCTTGGAAGATACTTCACTAGCAGCAGAGTCTTGCTTTAATTTTATTATGCATGTGTATGCACCTGTGGAGGTTCACGTCTGTGACTGTCCACCTTATTTTTTTGAGAAAGGGTTTCAGACAGAATGTAGAGCTGTTGTTTTTGCTAAACTGACTGGTCACCAAGCCCCTGGGACCCTCCCATCTCTATCCCCCCCCCCCAGGTGGTTACAGATACACAAAGCTGCCTGTGTTTGTTAACACGGGTGCTAGGGGATTTGAACTCAAGTTCTAGTACCTGCACAACAAGCAACTTCTCCCAGGTGGAGCCATCTCTCCAGCCCCGGTGGAGTTACAAAGCTAAGGGAGCTGTGGTCAGATCAAGGGCTTGCCGCTCTAAAGACCAGACATAGCAGCCCCTCCCCTCTATGACTGACAGACTGAGGAACCCCTGCTGCTGGCAAGAAAAGCAAGTCTTCTCTTTGCAGCCCACAATGAAGATCTAGCCACAGCGGTCTGGTAGCCTGCCTTCTACTTCCCGCAGCTGAGGGAGAGTGGACATCTTAGACTCTGCTTCAGCCGGCCTCCTCCAGAGCATCCTCAGCTAATAGGAAGCAGGGAAAATGGGGGTGAAAGGACTTGATTGCATGTGTAGCGCAGGCACAGGCGGGGCAGTGCTGTGGGCACTCACCCGCGCCTGTCACTCACTCAGAGGTTCAGTGACCTTGATAGGGCCACACCCATGAGATGTGGTTCCTGCCTCTAAGGCAGCAGAGTGCCAGAGGAAATGTGCGTGAGAATGTAGCACGTCATTGTAGTTATGGCGATATGATGAAAATGGGGGCTGCTTGACATAGGAAGCCGACTCTTATTAAGACATAAGACAAGGATGGGAGGAGCAAGATACTCCACACAAGTTAGGGCCGAAGCAATCATAATTGGACTTTGCATGACCTGCACAATGTCCCACACACTATTGACCCCACAAAGTCTAGCATTTGCTAAAGGCACCAAGATCCTTGGAGGCAAGGATTGACAGCCATAGTAGTGTTCCTATGCTTAAGGGGAACACAGGAAAGGGTTCAGGGAAATGCCACTGGGTCCTTGTACGTCATCGGAGAGGAGGGCCCAGAGGAGAGTCAGGCATGCACATTAAAGGATTCTCCGGGGATTGGGGGGAGAGGCACCGGGGCATGGGGAGGGAGGGGTGAGAGGGAGGGGGAGCAGGGGGGGTCGGGGGGAGGAGGAGGGAGGGAGGGAACCGGTGTACCTATTAAGTTTGTATGAGCGGAAATAATAATAAAAATGTTAAAGAAAAAAAAAGAAATAAGAGTTTATTAGAACAGCAGTTGGCGCCTTGGCCTAAGGGTGAGAAAACATTAGAACAGGAGCAAGGAGACCACAGAGCATGTGGGTGGCTGGGGAGGGGGAGCGGGAAGGGGCCCGAAGCGCCCAGGGAAGTGTCTCCAAAGCCACAGAGCCCGGGGAATACAGGGGCGTCTAGCTCTTATAACTATGCAGCGTGGTGGGAAGTTTTACATCAAGCAACACAGCTTGGCCTATGTGCCAGGTATCAGGAAGTACCGATAACAAATGGCTAGAGTTCAAGGTGCTTAGGGCACCTTAAGGGGATCGAGGAAGGAGGCGGGGCTTGCTCACAGTGGGAGGCTGAGAAAGACTGTAAGGCAGGGCCTGCTTGCTGGGAGAGGCAGCTAAAGGGGCAATGATCTGACAATTATGAATGATGTGGGGGTGCAGGCCTATAAGCCCAGCACTCAGGAGCCAAAGACAGGAGTATAGTGAGTCCAGGGCAGTCACAGATATGTAGTGAGACTCTATTTCAGAAACCACACACCACACCACACCATAATAGGTAGTAAGAGTTCTGTAACATTCTAGCTAACTTACAGATTTAACAAAACCAAAACGCCCTCGACTCCATACACGTCTCACGTATTCCGGGCTTAACCCCGAATTCTCTTTGTAGCTGCTGAGGATGAAGACTTCAGATCCTCTTCTGCCTCCACTTCCCAGGTGCTGGGGTGACAGATGTGCACCTCCCCTCCCCCCATTTCTGCGGTGCTAGGGATCAAACCCAGGGCTTTATGTATGCTAGGCAAGCACTCTACCAACTGAGCTGCATCCCCAGATTTAAACTAAAATACTGCAGAGTGAGACTTACTTCCACGTGCCTAAGATGAAGCAACATCTCAGACAAGTTGTGAGAAGCGGGATGGACTGTACTTTGAAATCCCGAAGCAAAATGAACCTTGCAGCTTTATGCTGTTTTCTATCAAGGGATCTAGTCACAGCAATGAGAAAAGCAACAGCGATGGCAATGAATACCGGACCACAGAAATTGTCGCTAATTAGAATTTAAATTGATGTTAGGCTGAAGAGATGGCTCAGGGATTAAAACTCTGTCTCACAAGCAGAAGGTCCTGAGTCTGGATCCCAGGGAAATGGCAGCAACCTGCATTTCCAGCCCTGGTGGGTGGAGCCTGGGAAATCCCAGAATGAAGCAAGAAGGAGGTAGAAGCAATTCAGGATGATTCCCGAAGTCACCCTTGGACCTGCACAGGGACACATAGTGCCTTCTGACACACACGTGCAAAATAAATAAACAAAAATATTTAAGAATTTAAATTGATGTTAATAGCAGAAAATTTGTTTATTTTGGACATATTGGGGAAAGGCTTATTGGGAGGAGTTTCAAATCTCAGGGCCCATTCCTTCATAGTACTGAGAACCATCAGGGGGCATTTCCCTCCTTTCAGCTTTTCTGTCCAGTTGCACAGTGACCAATGCACACAGGAAAAGACACTGGTCATTGGGGAAAGAAATGGAAACCACGCAAGGTGACCCAGCCCCTAGGAGGCCATCGGAATAACAGCAGGAAAGCAAGGGGTGGTGAAGGCGGGGGCTAGAAATGCTGCCACTTGTATGCTGAGCCAAGGCTGCCATTTCGAATGCCCTTTGGCATCCTGTCAGAAAGGTGAGTCCGCAGATGCTGCATGGCCAGAGAGTCCTGTCTGAGGTCGCCAAGAGAAGTGCGAACATATGTCCACGCAAAGCCTCTTGCACGCAGGTTCCCAGAAGCACCTCTCCTAATGCCTAGGAAGTGGAAGCGAGCCATATGTCCATCAATGGATGAGTAGGATACACCAGGTGTGGTATAACAATGCAGCGAATAGGACTTGGCCATAAAAACCAATGGCCCATCAGCAGAATTACACACACTATGGATAAAATTG
Organism: Typhlomys cinereus; assembly: GCA_023101885.1. Classification (NCBI taxonomy): domain Eukaryota; kingdom Metazoa; phylum Chordata; class Mammalia; order Rodentia; family Platacanthomyidae; genus Typhlomys; species Typhlomys cinereus. The sequence goes on along the minus strand of JALPQD010000438.1, from coordinate 1,256,439 downwards.
ACGGCTAGGGCTAAGTGGGAGAGACCAGTTACAAAGGCCATCCATTGTGATGATGACATCAGTAGGAACTATCCAGAGCAGACACCTCAGAGACAGAAAGTCCGTCAGTGGTGGGCAGGGGCAGGGTGGGTGGGGTCAGGCAGTGGCTGCTAAGGACATGGGACATCCTGTCAGGCTGATAGACTCATCATGGAGTGGATGACTGTGGGAAGCTGTGAATCTGCTTAACCTTCTGAACCAAAAGTGAATTTGGCTAATTTTATCTTTTATAAAAGGCCACCCCGTGGCATCCTTTGCTCCCAGGCATATGGTGGGGAGAGTGTGGTCAGTGCCGAACTTGGGCCTGTCAATAGCCCATCATTCTGTTGCAAGAATGTGGGCCCACCGAGGAGTCAGGATACCAAGACTCAAAAATGGAGGTTTGTGGGGCTGGAGAGGTGGCTCAGAGGTTAAGCCTCTGCCTTGCAGGCAGGAGGTCCTGAGTTCGGATCCTAGACCCCCCGTATAGACGCTGTGGGCGGAAGCGGGGGTGGCCTGCATTTCTGGTCCTGATAGGGCGGAGTCTGTGAATCCCACGGCAGAGTAAACAAGGAGGAGGTGGAGGCGTCCATGGTGGTTCCCGAATTCGTCCATGGTTCTACACACACACACACACACACACACACACACACACACACATACACACACAATTGAATAAATAAGAAATAATAAAAAAATTTTAAAAAAATGGAGGTTTGTGTGATTGGGGGAGGGGGTGGTCCTGTCCATCGCCCAAGTGCCCTGCTTGGTTACATGTTGAGTTTCATACTCTTTAGTTACAAGGTGGCTCACAGGGCACTTCGGCAACATCTGATGGATTGCAGGATTACAGAGTCAGTGGCTTAGGTATGATGCTCACAGACAAGCAAGTGCTCCTGAGACAGCCAGTGTATATGACTCTGGATCAGGCAGGTGCCTTAGCTAGTGACCTGGGCTCCAGACTCCTTCTAACTCTCACCAGAGGATCACTGGGCAAAACTATCTCCATCTTTTCTTTTGCATGCATGTGGGTGTGTGCATGCATATACAAGAGGGCACTTTGGGCATGCAAACCTGTACAGGCCCAAGGATGACATCCAGAATCATCTGATTGCTCTATCTCCTTATCGCTCTGCTCTGGGGACTTTAGGCTCCACCTTCCAGGGCCAAAATTGTAGGCTGCCATTATATCGCTTGGCATTTTTGTGTGGGACCTGGGGATCTAAATTAATGTTCTTTTAATTGTGAGGCAAAAAATTTCACCCTGAGCCATCTCCCCAGCCTCTTTTAAGACATCATTCTGGAATATTCTTATGCCTGTGGGAGTGAAGAGCCCCAGGTCTAGATGCAAGCACATCCTACATCCACCTTGACTTCATAGAAATTTGTAGCAAAATCCATAGGTTCCAGCAGAGGGGGATGTCGCTGCATGGAAGGAAAAGTGTGTGGTGGGGAAGGGATTGCTTTGGGCTTGAGCAGGGAAATTGATGTCTCCTTCCTGTGTGATTTTCACCTGACGTGGAGCCTCTACCATGTCGGGTGTCAGGCAGCAAGAATCCAACTTGGTTTTGTTCACACTGGGAACTCATGCAAGAACAGCATGGGTTAAGTGACAGAGAACTGAGTCTTCAGGGGACTTAGGGGAATGATTTCAGCGCCTGCCGCACCTTCTTGCTTGTCGGTTCCCGTGGGTCCATGTCCACAGTCACACTTGGCATTTGAGGAAGCTGTGTTTCTTCATCCCCGGGTGGGTGAGAAATTGTGGCAAAGCGGTGGCCGCTCCCCCACTGCATTTGCTTTCATGTCTCTGCGTCTTTGCAGCCGTGGCCAGCTGCTGGGGCTGCAGGTCTATGCAGAGGGAGATCTGTAGGAAGGATTGGCGCCCTCGCTCCTCAATGGCTTCTGGAAAGCATTTGGATGCTCCCTGCAGAGTCTGTCCCAGAGTCCTGTTTCGCAGAGGGGCTAACTTGGAATGGGGCAGGCAGATGTGTGATGTGCATCATTAATTGGTCTGGTGTCACCTATAAGACCAGCTTCCAGGTATACCTTCAAGGGATGATTTAACTTTATCTATCTATCTATCTATCTATCTATCTATCTATCTATCTATCTATCTATCTATCTATTTATCTATCATCTATCTGTCTGTCTGTCTGTCTGTCTGTCTGTCTATTTTTCTATCCATCCATCCACCCACCCACCCATCCATCTAATCTAATCTATCTATCTATCTATCTATCTATCTATCTATCTATCTATCTATCTATCTATCTATCTATCTATCTGCGTGTGTATCACAGGGCATAGGGTGGAGGGCCAAGGGTGACTTCGGGAATCACCCTGAATTGCTTCTACCTCTCTCTTGCTATGCTCTGGGATTTCCCAGGCTCCACCCAACAGGTCTGGAAGTGCAGGCCCCTGCTGTTTCTGCCTGGCATTTTCACATGGGACCTGGGATTCAATCTCAGGATTTTCTATTTGTGAGGCAGAATCTTAATCCCTGAGTCATCTTTCCAGCCTCCAAGGGATGAATTAGTTTCTGGGCATGCCTATGAGGGAGTGTGTTGAGTGGGTGAACTAACGGTGGGAGGACCCATCCTAAAAGTAAGTGGCACACTTTCTGGGCTGCATAAAAAGGAGCAAGTGACCTGAGCACCAGCAACCACTGCTTAGTGCTTCTTGCCTGTGGCGTGGGGAGCTGCCTCAGGCATCTCCTCCATGATGGACTGCTCTCAAACCATGAGCCAGAATAGCTCTTCCTTCCTTAGGTTGATTTGATCAGGGAAATTAAGGAAGATGGCCTGAGATGAACAACTTAAGGAGTAGGGATTTGTCTTGGCCCATGATCTAAGAGGCTCCATGGTCAGCTGGCTCAGCATTGGGCCTGAGGAGAGGTTGTCAAAGAAGGCTGCTGAGAGAGAGAGAGAGAGAGAGAGAGAGAGAGAGAGAGAGAGAGAGAGAGAGAGAACCCACAGACAAGCTCTACCTTTCCTGTTGCAGTCAGCCTGCATGGTTGCTGATAAATTACCATCAAATGGCTTAAAGGAACAAGGAGTTTATTTTCTTACTATAGTCTGGTTACAGTCTGTCCAGCTTGATGGGAGATCATGCACCAACACTAAGGCTGAGGAAACTGGACACACCATTTCTACGTAATGGCTGAGAAAAGGATGATCCTTACTTGCCAGACCAGTATGTCTGGCCAAGTGTACACAAGGATGCCGACTCTCTCAACCAGCTCTTGGTATTTTATTTCAGAGCCTAATCCCATCCACCTGGGCCTTCCACATCAGCCAGACAATCTCTTGCAGGTTTGCTCTGGGCTTAACCAAACCACTAATTCTCCACAAATGTGCCCTGAGCTCAAACCCTCAACAGTCAAGTTGGCCTGACTATGACATTTCCAGAGGGGAAAAATCTCAAGAGGCCCCACACCTCCTTGATAGTGAGGGTTAACACTGGATGGGAGAGGGGGAGGGAAGATGCTTTCCTCAATGGTACCCCACTGATATATGATTCATGCTCCAGCAAATGCTCAGGAACACACCATCAAAGGCAACCCAGGTGAAGCTCGGTGGGTCATACACACAGAAAGACAGGAAAGCAAGGGGGACACTGGTAGGGAAGAAAGAGGTTTACAATGGGAAAAGGAGGGGGGATGGGATTGAAGATTATAGTATGAAAATAGCATAAATTCACTGTATTCACGTACGAAATGCTAAAAGAATAGAAAGATACACCCTTTCAGGACACACCCAGTGACCCAACTCCTCAAGGAGGCCCTGTCCTCTCGGCTGTACCCTTGCAAGAATCCATCAAATTATGACAGAGAGAGGTAAAGGGAAGGGGGGAGAGAGAGGAAGAGAGAGAGAGAGAGAGAGAGAGAGAGAGAGAGAGAGAGAGAGACTGACCATGGCTCAATACAGAGGTCAGAGGACGACTTTTGAAAGTCAGTTCTCTCCTTCCACCATGTGGAATTCTGAAAACTCAAACTCAGAGAGCCAGGCCACTTAACCTGCTGAGCATCTCACTGTCCATTATTAGTAATATTTTATATCGAAGTAAAGGATTGAATATGCAGCATTGAATTTTTATGTTTTTCCCACTATATAGCTGAAGATGATTCTGTGCCTAAACACACACACACACGCACACGCACACGCACACATACACACACACGCACACGCACACACATACACGCACACGCACACACACACACACGCACACGCACACACACACACACACACACGCACACACGCACACACACAGGCACACACTTTTTTGTCCCTGTGGTGGGATCTGAACCTACAGCCTTATGCATGCTAGGCAAATACTCTATCACTGAGCAATCTTGCCAGCCCTTTGTTCTTGAGAAAAGACTTGAGCAGGCCTTGAACTTGCTATAGAGTCTAGGTTAGCCTTGAATTCCTCATCTTCCTGCCTCAATCTCCCCAGTGTAGGGACCATAGGGACTCCATGTCTGGCTTCCTTCTGGTTATTTAACCCATGGGTAGAAAGTCCACTGCAACTTTTTCTCTGAAAGATGTCATCATGGTTAAAATCATCTCTCTCTGAATTCACGTGTGAAGCTGTGAACACTTTCAAAAGTGAGTCACTTAAATGTTTGGGTTTTTTTTTTTTTTTTTTTTTTTTTGGAAAAGAATAGCAATAGGGAAGCCACTCATGCCTTCTCCCAAACAGGAGTTACTCCAGCAAAGCAATCATGCTCTCGTTGGTATTAAGTGTAAGATCTTCACGGAGCAGATTGATATGTTGATTCTTCTGAAGTTGTCTGGTGAGTTGCTCTTGTTGCTGAGAGCTGCTTCTCATCCCCAAACACATCAGCAGACTCACACTTGTCGAGCCATGTGGAAGGGAAGCCTGGATTCTTCAGGTCAAATGGCTGCTTGTCTGCGGTCTGGCATCGTGCTCCGTGTCCTGTGGCTTCCTTCGTCCTCCTGAGCGCTAAGTTCATAAGGCCAGCCACTTAGTGACATCCGCGGGATCATCGAGTGGCACACTTCTGACCTGGCTGATTTTTTCTCTTCCTCTTGCCCTTGATCTCAGGTAGAGTTGAACATGCTTCTTTTTTAAAAAAAATATTTAAAAAGAACATTTATTAAAATATTTTTATTTGTGTGTGTGTGGACACTATACAGGCCTTTGGAGACCCAAGGGTGACTTTGGGAATCACCCTGGATTGCTCTATCTTCTATTTACTTTGGAGTTTCCCAGGTTCTTCCTTCCAGGACCAGAAGTACAGGCCACCTCCATTTTCACCTGGCATTTTTACATGGGATCTAGGATTCGAACTTATGACCTTCTGTTTGCAAGACAGAGGCTCAACCCCTGAAATATCTCTCTGGCCCACACTCTCTTTCTTAAAACGCACCAGCATTTCCAGGATCCATCACTTTAAAAACGTCCCTTCTATTCATAAAAGCTATTCTTGGGCTGGAGAGGTGGCTCAGGGGTTAAGCCTCTGCCTTGCAGGTGGAAGGTCCTGAGTTCTGATCCTAGACCCCACGTATGGACGCCAGACGGAAGCAGGGGCGGCCTGCGTTTCTGGTTCTGGTAGGGCGGAGCCTGTGAATCCCGGGGCAGAAGGAGGTGGAGGCGTCCATGGTGGTTCCCGAATTCGACTGTGGTTCTACACACACACACACACACACACACACACACACACACACACACACACACATACACACGCATACATGCACAATTGAATAAAAAAAAAAAGCTATTCTTATTGCTCCAGCCTCCCCCCCCACCCCCACATATACCGTGACTCTTCTAGTATATTTAATGTGCTTTGCCAAATACATTGTGGTTTCACAACAAACCAGATGGTCTCCTGGATAAATTTTACACAACATTTATAGAATTAATAGCATCCTTTTTTACATTTATGAGAGGAGAGAGAGAGAGAATCATGTACTCAAGCATGCCACGGTGCATGAATAGGGGTCAGAGGACAACTTTTAGAAGTCAGGTTTTTCTTTCCACTGTGTGGGCTTCTTGCAGTGGGACTCAGGTTGCCAGGTTTGCGAGCAGGCACCTTAGCTGCTGGGATATCTTGCTAGTGTAATGGATGCCCAGTCTTGCTACTCTATGCAGAACAATCAGATGAAGAAAAGAGTCCGAAGCCATCCATATCACGAAGGAGTGTGTCAGTTTCCTTGTCTGCAGGTAACACTGCTGCCATTAGTCTTCTCTGCCACTATGGGCAACACTGAGACTCAAACAACATAAGGGAGACAGGAAGATCTATTTATTTATTTATTTATTTATTTATTTCCACTTATACAAACTTAATAGGTACCTCGGTTCCCTCCCTCTTTCCACCCCTTCCTGGACCCCCTTGCTCCCTCCGCCCTTTTCCCATCCTTCCCCCCCCCTCCCTATCTCCCAGTGCCTCCTCCCTCCCATCCCTAGAGCATCCTTTCATGTGTACGTCAAACTTTCCTCTGGGTCCTCTTCTCTGATGAGGTGTAAGGACTCAGTGGCATTTCCTAAAACTCTTTCTTGTGTTCCCCTTAAGTATAGGAACACTATTGTGGCTGTTAATCCCTAGCTTCTAAGGATCCTAGTGCCTTTAGTCCATGCTAGACTTTGAGGGGTCAATAATGTGTTGGTCATTGCGCAGGTCATGCAAAGTCCTGTTATGATTGCTTCGGCCTTAACTTGTGTGTAGTATCTTGCATATCATTGCTCCTCCCATCTTTAGGCTCTTACAATCTTACCGCCCCCTCTTCCGCAAATTTCCCTGAGCTTCAGGATGGGAGAAATTATGCTGGCCTGGTTCCAGGTGGTTAGTATAGAGTCTCTGATTTTCTGAATTATGGTTTATTGATTTTTTTTTCAGTTTTGCTGCTCCTGCACTGCCCTTGGCTCCATCCTGATGGGTATTGGATGTCACCCGAGACAGGGATATTTATTTGGCTTATGATTCCCGAGGGGAGATAGTGCATTATGGTGGAAAAATCATGGTGGGGCAGAAGCTGGAGGCGGCTCAGGTCGCTGTAGCCGTCATGATGGAGGCAGAGGGAGCCAGCAACAAACTTCAAGAGCCGCAAACTGCAAGAGACCCATCCAAGGAGGAAGCTAAGAAAACAGTTCCATGTAAAATTGCAACCAAAGAATAAAACTTCTCAGGAATCGATTCAGCTAGAGAGATGCACAACTTGCACAGTGGAAGCTAGGTAACCCGGAGGAAGGCAGAACCAATGGACACAAACATCTGGGGACAGAGTATTGTGTATGTGATTGGAAGACATATTATTGTTAATATGCTTTTAAGGCCCAATGAGATCAACAGATGTAGTGCAATTCATATTGAAAACCTGAAGCCACTCTTGGCAGAAACAGAAAAGGAATTCTAAAATTCATGTGGAAATAAAATATATGAGGAATAACCAAAGCTAGTTTGAGTGAAAAAATGAAAACTGGAGCTAGGGATGCTTGCCCCAAGCGCATGAGGATCAGGATTGGATCCCTAGACCCCACATAAAAATGGAACAGGCATGGCAGCACTCGAGAGGTGAAGACAGGGAATCCCCGGGCAAGCTGCGCAGACAGCCTCGCTGATGGGTGAGCTCTGCTTTCAACTTAGAGACCTGCCTCAATGAATCCAGTGCAGAGCAAGCGAGGAAGACACACAATGTCAATTTGGGCATGTGCATGTGCACACATATGGGAGTGAAAATACACACACACACACACACACACACAAACTTTAGCTCAAATTCATTGAAGAACACTTTTTTGTAAGGGGTTTTTGTAAGAATCTTGTCTTACTAAGTTAGGTTTTCTAACACCATTCATTAAGTAATCCAACTTTTATTCATCCACACATAAACATGCAATATGTGCACATGCATACATATACATATGAACATATTTATGAGCATACACATGTGCACAGTGTTTATATAGGTATGTATCTGCACACGTGCATACTCATGAACACACATGTGTACAGTGTGCACACAGCGTACATGCACACACACGCAGTTATGAGCATACACGTATATGTGTAGTGTGTACAGAGACGTGTGCACGTACACGTGTGCATATTCATGAGCATACACTTGTGTACAGAGTGTACATAGACATGCACATATATGTACATTCATGAGCATATACACACATGTACAGTGTGCACACGGATGTGTACATGCACACATGCACACTCATGAGCATGCATGCATGTACAATGTGCACACACATGCACACACATATACAGACATGTAGTGTGCACACAGACATCTACATGCACACATATGCACACTCATGAGCATATATACACATGCAGTGTGCACATACGTTGTGCATGTACACATTCACACTCGAGCATGCACACACATATGTACATTGTGCACACATGTGTACATGCACACACGCGCACTCATGAGCACACACACGCATACAGTGTGCACATACGTGTACATGCACACACACCCTCCCTGAGCTCTTTATTCTCTCCTAGTCCCAGTTACACCTGGGAGACTGTTTCTGTCAGCATATTCTTATTGAAAAAATAACCGACTATTGTGAATACATTCTCTCATGTATCTTTCACTTACTTAATGGCTCACAAAAGTGGTCTTTTGTGTATTTTTTTTATTGAAATGAAATCTAGCAAATGCCACTGTGATGACATGTTTTTCCTTATAACGTGCACAGAAGCCCACCCACACACATGATTTCAGGTCATACCTGAAGGCCATGATGGCTGGCGAGGAAGCGCATTTCCCCTTTTCCATTTTTCTATATATTCTTTGCCCAATTCTTACTGCAGCAGCAGCAGCTCAAGCATTTCCCCAAGGATACTTGTCGCCTCTTTTGTCTTTTATTAAGATATCTCGAGAGCCTTTTGTGGATTTTTAAATCACGCACGACGAAACTCTGTAACATATACTGCTAAAATCGCCTGAGTGTGTGTATTCCAGATAGAAGTCTGCGGCAGTCGAGACTTCTCATCCTGGCTGTGGATCTGATAAGGTCTGGCTAATCATGACACTTCACTCTCACTAGCTAACTGTCCTGACACATCTGATTGACAAGATTCACCAGTTCTGTGCAGTTGGCAAAACCCCTTTCTCCCCAGTACAAGGAGTTCTTTGGTACAACTGATCCGGTCCTTGGAGTCACAGATGAGCACGTGACTCGGTCCTGCCTATCTCCTTGTTCTGCCCTTCTGACCCTACTTTGCTCAAGGATGGGCACACGACCCAGGCCGAGCCAATGAAACTCTAGTCCACATTTCCGTATCACCGAAGAGACCCCACCTTTCCCCTGAAGCCAGTGGACTGGAAGTGGCAGCTTGGACCAGCTCTCGGCTGTGGTGGCAGGGAAGTGTGTGTGTGGGTGGGGGTAATTCTCGGTGGTCAGGGGAGGCTGAAGGGAGCAGGCCAGTGCCTGCTTTAACCTGTCCCATCTCTGGTGACGTGAACCAGCACTGTCACATCTTACCTTGACTGAGGGTGGACTGACCAGTGGGCAGAGTCTAGGAGCCCTGATCTGTGGCGGGCTTTCAAGCAGGAACCCAGACCTGGAGAGGAGGTGGTCGCTGCTGCTGCTGCAGGACCCAGAAGTAGCCTGGCTTACCCTCTGGTCACTGATGACCACGGTGACCAAACCCCTCCTGGAAGGGCAGGCGCCAGAGCTCGCCGCAGAGGCCAGAGGCCAGCTGGTGTTCCCACGTTCCTGGGTCAGCAGCTGGTATATGGGATGTGCAGGTGAAAGTGGGAGTGTGTATGCAAGTGTGCATGCATGTGCGTGTGTGATGCACATATGCGTGCATACGTGAGTGTGTGTGCTCGCAAGCGCATGTTTTATATGTAAAGTCAGAGGGCGACACTGGGTGTCCTGCTCTATCGCTCTGCCTCATTCCCTTGAGGAACCCGGTGCCAGTGGCCAGCAAGCTGCAGTGCTCCTGTCTCCATCCCTGAAGTACCACACTCTGCTCTTCAAGCGGGAGCTAGGGCTCCAAACTCGGGTCCTCATGCTTGAGCAGCAAGCCCTCACCCTACTGAGGTGTCTCAGCCTGGAGCCTCGATTGCACAGGAGCATAGGAGTTAGGAGGTGTTTACCTGGAATGAAGGTCGGGAATTCTTCCTCTTTCCTAGTCCTCCCCTCCCCACGCAAGGCCTTCAGCCCCTCCTTGGGACCGTCTGTAAGTGGGACTCTCTCTCAGACTCAGTTTCCCATGCATGAAGCAGGAAGGGTGAGGGGTGGGAGTCTTTATGTTTTCAGTTCACAGAGTGCTCCACAGGAGAGCATGTCTTTGTCACGTGATGTTCCCCAAAAGCTGTGAGTGGTGTCCTTCTGCATCTCGTGGATGCAGTGTGGGCCCAGGCCTGCAGCACCAGCACCACATGGGAACTGACCCTGGGGTCCTGCCTCACAGGTGCTGAGTTTGAATTGGACTAAAGTGTTCTTGTGTCATTCTGATGCTTCCATAGCTGGAGGAACCCCTGCAAGAAGAGGGGGCTGCACCTTCTTTCTTCCTGTTTCTATTTGTGGGTGCATGCGCGTGTGCGTGCATGTGTGTGTGTGTGCATGTGTGCATGTACGTGTGTGTGTGTGTGTGTGTGTAAGTGTGTGTATATTCACATTTGTCCATGTGTGAATGAAGGCCTGCAATTGATGTTAGGAATCATCCTTGATCGTTCCTCTATCTTACCCTTTTAAAAACAGGGACCCTAATCAGCTCGCTGTCAGCTTGCTCTGGGGAGTTTCAGTCTCTGCCTTCCTTGGCTGGAATTACAGCGGGCTGCCACACCCACCCAGCATTTTACATGGGATCTGGAGATCAGAACTCAGGTCCTCTGAGACAAACGCTTTAACTGCTGAGCCAGCTCCTCAGCGCAGGAGCTGAAGACAATATCTAGAAGAACCACCAGGGGCAGAAGAGAGCAGTTGGTTACTGCCACACCAGCCCGTCTGAGTCTAGGTGACATTTGACATTGGGTCTCAGCTGCAGTGTCGCAACTTCATAGGGACAGGGGTATTGGGCGGGGCCTGCCCAGCCTCCCTGGGTGCATCCTCAGCCAGGTGCCTGACCCCAAGTCCAGCAGCCTGCCCTCCGCTATTAGTCATAATTAAGCCATCATTAGTAGCCAAGCAGATAATTAGGTGGTGAGCAATTGGATTGGAGCTCCAGTTTTTCCTCTGGAAGGTTCAGCAGGAGTTTTGCACATTTTGCAAAACTGTTCAGTTGTACAAAGGTGACCAGCCCTGCTACGGTTGGCTACGAGCCTTTCTCTTGGGCACTGAGGTAGATGTTGAAGCTGTAACTTGACACATCTCTCCTCCGGATTCAGAGACAATAAGCGCTGTGGTTTCTAGTCGCTTCTCTGACTAGGCAGGGCTTTCCATTTGCAGAATGAGACTAAACTAGTGTGATTTGTGTTACTTAATAGCTACAAATTTGTTAGCGAGACTCCACGCCAGCCAAACTCCGGAAGCTATTATGTAAATAGAGATAATGTCTCTGCAAGGAGAGTAATTAATGCGGCTGTCTTGGGAAAGCACCCTTTGAGATGAGGTGGGTAGTGGGTGAGTTGGGCTCAGCGCCGGGGGTGCACAGAGAATCCTGGGACCCTTTCCTGGCCTCGCAGCCATTTTTCCTGAGCCCAAAGGAGTCTTGCATTTCACTACGGGGAACAAAAGCAGAGGATGAAGCCCCAGACAAGAGCGACCTTAGCCACCCATCACCCCTATCTTTGCTCTCACTCTACTTCTCGCATGGTAAATTAGTTAAGTGGACATCCATATGACATCGAGCCTTGTAGCACTGTATTAAAATTGGTGTTACTAAGGGGCTGGGTATCATCGGTGGTAGCGCATATGCTCAGCATGCCCGAGGTCCTGGGTTTGATTCCTGACACCAGAGAGATGGCGATGGAGCGCACTCTTAGCTCTAATCGCGCATGTGTCAAATGCAAATGCTGGACTCTGAGGGTCTGACAGCTGTTTTGAAAACGTCTTCTTGAGCCGAGGATCTCACGTTTGTGTGTTACAGCCAAGGTCCAAAGACAGGAATCATCAATCCGTTCCATCCCCAGCGCAAACCAAACACCAGCAGACCATCCAAACAGACCAAAGATGGTTGCAGGCCACCTTGAACCACTTAAACAAGGCGGAACACCAAGAGTGAGTCTTATGATCTACAACCATCCTTCTGACCCTGTGTCGTCCTAGCTGAAGGGTGTTCATATGGAAAGTCTGCGAGAGACGCAGTTGTTTATGTTCAGACCAGGGACAGATGTGGTGGCCGTAACGAGTGAAGCCACTGGGTACATCAAGGAGGGCACTGTGTGTAGCTGCAGGGTGGACAGGGCCCTGCTGCGGAGGCAGTTAGCTGCTCCCGATGTATTTGTGGCAAGCTGTATGAGTCCCTGTTATCTCTGACCCCACACTGCAGGCATCTCAAGGTCATGAGCCCACCAGCGCTGTGAGAGAATCTGGAGCAAAACTTCGTAGGAAGGTGTCGTTTCTGGATCTCGGCCCCTCCTGAGATTCTGGCCTCTCGTTTCCCACCCTCCTTTTCATCCCTTTGAGGTACGAATGATGTGTGGAGGGTGAAGATTTCAGCAGACGGTTCATATCTAAGCATAAAGCAAGCCTTTCATTCATCTCTAGCATCCTTTCCCTTGCTTCAAATACTGCTGGGTGAGATTCGCTTCCTTTTCTTTACCCGATACTTGTGTTGACACAGGGTCTCATGCACCTCGGTCTCATGCCTTGAACTGTCTCTGTGGCCAAGGCTGATGTGAACTCCCGATCCTCCTGCAGGTGTTGGGGTTGCAGGTGTGCGTAACAGCGCCTTGCTTCTTCACCCAGATACTGACGCGTACCAGAAGGAATCCACCAGCCCAAACAAGGTTTGTTATCCATTGAGCTACTGGTATCCAGAGCTCAGGGGCAGCATCCTGCCTGCGTTTCTCAACAGAACAGGACACACAGGTCGGACAGAGTGAGAGGAGCCTTTTAACTGTTCAGCAAGCGAGATCTAGTTAACACCATGGAGCAATGCTCACCCCACACTGGCGAGATGACTCAGCAGGTGGAGGCACTGGGCAAGCTGATGGCCACGATATGGTATGTAGAGCTCACGTGTGCTGGGAGAGAACCGACTCCTGAAAGTGGCCTGCTCTCTGCATGTGTCCTGAAACATTTGAAGATCTGCTTGTGCTCGCTCACTCTCTCCTTTCTCTTCTCTCTCTCTTCTCCTCTCCTCTCTTTCCTCTCCTCTCTCTCTTCTCTCTCTCCTTTCTCTCTCTTCTCCTCTCTCTTCTCTCTTCTTTCTTTTCTCTCTCCTCTCTGCTTTCTCTTCTTTCTCTCGCCTCTCTCTTCTCTTTCTTCTGTCTCTCGCCTCTGTCCTTTCTTTTCTCTCCCCTTTCGCTCTCCTCTCTCTCTCCTCTCTCCTCTCTCTCCTCTCCTCTTTTCTTTCTCCTTTCTCTCTCCTCTCCTCTCTCTTCTCTCCTCTCCTCTCTTTCCTTTCTCTCCTCCTTTCTCTCTTCTTTCTTTTCTCTCTCTCCTCTCTCTTCTCTCTCTTTCTCTTTTCGCCAAATGAATATTTTAAAAGCCCAAATCACTCAATAAATACAAAGAGATAGATCCTGGACTACCTATGCCATGGAGAAACTTTGAATATTTACAAGGAAATATTTGCAGGTATAAAATGAATTTTCCATTTACTGTTCAATAAAAGTAACGGTCGACTGTAAGATTGTCATATGATCTGTTCTGGAAAAAGTGCAAAAGCATCTTCAAATGCAACTTCCCTGGCTCAGCAGCCACTGTCTATGAGCAGGAGGTGTAAAGCTAAGGCCCATGAGTCATTTTTATTTTTGTGTGTTTTAAAATTGTTTCTAACTCCTCTGAACACTGAAAGAATCATCTTCATTATTAAACAGGGAGATGAGGGTAAAGGTGGGTAAAAGTGAATGACTTGATTTTCATCTCAGGAACCAAATGGAGGCGGATGGAGAGAACCATTTCCACAGTAGTCCTGGGACCACTACACTCATGCCACGGCCCGAGGATGCGCCACACTCGTGTTACTCTCTCTCTCCTGAGCTCGCGCGCGCACGCGCATGTGCGCGCATACGCACACACACACACACCATATATGCATAGACACATAATAATTCAATAAAAATTTTAAAATGGAAACAAAGTGTGATGACCTGTAGATAGTAGAAGCATAGGCTTTGAAAGAAAGTAGGAGCAAAGAACTTTTCTACTTTCTCTGGAATCTTCTGTTGCCTTTAAAAGTAGGAAGGTGGGTCTAGAAGAATTAAGACTCTCTGTCTCACAAATAAAAGGTCCTGATTTCAGATCTCAGGTCTCACATAAAAAACACTAGGCAGTGACAGCCTATGCTTCTGGCCCTGGTGGGCTGAGCCTGGGAAATCCCAGATGAAGCAAAAAGGAGGTAGAAGCAATCCAGGATGATTTTCAAAGTCACACTTGGTCCTTCTCCACAGAGACATACAATGTACTCTGACACACACACATACACACACACAATAAGTAAAGTTTAAAAAAATTTTAAAAGTAGGAAGGGGGCTGGAGAGATGGCCCAGAAAAGGGTTAGAGTCTTTGCATCACAAGCAAAAGGACCTGAGTTCAGATCCCCAGGTCCCATGTAAAAAATGCCATGTGGAAATGGTGGCGGCCTGTAAGTTCGAACCTCAAATGTGGAATCTAGAGACCCCAGAGCAAAGCAGTAGGAGGTAGAACAGTCTACAATGATTCCCAATGTCATCCTGTGGGTCTCCACAGTCATACACAATTGCCCTCTTGTACACACACTTACACATGTATGTACACCCGCCTACATGCAACACACACACATACACACTCAATACACACATACATGAAAACATGAAATTGGGAAGTGGTCCAACTGGAAGCAGACAGCAGCTGCTGCTCAGTGGAACTTGGGGTTCCCGCTTGCTAACTACGCTTTCGACACATCCTCCTCATAGTCTCTTGGTTCTGCTTGATGTACTTTCCTGGGCCTTTTACTTATTTTTCTGGTTCTAAATCCAACACCAGTGACGTCACCTGCCTCATGGCATCTCTGCAACTCAATAAGTGAATACAGCCACCGAAAATACTCATGCAAATATCTTCATTAGTTAAATCACGCAATTAACCTGAAATATGCGTTAAATGAAGCGGCTAAATTGTTGCATATTTTCCCAGCTCTTAATTACAATTTTGGTAATCAGTTTTTCTTCTGATTACCAAAAAGAAAAGAAAGAAAGAACCCCCCCCACCAACCTTTAACAGCATCCCCCCAGGATGAGCAGGGACGAGATAACACCCCATCACTCCTGCAGCAGAGGCCGTTAACCTTTCCCATGTCGTTGTGTTGCCCGCATTTCTTGTCGATGCTCGTTGCTAAGATGATTGGATTTTAACAAGAGTGGCTGGGATTCGGCCTCAGTCCCCACCCTGGCCTCTTCTCGCAGGCTGCCAGTGAGGGTTACTTTGTTTCTGTTACTGTCTCCCTCCTTTGGTTTTTAATAGCTTTTGACTGTGGTATGTGACAGTGTTGTGAAAACTGATATCCAAGCTCACAATCTCAGCCTCCTGATGGTAGAAATGTTGTTAGCCATATTAAAAAACAAAAACAAAAACAAAAACGGGATGGGGAAAGGCACTGAAAGGCAGTCCCAAAGTCTTAGGGTTCCCGGGACCCTCTGGAGAATTGAAGGTGGAGAACCGTGCAGAGTTTTAGGGGGGCTCCTTGAGCCACAAGCCATCTTGATTGCTATGCTGTGTGTGTAAGATAGAGGGAAGGGATGGAGGAACTGTCTCATGGATTAAAGCCTCTGATTCACAAGCAAAGGGACCTGAGTTTGGATCTCAGACTGCGTGCAAAAAGATGCTGGGCAGATATGGTGATGGCCTGAAATTCCAGTCTTGGAAGGCGGAGCTTGGGAAACCCCAGAGAAGCCATAAGGAGGCAGAGCAATCCAGGATGATTCCTGATGTCACCTTTAGGCCTCCACAGGCATGCACACTCAAGTGCCCTCTAAGACGCGCGAGCGCGCATGCGCGAGCACACACACACACACACACACACACACACACACACACACACACACACACGGAAAGGGACTGGGGACTGGCGTGGTTAGTTCCCTCCCCAGAAGGGCAGAGCACTGGGGAGGTGGAGGCAGTAGACTCAGAATGCAAAGCTATCCTTGGCTCCATAGCAAGTTCAATGCCGCATGAGACCTTGTGTTTTAATTTCACACTCATCACTGTAATCAATAAATTGCTGGGCACGTGGCTTGTCCAAATCATATCCTGGCTAGTATTGTGCTGTGTAGTTAAATACCCCAAGCAAGCCGCTTAGGGTCATGACAGGTTTCATTCAGCTCACAGTTCCAGGGTGCAGGTCACCAAGGTGGGAGAGTCACACCAGCTGGGGGGGGTGGTCGCAGCAAGAGCAGAAGGCAAGGAGAAATGCTGCATTCTTGCCTGCCTGGGAGCTGCTAAATGCCCAGCAAGCTCTCTCTACCTTCCCCACCTGCCCAGGGAAGGGTCCTGTGTACTGTGGGCGTGGTCTTCCCATGTCAATTATGCAATCAAGACAGTCTCTAAAGAATTCCTCTTAGGTGTGCCCAGAGGCTAGCTTCCCTTGTGCCACCATGGCAGCTGAGACTAGCCATCTTACAATCAAATGCCTGAAAGAGTGAATTGGCTCGCCTATGAGGATTGTGAATGACGAGCTCGGCGTGTGTAAAACAGGAACACAATTGTGAATATTTTGGATTGACAATCCAGTCCCTAAAGATAAATGTATCACTTCTAGGACAGGAGAGAGTAGGTACTTGATATTCCTTTTTTTATTTTATTTTTTCTCTTTTTAAAATTTTTTTATTATTCAATTGTGAGTGTGTGTGTGCGCACACATGTGTGTGTGTGTGTGTGTGTGTGTGTGTGTGTGTAGAACCATGGGTGAATTCGGGAACCACCATGGACGCCTCTATCTCCTCCTTGTTTACTCTGCCCCGGGATTCACAGGCTCCGCCCTACCAGGACCAGAAACGCAGGCCGCCCCAATTCCACCCGGCATCTATACGTGGGGTCTAGGATCCAAACTCAGGACCTTCTGCTTGCAAGGCAGAGGCTTAATCCCTGAGCCACCTCTCCAGCCCCGGTACTTGATATTTCTAACAAGACAATGGCTTTGGCCATTTGACCTCTCCCAAGGTTTTCCCCAAACCCCAAATGCTTAGGGCTTAGTCCTGAGTGTAGAGTTGGAAATAGCACATATATAACATATCGAGAAAAGTCAGGAGAGTTGGGCCCAGGAGTTCAGGCTGTGCCCTGCACAAGGGTCCCCTCTGAGACACCTGTCATTCACCGCATTCACTGTGGACTGGTGGGATGTAAAATAAGTTTGCTCCAGCAATGTTTGTGTCAGGGAAAATCAAGTGTGCTGAGGGAGCAGCGTGCTTTCCCAAGAGGCCGTCTAGGCCAGCCGAGAGCCCTGCGTGGACTGTAGAAGCCGGGGACCAGGGGGTGGGCATGGTGCAGTGGAAGAGCTGAGTATCATGAAGGAGACCAGTCCTCAGGGGACAGAGGAAGTCTGAGGGCCACACTCCAGAGGAGCTGTGGTGACCCCAGGTCAGGTAGGCTCCAGACATGAAACGTGGCCCCGTGAGCTGGAGTCAGATGCAGAGCAGGAAACTGAGCAGGCTGGGCAGGGAGGCTGGAGCCCTAGGGGCCTTCTGGACCCACAGGGACAGGGCAGTGGTGGGAGGGCCCAGCAGGGACCAGGCACAATACCCCTGTCACCCACCTCCTGCCCTTTGTCCTGTGTACAAGCCCATCGTAGTCAGAGACAAAGTCTTCCAGCAGCCTCGGGTCCAGGGATAGGAAGCTGTAGAGGCCGGGTGGTCCCTCTGGAGGCCCAGCACATGGCCTTGCTTAAATCCACTCCTCCTTAGCTAACCAGGGACACGGTGGCCCAAAGCCAAGCCAGGTGTGGACTGTCCGGGACAGTTGGGCAGACAGAGGTGCTTCTAGGACATGAGAAGTTTCTGGGGAAGCTGAGCCGGTCACAGGGGTCCTCCATGATCCTGGGGGAGACTTCTGTTGGCCGCCAGGAGCGGTGGAGACGATGCTTCTATCCCCCTCAGGCCTGATCCCATCTGAGGAGGGCTGGTGGGCAGCAGTGAGACAGTGGGCAGTGGCCAGGCGTCCCCTGCTTCAGCTGATTCATGCCACTGTGTGCCCACTAAAGTCAGCAGAAGCTCCACTGGACAATCTCCAAGGCGACTGGTTGATTTGAACTTCAGTACTGTGGCCATCACAGGTGTGCAGCGGGGGATGGGGGCACGCTAAGTTATCCTGGGCTCTCTGCCCTAAGCAACCATTCTGTGCCTACCTGTGTGTGACACACATCCTCCTGATTACTAGGAAATGCATTCAGAATGTACAGATCCCAGGTTCCCCCAACCTCGAAGCTGGGAAGGCCATCAGCCAGAGGGGAGATCTACGCTCTGGCTCCCCGCCTTCCTCCGACACAGCACAATCCACGTGTCCACCACGGATTGAAAAAATACCTTCGTGGGTAACTTTCTTTGTTCTGTTGCTATAAAAACTTCATGAAACTGCTACCCTGTTGGAACATGGTATTTTGGGGATACCCTAAATCTGTGTTCTCTGGGCATGACTCTCTCTGATCCTTGTGAAGTGAGAGTTTTTGCGTTAACACTCCCTCAGATGGGACTTAAAAAGCCTGAATGGACTCCTCAAAGAAAGAGGAAGTGGACACACACATACACATATGCATGCAGAACACACACACACACCACTAACACACATACAAGACACACACATCTATAGACTACTAACATATACATATGTACACATATACATCCACACACGTATGTCCACTCACCCCCCCAACACACCATGTGAGAAGTGGCACACGTGTGTCCTATTTCTCATATGCACACCCCCTTTTAACACGTGGAAGGGCGAGAGCCAGCACTGTCATTACAGCAGCTGGGGATCTCTCAGTCCATCAGACGGGTTAGTGTGAATCTGGGTGGCCGCACTTCCAGCGCGGTCCTTATGTTAACGTGGCCGAGTTTATGAGACATCATCTCACATCGCAGCAGCCGTAATTTGCATCAGGAAATTGCTCTGTGTTCTTTAAAAGTTTGTGGATAAATTGAGAGCTAAATTGCCTCCAAATGAAGTGGAAGGTTTACAGCGAGATGCACCTGATCACAGGAGACCAGGAGCAATCACAAGTCCTTGCATAACGGCCTCCCAGCCCCGGCTGCCCGAGTCGCTCCTTACAGACCTCCTTCCCAATAATGACATGAATGGACCAGGCGCCTCCCTGCCCAGCGGAGCAGCTGTCATCATGCTCTGCGCAGAATGGTACTAATGTCAAGTGCAGCGGATGGCGGTGACATCCATGCACAGTGAATGTCTGACATCCACACGCACAGGGGACAGAGGTGACATCCACACACAATAGGTGGCTTGGCCATTCCAGATGTTTCTGAAAGAGACAGCTCAGCAGGAAACCCACAGAAAACCCCCCAAAACCCAAAATCGGTCCAACTCCATACTGGAGCAGCTTAAAAAAAAGGGGCTATTTTACTGCCCACTTAGGATGCTGGCAGGTTTAACTTCATCATGTGGAACTCTTAAGAGGCAACACTTATTAAACTGGATAAACACTAACACTGATCAGATACAATGTTCATTTCCTCGGAAAACAGGCTATTCCTCTGGCTGCATTGGTTGTAAGGGCAGAGGACTGATGTGGGGGCACCCAGTCATCTTCCCGGCCCTGGGATGCTGCTGAAGTCATCCTGGGGAGGAAAGACGTTCTCCACAACTGTGGTGACATCACCTGAGAACCCCACACAGAGCAGGGGCCGTGGTCTTCAGGAGAACCTGGGCAAGGCTGTCTCAAAAATAAAACAAAAATCAGGTCCTAATATATCATGTGCTTGGGGGGCATGTGTTTGGGTGTACGTGTGTGTACACATGTGTGCGTGCATACGTGCATGTCGTATATACAGGCTGCTGTGAGTGCAGGTTTGTGCATATATGTGTGCACGTGTGTATATGTGCTTGTACATGCATATGTGGGTATGTGTGCATGTGTGTACATGTATGCAAGAGTGTGTGTGTGTGTGAGAGAGAGAGAGAGAGAGAGAGAGAGAGAAAGAGAGAGAGATTCATCTTCTTGTTGCTGAATGCAGGACCCAAACTTAGGATAACAAGGGTTTATTCTAGCTTACGATTCTTGATTATGCTCAGCACCGCAGGAGAGCTACACGACGTTCGGAGCTCAGGGAGCCAGCCACACCACATTCACACAAGAGCTGGAACAGGAGCGTACTTTCTACCTTTTGTATGCCTGTCTGTGGACGTTCTGAGCCAGCTCTCTCCGTCTTACCTACCCGCCTAGGGAACGGTCCCATCTGCTGTGGGTCAAGTCCTCCCACATCAATCAGATACTCTCCCAAGACTTGCCTTACCTAAGTTACTCTTCCCAGATGTGCCCAAAGGCTTCGCCTTCAATCATCAAGTTGGCATCAGAAGCAACTTCACAGTGCAATGGATGCACGTGAGTATGTGTGTGCAGGTCCAAGCCTGATATGAGACATCTTCCTCAGTCACTCCTTGCCTGACTTCTTTTTTTTTATTTATTCAATTGTGCGTGTGTGCATGTGTGAGTGTGTATGTGTGTGTGTGTGTGTGTGTGTGTGTAGTACCATGGGTGAATTTGGGAACCACCATGGACCGCCTCCACCTCCTCCTTGTTTAATCTGCCCCAGGATTCACAGGCTCCGCCCTACCAGGACCAGAAACGCAGGCCGCCCCCCGCTTCCGCCTGGCGTCTATACGTGGGGTCTAGAATCCGAACTCAGGACCTTCTGCCTGCAAGGCAGAGTCTAACCCCTGAGCCACCTCTCCAGCCCTCTCGCCTGACTTCTTAAAGACAGACTTTCCCTGAGCCTGGAGCTCACCAATTCCACTAGCCCTCTGGGCCTGAGGGGCCCTCCCGCCTCTGCCCCGCCCCAAGCAGTGGGATTACACACATGTGCCACCATGTTGCCTGTCTCTTTACACGGATGCTGGGGATCTGAACTCAGGTCCTACTGAACAGAAAGAGGTTTACCACCCTGCATGGGGGTGGGGCGATGAAGAACCAGACGAGACGGAACAGACATATATCCTATATCGCAACAAGGGGTGCTCAATAGGCCTGTACCATCCAGACTGGGTAGTCCCACCATGGGCAGCTGCGTGCTGGGTGGCTGCTCAGTCTGAGAGTCTGGACACGGAGACACTTCTTTCTCTAGGACTCCTTTGAGGCTATCAGCCCAGCTTGTTTATCTGCCGATCCCCTGTTCCAATATATGATAGATATTCACATATCACATGCTCAGGGTAGCAGCCTCTTCCTCTTGTATCAACTGAGGTTACTGACCTTGGTCACCTTAGGTCTGTCCCGTCTTGTCTGCAAAGTGACTCTTTGCCTCTCTTCCCGTTCCTCACCTCGAAGCCCTTTGCTGTAGACAGAGAGGAAAGAGCTGCCCAGCATCTCGGGGTCTCGCCTTCACCCACTTGACTGGATCCAAGGCCCCTTCCCGTGGGATTGGGAACTTTTGTCTTACCCTAGGTAATGCGTGCTCAGAGCTGCCGAGAAGCTTCTGGCTAGGGCAGGAGCACTGTGTGTCGCTTCTGTAAAGAAACTGAATCCTGGTTTTAGGTAAACTCGATTTGCTGATCTCTAGCACGCTGCCTAATGTTTGTTCACTGCCTCTTGGAAAATTAGGATTTCTGTTTAAACAAAAGATTTTCTTCTTATAATCTATTTATGGCTGACATTGCAGAAGTCATTTTGTCATGTGAACCCGAGAGTCAGAAGTGGGGGTGTGACATGGGGGGGGCAGGGACCACGGAGGTGGCAGAGCAGCTTCCCATGGGGATGAGGCTGAGAGAAGGAGAGAGAAGGAATGGGAGGAAGGGAAGGAGAACAGGTGGGAAGGAAAGAAGCGAGGGTCAGCAAGGTGGCTGTGGGATGCGACAGTAAAAGGGCTCTTATCACTTAAGCCTGAGTCAGTTCTCTGAATACACATAAAGGTGGAAGCAAAGAATCAACTCCACGAAGGTGTCCTCTGACCTCTACACGCACGCCACGGTATGGACATGCATGTGCACGTGCACGCACTCTACATTCACAATAATAATAAAATTAAAATTAAAAAATGGAAGCATGGACAGGTAGGCAGGAGGGAGGGAAGAGGCAGAAAGAGTCGGCGTAGGGGTCTCTCTCAGCAAGGTCTGTTCTCCTTCCTGAGGAAGCATCTTCTAGCATCTTGTCAGAGTTCCAGCCCCGTCCCCCCATCCCCAGATAAGCTGCCACAGTCTCACCCTGGCATGAACAGGCATCAGAAACACACGGTGCATGTTCACCTGTGAAGACGTCACTCAAGTCACCTGGCTTGGGTCAAAATCCAGAATTGGAGGCTGGTAAAGTACTTGCCATGCAAGCCTGCAGACTTGCGTTCAATCCCCTCCAACCACGGAAGGATCTGGGGAGGGAGAGAGGGAGGGAAAGACAGGATGAGCCCTCCAGCCAGCCAGTCTAGCTTAATAGGTTAGTGCCCGGTTGAGGGACAAACTCAATCCCGGAAATAAGGTGGAGAGCAATTGAGGAAGACAAACAATGTTGACCTCTGGCCTTCACATGAACACGCACACACACGCATCACACACACTTGCACATACTCAGATGTGTACACAGGCATGCAACAAAATCCCAGCTTTTCTACCAACAAGCTGTGCAACTTTGAGCAAGTCGCCTAACCTCCCCAGCTTCCTCATCTTTTAAGGGTGAATAGGAATGGTCACTTCACAAGGCTGCAAGGGTGTGGGGCCACCTCACGGGGCCTCAGGGGCGTGGGGCTGCTATTGTGAGGTGCCCGGGTAGCCACTGGGCTCTACTTGCCCAGCGGAGTCTTTTCCATTCTCTTTGCCAGTATTTGGTTCTGCAGGGCGTGTGTGGCTTCTGCCCCTGGACTGGGTATCTGCTGCCCTGTGGCTGAGGCACAGGGATGAAGTCACCGTCCACAGCTCATACTCTTGAGCTGCTTGGATTCCGGGGACAGTAGAGGCCCTAGAAGAAGGAGCCCTTGTGGGGATCATTAGGTGGGATGACGAGGTTGCACCCTGGCTGTAGAAGCCCAAAAGTAGTAGGAGAGCCAGCCAGCTCGTGGCTTGGGGCAGCTCACTGAACCTCTCTGTGCTTCCAGTTCTTCCCTACTTTCCACCCTGCGAGAATCACAGTGGGGGACCAAATGGCCTCTGGAAGTGCTTGAGGGAGCCCAAGAACCCTGGCAGGAAACTTTCAACAGGACCTTTGTAGCTCTGGCAAAGCAACTGTGAGCCTCGGGCTTAGCTGATTCCTGGATTGCACAATGCTGCCCTCTGCTGGCCACAATTGGCGGTCAGGGGCTGCTCCTAAGCAGGTGCGTGTGTGGTGGGGTGGGGGGGGCAGAGGGGGGGCGATGCAAGAGAGCCCCTCTCACCTCACAGTCAAGTTCAGGGTGGAGAAGGGCTTCTGCCCACAGGGTGGTCAGTCGGTATCCTTCACTTGGTCTCTTTCTCCCCTCTGCCAACAGGCGGGAAGGAAAGCCTCGCCCACGCACTCTGCCATTTTGATCTCTGTGCCGGAAGAAAATGCAGAGATCCCACCTGCAGGAGTGTGTGAGGTGAGTGGCCTAGGGAGGAGGCCTTGTCATGGAAACAGGAGTCAGGGCTGGCCTGGGAGGGGGTGTTGGAGGGGAGGGGGGAGGGAGAGAGAGAGAGAGAGAGAGAGAGAGAACGAGAGAGAGAGAGAACCTCCTCTATGGCCTTTTTGACAATTTTTGGGGCCAATGAGATGGCTCAGGGGGTGAGATACCTGCTTGAAAATCTAGAGACCCGAGTTCGATTCAATCCTCGGCGAGCTCACATGGTGGAAGGAGAGAACTGACTTCTGAAAGTTGTCCCCTGACCTCCACCTGTGCGCTGTGGCATCTTTCTTTCTTTCTCTCCCTGTCTCTCAAATAAATAAATATATAAATATTAAAAAGAAATTATTAGTAATATATAATATACTATATAATACTATAATGATTATATATTATTAGTTACTGCTCTGAATTTCTGTTTTGCTCGGGAGGGTACTGGATCCTGCATCCACGCCAGAGAGCTGTCTTGCTCCATGCCCAAGTGTCTGTTGAGTGGCTGGGGAGTCGGGGGTGGGGTGGGGAGTGGGGGGGATCTAAGCATTCTTTCTCAAATGCACACCTGCCTCCTCCATGTTTGACCCCCAGATGCCCTCTATCACCTGGGGATAAAGTGCCTTGTTTCCTCCCTCGGGAGTTCTCCTCTGGGGCCTGGGCACGTCTAAGGAGAGGATGCTGGAAAAGCTCAGGTGCTCTGGACGTGCCCAGAGCCGTTTGAGCAGGATTTCTGCAGACAGGGCCTGGAAGCATCAGTGAGTAAAACTTTTCCAGGTGGTTCTAAGAGCCAGGCAAAAATGGAGCATGGTAAATGTGGGGCCTGATACAGTTTCCAGTATTCAGTGGGTATTTAATTCGTGTTTCCCCAGTTTTGAAGAGGGGGGGCATGCATTAGCTGGTCTGTTCAGGCCGAGAAGGAAATGGAATTGTGACCAAGGTCCTCTTCCAAGTTCCACATTTGGGTCAGAATAGTGCTTAGACACCAGCACTATGCATTCATCCCAGAATGGGAGGATTCCTTTAGGGAGGACCCCAGGGGATTCAATGAGGGAGGGGAGGACTGCAGGGGGGAGTCAGTAAGGGTAGGGAGGAGGCAGGACACAGAGGGCAGGTGTGTCCACCACCTCTGAGCCTTGGGTGGATCTTTGTCTGAAGAAGCATCAAGTGGACTTAAGAAATGCTTCACCCTCATACGCACCCCAGTGGAGCAGGGGTTGGAGGCGGGGTGCAGTCCCAGGCTGCGCAGTCACATCACACCGTTGTTCCTGGATGCTTCGTGTACTCAGGACGCTCCCAGTGTTGCTGATTTTCTCCTGACATCTGTGTTTCTACCATGTGACAGGACTTGTGCTGTATCATTTTTTTTTTCTATAAAATGCCAATGAGAGCCACGTCAGGAATCACAGTTTGTGGTCACAGTCCATCGTGGTGGGGAAGGCACGGCAGCAGGAATGTGAGGTGGCTGGTCATGTCGCCTCTGTGGGCAGGAAGCAGAGAGAGATGGACGCCGGTGCTCAGCTTGCTTTCTCCTTTCTTCATTCAGTGCAGGTTCCCAGTCTGCAGGATGGTGCGGCCCACAGTCAGGGGGGGTCTCTCCTCCTCGGTGGAACCTGCCTGGCGTCACCCTCACAGACATGTCCAGAGGTGTCTCCTGGGTAATTTCAAATCCCTTCCAATTGACCATCCAGATTAGCCACCAGATGCTGGGTGCCAGAGGGAGCTTGAGACCACGTGAGTCTCGGCACCTCAAGGTGACAGGGACGGCAGGAGACACGTGCTAGACACAAGGGAGAGTGTGGCGTGTAAAACAGAAACATGTTGAATACACTGGGCGCTGCAGAGTGCTGTCTCCTGTCTTGACCTATAAGAACTGCACAAGACTGGACCCATTCACATCTCAGTATCAGGGTGTGTGTACCTCGTAAGACCCCACCCCTCCCTAGGTTCCTAGCAGAGGACAGGACCTTTTCTTCAGTGATGTGCCTGCTGGTAAGTTGCCCATGGGCTTGTAAGTAACCCCAGCTAAACTCACTGGTTTCCCAGCTAAACTCCAACAGAGTTGTTTCCCGGTGTGTGCTTTCGTCCTCTTCTCTGAGGCATGAAGACATTTGCATCCCAGGAGAATTTCGTGCAACACGTAGGGACCCCATGAAAAGAGAGCAGAGGTTTTGTGTGGGACGGTTTATTTTGGAAGGTCCTGTATGGGTGTGTGTGGGGGGGTGCTCACAGTCAGAAGTAGGATTGGGCCCAGTCCAGAGTTGAGGATCAGCATTTTGAAGGTTCCAGAGCTGTATGGGGAGTGGCGTGGGAATAGGCAGAAGGACCAGGAACGTGGAGGGTGAGGTGGTTCGGGAGTGCAGGGGTCCTGGGTTCATGACTCAGAAAGCCGGGATCTAGGTCTGCTCTGTACTCCCCTGAAAGGCCACAGGGCTCTGTGGGTTGTGATGGGAACAGTCCCAAGACAGACAGGGGATGGGCTATGAGGGAACCTAGTCTTACGTGCACTGAATTCAGGATGTTTGTGTGCGTATAGTGGCTCTCTGTAAAAACCTTTCTACTTTGCTGTGTTTGAAAACGTTTGTAACAAATGTTGGAGGAGAAAATGAGCTCTTAATTCAAATGTATTATTTCCCTCTTTCTTTTGCAATTTTCTGTTTCCTTAAGCTTTTCTTTGATTACTAAAGTTGGCAGCTCCAGAGCAATTACTTTCTGCAAACAACTTGTCAGAAGCCTCAAATGAATTTTAGACCTAATTTCATTCCCAATTTTCTTGCTTATGTAAAAAAAAACCCTTAATTTCTGCAAACCGAATCAATCCTTGATAAACTGGAGATGCCTTCTTTGAAAAAACTGTCATGCTGAGCTTCTGCCCAGGACAGCGCCAACGAGCCAGAGAGGCCAGTCGCACCAGTCAGGGAGGCTAAATGGGTCCAGTTCACAACTGGTTGTTTTGAAAAACAGCCAGGAGACGGGTTTTGAAAAGAGCAGAGGAGGATTGTGATGCTGTAAGCATTTGCCTGGATGTCAGCTGCTCTAAGACCCACAGATGGGAAGGGGTCAGACAGAGCCAGGGCTGTACTTGGGTGACGCACACATGTTTTGTTGGTGCCTGTGAGAACACGCAGGCAGGCAGACGGATGTGCCATGGACACCACAGGTGGCAGATGCTGCTAACAGACCCACCAGCTCATACGCCCATGCCTCCTCCTCCGGATCTGCCCACCAATCTCTTGGGATGGGGTGGTCACTCCACCAGGTGGCTTGTCTGTGTAACATGGTTAGCAGCCCCAGGACAGAAGTTGGGTCATGCCCTACACCTCCATTCCCCAAGAATTGCACCAAGTAGGAAACAGGGTCTTCCCGGGTATAATTAACTAGGACGAGCTCACAATGGATGTGAGTAGACCAGTGCCTGGGGGTCTCTAAAAGTGGAGATCAGTTTGGACAGTGCACCTGACAAAGACACAGCCTCGCAGGGGAAGAGGCACACGTGATAAGAAGGCTGACTGGACGAGTTAGCCAAACCAAGGATGTCCACATGGCTGGCAGCCAGGATGGACAGAGCTTCCAAGATTCCTCAGAGTGTCACCTCGTGGGTTTCTGGATTCTGAAACTGAAGGACCAGACGCTCCTGGGCTGCGCCATGCAACAACGCCATGGTGGCTTGGGCAGAGAGACCGGGCTCCTGTATTCTTACTGCTGAGGGGCACAAGAGCGAGAGATGAGTGGACGAGTGCCTGCCATGCCTGTCCCCACCACTTGGCACGAGCCTCCCCAGAGCCGCTTGTCAGAGTCGTGGCTTGGGGGCTGGGTGCACTCACGGGGCCACTTCTAGCTGCAAGGGACGACTGATGACAGTACAACCACGTGGCTTCAGCAGAAATGCCCAGTTTCTGTTCAGGAGGCAGGAAGCCATGATCCAGGGGCCACCTGCTCCTCATCTCTTGAAGCTCTGGGAATTATGGACTGTTCTTGGTGCTCCTTAGTCAGTCTTGCTGCCATGTGGCCTTCCCACAGCCCGTCTCTCGTTCCCCTTAAGATGGCCTCCTTTTAATGTGACCTCATTTTAATCACACAGACCATATTTCTAAAAGGCCATATGGACTGAAGCCCGGCTTCCACTTCTGGAGGGTAAGCAATTTCTATCTCTACCTGAGTTAGAGAGGTGGGGCTGGGGCTGAGCGCTCGGAGACACTGTCACCTGAGGAGAAGACAAGACCAGTATGGCCCCAGGACTCCCGCTTTGGACTCCTTTAATACAGCCAGGACATCCTTGAGCAACCCGGGCAGGTGGAAGAGAGATCAAGGATGATTCCTATTATCAACCTCCGACTTCTATTCACACACACACACACACATACACACACACACACACACACACACACACCCTTCTGCACTCATGCATGTGCCCACACACATGCAAACATGCTACACATACACACTTGCCATACTCATACACATGAAAATGGAGGGGAAAAAAAGCAAAAAGTCAAACCATAAGGACTTGAACATGCACCTCGATACTGAAGGCCTTGCTTCTATCAAAAAATGGAAGAATGCACATTGGTCAAGTCTTTCTGGATTGATGCCACAAAGATACCTGATATTATTGTTTTGTTTTTCAAAACAGCAGACATTATTACTTTAAGTATGCGAAACTGCTTTAAACCCTTGGAGTTTCTTTTGAGATGCAATTTCACAGATTTCATTTCCATGGCTAGTAAAACCTTATTTTCACAGGAGAAATCACATTTGGATACACCTATGCATTACAGAATTATTACCCCGCAGCCCGAGCTGCTGTAGGAAAAGAAAAGAAGGTCGCGTGGATTAAAAGAACACATGTCCATGAAAATAAGGACAAATGAGCTAAAACGTGGCCAGGGCTTAACAGATAATCACCTCATCAAATGGCTAACCCTTCTGTAAAATATTTACCCTGTTCTGCAAGGACCCTTGAATCAACTGACCCATGGGGAGGCTCTTGGTGACTGGGCATTACTTGGTGGCTTGAGTCGAGGTGAATTTCTAGTGAAGTGCCTTTAATAAGAGGCAAATTGACTGAGTGTGATTCGGGTCTTGTGTGGACAGGGCTGTGGGTGCTCCACTCCTCACGCCTTGCATTCAGAGGTCAAAAGGTCATGCCCGGGCCCAGTGCTCCACTGTTCCTAGTAATTAAGAATCAATTTCTTTTCAATTACTCTCAGCTGGCCGGGGCCTGAGTGAAAGCTGGACCCTCTGTGCTTGGGAAGAATCATGCTGAAGAACATAAACTGGGGTTTTTGTTAAAGCTATGGCTGCTTGGGCTGGGGAGACAGTTCAGTGGGAAAAGGGCTTGTGGTATCAGCATAGGGACCTAGTCTGGATCTCT
This sequence comes from Typhlomys cinereus, assembly GCA_023101885.1. NCBI lineage: Eukaryota > Metazoa > Chordata > Mammalia > Rodentia > Platacanthomyidae > Typhlomys > Typhlomys cinereus. The sequence continues at coordinate 1,227,246 of JALPQD010000438.1, read as the reverse complement.
AGAACCTGTGCAGAAACTTAACATGGTGGTGCGAGTCTGTGAACCCAGCATTCCTGCAGAGAGATGGGAGGAGATCCAAGGATATCAGGCAGCTCGAGGGCCAGTTCACAGTGGGGGGAAAAAAGAGAGATCCTGTCTCAAGCAAGGCTCAAGGCTAGGACTGGCACCTGAGGATGTCTTCTGACTTGTGCACCTGTGTGGAGGCATGTGCGTGCACATACATAGACCATATACACATATGAACACAAACACAAATGTACATATGCATACATACCTATATACATATACTAATACACCATACATGTACATAGACATATATGTATAAACAAATACACTTGTACACCACACATACATAAGCATACACACATATATATGCACTTTTACTCATACATCTCACACACACACACACACACACACACACACACACACACACACAGAGATTTAAAAGAAAAGTCTGGCTGCCTAGCCCCTGGCCCATGTGCTCTGAATTGAGAACTGCAAAGACAGTCCGGTGGGCTGTGAGTTATCTTGGTACCTCAGGGCTCTTACTTGGGGGCCACTCTGATCCCTGTATTATTCACACATGAATCTAATTCTCACACAAATCAGAGACCCCTGATGTGCCAAAGTCCAGGCTGGCCAAAGTCTGGAGTGGCTCCAATCTCAGCATTCTGGATGCTGAGGCAGGAGGATTGCTGTGAGTTCCATGTCAGCCTGAGCTTGCAGAGTGACAGTGTCTCAAACAGACCCAATAAGCTAAACACAGCGACAAAATCCCAGACTGGGGGGACCGCATGCCTGGAAGGGCGGGGCTGGGCTCTGGGTGACCCTTCTGCTACTGGTCCATTGATGGCATCTGAGAACCTTGGCCACACGGAAATGGTCTTCCAGGACAAAAGGCGCTCAGGGTAGAACAGATGCCCGTTATCAGAGCAGGTGGTGGAATCCGATAGCAACAGAAGGTGGAGGGAGCATCGTGCTCAGAGCCAGAGCAACTCCCTTCAGAGACCAGACACAGAGGCACCTTCCAGAGAGGTCGCAAAGCCCATGAGAGAGGGTTGGGTTGGTTCTGATCTAAGAACTTGCCTATGATTGCTGTGGTGTGCAATACAGCTTTGAAGCAGCCCGCCCCCAGACCCCTTGGCCAGCTCTCTCCTGCCCAATCAGGACGGGGTTCCTGTAGTTCTGAACTTGCCAAATGATAATCTGTTGGGGGTAGACTGAGAAATCATGTTCAGAATCATCTGGAATACAGATTAGCTTGAATGGCCCTCAAGACATTCTAGTGGAATTTATAGTGAGAAGAATGTTCTCAGTGATTCTAGAAATGCTAAGCCAGAGTAGACAGAGTCGGGTCAGCCTTGGTAGGGCATCAGTAAGGGGACAGCAAATGTTAGACCTCTGTCCCCACTGCCATGTTGGCTACTTGCCTGTTTCTTTTGACACGGCCGCCTGGCAAGAGCAAGGACGCTCTGAGGGACACTTCCCTCCCTCCTTTTAATCAGACGAGTGAAAAAACAATCCCCAAGGAATGGGACTCCCCCAGGACTCTCACCCTGGGGGGAAGAAGCGGCCCGGGCCCCACCAGAGCAGGATTCTGCATCCTGCTTCCCAGAGAGATCTGTACAGCTGACAACCCGTCAGACCACCTTGCAGTAGAGATTGGAGCCAAGACAATGAGGGTCGGTGAAGGGGGGCACACTTTGACCAAGGCTGATCTAGCTATGAATATCTTTGGCCCTCTACTTAAAGCTAAATTTCATGTCAGAACCCCTGGAGAGGAGACTTGGGGTGTGGAGAGAAATCACTGGATCTTGCTATTTCTCTTCCCAGTGTGATCCTATTGAATACATCTGAGTTTTACTATTTTGTCTCTTTGGTGGGCTTATGGAGGGCAGGCAGCTAAGCCTGGATCATCAGAAATGTTAAGGCCCAAGTCTCTGACCCTAATGGCACCAGGATCATTGACGAGAATTCTGACAGGTTTTGCTTCAGCAATCGGGGTTCCCAATGACCCAGGGCCAGCTTGTGGCAACTATAAGGTTCTTTAAAATTCTGCTCTGAAGTCTTCTGATAGAAGGTTCTGGAAAAAAAAAATCCCTTCCTGTGGCTCCAGGGAACGTGGTACTGAGGAGGTCAGGTCTGGCTCACATCAGAGCAGGCCGCCTGCTAGGGGTGGGGAAGGGGGAGGTTGGAGGGGGAGGTTTCTTCTTAGGATGTCCTTTGTTAGCTGTCCCCTCCTTATATTCTGAACATAGCTCACCCAGGCTTCTTGAATGTTCACCAATAACACTTTGTAGTGGGAGTAGTGGTGGTGGTGGTGAAGGGAGGTGGTTAGGAGGGGAGGGAAGAAGGGAGGGCGTGGAATTGGTTGTGTGAGAAACCACTGTTATGTGAATTTCCAAGAATGACTCTGGACAGCTACCAGAAACCTGCACAGGTTCCTTGATCAAGGGTGCCGGCGTTAAGACACTGGGTGTCAATGTTTTTTTCTGGGCTTAGCTTTCCTTCAGGCTTGGACAGATGCCTGAAGTCCTGAGGAAGGTGGGAGTTAAAACCCAAGGGTGTCTGGAGGGCTGCTTAGAGGAGGGAGTTCTGGCAGGAGGGCCTTTGCCCAGGTCATGACCTTTGCATGCCCCTGAGGAGCAACAGGTGACTGCAGGTGAGTGCACCTGGCATCTTGCCTGGCACAGGCAGGCAGTGGCAGATGTCTGCTCAACATGAAGTGGAACCAGCCACCAGGCCAGCTGCTGCCGGGAGGAGACGGCTTTCCTTCTGGCAGTGACGACGCGGTGAAGATGTGGAAGGGAAAAGGACAGATAACGTGTGTCCATTCTGCTCTACCCAACGAAGGCGTGGTCAACATCACCAAAGCAGTGGGAGACGGACCTCCAGCACAGTTCTCAACTTGACCCACCTGGCCGACTGGGCCGGCCCACCTCAGGGCCCTGATTGACAGGCCTGTAGACTCGCACCCTTCCCCGATGATCGCCAGGTGATTCTTACATGATCAAGGTGAGAACCGGCGGTCCACTGAGATCTCACTAGCATGCTGGCAGGTACCGGTGAGGGGTCGCTGCAAACGCTGGGGTATCCACCCAAAGCCATCCCTTTTCCCTGCCTGGTAGATCCCTGGCTTTGCCAGACCCTGGCTGTATCACGTGGGACCCCAGATGGCTTACGCTGAAACTTCTCCATCTCAACCCTATTTGTCTGGATCTGGGTGGCTCTTTGGGATGAAGGTTGTCTTGCAGGGTGTCTAGACAAGAACTTCACCCCGCTAGATGCTAGGAAGACCTGCTCCGATCCGTTTTCTGTCGCTGGCAGCACCACCCTCGGCCTAGGGAAGGCAGAGGCTTGTTTGGCTCACCCTTCTGGAAACTCCACATGTAGGGGCCGCAGCTGGTGGTCACCTTGCTGGTAGAGTCACCCCAGGCGAAGGGTGAGGTGTGTGTGGCCAGAGGTAAAGTGTTCAAGCGCGGCTGCTTGCTCCCTCTTGTGACGCTCTGCCCGGACCTCACTGACCCAGCTCTGTCCCCGCACACAAGCCCCATCTGAGCCCCACCACCATCTGATTGCCTTCTTCCCCTTGACAGGTGTGAGGCTGGGGGGGTGGGACCTGGCACCTCTGGCCCAGGTTTGGAGGAGCCAGCCTAGCTCTCAGGTCCTGTTTGCCGGGGATGGGGACTGTTTTGGATCCCTTCCTCTAGTTTCAGGAAGTGGGGGTAGGGATGTTCCTGGCAGTGTTCTCTTGTCGGCAAAGATAAGGAAGGAGAGGAGGAAGACTGTTTGCCCGGAGCACTGAGACCTGGGGCCACTGAGTCTTGGTGCGTGGTAGTGACCAGCCAGGCATTCCACAGCTGGCCATATATTCTGCAGCCAGCCATGCATTCTGCCACTGACATACTACGTGCTTCCCAGTTGTGGGGTGGGAGGTAGGGATCCCTCCTGAAGCTATTCTTACCTACAGGGGAGCGTGCTGTTCTTGAAAGAGATTAATATGCCCAAGCCCAATTAATCAAGATCTGTGTCCAGGTGGTAGGAAACCACAGCTACACAGGCCAAGTTGTTTCTGCGATCTGCACAGCAGGTGTATGTGATCACAGGCATGTAAATGGGGTGCAGGCAAAGAGAAAGCCACATGACATTGCTCCCATCAAACCTGGAAACAAGTCTTACACCTTCTAGATTAAAATCTAACCTGAGTTTTATAACAAAGTCATCCTGACTGGTAGAAACCAATGTCTTCTTTCCAAAGTAACTGTGGAGCAGAATACTGAATGCCCAGTGCACCCCCTCGTTTGTGTTTGGGACAACTCACCTGTCATTCACTCATTCAAGAGCAGCTTGAACAAGGTCTGCCACCTCAAGCCCGATGTGGTGTGGTCACAAGCAAGCAGGTGATGGGCGCTTCCTGACCCCCACAGTGAGTCTGGCAGTTCTTGTGTGGTGGACACGCTGGGTTTGCTGCCCACAGTTCCTTTCCCTTGTGCTGTGCCAGCGGGCATTTGAGGAACTAGTTACTAGCTGTTCTCTGCTCAGGCAGCAGCAAAAGGCAGTAGCTTGGGGCACACATTTCCTCCCAGTCCAGAATAGCCTGCGTTCCGAACCCACACCAAGCATGTGTGCTCCTTCATTGAAGGCCCCGTTTCATTGCAAAATGCAGATCCAGCCCTCTGAAAACTAATGTCAAGTCTCCCAGGTGGGGACGGCCGTCTTGGAGGCAGCAGCGAGAGGACTCTGTGGCTGGCCAGCTGTGCAAAGCTGTGGGGTCATCTCAGGCCACTGTGACCTCAGGCGCCTCTGAGCTTCGAGTGTGCGAGCAGTCATGTTGAAAACTGAACTGGTTACTGCCATGAGGGTCAGGTTGTCCTGGGAACAGCATGCTAGGCATGGCTGCATCTGTGACATGAGTGTGAGCCCACGCTGCTGCCCACTCTCCTCCCTGGTTCGCTGTGCCAACACGCTGTCTCCCTTTCATTGCAGTGTTATCAAAAATAGAACTTGAAATCAAAGAGGAACATGATTGTCTTTACCGGAAGCCCACGCCTTGTAAACAGGATGTCAGAAAGTTTACTTTTCAAGTCGATGGGAGGATAAGGTTCCCACTCGAAGCAGAAATGCCTGGGCTCTCAGGAAAGACAAGGCTAGCCCATTTTTAGTTCCCTGGCTATCTGCACACTAACCAGATGTGGTTAGTTAAGCAAAAACCAGAATGACGAGGAAACCTTGTAGATGAAGCAGGGTTAGTAAGGGTCGAGAAAATGAGGGTCAAGAGAAGCCGGCAGGGCATCTGAGCTCACAGAGGGCACTGAGATGCCAGACTCGTCCATCTCAGCTTATCAGCTCTCAGCAAGTCTCCAGTGGTTGGGAACTTCCCGTTTGCCTGGGCTGGTGAAAGGCGACAGGAACCTGGGATGCGTGCTGAGAGAGAAGCAGTTGGGGTGCTGCACCCTGAGGACGGGGTGCAGGGGCTCCTCCAGCTAACCAGGATGTTGGGAAGCAGTGTGTCTGGCCGGGAGGTGACAGAGAACATTGGTGTGCTCTGCGCACTGGTAAACTTATCCGGCAGCCTTCTTCATGGTGGTCTAGTTTCTGGAGTGGGCAGTGGTGGTGAGAGTAAGGAGTCCTTTCTAAACGCTTGGGCCTGGCAAGTAAGTCCTTTTGCATAAGGCTGAGGCTTTGTTCCTAAGCCAGGGGAAGTGGCTGTTACACAGCTGTTTGTGGATTAGCTTGTGTTGTCTTGTGTGTCTACTCACGTGACAGTGGTTTGGTGAGATGTGGATCAGGTGGGGGGACCTGACTTCCTGGTCCTGGGCTCAGAGCCTCTACTCTGCGCACCTGCTTGCACTGTGGGTGGACACGATGAACCTAGTGTGGACAATGCTCCTCCACCCGGGACCACTGGTCCTTTCTTTGAAGCTCCGGCAGGGACAAGCGCCATGCAGGGATTAGATGACCACCCATGGCCTCCCACCCAGCAGCACCTCTCCCCTTCCTGTTCTATGTCTCCCACCTCTCTCCTTCCACAGGCGTCACTGGTAACTGACGACTCTTTCAATGTGAAGACGGAATAGCAAATAAACTCGACCGTTTGGGCAGCAGGATTCCGGGTACCTTTATTCACTGCAGGTTACCTTTCTTCCCAGAGTGATGGCCTTCAAAACCTGTTCTTTAAGAAAGCCAAATCAAGGTCCTGAGTTTGGATCTCAGATCCCAAGTAAAAATGCCAGGAAGAAATGGCGATGGTTTGAACTTCTGATCCTGGAAGGTGGAGCCTAGTAAACTCCAGAACAAAGCAGAGGTAGAGCAATCCTGGGTGATTCCCGAAGTCACCTCTGGGCCTCCACAAGCACACATAGTGCCTTCTGATACACACACACACACACACAAAAGAAATAAATGAAAAAATCTTTTAAAAAAGCCAACAAGCAGCAGAGGCCACGTGCTTTCAAGTGGCCTCAATGAGGACCTAAATGTCTGGCACACAGGTCACAGTAGGCCCTGGGGGCTTGATTTGCAGCACTGCCACCTGACCTGACATATGGCACTCGGGTCCTGGCTGCCACAGGACAGGCATTGGTGACACTTTGCAGCAAGCCCAGGGCCTTTATGCTCACACAGAACGTCTTAGGACAAGGCGGTTCTTACTAAGTCTGCAATGACAAGGGGACACAACCTTACGCCCCAGGATTTTCCCTAGCAAGAACCACACTACCCGAGGCTTCTCCAATTGTCGCATTTTTATTTATGAAATCATCCCGTGGCATGGTGACAGGGATCCCCACCCAGGACACCCAAGTGTCTGGCTTAGAACTCCAGACAATGATCTGCCTTCTTTAATCAACATTGAAATTGTTACTTGAAAAGAATTCGGGCAAGTTCAATACAATGGAATTTCTGAGAAGAGCCCCCACCCACCTGTGACTGGCAGAGGCTGGGTCTTTCTCCTTCAAGGGAAGGAGAGATCACTGGACTTTAAAATCCTGGGGGATTTGTTTTTTCTGGTCACCACTGCAGATGAACGATAGGTTCTTACTGTAGGTACTAGAGTCGCATGCAAAACTCAAACACATGGACACCCGCCACGCCAGGCAGAGGGTGACTTTCTGCATCTTCCAGTCCTGCGTGAAGCGGCAGCAATTCCATCGGCATCTTTCTCACACTTGGTCATGAATTGGCGTTCGGTTCTGAGTTCTGGCAGTGCGGTGACTATTTCTGGATAAACCACCTTTCTGCACTCAGACTTCCATTAGCACCGGCTCGGCAGTCACCTTGCGCTGGAAACCAAAGAGCCCTCCTCTACGAGTCCCACTTCACGGAGTCCATCAGCAGGCAATACACTCATTGTCACGACGAAACTATACAGCCACATTTTTCAAACACAGCTATTACCCAAGGGATGGCAGGGTAGGAAAATGACTTCACGAAAATACACTGAATGATCTGACAATTTTATGCAGGAACTGCCAAAGGTTTAGTGTTTAATAATTAAGAGACAACTGACCATGTTCCAAGATGGGAAAACACTGAGGCTAAGAAATTAGGGGTTTGGGGAGGACCACTCTATAAACTAACTCTATAGGCTGTGATAAGAATGCACACTTTATAAAACCTGTCTACACGTAGTAGTTGCTTGAAGAAAGCCACTTGGTTTTTTCTCTTGGCTTGGAAAGATGGTGTTTCAGATTCTAGTGTGATTACCAGCAACCTGTTGAAAGAAGAGAAAGCATTAATTGCTTCTTGTCCCATGGTGAGAAAGAAAAGTGGTGCCCAGAATTACCAATTAAAAATTCCTTTGGAATCTGCAGTTGAATTAAACTTAACTTTCTGGGCATAACATCCTAGCAAGACTGAAGTCACCCAACTTAACTGGGGCTCTCTAGAAAAGTGATTCTGAATGCACTTCCTACATGCACTCTCTCCTCTATACTATCACATGCAGCTCTGCGACTCTCAGCTGATGGAACCTGAGTGCTGTGTAATGTACAAAGAGACGCTGGAGAAGTTTCTAAGCAGGACGCTTCCCAGTCTCACAAGAGTCTCCCCTCCTCCATTATTCTGTCTCTTGGATTTCAGAGCAACCTCTATGGCAGTTACTGGGTTTAACAATGCGAAGGCACCAGGCCTCACATGCAAGCACAGAGCCTTGTAATGAAGCAGCCCCCTTTCCCCTGCCCCCAGCAGTTCCTGTGTGTGGCTGCACAGGAAAACTTCCAGTCTTTCCTCTGACGTCTGAAACTACTCACTGGGAATTTAATCGTTATCTATAGTAAAAGAGTCCCACCTACAGTAGAAGTTCCAGCAATTCAAGGCATTTAAGAAGGTGATCGGACGGGTACTTTGAAACAACAATTCTCTAGTGGTAAGAGCAGGCTAACAAAAACACATCTGTTACCACTTCAATAATATAAACCTAGAAGTGTTTAATTAGCTCATAGTAACTAACAGAGACACAGGTTCAGATCATAAAAAGTAAGAAAATAAATTCTACCTAAGGAATTAAATTATCTCTAAAAACTACACTCTGTGTCCAAGGGAGTGAGAGCGGGTGGTAGGGTGCAAAAAGAGATGCTTGCCAGAGATGTGGCTAGGAAATGATCTACAAAAAAATCAGGAGAGAAAAAAAGAGATTTTCTTTATTTTTTTCCCCATGTGTTTGTGTGTATCAGAAGGCATTGTGTGTACCTGTGAAGGCTCAAGGGTGACTTTGGGAATCATCCTGGATTGCTTCTACCTATTTGCTTTGCCCTGGAGTTCCAAGCTCCACCTATCAGGAGTACAGCAGAGGCTATTTCCACCTGGCATTTTTACTCGGGATCCAAACTCAGGGACCTTGTGCTTGCCAGGCAGAGCCTTGGCCTTTGAGCCATCTCTCCAGCCCCACTCTATTTTCACTGACAAGCACACTGGCGCCTCCTCACCTTCAACTCTTCTGTGCGGTGGCTATCTTGTTGTCTCCTTCCAGCTCCTCCACCCCGGCCTGAGTCATGAGGTCTGCGATGTTCTTCTCCAGATCATCAATGCGACTGCTCATATCATCAAGTGGTCAATTAAGGAGCACACACCCCCAACAGCCATCAGTCCTGGCCTCCCAGCCCTGCTGAGTGTGGCCTTCTTCATCTCAGCTGAATGAAGAAACAGTTTTCCCTGGCTTCCTCTAGGGGTAGTTACAACCGGGGCCAGGCTGCCAGGTCCACGCGGTCCTGACTAGTGCAGGGGCGCCCTGAAATTCTCTCACATCTGGGTTTCTTCACCCAGACAGAAGGGCTTATACCCCATGTAGACCGTTAAGGCCAGGGTCACAGGGGACATGCAGAAGGCGTGCAGCCAACAACCGTCACCTGTACAGCCACCATTACTGGCACATTCCCTGTTGTGCACAGTCCTATGACTGGCTTAGGTCAGCTTGCAAAACACCCTCTTACTCCCACCGACACCTGAAGATCCTTAAGGTCTTGAGTCCAAACAGAAAGGATATTTCTCCCAATGATTTGGTCGGACATGGTTTGAAATTTGTCTTGCATCTGCTGCAAGAGTGTCTCTACCTAAGAGAAACCACAAATCAGCAACCTCAGTCCATCCAGAGGAGTCCCCCCCACCTTGGGACGGGCAGCCTAGGAACCCGGGGGCCTCTGGGCAGCTATGCGGCCTTCTGCCAAGCACTTCCTCCTTGGGGAGTCTCGGTATCCCCCACCCCCCGTCCGATCAGACCCCAGGCAGGCAGGGAGGCCCCGTGCAGCCTGGGGGTGCTGCGGGGCGGTAAGGCCAGCCCGGCGGAGGACGCCGCGGGGCTGCGGGCGCCGACCACACCCGCGGCCGGGAACGGAGGGCCGGCCTCGCCGCACAGCCTGCAGAAGCGTGCCCTCCACGGCCGACCGGCTCTTACCACTAAGGTGATGTCCTGCATGGTCTTGGGGTCCGTCTCGGCCATCTCCCCGGTGCCCAGCTTGGCGGCGATGTCTCGAACCGTCACCTACACTTCGGTTTGTCGGCGCAGACGCCCCCAGCCGCCGCTTCTCGCGACAACCCAGTCGCGGGACCGCGGGGCATTGTGGGGGCTGTAGTTTGTCATGCACCGGAAGAGCCTCGAGGCCTCTCGCTTCCCTTCCACCATTAGCCCCGCCTCTTCTAGCCACGCCCCTATTTCCGCCCGGGCCTCGCCCTGCACGTTGACCCGAGCGAAGAAAAGGAAGGGAAACCGGAAGTGGGCCATAGAAGGTTGTGGGTGGCTTTGTAAGTCTTCTTTGGCTTTTAAGGGTGCGCTGATTGGATGTCCTGCCCTTTAGCAAGACTCAATTTATCTTCTGATAAGGCCAGGTCGAGAATTATGGCTAATCTGTGTCTGGTGGTGCGGGTCTGTAGGCCTAATTATGAGGGAGACTGAGACAGGAACATCGCAAGTTCAAGCCTTGGAAGCCTAATGTGACTCTTACTCAAAAATAAATAAATAAATAAATAATAAATAAAATAAAAGTCAAAAGAAGGTGGGGCAATAGGGCAGCACATGCTCATATTGCCTGTGTTTCGGTGTTCAGTGGAATCAAACTTGCCTTCCTTTACTCATGTGACTGCCAGGCATTAAGTGGGGAAGGCTTCCATGTGTAAAGGAAGCAGCGTGAAGGGGTAAGAACATGGACTGAGCTGCTCAGAGAGGTGGCCAGCCTTATAAGTTCTGAGGTTGGTTTTTGTAATAAAGGGGCATGGAGTCCGACTAGTTCTGGCATGGTCCGGCAGCTCCTGCTTCATTCATACGAGGGTCATCAGGTGACTATAACCAAGATTGCACACAGTTGGCTATGGAGATAAGCAGGTGCAGATGTCTTCCCACTACTTCTCTTCCTCTCCTCCCACTCCACTGCACAGAGATCTTCCAGGGCTAAGCATGGAAGGCGTGTGTGTGTTTTGTATGCCTGCATGGATATGTGTTTGTGTGTGTGTGTGTTTTGCATGCCTGTGTATATATGCATTTGTATGTAAGTGCACCTGTGTATGGAGGCCCAAACTTGAAGCTGGGTGTCTTTAATCACTCTCTAGCTTCATTAATTTTTAAAATTTTTTATTATTTATTCAATTGTGTGTGTATGCGTGTGTGCGCATGTGTGTATGTATGTGTGTGTGTGTGTGTGTGTGTGTGTGTGTGTGTGTGTGTGTAGATGAATTTGGGACCACCATGGACCGCCTCCACCTCCTCCTTGTTTACTCTGCCCCGGGATTCACAGGCTCTGTCCTACCAGGACCAGAAACGCACGCTGCCCGGCTTCTGCTTGGTGTCTGTATGTAGGGTTTAGGATCCGAACTCAGGACCTTTCGCCTGCAAGGCAGAGGTTTAACCTCTAAGCCACCTCTCCAACCCCTCTATCTTTATTATTAAGGCAGTGTTTTTCAGTTTTTTGGTTTTTCTAGCCAGCTTGCCCTGGGGATTTCCTGTCCTTCCCTAGTGCTGGGATTACAGGCAGCCATCTTGTCTGCTAAACTTTTATGTAAATTTTTGTGTTGCAAGCACCTTATCTTATCTCCGTAGTTTTCATGTCCGGCTTTTTATGTAGATGCTAGGGATCGAATGTGGCATTTCCCCCAGCCCTCTGCAAAACTTTTCATAACTGGTTGTTATGAACTGGCATTGGCCAAGATGACTTGAGCTAAATATATCTGTGTTTTCGTAACCCTCAGAGGACCCCTATGATAAAATTATCATTTTTCAATTTTGAGAAACCAGGTGCAGAGATCATCTGATCACATCTTTTTTAAATTAATTTTGTATGTATGTTTATTTACATCTGTGCATTGCATGCGTGTATGCACATGTGCTTGCATGCGGGGACGTGTGTGTACACATGTGTGCATGTGCATGAGGAAGCCAGAGGTTGACATCCAGTTCTTTCTTAAACTCTCTCTACCTTTTAGGGTCTCTTGAGTATTCTGCTAGTCTAGCCATCCTGCTTGCTCCAAGGATTCCCTGGCTTTGCTTCCCAAGTGCTGGGATTAAAGGCTGGCACACCCAGCCTTTATGCCCAGCATGAATGTGGGTGGTGCAGTGGATTTGAACTCCAGTCCGCTTGTGTAGCAAGTGCATTCCCACTGATCCAGTGCCCCGGCCCCTGCTCTTATTCTTATGTACGTATGTATGGTTGTGTGTGTGTGTATGTGTGTGTGAGAGAGAGAGAGAGAGAGAGAGAGAGGAAGAAGACACTGTGTCCCTGTAGAAACCCAAGGGTGATTTTGTGAATCATCTTGGATTGTTTCTACCTCCTTTTTTCTTCTCTTTGGGATTTCCCAGGCTCCACCTTCCAGAGATAGAAGTGCAGGCTGCTGCCATTTCCTTCTGACATTTGGATCTGAGATCTGAACTCAGGTCCTTCTGCTTGGGAGGCAAGGTCTTAACCCCTGAGCCATCTCCCAAGCCCCTGTGCTCATGCTTTCAGTGTCAATTTATTTTGCTATGGCTGCTTTTCCTGGAAAGTTGGTTACTCTCTCTTCACTCTGAAGGTTGCCATGTTATTTTCCTAAGGCCAGTGTAACTAAGTCCCCCAACTTGGGTGACTTAGAACAACAGAAACATTTTTTCACAGTTCCGAAAGGCAAGTGTGTGAGCCATGGCCCCAGAGGGGTGGTCTCCAGGGCATTTAGCCATTACACGTCTGTCCTATCTTCTGGTCATGGCCGGCGCCTTGGACATTTCTTAGCTTGTGGTTATGTCACTGCAATCCCATTGTGGTGTCCACATGCTGCCTACCCTGCCGGGGTGTCTCTATCCTGCCGGGGTGTCTCTAACCTGCCGGGATGTGGCTTATGAAGACGCCATTTACGATTAAGTGTTCTTAACTAATTGCATTTGTAACCCAGTAATGTCACATTCTGAGCTGCTGCAGGTGAGGACTTCAACAGACGTTACCCAGAGACACAGGTCTACCTGGGACAGTGCGAGAGAGAACGCCCTTTAGAGTCGGACCATCCTAGCTGTGTGTGAAGGGTGCTCACAAAGGTTGGGTGTTCTTTAGCATGTGGGCAAGGCTTAGCAGAAGCCCGGGCTTCTCCTTTGGATCCTGATTGCTCAGTGGGGAGATCTGGACACCTGTAGGGGTTACTAGTGAGTGTGGCCTGTGCCCATGAGCAATACAGACCATGAGTTCACACCATGACCTGGAGCATGTTCTTTCCTTCCTTGCTCTGGCAAGAGACCTGAGGGTCTTTTACTCCTGAATGAACGTTTTGTGGATGTAGGAGTTTCAGTTTGCTTGCATTGTTGCTGATAAAGTCATGGGTAAACAGCTCATGGGAACAAGGGGTTTATTCTCTCTTATGATTGCTTGTTTATAGTTCCTTGTCCAGCCTGGCAGGAGAGCCCACGCCAACATCAAGGGCCGAGGGCACTGGCTGCACCATACCCACGTAACAGCTGAGAGAGGTTGATCTTTACTTACCAGGCCAGCATGTCTGGTCAAGTTTCTAGAAGGAGGCCAACTTTCTCGACCAGTTCCCTCCATCTTATACACCTGTCCAGTGACTAGTCCTGCCCACCATGGGCTGGGTCTTCCACCAACTAGACAATCTCCTGCAGGTTCACTCTGGGTTTACTTCAACTACCAAATGTTCCCAAAGCTCAAATTCTCATCCATCAAGTTGACACCTGTATCTGGCTATGATAGTGTGCATCTGTGTGTGTGTGTATGTGCGTGCGTGTGTGTGTCTGTGTGTGTATGTGTGTGTGTGTGTGTGTTTGCGTATGTTTGCATCTGTGTGTGTGCACACAGGGGGCGCCAGAGGAGGATATCGGGGGTCTTCCCTCTCTGCCCTATTCCCTTGAGATGGGGTCTCTCAGTGAACTTAGGACAACCCTAAACTTGGACCTCACCATTTGGACTAAGCTACTGGCCAGTGAGTTCTTGGCATCTACCTCTCTCCATCTCTCCAACGTTGGTATTTTAGACATATGTGGCCAAACCTGGATTTTAGGTGGGCACCAGAGGTTCGAACTTGGGTCCTCCTGCTTGCACAGCAAGTGCTATTGCTCACTGAACATTTTCTCAGCCCCAAATTTGGCACTCTTTTAGAATGGCATAATTAATTCCCATTTAAAGATGGTATGCTTTCTCTGTGTGGAGACTAAGATATGTTAAACAGCTGCTTTACACAAAAGCCTCCCGGCGTAGGGTCAGGAGTGATGGCTGGCTTTGTGGGGGCTGACACGTGGAGGCCAGATGAACATTGTTCCATTAACAAAACTCCTGTATTATGCGTAAGGCACTAGTAATTAACCTTTTTCGCTGAAGTTTGGAACAGCCCTCATTTTTAACCTTTATTTTTATGCCACAGTTACCTTATCTTCTCTTAGCATATATTTTTTTTAGCTTTTCCCAGATTAATTGCATGTTGTAATTCTTTTCTTCATGTTCAAAACAGCTTGGCTTAATGCGAGCTTATTATGGTACTTTTATGATGGCTTTTGGTTCATGCTGGGCCATCCCTGACACTTCGTGGGTCTCTGCAAAGGAAGGAAGATGTTCATTTGCATAGCAGCTGCAAACTGGAGCAATTCCTTTCGGTTCTGAGCATTGAACTCAGAGCCTTGTTTCAGTACCTACAACACTGAAAAATTTTTTAAAATTTTGAGACAGGGTCTTGCTGTGTAGCTCAGGATGGCCTGCTTGCTTGCTGTCTACAGGCCAAGCTGGCTTTCAACCCATGACCCTTTGGCATCAGCTTCCCAAGTAGCTGGATTGATAGGATTGGGCCACAGAGGCCAACACAATGTAGAGAATTCTAACTCTTTCTGTCTCCCATGCAGCACATCAGCTCTGATAGACCCCAAGCCAAGGTCTGTGCTGCTGTTCAACTTGCGCTTTTCTTCCATGCTGACACCTCTGATGGCGAGGACCCTAGGATATGATGGGTCATCTTGACTGCCATTAGAATCATCTGGGGGACCTACCTCTGGGTGTGTTCAGGGAGTTTCCAAAGAAGACCCATCCCACAAGTGGACAGCACATCCCGTGAGCTGGGGTCCTAGACTGAAGGAAAAGGGAAAGAGGGAGAGAGCGAGTCGAGCACCAGCAGTCATGTCTCTCTCTGCTTCTCGACTGGGGGGCACGTGACTGGATCCTCATGCCCCACATGATAGTCTGTATCCCTCATACTTCTTCCTTAAGCTGTGTGTGTGTGTGTGTGTGTGTGTGTGTGTGTGTGTGTGTGTGTGTGTCTGATGGCACTGTGTGTCCCTGTGGAGGACCAAGGGTGACTTCAGCAATCATCCTGGATTGCTTCTACTTCCTTCTTACTGACCCAGATCAGAAGTTTCCTGGAAGCAGACTGCCCAGGGAGGCTGGAGACAGTTTGAGGGGACCCTGATGTGCAAGTGTGAAGTTCTTTACCCCCCCAACTAATCACTGTGGATTATTTGGTGATGCATTCATCAGTGTGGTCTATAGGAAGGTCTTAAAGTCTCACCAAAAAAGTACCAGGGTGAAGTCAGACATGGCACTTGGGGTACGTAAGACCTGGCACCATAAGGTTTTACCTCGGGAGACCCAGTACCCTCATCTGTGTGGTGAGGAGACTGTGGTTCCATGAACTATGTGAACCACATACATGACCGTATATAACATATCAGTTGCACCTGGAATGAGTGATGTCATTAAACACATGACTATATAAATATCTGTCCCCTAGGAAACGCTTATTAAAGCCTGTTATTTATCTATCACTCTCCTGTCCCCTTCACAAGGTCCAGGGTATACCATGGGGGGGTGGGCAGAAGAATGTGAGAAGTAAATCAGGGGTGAGCACCGACTCACTGACGCTTTAGACATAAAACTAAGACAGTCTGCACTACAACCAAGTCCATCTGCGCGTGACCTGCTCAAGACTGGGCACGACGTCATGGCACAAGGAATGAGGGAGGAGCTCAGAGGGCTCTGCCCCCCACAAAGTGGTCACGGATGATCAAAGCTGGCCTGAGGAGGTGGACTCTCATGTCCCAGTTGTTCTGTAGAAATAATGCTGCATCGGGTACCTGGGCACACGTGGGAGCAGGCATCCCTACTGGACTCAGTGGGGCACAGACAGAAACAGGGGCATTGGGTAGGAGGGAAGCTTGTCGGGAAGTTGAAGAGTCTCAGCAGAAGGACTGTAAGTGGGGCCTTGGGGATGAGGTGTGGTGACAAGAGGCAAAAGCAGCAAAATTCCAGTAATGTAGATTAAAAAGCATAAAGTGAGACAAAGAAAGAAAAAACCACCGGCTTACCACGTTTCTACAGCCACCTCCCGCAGAGTCTGGCGCTGAGCTTCCCAGCGGCTCCTCGCCCAGGCTCTGTCCGTCTGCTCCATCTCACTCCTGGCTCTTAGCACTTACGAGGCTCCCACGGCCCAGCAACCCTCAGCAACTGTGATAATGGTTACCCAGAAGGACATCTAGTCTGTAGAGTATCTATTTCTGCGTAGAGATGTCTTTCTCCTTCCCTTCTATTGCCTCCCTTATCGTCTCCTCCCATTTCCTCCCCTCCAGGCCCTTCCATTCCCCCTACTCTCAGAAACAGCCTGAGGAGGTATTTCTTTTGGCTCATGGGTTTAGAGAGACCAGTCTGTCATGGTGGACAGGGCATGGCAGAGCAGAGCGGTTCACATCAAGGTGGGCAGGAAGCAGAAAGGGACAGGAAGTATCCAGGGACCAGAGGCCCAGACCCCTCCCCAAGACACACCCTTAGGAACCCACTTGCTTCATCTGGGCCCCACCTCCTAAAATTTCCAGACCCCCTCACCCCCCAGACAGCTAGAGACCAAGTGTGGAACACACAGGTCTGTGAGGAGACATTTTACATTCATGCTAAACATCAGTGTAGATGATGGCCACACCATCTACACTTCGAGCCTGTAGCCCGGGGACTTCTGGCCCCTCCTAGGCCTCTTGTGTGGTGTGACTGTGATACTGTGATATAGCGGGCTGGATGTGGGCTGTGGAGTCGAAGAACCTGCCTTCGGGTTCTGGAGGGCACTTACCTCGGGTGATAATGTGACTCATCTGGGCGCTCACTCGTGATACTTATGAAGACTGACATGTCTTGACACTTATGAAGACGGAAGGCGTGACTAGGTACAAATCCCTTGGGAGAGTGAGGATGAGAATGAGCAGGCAGTGTGTGGCTGTCAGCACCAAGATGATCCACTGGGACTGTGTCCCCACACTCCAGGAGAAGTGAGGCCGCGTTACTCGGGATGGTACGGGCAGCCTGAATGTGGGTACCACCTCACCGGCCGGGCCCCAGACCCAATGGGGCTTTACCTACCACAGCTCAAGAGCAGGCCGGAGGCAGGTGTGGTTCCAAAGTCAGCCTACTCCCAAACTGGGAGGTATACATCCCTGTCTACTGGCTGCTGGGAACGGCACCTTAAAACTTCAGAAGAGGGGTCAAGGCCTCTAGCACTGTTCTGGAGAGTCCAAGTCCTGTTTGACACGTATGGCCAACATCACCCAGACCTAGTTCCGGTGGTGTTCACGTGTGCTGGTGCTGGCCACGAGGCAGGTGCATCGGCCTAACCTTGGTGCTTGCCTGGAGAGAACTGGCTGGGTTTGTAAAAATCAAAATTAGAAGATCCTTGCATATTCTTATTAAAGTAAATGATCTTATTTAATTAGTTCATTGGATGTAACATGGGGGACAAATGCCATTTTCTTAAAGAGAACAGATTCTTTAAAAAATTTTATTAAATATTACTTATTTATATGTGTGTGTTTGAGAGAGAGAGAGAGAAACAGAGAGAGAGAGAGAGAGAGAGAGAGAGAGAGGGGGGGGGGGATTTGGGCCACGCACGTGTGTGGCCTCTGGATTTGCAAGCAGGTGCCTTACCATTGAGTTACCGTCCCAAGCAGAAGTAACCTTTAAGCAGTGGCAGTTCGCTCGCCAGAGCTGTGATCCTCAGTGTCGTAGTCAGCATTTGAAAAAGTAGTTCGTGTGTGTCTATATGTGTGGGGTCACTTATTCATGTGTGGAGGTGCATGCTGGGTGCCAGAGGTGCATCCTGGGTGCTCTGTCACTTTACATCTTATTCTCTTGCGGGGGGGGGGTAGGCTGCAATACCCCAGTGATTCTCTTGTGATTGCCTCCTACCATGCTGCAATTCAAGGCAGGAATGGCCATGCTCAGCTTTTTAGTATAGGTTTTGAACTCAGGTCCTCATGCATGTAAGCAAACGCTCTTACCCTATGAGCCATCTCTCTAGCTTTATGCTGGCCCATAGTTAATTTAAAGAAAATAACTCGAGGGGCGCTGGGGACGTTTGCCTCGGGGGTGGCTCTGGGGCTTGAAGGGGCTGGGCCGGAGGAGGCTGTGGCCACCAAGGACCTTCCCCACGCCCCTGAAGCCAGCTCAGGGTCTTGCTGTGCTGACCAGGGTGAACTTGAGCTTCTTACTCTCCTGCCTCCATCTCCTGGGTGCTGGGATGACAGACATGTTTCGTTGAACCTGGACAATCGAAGTTTGCCTCTACCTGAGTCAGTGACTTTTAATTATTTGATTTGAATGAAACAAACTGTGCTATGAAGAGCCTAACAAAATTCCTGTAAAGAAACTTCAGACTGGAGCTGCTAGTCAATCCAAGAATGAAGTCATCATGCAGACACACAAGAAGACCAAGAACAGCAGAGTGGACTCTTCAGTTTGCTTGTCAATCACAAGCAAAATACAAAAGCAATGATCTGATCAGATTGATGTGGAATCAATTGAAAAAAAACCCTTTAAAAATGTTAAAAATGATATACTTTGGTACATACACAGCTAAGAAAACTGAGCATTTGGAATTAAAGACAAACTCACCATTTTTCAGTAATGATTAAAGTTATGTGACAGTCTAGTACTTAACTGAGCCTGGCAATAAATTTTTAAAATTTTAAAATAAAAAAATAATTTGAACTAAGATGAAATGTGGGTGATAATGATGTCATCATGATTTCATTCTATTTTTGCTTTTGGTGAGCAAAGTAGAGTGCTCTGTTTTTCAGGGCAGGGTGTCACTTAGCTCTAAGGAGTGGCCTGCTTTATTGTTTGCAATGGGTTGTCAAGAACGACGTGGTGAAACTACCTCCATCCTGGTGAGTCAAAGCCATATTGGACTGTGTATGTGTGTGCAGTGCATGCGTATTCATGTGTGGGTACTTGCGTACACATGTGTGAGTACATGCATGTATGTTGTGAGTGCACGCATGCACACTCATGCATGTGTATGAGTGTGTATGCTTGAATGCATGTGAGTGTGTGTGCTTGCATTCATGTGTATGAATGTGTGTGCTTGTGTGCGTGTGTATAAATGTGTATGCTTGGATTCGTGTGTATAAGTGTTTATGCTTGCATGCATGTGTATGAATGCATGTGCTTGCATGCACGTGTATGTGTGTGTGCTTGTGTCTGTGGAGGTCAGAGGACAACCTCAGTGTCATTCCTCTGGATCGTCATGTGTTTGACACACAGTATCTCACTGGCCTGGAGCTCACCAAGTTGGAGGGATGGGTTGGCAGTGAGCTTCTAGGGATCCGCCTGTCTCCATCCCTCTATCACTGTGTTTGTAGGTGCGTGTGTGGTCACACTCAGCTCTTTCTGTGGATTCCGAGGATCTGAATGTAGGTCCTTGGACTTGTGCTTTGCCAGCTGAGCTCTCCTCTGACCCTGGATTCCAAGTTTGTCGCTCTGCGTTCTAAGCTAAATTGCAGCCAAAGTTTTGCATGTGTATGACCTGCAAAGTGCAGGAGTATGCAGAGGCGAGAGGCAGGGAGGAGTCTTGCTTGCTTGCGTACTTCACCGAGCATGCGTTCTTTCTCCGGGGATGACTCAAGTTCATGTTGAAGGGTGAGCTTTCTCACTGCCGCTTGGCACGGAGGTCAGGCTGCCTCCGTGCAGTATCCGAGGAAGCTCTTCCGTGTTCCAGGGTGCCTTGCTGAAGGAGGGCGGGGGGTGCACCAGGAAGGGACAGAGGAGGGCGTCTTGTGAGACACAAATGTGCAGGTTTGGATTCCCTCCCTGCCTTGGATCCACGGGGACCCTCCAGGGACCCTCCAGGACACATGCAAGGTGAAGTGTCGCCTGAAGTCAAGGGCTGGTTCAAGTGACGCTCCCTCGCCAAGGGACTGTGAACGGAGGGCTGCGATTGTCAAGCTGAGGGTGGTCCTCTGATCCTTGAGTTTGCAACTGATGACACACCTATTGTTTGTGCTTCAACAGATCCTGAAGCTGGACACAATGAGTCCAAGGCCCAGCTGCGTGCTGGAGCTTCTAGCTTTGCCAGTCCACCCAGCAGAGATGGGCAGGGGGTCTGAAGTGGTCCAAAATGTGAACCAGTGTCAGTGACATTAGACATAACATATGGATCACAGAGAAGCTACTGCCCAGCAATCTTAACCTCCAACACCCATTTATTAAAAAAAGAACACTCTGCATTCTACATGTTCCAAAAGAGACTATTGAAACACACGATATGTGGAACTCCACTCGCATAATTGCACAATAACAAAGACCACAGGTGGTGGCTTCTATTCCTACAGAAGGCAAACTCAAAAAGCACAGGGCAGACAGATTGCATAAGAAAGTATGTGTGTAGTGTGTGTGTGTGTGTGTGTGAAACCCTTCAGTAAGCAGGGGCATTAAAATACACTAAGACACTTAGCTTGCCCTTGCTCATGGTAAACTCTCACACAAAGCCATGGGCTGTCAGTCATTTCATTTTAACAGAAAAATCTGGTGTGAGTATGGATGGCTGATTGACAGGCAGATCACTGAGGTACGAGTGCACACTTTTCCTCTCCCTTTTATATGCTCCCAGGATAAAAATCGACCCCTTCTCATACGTCATGAACATCTTTTATTTTCAAGTTTGCAAACAACGGTAGTCGAGTCACACAAAGGGTACTTTTAAAACTACCTGTATTTACTCTATCTTATGCCTGTATATACGAAACAAAGAGTGTGTAGGTGCGTCGTGTGTGTCTGTACATGTGGGCATATGTGTGGATACGAGATGGTACCTGCTGGTCTCTTCCTGTGTATATCATGATGACGTCCGCAGACATACATACACCATAGAAGGAGGAATTCTCCACTGTGAACCATGTTACCATAGGAATCGTGGGACTATGGATTCAGGGTGCCTGTGAGAAAGTGCTTCAGCCCTTTTCTCAGCATTGGAGGGTAATTTCCTGCTCTGCACCTTCCCACTCAGACTCAGGGCATCTGGTGGCAGTGACCATCCTCATACTAAAGAGAAAGGCTTTTTTCTCTGCCCTCCCTCACTGCGGGCCCGCCTGGCTGGCCATTCGGCATTCGATGTTCAGTGGGGCAGCCTGACCTCAGGCTGGGCATTTTGCTGCGGTGCCAAAGACAGGGCTCGGTCAATTCAACTTCTACCGGCGCTGACCCCTTTCTAACACAGAAATCCCCCCCGAGGTCTGCTAGATAAATACCATGTATATATACACAGACAGATACTCAGACACACACAGATTAAGGACCCAGCGACATGGCGTGTGTGAGCCACATGTCAACACATCGGAAAAAGTAGTCATTGTTCCTGCCCCCGAAAGGTCGAGTTACATGGCAATGATCTTTAAACATTCAGGGAAAATTCAGGAGGTTCCATTAATCAAAGGGGGAAGGAAGATGCGGGCAGAAGGGCGGAGAACAGATTAAATGAAATGGCAGAGGAAGGTGTGGAGCGACCGAGGCCTACTTGTGAAGTTCGACAGCTGTAAACGGCAATCTTCAGATTTGGATAGACTTTTTTTTTTTTTTCTTTTTCCTGTTGCTATGGAAAGTTGGGAGCCAAGCTTCGGGTGGCAGGGGTTCTCACAGACCTGCATGGAGAAGCGGAGAGTTAGGTCATCACAGCTCCGAAACATTGGATTGGACTAGATGGCCGGCTGGCAGGCTCTAACGCTCACCATGCTCCCTGGGCTGCAGGCAGGTCAGCCCCATCTCTAGCCTCTGTCCACTAGATGCCACTGGTTAGCACCTTCCCGGTCATGATAACGCAGAATGTTTCTAGACATTACCAACTGTCCCTCAGGGGGCAAGCTGGTTAAAATAAAATAAAAAAAGCCTGGGGGCTGAATGAAATCCATTAAATTTGTCTTCATCCCTTTGCTTTCAAATTAGAGTCTCTAATCCCCATCTTAAGTCAATTTAGACTATCATGTAAAGATGCCACCTCCTAGGGGTGCTGGGATGACTCCATGAGATAATCTATGGCATCCCTGCCTGCCAGTGCAAAACCCTTGAGAAATCTCTCAAGGGTCGGCTGTTGTTGCCCACCAAGATCGCAGCACCTCTACAGGGCTGCGGGGTCACTTGCCAGCACAGGACAGCTTTCCTGTCTGGCTTTCTCCTGTATTTCGGGGTTCCGCCTGTGTCCAAGTATATCTGACACACAGGATATCCACATACTAGGAGCAAGGTATCCATACACTGTGGAAAGGTTTGGAAAAGGAAATATGTCACTGCAGAGCAGATGGGGAGGACTTGGAATTGAGGAGGGATCCATAACAAAGATGGATGTCACGGCCGGGGTGGCACTGTGTGCAGTTGCCAAAGCTCACTCACCTGGGTTTTCAATTTAATAACATTTAAATGAAAAAAATTAGTGACTCATCTTGGTGGTGTTTAAACTTATGTGTTTATGTGTGTGCATGCATATGCACATACATGTGTGTGTGTGTGTGTGTGTGTGTGTGTGTGCGTGTGTGTGTGTACAGGAGTATGCATGCTTGAGGAAGTCAGAGAACAATCTTGGTTACTGTTTTTCAGTTGTCTACCTTTTTTTTTGAGACACGGTCTCTTATTGTCCTGGAACTTCTGATTATGCTAGCTGACGAGCCCTAGGGATCCACCTATCTCTGCCTCTTCAGTGTTGGGATGACAAGCAGGTGCCTGATATAAATTCAGTTTTTTTAAAATGTGGGTTCTGGGATCCAATTTGGGTCCTCGTGCTGACAAGCGAACACTTTGCTGAGGGACCATCTCTCTGTTCCTCTTCAAAGCTCTTCACCATGAGGGGGCTGCTATTCAGGGGCTCCTGCCATTCTCGAAAGACAGATATTTCATTAGGGGCTCGTTAAGGGCATTCATCTGCTCTTCACATCATTTTCTAGTTATTTCTGATTAGTTCAGCCTAAAGTCATGGCCAGGAAGGTTTGTCACCAAGTCTTTTCCTTCAAGTCTGTATTCTAAGATTTGCCTGTGGCAAACCAAACAGAGCTGAGGCTTGAAACCAAACCGTCAAACCACACAGCAGATGCGGGTTACTTCACTGGGACAGCACTCGGGGAAGAGTTATGGATTTGCTCAATGTCATTAGCACGTAATTCACACGACGGAACTGACAGTAATGATAATTTCATTTACATTTTTATTACTCTCAGTGCCATTCGTTTCATTCCCTTTATTGTAAGATGTCAGATGTGTCCATCTCACACTCTCAAAATGCGGCAGAACCATCTCCAGTGCCCTAGCGAGTGGAAATGGCTGGTGCCTACTTCCAGGAAGGAAGCGAGATCGCAGGGCAAACGCTGGCTTCCCTGCTTACGCGCCTGGGGATTTCATTTTCCTTTTCAGGAATGTACATACACATGGATGTGTATGTGTTTATGTTTCGAATATGGTGGGTGTGCAAGAGCACACACATTGCATGTGTGCATCTGTGGAGGCCCCAAGAGCGATATCAGCAATCATCTTTGGTTGCTTTTCCACATTATTGCATTGTTGGGGTGTGTGAGGGGAGATTCCCACAGGCTCTGTCTTCCAGGGCTGGACTCGTAGGGTTTGCTACCATGTTGGCTCAGCATTTTTATATGGGAGCTGGGGTTCAGTACTCAGGTCCTTTTGCTTGTGAGGCCAAGGGGTGAACCCTTGATCATCTCCCTAGCCCCTTGGGGATCTTTTTGAGCATTGCTTTTCTCTTCTCCAGAGTGGCATAAAGTCATCAGGTTGATTGATGAACACTGAGAAAAGCCATCAATATCTGGGTGCTTAGCTAAATCCAGTGCACTTGGATCCGAGCCTACCTTCTCTTCCCTTTCCCAACATTGTTTAAAGGACTGCATTGAGACTCTGGTATAAGTGCTTTTAGGAAATAGTCTACAGTCAAATATTGTCAAAGTTAGTGTTTTGAACTCTTGCCTGGTGAGATGGAAATGAATGTCCCATCTTATTCATAGTTTGATTCTGTACGCTTTTTAAATACCTTTCAGGAAGGCTGTTGCCGTGGAAATCTTCATGGAGGCTAAGTTATGGCATCTTGTCACATCCCCACTTGGACTTTAGCTTTCCCAGCATCATCAATATGCCTATCTTGAAGTCTAGATTCTGAAATGCAGCATCTCTTCCTCCTCCTGCTCCTAAAGCATCTGTCCAGGGAAGCAGTGTATGTCCGAGATATGAACAGAACAAGGGGCCGTTGTCCAAGAGCCTCGACTATAAGAGAAATCATCACCAAAGTGTCTGAGCCAGACCTCTAGTGACAAGGTTCCAATCGGTGAAGGGCTTGGGTCTAGGTTCAGATACGTTAACAGTCACCCAGATGTTTTGTCATGCAGCTGGGGTGAGATCCACCCCCATCTTGTTGACGCTTCTCGAGGGCGACCTGTAAGGTGAAGGCAATCAGCAGCATACAGCTGCCTGGGCCCAGCATGAGGAGGGTGTGTGTGTGTGTGTGTGGATAACCTGCTCATGAAGAAGACTGTGCAAACCTTAGCATTTGAATAATCACTAAGATTAAAACTGGACTGATAATCCCACAAATGGGATATATCTGGGAGTCCTCATCATTTTGTGCTCGCATTGATGTTACTCAGCGCAGTAACTCTTTCGTGTAATCTTTCATTGTGTCATAGTTATTACCGGTGGTCTCTGAGAAGCAGTGTACATTATAAACGTGTCTTTCTGCAGCACAGCCACCACCTGTGGATTCTCAGCGCGTGTAGCCACGTGTCATGCAGCGCTGTGAACTGATATCTGACTGAAGCAACTTAGGAAGGAGGGTTCATTCTGGCTCAGGCACCAGGAGACACCATCCATCATGGCGGGAAAGGTGTGGCCCTGGGCAGGGGCGACCAGCCACAGCTGCTTGTTACATGGTGCCTACCAGGAAGCAAAGTGCTCACGCAGGGCCAAGACAGAGCCCTGAACCCCGTCCCCAGCAATTCACTTTCTCCAGCCAGGCCCCACCTCCTAAGGGTTCGCAATCTCCCAAAACACCTCCCCCATTTGGGGACTAAGTGCATGAGCCTGTGGAAGACATTGCACGTTCATACTATAATAGCCACTTCAACCTTGCAAAATATTATGTTGCCTAATGCAGAAAGAAATAGGCCCTTGGTAGATGAGCTGGTCAATCCTGTGCTTGTATGTGTGTGTGTGTGTGTGTGTGTGTGTGTGTGTGTGTGTCTGTGTGTGTGTGTGTCTGTATGTGTGTGTGTCTCTGTGTGTGTGTGTGTGTGTGTGTGTGTGTGTGTGTGTGTGTGTCTGTGTTTATTAGTTCACTCACTGTGGGAAGTTTTACTTGTGTTTTAGTTTGGATCTGAGTTGTCCCCCAGAGGCTCATGTGTTTTCATCATTAGCTGTTAGCTGGGAAGGCTGCGGTATCTTTAGGAGGTGGAGCCTTGCAGGGGAGAGTGCCTCCCAGGGGGCTGGGCCTGCTGGTAGCCCCGCCCTGCCTCTGCTAGCAGCCTGCTCTCGCAGTTGCTGCTTGCTCTCTGTGCTTCCAAGGTGGTGGATGTGACCTAAGCCTCCTCTAGTTTTTGTCAGGGCTTCTTTGGTATAATGGACTAAACCTCTTCTGGAACTCTAAGCCAAATAAATCTCCCTTTCTCTCCTTAAGTTACTTGAGTCTGAGTGTTGTCTCACAGCAGCAGAAAGTAACTGTGACACCTAGTTAGTTTCCAAGGTAGCAAGCAGAACGTTTGCACAGTGCTTCGGACTGGCCAGTAGGCGACCCTGAGACACTTTCTCACCTGTGTGAGTTTTCTGCCACCCAGACAGGACCTCAAAGGCTAGAGCACAGGGTCTGGGACGCCATGAGGAGAAGGCAGGGGTGTGTGCGTGCGTGCGCACGCGTGTGCGTGTTGAGTTGGTGTTCATCCTGCTGTGGGGAGCGTCTTACCCGCTATGCTGAGCAGCGTGAGGAGCAGTAGTGAGGTCAGGCCGCCGTGCAGGGCGCCCGCGGCGTTGCAGTCCACTTTGGAGTTCTTGCAGGAGCACACCTGCACCCTGAGGTCCGTGATGTTCGTCATGGGCGGCTTCCCTGAATCTGTCACCAGGATGGGCAGGTTGTAGTTGGCTTTGCTTAGACTCTGAAGAAGGCTCACCAGGGCGTGGGTGTCTGGAAAACAGGAGGCCCTCATGAGAGAGGAGAAGGGCAGGAGACCCCCCTCTGGAGGAAGAGCAAGGCTGTAGAGATTTTGACTGCCCATGGCAGGCCCTGCCCTGTGTATTTTAACTGACACCCGCAGCCAGCATAAACCTCGACTCACATGCACCAAGCAGAACACGTTCAGTTCCTTGGAGGCTTTAGCCCATTGCACACGCCCAGTGGCCTGGGGCGCTGGTGGTTTCTGCACAAGGTGACACAAACAGTCTCACCCTCATGTCCCCCTCCACAGTTCAGAGCTGTTATGACCGATGTCAGCAGACTTGCTGCTGTGAAAACAACTGCGTGCCCAGTGCTCATCCCGCACAGTGCTCTACCCCTCCAGATATCTTGCAGATCACCTTTTCCTGAAAGCAAGGGTGTGTGTGAGTGCATGTGTGCATGGTTGGGTGGGTGAATGCATGTGTGTGTACACGTGTGTGTGCGTGTGTGAGTGGTGCAAGTTTTGTGTGATGCATGTTGGCAAACCCAGTTATTGTCCAGACAAGGTGAGTGTTTATGCAGGTCAGTATGCGGATGACGGTCAGGGGTTAACATGGGGTGTCTTCCTCTATTCCCTTCTGCCTTATATCATGAGTCAGAGTCTCAGGGTCTCTCCCTGAAACATGGAGCTCAGTGATTGGCTACGGGCAAGCCCCAGGGATCCACCTTTTCCCTCCCACCCCCATTTCTGGGGTTACAGATACACGGTACCACAGCACTTTATTTTTAACATTTTAAGGGACCATGAAATCCCCTCTACTTCCCAAAACCATATTGATGAGGTGGGGGGAGGGGGGTAGTCATCCAGCACCCAGGCCACTGAGCAGCATGTGGGAATTGCCCACTTTGCCTGTCTCTCAGTCTCTCCTTTTAACCACTCAGATAATCAGAAGATTCAGCAAAAAGTTTTCCACAAGTTTCAGGAAAAAATTTCAGAATAAAAATTTTGGATATTCAGGAAGCATTGTTTTGGGGCTAACAGAAAGTTCCGAAGGTGTTCACTCAACGAAGCCTTTGAGAAAATGGGAGTGTTATGGGTGGGGGTGGGAGAGCGGGGGGGGGGGATGGTATCCTCAGCAAAAGGTGACCAGAGGGCAGACCAACTCAGGAGGTACCTTTCCTGCTCCCCCAATCCAGGGAGGGGGTCCCTTGAGTGAAGAAATCATGGCTGGAAAGGACTGGAATGGAGTGTTCAGGTCACCCCTGGCCACGGACACCAGTAAATACTCCGCTCCCTCTGCCCCGGAGGGAAGAAGGGCTACTTTAATTCAAAACAACCACTGGGATAGTTTTTCCAGCAATAAGCAGACAATGGGCAATAGAAAGGGTAACTTGAGGGTCTGTAAGATGACATGTGAGATCAGGCTGCAGTAGCGTGCAGAGGATGGTGGGAAGGAAAGTCTCTGCAGTACTTACTGTGCACTTAGATTCTCTGCACAGCAGTGCTATGTTCTTGGATTCTCTGCATAGCAGTACTTACTGTGCCTTCCCACCGTGCACTCCAATGAACGACTCCCCATCCCCCCCCCATAGAAAATCCCACCAACAGCACGACATGCTTATTACTGAAGCAAAAGTGACCCCAACTCATGCTGGGGCAGAAAGAGTGGATGATGTACCCAGGACAAGAGGGTACTTTATATTGAGTAATGTGGCAGTGTGGGGTGATGTTTCGATTCCACATGATGCTCCATGTGGAAGGGTAAGGGGGGGTTTGGAGTTTTGCACTGAGAGAAGGGATGCACGGGAAGAATACCAAAGTTAAGGACCAAAGCCAAGGTCGCCGTCCAGGGCTGAGGCTGTGAGGCTGAGATGAGGACAGCCAGGCAGGAATTGCCCAGGACAAGCGGGAACTCTGGCTTCCAGGGGCTGCGGACACAGACAGGGTTTGCCGGCCTCCATTGTGTACAAGCCAGCTACAAAGAAGGCCTGTGGAAGCTGAGCCTGGTGGCTTGGTCCTGTAAACCTCGCATTCTGGAAGGCCGAGGCAGGGGGAGTTGCCAAGTTCAAGACCATCCTAGGCAGTGAGTTTAATATCAGCTTGGGCTATACAATGAGTCTGAGGTCAGCCTGGACCACATAGTAAAACTGTCTCAAAAAAATGTCTGTGGAGTTGAATTAAAGCAAAAATGTTAGAAAGAGCAAAGAATAAGGTCACTCTGGTGAGGCAGAAGTTCAGGGGTCACAGAACAGTCCAGAATGCGGGGGAAGGGGGGGAGTGTGCTCTGAGGTAAGAAGCAGAAAAGATGGGCCTGAGTAGAGAAAACTCCCAGGCCCGCCTTCTAGGGAACTGACGTTCAGTGTTCCTACCGACTGCATCTGTGAGCTGAGGGAAAGGCCAGGGTTATGCAATGTATGAATAAGTTAAACCACGTGGGAACATACAGATGGGAGAGGAAGCGTCTTCGAAGGAAGAGAATGGACTCTCAGGACCACAGACCAAAGGTGGGACGCTTCAAGGGGCAGACTTACTGTTGATCTTGGAGATCTTCCAGACTTTATCGGGGACACTCTGCTTGTGAATCTCGAACTTGAAGGGGTCGGTGTTTGGGTGGAGATCCTTGTCAGCCGCCCCCAGAATGACCACACTGAGATTCCTGGCGTCGTCGCAGACTTCGGCCACCGTGGGGTAAATGAAGGGAGCGTTGTCATTCACGTCCTCCAGGGTGATCAGCAAAGTCCCGGTGCCTGTGGCAGGAGGGTTGCCTGTGGGGGAAGGACAGGAGGTGAGGGGGCCGCTGTGGCAAGGGGGCAGACGCTCACTGTGGTGGTATGCCTTGCATGCTTAGAACACTTTGCATTTGTTAATCAGCAATGGTTACAAAATGGACCAATAATAATAGATTCCCTTTTTGTTTGGGGGTAACCTGGAACTTGGGGTCTTCCTGCCCCTGCTTCCTGTGTGTGGGATCACATAGATTCTACCAAGGCTCTAGGGCTGAGCTACATCTCCAGAGATAGAGTCTTGCTGGGGAGCCTAGGCTGGCTTTGAAGTCATCAGTCTGACCTCAGCCTTCTGAGCATAGGGATTCTAGCTATGTGCTACCATGTCTGACTTATGATTTTCACTTAGAAAAATTAAAGCCAGGTATGCATGCCACGAATTTTAAGTGTGTTTGTATCCGAGTCCCATAAGGACTGGGTGTGTTCCTTAAAGTACTACAATGACTTTCCCTGCAGGATGGTGGCTTGACTCAGCCAGTTTTTTTTTTGTTTGTTTATTTTTTATTTTTTTTAACAGCATGCAACAGAATGCAAAGACACCAATAGAAGCATTTGGTGTGTATTCAAATTACCTGCAATAATAAACACTTTATCATAAAATAGCATCTGTGCTGGGCATTGTCATTCCAGTAGTACTTGGGAGGTACAGAAAGGAGGATGGGGGTTCAAGGCCAGCCTGGGCCACATGAGATTCTGGTTCACAGCAAAACAACAACAATGTCAAAAACACTGTCTTTGTGTTGGATAACCCAGCTAGTGGTAGCGTTCCAGGCATGTCAGGCAGGCTGAATGGTGAGGCTTGGTAGGTTAGATCTATTCAGGAAAATTTTTACCTTATAATATTTTTGACTCTTGCTGAATTGGGGGACATAAACTTATGCAGTGGTGGGGGGCAGCTGTGATTTCATACCACAAGGCTCTGTAGAGTAAATCTATGTATGAGGTCCCACCTAACTTTTCCACCCAGGACACATATATGGCGGACCAGCAATGAGCTGTTCACCAGGATGCTTATACGTTATACCAGCAAGGAATCAACAGCCCAGATGTCTAAAGATGCTTAGTGTATTTTGCATTGATTATTAGTACAGTTTAAATTGGACCAGCAATGATAGATTCCACTTTTACCCAGCAGTTCTTGAACTTGTGCTCTTCCTGCCTCTGCCTCCTAAGGCATTGGGAATCACAGGGAATCTCATATTTCTTGTTGGAAAACACACAGAGAGCTTACAGGTTCTGGCTCACACGGGGGGTTGAGGTGCAGGCAGGTACAGGGCTTGTCATGGTAAGGAAACACATACGGTGTAGGACTCAGTTTCCTACTTGCATGGATGGTTAGAGGAGAGATGGACAGCATGGCCTTTGCCCAGGCAACTCTAAGAGGGACCGCTGTGGTGGGAGCAAAGGGCTCCGCTCAGGACACAGTCTGCAGTCCTGTGAGGGCGGGCGGGAAGCTCTGTGCTTATAGAATACAGAAGGGCAGCAGCAAGTGATTCCTGTAGGGACTTAGATCAGCTGTGGGCCAACCCCCCCCCATGGGGCTCTGTGCAAAGCCATCAGATGCCAGGTGGAGGCTGCTTAACAGGCTACTCCCGATGGATGCGGGGACAAGGTTGAAGGTGTGGGGGGCATGGAGCCCTTGGCTATTTCTTCAGGCTGTGCAAAGCCAGCAGAGGCTGAGAAAGAAAGTTGTGGAACATCTAGTCTGACTCCTTTATAAGAAACACGCAGCCTATAGATGAACTCTCAAACACAGGAGATGCAACTGTGCAGGGCCTTTGCACAGACTGAGCTGGCACAATGTGGCAATGTCTTGCCTTGTGACTGGAGGCTCAAACATGGCTGCCAGAGGGGCAACAGAGGGTGCTGAGGGTTCATAGGTCCAGCTTTGGTAGTATTAAGGGCTCCTCAAATTCACCACTGTGATTTATAAGGTCAGGGAAGTGATATTCATGGATAGACGATTTGAAATCTTTTTGGAACATTTGTTACCCCAGGCAGGGCTGCAGAATGTTGGGTTCCACAGTTTAAAGGTTGGGTTCCACAGTTTAAAGTTTAAAGTTCAAAGTTCAAAGTTTAAAGTTTAAAGGAGGGACAATCTGGTGGTCCTTGGAGATGAGCTGCAAAATAAGAAAATGGTTGGGAAGCTGAGGCAGGAGGATTGCGTACTGAGGTCAGCTGGGCTGCAGAGCGAGACCCTGCCTCAAAAACTCTCCCTGTGGAAGAACAAACAAAACCAACAACCATACAAAGAGAAGCAATCAGATTTTGCAAGGAGGATGCTCCCGAAAACTCCCCCCTTAGTTTTCATTAATTACTTTTGAGATGGCGCAGTGCGTGGAGAGGCTTGTCGCTAAGCTTGATGACCTGAGTTCAATCCCTGGTACCCACAGGGTAGGAGGAGAGAACTGACTCCCAAAAGTCATCCTCTGAGCTGCACATATATGCCATGCCATGGCACATGCACACACATGCACGTAAAAATACACGATGCATAACCTCATGCGTCACGAACATTAAAATGCAAAGGTCCCCAGCTCAAAGGGAGCTGAACATTGAGCAGGGAGAACAGAAACGCTTTACTGGGCATGTGAGAAAAGCAAATGTATCAGCCGCCAAAGCTGGATGTGGAGTAAACATCTACATGAACAGCCGCTTAAGCAGGAGCATGGAAGTAATTAATCTCAGGGCACGGCTCTTCTTCCCACGGCACCCCATCAACTTCTGATAGCGAGAACTCTGTAGACGTGCAGGCTACTCCACAGCTGTTTCTTACTGTCAGCTTTAGCCATTTGACTAAGTTTCTTTATTGAAAAATTATTTTTTCCTTTTTATGGAGCTAAGTGAATATCTCAGAAGAATATATATACACACATATCTCCTCTGCTCTGAATACATTAGGAAGGAAAGTTATTTGGTAGGATGGACGAGGAGGCATTACAAGCATTTGAAATACGGCCAGAAGAATTGGCCTCTTGTGAACTTCATTAGGCCACTGTCTTCAGTTCCCATGTGTTATTCCCCCAGCCAGCTGGTCATGTCTTTTTTTCTGAAGTCAGTAAAGAGAGCTTATTTCTCTGGGTGAGAGGTAAAGATAGGATGGGGCAGAATTCTCTGAGCAAACGCTGCCTCCTCAGTGGATGTGTCGGGGTGGAGGGAAGTTGTCTTTAGGTTCAATGTAGCAGACGGTACGAATGGGAGCTGTCCCCCACGGGCTCATGTGTTTGCAGCCTTAGCTGTTGTTAGTGATTGGAAAGGTCATGGCATCATTGGGAGGTGGAGCCTTGCTGGAGGAAGGCACACCATGGGGAATGGGCCTTGAGGTTAGTTAGTCCCCCCTCCCCCGCTTCCACTGGAGTCTCCTCTTGCATTTGTACTTTGTCTGCCTGCATGATGATGGATGTCACCTGAGCGACTCCAGCTTCTGCCGCCCACCATGCCTTTTCTGCCATAATGGATTGTATCTCCCCTCTGGAACTACATGCCAAATAAATCTCCCTTTTCTCCCTTAAGTTGCCTGAATCTCAGTATTGTCTCACTATGTAACTATGTAACTGTGGCAGTGTGATTCAGAATGGAGTACTCTGCATAGCCTGGGGGCTCCAGGAGGATTGGAGTGCAGGGTGCATTGGGGCTTCTAGGTCTTCCCTAGAATTTAGCAACAGTCCCCCAATCCTTTCCTTTCTCACCTATGGTGCTTGGGTCCATGACAAATCTAAGAGCCCAAACTTGGTTAGGAGTATATCTCTTTTTCATAGATTTTCTATTTCTATAGGGAAAAACTCCTCAATCTGAGCCAACCACAAAGAATACATGTATAATAGACCATGAGAAATCCAACAGGGCCCATGTGCAATAAACCAGTAATAAGTCCTCCGTCAGGATACATGTACGGTGGGCTAGCAGCGAGCCTTCCACCAGGCTAGATGTATGGTAGACCAGCAGTGATCCACCCACCAGAACACATGTACAGTAGATCAGCAGTGAGTCATCTACAGGACACATGTATGTATGGAAGACCAGCAAGGAGCCATCCTGTAGCCCAGGCTGGCTTTAAACTCCCAATTCTCCTGTTGACACATCCCAAGCACCCACCCCTGTGTCCCACCATACCAGAAGGGCCTTGCATGTGTGGCCTGTACCAACCCCAGAGCTGCATCCTGCTTTTTCTTTTCTTTCAATCCCAGGTGTTCCTCTTTATTCATAACCTTGACCAAACAGGATTTCTGTTCGCTCCCCAAACACCAGTTTTTTTTTTTTTCTGATAGCTTCTATTTTTCAGAGCCATGTCTATGTTAATAAACATGATTGCCAATGTAGCGTGATTCTAATTAAAAAATGTATTATGGCTGGAGGGGCTGGAGAGGTGGCTCAGGGGTTAAGCCTCCGCCTTGCAGGCAGAAGGTCCCGAGTTCGGATCCCAGATCCCACGTATAGACGCCAGACGGAAGCGGGGGCGGCCTGCGCTTCTGGTCCTGGTAGGGCGGAGCCTGTGAATCCCAGGGCAGAAGGAGGTGGAGGCGTCCATGGTGGTTCGCGAATTCGTCCGTGGTTCTACACACACATACACACACACACAGACACGCGCGCGCACATACACACAGTTGAATAAATAATAATAATAATAAAAAAAAAAAATTTAAAAAAATGTATTATGGCTGGAAAAAGATTAGAAGAGAATGTGTGAGCGCATAAGTGGCGATTGTTTCTCTAGGTAACAGATGTACAAACCTTCCTGTTGCTAATTTTCCTCGAAGTCAACAAGATGGGGAGGTTAAACTCAGGAGCCACATAGGAGCTAAAATGCTGTTTTTCCTAATCTGTGTGACTTTCTTTTCTCTTGCCCCTTTCTGTTTCTAGGGACCTGATTTTCTAGAGAACAGCATGCACGCAGAGGCCAGAAGCCAATTTTGGGTGTCATTCCTCCCAATCTGTCCACTTTGGCTTTGTGGGATAGGAGCTCTCCCTAGGATCTGGGGCCTCCCAGTTAGGGGAGCCAGTGTCCTTGCGTCCCTATTTCCCCATGGTTGGAATTTTAGTAGTGTGCCACTACACTTGGCTTGTTTTTTCTTTATTCTCACGTGTGTGTGTGTGTGTGTGTGTGTGTGTGTGTGTGTGTGTGTGCATGTGTGTGTGTGTATGTGTGGTGTGCATGCATGTGGAGGCCCAAGTTGTTATCAGGAACTAACCTCTATTGCTTTTCCATCCTATTCTTTTTGAGACAGGCTCTCTCATTAAACTCAGGAATAGTCAGCTAGCCAGCTTGCTCTGGGGAATCCCGACTTCTGCCCTCACAGGCTGGATTACAGGCAGGCCTCCACAGGCCTCCACATCCAGCCGGCATTTTACATGGGCTCTGGGGACCTGAACTCTCGCTCTGGCAAGTGCTGTAACCACAGAGCACCTCCCCAGCTCACGTCCTGCTGCTTACATGGGTTCTAGAGATGGAACGCAAGGCCTCACTTTCGCACAGGAAGCACTTTGCCAACTGAGCCATTTTCCAGCCCCAGATTTCTGGTCCTTACAACAACCCAGCAGGCTGGTGCATTGGTTCCATGAGGCATGTGGGGAAGCTGAGTCACAGAGAGCATCATTCCCATGGACAAAGCCGCACTGCTAAGACGGTGATCCAGCCCACCCAGAGAACCATGGAGGGTGCCCCCTCACCACCAGGCCTCGCAGATTCTTTTATTGGGTCATTTTCTTGGTGATAAAATTCTAGCTAGCATTTCTAACTGTACTGTGCTTGAAAGCGTTACATTCTTTTGAAAGTAACAGCAGAGATAAGGAGTGTTAGGCTGGCTAAACTGGGGTGTCGTCATAATGTACAGCTTGATTTCTTGCGGTGGGCCTCTCGAGAAAGGCACGAGGAAGGGTGCATGGATAAAAATACAATTAACTGTTGCTAAACTGGGCACCGTGTTTGGTGACCTAGCGGTTCGTAAAGTCTGTTTGGGACTGCAAGACAGATGCGTGATGGGAGTTACCAAGCAGACACACCCAGAAGGGCCCGGCCTAATGACTATGAAATTAGAATGGAATTGACTGAGATGATGACTTTTCCAGGTCGATCCATCACATCCCAGCCTGTCTCTCCACTCAACCCCCCATATGATTGATGTTCTGAAGGTGCCATTGATTCTGCAGTGAAGTCCGACTCCAAGTGCATTTAGGAAAAGATGCTGCTCATTCTGTAGTCAAATGACTGAGCAGCCAGAGGCCCCAAACCTCAGGTCACAGGTGGCAAAGACCTTATTCTGGCTTTTTCATTGGCCAACCAAACCTTAGATTGCGTGGGGAGACAGAGGAAGAATGGGTGGATGGATGATACTTAAAGCTGTCTGCCTTTTGCTCCTTCAGCTCTCAGAAGCTGTCCGTGTGTTCAGTGAGAGACAGGCTTCCTTCCCTGCCTGGCCTTATATTTCCATAAGACAACAGACAATTTCATACTGTCTTTCCAAAAGCAGTCCATGGGGAAAAGAGGACTGTGTGTTTAAAGCACTTCACATTCAGTGGGTCACCCCGATTCCACCTGACTTTTGCATGATTTCTTTTTTCTAAAATTTTTGGGAATATGTGTGTGTGTGTGTGTGTGTGTGTGTGTGTGTGTGTGTGTGTGTATCAGAGGGCACTGTGTGTACCTGTGGAGGCCCAGGGGTTACTTCAGGAATCAACCTGGATTGTGCTACCTCCTCTTTGCTTTGGAGTTTCTCAGGTTCTGCCTTCCAGAGTTGGAAGTATAGGCCACAACCATTTTCCCTTGACATTTTTATGTGGGATCCGGGATCTGAACTCAGGACCTTCTGCTTGCCTGTCTTGTATGATTTCTTTCCCTCCCTCTTAAGACCTGGGTCAAGTCTGATTCTCTGGGTGTGAGACACTCCTAACAGCTGATGTTTTTCACTGCCTTGGTAATGGTTCTTCTCTCTTTGTTGGTTTATCATTTACAACACCGGCTTCTCTGGCTCCCTGGAGCTCTGACAACCAAGACTGCTGGCAACACTGAGCTCCTGGGATGAGATTGGTGCTTCCTGGCTTTGCGGCAGGACTGTGAGTTTGCCGCAGACCATCTGGCAGCCCTACGTTATAGCATGTGTTGCATATACATTCCTGAGTGACTCCATGTTTTGATATTTAGTTTCCCTGATGTTAAACAACAAGAATCTTTATTCTTTCATCCCATCCAGTCAATTGAATTTGTGTAAAATTAATAAAAAATTTACTTTGAACAAAGCTGAGACACCTGTTGGTGCACTGATTCTGATCTAACTAACAAAGTGCTTTTTTCCCCCCCAGATAAGGCTAACACCTGAGGCTATGTCTCCAGTGAGTGACAGCCAGGACCCTTTAGCAGGGGCTGGTCTGATTGGCAAGATCCTCGCCCAAGTTCTTGCTCCAAATCCTCTGGGTCTTGTCCACGATGATCATTTCTTGCTGTGGCTTTGTGTAGTAATTAATGTTAACCTGCTTGTTTCTGACCTCTTCAGGGACGTTTCTGTTTTCTGGAAACATCTGTGACAACAGATTTTGAATTTCCTTGTCCGATATTTGCATGAAGGAGAGTCACACAAGAGCCTTTGTCAGATTGTTCTTTTCTCGGGTTGTAGGAAGGTGAGTCTTGGCTCCCAAATCTCCATGTGGATGCATTGAACATAGTGTGGACAGGCCACATGGTTTCGATGGGGACAGAGGGCATGGCGCTCCAAGACCAGGGGACATGTGGCTTTTGCCAGGGCAGACCTGTGCCTCCCAGCCTTACATCTTGGCTTCCTCAGACCTTTCTTACACACCATTGTGGAGTTATCTGCATAGTAGAGTTTGTTCTGGAAGCAGGTGGGCAACACAGTCAAGCCCAAGTCTAGCGTTTTGCAGCTGATTTTGCGATCTGTCCCACGGTCCTGTGAAGAGTGCCCCCCCCATGCAGGCCAGGACCCTGGTCCCACTCATGGTCTGTCTGGCACTGGCTCAGTTCCCCTCCCTCATCTGTGTACAGTGTAGCTTGACACACTGCCTGCCATATGATCCAACGTTAACATATCCCTGTCCTTTCAAGGCCAAGTAGAATGCCCTCCTATGTGTCATGGCACCACCATTGGTTTAGGCATCTCTCCTCCCTCTTGGATTCAGCAGTGACCATCCACAGAATGGAGGAGGCGCCTATGGACCCACGTAGTTAGGATCCTCTACTGTGAGTGGTTTGACTGGTTCATGAACTCGCCAAAACCAAGAACCACACATCCTTCGTCTTCTAATCTCCAGGACCTTGCTCAGTGCCTGCTCTGCTTCTCATTGATGACTGACCATCGACCTCCTCCAGAGTGAGCGTCGTTTGGTACCTGTCCCAGCAAATGAATCCCAGAGCAGTGTGGCAGTGATTCTGTATGTTGCCGATAAATTTGCAACCAAACCACTTAAGCAAACAAGAGGTTTCATGTTGGCTTATGATTCTTGGTTGCAGTTCCTTGTTCAGCTTGTCAGGAGAGCTCACACCACCATTAGGGGCCAAGGAAACTGCCGAGAGACGGGCAATCCTCACTTGCCAGACCAGCATGTCTGGCCAAGCATGCAGAAGGATGCCAACTTCTTTACTCAGGCCCTGAACTTTCTGCACCTGACCAGGGACTAGCCCCACCCACCATGGGCTGGGGCTTCCCCATTAACTAGACAATCTCCTGCTGGTTTGCTCAGGGGCAGGGGTAGGGGAGGCTAACCTAACCACGGCTTCTTTACAGTGTATCCAGAGCTCAAACTCTCCACTGTCAAGTTGACACCTGTTATCTATGACACCATCCAACTTCCTAGCTGGTCCCAGTGGACGGCTCCTTCTTCTCCTTTTCTAACTCCTGCGCCCCTCGCCCTTCTAGCTCTGATTTCCCACCCTACACCTTTAGGTGGCACCACCTCCCATCTTTGTCCTTTGTCCAAGTCCTCCTGTCTTTCAAGGCTAATTCTCAATTGGTGTCACTGTGGAGTCTTCTCTGCCGATTGCATTCTGCCCATGACTCACATCTGAGCTGAAAAATGTGTTTTCCCTCTTAGTTTTGTGCATGAATGCCCAGCACAGGGTAGTTATTGAAGGACACTGTAGTGTTGAATATGACAAGGACACCTATAAAGAGTCCTGGAGACATTTATCTTGACACAGAAAAGCTCAAAACGGGGCCAGTAGGCTCAGCAGGTTAAGACCTCTGCATGCAAACCTGGTGGGCTGAGTTCAATTCCTGAAAACCCTCAGTGGTGGAAGGAGAGAACTGACTTTTGAAAGTTGTCTTTGATCTCCACCTGTGTGCCATGGATGCATGTGTTTCTCTCTCTCTCTCTCTCTCTCTCTCTCTCTCTCTCTCTCACACACACACACACACACACACACACACATACACACACACACAAATAAATAAAATACTAAAAGGAAGACTCATAACTGGGCCTTCAGCTGTGAGTACCTGACTTTCAGGAACAGCAGGGAGAAGGAGAGTTCCTGTGCCTGAGGTCACAGTGGCCCCCAAGCAACCCTGATCCCCACCAGCCAGCTCACAGCACATTGCCACTAGCTCAGTGTTCACCATCTCCAGAACTAGATGCCACTACATCTCTTGCGCTGACTAGTCCAAGTCACCATCTGGCTTAGACACCATAACTCTCCCGAGAGTTCACTCCACATCTGCCACGTGCCCAGGGCCGGACCTCCAAGGTACAGAGAATGCTCTGGCGCTGGCATGCATGCTTGTTCTGGTCACTGCATGGCCCCAGCATATGAGACATATCACGATGGGATTAAACCCTGGGGACAGCTCATTGCATGGGTCAGTGTTGAACTCTGGATTTTCCCTGGACCCCATCAGACTACTCTGCTGACACAAGCCACAGGGGTCTGGCCTCCCCATCAGGTTCCCACCATAGTAGAGAATGGAGCTGCTTGGTCTGACCCTTTCCAGGCATGCTGTGTTCCCACAGAGACCAAGAACTCCTGGACTTGGGAATGCCAATTGACTTGACACATGTGCACTTAACTCACAACTTCTCTGTTCCTGCTCGCTTCTCCCCTCCCCACGAGCACCCGCATCCCCCAGTGTGTCAGAAGCAGTGTGTAAACATGAAAATATACTTGAAATCCGCAAGTTTCCCTTGAGGATCTGTGCCCAGTGACTTACCGCTGTCAATGGCCAGGAACAGGGCAGTGTACACGCTGTTGTGGACAAATGGGGACTCTCGATCCAGCACTGCCGTGGTGTCAACGGTCCCATTGATGGGGTTAATATTCAACCATCCCGCTGGGTCCTTGTAAATAGAATACCTGGAAGGAAAAAAAGACCCAAATAATGTCAGACAGCACCCCAGAGTCTAGGAGCAGTTCTGACTATGCGGCCAGGTTGTGCTTAATATAGTCCCATAAGCATCATCTGAGCTACAGTCGTAGCTGGACGTCCGTTCTGAGCATGCTCCGTGAGGGTTGTTCCTCTCGCACCTTGGAGCGCCTTGCCTGCTGTCCGTCGGGGGAGTGCTGTTAGGAAGGGGCAGTGGGACACACCGAGGCTCAGAGAAGACACTGCCTCTGATCGAGGGAACCCTGGCCACTTTGCAATGACATCTGAACCAAGCGTGGAGGAGCCAGAGAGACAGACACACAGGACGGGGGTGGAGAGCCTCAAGGCAGCGCCTGGGACAGAGACCGTCACTTCCTGAGGACAGAACATGTTCCTCCACAGCCCCGACTCCTGATCCTGGAACCTGCTCAGCACATACTCGACCTTCAGTGGGTCTCAGCCGAATGCCTGCATGTCCGGGGGCTGGAAAACAGCCATTTCTTCCTCTGCCTTTCGGCTTCCCCTTCTTTCTCCTCCATTCCTCTTCCTCCTTTCTTCGTTTTTCCTCCTACTTCTCTCCCTCTTCCTCCTCTTCTTCCCCTTCTTCTCTTCCTCTTCTTCTTCCTCCTTCTGCTATGACACAGAGTCTTGCAGAATAGGCAGCTGGCCTAGAACCTGCACTGCTCCTGCCTCCACCTCCCCAGCGCTGGATCACGGGTGTGCACCTCCAAGCCTGGCCCAGCATAACTTCCTTAGAGTAAATGAGAGAAACAGACCAGACCGGAGCTAGACAACCAGGAACTCGGGTTACGAGTTTTGGAGTGTAACAGAAGACAAGAAAGAATTTGTTTTTTTTTTTTTTTTTTTAAGGGAACAAGGAGTTTACTTTCTTACGACAGTCCGGTTACAGTTTTTAGCCCAGCTTGACGGGAGAGCATGCACCAACACCAGGGTCGAGGGAACTCGCCACCATCACCACATAACGGCTGAGAGATGGACGATTCTTACTTGCCAAAGCAGCATGTCTGGCCAAATGAACAGAAGGATGCCAACTCTCTCAACCAGCTCTGTGATTTATCCAGGGCCTAATCCCACCCACCATGGGCTGGGTCTTCCCCACCAACTAGACAATCTCCTTCAGGTTTGCTCTGGGCTTAACTCAACCATCAACTCTCTACAACTGTGCCCAGAGCTCAAACCCTCAAGAGTCAAGTTGACACCTGTGCTTAACCATGACAGAATGTGTCACACCAAAAATGCCACTCTGACTTATTGAGTTAGAATGGCATGTGATAAATTGTAGGCACAAGATCGGTTTGACTTTCCTTCCGTTTCTTAAAATCAGTAGAAGCAATCCCCGTGCAAAGGCCCATCCCTAAACCAAAAGAACTACTATTCTTTTATTAGTATACATTAGTTATATATAACAATGGGTTCATTATGACAATTTCATATATCAATGTTTTCTGATTTTATTCTTTCCAATTATTCTGACTTATCTCTGTTCTACTCCTGTTGATTCTATTCTCTATGAGTCCCTTCCTCCCCCTCTCTCTCCTTTCAGAGTCATGGATGAGCATGGGTAGAAAGTATCATTCTTTTCAAGGCCAGGAACCTGAGGCCAAGGGAAATATGTGCACACAAACCTTATTACACCAAGTTTTAGCTTAATAGAGCATTACTAACCACTTCTCCATCTTTAGCCCAAGTGGTCTACTCTACTGTCCTATACAAGTACTTAAGAGTTCACTTCTGACTGTCTCTTTGGATCTTCATTTTCTCATGAAGGGCTTGGTGCCATCATGCAAAAATTGTACTGAATAAATTTTATGTTTGTTCCTATTTATCTTTCATGTATAGGGAGGTTTTAAATATCTTCTTTCTCTTTTTTTTTATTAAAAATTTAATTATACATTTTAAAATTTTTTACCAGTTCCCTCCCTCCCCCCTCCTCCCCCTCCCCTTCCCCCAGTGCCTCCCCCCCCAATTCCCAGAGAGTCCTAAGAAAGGATTTGTAAATGCTAGGTTTCTTCTGAGGCCATGAAAGCAACACAGCTCCATGTCTGGTCAAATCATGTAATGATGCGTGAAACAGACTGGGGAAAGTCTCCCATAAAGTAGATCCTAACTGATCACGACTCTTAGATTTCTTAGAGGTATAACGTGCTGCTTCTGTGTTTAGGCCACAAAGATGCCTGTTGGGGGCCAAGAGTTCAAATGCATGAGCGGGAGGG
The DNA here is from genome assembly GCA_023101885.1 of Typhlomys cinereus. Taxonomy (NCBI): domain Eukaryota; kingdom Metazoa; phylum Chordata; class Mammalia; order Rodentia; family Platacanthomyidae; genus Typhlomys; species Typhlomys cinereus. Next base: position 1,185,602 of record JALPQD010000438.1, on the reverse strand, counting down.
AGGCATTTTACATTCAAGCCACACAGATGGGTTACTTTGGGGTGTCTGGGCTACATGGAAGTGTGTGAATGTGACTATGTACAGGTGTCTTTTACAAGAAGTTGACAGAGGCTGATTCGATACACACAGTGAAAGTCCACACGGAAGTTCAAGGCAGCTGTGGCCAAACAGTGTGGTGACCACTGGAGACCAGAAGGGCAGGAACGAATTGCCCCTCAGAGCCTTTGAGGAAGTGGCCCGGTGAAACCTGACTGTTTTGGACTTCTGATCTCTGAACTGCGGGAGGAAACATGTAAGCTGAAATCAAATCACAGGCCCTGAAGTCATAGAGTCAGGATGTGGGTCTCTGCAGTCTGTCCTCAGAGGCCCCGCCAAACCACTAAAGCAGGTCTCAGTGGTAGCTCTGCTGGTGGGATGGAAGTTTTTTTTTTAATTAATTTAACCTTATTTTGAAGAACAGACTGATGCTGGAGAAATTGTCTCCCGAAGAATGAAGATGAGTTTGAGTGACAGTCAAATTACTCCTGGGCAGGTGCAGCTGGGATAGGTGGGGGGATTCTGCCACACACATGTGGTCAAGGAGCAGGGAGTGCCCAGGGCCTAGGATTCTGGAGGGGATTGACTTCACAGCAAGAGAAGGAGGAAGTAGGGTTGGGGTACCAAACCTCAAGGCCCGCCCCCAAGACTTCTGTCTCCAGCAGCGCTCCAGCTCTTAAAGGGTCTATAACCTTTCCAAATAGCACTACCAGCTGGGCACCAAGTGCTCAAACATATAAGTCTGTGGGGGCGGGGGGAATCCATGTTCAAACTACCACAGAAGACAGTTATTGACCTCTGGTACTCACACACACATTCATGCATGTGTAATTTTCACAATACACTACACAAACACACACGTAATAAAAATAAATTTAAAATGCATTAACCCAGTGGGCATAGCTGTTACTTGTGTTTCTCGGGAACATTTGAGTCTGTTTTTCTCTATTATCTGCTTCTTTATTTGGCGCCTCTTACTCTGGCACCTGGAGGTGCCTTGTCCCAAGTATCTCCCCCTCCCAGCTTGCTGTTCCTTCAGAACACAAGAACCTGGGGCTCCCCCATCACTGAGCCTCTGAATACCCACACCAGCCCAAACTGTCCACATGACACAAACACACAGCTGGGGGGCTGCTCTCCTGGTAGGCGCTTCCGGTCCAACCCGGAGGAGACCCAGCTCAAGCCAACTAGACGACCACTTCTCCCGTGTCGTGGTTTTGGGGCGCTTTTGGTGAATCGGCTCTTTTCCCCACGGGCCAGACACACACCCTGTAACTTTCTGACATTTCGAGGCTGTCTTTTTAATAAAGCTCTCAGTGTAAAAGTAATCAGCCTGCGAGATGTTTCTGTGCTCCTAGACCTGAAAAAAAATGCAGATGCTTTATTAAATTGAAATTTCCGGGCAATTTATCCGTAATGTGAACTTTTGCTTGTTACAGGGAAAAAAGAATTGAATTAGAAGCAGAGCTCATTTCCGTCTGCCACGCAGCTTCGCCCAGCCAATCTGAGTTCCTGCCAAGCTGTGACCTCAGCTGGGTGCCGGCGCTGGAGGGGGCAGACGGGATCAGGGGCCAGGTCCTTGCTCAGGGTGGTCAGGGCGAAGCAGCTTCAGCTGTTTTGATGTGTGTAAATGGATTTGACAATCAAGATCAACATATGAGACAAAGACAAAAACCAAGCGATTGTAAAGCAGGCGAAGAAATTCACAAGCGCGGGGCTGGAGAGATGGCTCAGGCGTTTGAGAGGGTTCTCACTCCTTGGTCTCCCCACTTTCAGGGCAGAGCTTCTGCTTGATGACCACTGTCCCCTAAGCGGTCACATTATGCCCCACACCCGTGGTCAAGATCAAAGACTGGTCCCTGATTCCAACCACACTTCCTGGGCCGGGCAAAGGTCCTGGAATCACCTTCAGACCCTGCCCCCTCAGCACACCCACCAACCCTGAGGGTGTAAAACCTGCCATTCCCTTCTCTCTCTCTCTTTCATTTTCTCTTTCCTCTCCTCCGCTTCTTTCCACAATTGGCCTTGCGGTTCTGGAGGTTCTGGAACTCTATTAAAAACTTCCACCTAGTTTGTGGTGTGGTGTGTTTTTGAGATAACCACTTTACATTTCTGCCTTGCAGGGTTAAGACTCTTCCTTGCAAGCAGAAAGTCCTAAATTTGGATCGCAGGTCCCATGTTAAAAATGCCAGGCAGGGGCTGGAGAGGTGGCTCAGGGGTTAAGCCTCCGCCTTGCAGGTGGAAGGTCCTGAGTTCGGATCCCAGATCCCACGTATAGACACCAGGCGGAAGCGGGGGCGGCCTGCGCTTCTGGTCCTGGTAGGGCGGAGCCTGTGAATCCCGGGGCAGAAGGTGGTGGAGGCGTCCATGGTGGTTCCCGAATTCGTCCGTGGTTCTACACACACACACACACACACACACACACACACACACACACACACACGCTCACACATACATATGCATATGCGCACAGTTGAATAAATAATAATAATAATAATAAAAAATGCCAGGCAGAAATGGAGGTGGCTTACACTTCTGGCCTTGGTGGGCGGAGCCTGAGAAATCCCAGAGCAAAGCAAGAAGGAAGTAGGAGCAATCCAGGATGATTCCCAAAGTTACCCTTGGTCCTTCACAGGGTCCTTCACCTTGACTGGGTTTGGGGTCGCCCAGGAGACACACTCTGAGTGTGTCTGTAAGGGTGTATTCAGAGAGCTTTTAACTGAGGCGGTTAGACCCACTCTGAGTGTGGGCGGTACCATCCTATGTGCTGGGGACCCATGACAAACAGGAGCAAGCACCAGCATTCATCTCTCTGCTTCCTGTGGATGCCACGTGAGCAGCCACCTCATGCTCCTGCCACCGCGCCTTCCCCACCATGACGGATGGCACCGGGAGAGTGACTAACTCAGCTTGCTGCTAACCTTTACCAACAACAAGATGAGTGAATTGGGCTGGATTTCAGAGTGTCTGAGGGACACGGTCCCTTGTTTGTGGCACGTGGTCTAGGTAAGACTTCTCTGTCGAGGCCAGTCTGCGCTGCTTGTAGGTCAAGTGGATCTCTAATCTACTGACACCAGTGGCCTGTATAGGTTTCTGGGTGGGAATCTGTTTCCCAGATTGGCTTATTGCAAAGCAACAAGCTCAAGGGAAGCCCAGTGTGGATATCAGCTACTGTGTTTGCTCTGTTTGCTTCTACTGGGCGGTCAGTGGAACACATGATTCTTGATCCAGTCCTGGCTCTTGGAACTCAGTACAGACCAAGCTGATCAGAGGCTCTGAACCTTCTAGAAAGTGCTAATGAAGCCATCTGTTGTCAGGCATGCTGGGAGATAGATGGCTGGGTCTGCCCTGTGCCTTGAAGGTCAGTGGACATGGCCTGGCAGACTGCCCAGCACAGGGGTTGGGACCAGCTGTGTAGATGACCGAGGGGGTTGGGACCCGCCGTGGGAATGACTGAGGTGGCAGCCTTGTTTCTCGATGGATCTAAGCAGTCACTGGCAGCTGCTGAGGGAGTTTGGCTGCAGGCCAATGTCAGGCCTCGGGGTAGGGGGAGGAGTGACTGGGCTTCAATGGAGGGGCTCCCGGTGTGAGTGGTGACGGCTGTTCTGTGAAGTAGCGGTGGTTTCCGCTGCACTGTGCAATGAATGGCCACAGGCCCAGTCCTCTGCACCCACTACCTTCCATGTGTCCCCATAGTCACTGCAGGGATGGGGGCATTTGTAGGGAGGAAGCTACCCAACTTGTGAACATGTTCACCAAATGCATCCATTCCCTGGCCTGATGCCAAAGCCCAAGAATGAGACATGGAGCTCCCGCCCACACCTCACATGCACACCGGCCACCCTTGGGCCCGGCCCACAAGAGGCCTTGATTGGTGGTAGGCAAGTGAGTGGTGGGTGAAGCCCAACTGAGAAGTGAGCGAAGATCTGCCCCTGTGTTCTGAGGATTAGTAACGTCCCTGCTCTTCTCAAGGGTACTGGATCACATCACAGACGAGACAGGTGCATCATGGGGCTGTGAGCTCCCTCCGAGCACAGATGCCACTCCTACACGTGGGACCCTTCTGAGAGCATGCTGTCCTCACAGGTTGAGAGCCCCGCCACACCCGTGCTGCTGCACTGTCGGGGGGGGGGGGGTCCTCAGGCAGCCTGAGCTACGAATACACTATCTGAGCATCAGGTTGAACCACAGCATTGTGATTTTGAATGCCAACCTGAACCCAAGCCATAAGCAACACCAACAATCACACAGGGCTGCTAACCAACAGATGCCTATGCTATAGCTCTTTGGACGATAAAGACACAGCTATCCTTTGTTACGTCTTCTCCTCAGCAGTCATGGGCACTTGGTGGACACTAGGGAACTGTGGATGCATAAGCCAAGAAATCGAGCGTCTTAAACTCCAGTACAGCTGCCGTTCCCTTGTATTTTATATCTGGGAGAGTCCACTCACCAAAGACAACTACCTGCCTGGAAGATATTAGCTCTGAGTGGCGCACAGGAACTCCTCACTCCATAGGAACTCAAATTAAGCATGTTTTTAACCACACCTGTGCATGCATGCACAATGGGATAACTCATGCACACACGCACTCATACACACACACAGATGCGCACACACAAACTCACACATGCACCTGTACCCATATGCATGCATGCACATAGGTAGGTGTGCATGGCTTAGTGATTCATCCTGCTCTGGGCACAGGGTGTGGGCTGGCCAAAGGTAGCCAATGCCTTCTCCCATGTGTGCATCAAGGGTGGAGGTCCAGAATGACCCAGACTTCCAAGGCTGCCCAGTGTCCCACTTGATCTCCCCCACACTCCACACTCTGCCTCTTCTGTGTGGCAATGGTCGCCAGTCTCCTGTGAGGGTGGGACTCTTTGCATACTCACAGTTGCCACATACCAATGCCACATGGGAACAGCACAAATGCCCCTTTTCCTCCAGCAGCTTTCATTTTTCTCTCCAAGTCCAAGGTCAACACTGAGCTTAGAAAGCCCCCAGGAGTCCCCGAAGCTGCTCTGAAATGGTAGCCGTAGCAGTGACCCCAGTGTTGTCTTCTCAGCAGACCATCCCCACCACCCCAACCTGGCTCTCCCTGACCTGCCTATTGACTAAAGTTGCCTGGTGGGTTCCCCAGGTTTGGTGCCCAATCACAGTCTTTCTGGGATAGCTCTTTTGAGCCTTCCTAGAGGCCCTTTGAACAAGTATTGCCTGATGTCAGTTTGCTAACACGCTTGGCTTTTCAAATCTCCCCCCCCACTGACATTTGACTTTGTACAGTGGAGTATTTGCCTTCTGAATGGAGAAGGTGCCCTCTTGGGAGACTGAATTAAGATGGAGATCCGCAGGGACAGACTCCTCTTTGGGTGCCCAGCCACTGGACCAAGAGGGCGGCGATAGAATGCGAGTGATGGCAGAACCTTTCTGGATGCTTTAGAACACTTGGAAGATGTAAAACTGAAGAGAAAATTTAGAAAGACGGCAATGATTTTTCTCTAGATCCAATGATTTCTCTTGACGCATTCACTATATCTTTTTCCTTTCACAGAACATTAGAAAACGTGTGAATGAATGAAGGACACCCAGGTTGTGTGGATATGTGACACCCAGACCAAGGGTGGCGCAGGTATTAGGGATGGGGGAGGGGAAGGAGTGCTCCTATACTGACCGTGGTGGTGGTCACATGGCCGTGAATATGCCAGAAGTCACCGAGGGGTGTACTCTTTAAGAGGGTGAATTACAGGGGACCTGGGAGATGGCTCAGGGGTTAAAGACATTGCCTCACATGCCAAAGACATGAGTTCAGATCTCCAGATCCCATGTAAAAATGTTGATGGATGTGGCAATGACCTGTACTTCCAACCCTGGACGGCGGAGGCTTGGAAACTCCAGAGCAAAGCAATGAGATAGAACAATCCACGATGATTATTTATGTCACCCTTGCGTCTCCACAGACAAACGCACTCAAGTACCTTCTTTTATACACACATACACACACACACGCAAAACACATGCACATACATATCTCATACATACACACATGAAAAAGAAAAAGAAAGAGTATGATTACAAGTCAACACAACTATTATATATGAGGAAATTCCTTCCACAAAGTGGCCTCTTAATTTCCAAGGTCATCGAAGACAGACACAATGAAATGAAGACCACAGGGTTTCCCAGGAGGATCTCTCCATAGTTATGTTATCGAAGTGCAGACAGACATGCAAGTGTGAGAGAGAGCAGGTGACGTTTTTCCTCCATGGTCCTGTTTGTCACAGCTGGGAACGCAAGGTCTCACCAAGTGGTAGTCTCTGCTTACAGGGGAATGTCTGGGCCAGAATAGGGCAGGACTGGTCACAACCTGTGGTATAACTTGAATCTGCAGCCCCTTCCAGGCTCACGCTTTCAATGCCTGGTCTCTAGCTGGTGGTGTTATCGTGGGAAGTTATAGAAATGTTGGAGAAGTGGGGCCTGGCTGGAAGGAATTGACTCCTGAGACATGTCTTTGAAGGTTCTACCAGGGCCCATGGGCAAAGGCGCTTGCTGCCAAGCCTCACGACCTGAGTTTCATCCCCAGTGCTCACATGGAAGAAGGAGAGAACTGATACCTTTAAGTTGTCCTATGACCCCCACGCCTATCCAGGCACAGCACTTTCCACAAGATAAATAAATGTAAGAAAAAAAGTGGAGGTTATAGCCAGTCCCCAATCGCTTGCTTGTGCCCTGCTTCCTGTCTGCCATGAGGTGAAGACCCAGCTATGCGCACTTCCTGCCATGATGCTCTGCCCAAATGCATGGAGACACTTGCCCACGGATGGACCTGCTGAACTGTGAGCCTAAGTGACCTTCCTTTCTGAGTACTTCCTCAGAGCTGTGAAAGGTTTCTCTTGAGCCAGACGGTAGATCCAGTTCTGCTATGGACTTAACCTGAGACTCTTGGTGTAAGATTTTGTTCCTGGGCCTCAGTTTCCCCATTTATAAAACAAAGGCTACATTGAAGGCTCGTCTCTTGAGGGTCTTTCTGTTTCTAATACATGATGGCAGTCTACCAAAGTGATCGCTGCTCACAGGTAAGCAAGTGACCCCAGTGGGCAGAGACGGACCTCAGTCGTAGGTGATGTGTGACATCTTATAATGCACTGTGAGTTCAGAGGGGGATGAGACAGCTACTAAAGGGGTGAGAACAACCAGGAATGGATGTCTGTACCAATTGCTGGTTCTGAGTTCCGGGGTATAATTTTTTTTTTGAAGTAAGATCATGAGAAATAGATTTATGTTCTGGGAGCCAATGCAAATGCTAGATTTGCACCACGTCCATTTATCAGCTCCCACAGAGCTGACTTATGGCCCTGGTACCCTACTTTGTATTCTGACCAGCTTGGAAAGTTAACTGACAACACGGAAAGAAATATCTTCCGTCTCACCGCGGCTGACGGGTTATAAACGAGAGCGACTTGATTTTCTGCTCAGGAAAATTAGCGTCTTGAAAGTCTCATTAGAAATGGGTCTCGAAAGCCGTTCCCGACCTGTGTGTTGGGCCCACGGCTTTGCGGCGATTCCAGCTATTTAGTTTCCTGACGGTGCTGGGCTTCAGAATATTCTAGGTCAACCTCCTCATCTGGATTTAATGTCACAGTCACCAGCCAGGCTGGAGGGAGGGTGTGTCCTTCTTGTCTCCTGCAGAGCCATGATGCCCACGTATTGAAAGGAGGTGACGCAGAGAATACTCAATGTGTGAAGGGGCCCTGTGCATCGGTCCAACTGAGCTCTGAGCTCTGGCCCTCGGCTTTGGGACAGTTTGGAGGGGTGCAGGCAGAGACAGCCCTCGCTTGTAACTCTCCCCCAAAATGCTAGTGAAGACTAGCATGTGACCCCATGCTGTGAGTCCATGGTGGTGGGTGCATAGTCATTAGGGGGCTCAAAGATATGCATTCTCACCCCCAGGCGTTGCTCCTGATGTGGTGGGTTTGAGGCTCCATGGCTTAACATTCTCAATGGTTTCTTTTTATGTTGTTATTTATTTAGAGTGTATATGTAGTTTAAGTATGCTGTTTATTTATGAAAGAGAGCTATACAGACGGAACACTATGGCATATGTGTGGAGGTCAAAGGACAACTTTCAGCAGCCAGTTCTCTCCTACCACGAGGACTATGGAGACTGAACTCTGTGTTCGGGCGTCTCACCCACTGAGCCATATAACCAGCCCTTACTTATTTGGTTTTGAGACAGAGTCTTACTATGTACCCCAGGCTGACCCTGGCTTGCTGTGTGGCTCAGGATGGCAGACACGTACCACCACATCTCATGGGTTTTTAATGAAGCCAGTCTGGACACAGACAGTTCAGGTTTGCTGCAATGCCCCAGGCTCCGCGTGTTTCCTGTACTCAGCCAAAAGACTCAAGTGTTTCAGTTTAAGAGAGATGGTGTTGCAGTCAGCCAGCATGGTTGCTGATAAATGACCATCAAATGGCTTAAGGGCACAAGGGGTTTATTGTCTCTTATGATTTCTGGTTACAGTTCTCAGTCCAGCTTGATGGGAGAGCACGCACCAACACCAGGGCCGAGGGAACTGGCCACCATCACCACATAATAACTGAGAGAGGGACGATCCTTACTTGCCAGACCAGCATGTCTGGTCAAGTGAACAGAAGGATGCCCACTCTCTCAACCAGCTCTCTGTGATTTAATCAGGGCCTAATCCCACCCACCATGGGCTGGGTCTTCCCCATCAGCTAGATAATCTCCTTCAGGTTTGCTCTGGGCTTAACTCGACCATCAACTCTCTACAACTGTGCCCAGAGCTCAAACCCTCAACAGTCAAGTTGACACCTGTGCTTAACTATGACAGATGGGGTGTTGAACATGCTTTGAATGTGAATGTCCCCCACAGACTCACTGTCCCCAACCAAGGGGTGCTGTTTTGGAAGATTGCCAGATCTGTAGGTTTGGGGGGGTGTGTGGCTAGAAAAAGTAGATCTCTGGCATGGGGTGGGGGAGAATGGGCCTTGAAGTTTATAGTCCAGCCCTGCTTCCTGTCTAGCCTCTGCTTCCCGGCCAGCAGAGACGTGAATGAGCAACTGCCCTTTGTCCCACAGCCACCGTCGCCTGCTGTCATGTCGCCTTCTGTACCGTGACGGGCTGCATGTCTTTTAAGTGAGCAAAATCACCCTCCCCTCCTTTGAGTTACTTCTGGTTAGGAAATTGGTGACGGGAATGAGAAAAGTGGGAAGTTGGGATCTTTCCTAAACCGGGGGAGGTGGCCCAGCGTCTCCTCGGACCTGCCCAGCAAGCTCATCAGAGCGCATATCAGAGCCAGAGCCCCTTGTTTCTCAGCTGCCCCACCTTTGAGTTCCCTCCCTCACTCCCAGGTCTAGCCACACCCACTCCCTCAAGGTCTCCTGGCCTCTTTTCTCTTCCTAACATCTGCCTTAAGCCTGCACTTTTCCAACATGCTTGTAACTCCCTTCTGAGGCCACCAGGAGCTCCAAGGTCTAAGGACCAAGGCTCGGATGCCACAGCAGGACGCCTGGGTCCCTGCACAGTCCTCCCTCTTGCTCGCTGAGCACCTCCAGCTCTTCTGAGCAGGTGCGGCTTTGCTGGGGCCGTCCCCTCTGCCTGGACACCTGTTCCTTGCATCACCTGCATCTCCCCTTGACTCCAACACGTCATTGCCACGCCGTCTTCTCCTCTTCACTTTGTCATTTGCAACACGACTGAAATTGTCCTGTTATGCATCTACCTAGCGCTTCCTCCAGCGTGGGCAAGGCGGGGAGATAGAGGCCATGTGTTGTTTAGGAGACTGTGCGTTCCACATCTGTGAGTGAGAGGCAAAGTCATCTTGGTCGAGCAAAGGCAGAAGGGAGACCCAGGGGCAGGATGTTCTCGGAGCTGGCACAACAGGTCTGGTGGCCCAGCTGCCCCCCCCAGGGAATAGCTCCTGCCTGGGGTCTCTTCTGGGACCTGCCCTGTGGCATCTGAGCCCTGCCTGCCAGCAGCCTGGGTCTCTTCAGGTGCTTGTACATCACTAGTCTGTCTTTGTGGCCGCTGACACAGTGCTCGGGTTGAAAGTGGCGAAGGGAAGGACACGTGTCCAGCAGAGTGCTCAGGACCCCTTGGGGGGACCCGCAGGAGACAGATTCCAATACAGACACAGAGGCCTGAACTAGGGGCGAGAGCCTTCTGCTCAGAGCCAATTCAAATTTGTTCAACTTCCTCCATCCTTGCTTTCTTTCTTTTCTTTGTTATAAATAGCATAATGCTCATTTCGGGAACATTAGGTTTTCATCAAGAATATATATTGCAATATTAATCCCCAGGTTGACATCTGTTTCTTTATGAGGTCTCCTTCAGCTCCAATATGCCTTGTGGCCACATAACACAAGGCACTAGGTTCTGCCTCACATTCACTTGTAAATGATGGTTTTCAGTTTTGGGGAGAAACTAAACACACCCCAGTGTTAGGATTCCATAGCTTTTCACTTCAAAGGCTTATCATGAAGCAAAGGTAGAGCTGGAAGTTTTTCTCAGAAAACTGCTTTTTGATCTTTTCCCCCTTCTATTTATGTTTTTGTTACAGGAGTTACTCTGGAATAATTTCTAAGACACCAGTTAGGATGGAATCGAGGTGCTTCATTCACTGGTTGGTGGTCTGGAGTGGAGACCACACTCCAAGGACTCCAGCCCCCAGCTCAGCTTGTATTTTCATTCTATACTAAGCAGGGCAGAGGTGGAGCAAGCAAAGTGGAACTTTCCAGAAGCAAACACAATGGTTACTGTCAATAGGCAGGCTGACTGCAGAGGGCCCAGGATCTTGTGTTCTGAGCACCAAGCATAGGCTGAGGGACGGGCTGGCGTCTCTGAAATGTCCTCACTTGACTGCCTTTGGGATTTCAGTCATTTTCCATCTCGACTTGTGCTTAGCAGTTACTCGACAGTTTACATTTTTCTATGCTTTTCTCATTTTCATATATCTACACATTCAGCAGCTCTCCTCCCACTCTGCCACACATCTACACGTGCGCGCAGTTCCTAACGGTCTACATGCTCATTCTCTCAGCATTCGGGCTGCAGCTGTTACGTACCAGCATGCATTAGTACCCTGAATAAATAAAAAAAAGAGCAAGATAGGAAGTTCCTGTTTGCCTGGAGCTTGCTGAGGTCATGATGGAGAGGTAATGATCCCTACATCAGTTACAGAGAGTCACGTGCGCAGTGGAAGCCACCACATCGAGTGAGGGGAAAGGAGGGACCACCATGGGGAGGAAGAATTTGCCCCCCCCCTTTTTTTGGAGACGGAGTCTTGCTATGTCGCCCAGGCTGGCCTAGGAGTCACTATCCTGTTCAATCTGGTCTTCAGCTGGCAATCCTCCTGCCTCTCCTCCCAAGTGCTTCCAGGCATATGCCACTATACTCAGCTTTGGGGTGGGGAGGTATTCAAAAGCCTCAAAGAGGAGGCAGCTGAGACCTAAACAGAAAGGACATGTTCCCCCCCCAGGTGGATCTGAGGTGAAGAGGACACCATGATGCATGTAGGGAAGAGAGGGCCAACCCACTGGCTGCATGGACACAGCCTGACCCGGTCACTCAGCAGTTGAGGATCACTGAAGGGGACTAACAACTAACTACTCAGTAGGTTTGTCTCTCGGCTATGGGACAGAGACACAGCGCTCTAATCTCAGGGGTGCTTTCCAGCCCTAAACACACTCTCAGCCTGGTCCTCAACATGGGGCAGGCTTTCAAATGCAGATATTTCAAAATCCTTTCTGCAAGGGAAAGTCTTTGTACTTTCTGCTTTGGCGTCGCCCCGTGGGCGGAAGATTGATCACCTGGCTCTGGAAACCAGATTCCGACTGACGCATCTGTCTCATTTCAGCCCCGTTCCATCTCTGAAGAATGCATGTTGTGCTCTGTTTATTATGCGCTGTCACCCAGCTCTGGTTACTGTGAAACCAGAAGGTCACTGCTCGGCTCGGGGCTCAGAAATATGGCACCCGTCAGGCGTGTGATTTAGGAACCCGGCCGTCCTCCTGTGCTCCCCAGTGGAGTGACACGAAGTCGATGATTCAATCGGCGGCCACCCAGCGGAACCCAGGAACCCTTGAACTTTTCATGAGTCAACTTCTTCAGGAAGGTGATGTGTGACGCCCGCTTACCTCCTTGCCCCATCTTCCCATAGCTCAGAAATGGAAGGACGGGCCTGGGAATCTGCATGGATATGGGACAAAAGCTAAACCCTCATACAAGGCTGGGGGGGGGCACCTGTTTCCAAGCTGTGAACACTTTCACTGCTGCCAGTTTGAGACCCTCCCACTGTGGCCAGAGAGAGTGACAACTAGGTTTACTGAGACAGCTCCAGGCAGTCATGAGACACCATCACCCGGAATACAACCTCGCCCTTTTCTGGGTGGCATACACATCGGGCTCTGTACACTTGAGGTTTCATATAACTTTAATGCAATGGTCCTAGGAAGGGTACGGCTATTTCCAGCGAGGGGAACCAAGGTTCAGAGGAAGGGGCGCGGCCACCCGGGATCTCTGAGTCAGAAGGCAACCGAGCTGGTGCTAGAGGCTAGTGCACTGCGTGCCACCCTCCACCTTCCCGGATTTGCCTCTTTTTGCCTGGGCTGGTGTCTTGCTCCTCAGCAGGTCCCTGGGGTCCTCACGTGGTGCCCTTCGCTAGCTCACTCCCAGCGTGGATCTAAGAGCAGGTGACCTGTCCTAGCTCTGGACAGCATCCTCCTCTTTGACTCTAACAATCCTGCAGGTACCAATCATCCCTGACCTCCCTGCTTGTCCTACCACTTTCCCTCATCCCACTTGTACACAGTGGTCCTGTTGGGAATTGTTCCCCCTCCCTCTACCCCTCTTAGACCACCTTAATCTCTGGCAGCTCTTGCTTCTTTGAGCTCTGACAGCACCAACAATGGAACTTTTCCTTGGTTTTTATAAAAACCCCACTGCTTCCTAGTCCTTTCTTTCCTTTTTCTCTTTCTCTCCCTCCTTCCCTTCCTCACTCCCTCCTTTCTTTCCTTTCTTGCCAACTTTCGATGTCAAAGCTCCAAGCACAGTTACTGATGTAGTCCCCTGGGACCTACTTGCCAGGCAGGACATGGTGGGGATGACTGAGCTGGTTTAGGAGGAGCTGATAGTGACCTTCAGCACTTATCAGTCTGTTTTTTTCTGGTTCAGGCGATGATCTGCCTGAGAGCTCACACCTGCAGCTGGAGTCCTCTGCCCACCTGTGCCCACCAGCAGTCTGGAGCAGAAAGGAGCTTGTGGCTGAGCCACCCACAGCCAGTGACTGCAGCTTGGCTACTTTCCAAATAGGGCCAGTGGAGGGACATGCCTCCTGTGGCACAGGCCTCCTTTGCCCTCAGTGGTGGCAACGGGCCAGACAGCACAGCATGTGGGCCATGTTCCCTCCTTACTTCTCACTCCCCTGCTGGTATTTTGCCTTTTCTCCAATGAACTGCATTTCACCCACATCTTTGTGTCTGCTTCTGAGCTAAACAAAACTAGTTGGTTGTGCCAATGCAGTTCCTCCTGCATAGAAGTGGAATCTTCCAGAACTTGCTGGCTGGAGCAGTCTGAACCCATTACATCATTGTATCCTCTGCGGTGGGTGCTCCCCAGAGTGGCTGAGCAGCTGGATAGGTGAAGGGAGGGGATAACAGGAACCCCACTCCTTAGGTGGATATCCAGGCAGGAACTGTTTAGGGAGCCTTTAAGGGCTGCCTCTAGGGGATCCAGAGCTAACAAACAGCGTGGAGAGCTGGTTAATTGGACTAGCTTTTCCTAAATTAGCTCCCTGGCCTCTCACGGCAGCCCTGGGGGGAACCTTCACTCCTGTGAAGGACCGAGGAAATCAAAACGCGCAGAAGAATTCACAGCGTTGCTGTGAGAACCGACCCTTGGCTCATAGTATGAGTTCATCTAACACAATTTCACGTTTCTTTCTGTTATTGCTGCCTTTGGGAGTGATGGCTGACCATTGTTTTTTAGATTCTTAAAGCCTGTTTTATGTGACAAACAAAGAGAAGCCAGGAATTATCTCTTTGCTGATGGCACGTGAAACAAGAAGTATGTAAAGAATAGATGGGGAAAAGTCAGGTTAGGTCAGAGGACTGGGGAAACTATTTGGGTCCTCATTTTCCCCCATCCTTAATGTTGTTGCCATATTCAAGGAACGTGTTTTGTGTTTTGTGTTTTCTCATTGACCCAATGCTCAGCATCGTGGGAGGCGAGGGATGGGCGCCCCCTGGTGGCTGGAGCTGGCTACAGCCGCTTGCTTGGGTCATCTCTGGCTCAGGAACCAGAGCCTGGAAAATTCATGCTGGAAGTCCCCCTGCTTTCTTCTTTTTCTTCAGTCCCTGCCCCCACCCCACAGGATGGCGCCACCCACCTTCAGGGCAGGTCTCCCTCTCAGTGAATTCTCTCTGGAAATGTCTTCACAGACACAACCAAAGGTGTGTCTCACCAATGCCTTACGGCGTTTTTTAATCCCAATCAAGGTGACCATCAAAATTAACAGTGTCCAGGGTTCTAGTGTAGTGGTCATGATGAACATTGTGATAATGGTGTGAATTTCGAAGTTTTTTTTTTAAAGAGTATATAAGACTGGAGGATGGGCCTGAGGAGATGGCTCAGGGATTAAAACTTCATAAACAAAGGACCTGAGTGTGGATTGTCAGATCCTGTATAAATATGCTGGGAGAAATGGTAGCAGTATGTAATTCTGCCTCTGGAAGGCAGAGTCTGGGAAACTCCAGAAGAAAGCAATAAAGAGATAGAGCATCCAAGATGATGCCCAAGGTCACCCTTGGGCACAATACTAGCACAGGTACAAATACTCAAGTAACCTTTTGGACACATGCTTGTATGCATATACTCACATGTAAAAGACAGGTACACATACACACACACACATACACACACACACACACACACACACTTTTCAGAGTTGATCTTTGTTGCTTGTGTCCTGATCCAGTGATGAAAAGCCCAATGCTAGTGGGGAACATTCTAGACTAATGTTGGTGTTGTTGCTACAGCTGCCGGGAGGAGAGGGATCTAGGACTGGAAAATTCCAGATGTGGGCTTCCAATCCCAGCTCCCCACTGCAGCCAGCAGAGACTCTTGAAAATACAAACTGGGCAAGTATCTTCGGGGAACCCTGGCTCAGTCTGCCCTGGTGAGGTCAACCAGGAAGAGGTGGACGGTCCTGACAGCTGCCAGTGACGATGTCTAAACCCTGATGGAGAAGTGGGGGCTGTTAACCTCTGATGGGAAGAGAGACTTGGCCGCAGCCACCCGTGACTCTGTCCGTAGAAATGGAGGAAGAGTCCAGCGATTATTAGGCGGGACTTAATATTCACGCCAGCATGAGCTCCTAGCAATAAAGCCCTGCTTCATCTTTTGTGCAACGAGGTGGGTGTTCATGAGCGAGAGCGTGCAGGGGGATTGAAGAAGTGCAGCAAATGGCATCAATAAAACTCTTCCCAACGGCTATTTCATCTCATCGGCTGCTGGAAAAGCCCTTGCTCAGCAAACAGCCACTACCTGAGGTTACAAAGGAAGGGTGGAGGCAGATGGGCAGATGGACTGGCTCCAGGTTGTCCTCTGTTAGGACGGAGAAATGCAAGGTGGTAACTGGCCAAAGGCGAATAGTGCCTGTCCCCAGGGGATGCTGAGGACAGGTGTTAACACAGCCTGTCCCCACGGGAGATGGAGATGGAATTTCCTGACCTGTGACCTCTATGGAAGAGTCACTAAATGCAAAACAAAAGATACACAGAGGGCAGAGGGGTCAACACACAGCCTGTTTAATTCATGCATATCCAGCCTGAGTTGCCTGAGCCCACCTTCTAACAGCTCTATGTATGCCAGCGCCTACAGACAGCCTTGTGAAAGGGTTAAAACCATCTCTTCGGAGTTCACCCATGCTCCTGTGGTGACCCCTCAACCACGGTCCTATAGTGACCCCTCACCATGCTCCTGTAGTGACCCCTCCCTCACTGTGCTCCTGTAGTGACCCCTCACATGTTCCTGTAGTGACCCCTCCCTCACTGTGCTCTTGTAGTGACCCCAAATGAACTCCTTGGCTCTCCAAGATAGATTTTGGTCTGTTGATGCATCTGGGGTGAGTCAACATTTGTTCACATCCTCCCAGGAAATACTACTTGACACGGGAGCAAAATGGCACAGCTCAAAAGCGCCCTTCTAGTAAATTCCAGCCTTCTGAAGATGGGCTGCTTGCTTTGTAGTATCTGGGAAATACAAGACCCTGTAGAAATGAATGCTGCTTGCAGAGACCGCCAGTACTTCTTTGAATTCAGACAACCAGAGAGGTGGACGTCATGAACTGAAAGATGGGAGATGGGAACTGAGAGCTACATATCAACAGATTTTCCATGACTGACACTGGGGCAGGTGCCAAGTGCAGAGGGAACGAGCAGAGTCTATATTCCACAGAATGACAGTGTCCATGAACGAAATGTTGATTTCCTCAGAACCAAAGATGAAATTATTCATCTTCGTCTCCTACCATCAGTGCAACTAGCTCTGGACAAATAGTTCTGGTGATGCATGTGTTTTAAGAGGACTGCCGTGGACCACAAACATACATTAGCAATTAAATAAATAGCCTTTGGGCGCTGGCTCTGCCCAAGACCTTGCGGGTCCCACGAGGGTGCACGTGCGAGTCAGGGACAGCTCTGTGCTTGTATTGAGGCCTCGATGCTTGCACAAAGCACACTCGTGGCCCTCATGTGGGGAGTTGGGCGTGCACGCATGAAAGCCCACTGGATAGACTGGGCACCTGGGAACTTTCCAGAGACCTTTACGGACAAGAAACCCACTGAGAGCCAGTAAGTGGCTTTAAAAAACCCTTTTAATCTCTCTTTTTGGTATCTAAGACATCAGCAGGGTTTGTTCCTTCTGGAAGTCTCAAGGGATAATTTATTCTTGGCTTTTTGCTAGTTTGTAGAAGTCACCAGAACTCTTTGGCTCTCAGGCTCTTTGGTGTGTCCGGCCTTTGCTTCTGCTGTCCTTGTCTGACACCTGCCTTCTTGTCCCCTCTCTCATGGGGACATTATCACAGGGCCATCTGCACCTTGGAGTCTTTCATCCACTGCAGAGACCCTCACCCACCACGTGCGCAAGCCCCAGGGCCGAGGATGTGGACCTCTGTGGTGGCTGGGGGGCATTAGGTGGTCCCCCTGTTTGTATGTGCACGGGCGTATTGTGTGGTTGGGTGTGGGTGCGTGAGTGTCCTTCAGTGTGTCTGTGCTTATGGAGGCCCATGGGTGATATCAGGGATCATCTTCAATTGCTCTTCTAGCTTATTGTTGTGAGCTTGGGTCTTTAATTGAACGTGGAACACACCATTAGGGCTGGTGTGACTAGCCAGCTTGCTGGGGGGGGGGTTCCCAGGCTCCACCTTCTAGGACTAGAATTATAGGTGGGCCACTGCCTCCGTTTAGCATTTTTTTTTTTTTTACATAGGATCTGGTTGATCTGAACTCAGGTCCTTTTTCTAGCGAGGCGAAAGTTTTAACAATTGAGCCATCTCCCCAGCCCTGGAGAACTGAACTAAACCAACCAAAGGACAGCTTCCGTCCACTTCCAGATAATAGGTGAGGAAGCCCAATGAATATTCATGACATCATAGCCAGGCCAACCCATTGGCTTTCCTTCCTGGCTGAGAGAAGTCTGAGTCCATTCAGTGTAAAGGTCATGCTTTGTGTATCTCCTGTTTCCCCGTATCAATTTGACAGTTGAGGGTTTGAGCTCTGGGCACATTTGTAGAGAATTAATGGTTGAGTTAAGCCCAGAACAAACCTGCAGGAGATTGTCTAGCTGATGGGGAAGGTCCAGCCCATAGTGGATGGACCTAGGCTCTGGAATAAAACACAGAGGGCTGGTCGAGGGAATTGGCATCCTTTTGTACACTTGACCAGGCATTGCAGTCTGGCAAGTGAGGATCATCCTTTTCTCAGCTGTTATGTGGTGATGGTGTGGCCAGTTCCCTCAGCTCTGGTGTTGGTGTGTGCTCTCCCGTCAAGCTAGATTATGAACTGTAACTGGACTATCGTAAGGAAATAAACCCCTTGTTCCCTTAAGCCGTTTGATGGTGATTATCAGCAACCATGCAGGCAAACTGCAACAGGGGCCCTGAGCAGAGCCTCGACCAGCCTCAGGTTGCTTCTTCACATGCCTTCACATGTCCATCAGCTGTCTGGCCAGGACAGCCTTAGACTGGGGAACAGAGCTCTGCCTTTCCAGTGCCCGGGGAGAGCTGGCTTGGGATGCCAGCAATTTCAGTAGCAGCTGCTTACATTGCGCTCTGTGCCCTGCCCACTCACGGGAGGCTGTGTCTGAAGAGAAGGGGCCATCCAGTGGTCACCTAGGAATTACTACACTCTCCCCTCAAGATTTCACCTTCCCAGCTCCCATTTGGCCTTCAGGTTTTTCACAAAAGATGAGACAGATTTTTCATCTGTTCCTCCCTCTTCCCTCTCTCCCTGTTCACTCGATGACTATTTATCGAACGGTAACCAGATCGATAGCACAGGACTGAAATGTCAGGGGTGCATGAGGCATGTGAGAGCTCATCAAGGTCTCATTGGGAATTGGCCAGAACAGGGCAGAGGGGCACAGCAGGGGCCGGGGGTTAATTCTGAGATTGCAACAGTATCTGTTTCAATGTGTGCTGTAGCCAGGTATCACAACCAGGATGGAGACACACACAAAGACAGACACATCCCGGCTGGGGAGATGACTTAGCGGGTAAAGGTGCTTGTGTGCAAACCAGAGAGTGTGAATTTGATCCCTAGAACCTACCTAAGGGTGGAAGGAGAGAAGTGATTCCATGCACTTGTATTCTGATCTACACATGTGCCACACCCACCACCACCATCATCATCGTCATTGTCATCAAATAAAACTTTAGGAAAAGCAGATGTGACAGTTAATCTTGGGTGTCAACTTAACTCGACATGAAATTAACTAATAGATTAGCCATCAGACCACTGGATTAAGATATCTGACATACAATGACCAGCCGTGACTGTGGGTGGCATCTTAGAGTAGCAGACCAGATAAAAGGAAATGCAAGGAGAGCTCTCTTTCTCTCTCTCTCTCTCTTTCTCTCTCTCTCTCTCCTCATCTTTCCTGCTGCTCCATCCTTTGCTGACACCAGAACCCAGTGTCTTTATCACTCCAACGCCGGGCCTTCAGCACCAAATTTAGATTGCCAAGAAATTCTGCTCCGGAAGTGAGCAGCTGCAGGCAGCCATGGCTGCACTACCTAGACCTTGTCTGTATTCCAGTCCAATCTGATTCCTTTTCATGTCTATTCATTCGGTCACTTCTGCTCTTCTAGGGAGCCTGCACCAATAAAGCAGGCAAGTCCAGGCTCGGCCTGCAGCAGGTTCTTAGAGTGTGTGTTGGCCGGTCCCCTGCGTGGACATGTGTCTGAGTGTGACACAGTGTCTCCCGTCAGCGCAGGGCACACTTACCTAGGCGATCAGCCACTCCCTTCTTGTTTTGCTCCACCCAGTGCAGCTAAGATGCCATCAACACCCAATAGAAGATCTGTTGGGGTGTCCCCTGCCACACATCTACTTTCAAGCAGACACAGGGCTGTGAGGCTATTGTGACACTAAACAGAAGAAGACCTTCAGCGTTAGTCACCAGGATGGACCTAGACTGGACATAACACTTGGCCACTCCAGTGTTGCAGCCCTCTCAGCTGCAGGGCACGGGCCCCCAAGGGAACAGGGAGACATTGCTGAGACTTTAGAATGGCTCCATGTCCCAGAACGACAGCAGGAGACTGCCGGTGTGGCGCTGTGCCACTCAGCTTTGTTGTGTTGAGCATACGTGTGGCCCTTCGGCATTGGCAACCTGAGACCCAATGAGAAGATTTTAGCGTTGTTTGAGGGAGAAGTGATAGGATGGCTAGAAAATGCCTGGCACTTGGTAGCACTGCTTTTTAAAATAGAGTTTCATGTGACTCAGACTTGTCTTAAACTATTTTCCTTCCCTCCCCTTCTCTGTCATCCTCTTCTTTCCCTTCTCTTATTTCATCATCCCCTCTTCCCTCCCCTCTCTTCCCTTCCATCCCTTCATTTCACTTCTTCCTTCCTCTCCCTTCTGTCCCTCTCCCCTTTCCTCCCCTCTCTCCCTTCTCTGCCTCCCTTTCCTCCCTGCTTTCTTTATCTCCCTCCCTCCCTCCCTCCCTCCCTCCCTCTTTCCTTCATCTCTTTCTTTCCCCCATCTCCAGCAATGGTGCTGAGGATTGGTCCCAAGACTCCGTGCACATCCTACACAAACCAAGTCTCAAAACGCTTGGACTGAGCTTCCTTGGAGGCAGGCGCTGTGACCACAGCAGGAAAAGCTGAGCACAGGGAGACACAAGATCACGTGGAACATCGCCGTGGTCCACGTGTCATCCGCACAGAGCAGGACTCGCTCTCATCTGTCATTTTGCTTTCTATTGCTATGATCAACGGAAAGCTGGACACACAAGGAAAATTCCAGAAATAAACAAGCCATACATTTTAAATTGTATGCCATTTTGAGGCGTGTGATGAAATCTCATGCCATCAGGCTCTGTCCTGCTAGGGTAGCTGTGTCTAGCATACTCTTGGGAGTCATGGAGAGATCGTGGCAGTTACTCGACAATCTGAGGCTGAATCTTCGGGCACATGTGTGGAGAGATGTTTAACCAAGGCGAGCTCTGAGCAAGCCTATGAGATTACCTCATCCATATGGGAAGACCCGCCCACAGTAGGCGGGACCATTTCATGAGCAAGTGGATAAGATAATGAACTGGTGGCGCTGGAGAGGTGGCTCAGGGATTAAGCCTCTGCCTTGCAGGCGGAAGGTCCTGAGTTCGGATCCTAGACCCCACCTATAGACGCCGGGCAGAAGCGGGGTGGCCTGCGTTTCTGGTAGGGCGGAGCCTGTGAATCCTGGGGCAGAGTAAACAAGGAGGAGGTGGTCCGTGGTGGTTCCCGAATTCGCCCATGGTTCTACACACACATACATACATACCCACACATACATACACACACGTGCACACATGCATACACGCACAATTGAATAAATAAAAAAAAAGATAATGAACTGATGGGAGATTGGCGGACTGTCAAGTATGGAAGCATGCTCTCTCTCAGTAATTCCTGTGGTTATTCTGTGTCCTGTTTTCGTGGCTCTTGGTATTGGTGTGGATGCTCATGTCATGGTGGTGAAATGTAACTAAGAATGATAATCGCTTGTTCTCCTAAGTAGGTTGGGTCCTGTATTGGTTCAGCAAGAAGAGGAAACTAAAATAGGCCATTGACTGACCACATCCATGGTGATGTCAGCTGCTTGTTATCAAGTAAAACTGACTTCATTCCCGGCAGGACCCGTGCGGGCAGTGCTGTGACCATACATCACCGTGGTTGTTCCATGCTGCCTTGAGTTATTATTGTTATTTCTTGCTGTGTATAATTACATTAAGCTTTATCATGAACATACAGGTTTCAGAAAAAAACATTGCCTGTCCACAGCAGTTTCTGGAATACATCCTTGAGAATAAATCACAGGAAGGCTAATGGGCCTCAGGTAAACTTAAACTCCACCCCTGGTCTTTGCTTAAGATGTAGGAAGTTACACATTTTATGAATCTGGCCAGTGTACACAAGCATGGTACAGGAAGGGGGCGAGCTTCAGAGTCACACAAAATGATCTAAAGGAAATTGTTTCTTCTCAGATGATTCTAAGAAGATCTAGTAGTTTCTAAGTGCATGTTGATTTCCCCAGAAGTTCATCTGTGGGAAGCACAGGTTGGCAGCAGGTGTTGGAAGACAGCATAATGACCATCGTGACTTTGTTCACGCCGAAACTATTTTCTTGAAATGGGCCTTTATGACTAAGTTAATAGAGAAAAATCCAATTGAAGTTTGGGAGAATTTTTTTAAACCATAGTAACACTACAAAGTTCAAGTTGATGAAGAATGAAGGCTTCCAACAATTTCCTAACAGAACTTGGATACAATTCTAGGAGGTGGCACCATGCCCTCGGCAAGGAAGGGGCCCTTGAATCCTGGGGACCGTGGGGCTGGGGAGAGGTCCCTTTCCCTGGTGTCCTCGAAGTCACCAGGGGACTGTGTCCCTGGTGAGATGCTGGGGTAGCCCATGCGCTGAGGCAGGTGCACGTAGTTTAATCCACAATCCCGGGCACAGTGACTTCATTAAACCTCTCTTTCTAGCAGAGTCCCCTTATAACCAACAAGCTTGGTGTTCTGGGCTCAAGGTGTGAACCAGCATTATGGCCTTTAGGATACATTACTGTTATCATTGGTTTTGCTTACTTTCTCTCTCGTCAGCAATCCTGATCACTCGAAGCCTTTTGAAATTCACCTTAGAGAAACACTGGAAGCTTGTATATTGCTCTCAATTCATCTCACTGTAGGTTTTTCTTTTCTCTAGATAAATTGAGAATCCATGACTTCAGGTGAAAGGGTGAAATCCTTTTCAAATCCCCAGACACATTTCTGACCCAAAGCAAGGGGCTGTCGTGCTGTGAAATCTAGGGACGACCAGGTTGTTGTCATCTTTCAGATGCCAAGAAACATCTTTATAGAACTCACAGAGGAATGGGCTTCCTTCATTTCTCCTTGCAAAAAGTGCTCTGTGTGTAGGGTTGCCTGGATGGAAGGAGTTTCAAATGATGCATTTGTCAAGCTGAATGGATACTATGACAGTTCTAAAGGGCAAGTCTCAGGCAGCAAGTTTCGTCTGTGCTTCTTACAGACCTGGAGGGTCTGGTGTCTATGCTGGCATTGAAATTCTCGTGAACACTAAGAAAAATCTCTCAGAATCTATGGTCTGCAGAAAAAATGGCCTCCTTATAATTTCCTGTTCCTTGCTTCCTTTTACATCGTGTGTGCATGTGTTCACCTGTGCGTGGACATGTAGAGATCAGAGGCTCACATCATACATCTTCCTCTATTGCTCTCTATCTCATTGATGAACCCAGAATTGCCTTTCTGGCCAGTCAGTGAGTCCTAGCAACCTGCCTATTTCTACTCTGGAACTCAGTACCAGGGTCAGATACATGCTACCATGCCTGGCTCTGATGTGGATCTTGAGCTCATCTCCCCAGCATGTGCTTTGCTTTTTTTTTTTCTTCTTCCAAAAAACGCTTTTCTGCTTACATAGCAAATGTGCCCATCTTGAAAACCTGATGATGTAAAAGAGCAAAGTGACAATGGAAGTTGCTGTTCATTACAGGTGACCAAATCACTCCTGTCCTGGGCTGCTTGCCAAAGTCCTTTTGCACATACGACTTACAGACTTAGAACTGGACCATGCAGCAGTCCACATATCCTACTTTCCTGCTTTAATTAACACTAGGAATTTTCTCCCTTAGCAGAAAAGTTCTTATAAAACACAGTCCTGGGGCTAGTGGGATAACTCAGGGGGAAAGGCAACTGCTTGTAAACCTGGAAACCCCAGATTTGATCTCTAGAAGTCCACGTGGTGAAAAGAGAGAACTGACTTCTGAAAGTTGTCCTCTGACCTCTACCTATGTTCTTCCTCTTTCTCCTCCCTCTCTCTGTCTAATGACTAAACAAAACATTAAAACCCTAGAGTCCTCCTCCACTACACACACGATTCCATCATACTCTGCTTCATAATTTATTAATGCTGCCTGTTTCCCTTGGACATCAAGTATGTTTCCCCGCTTTTTACTGTCATAAATAAGCCTTCAGCACACTGCTCTGCACATAAATCTCTGTTTCCCGAGGACGTAAGTCTTTGACACCCTTTCTGATTATTTCTTTGAGATAAATTCCTAGGAGTGGAATTACTGGTATGGAAGAGTAGAGCGGCTTGAAAGAGTTGATCCATAATGCAACACGTCCTTCGGAAAGTTTGCACTGATTTGCATTCCTCGCTGGCACTTAAAGCAGGGCTCAGCACTAAAGTATTTACGGACTCAAGCATGTGGCTGTACGCAAAGTGATGGCAACTCAGGGATAAGAGCTATTCCTAGTTCTGTCCTGGGAACCCAGGAGATAGAGACTCTGGCACAGGAAGGTGGATATAGAGGTGTGGATCCACTCTCCTGCTCCCCAGCCACCCATATGCACCTTTCATTGACTTAAGCTTCAGTCCTTTTTTTTAAAATTATTATTATTTATTCAACTGTGCGCATGTGCGTGTGCTCGCGTGCACTCATGTGTATGTGTATGTGCGCGCGCACGTGTGTGTGTGTGTGTGTGTGTATGTGTGTGTGTGTATGTGTAGAACCACGGATGAATTCGCGAACCACCATGGACGCCTCCACCTCCTTCTGCCCCGGGATTCACAGGCTCCGCCCTACCAGGACCAGAAGCGCAGGCCGCCCCTGCTTCCGCCTGGCGTCTATACGTGGGATCTGGGATCCGAACTCAGGACCTTCCGCCTGCAAGGCGGAGGCTTAACCCCTGAGCCACCTCTCCAGCCTGCTTGAGTCCTTTTTATGCAGTAATGTGTATACCCTTGCCACCAGTCTCCTAACACAGCCAGGTTTCTCTGGGTACCTCTGAACCTTCAGGCCTTCTACACCTGTGTTTGGAAAGCCCCTCGCTTGGTCATTTCATGAGTTCATTCTTAAGACTCTGCTTAAGGAATGGCTTCAAGAGAACAAAGCCTGTACAAAGGACCTCAGATGTGTGATTGCTGCCATTGTGCATCCCCTGACCTGAGATGAGAAAATTCACAGCAGAGAAAACGTCATCTTTCTTCTAGACATGAAGGTCAGATGTATGTGTGTGTGTGTGTGTGTGTGTGTGCGTGCTTGGGTGAGGGGTTGTGATATCCTTTATGGATGCAGTCACAATCCTCCTGCATCATTTCTTAGTCACCTCCACTTCCTTGAGTCATACGCCAATGACACAGCCCCACCACGCAGCCCTATGTCACAGAATGAGGATGCATGGGTGGTCTGTGGTGGGAGAGAACAACCAGTCTCTGTTAGGGTCACTCGCCAACGATGAAGGACCAGTGTGACAGAAGCTTTGCTAGCAACTTTGAAAAAGGGGCAGCCAAGCCCTATGTGGAGCTGGCAGTGGGCAATGAGGAAGACCTTTTAAGACAACTTGTCTGGGGTAATTTTTCAAGCATTACAGTATCTATGAGCAAGTATTGCATTCCTTTTAAGTTCCAGCACTATGATAGGAGTTTTGCTAGAGTTGCCCATTTAATCCTCTCAGTGACTCTAGGAATGATCTCCTTTACACGTGGAGAGAACGGAGGCATGGAGAGATTAAGTAACACACCCAAAGTCCCCACAATCCTTGGTGACAGAGCTGCCATCATATACACTACACTTACACGTGCACTCATCAGTAAGAGCTGGATCCAGGGGGGAAGGATTGTTGTAAGGGAGATGGTACATTAAGCTATGCAAGCAAAGACAGGAGAGAAGGCAACATGCTCAGGCCTCTCAAACAGCCACAGAGGAGGGTTGGACTTGACAGCCGGCCTGGAACTGGGAGACATTTGCGCTGACCGTGGTCCTGAAGCGCGCACCCAGCCAAAGTGGGCACTGACCATGGTCATGAAACGCCCAGCCTTTGGGGTAGGACACTGCTGCCCTGATGCTCAAGGACAATGACCCAAATCTGCACTGACCGCGGTGCTGAAATGCACGGCCTCCAAATGTACACGCTGACTGCGATGCTGAAACTTGCCTGGGCAAAGTGTGCGCTGACCGTGGTGCTGAAAGGACTCAACCGGTGTATGCTGAAATGCAATAGGACAGAATGTCTTGGGGGAGAAACCAGGGACAGGGTAGGAACAAGGAGGCAAAAAAGGGTACCTGGGGAACTACCAGAGACTGGTGAAACCCTACAGAGACATGGGCACTGGAGATTTAGCTTGGGACATTTCCCAAGATTGGCACCCTCAATTTTATCTCAGGGAAAGATGCATTCTGTCAGCTGCATGGGTGGCATGACTGGGCATGGGACATGGCCCATGAAGAGATGTGGAGTCTGTGACTGCTGAAGAGTATTTTCTTCATGTATATGTGAGAAGCAAAGGCACTGACGAAGATTCCCATGTGTCACTCACACAAGATGTGGATCAAAGCTGGGGGATATAGTTCAGGTGACAGAACATCTGCTTAGTGTGCAAAAGGTCTTAAATTCCTTGGCACTTCAAAAGTAAATTAAAATATAGTTTTGGAAGAAGAAAAGAAGGATGAGGGGTGAAATGTCAGTAGGAAAAGTGTCTGCAAGGCAAATGCAAAGGCCTAACCTTGCTCCCAGCACCCATGTGACGAGAAAGGAGTGGGAACATGCTTGCAATTCCAGATACAGAGGCAGAGTGCGCAGATCCTTGGCGTTTGCTGATGAGTCAGCCTAGCCTAACCAGTGAGACACAGGTATATGGAGAGACTGTCTCAAAATACAAATGTATGGTTCCTGAGAAAGAGTACCTGGAGCTGACCTCCAGCCTGTGCACACTCAAGTGTATCTGCATACACATGGATATATACTCTCCCACATAATTCACACCCTCACACCTACAAACGTGTAAATGTACACATACATGCGCACCTTCACATACAGACATGTGCACACAAATGCACACACACACACACACACACATACACTTGGATATGCACCCTAACCTACTCACCCACACCTACACACACTTGTGTATATGCACACACGTGTGCTTGTGTAAACATGTATACGTTCCCAATCCCCCACATGTGCACAAGATACTTACATACACGAGCACATACACAGATGTGCATCTGTACAAAAACATTAATATGTATACACACACACTTGCAAACACACCTCCACACATGCCTAAACACATGTTCACTTGTATATACACACAGACATGAATATCAACCACCTATAAGCATACCTATACACATCCTCCACACATCCAAACACATAACTTCACACAAATACATAGTCATAGACACAGACACACAAAAAGACATACACAGACATAGAAAAGAACAGAGCCAGGGGTTCTACATCCATTTCTGGGCTTCTCAGTGCAGCTACCCCAGTCACCTCTGGGGCTTCTTCTTGCTCTTCTTGTTCCTAAGCGTCCTGACATTGAGTCCCTCATCTTTTCAGGGACCAAGGTTTTCCATTCTAGCTCAGTAGCAGCCGCCACCACAGAATTAAGCAATGACAAAGTGAGTTATTATCCAGCTTGGCTTCAGTTGGGTATGTAACCTGCAGCTGAGATACCTCACCACTGGAGCACTCACGGGACTGTCTCACAAGTGACATGAAAAATGTCCCCTGTAATCCCCCAGCTCACAGCCATACATCCTCAGAGTCATGACTCCACACTTTGTGGGGGGAATAATGTTGTTCTGTTGAGAGGGAGAAGAGGGTATAATTACATTCCTCTTAAATGTTACATTCATTCTTGTTAATCAAAAATTAGTAGCTCTTAAAAAAATAAACACAGCTCAGCTCCCCAGGAAGTTGATAGCGGTTCCCACGGCCTGTTTAATTACACAGAATGGAACACAGCATAGGCTTCTGCTTCTTGCCTCTGGAATTAGCAGAATGAAATATAATGGTGCCTACATCTGGGTGGTGGGATTAAAGGTGAGTCTTAATTTGCCTTTTTATTCTGCTCTGTTTGTTAGTTTTTGTACAATGAGTTGTACTGCTCATTAAAAAACATTTAAATAACTAAAAAAATCCAGATCTACAGAATACTGAAACTTAAGAACAAAGGAAACGTAGGTGTACCCTCCCAGTTCTCAGCTCTTGCTCACCCAGCGACCACTGTAGCTGGGCAGATGCTGGTCCTTGAAGCCCCCTCCCAGGCATCTTTTAAGTATCTTGAAAGTACTCATCACACCTGGAGCCCTCGTGTAGCTGCTCACCTGTTTCTCAGGAAGAAGGCTCTGTAGCCCTGTTTCTCACTAGATCCCCCCAAGAAGAGTTTCTGGCACAAAGCAGATGATTGCTAAACTTGTGTGATTGACTAAGTGGTGAGAGAAAGTCTGCTTCTAAGACAGCTAACTAAAAATCACCAAAGAGCGAGGGGGAACTGTTTTGGTCTTCTGATATACCCTCTCTTAAAAATGAGTGTGAAGCTCTTTAAGGACGTGGGGTATTGTTCTGTAGAAGGTCTTGTCTTCAGAGGGAAGGGTGACAGGCAATCACATAGACAACTCCAAAATTACTGTGAAAGAAGTTTGGTGGAAAAAACACTCACTATGTGATTCAATTGGTATAAAACTCTAGACGATGAAAGCTGATTTTCGTTGACAGTAGCAGATCTATGGTCCCTGGGGATGGGGTATAGAAAGAGGGGAGCAGGAGAACCACAGAGGAGCCAAAGACACTTCTAGGAGTGCTGGGCAAGCACATGGCATTAGTCGCAGGCTAGTTTTCTTGTGAAAACATTTATCACAGTTCGTCACATGGTGTGCAGCAAACATATGCAATGTATTCCATCTTCATTCTTCAGAAAGTTGCTGCAGAGAGAAGAGGCAGAAGGGACGGGGACCCTGGGATGTCTGATGAATGTCAAGATGTGACATGTCTTGTGAAAGGCTCAGAGGGACAGGATAGCGAGATGAGGCAAATGTTGACGAACCTCCAGGGTCAGATGTATCCAACTGGAGGGCATACAATTGCCCTGCCCATGGCCCAAACATCCTCAGTTAGTTCTGGTTCTGCTGGTGAAGGGAGGGCATCGGGTACAGGTATCAAAGAGGAATGAGGGGAAGGAGGTCACATATTGTGACGGCTTGGCATGTTCAGGAAGAGCAGAAGACGAGGAAGAGCAGAACCATCTTGCAAAAGTGACTCATGAAGTCAGGAGTCGCCCTCCTTTTCAGCTTCTAGAATGGGATTCTTCTGAGAAATCCGAGGGGAATCCCATGGGATTGGGGCTTATCACAAGTGGGTTAGGTCTCAGAGCAAGGTGGGTCATGGCTTCCATCTGCATGTTATCCCCACCCAGTGACGGCTTATTGGGTAGCTCTAGGAATGTGATTGGGTTTGATGACAGAATCACCTGCTGGGCAGGCCCACAGGGGATGTGGGGCTACAGGGGCTTAGCCCACCTTCCATCTGGTCAGGCCATTTACAACACCCATGCTTTGGGGCTGGGGCTGCATTTGCAGACATGGGCCAAGGGCTTGCCTTGAGCACACGGGTCTAAAGGTTGACATGACGAAGATAGTAAGTGGGACTCAAGCCATTCCCAAGAAGCTCACATAGGCACACGAGCCTGGGGTTGTGCCCAGAGACCACACCCAACCCTCTGCTGCTTGTGCGCATACAGTTTTGTTGCTGCACAGTTGGGTCTCTTCATTGACTTACAGCAACAGAGCTGAGCTGTCAAGACAGACGGTACTGTGTCCCTCATTATCTGGTCCCGTACAAAGAGTTTGCCAACCTCTGCTGGAATAGTCTATGCAAATAAGAAGCCATGATGGAATGAAAGAGGCTACTGACCCCGCTGACTGTCAAACCTGGACTGGGTCATCAGGATGAGTTAGGGCTATATCGTCCCCACCACTGTCCCGTGGCCTGGTGAGAAGCACATCAACCCTGCACGGGTGTCTTCTCTCCCAAGAGGAAGGGCCACATGGATGCCTCTGGCATTTCCAACAGCTGTCCAAGGCACCAGTTCCTTCCCTGAGAGCCCGGCACTGACCATGGCCCCTGTTGCAGTGTGCCTGCAAGTTGCCTGACAAGTTCACCACCAAAGGTGAGCAAGAAGGTTCCATTCTTTCTTAGGATTCTTGGTTACAGTTCATAGTCCAGCTTGGCCGGAGAGCTCATATGGACACCAGGAACCAAGGGTAATAGATGCGCCGTATCTCCAGCGACTGCTGAGAGAGGGACAAACCTCACTCATCAGACAAGAAGACCACCAAAGTATGCTGAAGAAGGCTGAAGTACTGAACCAGCTCCTCCATCTTATCCACCTGCCTGGGGATGGTCTCACCTACGATGGGCTGGGTCTTCCCTCCTCAACCAGAAAGTCGCCTGCAGACTTACTCGTGGTTTAACTACATACGTGTTCAGAGTTCAGCCTTCGATTGTCAACATTTTTATATCTTGCTAGCAGAGGAACCTTCCACAGCAACCTCAGGAATGTCTGCAAAGTCTAAGGTGTCTGGCCAGGGAAAACAGGATGGAGAACAGAGAGATGCACTGTCTCATCCTCTTGCACCCAATGGGAGGGGCAGAACAGGGAAGAGCACTGAGTAGTAATTAAATGAGGCTATTTAATTAACTTGCATTTGTACTATTTATTAAAGTCAGATACTGATGGAAATCTCTCTTTAATCATTGTGAAGATATGGGATTGCATTCTGGGTGGATGCAGTGGGTCTAACAAAAGAAGATCTTTGCAACCATTCATTTGCAATTCACTCGGTAATTAAAATGTATTGAGTGCCTACTGTGTGAGCCACAGGCATGGGTGGAGGCCAGCCCGGTCCCTGGAGATTATAGCCCAGTGACAGGCAGAGAAAAAAATGGCCAAGCAAGCAGGGCACTTTTTAATCACCATAGTTAAGTCCTGTGACCACTGTGAAGATGGAAGTAGTCCATGCGCAACCGATTGGTCCTGGGGAAACAGTGTTAGGTGCTGTGAGCCTCCGCATCCTTCGATCCTCTTGTCACTAGACGTCTGTCACAGGTAAGATTGTAACCTTGCTTTGTGTGTGCTTCCGTTTGGAGACCGCATGTTTACACATGTTGTTGACTCAGTAGTAGTGAACTCAACATCAACGGTGTCCTGATTCTCTTCTCAACTAGGCTTAGGGAATTTTTTATTTTCTCTGTGAAGTGCACTGCAGGTTCTGTGCTGAGGGACATGTGACATCCCCTGGGGGTTGTGGGTGGCCACGTCAAACAGCAAGACCACCTGACCTGTTCCTCTCATATCCATCATACCAGACACACAGGAGGCAGATGGGGGGGGGGACAGAGATGGTGTAGACCCTCTGAGTAAAGGCCCTCAGACAGGGCCTTGAGAGAAGACCCCCCCACCTGCACAGAGACATTCAGAGATACCGCCAAGCTTGAGGAATGTAGATGCTCTCAGGGACACACATACACACATGTGCACACACATATATACATATACACATGCATACATACATATACACATACATTCGCAAACACATATATACATACGGATATATAACATATACATACATGCACACATGTACACACACATATACACACAATCATACACACACACACATGGTGATAATGATGTCTCTCCTGTAAGACAAAAGATTTCCCTGTTTCAAAGTCCTGTGGCACAAGCAGACCTGGGCTGAATCCTTTCTCTTTCCCCCAAACTAAGTGATGTCAGTTGACATAGCACCAGCCTTCCTCATCTGCAGAGCAGGGGACCACACCTGCCTGTCCACAGGAACCCAGAGGACTACTGTATTAAAGAGGATCCGAAAGATGAAGTTGCTCTCTTAAGTCTTTTCTATTTCAATCTGCTCTGCCGCGCTCCTATCCAACTAATCTGGTAGAATATGTCTCAGTTTGGAAAAGGTGGATTCAAAGTAACATGTTTTGGGATAAGGACATGGCTTTATTTTAGAAAAATAAGGAAAAATATGGGAATTGTCAGGTCTTGGTGTTTCTTCCCAGTTCAGGCCTAAAGCCTGTTCCCTGGGAAGGTCACAGTAACCCCATGGGCAAGTACTAGGAATTTCTCGGTATGCCACAATAAAGTCCAGGGACAGGTGCTAAGCATTTTTACCTAGGTTTTGTTTGGGATAATTCAAGTTTTGCCTCTGGCAGGAAGAATTCTTCTGGGATTTAGAAGTGCCCTTTCTTAGGGTTTTTTGGAACTAGCTTCCTGCTCTCTGTTCTAGAGAAGAAGCCTGCCTTTTAAGTTTCAGTCAAATACTAAATAGAAATTTCATGTCTAGTCATTTACAATAAGTAGACTTGTTAATCAGAATGTGTGCACTGATTTTAAGGAAATTAGAGAATAACTTCTAGAGTCTTAAAACATAGGTGGGTAAAATTCCCACCTACGTACTAACTCAGAAATTCCAGAAGTACAAGACTATGCTCTCAGTCCACCAGAACCTTAAAAGAAACTGTGATACCCTCTTACCCTGGCTGAAGGCCAAGGAAGAGACCATCATGCCAGAAAGTCTAGATGCCAAGACTGCCCCTGGAGATGGTATTTGCAATCCAAACTGGGAGAATCCATGTCAGAAGCAAAGGGGGCCATGTCTTTCCTACCCCAAACAGCACTCTTATGAGAAATCACAGAGATGGACCATCTGAGTGCACTCCCACCAATGATCGCCTCCGCCCCGAAAGAGACACCCTCGGCATATGGGGCCTGACTGGACCCCAGGTTTGGAGTATGCATGGTTCACAGATGGGTCATCTAACTGATGGCAATACGCTTCTGGAATTCCTCAAAGGAAGACATAAGCAACCTTACTATTAAAGGAATAGAAGGATGCTATTATAGAAGTTATTCTTTTAATAATTATATTGCTTAAGTGTTTTCTTCAGTGCATACCTCAGTGTTCCATCGACAGAACCAGCTATAGCTTATGGGCCTTGAGTATCCAAGTCAAGGCCCCCTTAGAGATGTGGTTCAAGCTTGGATAGTAGAGACTACATGAGCTGCATACATCTTCCCAAGTTAGAACCTGCTGCCATGCCTGGTGCCTATGTCAACCTGCCTGACTGAGAGTATCAACCTGGAGAGGACAACAGCCAAAGCTCTTGCTGGGACTTATGGGGTGTTGGGGACTCCTATAGTTAATTGTAAAATATGTTCCTTGCTAAAATCAAAAAGAGATCATTCTGCCTCTGTGTTTTAAAAAAAAGCAGTTAAAATGTGGGCTCAGCCCCATAGCTATCCGGTGAAGCATTATAGATTAGATAAGTTTGGAAATACTGAGAGAATGTTTCTGTTAAGTGCCTTTGCCCTGAAGCAATGGGTTAGGTTCTTGAAAAAATGTCCACCCTGAAGGTGATTTTTGCTGACTAGAAAATTGTATGTCTGTTGTAGGTGCAACATTCTTTACTCCAAAATTTTCTGTATAAAAGTTGTCACGAAAGTTTCAATAAAGGGGTTCAGGATTCACTTGGACGAGAGGGAGCCGCGTGTGTTCTGTTCTCCGCCCGGTCCTGGGGAGCCCTGGTCTCGAGGCCGCGACTCTGGTCTGCGGCACTGCTCTGCCATCCTTCCTGAGCCCCTCTCTTGCCCTAAGCATGACTTTCTCTCTGTTTTATTCTTTCCCCACACACATGAGTATCTGTGTGTACCAGGGGACACCTGAGTGTACAGAGGATATAAAGGCTCAAGGATGATCGGGACTCATCTTGAATTGCTCTATCTCCTTGTTGCTTTGCTCTGTGGTTTCCCAGGCTGCACCTTCCAGGGCTGGAATTACAGGCTGCTGCCATTTCTGTCCAGCTTCTTATGTGGGATCTGAGATCTGATCCAAACTCAGTTCTTCTTACTTTTGAGGCAAAAGCTTTAACCCTTCAGCCATTTCCTCAGCACTGGAGAGAGTACATGTGCTCGTGTGTGTGTGTGTGTGTGTGTGTGTGTGTGTGTGTGTGTGTCCGAGTGCATGCATGTGCTCATGCTTGTATGGAAGTTCCAGGATGATTCCAGGACTCATCCTTTATCACTCCTTAACTTTATTCTTTTGAGACAGGGTCCCTAAGCTCTCTGGTAAGGCTAGTCTTACTACACTGCTGTGATGATCCCTAGTCTCTGTCTTCCCAGGCTGTGGGATCTGACCCCAGTGCCTTCACTTATACAGCCAGCGCTTTAACCACTGAGCCACCTCCCAGGCCCAGACAGCTCCGTTTTAGTCCAGGCCCAGCTGTTGGGCGAAGGAGCCCCAGTCTCCCCAGTTGCTATCATTGGTATCCAGAACATCCCTGAAGGCTTTGCGCTGAAGCCTTAGTTCCCAGCTGTGCTGGTGGGAGCTGGTGAGACTCATAGGGACAACTTCCGGGCACTGTGGGTTTTCTCTCCAGGGAGACTGAGAGACCCTGACCGTTTCCTCTTTCTCCTTCATGCTCCCTGGCTGGTCATGAGCAGGACAATCTTATGTCACATGCTTCTGCTATGATACCCTAATACCCCATCTTGGGCCCAAAAGCAACGTGGCCACGTGGTCACAGACAAACCCTTGTCTCTTCCTGAATTGTTGCTTTACCTCCAGGGTCTGGTGTTGAGTCCCCTTGCTCCTCTTTGTCTTCCCCCCCCTCTATCACCAGTTATTCTGTTGTTTCTTTCCATGTTTGCTTTTCTTTCCTCCACTGGAACATAAGCTATATGATGGCGATACTGTTAACCAAATGCCTTTGCCGCTGTGCCCTGAGGCTTAGAAAAGCATCCGACGTGCAGGTAGGTAGGTATTCGATAGACAATTATGGAATGAATGAATGAATAAGTGGAAAGCTATCATATCCTAGCGCTCCCCCAAATCTACAGGCCCATTTACAGTGTGCAAGCAAGTGGGGACCTCAGGCAGTCCTAGCAGTAATGTAATATCTAATCTTAGACGGAGACCACTCACACCACCGCTGGAACCCTCTAGGGTAGGTGGGGTCTTCTAGCATGTGGAATCACAAGCTATGGCAGCATAAGGGATGCCAGCCGGGAGCCAAGGACGAAGTCACTTCCTGAGTTAGCTCTGCTGCCTGCCGCCTTCAGCACCAGTGCTGAGATGAGCCCCTTGGAGCCCCGCGATGTGTGGACTGGCTGATGGGTGCTGATGATCGACAGTGAGCTCCTTTCCCTCGCTGTCATCCTGGAGGGTGTGGCCTCCCTCAGGCTGCACTGCTAGTAACCTACACCTACTTCTAATGTCTTTGTTGGAACTTTTTAACACATAACACTTACCTGTCATCCCAGCATTTAGGAAGTGGAAGCAGGAGGAACAGGGGTCCAAAATCACCATCAGCCAAGTGGTTAGTTTGAGAGTAGCCTGAGCTACATGAGACCTTATTTCACTAAAAAAGTTGAGAACTAATCAGATTGAAGGGTTTAGAAAACATTGGGCAAGAAGCAATATTAACAGTTGTCAATATTTTCCAGATGGGCTCTAAGAATCGATCTCTCAGGCTGCCTGTCAAGAAAGCAAATGATGATTATATTCAAATTTATATTCGAATATAGCCAATTGGGAGCCATGCTGCCTACAATGAAAGTCTGTCCTGTGCAAAGTTATAACAACACAAGCGGACAGACTTTAAAAATGCTGTTTGATTTGTAAAATAACCTTTTTAACTGCTTATCTGCACCATTAAGCTGTTTCCTATACCAAGAGCAGCAGAGAGAATCTTTGTTTTTGAGTCACCCTAAAAGCTGGGATTCTAATTTTAGCCAGGGAAGACGTTAAATCTTTGAAAACTCAGCTGCATAATTTATTAGACTTTCTTGCCTACCGGCCTTTGTATAATCTGACCACTGAAAACAAGGGCTGGCTCTACGAATACATTTGCATAAATAATTAAGCATTCCACAGCAGTGTGTGTGATAAAACGTGTTGCCACCATAAACTTCCGGTGGAAGAGCATGGTTTTAATTAAAAATTACAAAGAACCCAGTAAACAACTCATTTATATTTCAAGCTTTGTATTTGTCCATGGCAGAAAGAAATATCGTGACTCATTAAGAAAAACAATGAGAAAATGAACTTGTTCCAAATCTTAT
This sequence comes from Typhlomys cinereus, assembly GCA_023101885.1. Lineage (NCBI taxonomy): Eukaryota > Metazoa > Chordata > Mammalia > Rodentia > Platacanthomyidae > Typhlomys > Typhlomys cinereus. The sequence goes on along the minus strand of JALPQD010000438.1, from coordinate 1,149,831 downwards.
TAGGGAGGTCAGTAAGCACATGTAATTAAAACGAAGGGTTAGGGATAGGTTTTAGGAGGCGAAGGGACTTCTTTTGATTTCCCCAGGTAGACAGGTTATTAGCTGGCTTTAATGTCTGATTACAATTAAGAAATGTGTGGCACTCCAAATGAAACTCTTAAATCTGATTGGGACAGTTTTTTTGGGGGGGCGTGAAACCCTCCTTTCTCTCATGACATGTTTGTCTCCTGCCCGATGGGGGATACCTGTGTGTCTAAGCAAGTTGTTAGTGACAAGGTTCTCATTTCTAAGTCACCTGATTTCTCTTGTCTCCTTTGGAAGAACTCAGGAGCCTCAAAACAAGTTGCTTCCTGTAGTCAGCCAAGGATGATTCTCACCTACTTTTCTTGCATAGATTCCTAATGTTAGCTCAAACAAGGTGCTGGGGAGGAGTTCAAAGGTCCTAGGAAGACCAGAAGAAGCTGACGTAGGCATTTGCTCAAGTCTCTGTGGACTTGATTTTCCTTATTCTCTATCTATTCTTTTTCTTCTTAAATTAAACAGCTTGAATTTTATTGACCTGCCGGTTTTTTTTAAAGTTAAATTTAAAGTCACACCTCTAAATCTGATGTACTATTGACAGCCACAGTAGGGTTCCTATGCTTAAGGGGAACACAGGAAAGGGTTCAGGGAAATGCCACTGGGTCCTTGTATGTCATCAGAGAGGAGGGCCCAGAGGACAGTCAGACATGCACATTAATGGATTCTCCGGGTTTTGGGGGGGAGGCACTGGGGGATGGGGAAGGAGGGGTGAGGGGAGAGGGAGCAGGGGGGTCGGGGGGAGGAGGAGGGAGGGAGGGAACCGGTGTACCTACTAAGTTTGTATGAGCGGAAATAATAATAAAAAATGTTAAAAAATAATCTGATGTACTATTTACAGTCTGTATAGTGACTATGAAGAGATCTAAATCAGTTATGCCCTCATCTGCCCCAGTACACAATGGTCTCCATAAATACATATTCTCTGCCCATTTTTTGTGAATTTAAACATTTAAGTGAAGTCTACCAACCTGCAAAGAGAATCCAAATCCAAAGAAGAAAAGAAATGATCTAAAAAAAAAAGAGAGAGAGACAAAAGCTCAAAGAAATCAGGATAAAGCAGGGTGTAGTGTTCAAAGGATGAGCATCTAAGGTGGGTGTGATTCAGCATGCCTGGGCTCCTAGGATAGACTCGACTGGATCAGAGCTTCAATGGAGGAACAATCTGCTGGGTCAGTTATAAAAGGCCATATGCAAATGCTTTCAGAGCTGGGAGACATTGGTCAATGTTTGAAGATGGAAAAAAAAAATTGAGGTCAGCTGAGCCCGATAGTGCAGATCTATACTATAGCTCCAGCTACTTGGGAGACTGAGGCAAGAAGCTGACTGCTCACCATACACAGGAGAATCAAAGCGGCAGGGTACAAGGCAGGATGGGTGATGTCAGGGTTGGAATGAATAGAAGCCTTTAGACATGTCCCCAGAGGATCTACGGTATTGCCAGAGGACTCAGAGTGGATGCTAATGAACATTTTATTTTCTTCTTTGTTCTTAGCTCCCTCGCCTTAAGTTTTCCCCAGGAGCTGTCTTGACAACGTGAAGATAAGACACAAGTCAGCAGACAGAAGAAATTCATCCGTCACCTGGCTGCTGTTGTCCGTTTTGATTTGGTGAAGCACGCTGACTGAAAGGCTTTTAAACAAGTCTTAATAACCCAGGCTTCTCGGAGAACACACAGCCCAATGCCTGATAGCTCCCGTCTTCAGAGTTCCGGGCTTGGAAGAGATCTAGGCGTCACTGTAATAGCCGTGGCTCAGGTGCAATGCTCCCCAGGTGTGCAGGCCTTCACACAGGGCCAAAAGGACCAGGGCGAGGCCAGTTAGAAGCTCCCCAGAGCACGGGGCCCTGGGGAGGAGTCTCCACTGGCAAATGTCAAGGCCAAGCTAGACCCAGAGCAGCCCTCGGGGGTGATAAGTGAGCATCTCCCTTTGTTGAGGGCTCAGAGTCCTGGGGATGAGATAGAGGTGTCAAGCCCCAGAGGATCTTGGGACAGAGAGAGGCAGAGATAGAGAAGAGAGACTGAATGGAAGAACAGGAGAAGATGACGATGAAGAGGATGGCTAGGAGGAAGTATCAGAGATACTAAATGTCCTTGGGAGGGCCTCACTCTTGTCTTGCAGAAGAAGAGGAGGGAAGAGAAAGGCAGGCAGGGAAAGGGTGGAAAAGAAGGGACAGACTAGGGGAGACTGGCTCAGTTGGTACAGTGCTTCCACCCAAGCATGAGCCAGAGCCAGGCGTGGTGGTCTCACTTGAATCCCGGCCTAGGGGAGGGGAGGCAGGCAGTTTCCTGGAGCTCACTGTCCAATCAACCTAACCTACTGGGTGAAAGACCCTGCCTTAAAAACATAAGGTAGACGGCACCCTAGAAATAACACCTGAGGTTGCTTTCTGGCTTCTACACACGGGCATGCGCACATACATGAACACACACATGCGTGTGAACACATATGCACACAGACAAAAATAAAGAGATGAGTGAAAGAGAAAAAGGAAGAAAGGCTTGGGAGGAGAGGGATGCTCAGGAGACAGAGCAGAAGGGCCTCAAAGGGCCAAGAGAGGCAGAGAGAGGAGAGGGAGCCCCACAATTCCACGCAGGGCCACTGGATCTGGGATTGGAGAATGCGGGGAGGAGGCTGGTCAGCATTCTTCCCTGTTGTGCACCTTAGTCAGCTAAGTTCAGAGATCTCCTTGAGATAAAAAACTAAAAGCTCCCAGGGCGGAGGTCCTCCCTCTCCGTCCTGCTTCTTGAAGACTCATTCCAGCCACAATAACAGCAAAGCCAAGGCCGTGCAGTCTGCCTGAGAATTCCAAGTGCCAAGTGCAGATTAGTACGAAAGCAGCTTTGGGCCTGGCGGCCCTGCTTGCCCTCTGCCCACACAGTGCCCCCTGGGACCTCACTGCTCAGTGTGCAGGATCAAAAGCCCCATCATTAGCCAGCTGTTTCTTCCCAGAATTCCCAGGGCAGCGGCTCCGCCTGTCTTGGTGAGCGCAGAGAGGAGAGAGCGGAGGAAAGGTAGGGCAGGGCCAGAGGGTAAAGGGGGAAGAGGGAGAAGGTTAGAGACAGGAAGAGAGGGCAGCCAGTGTCGGGATGAGAAAGGGGGTACTTGCAAGCGACTCTGAATCCCAGGAGGGAGAGGGGCCAGAGCAGGTGGCTCGGTGTGGCCCAGCGTCCCCAGCTGCTTTAGCACAGCCCAGCCAAGCTGCCACACAGACAAACTGGATCTTTCTGGTGACCAGCTGTGCTACATAGGGGCCATCTGTGCCTCCTGACAACCTGGCACCCACACCCGTCGCTTGGGAGAAGTCTTCTGTTGTCTCTATGTGACACTGGGGGTGCTGTGGTCTGCTGTGGACCTGTGTGCCTGGACCAGCCCACCAGCAGTGTCTGTCTCCTTGTGTTCAGAGTCACTGGTCCAAGCTGGCTCTGTGATGCCCTCTGGGACATCACAGGCCTTGCTGGACAGTCCCTTGGGAGGGCGTGGCTCCTGCAGGCAGATGTCAAGTGGATGCCCGGCTTATCCACTGCAGAGGAATGACTTGATTGAGCCAGTCCGGGAGAAGAGAGCTAGGGGACAAAGAGAGGATCTGTCCTAACACCCCAATGCCATTCATGGGGTGTCAGGCCCCTCATTCCAATTGACTGGGATCACTCAGGTGCTGCTTAACATAGGTGGCTTGGAGCTGGGTCCTGGCCACTGGTCCCTGAGGGTCTTGCTGTAGGAGTGGGTCAGAATTGATACTGAGGAATGAAACTTTGTGAAGTGTCTCACGTTCTTGTGTCCCACAGTGACATGTCTATAAACCCCCACGGTTCCCAGCTGCCACAGCCTGGTCCTCAGGGCGCAGATGCCGACCTTAGCGTCCTTCAGTGTCCTGTTGCCAGCCAGCTTTGCCCTTGCAACTGGCCCTGTCTGTTTACTTCGCTTGCCTGGGAAGAATGTTCCCTGGGACTGTCCTTGTGCCCCAAATACCACGCTCTCTCTGCTCCTGGATTTCCTGCCCCTTTCTTAGCCCATCGTGGCGGGGGGCTGTACGTCCTCTTGGAGATGCCTGCACCAGAGGCCCGAGCACAGTGACTCGCTGGGAACTTGAGCTGCACCGAGTGGCCCCGGGAGGGAAGTGGCCAGAGCAGGAGTGTTCTCCCTGAGTGGTCCTGCCACACCTACCGTACCAGCTCCTGCCATGTGGAGCCTTGAGGACGGGCTGGATGCTGTGGTGACGGTCGCAGCTGCTCCTGCCGCCGTTCCTCCATGTACAAGCCATCAGTGGATCTCCCGGGAAGTTCACTCTTAGCCTTTGTCAGCCTCAATCAGAGACCGACCCTCATTCCTCTTGTCTGCCTTTGGCATGAACCTGGTAGCTTGTGTCCCCAAAGACCCACCCACCAACCTGTTGGCTCTCAGTAGTCATAGCAACAGCAGAGCCTGTCTCAACAACACAACCCTATGAGCCATTTTACCATGTTGGAAATCCTCTGCCCTCGCCCCAGTTACAAATGGACAGTGGGTTTCCCTGAAGACAGCCCAAGTCTCCCCAACCGCCTTGCAGCCTGCAAAGCCACAGGCTTCCCCTCCAAAGCACTTGAGGAAAATTTTCTCTTTGACGCTTAAATTGCCTGTTTTCTTTGCCATGGAGGGGAGAGTATGGGGAAGAGAAGAAGAGCTAAGAAGCTGATTTCTGACCTATGTGTTTGTGGTATCATGTTGTTGTTTTCTCTGGTTTGTCTGGCATTTTAAAAAGTGTGGCTGCAGAAAGAAATCCATTCAGGGGATGGGAGGAGAACTTTTGCTTCCTCCCTGCTTGTCTGCTCTGAAGGAGACAGGTATTTTCAAATTGAGAGAGAGAGAGAGAGAGAGAGAGAGAGAGAGAGAGAGAGAGAGAGAGAAAGAGAGAGACTCAGAGCATGTCTGGCCCTTGGTTATTTGTGCCTTATAAGAGCAGAAGAAATGAGATTCTGGAAGGAGAGATAAATAATTCTTTTTTGCAGAAACACACTGTGTATTTGGACCTTCATGCTGATTTGTTCGTGGTGACCCAAGATCAGTGTATCTTGTGGTCACTGGCATGTGTGTGCCATTGTGGTGGCCACGGACAGAGTTTTAGGAACCAAGACAGCAGTTATTGAAGGCTCTTGCCTTTGCCTGTCATTTGTCAGCTGGTCCGTCTAAGCACCAGCATGGAGGCTCCTCAGGTCTCCCACTTTGGGTGGACCCTGCTGCCAGCTGGACAGGTGTGTGTGTGTGTGTGTGTGTGTGTGTGTGTGTGTGTGTGTGTGTGTGGTGTTAGGGATCTGAACTCAGGGCCTCATGCATGCATATCAGATACTTTAACAACTGATCCTGCTCCCTAGCCCTGAGTTTGCCATATCTTTATCTGCAAGTAGAATCTGCCAACACCCTTGTCACTTTTTTTTTGGCCAGAGACAAAGAGCCCACACAGGGTGACTTCTCTCTCTGTCCCCTTAGGACATTAGGGAGCACAATCCAGAGAAACTACTCTCATCCTGGACTGGACCCAGGGATGTAGTGCATCCTTATGGAGAGCCAGCAGACCCTCAATCCCTGTGCCGGTTTCTACCAGACACACATTCCTCTTGGAGGTTTTCCTCCACACATCTTGGTCATGCACAAGTTTAACTTAATAGCATCTCACTACTTGTATCCGCGAAGGGAATCGATGCCTGCCTGCCTGTGTGCGTGTATATCTCGAGCCGCTCACCCACCTGATGGTCTGATGCTGCAGGGAGTCGGGGTCCGTGGCGTTCACAGTCAGCAGCACACTGCCCACAGAGATGTTCTCCCGCCTGGTCACCATCATGGGGTCTGGGTAGAAGACTGGTCCTTCATTGACATCCAGGACAGTGATGTGGACAGTCGCTGTGGAGCTGGGACCATAGGAGACGTCAGGCACCAGGGGATCCTCATTTTCCACTTTGATCAGCAGAGTGTGAAAGGCAGAGATCTCATAGTCTAGGGGCTGGAAAGAAGACAGGAGGGTGTCAGGGCAAGCGTGTGCACATGGGGTGGCCTCTTTGCACAGGAGCAGCTGGAAGAATTCAGAGATGGATCTGGGTTTTGTAGTATAAGCCTTGTGAATTGGGGGGGGGGGAGTCTTTAAGAATTGGGAACATATGGGCTGGAGAGATGACTCAGGAGTTAAGACTGCCTCGCAAGCAGATCTGAGTTCAGATCCCAGGTCCCACATAAAAATGCCAGGCAGAAACAGTGGCAGGCTACACTTTTGGCACTGGTGGGTGGAGCCTGGGAAATCTCAGAGTGAAGCAAAAAAGATGTAGAAGCAATCCAGGATGATTCCTGAAGTTATCTTTGGTCTTCCACAGGGACACACAGTGCCCTCTGACACACACACACACACACATACACACACACACACAGAGGAATCTGGAACATATAATACAAACTGGCCTGACACCATTGATGTTTTTAGATTGATAAGTGACCTGTGATGAGCCTCGACACTGACATACTGACATGTGTGATCTATAACTCGTGTGATACCCGTGGGCTGAGTGAGTGAGAGACCCTGAGCTTCACAGGAGCAGTGAGGTCGCCCGACCCCATTATGTTGAAAGGGCTGACAGATGGATTAGTGTTGGCTCCTAACACATCTCACATGCTTGTTATGAAACCGTGGCTCAGCTGCCTACACCTCCCCCAGTAAGCTATGCTCTCACTTCTGCACAGTTTTATTCCAGGGTGATGCAGGGAAAAGATCTGAGTGTGGAGAAAAGGTCTAAGACCTTGGTTCTTCACCATGAAGGGGTGTCTGGGAGCATGTGACGTGAGAACAGGGGACGCAGATGCCAACTACACAGCCACAACCAGGCCAGCCTCACATAGTGACAGTTGTCTTGCCCCAGTGCCAGTGGGTAACCTTGGGGGAGGATCATTCAAGGTGATTTTGAAAGGGGCTAAGAGTCTATCTCTCCTCCCCTGGCTAGGAGCAGATTGTACCAGGCTACAGCAGCCCCTCTATCAACCACGGTGAGCTGGCAGCCCTGCCTGCTCAAAGCAACCCTCTTTTCACACCATGGGAACTGTATGATACATTAGAACAGAAGCTTCTAGATGGGACTCCTGGTGTCAAGGATGTGCAAGGAGACACTGAGGTAAGGCAAGGGTAGATTTTCTCCAGTCAGTTCTTTCCCCAATGTTATTGGGTGAAACAAGTCTTGGACTCCTCGGAGCAGAGCCATAGTGGGTGTTCTTGCTGGAAGCATGAGATGAATGTGAGCCAAAGTGAGTCAGTGACTGGAAGATGAGAGAAACTATTTAGCTAAAAAATCTGGGCTAAGCTGTAGCAGGACACCAAGCCGATACAATGTATAACTGTTTGAAAGCTTTTGTATCTTCCTTTGGGAAGTGCCCACAGCTGCTAGGGGCTGAAGGTGCTCCGCCTGTCCCAATTCATATATTGGAGTCACACGTCTAGTCGTAGGTGGGTTGACATACTCACCTGACATTTCTAGCTGGAATCTGGAGATCTGAACTCAGTCCTTTTGCTTGCAAGGCAAGGGCTTTAGCCCCTGCGCCGTCTCCCCAGCCCATACCTAACATTTTTAACGTATGTCTTGGTGATTGAACTCAGGTCCCCATGGTTGCAAGGCAAGCACTTTATCAACTGAAACCCCTCTCTAAAATTTGGCTTTTCTTCAAGTCACACCCAAGTCTGGATTTTGTAGACCTGTAAACCAGGTTTGATTACGGCTCTAGGTTTGTGTTGCGAGAAGAAAATTGCCTAAGACCTGAGTCTTTTCCCTTGAGTTCTCAGAAGGAGAGTAGCATTTACCAGTGACTCTCTCAACCCAGTGACTCTGTGCACCCCCGGAGGGTCCCCTGTGCTCCCTGGAACACCTCTACCTTGACCACGGAGAGCATGCCCTCATTGGTCTGAGGGTTGGTGTGGATCTCGAAGCTCTGCCCGGGGTTTCCATTGATGATGGTATAGGCAGCTCTCCAGGCACCTGTGGTGGGATCGTCTTTGTCTTCTACGGTCAAATTGACAATGACTCCCACGGCTCCTTCCTCCACAGTGGCCTGAAACTGCAAACAAAGCAGAAGATTAAAAAAATGGGCTTTGAATAGTACCTAGCAAAGACCCTCAGCGGAGGGAGCATGACCTGCGGCCATGTGCGCGCATCATCTCATGTAACAAGTAATGCGGGAGGGTTAAGGCCAGGAAGATGTGTTTACCTCCTGCCTCTGCTCTGATTCTAACGAAGCCACCTGTCTAGCGTGTGTGCTGTAGAGGGTGGGAAAAGATGCCGGGACTGGTTGGGGAGAGAGAGAGATGAGAGGGCAGCCATGCTTCCTCTCCGGCTCTCTCTCTTTGCCTTCCTGAATTCACATAGCTACAAGATCCAAGGGGAGAGTGGGGGTGCTGGAGGAGGGGCCCTCCAGAATCTTCTTGGAGGAGGTAATCTTTCTTGGACCACTGCTAAAGAAATGCGTTCCCGGGGAGTACGAGCCCTGCTTGTTTAGCTTGCATGCGCCTCTCTGTCTTTCTGTTTCTGTCTCCATATGCGAGCATGAGGCCAAGGATAACCCCAGGTAACATTCTCAGGAACACTTTCCATCTCTTTTGAAACAAGACCTCTCATTGGCCTAGGAACTCACCAAGAGGCCAGGCTGATTTGGTCAGGGAGCCCCAGGGATCCACCTGTCTCCCTTTTCCCAGCAGCGAGATTACAAGTGCATGCCACCATCCCCAGCTTTCTTACATGCATTCTGCGCGTGCAGGCTTGTGCAGCCAGCACATTCCTGACTGAGCCATTCTTAGCCCTTGTGGGCCTTCTTGCAGTCTTGCTCACCCTTGAACTGACAAACAAGACAGCATCACAGGCAAGGGTCCTGGGGCTGGAAGCCAGTATTTGCCAGATCTTGTCTTCCTCCTTCATCAAAATACTAAGCACCTCTTCCGACTTGCCTAGCTTCTGAGATCAGACAAGATCAGATACATCTAGGGAAGTGAGGCAGCAGACCCCACCCTCTCTAAGGAAGTTCCTTATCTCACCAGTTCCTTCCTGGACAACTTCTAACTAAGTGGCCACTTGCCTGGGAATCATAGTGTTCAGCCCCCGTGTGTCTTGCTGTAGCCCCATTTCTGTGGCATCGAATCTCACATAGTTGTTGCGAGCGGGTGTGGTGGGATTCAGTCACTCTGTGAAGCTTGAGCTCTCCCATCCATGGAGAATTCCTCGAGCTCTCATTAGCACCCTTCTTGTGAGCCATAAGCATAAAGCATTGTTACGAAGTTTACTGCTGACATGCCACAGGTGGATAGTAATCTGCTTGCGAATATTTCATAAACAAGTAACACCAATGATCTGACAAGATGAAGAAATACCTCGGAATTTCAATTAGTAGGAATGCGCATCCAGACGCTGGGTAGGATGATGTCTGAAAGGCCTTGTATTCAAAGGGGAGAGGTTTGAGAAATGAGGTTTCACAGGCGGCCACTGGTGCATTGTCTCGTCTGCCATTCATCATGAGGCCCGAGAAGGGGAAGGTGTGGGGGAGGAAACTAATTTGTCTACCACATCTTAGCAAATTGAGGCGAGCTGTTCACTTGCTTCAAAGGGGAGTTGGGAGATTTTTGAATTGTGCATCAGGTTGGAGACTGAACCAGGCAGAAGATGGCGGCACACAGAAATGGCCCCAATGGTGACAACTTTGACTGAATCCTTCTGATTGCTCTTCAGGGATGACCTACCAATCTTACCTCCTGTCTTTCCATTCTCACCCAGAGCATAGGATTTCTGAGCAGAGACAGCAAGTTTGAGGTTCTCAGCCCAGTCTGCACATGAGAAATCTCCTGAAAGGTTTCAAAGTAATGCCCAGGTCCTGTTCAGATTCAGTTGATCTAAGACCAGGCCAAAAATTTGGAAGAAGAAATTATAAATGGTGAGAAGCTTGATAAATTCAAGCAGGTACCAAGGTGACTGTTGACCTCGGTGGATGAGGGGCAGCCTGACCTGGTGTGGAGAACCTTCAATACATCTGGACTCAGTGGGGTGGACGAGTGCTGTGATCAACTACTTCTGTCTGCGCAGGTATCCAGGAAGGGCCCTCAGCAACCTGCATGCTCTTTAATCTCTTCAGAGTACAGGGCATGATGATTACACAGAGAAAGATTCTTGCCCAGAGTTCTAGGGTGACCCAAATCAGACCCTCATCTCCTGCATTTTAGTAATCTGTGCTCTTGGTCAGTGCTGCTGCCCAGGGTCCCCACTGCCCAGACTAGCCCTTCATCCCCTGCTGTGTCCAGAGCAGAGTCCTGTCTCTCCTGGTCACAGCAGACATAAGATGCCTTAGGATTCTTCTGCACCTTAGGAAACCACATAGACAAAGGCACAGGCCTGGGGCTTGCTGGAGCTAGAGGATGCCCAGGCAGACAGGGAGTCGGTTATGTTCAACATTGAGGTGAGAAGCATCCAGGCAGATGACTGTCACCTCATCAAGATGGCGACACTGCAGATGTGACCTGAGATGTCACATGTCTAGTTCTGGATTCACGTGGTTCCTAGAAAGGACTCCAGAACTATTCATTGAATGAATGATTTTATACCTAGGAGTGAGAAGCGAGGTGGGGCCTGGAGAAGATGAGAAGATGAGCCATGCAGGAGGGAGACAGAGGGACCAAGGTGCAGACTGAACCTGACTCTGTTTGCCTGAGTGCTCCGCCCGGCAGGGCTGGATCAACACCTCCCTTGTTTCCAGGGTGTTGCCTCAAGATGTCTCTTGACACAGTGACTTTTCATGGGCTTTAAAATTACATTTTATGGTGTGAGGAAATGAGCTAACATTTTCTTTAGTTCACAGAGTCTTTTCTACTTTGGTCTTAGGATGAAATTCAATAGGCCCAGTGGACGAGTGAGACCTGAGCCTTAGGATATAGCACAGTGTCCAACAGTGACTGGGTTTGAGTGTCTGATAGACAGATAATGGATGAATCAGTAAAATCAGTACGTAGGTCATGTATAGATGAGATAAACCAAGGGGCTTCTCTTGCAGGCCCCAGGTTTTCGTGTCTGCAGCTCTATCAAAGAAGCAGCAACAGAATGTTTGAGTGTGGACAGAGTCCAAGCAGAATGGGAAGGTGGAGATGTGCTGAGAATTATTGTAAGCAGTAATACAACCAAAGCTACATTTGCTGATTATCCATCTGTCTGTCCGTCTGTCCATCTGTCCATTAATCCACCCACTCATGCATCCATTTCTTTCTCCCTCCCTCTCTTCCTCCCTCCCTCCTTCCTTCTTTCCTTCCTTCCTTCTATTTTTCACCCAACCACTCATCAATCCACCCATCCATTCGTCCATCTATCCATCCATCATTCACTCACCTGTTTAGGGCATATTTGTAGACTAAGCAGATATGATATATGTGATTACGGAAATTATAGGTTGGAATGAGAAAAAGATATACAATAAATGTAAAATTTTAAGAAAGAGGGTTAATTGTTCGAAGAGAAACCGCATAGTTCCTAGAGGATCTATATCCATGTATGTTGACGGGATAGGGACCCGACCCAGATCGAGGACCCTCATGGGAAAGAATTTCCTGACAATGGGGAAGGAGGAGGAAGAGAAAGAAGAAAAGGAAGAGGAGGAGGTAGAGGAAGAAGAGGAAGAGGAAGAGAGGAAGAGGAGGAGATGGAGGAGGAGGAAGAGGAGGAAGAAGAGGAGGTGGAGGAGGAAGAGGAAGAGGAGAGGAACAGGAACAGTAGGAAGAGGAGGAGGAAGAGGAGGAGGAGGAGGAGGAGGAGGAGAAGGAGGAAGAGGAGGAGGAGGAGGAGGAGGAAGAGGAGGTGAAGTTTGGTCAGAATGCTCATTCCTGGCACCTGAAAGGCCAGAGACAATGGTCAGACAGTAGGAGAGGCCTGGGAAGGCCAGTGTGTTCTCAGAACAGAGGAAAGAGGGTCGGTGGAACAGGGAAACATGGGAACATGGGAACATTCTTCAGAACAAACTGCAGAGTTGGGGGGGGGTAGAGTCGGATGATGCTGGCCTTGGAAACCAAGGAAAGCAGCTTGGAATTAACTTGAAAGGAAAGAAGGGCCCGTTGTGAAACTGGGTTATGTTCAAATCTGTTCCTGAGAGAATTAAGAAAAAAGTAAAAAAAAAAATCTTTAAATATAGCAAACATTCCACACAATTATTATGGTCTTTGTGAGGCCCATTATCTGATTCTTGCATAAACTATAAAGCCGGTTTCCCTGAGCATCCATTTAGAAACTCATTACTGCTTAATTAAATACTCATTCTATTAATTCTATTCAATGTTTTAACCCCATTATGTAATTCAAGAATGGAAAATTAAATAGATTAAAATGAAATAGCACCATTTTATGTTTCTATAGCGATGCTCACTTTGTGATTTAAAAACAATAGCTAGACATGGATTAGCCAGAGCAGTGCTGGAGGGACTATCGATTGTGACATTGCTTCCTTTAATTGGGAAAAAATAGATAAAGTTACTTTTCTGTTAAAGTGAGTGGCAAATCAAATACAAGATGTAAAACATATTTTTGCATAACTGTTGAGGGTTGTTGGATGAGGAGGGCATATCCTGTGAGCTTTCTTTGGAAAGGGGGGTGAGTTCTGTGGTGACCACTAGAAGTGAGTTTGCTTGGACTGACCACAGAGGTCCTTGCTAGTGGGAAGAGGTACTGGATTTTTTATATATCTGTCTATCATCTGTCTCTCAACTATCAGTCTACCCACCCACTCACCCACCTGTCCATCCATCCACTCACTTATCCATCCATCCACCTACCCATCTACCCATCCATCCAGTTATCTATCTATCTATCTATCTATCTATCTATCTATCTATCTATCTATCTATCTATCTATCTATCTATCTATCTATCTATCTATCTATCTATCTATCTATCTAATCTATCTATCATCTATCTGTCTATCTATCCACCTACCCATCTACCCATCCATCCAGTTATCTATCTATCTATCTATCTATCTATCTATCTATCTATCTATCTATCTATCATCTATCTATCTATCATCTGTCTGTCTATCTATCCGCCTACCCATCTACCCATCCATCCAGTTATCTATCTATCTATCTATCTATCTATCTATCTATCTATCTATCTATCTATCTGTCTGTCTGTCTGTCTGTCTGTCTGTCTGTCTGTCTGTCTGTCTGTCTATCTATCTATCTATCTATCTATCTATCTTAATATGTGTGTGTGTGTGTGTGTGTGTGTGTGTATCAGAGGGTATTGTATGTCCCTGTGGAGAACCAAGGGTGACTTCAGAAATCAACCTGAATTGCTTCTACCTCCTTTTTGCTTTGCTCTGGGGTTTCCCAGGCTCTTCCCACCAGGGCCAGATTTTCTGCCTGGCATTTTTATATGGGACTTTCTGCTTGCGAGGTAGAGTTTTAATCCCTGAGCTGTCTCTCATTCACCCCAGGCTTGGATCGGAAGTGTGTATCATCATGTCTGGTTTCTTTTATGATGTTGGGGATTGAATCCAGAGCCTCATGCATGCTATGCAAGCACTCTACCAACTGAGCTACATCCCCAGCTTCCTGGGTTTCTGTAATTTTGCAACTCCTTTTCTTGGCTATTGGATTTGTGAACGATTTAAGTGTAGACCTCAGATAGTAATTACATCATTAAATGCTGGGTCGCTGGGACCTGATGTTGGGAGAAGATGAATCTCGTTTCCCAAGTCACCTTATGTAGAAAAGATGAAAGCAGAACAATATGCTTATCGAGGAAAGCTAAAGGAACGCTTTTATTCAGCATACATTTAATGCTTATGTGAGCTTTATGTAAAAGAGCAACTACGTATAATGTAATTGCATGCTGAATGTGCACACATATACATAAGCATTTATATGAAATTTAAAAGCAAATGGTATGAACTTTGAAATATAATTTTTATCTTCAAACCCCTTTAGATGTATCCTCAGAAGTGACTGGCACACAATAGAAAATGCTCTAAGAGGGCTGAGGGGATGGCTCAGTGGCTAAAGTGCCTGTGGTGCAGCGTGAGGAGCTGAGTTCAGATCCCCAGAACCCATATGAAAAATAATAGACATGGAGGTATGCACTTGTCATCTTGACACCAGGGAAGTGGAGGCGGGTGGATCCCTGAGGCTCACTGGGCAGCCTCACTGGTCACAATGGGTGGGTTCCAGGTCAGTGAGCTCTTGCCCCTGAGGAATGAAGCTTGAGGTTGGTCACTGGCTTCCCCTGGCACATGCAAACACACACATACTAGTGGTTCTGTGTGTGTGCATGTGTGTTAGTATGTGCAAACCACTAGTATGTGCAAACATGCATACCTTCACACACATGCAGAGAGAGAGAGAGAGAGAGAGAGAGAGAGAGAGACAGAGGTGGGGGACCTCTCAGAAATGATTACTCCACATCAGGGTCCCTGAGGCTGGTCTCCCGAGGTGTGGCCTGCTCACCTCGAGATGACTGGAACCTGTGGAGTCCGACCCCAGCTGTGTTCCAGCCGGACAGGTACAGTACCAGGCCCCAAAGCGACAGGAGAACCACGGACCAGGCCCCAAAGTGACAGGAGAGCCACGGCTGTAGAATATGCAGGAAGCACGAGGTCGCCATGTCCCAGTCACTCCAGAGCCTCTTTCCTCTTTCCCTCCATCTCATTAAGATTCTAGGAACTTCCTGTTCCCCCTGACTGCAAGGAGAGCTTTGATTTGTGGCACCTGTAAGAGACAGTTTCTGCAGCAATGAACCAGAGCCAGAGCGCCCAGCTGCCAGGCATAGGTAGAACCCAGGACAGTGACCCCGCCCCCTCAAGGAAGGCAACGGGGCATGCGCGTGCCATGGCGAGCTTCTAGGAGTTGGGGGTCATGCTTCCAATCTGCCCAAAACTTAAGGTCACATGATCCACCACAGAAGAGTAGAAACAGATGAAAAACTTGGACCATTGGACTATTTTTGGGCAGAGGATAAAATCCTGGGGTGAGGGAGGAGGTATTCCTGTGGTTCCCAAGAAGGTTGAAGAGGTTCAGGTCCCGAATGTGGAAATAGTTGGGGGGTAAATATTGGCAGCTCAGCAGGAAAGAACCATGTGCCCAGGAGGGTGCTCTTTGAGACTCCCCTTGTTACAGGGCGCATCCTCTCTCTCTCTCTCTCTCTCTCTCTCTCTCTCTCTTTCTGTTTCTAGATCCAGGAAATTCTGTCTGTATGTATTTGTGTGTGTGTGTGTGTGTGTGTGTGTGTGTGTGTGTGTGTGTATCAGAGGGCACTGTGTGTGTCTGAGGAGGCCCAAGGGTGACTTCAGGAGACATCCTGGATTGCTCTTACCTCCTTTTTGTTTTGCTTTGCTCTGGGATTGCCCAGGCTCCACCTTCCAGGACAAGAAGTGCAGGCCACTGTCATTTCCACCAATGTTTTATTACATGGTACCTGGGATCTGAATTCAGGTCATTTGGCCATGCAAGGCTGAATCCCTAAGCCACCTCTCCAGCCAGTAGCTCTCTATCTTATAGAATCTCCACACAGGTGTGATGTGAGCTGCCTTAGGAAGCACAAGACCTTCAGCCTGGTAGAGCTGATGACATCACATCACATTGGCCACGCCAAGATGGAAGGAGGGCCATTCATGGCCATTCATGGAAGGCTGTCTTTGGTGGAACCCCTTCCTCTGAGACAGGAAGCTCCTCTTGGCTCTGCGCCAACAGGCCAGGGAAGTGAGAGGGGCTGGCCTCTGGTACCTCACTTTCAAGGTGCACTTCTTGTGACCTACTTAAATGCAGCCGGTGTGGCACTTCTAGGTTGGCTGTAGACCTAGCAGGTGCTGAGTAAGTGCTTTGAAGCAGACGCTGGGATCTGGGATCTGGGATCAGCGATCTGGCCCTTTGGGAGCACAAGACCCACCTTCTGCACCTGTCCTGTCCACCGGGTTGCACCCTTACAGAGGGGTCACATAACTGAATGTGAGCATTGCTAAAATTTCAGTAAAATGAAAAGACATGCACCAAGATTTTTGAAAAGTAGCACAAAAAATGCGTGGGGGAATCTTCCATGCTTCCAGCCTCCCTCGCCTGTGTTGCATCACATGACGTCATGGCTGAGCACACATTCAAGCACTCTGCACTATGCATGTGTCACGCCAAGCTTAGCTGATGATCGCTGCCCAGGACAGCTGGGCTCAGACTCAAAACTTCAGGGCTCTGTGCACACAAAGCTTTCTGCTCTTATAGACACATAAGACTTTCACCATTTTCCAACAGCACTCATTGGACACAGGTGTCAACTTGGTAACTGAATGCTGAGCCCTTGGGCCATCTGTGAAGAATTTGCACTTAGGACAAGCCCTGAGCAAGCCTGTGGGAAATTGTCCAATTGATGAGAAAAGACCCAATCCATGGTGGCTGGATCCATTCCCTGGGAGCTGGATAAAATGGACCGAGGCGGTTTGGTAGTCTGGCAGGCTTGGGCATATGAATATGCAGGATTCTGGTTCCCTTTCTCAGCTCTTTCTTGGATACCGTGTGGTCAGTTCTCTTGGTCCTGATGTGGGTGTGAACTCTCTTGTCAAGCTGGACTATGAACAAGAATAGAATCCACTGCCCCTCTAAGTTGTTTGTTTGTGTATTAGCAGCGCAAAGAGAAACTATAATACCTACCATGAGTCTTCAGCTTGTGTCACTTTAGTGTGCCCGGATGGAATCACATGAGAATGTTGGAAAACATTGCCGTCTGAGCTGCTTGCCAACTTGAGTTTCACAAGCAGGCATTCCATGACTTGGCTTGGGATGGGGACAGAATCTCCAACAATTTCTCGAGTGTCCCCAGACAGACCTCTGTCATTTTGTGTGATGATTTTATGTTAGCCATCATCCTCAGTATTGATGATACAAAATTAAAATTAAAATGTCTAAGGTGCTCTGTTTCCCAAGTTACTGAACATTCAACTGAGATTTAATTCTTTTTGTGAAAATAAACAAGCATGTCTTTCTTACTAGTACACATTCACTTTCATTTTTAATAACTGGTAAAATTATAAGTCTGTCCAATCTAGAGCAAACACAGGGTCATAAAAGTGGACAGGCAGGAGGGTGGGAGGTAATGGGATGGATTGATGTTGGGAAGGGAGAGATGGGAGAAGGGGGAATGGAGAAAAGCAGGAATAAGTACTCAATATGTTTGTAAAACTAAGAAAATAAAAAAATACTATGTCAAATAATTTTGAAGTCAATTTCTTTATGATTTATCGTCACTAAATGTTTGATGTGTAGACCTACTTTATATACCTATATACACAATACCACATACAAATTCCTGGAATGAGAAAGGGCTATGAGTGGTAAAGCTTAAGAGCCCCTGGTCCGTGGCTTTCTGCCACTGGGTTCTGGACTCTTCCCAGCACAGACACGCACCCTGGCAGGCCTGAAAAGTAGAGTTTTCAGAAAGAAAAAAACCCCAGAGAACTAAATACAGCTGTCTTGTTTTGCACTACAAAGTATAATGAAAACAGCCCCTGAAAAGCACAGGGAAAAACCATGGAACTGAGCAACAAATTCTAATTTCAGTTCCCAGGGACCCAGGCGGGGCGAGAGGGGGTCCAGGAATCCCACCGAGGCACAGCGTACTCTTCTCAACAGCGAGCAAGTAAACTGCCTGAGGAATCTGTTAATTACGTTTTATCTGTTTTGTTTATTACCATTGTTGCCTAAGATCTCGCTTGAAAGAAATATTTGCTGTTAAAAAGAACTTTGAAAATCGCTGCCTTAGGGAACTAATGAAATAAATATTATATTAGATGGGGGAAGAAAAAACCCACGGAGCGAAGTGCCTACGTTCTTTTCTTTTTTGTTTTTTTTCTCCTCTGAATGCCAGACTTGGACATTTTATTTCCTCTGCCATTAGCCTCTCTCCTTCGAAATAAGGAAAGGCGATGCAAAACACATTTGTCCTTTCAACGAGATAATTGAAAATCGTTTAATTTTGAGAAGCAAAAACGGTTTTCTATAGGGATCTGCATTTGGCCGCCAACATTTGGATCTGGACGAAGGGTGTTCTGTTCAGCAGTAGCAGTACAGTGTACCCCAATGTCTCTGGAGCTGGGCTTCTTCCATTCTGCAAGTGGGACAGGAGCAGGAGTGGGGTGAGCATGTGCTTGGCCTCTAACCAAAAGCACCACCACACATGATTTGGTTTTGAATTTTTTTTTAAACATTAAGTTCTGGACTCAGATCCAATCCTTGTAAGGCGAGTACTTTACCAACTGACTCATCTTCCTAGCCCCAGAAAGGCAGTTTTTAACAAGAAGTACATATTATAATTGTGTGAGAAACCTTCAAAAACAACCCATAATTTGGGGTCACACTTTCAGAGCTTATTGCTGGATATGGCCTGAGTGGGTGGTGTCAAAGGGGCCATGGTGGGAACACTGATCATGCTTAAGGGTCAATGCTAGGGCTGCATTTAACATGCTTAAGGATGTATGCTAGGGTCTGCAGTTGATTTATTTAAAGGTCTATGCTGGGGTCTACACTTAACATGCTTAAGGGTCTATGTTGGGGACTGCACTTAACATGCTTAAGAGTCTACACCAGCAAAGCAACGCCTGTGGATGAAGTCTTAGGCTGCCTTGACTTTCATTTCCATAGACGCGACGGTTCCCTGGCTAGCCCCGCCCACAGCTTCTCTAGCAAAGAAGGGTGTCTGCTGCCCAGGAAGATGGACCAGTTCAGAAGGAAACACGATGCTCCAGGACCACTGAGGAGTTATTGCACTTGGTGTCTGTCCTTGAGTGTAGGTGGGTTCTGTGTCCAACGGGCTACTAATGAGGACCATATAAGGACTCATTCCTTAGGGGCTGCTGCCAGCCCCCATACCTAGATGCCATCCCAAGGGGGCCAGAGGAGAGACCCCTGGAAAGAAGCAGCCTGTCCCTTTGAGTATCCAGTCACTTTGTCCATCGCTCACTGTCCCTAAAGCATGAAGCCCAGGAAACCTGCTTAGACACAATGGTAGACTGCAGGACAACACTGCAGAGGAATGGTCCCCACGTTGGGGTGGCCCAGCATCACCCAAGTAGCTATATGTTTGTCATGAACCAGGCTCCCAGCCCATGGGTCTTATCAAAGAAGGAATCCACACCTCTCATTTGCCATTCTACACTGGGCTGACAGCTCATTCAGATCATGTGAGTTCTGACCCTCAGAGTGTGAAGAACAAGTCCTAGCTGGAACCTTTGTGTGGGCTACTTTCAAGTCCAAGCTCTACCTCCATGAACTTTGGTGGCTGACCTGGCCTTGAGTCACCCTTTATGGACCTTGGAAGCTTGGTTCCCATCATGCATTCTACCTGGGATAGCTTCCATCATTCCTGTCAATCACCCTCCCCCCCATCTCCATAGCCCTTTCTACAAACTGTCCATGTTTCTTTTCTGTAAACAAAAAACAAAACAAAACCAAAAAAGCAAAAAAATGTCACATCCACATGTCACATCACAACAGTCACATTTTAACTAGGCCTCGCTTCTGTGAAATGTTCTCCTATCCCTTATCTAGGAATGTCCTTGGGACTTTCCATACACCTGTTCCAGCCCCAGCTGCAAAGAATGTAGTGTCTCGGCCTGATTTGATGACGCCATCTTACCTTGACTCCATGACATAACACCTGCCCATCCCTGGAGTGAAGCAAAAGGAGGTAAAATCAATCGAGGATGATTCCCAAAGTCACCCTTGGTCCTCCACAGGGACATACAGTGCTCTCTGATACACACATGCGCGTGCACACACGCACACACACACACACACAAAATAAAATTTAAAAAATGATATAAATTCATCATATTCATGTATGGAACCCTAGAAGAATGAAATGAATTTAAATTACATTAAGATCCAGGTGCCCATTGGACAAGTGCTTGGATCCAAATATGCTTTTACTATTGCTCATTACCTTTAATTAACATATATAATAGAAAAGCAAAGAATGTACTGTGTTCCTCCTGGGCGGGCTGAAGCTTGTCTGCAGACCCCACCATACACTGGTGCTAAGAAAATTCTAGAAATGTTAAGAGCCTGAAGATGGGGAGGGGAGCTATGAGACAGCATCGTCTGGTCGTGATAGGGCTGCTCTAACCAAGAATTCACTATATCCACGTCCACAAGACCTGCAGTGCAATAATTGGCTTATCAACACTTCACCATAGATGAGGGATGATCTCCAGATACCACACCTCCCTAGAGAGTGTTAAAGGTTAATGCCAGACAGGAGAAGGGGAGTTTCTTATTCCAACAATCTACCCGTTGATAAGTCATTCATGCCCCCAGCATTTACCAGTGCAGACATCTCAGATGATACCCAGTGGGCCACACATACAAAAAGACTTGAAAGCAGGAAAGGAGAAGGTGTGAAGTGGGATAGGAGGTAGGGATGGAATTGCGTAGTAGTAAGCGGTGAAGATACATAAATCCATCGTATACATGCACTTAAGTCAAAGGATAAAATAATGAAGGACGACCCTACAGCGTTCCTCCTTGCGGAGTACACCTCCCTTCCCCCCAACCCTAGTCTGAGACCTACAGGCCACACCACACAGTCAGTCTTGAGGACTGTCAAGGAGTTGAGTCCTTCAAGCGCCAAGTCATCCCGAACACCCCTGCTTGGGAAGCTTGTGGAATCTTTGGGAGGTGGAGCTGTGCTAGAGGGACGAGGAGGGGTCTTGAGATTTGATAGCTTATCCTACTTCCTGTTGGTCCCTGTCTGCTTCCCGAGTGTGGAAGGACCACCTCCTGCTCCTGCCGCTGTGCCTCCCCCCCATGATGGACTCTATCCTTCTAGAACTGTGAGCCCAAAATAGTAAGCCCTTTCTCCCTCGTGAGCATTTTATTACAGGGACCAGGAAGTAATGTAGACCCTTGCTTTGGGGGTGACTACCCTGAGACGCTGTCTCTGGGTCCCATGTGAGAAAGGCAGCTAGTCATTTGAGGCATCCCCTTTTCAATGGCATGAAGGGGAAGGAACCTCAGTGAGAGTCTTTTTGTTCCCAGTTTCCATGGGAGGGGGTGCTGCCTCCATTGATGCGGGTACCAGACAAGGTCCCCAGAGTCTGGGAAGGGAGGGTGACAGGTCCCTTTCACATATCCCAATGACTGTGGCAGATAGAGAAAGAGATCTTTAATCCCCCGAGCCATGTAGAAACCGATACACTTGGTTAGGCTCTTGATGCTAATGCTCCGGTACAAATAAGGACAAGAGAAACCTTCTGCGTTCATTATGAGGGATTTGTCCAGATTCACACGTGGAATTGACTTACAGCTTCTAATTTATATTTAAATCCCAAATGTCTCCGGGAGGAGCAGCCGCTTGGAAGCCATCGTCTGTGTTTGCACCATTGATTCCTGCTGCAAATCGACCCCAGGGGCCCAATTGCAATTCCCATGGGCTCATAGACTCATCAGCATGCCCCTTCCAGAGTGGCTCATAGAGTCCCCAAGAACATCTGAGCTCTGTGGGGAGAAGAGATGGCTGAGCATCGTCCTCTTGGGAATGGCCGCCACAGCACAGGGAGGATTAGCAGAGTGATTCTTCCTCCTTTCTGGGCTCCGATCCCAGAGTGGCGGCCAGGACTGAGAGTCTGTGTGGGAAGGGCGGTCCTACAGCATCCTGTCACACTGAGAGAGACCCGGAAGGAACCGGACTTGAGTTTAGTGGCATGAGGAAGTCAGCCCACTGGCTGGGGCACCTCTGGCTATTCTCCTGACCCTTCTCTATTTTCATTTTTTTAATGGCTCTATATGTGATATGTTAGTGCGTGTGTGCGTGCATGTGTGTGTGTGTGTGTGGTATGTGTGCACACACATGCATATGTAAATGTGTGTGTTTGTGGTTGCGTGCACACGTGTGTATGTGCATGTGTATGGTCCAAAGGTTTTCATCAGACATCTTCCTCTATCGCTCTCCATCTTATTTTCTGAGATGGGGTCTCCTCACTGAGCTGGAACTCGTTGTCCCAGTGAGACTGACTGGCCAGCAAATTCTAGATTCTTCCTGTCTCTGCCTCCCCCAGTGCTGCAGTTATAGACATGCACCACTACAGGTGGCCTCTGCATGGGTGCTGGGGATACAGCCTCAGGTCCTTGAAACTCAGGATGTAAACAGCATGGTCTTTACCCACTGAGCTGTCTCTCAGCCCCTGTCTCAATTTTTCATCTGTGAAATGGACTAATAACATTGGTACCTATCCTTACTGGATTATGATGGTGATTAAAAAGAACTATTTGTAAGTTGCTTAGATGAACACGCAGCACATGGGAAGCAACCAACATGCAGTTCTCCAGAGCAGAGGTAAAGCAGACAGAGGAAGGAAGCCGGTGTTGCAAATTCATTACAAGGACCTTGAGCAGAGAAATGGACTTTGTTTTTTGGGACGTATCTTACAGCACATTGTTTCTCACCGAGCAAGATTTCTGCCTGCAGAACGGCTCCTTTGCTCCCTGAGTTGCTTAGAGCTGATGCCTCTCACAGCCACAAGTGTTCTGATGGCTAATTTTTACTTTGCTAATTGCATTCTTCCCCCAGCTCGGGGTTTCTCAACCTCGCCATAGTGTTACTTTGGGTTGAAAGCTGATCATTGGTTGAGGGCTGTCGGGGGGCTAAGATGAAGGTCTGCCGCATCCTGAGCTCTGACCCACCAGGTGGCAATGGTGCCAGCACAGCTGGATCCCCCCCAGATATCTCTAGACTACTGCCAGACACACCCCTATATGTATGTGCACGTATGTGTGCCTGTATATGTGTGTGAATGCATGTGTGTCTCTGTATATATGTCTACATGTCTGTTATGCATGTGTACAGAGATAGCATGTCTATATGCATGTCTGTATCTATGTATATATATATGGATGTGTGTGTCTATGTGTGTGTTATGCATGTGCATCTATGTAAGTGTTATGCATGTGTATACAAGTGAGCATGTCTACATGTGTGTTTCTAAGTGCATGTATGCATGTGTATATACAGGTGAATGTATATATATATACATGTATGTCTATATGCATATGTGTCTATGTGTATGTGTCTATAAGTGTGGTATACATGTGTATATGTGTCTATATGCATGTCCACGTGTATGTGTGCACATGTGGATGTGTGTGCATGTGATTGTGTTTATGTGTATATAAATAAGTTTGTATATATGTGACATGTGCACATATGAGCATGTATATGTGTGCATGCGTGTACATGAGCATGTGTACTTTGTGTGTTCCTTTTGGGTGAGCATCACTCATTTACCCGCCACACCTCAGGGACTCCCCACAAGTCCAGAGCCTATGAAGAGTAGATCTCCTGTTCTACCCAGACAAGATTAATCAGCAATTTGGTTCCAGCACGCCCTTGCAGAAAAACATGGAAATGGCATAAAAACATTTGCAGAGTAATTGAACCAGGCTTCAGCAGAAACACATTCAAGGGTAAAACTGAAGACTGTAATGATTATGGGAATTATTGATATAGTTTTCATTACTCTAGCATTTTTGAATAAGCAAATGATAATCCTTTTTCACAAAGAAAGAAAGGGGTGTTCTTTTCTCCCTGACATCTGTTTGCCTCTTACTTTTCAACAGACACATCTCATACCTGTGGGCATTCAGGTCCCTTAACCAGAGTGTAGTTATCCCCCCTCCTCCCCAAGGATGAGGGGTCCCAAAGAAAGCAGCTCTGTTCCTCGTGGGGTGTCTCAACAGATCTTAGAAAAATCAGCACAGAGCACTTTCTGTTCAGCTCTGTTTTGCCTTGACCTAAGCTGATTTGTGCAGTAGAATTCCTGCCTGGGTCTGTGGGTGTTGAGTGTGAAATGGCCCCATTAGTTCATGTGACAGCCGGTCTCCAGCTGCTGGTGCTGTCTTGGAAGGTTGTGGAATCTTTAGAAGGTGGAGCCTTGCTGTAGAAAGTGACTAGAGGCTGGTTCTTCAGGGTCCACAGCTTGGTGTCAAGTCTGTTTTCTCTCTCTGGCTCTTGATTGTGGGTCTGACGTGAAGTCAGTGGCCAAGTCTTTCCTGCCCGCCCCAGTGCATTTCCCATCATGCCGGACTCTCTTCCTTCTGGAACTGTGAGCTGGAAACAATGAACCTTTTTTCTCTTCAGTTGCTTGGGTCAGATGATTTTATTATAGCAACACAAGACTAACTAGAATAGGGTCCACGTGCCCTCCTGGCATTCTAGACCTCTCTAACAATGCTGAGCAAGGATCTTCAGCATTAGTATCAACTTTGAGCTAGTTAGAGGTGCAGGACCTGGCTGCACCCCAGACCTCCTTGTTGTACCCCCATGAGGATTGGTTGCGATGTCGAGTTTGAGAAGTCTGTTCCTGACCTTTCCCTAGCAGCTAGTCTGTGGTCTTGGTACAAGGAAAAAAGGGGTCAGGGGATCAGGGACCATCCACAACCCCAACTTGGTTGTCTGCAAGTCCTCTCTCCTGTTCTGGTCTGCACTCCAGTTACAGGAAAGCTCAAAGTGGACTCTACTGCAAGGTCCTCTCCCTTTGGCGTCCCTCTCCTCTTTCCTACTGTTACCATACTGTTCTCCAGATCTGCCAGCAAGTTCATGACTCTCCGTAGGAGATGACAGCAGCAGGCACTGCAAACAGAAAGCCTCCACCCTAGAGCCCCCCTCCCCCGGCTCCTCCCACAGAGGGTGGGGGAGTGTTAAGAGCAGTCAGGGAGCCGGCAGGCACAGGAGCAAGCTAGGCCAATTCATTTGCAATCAAGGAGCAATATAGTTGGTCATTGTTGAGATGTAATTACAGCAGAAAGCCTACTGCTTGAAAATCCTTTTTTAGGTCTGATTGAACAGGTGCCAAGGAAGCTTTTTATGAAACTCACACAGAGCAGGAGGGAAGTGGGGGGCTGCCGCACCTGAGGAGGGAAGGACAGACAGCTGGCTGGCTGGGTTGTGGGTGTGGAGCACGGGGCAAAGAGATTTCACATTCAAAGATGAAGTCTTCTAGCTGAACCTGTCTCCAGGGAGAGGGCTTCCCACAGGTAGCACCGGGGGGAGGGGGAAGGGATCAAGATGTGGAGGGAGAGCCAGGGGCAGAGACAGCTAGGGAGAAGGTGGGAAGGGAGCAGGAGCGGAGAGAAGGAGGGAAGGAGAAACAAGACAGAAAGTACAGAAGCGGGAGAGATGCAGAGGAGGAGGGAGAGGAAGGAAGAGAAGGAGGAAAAAAAGGAAAGGGAATTTTTGCATAAGCAAAAAATGTCCGAAGCAAGGAAACATGGCCAAACCAAAAGCTGAGTGCCAGTGATCTCAGTATTCCCCAGGGTCTGTGGGAGCGGAGGCAGGGACGGGCATTTCCACATCAATGCAAGCTAGTGGTTGAAGTCTCCTATCTCATCTGGGCTTTGAACTCAGCTGAGGCTGAGAATTTGGTACCTAAGCCTCTGGGGTGTGTGTGTGTGTGTGTGTGTGTGTGTGTGTGTGTGTGGCAAGTCACAGGACTCACCACTGCCTCTGATTACTAGGAAATCTAACCTTTTTGTGACAGCTTCTCAAATGTACATTTAAGCAAAATTCCACATCATCAAAGTGACCCTTAGCGACTTTGAAGATACCTGTGACCCTGCCAGCTTGATTGGATTAATAAAATTCACCGCTGGGCGTGATTAGACTGAGGGGGTTCTGACCTGGTCAATGGTTTAATTCATCGGAGGCAGGCAAACACAGGGGGGAGCTAAGCAACCTGGGACCCCACTTGGCTCGGGCTCTGCACACGGCACTCTTCTAAAAGGCGCTTGGCCTGCTGAGACCCCCGACCTTCACACACTGTGCACATGCTCGCCTCTTTGAACAATGTATCTAGCAACTGGTGGGCATCCTACACCTCCGAGCTGAGCTACATGCAGGCCCTTAGTGTCCATCAGGCCTGGAGAGTTCTGATTCCAACATGTTGTATCAAGGTGTGAGAGAAGGTGTGCTGAAATGGCCCGATCCAGTTTTGGGTGCATGTACAACAAGGCAAACCACTTCCTTTAAATTAACTGTCAGGGACAATTCTCTATTTACTATCCCCTGCCTATACATATTGGGTGTGCATATTATTAAAGTCAGATGCATCATGGGAGGGGCCGTGCATGGTGAGTGGAGGCTTACATGATCCATGCCGGTCAGTCCAAATAGAGAACCACACACACTATGCTCCGTAGCAACCAAACCTCTCTTTCTCCTGAACCCCATAAAAGGAGACCCCTAACAATAACTGGAGCCTTTGGATACTGTCATACATGCGGCCTGCTGTCAATCTTGACAGCCTACACTTTTGCTAATTGGTGTCATGACTTTGCTTTGATATAAAGTTTCTTCACTTCTTTGCGATCTGTGTGGACTTTTACTTTATGTCCCTGAATGAGAGGCCGGGAACTTTACACCCAAACATTCACTCTTCTGTTGCCATGATGGAATGCATTGACGTAAGCAACTTAAGGGAGAAAAGATTGATTATCTTGGCTCAAGGTTCTGGAGTGGATAGAATCCATCATGAGAAAGAACATGTCGCAAACAAAGGTATAACAGGAGAGGAGCGAGAGACCTGTTGCCACCTTGCAGCCAGGTGACAGGAAGAGATGGGGTGAAGGGTGGTGGTGGAGGTAGAGAGCTGGGAAGAGAACAGGAAGCAGGGCCAGGTCGTCAAACCTCAAGGCTCATCCCCCGTGACATACTTCTACTCCCTGAAGATTCCATGACCTTCCCAAATAGCGTCCCCAGCTAGGGACCGAACACATGGACCTGTGGGGGTAGCTCACATTCAAACTGGCTTGAGGAGGTGGGCTCAGTCTTTGGTTGAGGGGCTTGCGTGGCAGGCATGCAGGCTGGAGTTTGATCCTCAGAGCACACTTAAAACATGAAACAAAAAGCTGGTGTTGTGGCATGTGCCTATGATCTCAGTCAGCATGGGGGAAGCAGACCACCTAGCATTCTGGGCTAGTTCTAGACTTGTAGGAGACCCTCTCTGAAAAAACAAGGTAGAGGGTGCTTGAAAAATGGAAGCTCCATGTGTACACACATACATGTGCACATGCACCTGTAAACCCCTTTCCCCCACATATGGACAGGATTATAATCTGCAGTTTAAACACTCAGACTCTTTGGGTCAGCCATTTTACTTTTTGAGTTTGTCTACCAAGACCTTCACATGCATACATGAAGATGCTCTCCAATCTCTCTGCCACTATAGTATTTACAAAAGAGGGAGCCAGCAGGCACTAAATGTCTATCCATAGGGGGTTGGTCAGTCTGTGGGGCATCTATAAACCAGCAAGCAGTGCAGAGCCATTAAAATGAATGAGGTATAAATCGTTTGATGTTATTGATCAAAAGGGAAATCTATTGTATTGGACCACGGAAATGCCTCGGGTCTCCATAGTGGAAGGAAAGTGTGTCAAGTTAATGAAATGGGGGGATCAGAGCTATAGGAGGGTCTTATGTGAAGGCAGCTGTAGCATAAAGCAAAGAAGGTCACAAAACTTTTATGTTCCGGGTGGGGTTCACTGATCAAGAGGGAAGGGGGTTGCCCCGGTTACAGCTCCTCCCAAGTTTGAGATGTAAAGAGGAGACAAGCCATCAATGAGCCTAGTCAAGTCATAGGTCTCTTGAGGGGTGCCGGGATGTCTCTCTGGGACTGGCACCCAGAGGAGGGTTGGTGGCCTGGACAAAGGATGAGATTCACAGAAGGCTCAGCTTGATCTGAATATGCAGGTGTGGGGAAGCCGCATCCAAGTGAATGTTGATGTGAGAGAAGGAAGAAGCAGTGGTGGATGGCGCCTCCCCGGGTCCACCAGAGGGAATGGTGAACTGGAAGAGGCGATACCCATCCGCCTGATGTCTTTTGGTGGGTGAGGTGCTGGAGGTGACCAGGCAGCTCGGACTGTTTCTCTGCAGAACATGCAGCAAATGCCACACCACAAAGGAAGACCGGAAATCACTCAGCCAGCCTGGACGCGGAGGCTCAAGCCTATACGGATGCGCATAACTGAGGATCTACAGCCATGAGCTATCATCCTCCTGCCGCCACCTCCTGAGTGTGGGGTTATATGAGTGCTCAACCATATCTGGCCTTATTCAGTCAACCTAGGATTCTGTACACACTAGGCAGGCATTCTACCTGTGCTATGGGAGTCTTTCAAAGCAAACAAAAGGCTGCATGGCCCAGCATGCAGTGTGAGAGTGTAGTGTGCTTGGGACTCAGTTATTAGATGGGAATCCACTGGGCCAGGGCAGGTGCAAATAGACTGTTTCCCGCAAGAAGCTTCAGTCTGGCTTCTCTATACAGGATCCTCACAAAAGACACAGTAAGTGACACCCCCAGACTCTAAAATACTTTTGAAACAGAAAAAAAATGGGAAGGTGCCCACTGCATCATGCTCGTCTCTCCAGCAGTCCAGATTGAAGATGGTAGAAGGAGAGACAGCGATTGATGAGGGCTCAGAAAGAGAACTCCACAAATAGGAATGAACGACTCACTTTAGAGCATCAATTCGTAGCACAAAGACAGTCTCTGTATGCCACCAGCAAATGCAGGACCTCAGCCTACACCTTACACTTGAGCAAGCAATTAATTCAAGATGAATCATAGACTTCAACGCAAAAAATTCAGCCAAAAACTTTTGAAGAAAATAGAGCATAAACTGTTAGCAAGCAGGACCAAGAGTCTTCAATACCAAGTGCACAGAGAACCACAGAAAGCATAGATTGACTTTGTCAAACCTATCTTTCTAGAGTATGATCCTGCCCTTCTGGGCACACAAAAGACTTTCTCTGTGTATCCTTCCCAAGTCACACTGAGCAATCACACTTGCTGGCCACCACAAACCTTCCTCCTATCTCTGTGAACCAGCTATGCCAGTAAGGGTGTGACTGAGGTCTGGAAGTCTGGGCAATGCCAGCCCACCTGGTCACAGACAGGGCCTGTCATTGGGGGGTTCGCAGGGCTTCCACAAGCCACTTGGGAGAACCCACATACCCAGGGCAGAGCCAGAGACTGTTAAACTTGCCTCTGAAACATTCTAGCTTATTTGATCCCCCTTGTTGCAGTTTGCCTGTATGATCGCTGATAAATGACCATCAAACAGCTTAAGGGCAACAAGGGGTTTACTGTCTTTTATGATTATCTGGTTACAGTTGTCAGTCCAGCTTGACAGGAGAGCTCACACAAACACCAAGGCTGAGGGAACTGGCCACACCATCACTACTTAACAGCTGAGAGAGGGACGATACTTACAGCATGTCTGGCCAAGTGTACAGAAGGAAGCCAACTTCCTCAACTGACTCTCAGTATTTTAGTTATCTGTTCAGGGGCTAGTGCCACCCCACCATAGGCTGGGCCTTCCCCATCAGCTAGACAATCTCCTGCAGGTTGGTTAGCCTGTGATGGATGTGTTAATTGCCACCCATGGTCAGACAAAGTGACATGTGAGAAGTATAGCACGTGAGGCAGAAATACCTGGTGGGACCTGACACCACATCTATCTTTCACTCTTCCCATTTCTACTCATTCATTCATTCATTCATAAATTCATTATTTTTCTAGTTTTACAAGCATATTGAGTACTTATCCCTGCTTCCCTCCATCCTCCTCCCTCCAATTCCTTCCCTTCAATTCATCAGTCCATCTCACTTTCTCCCAACCTTCTGCCTGTCCGCTTTTATGGACCCCAGGGTTCCCTCTGGCTTGTCTACTCTTGTGGGGGTTCAGGCTTCTGTGACATACCAAGTTGCCTCTTTTTGGGCCACCCCACTGACAGGGGCATTTCCCTTCACTCATCCATCTCTAGTCCCCAAGGTTTCCACTGTGTGTCCTTATTTCCCTTCAGTTCTTTGATAGTCTATGGGGCATGTTGGTATGTCAGTCATTATACAGATCTGGCAAGGACAAGTCTCACTTCAGTGAGTTCCTGGATGCAGCAGTCTTGCCTTGAATGGAATATCTTGTCCAGTGGCGAACCTTCCCATCTTTAGGTTTTTACATCTCACCACCCCCTTTCCTGTGAGGTTTCCTAAGCCTTAAGATGGTGAGAGATTAGGTTAGCCTGATTCTGGGTGAGCATTGGCTGGGTCACCTGTATTCTGCATTACGGCTGGCCATTGCTGTCCACTTTACTGCTCTTCTACTGCCCTAGGTTGCATCCTGTCAGGGTGTCCAGATCCTCTACCTCTGTTGTGGAAGACTTCTAGGCTGAGTGCTAAGTGCTCTTCCAATCTATGGCTGTAATAACAGCTGTTTACAGAGAAGTTTTGTGTATTGTCTTCCTACCATAGGTTCACTGGCTGATTTTTTCTTATTGATCTATTTCCTTCCCTTTTTTAGGTTCTCATTCTACTTTGTAGTAACAGGAATGTGTTCCATTCTGACAAGCAGGTCTTGAGTTCAATCAGAAAAATGTTGGTTGTCTCCTTGATACTCATGCCAATATTATACTGGTGGTCACCTGTTGCCATGGTGACTTTATTGCAACTTGCAGATCTGATTAGTTGATGAGGCCTGTGATTACTTTTCTTCCCTAGTAGCTTCTACAGCATTCCTTGGTACTGTGTAAACTCGCCAGCAAGGGGGAAGTTCTCAGATCAATTCCAGTTGATGTATTTTGCCCACGTTCTGTGATCCATTGTTCTTTTGATTTCATGTGCATGTATGTATATATGTATGTGTGTATGTGCATATGGGGGTACATCTGCATGTGGGTGTATATGTATGTGTAGTGTACATATGTGTAGGGTATATATGTGTATACAGTGTACATATGTTGGTGTCGATGTATGTATGTGTCTGGAGTGTGTCTTTAGAGTTTATGTGTATGTGTGTATGGGTGAATGTTATGTGTGTATGGTATATGTGCATGCACACATGTGTGTATGGAGTCCTGAGGGTTGATATTGGGAATCCTCTTCGATCACTCTTCCACCTTATTCTTTTTGAGACAAGGTCTTCAATCAAACCCGAAGCTCACCAACAGGGCTAGTCTAGTGGGCCAGTTTGCTCTGAGGACTCTCAATTTCTGCATGGAATTACAGTCAGGCTCCTTGTCACCCAGCATTTTTATTTTTTTGGTCTAATCTGGGATCCAAACTCTGATCCTTTGCTTGTGCAGCCAGCACTTTAACAACTGAGCCATCTATCTAGCCCCTGACCCTGAATCTTAATGGGGAGGTTTCCAGACTTCCCTGTGTACCCAGATAGAGTCAAGGCGGCTGAGTACAGTGTGTACAGTCTCCCCTGCCTCTGCAAGGGGTCAGCCTGAGTGACTTTGTGTCAGTTTTCAACACAGACAGCCGAGGAGCTCTCTGAGGGATGTGGGGTGTCCCTTGCCTCGCTCCCTCCCTGCAGCGGTGGGATTTAAATTGTGTCAAGGATATTAGTTGAAAGTGGATGAAGTAAAGAGTCAACATCTTGGTTCTGTCCCCGGAGTGATAAATGACGGGGTGTAATTTTTTTCCTGAGGCACACAAAATGGAAAACCAACGTGGATCTCAGACACGTGAGAAATAGCTTATGAATTTAGATGATAGTTCAGCAGAAATAAATTGTGCATCTGTTCATTCATTTTAATAAAGCAGAGAGGTGCCATGTTGCTGGGGCCCTTCGAGAACCCTGGGTTCTTAAAATTACGATCTTGTAATAGTAGCATTAAAATTTGTAATGTAGTCAGTCCTTTCTGAATTAGAGGGAAAATTCATTTATAAAATAAAAGTTCACACCCTGGAGTGAGAAATGGGAAGACATGATTTTTCTTGGCTACATGTGAATCAGTCCTTGGAGGATTCCACAACATCTTGACCATAAAGCACATTTAAAAAATTTCAAGAGAAAAGTTTTTCAGACTGCTGATGAAGCTTCTCCGGGCAATCTCTATTTAGGTCAAACTGTGCAGGTATAAAGCCTATGGTTAACTGCCTTGTTCTTTGTACCTCTTGTAGGAGGGTGATTAGAGAAACAGTATTTCCATTTGAAATGAGTCTGTTGTGAATACAAATGGCATTTTTACTCAGCAGTAACAGCATCAGATCACATATTCACAGGGCAGTAAGGACCAGTTGCTGTGAAAGTGTACTCAGTCGCCACAAAGGATCTAGTCTGTTATTCCGTGTGTTCCCTGTGTTGGTATTGGCAAGAATTCAGCAGACCTGCTTGCAGGTTTCCTGCTCACTGTAAACCCAGAAGCGTTGCTAGAACTTCCTCAGAAAACAGCGCAACCCAGGTACATCTTCAGCTCATTGATGCATCTAGACCAAGCAAGCAATTTAGAGGTGATTTCACAAATCAGTCACTCAACTATTCTGGTAGGAACAGGGACCAGTAGAGCTGCAGAGGGAGAGGGGCAGCTGAGATCTGTTCCCACGAGCCTGGGGCAGTGTGTGTATGTGAGGGGTGTTCATGTGTGTCGTGGTTACAGTGAGGGTTTGCAGAGAGCACAGTCCACACTGAGGGTCAAGGCAGGTGAAGAAGAGGACGGAGCAGGCAGTGAGCTGACGCCTATGAGGCCCAGAGCAGATGGGAAGGATGCTCCTAACCTGGGCTGTTTCGGCGAGCTGCTGGGGCACACACGGAATGGAAAGGCAATGAGAGCAGCCTTGGTCAGGGCAGGTTTGCTGAGGGGGCAGGCCAGCTGCAGGAAGCTCAAACACTGGTTGTGATGGGTGCTCCTGCAGCCCCAGGACTCAGGGGGCAAGCAGGAGGATGGCTGACCACAAGTCCGAGGGGCCTGGTCTACATGGCTGCTGGCCAGCCGGGGCGACATACTGAAACTGTCTCAAAATAATTGGTTCCTGACAGTGAAAAGCTGTTGGTAAAGGTCTTGCCTGGCCTTGATTTTGATCCCCAGAACCCATGATGAAGAAAGAAAAGAATCACCCATGGCAGCACAAGCTTGGAACCCCGGGGCCGGAAAGGCAGAGTCAGGGGGACCCCTGGAGTTTGCCAAAGCTGCAGGACTGCTGACTGCCAAGCTGGTGAGAGACCGTGTCCCAGAGAAGCAAGGTGATGGTGCTGAAAAATGATAGCAGAGACTGTCCTGTGGGCCCCACATGTGTGTGTGCACATAAACACAATGCATGCATACACACACGCACACAATACATACACACGTGCACACACTCATGCACACACATGCATGCATGCACATATGTGCACAAACTCATGCACACAATGCAAGAATGCATACATACATGTGCACACACTCATGCACATAAACACATGCTTGCATATATACCTATGCACTCACACACATAGGCATGTATGCACACACATGCAGACACTTATGCACACACTTGCATGCATTCATACATATATGTGCACACATACTTTCTAAAATTCTGTAATATAGGTGCAGATGGTTTCTTAACATAGAAGCCACTTGGCAGAGAGTTGAAAGCCAGAGCCAGAGAATCTGGGCAAGTTCTTCACCTCTGAAAGCCACAATGAAATAGCTCCCAATTCCACAGCCTTCTTGCTCCTTTGTGCCCATGGGCTCCACAGCTACATGTCCAATCATGGATGGAGCATACTGAAAAACAGTATCACCTGTCCTGAACATGTGCAGATTTTTTGCCCTTGTGGTTACTATCCAACAACACAACAATCATTTGCATAGTATCTTCATGGGGTGGGGCATTATAAGCTATGGAGAGGTGACTTATAGTATATGTGAAGCTGGGCCTTGGTTATACTCAGTCGCTGTGCTGTTGTATGTACGGGATGTGATTATTGAAGGTTTGCCATCCCGGGGACTCTGCAACTGGCCAGTTGCAAGGACACTGGAGGGTGACCACTGCTGTCTCAGAGTGGGCAGCAACGATGGGGGCAGTGTGGGTCCAGATCTGTGGTCCCCCATGGCTCACATCGATGTCCTCAGTGCCAATGGCAGCCGGATGTTTATTGAATGACTCAGAATGAGTCTGGGGGTGTCCCATGACAGGACGTATGGAGAAGCTTCCAGACCTTCAGAGGACTCGAGCAACGCTGGCCGTCATGGGTGGGCTGCTGGCTGCGTAGACGAAAGGCACCTCTAGGATTTGCAAAGGGAAAAGCAGAGCTCAGAGTCTCAACCTGTGGTCACTTGCCCAGTGGTCTTGGGGAAGAGGTGGACTCTGCTCAGCCTCAGCTTCACCACTAGACTCAGGGCTGGGCCACTCAAGTGTGAGGAGGGAGGGAGCATGGACGGCTGTGAGTGTAGACGTCATTACTGCGTGTCTACAAATGATGGTGGTATCATTGCCATGTCTGTGGGAATAGAAGTGCTGGGTCACATGATGTGATAGTTGATTTTGGGTGTCGACTGGACCTGAGACCAGCCATTGGACCACCTGAAGAGATGACCCGGATTAAGATATTTGACATACAATGACCAGCCCTGAATGTGGATGGTCTTCCAGTAACAGACCAGATAAAAGGAAATGTAAGAACTCTCTCTCTCTCTCTCTCTTTCTCTGTGATGGCAGCTCATCTTCCCTGATTCTTCACTGACATCAGAACCCAGCTTCTTTGACCCTCCAATGTGACTGAAGCCTAGAGACTCCAGGAACCGTCTGGCCTTTAGCACAGACTGAGACTGCTGAGATACCCAGCTTCTCAACTGAGCAGCTACAGGTGGTCACTGTTGGACAACCTGGACCTTATCTCACAGGCCAGCTCAACAAATTCCCTTTGTCTATATATCCATTCTATTTGTTCTGTTCCCTTAGAGAACAACACAAGACACAAGGTGTTGGTGATAGTGTCTCTTAAAAGCCCTCTCATCTTATGGGCCAACAGCATTCCTGAGGAATGTGGGGGGTTGTGGGGGGTCTCTGGGTCTCAGGACATTGTTCCGAATCTATTCAGTGCTGTAATCTTTCTCCTCGCCTGCAGTCAATCCAGTCTCCTCCAGTGCCCGTGTCTTTCTTAGGTCTTGGTCCCTCGTTCTTTCGTGGTGCCCTAGTCACATGGAGTGGCCCGAGGTCCCCAGGCTGTGTGAGTCTTTCCAGGCTCTAGTTTATTACCCTCTGCATCTGACGTCCAGGTCCCAATGTTACTCACTGTGTCCCCCATGATGGATGTGTTGAGATCTTAACCCATACATAATCTTATTTGGGAACAGGGTCGTGGTGAGGGAAACAAAATAAAACAAGGACTTTATCCAATATGACCGATGCCCTTATTACAAGCTGAACATTGGATAAGACACACACACACATGCATGTATGCACATACAGACACGCACACACTTAGACTTACACACACTCATGCACACATGTGCGTGCACTGACATAGCCACATGAGGACAGGTTAGAAGCCAGAGGGCTGCTTCTTGGGTGTGTCTGTGATGTCATTTCCAGAGAGTTAGCTCAGACAGAGGGCTTTGTGAAGAAATCAATCAATGGAAGAATTAAAAATATGAATAGGACTGTTGGGGACATGATTCAGTTGATAAAGTGCTTGCCATGTGAGCGAGAGGACCTGAGTTCAAATCCCCAGCAACTACTTCAAAAGCCAGACAAGGCAGTGCAGACCTGTAAACTCAGCGCTGGGAAGGTGGACACGGGAGGGTGCCTGGAACTTGCTGGCCAGTCAGTGAACTCCAGATTCAGTGAGACCCTGTCTCAAAACAGTAGCAGACTCCTGATGCCAGCTCTCTGGTCCCACCCTCATGTGCACATGCACCCTGCCATGGATGCACACACATGAATTTGTACACACATGTACACACATACATGCACACAATCTCACACATGCAAATCTGAATAAGTTACTGGGAGGTGGTAGATCTGTGAAGGATGAGCCTGGATGGAGGAAGCCGGTCACTGGAGGCTGGATCTGGCCTGTTCCTGTTATGACTCAGCTGTTTCCTGCCTGCTGTGATGTGAGCTCCCCACAATGCCCCCTCTGGCATGAGGGACCAAAACCTCTGCAGGTACGAGCCCAAAGCTGCTCCCCGAAACTGGGCTTTTTGGTCATTGGGCCATATACAACTCACCCAATACCCTGCAGATAAATTCCCATCAACTTATTTGGTCTGGTCAACGGCAAGAATAAAATGCTTCTCTCATTGGGGATAAGGATGCAGGTCCCTGACGAAGCCAGGCTTTAGTGTGGAATGATCTGGATGCATCAGAGTTGATTCTGGATTATTTCCTTCAGTCCTGCTTAGAAGAATGAACTGCGATCGACCTCCGGAGTCCAGCAGCGTTTCCTTTCTTTTAATTATTTATTTATTTCCATAGCTCACAGGATAAGTGAGCCATCCACTCGCAGGATGCCTTTATGTATTATTTATCAACATTGAACTTTCCTTGTCTCCTGCTTCCACCCTTGACTGATAAGAAGGAAGGCTTAGGGTTGTCAGTAGCTCATGTGGAGCAGTTTGTTCACATCTGTGAAAGAATGTCCCTTCAGACCTCTTGATGTGGGGTGTGGGGAGTGCCCCTCAAGGAAAAGGTAGCTCTGGGTCGCTGGGGATGTTGTGTTCCTGCGGTACCTGGCTTCACCTGCAGCAAGGTCTTGCTCCACAAGGAGACAGGTCTGGGATCAACTGTCTCCCCAGGGTCAGGACCTATGAAACCTGTGTCTTGGGTGGATTTTTTTCCCAGCCCATGTCAGCACGATTCTTTAGACCTTTGACAATTTCTATCACCTACTATCAAATCTTCCCAATTGCTTCCCACATCATCAGTGTTTTGAGCACCCAGTTGCTTGTCAGGCTGGGAGCTTATTTATGATGACCAAATACCAGAAAGGAGGCCGCTTAAAGGGGGAAGGGCTCAGGCCATCATGGTCGGAAGGCATGATGGTAGGGGTGTCTGTCTGCTGGGACATCCCACCTCCTCAGCAGGTGCTGCTGACAATTACGTTTCTCCTTCCACCCCAAACCCTTTTTATACTCTGGGTGCCTATATTTGTAGACTGTGGATAGGGGAGATGGCTAAGTGGTAAAGCCTCTCTACCTTGCAAGCAAAGAGACCTGAATTCGGATCCCCAGATCCCTTGTAAAAATTCGGGACAGGTGTGGTGGCCTGACTGTAATTCTAGCCCTGGAAGGCAGAGCCTGGGAGTCTCCAGAGCAAGCTGTTAGCCAGACCACCCCGAATGGCTGCTCTGGGTTTAACGAGAACCCAGGCTGAAGGTAGGAGAGAGATGGAGGATGATGACCAATGTAGTACTTGGGGCTCCACAAGCACACATACTCAAGTATATACCTCAACACAAATTTGTGTGAGAGAGAAACCTAGAGAGAGAGAGAGAGAGAGAAGAAAGGTCTTCTCTTCATAATTAAGGCTCTCTGGAAATGCCTTCGCAGACATTTCTGGAGGTGTGCCTATCTCCTTGGTTATATATATATATTTTTATTATTATTATTTATTCAACTGTGCGCATGTGCGTGTGTATGTGCGCGTGTGTGTATGTCTGTGTGTGGGTGTGTGTGTATCAACCACGGATGAATTCGCGAACCACCATGGACGCCTCCACCTCCTTCTGCCCCGGGATTCACAGGCTCCGCCCTACCAGGACCAGAAGTGCAGGCCGCCCCTGCTTCCGCCTGGCGTCTATACGTGGGATCTGGGATCCGAACTCAGGACCTTCCACCTGCAAGGCAGAGGTTTAACCCCTGTGTAGGCCAGGCTGGCCTAGAACCCCTGTGTAGCCCAGGCTGGCCTAGAAACCCCTGTGTAGCCCAGGCTGGCCTAGAACCCCCTGTGAAGCTCAGGCTGGCTTAGAACCCCTCTGTGGGCCAGGCTGGCCTGGAACCCCTGGTATAGCCCAAGCTGGCCTCAAACTCAAGACAATCCTCTGGCGTCATCTGCAAAGGACAGTGGCCCAGCATCTAGACACCCAGTGGCAGTGTACAGCAAGGGCGTGGTTACAAAGGGCAGTGAGGGGCAGGTCACGTGTGCTGGAACAAAGAGCAAGAAGCAGCACCGGCTGGCCTGGAAGATTTACAATTTCAGTGCTGGGGAATCAAGGGGGATTTTGTAGCTAGGAAGGAAGGAGCCTGGGGTCCGAAGGAGCAGGTGGGGATGAAGGCCCATGTGGCCAGTGGGCAGTGTGTGGAGCACAGATGCATACACCCAACGTTGCCGTTGCCAGAGTGGGCAAGGCATGGACGTGTGTCATTTGCTGACACCCTTTCTGCTTTCTTAAAGCTACAAAATGGATGTTCCCGTGAGCTTCATGCTGTTGTTCTTGGTGTGTGGATATTGTCTTTGAAGAGAGGCTGATGGATACAGTCTTCAGGGGGTCCTGGGTCGTGGAGGGGCCTGGCGATGAGTCTCTGATGGCTGAAGTAACCAACGGCTCTTGTTTCCACCGAGTTATTCCTCACCCTGGAATGTCTCCCCAGGGTGAACAGAAGTGCAGGATGTACATGCAAGCTCTGCTGGGGACGACGGGCTCAGCTCATCGTGAACAGACAGTGACGAATCATGCCACCCATCCCCGGCTGGTGGCTGAGCCCCATGAGCAGCTTGAAGAGTCAAGCTATGGGAAGATAGCAGATTTCCCCTACCTTAAAAAAGTCCATATGCCTTATGTTACACACACAGCCCAAATTAGCATGGGACTTTTCAGCAGTGCAAATCTCCTTATGCCATGTCTGAGACCACCTTGTCCTTGGCTCGAGGAGAGCTGTCTGGAAGATGGCTTCCTTAAATTTTTTTAAATTGATTATCTATCTATCTATCTATCTATCTACCTATCTATCTATCTATCTCTGTCTGTCTGTCTGTCTGTCTGTCTATCTATCCATCCATCCAGATGTGTGTGTGTATTGTGTGTCCCAATGGAGGACCAAGGATGATTTTGGGAATCATCCTGAATTGCTTCAACCTCCTTTTTGCCTGTCTGTGGTATTTCCCAGGCTCCACCCACCAGGGCCAAAAGTGCAGACTACTGCCTTTTCAGCCTGGTGTTTTTAATGTAGGACCTGGGATCTGAACTCAGGACATTCTGCTTCTGAGGAAGAGTCTCAATCCCTGAGCTGTCTCTTCAGACCTGGAAGAAAGCTTTTAGCCATAGCTCATGGCTCCTGTGTATGGAAATGTCTCCCTACTCCCTCCCTCTCTCTTTCTTTCTTTCTGGAGATTTTCTTCCCCTTTATTGAGAAACTTAAGACTTGGGTACATCGGTTTGGCTGATGTGGCAATGAGCCTTCTGCATGAACACTTAGAAGGTCACATCGTGGGAAGTCTTAGAGCACAGCCGCTGTGCATGTTGCTGTGTGGAAGGTGGAACCCTGGACTCTCCAGGACCCCCTTGGAGAGGGCAATTGCTAGTCCTTGAGGGAGTCACAAGGACTGATAAGATGGCAAAGCTATTATTGGGGGCTGAAGGGTTCCTCTACCCAAGCTACCAGGGCACGTTGGGGTTTCTCGGTGGAGTGACGGGGCCAGTCCATCCAGGGAAGGTTTGGGAAGGCAGGTCACTGGCCTGCTTATCTCAGTCCTCAGCATGAGCCAACTGTGGGTGAGGTCTCTGTGGGGGGTTCACTCTGATCAGCTTTATTGGGGTGGGAAGCTCACCCACTGTGGTTGGTACCCATCCCTGGGCTTGGGGTCCTAGACTAAGGAAAAGAGATAAAGCTTGCTGAGCACATGCACTTGGTGCTTCCTGCCTGTGATGGTGAATGTGGGGTGAACCGTTTCCCCAGGCTCCTGTTGCCATGGCTTCCCAGCCCTGGTGCACCGTGCCTTGAACTGTCAGCTGAAATGGATCCTTTCCCTCTTCCGTTGCTCTTGCTGGGAGATTTACCCAGGGCAACAGGAAGAGAAGTGAAAACATCAGTCTGCAGCTCAGCACACAGCAGCTCGGCACACTGCAGCTCGGCACACTGCAGCTCGGCACACTGCAGCTCAGCATTCAGAGCTCGGCACACTGCAGCTCGGCACACTGCAGCTCGGCACACTGCAGCTCGGCATTCAGAGCTCAGCACACTGCAGCTCGGCACACTGCAGCTCGGCACACTGCAGCTCGGCACACTGCAGCTCGGCACACTGCAGCTCAGCATTCAGAGCTCGGCACACTGCAGCTCGGCACACTGCAGCTTGGCACACTGCAGCTCGGCACACTGCCACAGTCCTGGGACACTGATTGACCTCTTTCTGTTCTGTGCTCTGCCTATGACCTTGGTGCTTCCTCCAGCTGTTCAGAGCTGAGCAGAAAGCAGTCAGCACTCAATCACAGAGCGCACTCTGGCAGTCAGAGGAGGCAGTGCGGGTAGGCTGGGCACTGTGGAGGGCTTGGTCAAGACTCAGCAAGTGACCTATGCTCTCCACCCGGTTGGCAAACAGGGTGATGCATGCACAGCCTCACCCTTATTCCAAAGAAGTCCAACTTTAGCCCGCATCCCTCCTGCTTGGGAGCACTGTCAGTAAACACCAACCATGGAAGGTACTGGATCTTTCCCCAAAAGCTGCTCCACTGGAACAACTGGGGAACATGGCAGGTACCTAACAGTGCAGAAGCTGAGAAGAAACACCACTCTCCTGTGTGCTAACTTGGGTGGCACAGATGCCATCCCAGGCCAGTATGTGATTGTCAAGACAACCTGCAGAGCCTTCTTGCGGTGGTTCTGGTTCTACCTGCCCGAGCTGACAAAATGACTCTCGCCATGTTAAAGTCACAAGGGGACTCACATACCGCGGTGCTAAACACTGCCCATAAACTTCACAAATGGCGGTGGGCCATGAAAACTATTTCCTGGTGCACCTTAACAAGATTCAGTGCTGTTCTTACCGGACACACATGCTAAAAATGGGAGCGTCCCAGCCAAGCGCACCCTTGAGTCAAAGGTGTGTTTTGATCTTGCAGACGGGCTGCCGGCAGTGCCCAGCGAGACTGTTCTCAACAGTGACCTGCTCCCCATGACGCCGCTCCCAGGCTTACCTCCTTCCTGGTGAACTTTGGCGAGTGATCGTTCTTGTCGTCGATCACGATGGTGGCTGTGGCGGTGCCTGTCAATCCCACGTCCAGTCCAGCCATATCCTGAGCCTCGATGATCAGCTCATACTTGGGATTTTCTAGAGTCTACAAAGTAAAATAGACACCAGAGAAGATGCTGTTTAGATATGGGGTGATGCATTGGGAAGATGGAATTTACTGCCTGTCCTGGTTAGGGAAGAATTTGATACCTTCCAGAATGTTCCATGCTCTCTGGCTTTGAAGCATCCATTTATAGTTCACAGCTGTGTGAAGGTAAGAGCCTGGAAAGCAGCAGCAATGCTGATTGACTAGGCAGATTAGAATTTCAACGACTGTGAAGAGCATTGGAATGTTACAGGTTTATAGCCTAATTGCATTTCACCTTGTGTGATCTTACACCCCTGCCTTGATAGCCAGTCCCTGCCCTCCCTGTGTGTCTGTCTTAACATCCTGAGACTATCAGGTCAACTTTTGAAATATATTAACTTAGTAGACCCAAAAGCTAAGAAGATAACATCTAAGGCCTGTAGCAGTTTTCTCACAGACCTGCCAACCTGATGTTTCCACCAGTGTATTTGAAGTGTCTTAATGTATGGTTTTCTGTGATTAGAAAACCTCCAGAAACTATTACCACAGCAGAGCACATGGAATCTGGGCCAGTCTGAATCTGTGTCCTTGGGTCATAGCCACTCGTATTTGGCTCTGGAATAAGCTACTTCTTGTGCCTTATGGTTTTTCTGTTTACACCCATCTCTGTCATCTCAAGGGATACTTTGCGGCTGATTTGGACATAAATGCGACTCAGGACAGCCCACGTGTAACTGAGCAATCCGAGAAGTCGGGTCTTGGATTACCACATTTCTCAGAAGTGATTATGACTGGCTCATCTTTCCAAAAAGCACAACACACTAGGATTAGAGTCTCTTCCATGGTATTTCTGGTTTGTTTTAATGCATCCATGCTTCGAGAAACCCAGCATAAGCAAGACGACATGATTGTCCATCTCTCTGTGCCTTTTTATTTTGATGGTTGGCTCAGATTCTAAGATAAGAGAGCCGTGGTTGATCCGATGCTGATGTGGCCTTTAGTGGGCCTGGCAGTCCAAGCAAAGATGGCAGTCCATGTTTCCCTTGGGGGTGGGCCATTGCCACCTGTCTGCCCATGGATTTGGGATCGGCTCATCTTTCCCTGTTTTCTAGCTAGCAAACTTCTTGCCTTGAACTGTCCTGTATCCCAGCAGAGCTGAGGCCAGAGCCCCCCAGGGAATGAAGCATTTCTGGGAGAAGCTTTCTGTGGCTACTGTATTGTGGAGTCAAGACATGGCTGCCTTTGAGGGTGTGGGGGCCACTTTGTCATCTGTGCCTCCGAGCCAGCCTCACCCCAGGACTTTCCAGCTAATGAAGGCATTAATTTTCCTTGTTTGTTTGAACCTTTGGATTGGTTTCTTAATTACTCACAGAGAGAGCCTGAGTGGAGCGACCTTGGATAACAAAAGTAAAAGGTGTTTACGACCGCACCAACATCCCTGCCAGAATGGTGGCTTCCAAAGCAGGTTTATGCCTAGCCGCAGTAAAGAAGCACCAGAAGGAGCAAAGACTGAAGAAACTCCAGGGCATCCGACTTCCTTCCAGAGCCACGAACTCATGCGGAAAACTGAGCGGCTCAGTGCTGGCTCTTTAGAAAAACGTCAGGTAATTAAAAAAAATATTTGATTTGTTTGAAAGAAACAAAGCAAGCAAGAGAGAAAATGTCAGAGAACAGTTGTTCTCTGATTTAGAAATCAGTTTTCTTCCACCACGTGGGCCCCAGGATTGAACTCAGGTTGCCAGGTTTGCACACAGTTGCCTTTATGTGCTGAGCCATCTCGTTGGCCCTGGAGTGAGTTCTGAGGGGGGAAAACTGCTGGTCCCCAGAGACCTCTTCATGGACTATTCATTTAACTAAGCAGTTCCGGGGGGCTGATGCTGTGAAATGGCTTGTTATGATTCTCACCCTTTGCTAACTGTGGCCACAAGTGTGTGTTGCACCCCCTGGCCCCCAGTTCTAGAGCTCCCTAAGACTGAAGGTCCTAAGGTCCTCTAACTGCTGCATGCAAATGGAGATCGACATCACACAGCCCTGGCTCTGCCTAAAGGGTGACCCCTCCCCCTTACCCCATGCTTGAGATGCTATCAGCTGTGACGTGTATATGAGTACATGTGTGTGCATGTGTGTGTGCCTATGTATGAGCACATGTGTATGTTTATGTGTGTGTGCAGTTGTGAGTGTTCAAGTGTATAGAGGCCTGGCTGTTACTCTTCAGGCGCCTCCATCTTGTTTTAGAAGCACAGTCTCTCATTGGCCTGGAACTTGCCAAGTATGCCAGGCTGACAAGTCCCAAGGGTCCTGTAGTGCAACCGTCTCCCCCCGTCCTGTATACATTTTTGAAAGCGCATAATAATAGAATAAGAAATTATGTCAATTTCTCCCCCTATGTAGCCGAGATCGCAATGAGCACAATGCTCCTTATCCGTGTGCTTCCTGGACATGATCTGAAGGTTTGTGTGAAATAAAATCATGTGAACACCGTAGAGTCTGTTTAATCATCTTCTCTTATGAGATCTTTCCAAAATGTAACAACTTGAAATAATGCAATAAACATCTTTGTTCAGGAGGCAAATGTCCGTGCACCGCCGCCAGGCCAGGATGTGGGGTTGCTGGCCTGAAGGGCAGGAATGCGCTTAGACGCTTCCTATTTCCATATTACAGTCTAGGCGGATGCTACTGTGGTTCCTGGCAATCCTACTGGGATGGTTAGCGTATGAGCCAAGGCCTGGCTATCTTTCCTGACAGGCCACGAAG
The DNA here is from genome assembly GCA_023101885.1 of Typhlomys cinereus. Lineage (NCBI taxonomy): Eukaryota > Metazoa > Chordata > Mammalia > Rodentia > Platacanthomyidae > Typhlomys > Typhlomys cinereus. The sequence continues at coordinate 1,105,987 of JALPQD010000438.1, read as the reverse complement.
CAGAGTGAGGGCTGCATGTGACTTCATAAAAGCGCCTGAACACATGGTGTGTGTTAAGCCATCTAGAGACCCAAGTTAAATGCTGGGACATGCTTGTCTTGGGTTTCGAGAGTGGGGGATAAGGGGAAGAGGCAGCTGTCTTTCTGCTGAGGTGCAGGTGATAGGACACCATCCTGAGCCGGCTGTAGTCGTGTGCACACAGAGGAGCTGACCTCATAATGAAACGAGCTTAGGCCCAGAGGAGGATGCAGACATCTCTTAGCACCAGCTGAACTGGCAGATATTCCCTGGAGTCTTTTACCTCTCTGAGCGTGTGTGTCCTGTGAGTATGTGTCTCCTTTCCTCAGGACACTGTATTTAAATGCTTCATGAGGAGCAACCGAACAGTTTTGTGTCTAATAGCACCATCATTTATCTGGTTATTAGCAAGAGAGCTTGAGGTCTGTCACAACAGACTTTTCACAGTGGCGCTCCAAACATGTCTTGAATATGTCATTTTTCCTTTTAACTCCCCCCTCCCCCCCGCACAAAATTAAAATCTTCCCCACAAAGGATGTTCTTTCAATCTTTCATTGCATTGGTTTGTGTGTCTGTTTAATTGGCAGTTAGTGAACATTGGGTCTAAATGTTGTGCTGAGTGCTGGAGATGGAATGTCATGGTTAAGCACAGGTGTCAATTTGACAGTTGAAGGTTTGAGCTCTGGGTACATTTGTGGAGAATTAGTAGTTAATCCCAGAGCCAACCTGAAGAAGATTGTCTAGCTGATGGGGAAGGTCTAGCCTATGGTGGGTGGGATTAGGCCCAAGGATAAATCAGGAGAGCTGGTTGAGAGAGTTGGCATCCTGTGTATACTTGGTCAGACATGCTGGTCTAGCAACTAAGGATTGTCCCTCTCTCAGCCATTATGTAGAGGTCGTGTGGCGAGTTCCTTTGGCTTTGGTGGTGGTGCGTGCTCTCCCATCAAGCTAGACTACAGACTGTAACCGGACTATCATAAGAAAATAAACTCTTTGTTCCCCCTTAAGCCATCTGATGGTCATTTATCAGCAACCATGCAGGTGAACTGCAACACGGAGCAATGGGAAAACATCCTTCTCTTTCAGGAGATCAAAGGTCACAGCGAGCATCTTCCCATCTGCACACATTGCAGCCCAACACTGCTGACGTCAGGCACGGGCGTGCGTGCATTCTTAGGCACTGCCCTGGAAGGATGCATCGGCCTAACTTGTCATCTAACTACGTTTATAAATAATCTTTAAAAATGAACCAGTCAATTCCCATCTCCGAAGTAAATAAAACTTTATGGCCTCCATGGGAAATGGATTGATTAATGTGAGGGAAATCAACTAGGCCCTGAAGGAGACAAATTGCAGGGTTTGGATGAGTTATGCCAAAGTCTTGATTTTCTGCAAAATTAAGGGTTGCATTTATAGAGTTTTTATTACTGAACTTGCATTCAATTATTGCAAGAGCATAACAATGATGGGATGATTTTGACAGTGGAAAGTGAGGGTTCTCCTCCACCCTCACTCAACTGCACCCCCAGAGACTCAGGGAACATGAACAAGAATAAGGCATGCCTCCCCCTTTTCCTGTAAATATCATATGCACACTGCCATACCCATGCTCAAATGCAGATACTTCAATATACAAACACTCCTATGCACACATGCGCACCTTCATACAAATATCCACAACATAATACTTATACCCCCATATATACATACTCACATGTACACTGCATACATGTGTGTATTCAGTTACATATACCCATGCACACATACATATCTGCTCACCCACATACAGAAACATATAAACGCAGACACATATACATGTGCACATGCATACTCATATACATATCCATGTATATAGACATACCCACTCACCCACATAAACAGATACATATATGTGCACACACACAACACTCTACTTGTACACATATACACACATATACATGTCCCTCCCTAATTCCTACACATAATGTTATCCTTTGCACAATTGCACATCTTGATTTTCCACATTAGTGCCTAGAGATCTGTTCATTTGAGCAGCTGACCAGAGTCTACTGTATGAAGCTACCATAAATGAATCAACCATAGCTGGGGATGGAGCTGAGTGGCAGAGCCCCTGCCTAGCATGGGTAAGATCTTGAGTCCAACCTCCAGCACTGCAAAACACAAATAATTTATTTGGTTGTGTTTTATGGGCCATTTGGGTTTCTCCAAGTTTTTACTATGAAAAGGGACTCAATCAAGAGTTTGTGGTCTCTGTGGGCTTTGAGGGTTTTTCTGGAATGAACTCGATCACTTTGGCAATGATACCAACCAGCATCATGTGAAATGAGAGACTCCATCATCACCTAAATGCAAATGAGACCATCAGATTCTAGGAGCACAAGGTGCAGAACCAAGAGCTGCAGAGACAGAATGGGGGTGAACCTTATTGTACCTCCCCAGCAGCTCCTGGGCTGCTGATTGGAGAGGAAACTCACTCCCCTGCTTCTTTCTGCCCACAAGTTGGCACCTTGCCTCTGTGGGGACGAGACCTCCATTGTCCAGCCGCCTCATCCCTAGGCAAGTAGAGCCAAGAGGGGGATGAAGCCCCATGGTCCCCTTACAGTGAGGCTGTGCGTTTCACGGCACCTACCTGATACTTGCGTCTACTCATTCACGGTTCACCTTCCATTTCCAAAGGAGCCACCATGGCCAGAGAGACACAAGATACACAGTGTCTTAGGGCTTTGCTGGTTCTGAAAACCTCAGCTCTTCCTTTCATTCCCTTGCGCGCCGCCATATTTACTCAAGAGGTTCGTCTAGGTGCAGAGGCAGCCAGCACAGTTTGACTGCTCATCATTTCACCTAGATGAAGACAATGGCATGTGTCTGCCACAACCTGTGTCCTTGGACCTGGGAAACTGAAGCCAGACTAAGTTCCCAGGCTTCCTCCACAGTAAGATGAAAGAGAGAGAGAGAGAGAAAGAGAGAGAGAGTGTGTGTTGGGGCAGGGAGGGGTAATTTAGCAGTGGAGAGAAGTGAATCACATGGTGTGGTTCTGGAACCTTCTACCTAGCTCTCTGCCCTAAGGCATCCTAGGTCTTCGAAGGGCTTCAGGGGAACAGATCCCTTGGCAACCACACATACACTAGGCTCCAAGTAGGACCTAAGCCATCACTAACACTCAAAGGCCATTTATCACAGAGCTGAACCGGCCCATCGGCAAGAATGGTACTTCCTATTTTATTGCACATCAGAGCATACGAGGAAAGTTTTCCCAGGCAAGGACTCTGCCTTTGGCCCCAGCACCTAGCCAGGACTTTGCACACGAGGTGAGCAATTTGCTTCTATTCTCGATAACGATGATGTATTACTGCTTCCCTCCACTAAATTGTATCTCAAAGGCCTGATCGTCCTGGCCCCATTTCCAGACCAAAGCCATTTGTTCTCGGGGTTGGTTCCTACTTTGGGGAGCTAGGATTTCATTTTGCCTGAGAACTGTGCAGTGCCAGCCTGGGAAAATGAAATTGGCTCCTCTGATCTTATTTGAAGTGATCAGATCTGCAAGATGTAGCTCAGAGAGTCAAGCTGCTCTCCTGGCTTGGCTTCCGCAGCCCCGCATGTCCCCTGCATTCGAGGTCTCCCCACAGGCGTCTCTGAGCTATCGGTTACGAGATATGCTGCTGGTAATAAGGGGAAGTCAGTGGGTCCGCAGCAAAGAAAACCTCCAGTGACAGACTCTGCAGATGGGACCACCGATCACCCTGATCCCCAAACCAAGCATTTCATCTTGAAAGAAAGGAAGAAAAAAAGAACCAAGCTGTTGCTAAGTACAGCAGCTAATCAATCACCGGACCCTTGGTGTTTCACACGGCGGTGATGGCGTCCATAGGAGCGGGCGTTTAACGGAACATTTATCACTGATAACAAGCATAATGGTTGCTGTAGGGGCAAATCTAGGAGCAAATGTTACATGCAGAAAGCGTTTACCGTCCACGCGTGTGGCACGCCATTCTTTTCCTCCCTCTTTTGGACCCACTCTCCATGGTCTGTGCAGACCCCAGTTCTTTCCATGGCTCTTCACTTCGTCTCACTGGCCAACACCCTACCTGACTCCCTTCCCGGGTAAATGAATCCCTGCTCACTGGCTGATGTCCATTAGTCAATGCACTGCAGCTTCCCAAAGGCTGAGGTCTAGGTGCTGAGCAGGGCGGCCCACACCACGGAAGGGGGCAGTACTCAGTCAGCTATTGTGACCCTAACATTGTCATTCCCTCTGCTTTCTCCTCCGTAGAATAGGACCGTAGGACTGCTGGCCAGTGGACGAGGATTACAAGGGTAACTAAGTTGTAACGCACAGCCTGAGCTGGTCAGGGCCCACACAGCTGGCAATGTGAGGGAAGATGGGTTCACTTTGGCTCATGGCTTAGACTATCATAGCTGGAAAGGCATAGGGATGGGGGCTGGGACCCTCTCCTGAGTGTGGCAGTGGTCTTACATCTTGTCCAGTCAAGGAGCAGAGAGGTCTGAGTGGAGTTAGAAGCAGGTATCACTTTCTCGGCATGTCCCTGAGCAACTTGCTTCCTCTGGTTACGCTCTACCTTCCAAAGGTTCCATGCGTGACCTCCCCCTGCCGTGCCCCCAGCTGTGGTCCAAGTGGGTGGGCAATCATTTCACATTCAACCCACACCGCATGGCATCCAGCCAGTAGAATCTTAGGATATCTTCTGAAGATGTGGTGCAAAGCTGAGGGCAGATGCTGGGATGAACCGTATGTTGCCAGAAATCCTTCCCGGGTGGAATCTTCTGATGGGACTGTAGATTACTGAGCAACATATTGGGTATATGTTTCACATAGCCCACAGCATCCAGATTCCTGAAAGCAGGACCCTTGAGACCAGAGATATCTGCGGTTTTGGGGTAACTTGATACACTGCAATAGTAGATTAGGAGCCTGTATCATGTGGCACTTTCTCTCTCAGCTATTAGTTTGCTATCAGAACCACCTTAGTTAGGTAATAATAATTAGTCAGCTACGGACATGCATTTTATAAATGAACAAACATGTTCAACATGGTTCTCCTGATTGTGAGCATCATCAAGCTTAATTGTTCAAATGTCTCAACTGTGGCTGACCTGGATCCACCTGTGTGACGTCACACAGTAGATGGAGAGAGACGTCACACCACCAGCTAAGGTGGGCTGACAAGCGCTGGTATGAGGGCAGGAGTTCTGCTCAAGTGCAGGGAAGGGGGCTGAGGACGCAGCTCAGCAGCTTGGTGGTTGCTTAGCAGGCGGGAAGCCGTGGGACGAACCCTCAGCAAAGCCAACACATAAATAAACAAGCAATAAACAGAGCCGTGGGAAGCTGTTGAGAGGCACTGTTAATATTTAGGGGATTGCTGGTGAGGACTGTGAGCAGACCTAATGGCATCGCTTCATTTATCTCCGCATCCGCTTTGCCTTGCTAGACAAGGGCCATCACGTGACTCCTTGCCCAGAGCGCCTCTAAGGAGTCCAGTTCTTCTCTGGGCTCGTCACACCTGCATCTGCTCTGTAAATACCATGGCAGGTTGGTAGAAGCCTTATCTGAAGCAGAACGGAATTGTTGTCTGGACTTGGATTTATCCACTCAGACCAGTAAGGCCGGGAACAGGCCATCCATAAACCCAGGTTTTCTTCAAGAAGTGCTTTGTTCCCACTGCGGCCAGCCGGTGAGCGTGCCAGAGGGTGTGGGCCTGCTTGCCTGGGGAGGGGTCAGGGTCCCATCGTCCATGCTTCCCTGGCTGATGTACACACTGGTCACTGGTGTTCCTGGCTGTCACCCGCTGATTTCTCATTGCCGGCTGGGACCTGGTGGCTAAGCGGGCCAGTCTCCTTCAGATTTACTGGCTGTTGACATTGCTGGCAAGGTGGAGATGTGGCAGGGGAAATAAACACTGTTTGGTAGATGTATGCAGGTGGATTCGTCTGGTGATGGGTTTGAGATTGAGGGACCCTGGAAGCCAAGTATACGCCTGTGTTACTGACGAGTTTGTAGTAAGCAACCTGCTGATGGCATTTACTGCAATGCCTCGGAAACGGGCCCCTGGAGACTTGCTGGGGGCCATACTTGATGTGGTTTTCTAGTGTCAGCTAGGTTCAGGTAACTCTGGTAGGGTGACGTGTGATTCAGACTCACCTTGGGTACCATCTCTAGCCCAGAGCAAGGAGCAACAAGAAAATATCTAAGTCCCGATGAATGTCCTTGAAATGATCCTAATTCTGGTCCACGGAAGAAGATGAGCAGGAGTGCTTCAAAAGGGAGTCTTTTTAACTCACCAGGTGTAAGCTGAGCTGCGTCACTCAGAGCCAGGAATGTGCTAGATGGTAAGGTAAGGAACGGGGATCAAATTGGCATCTGTAACTAACTGCCACAAGGAGTCAGCAAATTTTAGCAAAAATAGTTTCCCGATCCCTTTATGACTTCATCCAGACCTTGCCTGTGGACTGGTGACCTCTCAACTTGGCACAGTGACCCCAGGAGAGGTTCGCTGTGTGGAAGCCATATAGTCCTTTCTTCACAGGTTCGTTCATTGCACATTTCTCTCAGAGGAGCATCCCAGATGCTGGACTTGACTTGGGGGGGGTTTCTCCCCAGGGGATTTAGAATAAGGTCACCAATTTCCAAAGGCTCAGGAGTCAGGAGCTGGGCACTGAGGACCCCTCAGGAGGGTGTGGGAACCAGTCCTTGCCCTTGCTGTGGACTGGAAGAGCCACGCAGAGAGAGGTCGAATGGCACAGCAACAAGCCGACATGATATTTACCATGCTGGAGATGGGAAGGCATCTGTCTTCCCTCCAGACATAAGCCACACCAAAGGTCTAGCTGACATTACACTACAGAGGCTTGCGATGGAAATGTTCTAGAAAAACAAGTGGGGGATGCTGGCTTTCTAGGGGTGATGATCTTTCTGGTAGACAGGGGTCCAAGGAAGAGGGTCCTGTGTGTGCTTTGGAGCTGGTGTGATGGCTCTACTCCTGACCCTGGTCATATCCTGACATGTGGAAGTTGGAAAGAGGGACAGTAAGGAGGGACCCCTGTAGGGTGAGGTTTGAATGGTGGCCTTTCCCCAAAACACAAAACAAAGCACAGAAAGGAAACAAAAGAGACTTAGGACAGAGAGGGCTGCTTAGATGCACCTCACAAAGCCAGTGTGTGTGGGGGGTGTCTCACAGGACCCCGTGGGGACTAGGGGTGGGGGAGGGGCTTTGCCATGAATAAAATCAAGAACCTCATGTTCTTGCCATTTGCCAGGAGTGCTCTGAGATCACATAGCTTTCCTTGGGTTCCAATTTATTACCGTCTAAAATGTCATTCTCTGTATGGGCAATAAAAGATAATACGTTTTATGGGGGCTCCTTATGCTACAGCTTTACAAAATCTGTTATTAAACGATCTGCAGAGAATTGAAATGGGTCTTTTTAGGTTACGCCAAATCGCAAGGTGGGGTGTATTTTTTTTTCCTCTCTCTCTCCTCTCGCCCATATCAAGTGGAGAGGCCCCTCTGCGTGTCTTCTAATCACAAGGTGGACGGGATGTTTTTAAGGTCGTGCTCCAAATTGCGTACTGCTGTGTAATTGGCTTCACAGAATTACCTACTGGTCACAAAGGCAAGAAAATTCAATTATGGGCTTCCCAATGACAAGGGAGCACAGGAGCCCACCGAGGGTTGGTGGAAGTTTTTTAAATTAGGTTCTAAATGTCTATGACTGGCAGCAATTTTAGCTTCACGACCTTGGCCGAACATCAGGTCTCTGCCTGTGAATGGCCCCTGCCCTTTAATTTCAGGTTAATCTGCACACCATTCTCTACACAGAAAGTCTGATTTACATTGTGCGCTTCTTCCAGCCTGACTCAGCTGCCAGAATAGCAAAGCCCCGTCCTGTTCATGTGGAATGATCTCTTCCTCCTCTTCTTCCTCCTTTCACTCTCCCCCTCTTCTTCCTCCTCCCCCTTTCACTCCTTCTCTTCTTCCTTTTACTCCTCCTCTTCTTCTTCTTCCTTCATTCTTTCTCCTCCTCCTCTCTCTTCTTTCTCTTCCTCCTCTTTTTTCTTCTGCTTTTATTTCATGTACGCGTATATGGTGTGCATTTGTGCAAGTGTGCGTTTGCATGTGGGCAGGCATGTGTGTGTGTGTGTGTGTGTGTGTGTGTGTGTGTGTGTGTGTTGTAAGTACATAAGTGCACTTGAGTGTATGTGCCTGGGAAGATCCAAGGCTGATATCAGGAACCATCTTCTACCATTCTTCCACCTTATTGTTGGGAGCTCTCTAACTAAACCAGAGCATGCTATTAGGGTAATTCTGACCAGCCAGCTTGCTGTGGGGTTCCCAGGCTCTGCCTTCCAGGTGGGGAATTAGAGGTGGCCTGACATATCCACCAGTCATTTTTACATGTGATGTGGGATCTGAACTCAGGTCCTTTTGCTTGTGAGGTAAAGGCTTTAACCACTGAGCCATTTCCCCAGGCCTCAACTTCTAATGGAAGTGACCGCCCAGGGTTTCTTCTGGTCAGATACCTTCTTGTCCATGAAGGCATTTTATCTCTAGCTTAGAGTTCTATTGCTGGCAGCAATTCCAGGTAGGGTTCAAAGGCTAGAACAATGAATGAGTACTGGACACCCATGTACCCTGTAGAAAGCACTTCTAGACATTTCTTTGATGCTGTTATCTGGCCATATGCTTTGCGAATAAATTGAATTATTTCTAAATCATCACCAAAGGAGAATAACAATCCTACAAGATGGATTCCTACCACATCCTCGCTGCCGTTTTCAGAAGTGAATTCATACACCAGGGCGAAAGAGGCAAGGAGGTTACCCCAGCTGTGGATTATCCTGGAAGGTTCTCCCATTGGTTTTGTGCCTGGTACATCGGCCTTTTTCATCACTTTCCTTTGGCATTCTTTCCCCCAGGCTTTGGGGACTGCCAGCCACTGTCCTGTTGGAACAGGAACCCTGTGTGATCTTGGCGCCAGTCATTCACTCTGCTCTTGAAATGGTCTTGGCTGAGCTGACGCACGCTAAGCCTATTAGCACCCCGAATGGTGGCCAAGCGGAGAACAAGAAGTCAAATGTTCCAACTTAACACAGGTCTTGCTCTTCCCGGCTGGGCCTCGCAGACAGACAGAGTGTTGATAAAGATGAGTGTTTCTCTTCACAAATAATAAACCCCAGCAACATGCCCTTGGAGAGACCTTTTCATTTTCCTTTTAAAAATAACAATAAAGACAGTGTCTGTCTTCCTTTCGGCCCCTCTCCAGAGCCCTTTTCAAAGTGAAGGGTAATTGAAGTCTATTGTCTGCGATTTTGCAGGAGTCTAGTCGACCGAGCTCCCTGTCCCAAGAGGTGGCAGACTCCAGACTCACTGGTCACATATGCCTCTCCCCCCTCCTCCTGGCTCTTGCCAAGTTATGGGCCTGCTCACTCCTGTCTGTGGGTGCCCCATGCTGCTGCTCCAGCTTGGCTCTGTTGAGACCTTCCATCTTTATAACACTCCTGGATGCATCCATTGGGCACATACTGTATGCTGAGACACTGCTCAGCCCTCTGTGTGAACTCCCTCAGCTGATATTGTGATGCTCCACAAGGCTGGGACAACCACTGACCCTGCTCTACAGAGCAGATTCTAGGGTCTTGGGGCAGACAACTCTTGTAAGTGGATGCTGGATTTAGCCCCACTTGACTCACTGCCTACACCCTCAAAAGCTTTGCCTTGGTGTAGACCCAATGCTTCCCCATTGCCCACTAGCTAGATGCCCTGGCCAGCATCCCAGCAGTCCACACAGGCTTTGGGCATCTTTGGGTCACTCTTTAAGCAATCTCTGCCACATCTCCCTATGTCGGTCTTCTTGGAGACCTTGATGATAGCCCAACACATGCCCTGTAGTTCTACCCACCTGGCAACAGGAACTGCTTCAGCGACCTTCCATCTCTAGGTCCCAGTTGCTGGGATTTTCATTGCTACACCCCCACTCTCTGGATGCATGTGTGGCAAGCCCAACACATTCCCCAACTGCCCTGGGGCTTCCCAGCCTGGCACGTGCCTTCCCTGGCTCAGAGCTGGTGTCCCCTTATGCAGCAAAACCCAGGTAGCGCCTGGCATCTCAGTACGCTTCTCAACTGCGGCACCCAGCCTGGGCAGCGCTTCTGTGGATTGCTGGACAAGACTGGCAAGTGATTTTGGGAAAGAGATCTTGGTTGTCTCGAAGCATCTCAAACCCATTTCCTCCAATGTCAGTTGAACAAGTCTGCCCAAGATTCAGTCCCTGTGTAAAGCAATGTGAGATGTTTAAAAGCAAACACAATAAAGCCCTGGGGAATGTCCCCTTGTTTCTTTATATTTATTCTCTTTCTGTTCTGGGGTCTTATAACACATGGCTTTGAAGTCATAACAACACATGGAGCAGTTGTCAAACTTTCTATTCTCAACTCTCTCCTGCATAACTGTGTTGGATAGAAATGGTAGAGCCGGGGGGGGGGGGGGAGCTGGACTAACAGGATTCAAAGTGGATGTGAAGTTGCTTTGCTCTTAAATTCCTTAAACCCAACTTCATGTTACTAGCCCCTAGCTGAGTCAGAGCTTCTGGCTTGCCCGCCTGCCTGCCCTCCTTAAATTACTAAGTATTCAAATGGATGGCGGGAAGCAGAAGAAGGAAATTAATTCAATATGGCCATATTGGGAAGAGGCTATTTGGCCCAATTATTTCCTTTTTTATAGGTCCAGGAAGGAAGGTGAAGTTTCAATAGAAAGCAGGAGAGATATGATAACTAAACAGTTTCACCTCAGCTGCCCAGTCTCCTTCTGCAAGGTGGTCTGACTAATTGTCAGAGCTGTGTGAAATTTCTTTTGGGAGACAAACTCCTGTCTGCTCCTAGTGTGAGATTCCTGGGGGAATTTCAAATCTCAGGGTCTCTTCTTATGATAGTCCCAACAGCCAGACTGGTGGGGAAGGTGACAGTATGGCTATATTGATGGATGACTGAATTGATTAATGCCATCTTTTGACCTGGTCACCTTTGTCATTTTCTTTCTGTTATTACTACTTATCTAATAGAGGGCATACACGCATGTGCATGAGTGCATACACGTAAACACATACATGTATGCACAGATACACATACTCACATATGGGCACTCACACATGCACATACACACATATACACACCACACGCAAGCACACACGTGTGTACACACACACACACACACACACATTGCTGTTTTCTGTAGTACGGCTTAATGTGGCATCGTCAATGCCTACTGACATTTAAACCAGCCCCAAGGAAGGTTTGTACTTGGTCAACCATGTGCTCTTACCAGGGTCTACGTCAGCCAGCCACCCACAGCTATGTGTACACTGTACTCCCGGTATCAAGTAATTCTATGATCCAGTGCAGCACCCTGTGGCTGCAAGTGGCAGGTGACTGTACTGGCTCTGAGCCAGCAGGGAACAGCTGGAGATGCCACCCTGCCCTGGAACGCTGGCCCGTGGGGTCTCCTCACAGGCGCATTGTGTAAACCTTCTCATAGTGTGTCAAGGGGAAAATACGCTTGAGCCCACCAAGCACAGCTCTTTGTGGCACTGAAGAATGCGGAGGCCGGAGGTGTCCATGTTAAAAATAAATGCTTACTAGGAGAATGTTCCATGACATGAAAAACGTTTCTATTGCACTGCTGAGAAGACGATGTGGGTTTCAAAACCATATGAACAGTGAGACCCTTCTAAATAGAAAACGTTCCTCCATTGCAATATGTAAAGAGGGGAGGTGTTATATACAGCAAGATGTTATCTTTTGGTGGAATGGTGATGTAAATTCTACTTTGTCCTTTGGCCCTTTGCTAATAACATTAGAAAAATCAACACATATTATTTGGTGGTCAGAAAGAGGTTTAAGTTTTGTTATTAAAGTATGCAGGCAAGGTGTTTGGACTCTTCTGTGACATTAACAGGATAGATACATCACAGGTGTATGGTTAGCAATGACATATGTGGCTTCTTACTTTCTTTTCAACCTCAGCCCCTTCTGAGGATCCAAGATGGATACTCCCATCTGGACTTGACTCGAAAGCAGACAACCATTGCCCTGGACTGAACTGCACATGTGTGTACTCTCCCTGCTCCCTGCCCCCACTCATGCTAGTAATTCCAGCAGGCACATCTGTGAGGACCTCGTGTTACTATGGAGAGAGGATGCAGATGAAGAATGTGCACCTCTTCTGGCTCTTGAAATGTCAGTGTACAGGCCTGAATATTTGCATCTCACACCTCTCCAGAGTGGCTGCTGGGAGAGAAGCAAGGTTTTATCTAAATGTTAATTGGCACGGGGAGGGGGGTGTCTCCTGAGAGATGGCAGTGGGGAGACACTTCCACCATTCCTCCTCTACTATACCCATCTTTAATGTAGAAGTAGGTCTGATGCATAAACACAAGAGGACAAGCATTGTTTAACCCTGTCTATGCCAAGACATCTGCCCACCAATGTTATCCTGTGGCGACGAGTGAGCGCTACAAGGTACGATAGCAATATTAGCACAGCAGTGAAAACCTGCAGCCTGCTGGCAGACTGATCCAGCACCAGAGTACTCAGGGAGATATAAATTATTGATCTAACACAGGAGTTCTTGATTGCTTTGTCTGCAAATGTCACTGCAATGTCTTCCTGCCCAGTGTTGGGTTTCACTTGTCAGTCATTTCAGCTACAATGGGAGTGGAATTTAACAAGAAAGTGAAAAGAGCATTTACAGAGGGGAGAGAATAAGCAGCAATAAGCCCAATATCCAGAACACGCAAAGAACACTTGTAACTCAAGAACAGACATGTGAGCTGTGAGAGTGAGTACACGTCTCCTCAGGGATGACGGACACATGGCCGACGGGTGAGGGACAGACGATGAGTGTATGAGCCAGGAGAGAAATGCAGATTAAAAACCACCATGAGTCCCTTTTTACCCCACCCCGCTCTGCCGGTCGGGATGTGCCTCACCCCGCGCCCTAGGGGGTAACATACAATGCCCACCAGGATGGAGTGAAGGGCATTGCAGGAGCAGCAAAACTGCAAAAGAAAATCAACAAACCACAATCCAGAATTTCAGAGACTCTATATCAACCACCTAGAACTAGGCCATCTTAGTCTCTCCCCATCTTGAAGCTCAGGGAAATTTGCGGAAGAGGGAGCGGTAAGAGTGTAAGAGCAAAAGGATGGGAGGAGCAATGATAGATAAGATACTCTATACTAGTTAGGGCTGAAGCAATCATAATTGGACTTTGCATGCCCTGCGCATTGTCCAACACACTGTTGACCTCACAAAGTCTAGCATCTGCTAAAGGCACCAAGAGCCTTGGAGGCAAAGGATTGGCAGCCACAGCAGTGTTCCTATACCTAAGGGGAACACGGGAAAGGGTTCAGGGAAAGGCCACTGGGTCCTTGTACGTCATCGGAGAGGAGGGCCCAGAGGAAAATCAGACATGCACAAGAAAGGACTCTCTGGGAATTGGGGCGGGAGGCACTGGGGGATGGGGAGGGAGAGGGGTGGGGAGGAGGAGCAGGGGGTACGGGGGGAGGAGGAGGAAGGGAGGGAACTGGTGTACCTAATAAGTTTGTATGAGCTGAAATAAAAAAAAAAAAACACCATGAGGGGGTGTCCTCTCAGCCATCAAGGAGGATGCTACTGAAAGAAAGAAAATAGAGAACAAGGACTGGGAAGAATCGGGAAGACATCGGACCCTGTGCACTATTGGGTAGAATATGCGATTGCTCGTCATGTTTATCTCCAACAGGCCAATATGGATTGGCACTCCTGGGACATTTACCTCAAAAGGTAACCACATGTAGACCCGCGTGCTCACAGCTTTGTGTAATGATCAATGCTAGAAGCATCCCACTGAGAGTCCACAGGTAAGTGGACAAAGAAGACAAGGTATTACAGACAACTGGAATACTATTTGACAACAGACAAGAGGGAACTGCTGACATACACCCCATGAGGTCCAAAACACTAAGTGGGAGAATCCAGTTGCAGGACATTCAACTCTGTTTGTGACATGGGTGTGATCAACAGGTGCTGATAAAGTCGTAAGTTGGATCCCCAGAACCCACATAAAAATGTTAGTGACGGCCTATAATTCCAGCCCCGGAAGGCAATGCCTGGGAAACCCCAGAGCAAAACAATAAGGAGGTAGAACAATCCAAGATGATTTCTCACATCACCCTTGAACCTCCACAAGAACAAACACACCCAAGTGTCCTCTTGTACACACACACACACACACACACACACACACACACACACACACGCGCGCGCGCGCACGCACACACACAAATAAATAAGTAAATAAATAAAAATAAAGTTAAAAAATCTACAGCTGAAAGGTCATCTCCATGTTGATTGAACTAAGCTCAGTGGTTTTATTAATTAGTGGAGTGTGGACACACCGTAGAATGTTGACCATGCTGAGTCTAGACACACCCACTACCACTGACTTGAAGAAGCCGAGCTCTTTGATGAGTAAATACGCTGGCTTCTGCAGGCCATCAGCACGATCGCACCGCCTCATCTACCTCCCTAAGATGTGGTGATTCACAGTTTCCCTGGTGTCTAAATCTTCTTTATCCTTTAAATTTCTCGGCAGCTGGGCAATGTGTCACTGCATTGTGCGGTCATAAAAATAATATTAATGCTACGCGGAGTGAGATGACGTGTGTGCCGTATTCTGCGGTGGGAAAAATATTGAGGATGTCAACAACTTCAAGGCCGGAGTGGTGCACTCCATCCCTCAGCCGGCGTGCCGTAAGCACTGCATACATTTCAATTCTTTATGTCTGAAACTTAATGAGTTTGGATTCTTTGCCTCATTGGTCACGGGGCCAGGAGAATAAAACTCGAGAAAAGGCATCACTTCCTCACGTTTAAACTCTAAACGCCTCGAGTCCTTAAAACAAACCAAACAGAAGGACGGCCAAGATTTGTAGGAGAAATGAGCTATGACTGCAATTTTGAGAGCACATTCCTGATTCTTCCACATCAGGAATGCCATGTTTGGCTCTTAGATATATTCAGTGATTTTTCCTCGCCCCAGATCCTAGAAGCAGCCAGGAAGTTAGTAGGCTGGAGAGCTGAGAGCTGAATGTGGGATTTAATGGGACAGGCATTTATTTTGGTCCTGTGAGGTCCCGGCCTATAGGCTTGGTTCTGAGAAATTGAAGACTGTATCCTTCAAGTGGGGTGAGAGGCCTAGACATGGAGGGGGGATTGACAGGGTTTCTTTGGAGAATGTCCTCCCCCAACAGTTTTGTGTTTGAATACTTGGTCCCAGTATTTGGATTTGGGGATTTGAAGGTTTTGGGCCTAGACAGAGGAAGTAGGCTGCTGGGGGGAAGCCCCACTTCCTGTTCTTGCTCTGCTTCCTGGTCCACTGAGATGTGCACAAGCAGCCCCATGCTTCTGCCACCACAACCACTCCTTCCCCCACGCCATCCCCCTCAGGATGGACTGGTTCCTTCAAACGTGAGCCCAGATAAACCCTTCCTCCCTCTTGAGAGGCTTCTCTGGTTGCAACTTGGAAATGAAAGGAAGTCTTATGGAATAATTCCAGTGGCGGACTCATTCTAGCTCAGTACCTGCTAGAACGTGGGTTCTGTTGCAAAGAAACGGCAAGTGTGGAGGACAAAGTTGGGGCAAAGAAGGCGGGAGAAGACACTTCACTCCATTTCTTTTGGGGAGCAAGCTCATGACACATGCTTCCTCCCATTCTCCGGTCAGACCCCATATTTTCTGGCTGCCTGTTCTGGCAAAAGCTCACCTCACATTACCCTACTGACTCAGGTTCTCACAGACAGGAGCATTCTTTCAAATTTACACGAATGTAGATGAGCCCATGTGCATGTCATTTGGATGACTAATATCTATAGCTTTAAGAAGCAAAATTACAAAGAAAACCAGGAGGAAGAACTCAGGCCACCACCAGGCTGGGGGAGAGGAGCGGAAGATGCCGATCCTGCAGGATAGGCTTATTCCCATATTTCCACATGCTTTGGCCCCAGCAGTGGCTGGACAGAGACATGTCTCCTGTCTCTCCATTCTCGTGCAAGTAGAACATCTAGATTGCTCTCTGGGTAGCAAAATTCAAAGAGAACCAATCGGATGATGGTTCCCTTTGGATTCTGCATCCAGATGTTCCGGGGAAATTGCATACAGCCAAAGGGTTGCTGGGACGGTTGGGAATATGCCTGTCTATTTCCTATGGGTTTCCATTATCTCTCATGAGCACATAATTCACATCCTGGTGAGGAATTCAGGGGGGCGTGGAATGGAGTTGAGGGATTTGGAGTTGAGTGCTTGGCTAGTTGGAGCTGTCGGCGAGTGTAAACAGGAGAGGGTGCTTTGGATGACCTAGTTGAAGAGAGGGATAGAGACTGTTCAGTGGCCCAGGAGAGAGAGAAAGGGCACAGAGGGCATAGAAAGGTCACAGAGGGCAACTGTGGAGCCTTGCACGTTGGGCTAGGCATGAGGGGGAGGAGGCAGCTGCCCTTCATAATTGCAGGAAAAGACTTCTGGTGGAAGCCACAGGCCCTGCTTGGCGCGTGGCAGGCATGTGCCAGCAGATGCATGGATTCCCGGCCTGCCTGGTCCCTTCTTTACCTTCACAGTGAGGCCAAGCTCCTTGACCCCGTCAGACATTGGCCAGATGTGCGTCCACTGAAGCCTCCATCACCTCTGAGTCGGCGACAGTCCAGACGCACTGAACTACAGAGCTGAAGCTCAGCCAGGAAAAGGATACACAGTAACTCAGCGTCAGACACAAACTCGCATTAGGCCCAGAAGCCTCCGAAGGAGCCGTGAACAAGCCATGTTGAACTTGGAAATGACACACAAGACCCAAGAGGAGGGAGCAGCATTGGGCCTGGATGGGTTCTCTGAGGACATGGGGGATTTTTCTTCTCCACCGTTCTTCAGTTTGTCTTCGCAAGAAATTCATATTTTTTAAAGGTCAAACTCATGGCTTCATTTGTCATCTTGGCAGCTTGTGAAATGCAGATAGATTTTTGCATCGGATTGGTTTTCCCTTTTTGTTTTGGGATGAGCTGCACTTCACTCCCCAGTATGTGTGCGCAGACCAGCCAACGCTCTTATAAAGAGCTTGTGAGAAGGGCGAGTTTTCCATTAAAACAGGGACTCTGCTAAGTGGACAGGGATGGATCCGCTTCCTGCCCACCAGCAGGGTCTGGAGGGGAGAGGGGTGGGGCACGTTTGAGCCTGATCCTCAGCATGGGTGTGAGTGGCTCTTGGTGCAGAATGAGGCTAGGCAGGGCTCAGGGTGCTGAGTCGGCTGTGAAATTTATAGGCTCAAACTATGTCTACGTATTGTCTGATTCACTTTGACTTTCGACAGGCACATCATCCTGGTTACTTTTCTTATTGTAGTAGCACAATAGCTAATGGGGAGGGAGGGAGGGTTAACTGTGGCTTGTGGTTTGAGAACGCACGCTCCGTCATGGCCAGGAAGGCATGGCAGAGATCATGGTGGGAGGGGCATGCAGCCGGGACTCTCCGCATCCTGGGAGAGCAGGAAGCGAGTGTGAGAGAGGCAGCTTATAACCAGCTCCTGGGAGAGCAGGAAGCGAGTGTGAGAGAGGCAGCCTTATACCAGCTCCTGGGAGAGCAGGAAGCGAGTGTGAGAGAGGCAGCTTATAACCAGCTCCTGGGAGAGCAGGAAGCGAGTGTGAGAGAGGCAGCCTATAACCAGCTCCTGGGAGAGCAGGAAGCGAGTGTGAGAGAGGCAGCTTATAACCAGCTCCTGGGAGAGCAGGAAGCGAGTGTGAGAGAGGCAGCCTATAACCCTTCAGCTCTCATCTGGTGGTGCTATACCTGCCCACATTCAAGCGCTTCTAGAAGCTTCTCCCCGAAACAGTGCCACCCACTGTGTTCCAGCATTCTACGTCTCACAGTCAGACCACACTGCACTTGTCCTTGCATATGAATCTTGGAGCACACTGGCTCTCTACCAATGGCTAGCTCAGTCTGAAGGAATGAAGGTCAGGAGTCAGTGCCGACCCCTCTGTCTACCACAAGCAGAGGGGCAGGGAAATAGACCACCACGGCCAAGGTTTAGAGGTGCTCCAGAATTGAGGAGGCCATCGTGACAATATCAGGTCATCAAAGACACACGTTCAAGGCATCTGAGCAGGTGGCAACATCCATAAAGTCCACAGCAAGAGAGGGACAAACTCAGCTCTGGTCCTGATATAGATTCCCACACGTGCTTTGAGAGTCACCAACCCCCAGCGGTCCTGAACAATACATTGTGGCTGCAGCCCCTAAGCAGCATCAGGAGAGCCGGATGCAGACAGGAGAAATATCAGACAAGTTCATGAGAAAGAAAAGCTGTAAGTCAGGGAGGAATCAATCAGCTAAAAGTGGGGAGAGGGGAGAGGATGCCACAGATCCCTGGGAGCACGCAGGAGCAGGGGAGCATCCGTCACATCCCCACTACACGAAGACTCTCTAATGCCTCCTCCTTCCTCTCAGGGGATTCTGGGAACGCATCCAAGGAGAGACCAGGAGGTGGCTTAAATGTCACCAAATGTCCTCAAGGAGTGGACTCACTTGTGACAAAGAGGTCCTCTTGGGGGAGAGAGAGGACTTGATAATCAGTTCTCCATAGCAGGAGAGAGAGAGGGA
Source organism: Typhlomys cinereus (assembly GCA_023101885.1). Classification (NCBI taxonomy): domain Eukaryota; kingdom Metazoa; phylum Chordata; class Mammalia; order Rodentia; family Platacanthomyidae; genus Typhlomys; species Typhlomys cinereus. Next base: position 1,087,276 of record JALPQD010000438.1, on the reverse strand, counting down.
GAGGAGAGAGGGAGAGGGAGAGCGAGAGGAAGGGAGGGAGGGGGAAAGAGAGAGAGGGGAAGGGAGGGAAGGGAAGGGAGGGAAGGGAAGGGAGGGAAGGGAGGGAAGAGAAGAGGAGAGGGGAGGGAAGGGGAGGGGAGGGGAGGGGATAAGGACTCCCAAGGAGGAATCTGGGCTTGGCCACTAGGGCAAGGGGAGCCGTGTGTGTTCGCCACAGAGCTTAGGCTTGGAGAATGGCAAGTATGGAGGGATGCGAACACAGGAGGCTTTTTGACAGAAATGGTTTTAGCTAGAAGCCAAGACATGAGTCTTGGGCCGGGCTGGACCTGCTTTGCTGGAAGGCAAAGGTTTGAGCAGAACCAGTGAGTGAGAGGATGACTGAGGAGATGCAACCACGCTAGAATGTCCAGGCACTTCCCAGGGTAGGGCGGGGGTTGTGATTCAGGGAGACTCAAGGCTCTAAGAACTCAGAGCCAAGAGGAGAGATTTTTTCCCCTGCCATAGCGGCCCTGCTTGGTGCCGCATGTATATTTCAAATGAGGCTGCTTCATGGTGCAAAGCAATTCCTGTGTGTACAGCAGGACTCAGAGGGCACAGTGCTGCGGAGGCGTGGGAGCTGTCCCCTCTTCCTCACTCCTCTCCAGAGCCTGCGCCCCCACCTAGGCACGAACTGGAGGGACCCCAAGTGTGTCTCGGCTTAAGACACAGCCCCATGTGTCTTCCTTAGGATCCTGGATGTTGTGGTTACTTTTCTTGTATGACTGAGAGACAGCACGCATGCGCAACATAGGGGAGGATGGGAGATGTACTGGCATACCCTTCCGGAAAGGATCTGGTCCATTATGGTGGGAATCACATAGCAGAACTCGTGGCTGGAGGCAGAAGCAGGAGGCCCGCTTAGGGGGCAGACAACTAGAGAGGAAGAGGAAGCTTCGCCAGGCTAGGAGACCTCAAGGCCTGTCCCTACCCCCCCATAGCCTGCCTTCCTCCAGCAAATCTCTACCTCCTGAAAGTGCCATGACCTTCCCAGACATGAGCACAGCTAAGGATGCAAACGCAGGAGCCCGTGGGGGACAGCTCACATTCAAGCCACACCATTTTCTCTTGCGTTCTTTTTTAAATTAAAAAAAATTCCCAGTTTAACAAGCATATTGAGTAATTATCCCTGTCCCTCCTCCTTCCCCCTTTCTCCCCTCCTTCACTTCCTCCCTCCCCTTCTCTCATCAGTCCATCCACTCCCTCCCACCTTCTTGTCTGTCTGCTTCTGTGGGTCCCAGGGTTTCCTGGATCATCTGCTCCAGTGGGGTTCAGGCCTTTAGTGGCAGACCAAATGACCCTTGGGTAGACCCACTTATAAGGGCACTCCCCTTCTCTCCTGCTTTCTTACTGCCCTGTCTGGACGTTGCCGTCTTACTGCCAAAGCACACGCCATACTGTCGCAGTAGATTTTGTTTATATGACATTCTTCCTCCTAGGTTTTGAACTCCTTGAGAACATAGGTTTGGTCCAAGTATGCATGTCTGAGAACTTGCACCTTGAATCCCATTTAGTCTCATTCCCCATTTTACTCAGGAGGAATCGGGTCTTGGGACTGATTATCCAAAGTCACACTGCCAGGATATGAAGAAAGGGAGATTCAAACTTTGGTTTTGTGGGGTCCACACTCACAGCAGCTCCACTAGATAAATCAAATGTCCATTGGAATTCTAGAAGAATCAGGTGTGCCAACGACAGATGGTGGGTCAACTCTGGCAGGAGGCTGCGGCTTGGGGTGGCAGGCTGCCTGCCTTTCCTTTTTTGTGTATATGGTGCATGTGTGTGTGTGTGTGTGTGTGTGTGCTGTGCATGAAGGTATATGTGTGTGTGTGCATGATGTATATGAAGGTGTGAGTGTGTGTGAGAGCTGTGCACGAAGGTGTGTGTGTGCTGTGTATTAAAGCATGTGTATGGTATGTATGAATGTGTGTGTATGTTGTACATGAAGGTAGGTTTGTGTGTGTGTGTGTGTGTGTGTGTGTGTGTGTGTGTGTGTGCATGTGCGTGCATGTGCTATGCATGAAGGTGCATGCTATACGTGCCTGTTCAGCGGCCAGAGGAAGATGTCAGATATCCTATTCTATCACTCTCCTCCTTATCCCGTGAGAAGGAGGGTTTCTCACTCAAATTAGCTAACAACCTGCACAACCCAGAGAGACCCTTCTGTCTCCACCCCCTGCCCTCAGAGCAGAGGTTAAAGATGAGCAGTCAGCACGTCCAGCTTTTCATTCAGTGCTGGGGATTCACACTCAGGTCCCATGATTGCGCAGCTAGCACTTTTATCCACTGAGCATCTCTCCAGCTCCATCAGTCTGTTTTTCGAGATGTCTTGCAGTCCACTGTAAGTTTTCCTCCAGTCTTTACGAGAAGATGCTTGAGCTCACGGGATTCATAAAACCCCAGGCCCCACTGCCATCAGCCTATTCTATACGAGCACAGGTGTGATTTTCATTGGCCTGTGCCACGAGAGCACGGATATGATTTGCCCGCAGCCTATGCTATGCAGACACACTGCTCATCAGTAGAGTTGAGGTAAAGTTACTACCAGAGAAGACTCAGTTTAACTGATGGGGAATTAGCTGATAGTAAAACGTCAACATTTAAGAGCTAATCAATGCCATTCTCTTCGGACATTGTTTTTGATTCACTTTTTTCCCGGGATGCAAAAACTCATTTCAAAAATGTTCTTAGCGCATTGAATTTGAGGCAAATGAATGCATTTGTGCATTTCGAGATTCTATCTATTTTCAAAGCTGCTTATATTCTCCAAAAAGCTTAGCCATCAACTCAACACTGGTAGTAGCTCACATCGTCCAAATTTAGTAATGCTGTTTCTTGTGGAGGGGACCTGTCACAGCCCTCGAGAAGAGGGACGGGGTGGGTGGGGTCATTTGCCCCTTCCTTTTCTTATTTATAGAGCTTCAGGTATTTCTGGAAATGAGCTCCGTGCTCAAACATTTGTCTACTATTCCTATCTTGCCTTTGTATTTCTGACCATGGAAAGGGCTTTAGCAACCAGCTAATTCTAGTCTCCTCTTGCTCTGTGGGAGAAGACACGCAGAGAACATCAGCTGTGTGTGTTCTGACATGTGATGTGAATCACCTCTACTATGCATCTTCATCCCTGGGATATCTGAGTCTTGGCATGAGCTTGGTGCTTGGCAGCAAACACTGGGGTCAGAACCCAGCCATGGTCTCTTCAAGGAGCCTTGGCGGGCTGTGAAGCGGCACTCTAATGGACAATGCTCTGCCGGCTGGCCACCAGGAGTCACTATTTACTTTGAACATGCTATGCACCAATCAGAAACGTCTATCAGGTTGTATGATCACCGTCCTACAAGTGGGAAATGGAGGGAGCTCTGCCTCCACCTTGGTAGAAAGTAATGAATTTAAACACTAAGCTCCAGACAGAGTTGCCGTCAGATAAACACTCAGTAAGTCTTCCCAGAAAGCAGTATTTCTGTTGTAGCATGTGGCTATTAATATTGAGCCCTCAGAGCAGAGAAGAGAGATATACTTTAATAGCTCCCCTTTTCTGTCCTTTAGCATGCTTGGAAGCACCCCTTTCTCCTCCCCTCAGTATGTTTTAAAGGAGAGATGAAGTTGAAAAGGTTTTTATCCCCCAATGGAAAAGAAGAACAGTGGTAAATAAAAACTGATCTATTGATTTGGAGCCACAACGTTTGAAGGAAGATTGAAATAAAAGAAATGGATTGTACCAATTTCAGCATGAGTTTACAGAGGACGACACAGCTTGACGGTTAGGTGGTTAGACAGACCCTTCCTCTCCTGGGGGCAAGCCGCTCAGCCCCTGAGCTCGCCAAGGGGACATAGCTTCTAGGGAGGAGGTGGGCTCTGGCCAAAGTGAAACCAAGTCACGTGATCAAATTTGAGTCAGTTCTAGGTATCTTCTGACATTGGGCCCTCCAGGGCCTCAGTCAGTTAACAGCCAGGCAGAAGGATGTTGACACAGAGATCTAGCCTCCATGGCAGATGGCTCTTCACTCCAGGTCCCAGCGTCCAGAGCAGGGCCACGGACCCCCTTACCCCAGATATCCATGCAGGTCACTCAGAGCCAAGCCCTTTCCCCAGAGGAAAGTTCTGTTGTTGTCAGTGCATCCTGCCAAGCGCTCACGCTACTGACTCTGAGCAAGTCACAAACTGATGCCAACTAAATTGCTTCCAAAGCAAACTCTTGGATAAAGGCAATTTGTCTTTAAAAGAAACAAGAACAATAGAAATTTTACTTATGGTCATAAATGTTAGATGCAGGCTCAGCTTACTTTCTGACTGATGCAGACTTAAAATGTAAATTATTTAAAGTGAGCAGGACCCGTGCCCCATGCTCCTTCTTCTAAGGCAGCGACATGCTCATCTCACATACATTATTCATGTGGCAGGCACCCATTAGACACGCGGACGCCGCCCAAGGCACAGCCAGGCGGGAGGGAGGCTGGCGTGCCCAGCAGATGCAGCTAGATACTCATAACTCCCTCCAGCTTTTGCTGCCAACCCTTGCTCCCTGTGGAAATGTCTTTCTCAAGTGGGATATGTGACTCTGCTTTTGAATACCCATGACTGCTGGATGAATAACTACTAATCTTATAGTCATTCATTTTTTTTATTTATTGCATATGCTCATATGTGTATGTGGCAGGCTTATGCAGGTGCATGCTTACATGTGAGCATGTATGTATGTGCTTGTGTGTATGCATGAATGTGTGTCCACAAATGTGAGTGTATGTACATGAGTATGTATGTGCATTAGTGAATGTGTGTATGCATGCATGTGTGTGAGTGTGCATGTGCATGAGTTTGCATGTGTGTGCATAAGTATGTGTTTACACGAGTTGTGAATGTACATGTGTGTATGTGTGCATGAGTGTGCATATGCATGAGTATACATTTGTATACATGAGTGTGTGCTTGTGCATGAGATTGTGTGCATGAGTATGTGCATGAGTGTATGTGCATGTGTGAATGAGTGTGTGTATGTACATGCTATGTATGCATGAGTGTGTATGTGTATGTGCGTGTACACATGAATGAGTGTGTATGCTAGAGAGCAACCTCAGGTATTTTCCTCAGGCGCCATCTCCCTTGTTTATTCGACAGGCTTTCCCTGCCTGACCTCACCTCAGCTAGGCTGCCCTGTTTCTGCCATCGCACTGCACTGGACATCACACCTGGCTTTTTTATGTGGGTTCTGGGGGGCGGGGTTGAACTTGTGTTCTGCATGTATAGCAGGCACTTTACTGCACAACCATGTCTCCAGCACATCTCTTTGAGACATGGCTTCATTCCATAGCCCAGATTGCTACTCTACAAAACATTGTTCCTGGGAAAGTACATATAGAGGCTACAGTTGGTTCTTGAGAAGTCCATAGTGTCCCCAACAGTGGAAGATGACAGCATCCCCCATGCTGAACACCCCATGCAGTCAGACAAGCAGCAAAGAGCCTCATAGACTTGCAGTTAGAATCAACTCCACACTGATCGCCAGGGCCTGTTCTGCCAACCAGCAGTTAGAAATGCCTCGATTACAGTGACCCTCGTGTGCATGGCCTCCACAGAGAACACCTCTTCCTTTAGCTGACAAACTTCACTGTGCCTTTTTCTCATTGGGAATTCAATGCAGGAATCTTTGCCTTCACTTGACTTCTCATGCTGTGCAGAATGAGTGTGCATGCATGTTCAAGGGTGGGTGTGCAGAATTTGTGTATGTGCATGTCTGTGTGCATGTGTATGCAGAATGAGAATGTGTGTGTGTCAGTGTGTGTTGTGTGAATAAAAATGATTTTTTGATTATTAATGATTAAATTAGTAAATGATTAAAGAAGTAAAGTTGTGGCCATAGAACTCCTGGAGGGGAGTGTGTGTGTGCATGGGTGTGTGTGTGTGTGTGTGTATGTGTAGAAAGTATGCTCCAGCTGGAGTATCATCACAAGGCAGAGTGGGGATCCCAGAAGGGGACACTAGAGTTCACAAGCTGGCGGAGCATGTGACAGTTGGTCTGGCTCTGGCAGAAGGCTGTCACTTCGTGATGTCCCCCTTGATACGGCTCTACAGCTGACACACAACTTAATCCCCCTTAAAACTCTGTCATGGTGCTTCCTCGAGTCCCTTCCTTTCTGGCTGAGATGCAATTTTCAAATAGGTGCTTACCCTAGGGAAAGAGGTAAACTGGGGTGAAGAGAGACCAAACAGGGGACTGCCGCTGGGAACAGACTGATGGGTGTACCCCCAGTGGAGCCAAGGGCTCTGTCACATCAGTCGGCAGAAGGCTGGCAGTTAGTGACACCCAGCCGAGGGTACACTTGGCTCCCTCAAGTCATTCGGCTGCTTTGATCATTTGGGGAGCCCTTGAACCTTGGGCACAGCAGCCAGGGAAGGAGTCAGGCAGCTGATGGGGTGGGAGGAGTCACACATCTTCCTCTGTTTTCTTAAGAAGAAAATGACCCAGGAAGAGGTGAGAATGGACTGCTGAGAATGCTGTGAAGCGGCTGCTTCCTGTGCCCAGCTGGCTGGAGCGCTGCAGAGAAACCTGCCTAATGCTCGGGACCCTCCGTTTCTTTCCAAGGGCAGGGAAAAAAGAGTGGGTGTTACAATTACTCTTCTTTTGTTGCTGCGAGACAATATTCATATACGACCTAAAGGAGAAGGGAAGACTCATTTGGCGTACAGTTCCAGAACAGATACAGTCTATTGTGGATCTCATAGCAGAAGATACGGGCTGGAAGCAAAGGTGGGAGCCGGTTCAGGTTACCACAACCCTACGGAGGCAGACAGAGCAAGAGCAAACCAGTAGGAAGTAGGCCTGCCCCCCTGTGACTGCCCCTCCCCTCCCCCATCAAGGCTCCACCTCTTAAAGGTGCCATGGCCTTCCCAAACATCACCAGCCAAGTATTCAAACACATGAACCTGTGTGTGGGGACAACTCACTCAGATCGTGATAGTGGGAGTTCTGGAACATAGGGTGGGGGTGGCTGGAAATGGTCTCACCAGAGGAAAGAGGGCTGCCTTCCCAGGACTGGTGACAATCTGGGAAGAAAATGAGGCACCTTCCCACTCAGGTATCTCTGTGTACCCCAGGACCTAATCTTGCCCACACCCCCAGATAAGACAGAAGCAACCTCCTTCCTGCTGGTCCCAACTCCTGCTCATCCTCTCCCACACCTCTATACTGTCCTCACAACATGGAACACGTGGCCAAGTGTGACGGTCCCCGGGTGAGGAGAACAGTCACTTCGACTGGAAATGAAGGTTCTGTTCAATGAAACCAGGACAGCGGGCAGTGCTGTGGCTGCCTGTGGCGCGCAGCCTGTGGGTGGGGCCGAGGACGCCCAGGTTCTCAGATCACCAACCTCAGGAGCACGAGAGCTCGGCCACGTCTGGACAGCAGCCTGTGGGTGTCGTCTCTGGCCTCTGCCCGCTAGATGCCAGTCACACCACTTCCCTCCACCCCGAGTCGCGTCTCCAGACACTGCCAAGTATCCCCCGGGGAGCGCAGTCACTCTGTGCTGAGATCCACTGACTCGGGTGAAATAGGACAGAGATTTATGACCTGAAGACCAGCACGAGGGGTTGCTGGGACATGCAGGAGGCACTGCTCTCACTGCATACAGACGGAGCCTTGCTGGGGAATCAAAGCAGGGCAATCAACAGATCACCACTGCCTATTAGCCCACCAAACCCCTGCTCCTGGGCCTCCGTGTTTTGCAGGTTGTTAATTTCCCATTAAAGGAGCCATGTCACTGATAATTGTCCCCCCCTTCCCCTTGCCATTTGGCTCCACGAGGTGGAATGGAAGCAGGAAGGTTTAATGAAGAGCGACAGTCACGCTCAGTCAACAGCATTAATGGAGTGCTTGCTGGATGAAATGGCGCACAGTAAGTCTTCAGCAGGATGGAGCCTACTATATGCTAGACTCTGGGTGGCTTGGGTTGAAGGAAATAGCAGATCGTTTCCACACATTTCCACAGAGTGAAACGGGGGTTCTCAAAGTTGGGTTCCTGGACCCAAATCTTGAGTACTACCTGATGTTACGGAGTGAGTAAAAGCCCCTTCCAATCATGTGTGTTGTGCCTTAAGAGGCCAGAGGAGGCCTTTAGCTATAGTTCTGCGAGTGCTATCTGCTGCTTTTGGAGACAGGGTCTTTTATTGATCTGTAATTCACAAGTGGGCTAGGCTGGCCAGCTGGCTAGCAAGCTCCAGGGATCCTCTGTCTCTGCCTCCCAGCACTGGGATTACAAGTATTGGCCATTGTGTTAGTAAGATGTCTCAACAGGTAAGGTCCCTGCTTGCAAACCTGCTGACCTGAGATCAACCCCTGGAAGCCCACATAGAAGGAGAGAACTGACTTCTGAAAGTTGTCCTCTAATCTCTCCACCTGTGTGCCATTGCGTGCATGTGTTCTCTCTCTCTCTCAAATAATTACAACAATTTAACTTGTGGGAAGGACAGCTACTTTCTTTAGTGATGTGCCCACTAATCTACCATCCATGATCCAGCGACTGTTCAGGGGGCCGCACACACAAAAGCCATGCTGGTAGGAGGGAGACTGTGGGGATTGCCCTGGGGACCTGAATCCAGCAAGGTCCCCTGGGCGCTCCTAATGGTGATGCTCACTTTCCGCTGGCTGGAAAATCTCCCTTATGCATTGAGTTGCTATTTATCCTGATGGGTCCATCTCCCCTCCAGACCCCCTGCAGAGCACATCTGTGTAACGAAGTTGTGCTGGTGTGTCTCTCCTGGAGGGCTTGAAGGGACATGAGAGGTTCACCCTTAGAAAACACAGTGGAAGCAGCAGCCGGGGTGACCTCGAAGGACCCCCATAATGTATGCTCCGGAGGATGTCTCTCTTTGCCCGGCTCTTCCCCTCCGAAGTTTCCAGGCATTGGCTTCCTCATGTCTTAGTGTCTCTCAAATTGTGTTCTCAGGATCATAGATCTCAATACACTGGTAGGAATCTCCTGGAGTAACTGGGAGACACTCTGAATCCCAAATGACAGCCTGGCAGGTTTTCCACCAGTCTGGGTCCAATCAGAGGATGGAGCCGTCCCCGGACAGGCAATTGGGTTGGTCCATCTTCACCGCTAACTCGCCTGGATTTGGAATCACCTTGGACGTGCAGCTGTGGGTGTGTCTGTCTGAGAGGTTTAACGGAGGGGGGAAGTTCAGCTTTGGATGTGGGCTGCACCATTCCATGGGCTGAAGTTTGTCCAAGGAGAGAGTGAGCTGAGCACCAGCATTCCTGTCCCTCTGCTTCCTGACTGCCGACACCATGTGACCTGCCACCTCACGCTCCGGCCGCCATACCTTCCCCACCATGACTGCGGACTGTGACCTTGCACTGTGAGCCATGGCAAACCTTCCTTTCCTTAAATTGCATTTGTCAGGTGTTTGGTCACGGTAACAAGAGAAATAACAAGGCAAGTCATTGCTGACATGAGTACATGTGTGTACACTGTTCCCTGAAGCAAACATTGCCATGTGTTAGATTCAGCTGTCGACTTGAAAACTGAAGGCTGCGCTCTGGCCGCAGCTGTGAAGAACCAGCAGTTGTGTTAGGCCCTGAGCAAGCCTGCAGGAGATTGTCTAATTGCTTGGGGCAGCTCAAGGTGGATAAGCTCATGTCCATCCCTGGGAAGGAGGACAAAATGAAGGCAGCTGGTCAAGTGAATTGGCATTCTTTGACATACTTGGACAGACGTGATGTCTGGCAAAGGGAGCTTGCCCCACTCCTAGCAGTCCTCTGGATGTGATGTGGCAGTCCCCTTGAGGTTGCTGTCGGCGTTGACTCTCCTGCCCAAGCTGGACTAAGAACTGAAACCAGACAATTGTAATCCAAGATTCAAATCCCTTGTTCCCTCTAAGCCTTCTGGTTGTGAACTTCTCAGCAACACGCTGGCAAACTACAACAGAATTGTACATGGGATGGGGGATAGGAGACCAGCCATCTAGGAACGTACATTTCCAAAACATTCTACCGGCCTTTCATCCAAGAGCATCTCTTCCAGGTATCCAAGTGGGCTGCATGCGTCTACAGGGAACTCTCCAGACGCTATATCTTTGCAGACAGAAGGCACATCCTCATGGCCTTGCTTTGCTTACTGATGTGTCTTTCCTACAGTGTGAGTTACCCAAGTGTTGCAGTTAACCTGCATGGTTGCTGACAAATCACCATCAAACGGCTTAAGGGAACAAGGGGTTTATTTTCTCTTATGATTATTGGTTACAGTTCTTAGTCCAACTTTACAGGAGAACATGCACCAATACCAGGGCCGAAGGAACTGGCCACATCATCACCACATAACGGCTGAGAGAGGGATGATCCTTACTTGCCAGACCAGCATGTATACAGAAGTATACAGAAGGATGCCAATTTGCTCAATCAGCTCTCAGTATTTTATTCCAGCGCCTAGTCCCACCCACCATGGCTGGACCTTCCCCATCAGCTAGACAATCTCCTGCAGGTTTGTTCTGGGCTCGACTCAACCGTTAATTCTCTACAAATGTGTCCAGAGTTCAAACCCTCAACTGCCAAGTTGACACTTGTACTAAACTATGACACTAAGTCAGAATTCGAACGATCTCTGGGGAATGCCAAGTTGGCACCAGCCCATGCTTTCCCTCCGTGGTTCCTGCCTCTCCTAGGCCAGCACCTGCAACGAGCGTGTCCTGTTCTCTGAAGACCCCGCCCCTTCAGCCCCCTCAAGTTTCTCTCTGGACTTTGAGTATAAACTGAGATCAATCAATTTGCTTGAGTGAATTGTCAGTTGCTACATGTCAGTTCCCTCCACACTGGGCTTTGTTTTCTGGAACTTGGGATGGATTATCTGTGGGGATGAGGAGAGCATGGTTGCCCCACGGGACGCCGACAACGCAGGCCTGGGAAACTGTGGGGACCAAAATGCACCCAGAAAGCAGTCACCTAAAGGATACCCCGAAACAGGCATGTTTATGCACAATCCAGGCCCGGAAAGCCAGAGCCTCCCTAGGCCCCTCCTGATATGGATAAACAATTTCCCCCAGGGCCACTTGGCACAGCCTCGGCCTTTTGAATATGTATCGACACAGCAGGTGGCTTAAAACTGCTGCTAGCGTGTGACAGAAACACGGAGCGTTTTTTTCTCTTGTTTAGGAAACATCTTAATGATAAGCAAAGCAATTTATATTTTTGGAGACCATTTTTTTTTTTATTGCCAGGATCATCTATGCTTATCTATGGCGGGAGAGAGAAGCCAGACTTCCTCACTCCAACAACGGAATTCAACTCCTAGTCAGGGGCCAGCGAAGGAAGTACCATCTTGAATATACATGGTGAGGGCCGTGGGATGGGCAGTATAATAGTCTGAGCAGTCTGAGCAAATATTCCAAAGACCTAATTCTGGAGCACTCTGCCTTCTGACGGGCTGATGTCTGATATGCCAAACAGCAATCTGTCACCCACTGACTTCTTCTCTCCCCCCAAATGCCGCTGTCTTAGGTAACAACCACGGCAGGTGATAGCTGTGCATCTACTTATTGCTACTTGTCTTTTCTATGGATCAAGGATGGCTCAGAAGTTCCCACTGGAGAGTAATATAGCCTCTGAGAAGTCCCGCAGGGATGAAATGTTGTTTGATCAGGCGAATGGTTACTTTTTCTTTTGTAGAGATATCACTCTTGTATTCTAATCCTAAGAATTAAATGATCATTTATCTATTGAATTCGGTTTCTAAGATATATTAAATATTCAGGCTTCATGGATAAAAAAAATCCTCAGCAAAAGCAGTGTATTTTGTCTATTAGTCTGAGATTCTCCAGGAAGATATTCACGGGGTGAAGCACAACAGGACACAGCATCCTGTGTGTATCAGAGGCAAATGTTTTACCGTCTTGGCTGGTGTGGGGGAGTCCTGTGGTTTGGGTTTGGGTTTGGTTTTATCAGATTGTCCAATGGGAGTGTGCATGGCTGGGCCCCAGGGGCACCCGGAGGGTACCCCTGTGTCCTGTGGATGTGTTCATGTGTTTCTGTCAGATTATTTATTTAATTTTTTATTTTTCTACTTTTACAAGCATATTGGGTATTCATCCCAGCTTCCCTCCCTCCCCCCTCCCCTCCATCCCCTCTTCCTTCACCATTCTCTCCCACTCCCTCCCACCCTTCTGCCTGTAGCGTCTATGGACCCAGGCCTCACTCTGACATGTCTACTCCTATGAGGACTCAGGCCTCCAAGGTGTATCGAGTCGCCTCTCTTCAGGCCACCCCACTGATATGTGCATTTCCCTTTACTCATCCAGCTTTAGACCCAAAGGTTTCCACTGTGAGTTCCCATTCTATGGGTATAATAACAGCTACCTACAGAGCAGTTTGACATACTGTCTTCCTACCTATAGGTTTTTTGGCTGTCTTCCCTATCGATCTATTTCCTTCCCTTTTTTAGGTTCTCGTTCTAGTTTACAGTAACAGGAATGGATGACATTCTGATAAGCGGGTCTTGAGTACAACAGAAAGCTGTTGGTTGTCTCCTTGGTGCTCATGCCACTATTACACTGGTGGTCACCTGTTGCCATGGCGATTTATATTGCAACTTGCAAATCTCATGCTGTTGATGGAGCTTGTGATTATTTCTCTCCCCCAGCAGCTTCTACAGTATTCCTGGATACCATGTAAGATATCTAGCAAGGAGAAAGTCCACAGACCAGTTCCAGTTGATATAATTTGCCATGTTCTGTGATCTATTTGTGTGGCCTCTTCAATAATACTGTCTTACTGACAGTGTTTGGAAGACAACCGAGAGCCATGGCAAAAGCCTAAAATGTTTTGAGGCCTTTAATACTTCTCTGATCAACATTTAATCAGGAAGTGATTAACATTAACGTTTTTGTTACTGCTAGCAGAATTTTGTCCCTGGGTTCCAAGTGGATCAGCTCAAGGTTCCCCCTCCCCCCTGTTTTCCTCACTCTCTGTTCCTCTGCAGAGGGACTATTCGTTCTTATCCCTTTCTTTCGGTCAGATTTTGATGAAGTCATCCTATCTGTGGGTCACCCACGGCTCCAGCTCCGTTCAGTGTCTGTGCCGTCTGAAAATCCCTTTTCCTCAAGACTCTCATTTCTCGGCCAGAGACGGTGCTAAGTGGCCATACGTGGCTCCATTCGGGGGGTACCATCCCGAACAAACAAATCTATAGCGACGATGAGGAGATGGTGGTCACCAGGGGTGCATGTAGGCAGAGCAATGAGGTATGTGTGGCTTGGATAGGGAACATCCCCCTCCCCAGGGTCATGTGGTTGAACCCAGAGAGTGATGCTGTTTTGAGAGGTTGTGGCACCTTTAGGAGCTGAGTCTTGCTGGAGAAAGGGGGTCACTCAGGATGAGCCTATGCTAGTAGCACGCAGGTGTCCACTTGACACCTGACCGCTGAGCTCTGGGCACATTATTGAGGAATTAGCAGTCGAGGTGAGTTCTGAGGAAGCCTGCGGGAGACTGTCTAATTAATGTGGAAAGACCTCCCATGGTGGGCGGAGCCATTCCTCGGGCAGGTGGATAAGAGGGGAAGGTGATTCCGTAGCCAGACATTCTCCAGCAGACTTTGGTTGACTTGCAACGTGGCCAGTGAGGTTTGCCCCTCTCTCAGCAGTGGCTAAAGTGTGGCCAGTTCCCTCTGCTCCTGGTGTTGGTGGGAGCTCTCCTGCCAAGATCCACTAAGAGCTGGGACTGAGACTCGTAAGGTAGAATAAAACCCGCTTGTTACTCTCAGCTCTTTGGTCTTAAATTTATGGGCAACACGCAGGCAAACGGCAACAGGTCTTGAGGAGTGTATTTTGCCCTTGGTTCCATCCAAGCTCTCTGCTTCCTGAGTCACTGAGACCTAACAGCTGCCATCACCATGGGCCCTAGTCACTGCCATCACCACCACCGTGGACCTACTCACCGTGACACCAGCCTCCACAGCACCATCCCGAACCATGAGCCAAAATAAGCCCTTCCTCCCATAGCTACTGTCACCAGGCATTTTGTTATGGCAACAAAAAGGTGCCTCATTCAGGAAGCAGCTGCTTACTGGACATGGGGGGAAATCTCTTTTGGGGTGTTGAACACACTGATAAAAGAGGGTGCTTGAATATATTATCAGCACACTCAATGCCACAGCTGTTTGCTTTAAAATGGTTAATTGAATGGTTTGTTCACCAGTACCAGAAAATAATAATATGATTAATTTTCTTATGATGTGAATTTGCCTCAGTTAAAAAAATTAATAAACACAATAATTATCTTTCAACTTGTATCACTTCCTTAGGTTGGGGTGCGTCCTTTGATGCTCATGAATCATTAGAAGTGACGAGGAACACACCACCCTGGCTATCAGCATCTACTTCCTGTCTTATAATCTGGGCCATGAGGGCAGGAGGAGGAGAAGGAGGAAGAGGAGAAGGATTGAAGAGGGAGACAAGGAAGAGGAGGAGGAGGAGAAAGAGGAAGATGATGAGGAGAAAAAAGAAGATGAAGAGAGAAAGTGGAGGAGAAAGAAGAGGAGGAAGAGAAGTTAAAGGAAGAGAAAGAGGAGGAAGGTAAGAAGACAGAGGAGGGAGGAAGGGGAAGAGGAGGAGGAAGAAAAAGAAGGAGGAAGAGGAGGAGGGGCTAGAGGTTATGGGGAACCCTGGCTGTAGGCCTCTGGGGGAGCCCTGTAGAGAAGGCCTGTCCCGAGCTTCAGTATGTCCCCATCATTTGGCAGTGAGGAGTCACTGATAAGCGCAAGCCGTTCTGAGCTGGTCCAAATGCAGTCAACGCTGGTGCCATGCAGGATGTCTCAAGGATGGGTGGGGGTTGGGGGTGGGATCCCTATGTCCTCCAAGATGCCTCTCATGTCTGGTGTCTGCTCTAAGAGCTGGTCGAAGCAGGAACTGACACTGAGCCGACACTAATAGGAACAGGCAGCAGAGAGCAACAACTGAGCCCTCTTAGCAACACTTGATGCCTGGCACACCGACGGCTAGACTTAGTGTCCCCCCTGAGATGGGTCTGTCAGCATGGGGTTGTGTCAGGAGCAGCGATGGCTGAAGGACAGAGCTAACAAGCCACGCTGGTGAGATATGGGGTGTCTGTTCGCTGTCCCCAGGCCATCGTCAGCTTCCAATGTCAGCTGCTGGCACAATGAGCACTGTTAACGGAAGTTCAAAATCTGTGGCACTGACTTACAATCACCATAGAAACACACTTAGGGGTGCAACTATGAGGATGTTCCCAAGGTCTAACAGAGAGGGGATGATTCACCTGGAATGTGGCACCAACCCAAGGCTAGGGATGTGGACTAAATAAAAGGACAAAGCGAGCCAAACACCAGCATTCATCTCTCTCTGCTTCCCAAGTGCAGATGCCACGTGACGAGCTGCCTCAGGCTCCTGCCGCCATGTCTTCCCCGACATGACGGACTGTATCCTGTCAAACTGCGAGTCAAAATAGACCTTCCCTCCCTTCAGTTGCTTCTTGCCAAATATTTGGTCACAACAACGAGATGAGTAACTAACTGGGATGGAGAGATGGTTCAGCAGGTACGGTGACTGCTCACAAACCTGGCAAGATGAGTTCAATCCCCGGAGAGAAGTGATTTCTGAAAGTTGTCCTCTGACCTCCACCTGTGTGCCTGGCATGCATGTACAGTGCTCGCTCTCTTCATAAATAAATGAAATATTAGAAATGAAAGAAGAGTAGCTAATTGAGTGGGTAAATTATAGATTATGAGATTATTGAGGCAGAGGGTCCCAGAGCGTATCAAGCACCTACTGTGTGCCAGGTTGTCCAGGGTGCCCCAAAGACAGGGCTGGGGTTCTGCTATCATGGCACACACAGCTGATAGTCTACATGAGGAGATATGTGTCACTTACTGTCACTCATAGAGAGCTGGGCGTGGTGGCAAATAGCCTGAACGAGGCTCCAAGAAGCCACTGTCTCTTTGGAGAGACAAACATTGATCTCCCGACTTTCCATTCCAGCTACTATGCTCCAAGAACTGCTGGGTACTCAGCTGTGGAGAATGCCCAGCAACCCAAACATAAATTCAAGGTGCCTGGTGCATTCTAATCTGGGGCACACATGGAAGTTCCTTGTATGTTGTGTGGGTCTCTGATGGCTGTGTCCCCAGTTACTAAAATCTAGCTGGCTAGAAACAACACAAAGTACTGTCCTATGTCTGCGGGAGCCAGAAGCTCAAAATCTATCTCACTGAGCCAAAATTGAGTTGGCAACATGGCCACTCTCCTGCAGAGGCCCGGGAGACTCCATTGCTTGTCTCTTCTGGTCATAGTCTGCCCTCATTCCTTGGCTTGGGTCACATTGCACACAGCTCAGCCTAACAACATAGGGTCATCTGAATGCTCCCTCATCTCATGAACTCCATCTGCAGAGACCTTCCCGCTGGATTGGGGAAACAGAGCCCCAGATTCCTTCCACAGAGAGCGGGAGAGAAGGATGCCTTTGGGACCAACTTTTTTTGTTGTTGATTTTTGCTCCTTGATAATTTGCACATGTCATACACTCTCTGAATATTTTATCTTCTACTTTTCCTATCCCCCACCCACTTCTCTGTATATCCCATCCCATTCATTTCCTTTTGTTTGGTTCTGTGTCCCACTAGGTTTACCAGGACTTGTACCTGTTAGTTACTCACACACGGCAACTTGACAATTGGAAATGGAGTCTTTAGGCACACCTGTGATGAAGCTTCTGAGCAGGTCTGTAGGACTGACATGTCCCTGGTGGGCACAGTACATGCAGAGGGAAGAGATTCAGTACTTTCTGGTTTTGCCTATACTTGGCTCCTATCCAAAGAAGCCTCGGCTGAGTGTGGTGATGTGCACCTAGAACCCAGCACTTTGGAGGCTGACCTAGGAGGACCATGAGTTCAAGCCCAGCCAAAACTACAGAGAGCAGACCAAATGAACACACAACAAAACTCCCAGGCCCCTAGAACAGCCTTGATATACATAAAACCCAAACCACTGCCACTACAATACAATGCACATACCTCTGCAGATAGCCACACCCATGCAGATAGCCACACCCATGCAGATAGCCACGTGCATGCACACTCACCCACTGAGGCTGCATCTTCCCGGCAGCTCTGAAGAAAAAACTGCTGGACCACAGTGATGCTCGTTGCAATAACATGCATGTGACTCATCACACTGTCTTGGATGCAAATGCAGATTCCTTAGGCTGTGTGTGAGGAGGCTGAGCTCTGAGCCAGCCCACGCCAGCCTCAGGGGCGTCTAACAAAGGGTTGAGTGCCTCGAAGCAGCAACGACACATACCTTTGCAATATTATTTATTTTGTTTTTAAAGGTAGATGGGTGGGTGGGAAGGAAGCCGTGTGGGATGACTTCTGTCCCATCACATCATGAGGTTCTCATGTCCCTAAAATGAACTGCAGCGGTGAACACGGGTTGGTCCAGACATTCACAGGTGAGACACTAAGCATGGCCACTCCTGGGACATCACTCAAAGGTGACTTCAGCTAATCACCCAGCCACACACCACTGCACCTCAACACAGTGAATAAATAACAAAGAAGGAAAGACGCAGAGAAACTTGGCTTCGAGGGCTCCATCGTGAGGCTAACTGGTGTTGAACCCAAAATGGCTTCTTTAAAAACAAGAATGTAGGGCTGGAGACATGGCTCAGGGGTTAAGACTGCCTTGCAAGCAGAAGGTCCTGAGTTTGGATCCCAGGTCCACATAAAAACACCAGGGAGAAACAGTGGTAGTCTACACTTCCAGACCTGGTGGGCAGAGCCTGGACATCTCAGAGAGAATCAAAAAGGAGGTAGAAGCAATCCAAGATGACTCCTTAAGTCACCCTTGGTCCTTCACAGAAAGACACAGTGCCCTCTGATACACACACACACACACACACACACACACACACACACACGTGCGCGCGCACATACACACACATACACGGGGTTTGGGACACCTCATTGTCAGTGCCGCAACTGTCTCTCAGCACTCACTGGTGGGAACAAACCCGTTCAGAGCGAGACACATAGCACACGGCTCAGCACCAGCCAGGGAC
Organism: Typhlomys cinereus; assembly: GCA_023101885.1. Taxonomy (NCBI): domain Eukaryota; kingdom Metazoa; phylum Chordata; class Mammalia; order Rodentia; family Platacanthomyidae; genus Typhlomys; species Typhlomys cinereus. Next base: position 1,069,185 of record JALPQD010000438.1, on the reverse strand, counting down.
ACACCAGGAACTGCCCTTCTGCTGTACACCTCATAGAGGGGGTAAGGAGCCCTTTTCACAGCCTGTATGCAGCTCAAGGGGCCTCCCCCCAACACACAGGGGAGACATTAATGTGAAAACTATTCCAACATGTGTGTTTTTAATTTGGCAATTTAAAATCTTCTTAAGCACACTTCCTTCCTTTAAGATATGATTACCCCAAATTTCCCCCATCTTTATGATGGCAAAGGGCCGGTGATAGAATTCTTTTTGGATCCACAGCAGGGGCATTATTTAGATTTACTGAGAAAGGCACGCGTGCAGCCGTTATTAAACTGGAACATGTTTAGTTACTGAGGCAATCAGAAGGGCTAGCAGAGGGCTCCTGTGGGATTTGGGGTCAGAGATGGGACTCCAGGGAGCTGTGCATGCATGCAGTGGGGGACAGGGGTGGCTCTCTCTTAGACTTTCTGTTGGATCCTGCCTCCTGCAGAGGAGCAATGTGGCTTGCAGTGGCCAGATTCCGGGAAGAGACTGTATCAAGCCAAGGAGGGTTTAAGAGAGGGTGCTCTTGCCTGTCCATACTGTAGCTGTGTGGGGGTAACCTCATATTTGAGAGGAAGGGTGTAGGAGCACCCTGCTCCTAAATCTAACCTCCCCGCTCATGAGCTGTGTGATCTCAGGTCAGTGTCTGTAACGTACTCATCTCCCTCCTTCCCCTCTGCCTGTGAATCCTTGGGACAGGCACAGCCTGAAGCTTGCTTCCTGCTGCTCGGAGCTGGAATTGGTCACCACACACCAAGTCTCTGCTCTGGCACATAGAGGGTGCTCAACTAACAGTGGTTACCAAGACACGCACGGATGCCACGCCAGATTCCTACACGATCTGAGCACCCCATTCTATTAGCATATGATTGATCCAATAGGTGGGCACGTGAGCCAAACAGAGCCAAACAGTTGCGGGGTTGGGGTGGGGGTGGAAGGGGCATCCCTGGGTTTGCTCTGAGGATGTTTGATGGAATTCTCAGGCCAGACAGGCACCTGACTTTGCTATGTGGATGTCAGACCAGCAGCTCCCTTGCGTATGACAAAGGCAGGGCATTCAAACATGAAGCATCTGGTCCAGTTGCCAGCAAGATTTCTCCTGGTATTTCCCGTGTCCTGCCCGTGGACATTCTCAGCCCCTGGGATCCCGCCATCCACGAGCTCCGCCATTTGTGGGCCTCACTCTCCATGGCTCCTCACCCAATCTGTAGCGGTTACTCAACTATTGCTGTGAGAGAGCACCCAAAGTCAAGCAACTTAAAGGAGAAAGGGAGATTTATTCAGCTTACGGTTCCAGAGGGAAGGTACAGTCTCTCATAGCTGAGGAGGCATGGCTGGCTGGCCAAAGCTGGAGGAAGCTAAGTCACCACAGACATCTTGGAGAGCCGAGAACTGCAAGACTGCTTGCTGAAAAGGCAGACTTCTCCTGGAGGTAGGGTGGGACTAATCCAAATTCAAGGCCCACCCCTTGTGACTGCCTTCCTCCAGCAAGGCTCCACCTCTCAGGGTGCCATGACTTTGCCAAATACATGAGACAGTGGGGGACACATTTGAAACCATGACACAACCCTTAGGGCGTTTCCACATTAGATGTGGCCCCATTTTACAATGAAGAAACTCAACCTTCTGAGGGCTGTGGGTTTGAATAAGCCCCCTCAGCTAGAAGGAAGGGTGCTAAATGTAGGACGCCTGTATTGCATCACTTCGGTCATGCACACTGGCTGAAAGTTGGTCACAGGGTACCATTTGCCCTGTAATAGTAAAGGACTCGCAACAACGTGGCAAGATACCTTCAAATCCGAGTCAGTACAAACTCTATACAGGGAGTGTCCCTGCCCTCCTCACTGGGCCTGGTGAGAGGATATTACGCATGTATATCACATGCTGATTTATTCTTCCAGTGGTGCATTATTCATTCTCTTAACTGCACATCATGCAGATCCAGGAGCTTTGCAAGAGAAGCAAATCTTTGTGATGGTAAGGTCAGGGCAGGGCTGGTGGCGTTTCGACCTTTGGGGTCAGCTTCATTAACACACAGGATGGAAACAATGTCCATCTGGGGTGGACAGCAGAGGAAGGTGATTAAGAGGTGACCCAAAGTTCTTAGTTGGAAGGTGCCAATTACCCTCCAGCCTTTGGTGGCTCAGCTGGCCAGGGTGGCAACGTCACGCTCTCTTCCAGGGTCAAGACACACATGGGCTGCTCTGTAGACCAGCAGCGCTTCTGAGGGGGTGAGCAGGCCTGATGTGTGTCCAGCAGGGATGATTGTCATTCTTACCATCCTCTTCCAAAGGTCAGGGCAGACCCTGAATCAATGGAACAGAACGGGACAAGCACATGGGGTCCCTGATGTGCCCACAGGGGTAAGATCTGATGGCGAGGGGGGAACCAAGCTGCCAGGCAGTAGAGGCTGGGAGGCTGCCTGTGAGTCAAGGAAAACTGACCCGGGGAGTCCACCATGCAATGGGGGACATGGATGGAGAGGCACATGGGAAGGGTGTGGTGAGTCTATGTTTGGGGCAGGCTGGATATAAGGAGAATACTGGATAGTGGGGAACAGTCGCCCCAATGGAGTCTAGAGTGGGATGTGGGTCTCCCCAGAAGAAAAAGGGCAGGATCAGAGTATGTGATCAGACAGGGTCTTGGGTTTAGAAACCTAAAGAAGGTTCTACTCTCGTGGCAAAAGAACCACTGCCTGGGGGCCAGGAGTGGGGAGTGATGCCCACCAGGCAGCCTTGCTTCTGCCCACCAGTCTTCATCTGTTCCTATTCCAGATTATTCGTGGACAGCTAGCCAGGGACCACCCAGCCCAGCACTAGGAGCTGGAGCTGTCGGAGCATGGCAGAGATGGATGTGAGCTCAGTGTGTGTGAGTGGGGAGCCTGCGGTCCCTCTTCAGTACCATCTGAGATGCAGCAGCAACAGGGGCACACGGGGGAGGAACAAACCCTTCTGACAGGGCGTCAGGACAGATACAGTAGTGAGGGTTGGGGGCCAGGGAGGGCTTCCTGGAGGAAGCGACATTTCGGCCAGAACTTGTGCTGTCACCCAGTTAGCTGATGATATAGAGGAAGAATGTTCAAGGCAGTGGAACACTGCAGGGTAGGGGCGTGAGTCTTCACATGGCTTGGTGCCACCTGTTGGAATCACTCTCATAAGAGTCGCTGGGTTGGGGCGGGAGGTTGGACATTGAATTCTAAAGGGTGGAGGTGAAACATCACTCAAGTCCTTGGGCGTATGAAGATGCCACTTCAGGTGAACCCCTCCCCCAGTAAGACTTGGAAGAGTAGACAGCCCCTCCTGGGTGTCACGACCCTCGAGTTTGGAGGCAGTCAGTGAGAAGGGAGGTCTAGAAATTGTGAACTCAATGTCGCCCCCTGCCGATGATGAAATATTCCACAGGTGTGGGGCAACCCAGAGCATCCCACAGCTGTGCCTTAAAAAACATTTGAGTTCCTAGGTAGTCTTTGGGGACACGTTAGCACGTCAGTTATTACGCAGGTCTGGGAAGGACAAGTCTCACTGTAGTGAGCTCCCAGGTACACCACGGTGAATCTTTCCACCTTTAGATTCTTACAATCTCATTGCCCCTTCTTCTGTGAGGTTCCCAAAGCCTTAGAATGGGAACTCAAGAAAGATAAGAACATACAGTCGAAACCTTTGGGTCTAAAGCTGGGTGGGTGAAAGGAAGTGCACATGTCACTGGGGTAGCCTGAAGAGAAGTAACTTGATATGCCACAGAGGCCTGAATTCTCGCAAGAGTAGATGAGACCAGGGTGAACCTTGGGGTCCATAGAAGCATGCGAGTGGGAGGGTGGGAGGGACTGATGGGTGGAAGAGAAGGGATGTTGGGGGGTATGAAGGGAGGCAGGGATGAATGCTCAGTATGCTTGTAATACTAGAGAAATAAAAAATACATAAAACAATAAAAAATTTCATTTGTCAAGTTATGTGAAATCAGAGGTTTACTGACCACAAATCATGTGTAGGTTCCTGCAGGTTATAAATGGTGACTTTTTTTAAACTTAACTGGGACCCGCTTGGGGCTTGCAGACATCCCGGATTATCAACATCTGAAACTATTATTCTCTCAGTTCCAGGATGCCTTATGACATACACATCTTAACTTTCCACAGCTCATAATGTGAGTGACACAAGATAAGTGGGTATACTCCATCCACTGAATCATACACGTTTCCAAAGAGCTGGGGAGATGGCCAATTAAATAAGGGACTTGGTGGGTGAGTGTGGGAACCTGAGTTCAGATGAAAGCCAGGCGCAGTAGTACACACATTTGTAATCCCTGTGTTCCTGTGGGAGGGTGGGAGGCAGAGGCAGAAGGATTCGGGAGCCTGAAGCATAGTTATTAGCTTGGCCTATGCAGCAGTGGTGAGCTGAGAGAGACCCGTCCCAGACAAGGTGGGACGGCGAGGAGTGAAACAAGGATTGTCCTCTGGCTTCCATACATGCATGCTCCTGCATTCTTATGCAAGAATGTAACACACACACACACACACACACACACACACACACACACACACACACACAGACACACACACATAGCAGGAACAATAAGAACCACAAAAGCCAGCAGGGTGCATCTTGGCGGATCTATTCTCATTCTGAAGCAGCTCTGAAGGCCTTGGCATAAAGACCCAGAGCAGACAGGGAGGCTGCAGAGCAAGATCTAGGCACAGTGTGAATCGCAGCCAGCACTGCCTCCTCCCTCCCATCCCCTTCCCACACCCTGTACACAGTTGGCATGCAGCGGGGAGCTGCACCACTTGTCTCTGAGGTGGGTGCAATGGGAAGGAGGTGGCCTAGCAACGGGAAGCAGGCCTGTGACAACTGAGGGGTCCAGCTCTGCTTCTGTCACATGGTCTGCCCTGCGCTTGGCGAGCTCCTTTCTAGTGCAGCTACCTCCTCTCATTGACACTCTGCCATAGAACCATGAGCTGCGCCTTACAAAGGCTTTTGAAGACGCAGGAGGGGACCCTCTTCCTCCAGGGGGTTCAGTGAAAGGTCATTGGGTGCATCAGCACAAACGAGGCCCATCTAATTCTGGAGCCGGCTCCCTTCTCTCATCCCGCTTGTGTAAAAACAAATATGTGTAAGAATTACCTATTTACGATCTGTTCAGCAGGCAACCAGGCACCAGATACAATTTAGATATATTTCTGCAATATTCAGCTGTGCCAGCCCATGGTCACATCAATATTTATGAGACGTTTGCATCCTTCTGTGCCCTGCCATCAGATTCTCCTGGGCCAAGGTGTCTGTACCCTGTGTTTTCCTGTCGCTGCTCACAATAGATTGGTATTGAGTCAACACAGAGGACCCTGCCTATGGCTGCCTGTTTATGACACTAATATTAGCCACATTCAGAGAACATTTTCTGTAAACTGCTAATCTGTCCCTTCTCCCCCACTTTCTGAACTTGGAGGAGCAAAGAGGACCTTCACTCAGGAAAGCCGTCACAACCACGGATGGTGGCCAATCACTTTATAATTTAAAACAAAGCTGGATGAATCTCTGTGGATGAAAAAACGGTAACCAAAACCTGCATGGGGAGGCAGCATAGATTGACATCTAAATTTAGTATCACAGCCAAATGCGGCTTCCTTGTCTCGGGGCCCAGGGCTGGCATTTTCTAAGCAGGTGGAGGGAAGTGAAACACTATGGAGTTCTAAAAGGCACACAAAGCAAGTGCTCCCCCAGGAATTACCTATGGCAGGAAATTATGAAACTGAAAATTGAAAAACATGCCATTTGGGAGACAAATAGTTGGAGCCTGAGAGAGAAGCTTTCTATGAAGCCTCCTTGGTGGGGCAGCCTGAAGCTTTCCTTTCTCCCTGTTTGGAACTCGAGTGTGTGCATGCGCATGCAGGTCTGTGTGTGTGTGCCTGCCCCTGCGCGAGTGCACATGTGTGCTTGTCTGTGAATGTGCACATAGCTGCATGTCCACATGTGTGTGTGTCTATGTATAAGCTTGAATGAGCAGAAGATCCTGAGTTTGGATCCCAGGTCCCACGTAAAAACGTCAGGCAGAAATGGCAGCCGACTGTACTTCTGGCCCTTGTCCGTGTATAGATGTGCATGGGGGTGAGTCGGAAGACACCTTGGGTATCTTTTCTCAGGAACGCCATCCATGTTTTTTTTTTTTTTTTTTTGAGACAGGATCTCTCACTGATCAGAAGCTCACCAATTAGACTGGACTAGCCAGCCAGCAAGCCACAGGGACCTGCCTGTCACTGCTCTTCATTGTCGAAGTAACAAAGTGTGCCACCAGGCCCGGTCTCTTCACGTGGGCTCTGGGCATTGAACTCATGTCCTTGTGCTTGGGAGGCAAACATTTCATGAGCTGAGCCATCTTCTTGGCCTTCCTTTCTCTTTTGGGAGGTTTATCTGGCTTGGACAAAGCCCTTGAGTTGGACTTCTTCATGTGGCAACTGCTGTGCCATCCCTCCGCACCCCTCCCCCTGTCTTCAGGGTCTCCTGGGGTCCACTGGAACGGCCGCAAAGCTGGCTGAACCTCTGTCTGGTTTGAACGGCAATGGCGCTGTGTTCTCCAAAGGACTGCATCAGACCCTTGCAGGACACTTTAAAGACTCAGAGCTACAATCAAAACCATAACTGAGGGCTGGAGAGATGGCTCAGGGGTTAGGACTACCTCACAAGCAGAAGGTCCTGAGTTCAGATCCTGGGTCCCACGTAAAGATGTCAGGTAGAAATGGCGGCTACCTGCACTTCTGGCCCTGGTGGGTGGAGCCTGGGAAATCCCAGAGCAGCCTGTAGTCCTTTGTCTATCCTTGATTCAAAGTCCCTGAAAACTATACTAAACATACAAACTATACGCTTGATCTCTGCCTAAAGGCCGAGAAGTAATGCACATGCATCGTTTGAAGTCATTTTTTACCTCTCTTCTCTTCAAATCTGGAGACCTGTACTTCTGCTATGGTGACTGTATTGGGTTCCCTTGTCTCTGAGCACCACGGCTCTAAGATCAGTCTTCCTTCCACCTAGAATACCTCAGGCCTAGCTACAACCTTGAGAAACAGCTCAAATTAATTTTCTAGGCAACTTCCCTAGCTTCCAAGCGAAGGGTCTATACACTCTTAACTGGATTAGCCTATTATCCTAGGTATTATAGGTAAAGTGGCTAATTCTCTCTGTTAGCTCGCTGAAATGCCTTCGAATGAGGAATGGAAAAGTGTGATATGAAGTTCTTTTTCATGCGAGGGCTTGTATTTGGAGGATTAAGCCTTCCTCCGCATCTGGCCTATTCCTGGGCTGCTCAGTTGATCCTCCCCAGACTCCAGAAGGAGGCGTTGAGGCTGGTCTGCTGCAGTCGTCTGGTAACGGCTCCTGTTAACCTGGGCTCATGCTCCTGCTGCACCCAGGAAACCCATGTTTCTGGTCAGCCTCTCTGAGGTCACCTTGCTGGGGGGAGACAAGATTTCAGGAGTTTCTCTCTCCATCTCTATGAAGCAATTCCTCCCTATCCAGAAGACTCCAAATGTCCAACTTGTTCTGGTCCCTTTAACTCCATCCTGGGCTGGACAGATGGTTCAGGGGTTAAGACTCTGCCTCTGTAAGCAGAAGGTCCTGAGTTCAGATTCTAGGTCCCATGTAAAAACGCCAGGAGGAAACAGCACCCTACACTTTCAGCCATGGTAGGAGGAGCCTAGGAAATTCCAGAACAAAGCAAAAAGGAGATAGAAGCAATCTAGGATGATTTCCAAAGTCACACTTGGTACTCCACAGGGACACACATTATCTCTGACAGACAGACAGACAGACACAGACACACACACACGCACATGCACACACACATAAACTAAATAAATTAATTTAAAAACCCTCCATCCTTCAGCCCTTGTGTTTCTAAGCTTCTAGGCCACGGCTGCACAGCTTTGCCTAAGACACTGCTGGCCACGACCGACTATTTCTCATATCCATAAATTTGTTCTTTAGCGTCTTACTGACTGTGCTAGTTAGATACTAGGTGTCAACTTGACAATGGAAGGCTGAGCTCTAGGCACTTCTGTGAAGAATCAGTAGTTAAGGAAAGCCCTGAGCAAGTCTACAGCAGATTGTCTAACTGGTGAGGGAAGACCCAGCCCATGGTGGGCGTGACCATTGTCTGGGCAGGTGGGTAAGATGCAGGGAGCTGGTTCAGTCAGTTGGCATTCCTGTTTGGCAAGTGAGGACTGCCTCTCTCAGCAGTCCCTGTGCATATGATGTGTTTAGTTTCCTCTTTCCTGCTGTTGGTGGGAGCTCTTCTGCCCAGCTGGACTAAAAACTATAACTGAGAATTGTAAGGAAGAAGAAAACCCTCTGGAGGTTCCCCTAAGTACTTGACTGTGAATGTATCAGCGATATGCAAGCAAACTGAAACGCTGGTCCTCCGCAATCTTGAGCATCCTCCCCAAGCCCATGTCAAGCTTGTCAGCTAATTATATTGTTTCCTAGAGTGGAATTTCTCCTTTCACGGTGTGACCACGGGACTGGTCGTGGCAGTGGCAAGCAGAGCTCTCAGGTCTAAGCTACCGTCCAGCACCTTCCTGCTGCTCCCTCTGACATCACAGCAAACTTGTCCATAGACACAACAGGAACTGACAGGCCCCCGCTAGCTGGGGTCCCTTAATGACCTTGTGGGGGTACAGACTCCCAGGAGACCCATTTAGATCTAGCATTCCATCAAGAAAGAAACTTTATTGTATCCATGAAAATGGCCTTGTTACTGCAGCACAAGCTAGCCTAGTTCTAACTAGTGTATCAACTATGCTTTTTCAAAACTGTTTACATACTTGAGGTGTTCTGCAAGGATTCCCCAGTCTAACAAGCTGTCCCCCAACCCCAGGAGACTCTCAGAGGAAGGTCTTATCACAACCAATAATCTTAAAGGATCTTTCTGGAGTTACCAAGAGATCCTGGGAACTGACTTCATCTCCCCGTTTACCAGAATAGTAAGACTTTCATTTAGAACCTCATGCTGGTCTGCGCATTAAGACTGTCTGAGTTCTGTAAATGTACCAGAAACTTCTAGTCACAGGTTCCTCTGTTGCACTCTTACATGGGATCTGGGGCTCTGAACTCAGGTCCTTTTGCTTGAGAGGCAAAGGCGTTTAACCCCTGAGCCAGTTCTCCAGCCCCACAAGGAGACCTTTTAAGATTAACAAGCACATGAATATAGTATTAAAAGCAGCTCATTATCTTATTTTACTTCTAAACAGCAATGAACATTTTGTTGGGCTTTTTATTCCTTTGCAACACTAAGTGTCGCAGCTTTCAGAAAAAGAATGCATATGTTTGTCCTACACAGGGAGACCTTAGTTCTCATAGCTTGACATCTCTGTGACGGCATCCAGCATGTGACATGCTGGGGCATCACGTGAACATCACTCATCACCATCTTGGAGTAGAGGGCCCTGGCCTTGGTTGCCATGGCAACAAGCAGCCCTGTGCAGTCCTAGCTAGGACTGTAGTAACGGTGAATGAATTGTAGATACTTCCCAGTAGAAAGAGAGGGGGAGGTGGATCACTGGGACCCTTCTGCCTCGACCCCTGCTGCAAGTGATCTTGGGAGATTGGAGACTGTACAGGAGGTGGTAGGTCACTGAAAGGGAGTGTCACACATCACACACATGCTATATGAGAAACCTAGACAGACGTGTCTGTGCCTTTCATGAGGTCCGTGTTTGTTGCATGATAAATGATCCAAGTAGCTGCAATTTGCCAAGCCGTCCGGACTCTCCCTGAGAGCTTGATATTGCCAAACCCGGCTCCTTACTCCAGCCTTAGCCACTGACATTACCCCTCAGATCTCATGTTATATATGACACCCCCAAGATCCTGACAGGATGTCTGGGTAGGGCCCAGAGCACCTGCTTTTTACCAGGCTCCCGGGTGATACACCTGTCTTTAGTGCATGCTCTAGATCAACATCCCTGTGGAAGATGTCCTTTCCCCAAGCAACTTGTATTTTTTAAAAGCCGTTGCCAGTGCTGCTAGTTAACACTCACAGAGGGCTGCGGGATGCTGGAACCACTGACCAGGAAACAGCCCCATGAAGCATTTGGCTTATGAGTTTTCAAGAGGTCAAGAGGTCCCAGGCCCGCGGCTATGTGGCCAGCGATCCCAGAGCCCCGTCCCTTTGCGCAGCTGGCTCTGGGTTCGTTGCTCACTGAGCTTCCCAATGCCAGTTGTTGGGGTTCTTGGACTGTTCTCTTTCCACCTTTTGCTCTTACTTTTCATTTTATGTTTATTCTTCACCACGTTTCCTTTGCCAGTTGGGTTCTTCTCTTCAGTCTCTTCTCGAACGGAGGTGATACTTATCTGTATTGGAATTTTTGCTGCTCTTTGAAAGGAGCATAAATGCAATTGTCAATGTTGTTACAGTTCACTCTGAGACTCTGGCGCCTGCCTATTACTTTTAAGTATTTTATTCATTTATGTGAGAGAGAGACAGAGAGAGAGAGAGAGAGAGAGAGAGAGAGAGAATGTCACAGCACACAGGTGAGGAGGTCTCAGAGGACAACTTTCAGAAGCCAGTTCTCTCTTTCACTATGTGAGTTTCCAGGGATCAAACTCAGGTCACCAGGTTCTCACCTGACCCATCCACTGAGCTGTCTCGTTGGCCCAACCTGCCTACTTCTATGTGAGCATGTGTGTGTATGTTTGTATGTATCTGCATATGAGTGTGTGCACGAGTGTGTCTGTGTGTATGTGCATGTGTGAGCATGTGTGTATGTGCATGTGTGTGAGAGCATGTATCTGTGTGTATGTGCATGTGTGTGTAAGCGTGTAGGTATATGTGCATGTGTGTGTCTCTCTGCGTGAGTGTGTATGCGTGTGCATGTGTGTATGTATATGTGAGCATGTGTATGAGCATGTGTGTGTATGGATGTGTGGGTGAGTATGTGTGTGTGTACAGCTGTGAGGGTGTGGACAATCCTTTCCTTCATGGATGGATAGTGATGACAAGGCAGGAATGATGCTAACAGGTCTCTTGCAAATGCCATTACTTGCTGTTATAGAAACATGCTAATCTTTGATCAGGTCGCAAAGTTTCTGAGTGGGATTCTCAGGTGAAATTTCATCCCTGGAAACATTAGGGGACACTACAGATATTAGTATATGCACTGGCTCTCACTTTGGTTCATTGAAGGTGTCTTTTCTCAAGACCACACATGCATGTACACACACACACACACACACACACACACGCACACATCGATGTATACATATTCACATACCAATTCACATACACATGAATACCCAAATGCATGTGCAAACTCATACGTGCATACACTCACACACATGTACACATACATAGCTTTTCAAACTAACTCTCTGCAGGATGGGCGGAGGAAAACCAGGGATTTGGACTTCACAGTCTGATCCTGTCTAGAAGCAGAAGCTGAGATCTCATACATGAGCTCAGATGAGATCCTGGGGCCGAGGCTGCCAGCTTCCGGTCCTACCTTCTGTCTGTGAATGAGTTCCAGACAGGAGCTCACACCCACTACTCACCTTCTCTGCTAACATTTCCTCATTCCCAGGGTTCCCATTAGCCGTCAAGATACTGCTAATCTCCTGGTAGCATTTCAAGAAATGGAAACTTTGGCAGAGCAAATTACTTGTTCATTGCTGTGTTGAGTATTTTTAATATTCCATTAGATTCAGCCCAGTTATCTCTATAATCTTAAACTGCACTGTATAATGTACGGGCCACAGAAGGCTGTTCGTAGGCATGTTAAGTCCAATTGTGGAGCGGCGTGTTTATCGGCTCCTTCCAAATGCTATCTAAATTCATATTTCGCATTCTGAGACTGGCTCTGAGTTTTCTTTCCATCTCAGGGAGCAAAAAATTACTCACAGCCAACTATCACCTCTAATATGAGTAAAAAAAAATGTTCTTTATGTTATCTGCTCTAAACCCCTGTCCCAGAAGTATTCAGACATCTCACTCATTTTGCTTTTATTTCTTATAAAACAGCCCCAGGAGACACGCTTCTCAGCCATCCATTCTCAGGGCTGCTGAGCCTAGTCAAGAAATCAAATCCCACGCGCGAGGCTAATCCAGCACACTTGCTAACTCAGAGCAGACTGTGCGAGGCGGCCCTCAGTCGCTGTCCCTTTCCTGCCTCCCGCCCTCCTTCCAGCCAGGCCACCCTGATGGAGTTCTCTGCCTTGGCTTTGGCTCCCCGTGTGTACCAAGAAAAGAACAGGACCTCCGAGCTCAGAGAATGTAGCAACGCACCTGGACATGTTGAGACCAATGTTAACAGTTACTTCCTATTATTAGCATATTTAATACCAACAGAAAAAGCCTTTTTTTGAGGCATGGTCTTGAGGTCTCTTAACATCAAACTCACAACCCACCTGCCTCACCTCCTAAATGCAAGGATCTAGGAATGTCTCACTGTGTCTGCTGTGGAAAGGATTTTCCTAGTGACTTAAACAGGCTTTATTTTCTCTGGTTTCCTATGCTTTGCCTTTCTTTCCACAAACCTCCCCGCTCCATAAGTCTTGGTCTGTACACCATGCCCAAAGTTGGCCCACCACCTGTGGTTATAAATCAAATATTATTGAAACACAGCCATGCTCATGTGTTCTCTGCTTCTGCTTTTGGGTGACGTTGGTGACATTGAGTAGTTATCACAGAGCGAAGAGGACTAACCTAGCCTAAAGTTGGCTCTGTCTGTCCCTTGTGGATGAGTTTTAGGGATCACTATTCTCAAGCCATTCCTGGCTTGGCATCTCCCCAGTCTTTGGATCCAGCTGCTTTTCTTACTACCTGTCCCTGGCCCCACAGATGACTTGGTTACACAGAGTCATTTCCTTATCAGTCTATTGGCTGCACTGCACACACTGGACATCCAAGGTCACGTCTGACACCCCAGAAGGAAGCAGACAGCCCTTCGGAGGGAGCGACTCAGGAAGAGGCAGGTGAGTTTCAAGGAGTCGGGAATCTTTACTTTAAAACGGGCAAGAGAAGGGAGGGTGGGGGGCTTTTATGATGCATCTGTGCCATACAGATGCTGCCCATGTGGACAGGCAGACCCCTACCTGCCCACACGGAGCTGCAAGTGTTGAAGAGGGGACCATGACCATTGGGAACACGCTATCAGTGCCTGGCCCCCAAGGTGACCTCACCTGCAGCCGTGGGTCACTTTGGTTGTCAGGGTGCTCATGGGGGGAAGGTATGGAGCACAAGGTTTCCTAACCCAGGAAGGACTTCTTGCCCACCTGCAGGAGTTTAACAAATGCTCCATTTGCATTTCTCGTACTGTTGGCCTTGGCAACTTCGAGGAATCTGGTGAAATTGGTGCCCGGCCTCTGAAGTCAGGCAGCACAGAGCCATCCTGGGGGCGAAAGCCCCTTGTGCCGTGAGGCTAATCCCTGCCAGAGCACACAAGCGGCAGAACTGGAAAGGAATTCTGGCTTCTGTTGGTTGCAGTGGGAGAGGGAGCCTGTCGTGTCTAGTCACAGCTACACGCTGCAGGGCTGACAGTCCAAGCTGGAGTCTGGGATTGTGGGGCACCCCATATCTGCCCTTTGTATGAGAGTGGAAAATCACAGCTGGGGTGCTGCCTCTGCTCCTCACCATCTCTCCAGAGAAGGGAGAAGCTAAGGCAGGAGCAGATCTAGATGCTTCTCTGGAGCCAGGTTTTTCTTTTTCTTTTTTTTTTTTTTTTTTAAATACATTCACATCTCCCCAAAGACTTATTTGGCAGGACACTAATTGCTGGTTTGTGAGAATACATTTCCTATTTTTAAGAGCCCTACCATAAACAAGGTGCGTTTAAAAAACACATCCTTTGACGCTACTGCTCTTGTCAGCCGGGGGGGACCAGGTGGTCTCATTATCTGCTGCTGTCAGGCCAGAGCCACCTGGGCTGGACGTCTGGTGACAAGATGAAGCCTGTTATCTCCCAGCGCGCATCCTGTCAGCTGGAGGGCCAAGGTGTTCAGAACGTGCACAACTGTGCCTGGATGACGACCCTTCCTGCCGGGCCCCACGATGCCCAGGCTTCTCTTGAGAGCCCAGGAGAGCAGATGGGCCAGAGGCATCTCGGTGATTCGCAGTCTATGATCTAGGAGCCACAGGTCCCACCACAGGGGATTTATTCTGGATATTACGGCAATGGGTTTCTAGAGGATAAACAAGGGTAATGGGCACATGGGAGGAGAATATTGGATGCTGCACGGAGGATAGTCAAAGCCCAGTCGCTAGGTTGGGTCTGAAGACCGTTGTTTCACACACTGCAGTGCAGGAAAGAAAAGATGACCCTGGGCTCAACGACAGTGATTCCTCGCACACCTTAGGCCAGGACGATGAACACAGACAAAGTGCAAGGTTCATTTCTGTGGATCCCGGGGCTCAAGGTCCATGGAGCCAACCAGCACAGGACAGGAAATAGTTGAAAGAATTGCTCTGTCCTGACCGGGTCCCCTCTACTGACGCAGTATTGGCCTTGTCTCTGGTAGTATCACAATGTGCATACAGGGAGCATGTCTTATGCCAGGCTATGTAGCAGCCTTGGATATTTCAGTGTTTTGGTGTCTGTGGTAGATGATGGAACTAATCCTCTTTAGGCACTGTTGGCAGAGACTGTACATAGTTTAACACTGCTAAATATTTGTGTGTGTGTGTGTGTGTGTGTGTGTGTGTGTGTAGTGTAAGCGGGGGCATGCATTCATGTGTGACTATAGACGTGTCCAGGTATGTCCACACATGTACGCACTTGCTTGTGGTGGTCAAGGGCCGCCATCTGGTGTCTTCCTCTCCTATTCTCCATCTTATAAGGGTCTTTCCGTGAATCCGGAACGCACCAGTTCAGAAGACGAGCTGGCACCAAGGCCTAGGGATCTCCTGTCCTTACCTCCCAAGTGCTTGGATTAGCTGGGATCACAGGCATGTGCTGCCATGGTCAGCTTCTAAGTGGGGCCTGGGGATCCAAATGCAGGTCCTCATCCTTGCAAAACAGGTACTGTACGGACCAAGCCATCTCCCTATTCCCGATATATTCTACCATGTCATCTTACATGCTTTAACACATCCCAAAATGTAGCAAAGAACACACTTTACGAACAGCCCCTCAATGGTTGGATCTTTAAGCAAAAGTCTGACTGAAAACCCGCTGATTTCCCCTTTGCATGCAAACTTGATTATGTGGCTGTCTGAGTCTGAGCGCATGAGAGGCTCTTAGGGCTGCAACGTGCATCAGCATGTTGTGCCGACTTGAAACAACATTCTAGCCCAGCTAAAAGTTCCTAGCTCAGTCATCTCTAGTCCAGCTACCTGTAGACTAGGAATTGCTTGGGCTCAGCGGCAAGGGAGGAGACCCCCTGGAACTTAAGACCGTGAACCCCAAAGCCAAGGGCAGAATGCCATGGTTTGAACTGGAGTTTCTTCCCACAGGCTCATGTGTTTGGATCCTTAACTGGTGCTAATGTTTAGGAAGATCGTGGCACCTTTAGGAGGTGGAGCCTTGCTGGAGGAAGGCACGTCGCAGGGGGCGGGCCTTGAGGTTTGGTGGCTGAGTCCTGCTTCCTCTCGGTTTGCCTCCTATTCTCTGTGTGTCCGGTGACTTGGAGTATTCTCTCACAGAAACAACAATAAAGTAACTGCAACATATGCTAAGACATCACCATGCTTTGAATTCCTGTGCTGAATGACAGGCTCACGGTCTGTTTCTTCTGTGAGGGTTTTCCAACAATGCATTGATTCAAATAGTGGCTGTGGTGGGGGATCCATGGATTACAAAGGTGGTCGATGCAGGTTCGAATGTCAGAGACATGGAGCTTCCCGCTGCATGATCAGGGAGGGATCTTTACTACCCCCCTTGCCAGACTTCTCTTGAAAATAAGTGACACTGGAAGACCGTACTTTCACGTCTGACACAGGGTGACACCTAGCAGAAGCCCAAGAATTTCACTGCAGTTCAGCCAGGCCCACTGACTCCACTGTCAAATTCAGGGTCGACAGAAAGAATGTGGAGAGGTCTTGAAATGAAGAGATGCTACGCGGAGTTCTCTGGAATAATGGACACCACACTAGGGATGGATGAGGAAGAGAAGTTTAATCTACCAGTGGGACCACAGCCCGGGTCTCTCCCTGAAAAGACTTTTGGCCCTGAATGAAAGGCTGCATAAATTTTTATTCTGGTAGAAAGTGGAAGCAAGCTGGCAGCTTTTACAGAAGCAGAGATATATATTTTAAAGCAGCTTTTGGCTTTTAGCTAACTCTACTGACCCTGGCAGAAAAGGGATGTGGTTTTTGGTATTCAGATGGCTCCTGAAGAATAGGACGTGCTGTGTGGTTGGTTAAGGCTGAGTCTTACAACAGCTTAAACTACAGCTGGGAGCAGTTGGGGGTGAAGGTCTTAAACAGCTGAGGTGTGGGTCTCACACACATAAAGGGTGTGCGATCAACCCTGGAATTCTACCTCAGTGTCCCCCCAATCTGGTCTGTCTTCAGGGTACTCAAGAAAAATCTGTTTTCTCTCAGGGGTCCCTGTTGGGCCTCAAGAAGTGGGGTTGGAACCTACATCTGCCTCTTCTCCCTATTCCTACCCACCCTGCTGCTGGTGAGACTTCTGGGTTCAAAGCTTAGCCCTCTATCTGGAATCCCCTGTTCCCACCTGGGTCCTCGCCAATGTTGAGTTCTGCTGGGACATAAACAGTCCTTTCTAGATTTTAAAAAATACATTAAATGGTTACATTGGTTTGACCATATAAGTACCCATGGACAGCCTCAATTTTGCTCATTGGTCCACATCTGCCTGGCACTTTCTACTTCCTATTTTTAGGTTGAACTAGTTGTTCTAATAATTGTAATCTGCTGTTAAGAATTAACTACCCGAGGCTAATCTGTTCCCGAGTAGGGAGGGAAATGAACTGTGCCGTTAGAAGAATGAATGGGATCTATGTCCCACGACCTCCCGTCTGTCTTGGGAACTGCTCTTAGGTTGTGACTGATAAGTGTGAATCAGTAAGTGGAGTGGGTCTCAGTCATACATAGGAAGCCAGGTGAGACTTGATATGTAGAACCCACTCTCTCCGGCCAGCCTGCCCAACCACCACGGAGGTCAGAGCTGTTCAGTAATGGCCTGTGGGACAAATGCAGCCTGCTGTCTAGTTTTAGATGGCTCACATGTTTAAAAATGATTTTTAAAAAGCATGTTAAAATTCTTAGGTTAACCATATAAGTATGTATGAGATGGTCTCAGTTTTTTTTTTAAGGGAGAAAGGGAGGTTTACTCAGCTTACGGTTCCAGAGGGAAGGTACAGTCTATCAAAGCAGAGGTGGCATGGCTGGCTGGCCAAAGCTGGAGGAGGCTAAGTCACTGCAGACATCTTGGAAGCTGAGAGCTGCAGACTGCTTGCAGCAAAGGCAGACTTCTCCTCTGGTCTCAGTTTTACTCATTGATTTGTAAGCTGAAAAGATTTATTGTCTTGTTCTATAAGAAAAATTGCTCACCTCTAACTTTCCTCATTGTCCTATGACTCAAAGCCCCCTTTACAGCTGAATGTGACGTTGTGGAGTCACGCACTCAGTGAAATGAATTCTGAAGTGGGTTCGGGAGAAGGCTCAGTGGTTAAAGCACTTGCCATACAGGAAGAGGACCAAGGGTGGAGAGATGGCTCAGGGGTTAAGACTCTGCATCTCAAGCAGAAGGACTTGAATTTGGATCCCAGGTCCCACATAAAAATGCTAGGCAGAAACAGCAGCAGCCTGCACTTCCAGCTCTGGTGGGTGGAGCCTGGAAAATCCCAGAGTGAAGCAAAAAGAAGGTAGAAGCAATGCAGGATGATTCCCAAAGTCAGCCTTGGTCCTCCCCAGGGATACACAGAGCCCTCTGATGATATACGCACACATATGCAAAAATAAATAAATAGTTTCTTTAAAAAAGAATTTATTTAAAAATAAAAAAAGAGAAGAGGACTGAGTTCTGATCCCCAGATCCCAAGAAAGATGTCAGGTGGGTGTGGTATCCTATAGGCAACTCATCTTAGAAGGTGGAGCCTCTAAGAATCTCCAGAGCAAACTGAGATGCTGGATTAGGCAAGCTCTGGGCTTGATCAGAGACTCTGTCTTAAAAAGAATAAGGAGGAAGGATGATCTTCATATCATCAACCTTGCACCTACTCATACACACATGCATGAATATGTATACACATACATATATGCATACATGCACACACCTACGCACATGCAAACATGCATATATATACATAGGCACCATGTACACACATATGCATGAAAATGGAAAAAGACAAGAAGCAGACTTCTGAAGTGCAATAAGGAACATGGCTGACATGTGCCCTAAGGAAAGGCGTTGGCTAAGATGTCCTGTCTTTACAGTAAGACTGGTGCTCTGGTGATTCACATCCTAAAGGGGTTTATTGCTAGTGAGTGTTAATCTGAGGCTGGGACTCTAGCCTCATTCCCCTAAAACATAGTACATTAGAAACTGATCGCAGCAACGACAGCCGTGCTTGTTGGGGCTGGGAACAATCACACTATAAAGAGAAGTGTGTAGTTCCCAGAGATTCTCAGCCAGCACCTTCCTGAAGTGAGGGTCCCTTTCGCCGAAGCAGGGGCCAGTGTGGCCTTCTTTTTCCTCACCACTTTTTTTTTAAAATTTATTCAATTGTGTGTGTGTGTGTGTGTGTGTGTGTGTGTGTGTGTGTGTGTGTGTAGAACCACGGGCGAACTCAGGAACCACCATGGACCGCCTCCACCTCCTCGTTTACTCTGTCCCGGGATTCACAGGCTCCGCCCTACCAGGACCAGAAATGCACTGCTTCCTCCTGGTGTCTATATGTGGGGTCTAGGATCCAAACTCAGGACCTTCTACCTGTAAGGCAGAGGCCTAACCCCTGAGCCACTTCTCCAGCCCCTCTCCTCACCACTTTAAGCCACAACTCAACTAGACATGTGTCTTAAATTGGAGGACACTGCCTCAGCCAGAATTATCAGCAGAGATGGGTTTTGGATGATGTTATTTAGGTTCAGTAAATAGAAAGTCTGGTGAATCTCACTGTGTATTAGCATACTAGTTAGCACTTGGCCAATGAGAAAAACAGTGCTCAGAAGGAACAAACTTTTTCCAGAAAAGAAAAACTTTTTTTTGGCTGTTCAACATAGAATGAGTTACAAAATGACAGAAAAGTCCTCTAAATTCATCTTAAGTTGTGGTTTTTTTGTCATACACAAAGAAGACAGAGAGAAGCAGCTGAGCATGAAGCAGGTGTCACAGCCCCGACATGAAGCTCTCAGCGGCGACGGGAAGGTGTCTCCAACATGTGCCAAGTGACAACCCATGGCCTTGTGCTCCCAGGCACATAGGGACAGAGGAATCAAAACAGGCTGTTGATCAACATAATGAGCTGCAGAATTTATATCTGTGCGCACAGTCCTCACTTCGCCCCTCGCCCAGCTGGAGATCTCTGAGCTCCGGCTAGGCAGGGCAGGAGCCAGCCCCATGTCTGCCTCCACGAAACCCCATCGCTGCCCTGGAACATCTGCCCAGGAGTCCAGACAGCTTTCCCTCCAAGGCCAGCTGGTTTAGCCACTGAGCAGAGGGTAATGACTTCTCGTTTTCAGTGGAAGGTACCCACACTCCATAGCATGGCATCAGAAGCCCTTTGGGTTCTTGGGCCGATTTCCCAGCCTATGTGATCACTCCATACCCCATCTTTCCCCCTCATCCCCTAGCTTCTGCTAGGCTGTTCCTTACTAAGCAAGTCCTTCCTGCAGATTCTTGGGTCTCCAGCGACTCTCTGAGTTGGCTGCCCAGACAGCTCTGTCTTGGCTTCTGCATGCTGTGGGCTCGGCAGTCACTCCAACGTGAACTTGGTTCGCACCGAATGTGAAGAGCTTGCCACACTGTCTGGTGCATGAGAAGGGCTCAAATGGACTTCTCGAGGAGCAAGGCGAGTCCCCCACTCCCTGGGCCTCCAATCTCATTGATGGCCACGAACATGCCAATCTCAGCTCTCACCTGCCCGGGGCTTGGGGACAAGTCAAGCCTCGAGACAGCGCCCATCTTGTCTTTTCTAACCCTCTCAATAAGCTACGACGAAAGGCAGTGACTGTCTATAGTGGGGCACTTGAAACAGAGACTCGGGGAAGCCGAGTGACTACTGTGGTCTTGTGGCTGGTAAAAGGCAGTACTCTACTAAGAACTGTGAAGAGTTTCCAGACAGAACAACCACACCCATGCTACCCATTCTATGAAGCTGATTGGCTCATTCAGCCTCTGTGCTTGTGGAGAGCTGGGCTGCCACAGGTTGAGAGACAAATTATTTGGATTTAGTTCCCTTAAAAGCCATCCACTGTCCATCTCTGTGTCTGACCTAGAAACCTTTGGGGTGTGCAAACAGACTTTTAGCTTCCACTGCTCCCCAACTAAGAATGCCTTGTGAGGCCTATGCAAAGAGTCACAGCTTTGAAAGAACCTGCCTACTTGGTGTTTGCGCCAATGTGTTTGATTTCTAACTTTCTTTGTTCCGTTACAGTGAAAACTTGATGGAATCCTTAGAATCCATGTAAGAATACAGAATTTGGAATAATGAGATTCTTGTGTTCCTGGTCTTCAGAATAAACTCTTATTCCCTTCTGAGGCCAGAGCTGTGTTTTCACACTGACAGCTGCCGCTGAGCGTGACACCAGCCCCCGTCCCTGTGGCCGGTCTGATTAGGTTTCAGCTGAGCTGAGGTCACATTGCCTGACTAGACACGGTCCCAGCTTTGATGGATGGATTGGCCAAATGAGAGTGACAGGGAAGGGTGGAGGCTCAGAAGGAAGACCCCACACTCACCCTTATCACACAGATTTTTTATTTCTGTTCTACGGAAACACAGTAGAGAAGGTCACGATGAGAGACTCACCCGCTACTCTTTCCCACCATGATTGCAGGAGTCTGGGTGCTTCTAAACTCCACGTGGGACCCCGGGGAGTGGGGGTGAGGCTTCCAAGCCCACCTGGGGAACATCCTCATCCAATCACAGTGTGGTTCCCTTCCGCATTTCATTTGCAAGCATTATGTGTGATTTTAAAAATAACATTACAATTTATTTATATCTGCTCTTTTATTCCTGTATTTTCTCAGTAGCAAGTGATAAAAACAAAAAAAATGGAGGAAATTATCCCAAGGAAAACATTGCTGAGCAAATAGCTGATAGAGACAGTCTAACTCCTCCTGGACCCGCCCACCAAAACAAAGACAGAGACAGTTCTTGGCAGCTTGATTGAACTGTGTGCAATTACTGCCGATATTTTAAAGATGCCAGTAACGAGAAAAGCATTAACATCAGATTAGGGCAGCCTAGAAACACTTATTCTTCCAAGAAAACGACCAGAGCTGCTAATTATTGCTCCAGAGTTCAGGGCAGAAGATTGTGGCTTATTTTTGCAGGGAACTTGATCTGACATCATCACTGCACCCCACTACTTTCCTTGCCTTCTGGGCCTGCAGCTGAAGGACAGTATGAAGATGGGCTGAGCATCTGTTCTTTTCTAAGATGCAGGGAAATGTCCAAACACACCCCTCCCCCCAACTCTATTTGCAGATGTTTTGCGAAGCCTCCACGTTGGCTGGCTGGTTGTTTCCTGAAGGCCAGGGCTCCAGTCCTCACTGTACTGCTTCCAAGCCATTCCCAGGCAACTCCTTATCAACGCCTGAGACTATGAAAGATTAGGACCTGGCCCAGGCCCAGCGACTCTTTCACTCTCCCTCTCCTGTTCTCCAAACTCTGGTCTCTGGCCTCTCTGCCCGCCCCATCTCTCTTTCTCTCTCTCTCCAGACCATCATGGTGGCTCTCTCTATGTCCTCTCTGACTTCAAGCTCTCTTCTGTTCTAATGCTCTCCCACCTTATGGCTGAACGATGGCTTCCTTGGCCACCAGAACTTCAGCTCTAACAAAACTCATATTTCTTAATTCACCCCTCTTGGGTTAGTTTCTCTTTATTCACGCACTTCCACATGATGCCCACACGTGGTGGGAGTCGTTCCCATTTTTTTCCCCCTGACCTAACCATTTCCTTCAATATCCTCTGTCTTCTTCTCTGACCTGCTCAAGGACTGTCTGAATACCTCCCTGCATGCAAACACACCAGAACTAAATCCTGCGACACATTAGCTTGGAAGATGGATGAGAATTCTTTCAGCTTTTTACATTTGCCTAAAACTTGGGTGGCATGCTAAAGTTTTAGAAAACCTCTTACCAGTTGAAAATAAAAAAAGAAATGACATCCCGATTTCTATCTTTTATCGCATATACATTTGTTACAGGCAGGTTATCCCAAGCCTAGATTATCTGTGAGATAACACGTAATAAGGATGGTAAATTCAAACAAAGATGGGAAAGTGCTGGGCTCCAGCCACTTAAAAAGACCAATGACACTTTTTCAAAGCAAATCTAAAGAGCGTTTTTCTAGGGCTTCTTTCCGAAACGGTTGGCAAGGGGAGGGGGGGTTTCTCTAACCATTAAGCGTTCTGAGTAGTTGCAAATCGTGGCTGTGCTCAGAAAAGTTGGCAGATTTCGGCTGATGAATTTCAGTCTAGCAGCCAAGATGATCAACTAAATAGGCCATTTATCAAATGTTAGGGACCTTTATCTGATTTTATTTTGTCGTGCAGCCAGACATACTTTAAAAACACAGCCGGAGCTGCTGGATGGAGTGGCTAAGTAGAGCTGGAGAGAGGAATGAAGCAGGCCCCTGTGTGAACCCAATTTCATCCAGGAGGATGTATGGCCTTTATTTCCTCCAAACATTTCCCCACATGTCGACATAGGGGACACCGATCCTCATGTACCTTCTATGTAATGCATGCATCAGCAAAGTAGTTCTTAGAGCCTAGTGCTATTCCTGGCAGCAGACTGGCATTGAATGTGCCAATTAGATTATTGGATGATGACAGAAAGATAGGAATGAGTTCACAGCTAAAATAGTTTGTCCAAATATCCATGCAAGAATGTGGACTTTATAGTACGTTCTGCAAACTTAAGGAGCATTGATCATTTATGTATCCATCCATCTATCCACTATCCATCCATCCATCTATCTATTCACCTATCCACCCATCTACACATATGTCCATCCATCTATTCATCTGTCCATTTATCTACTATCCATCTATCCATTTATTCATCTGTTCATCTAACCACCCATCCACCCACACATCCATCCATTTATCCATCCATCCATCCATCCATCCGTCATCCATCCTTCTATTAATTTATGTATCCTCATCCATTTATATATCCACATATCCCTCCATTCATCCACCTAGCCATACCTATTCATTCATCCATTCACTTATCCATCTATTCATCCATCCACATAGACCTGCCCAACCATCAACCCATGCATGTATCTAATCTGTGACAGTCAATTATAGATTTTAATTTGACAACTGAAAGTGGAACTTTTGGGAATAGCTCTGAAGAGTTGTTTAATTAAGGGAAGCCCTGGCAAGCCTGTGGGAGATTATCTAGCTAACATGGGACAACTTAGCACATAGTGGGTACTACCATTCCATAGGCATGTGGATAAGATGGAGAAAGGTGGCTCAGCACTTTGACAGACTGGTACGTGACAATGTGTGCTCTTCCCTCAGCAGTTCCTGTGGATACGGTGTGCTATGACTAGTCCCTTTGGCTCCTAATGTTGATATGAACTCTCCTGTTACACCAACGAACCATATCTGAAAATCATAAGCTGGGATAAACTTCTTTATTCCCCTCAGTTGTTTGACTCCTGTACTCATTCAGCAAATGGGACAGCAACCCACCATCCAACATATCCTGCCCCTTTATGTATCTGACTCATATCTGGCAATGGAGCTGTGTAGATGGCTCAGTGATTCAGGGTCTCTTGCTTCAGGAAGTGTGTGCTGGTATGTGTCAGAGAATCCAGACAATGGAGCTTGTAACAAAACATGCACCAGGCTTTCAAGTGTGAACTACTGCCTATTAGCACTCAGCAGCTGTACCATACATTCATCTATCCATGTAGTCATCCATCCACATATCCATCTACCTCTCCAACCATAGACCCAACCGTGTATCTCTCTGTGGCAGCCAACTATAAGGTCATCAGCCGTGATGTCAGCTGAGCTTCTCATTCAGCTGTGGCTTCTCCATGTGTTCTCACATCCTTCCAGCCTTTTAACTCTCAACAAATAGTTTCTCCAGCACCTCTTATCTACTAAGAGATTGTGTTGGGGAGAAGTGGCCAAGACTCCCTCTCTTGGAACCTAGCAGCACTGGGACCAAAGGTTCAGATGCTGGTATTAGCTCTATGGGCTCAAGAAAGGCATCCTGGGAAGTGAGGAGAGTGAGGAGGAAGATGGTCCACGTGGCAATGTATCAGAGGTCCCTTCGCACTGCTGTACTCCACCATGCTCACTGACAAGCTCAGCAATAAATCAAACCACGGAAGACAAATAGGAAGGTTCCTTGCTCAGAACATGCCCCATCCCTCCAGATATCCACGGGAGACAAACTGATAAAAGCAAATGTGGGAAACCACCTTGGATGTCATTCTCAAAAAAGCTGTCCATCTCTTTTGAGACAGTCTCTCTCACTGGACTGAAGCTTCACCAGTCAGGTTAGCCTGTCCGGCCAGAGAGCCCTAAGGAGCCTTCCTCCCTTCCCCTGAGCACTAGGATTACAAGCACGTACCATTACTCCCACATTCTTTTTTTTTTTTCAAATGGATTCTGAGACTTGAACTCAGCCCCTTGTGTGTGCAAGGCAAGCACTTTACCCATGGAGCTCTCCCCCGCGTCTGAGACATCCTTGAACGTGAAGGGTGCCTGGCTCTGGGCTGAATGTCCGGCTGGCTCCCGGAAGTAGATGCTGGAAACACACCTTGGATACTATTCTTGGTAACTCTCCAGTAATAAAACAGCAAACAATCACACAGTCCTGCTGAAGGGGCCTGCCACATCCCCGTGGATCCCAGGATGAAGGCTGAGGCCCAGTAAGAATAAGATATCGCAAACCAGGGGAATGCTACTGGGAAAGTTCTGGGCGATCCTGTCTCTTTAAAGAATGACTGCTGGGGTTTTCCTGGCTTAGGGGGCTCAGCTGTGCCTCTGGCCACAGTGTTCCCAGCTCCCCAATGCTCGCCCTGCCCACATCGGGCTTTTCTTGCCCATGTTGCCTAGCTCAGCACTGAACTCTGGAAACCCTCCCAGGAAAGTGACACTTTTCATTCATTGTCATTGATTTTCCAATTTCAGTTAAATTGCTTTTCTCTCTTATTTTTAGGGGTGGTGGTGGGGGGAGAGTACTGCTTATGTACGGTGGTTTGAAACATTTAATTCAACTCCCCTAACGATACTCGTATTGAAACTTATCAAAAACCCCAGGTGAATGCATCAGGAGCTGCTGATCTCCGTGCTTCCAAAATAAACTTTAAAAACATAATTCTGTTCTATAGGAACTTTAGGTTCCTAAAGTGCAATCATGAGATCTTTTCTTTCACAACACAGAGATGCTGAGGCAGCAGAACTGCTTCTCTAGAAGAACCTGGAAGCAACTTCAGAGGTGTTCAGGACTACAGGATGCATGAGCCCAGTGGGGTATGCAGCAGTATGTGCATGGGGCCGTGTGTGTGCATGTGTGTGCTGGGCAGAAAACAAGGCATTACTGGGAAGCCATCACAAACCCCTGAAGAAATAGAAGACAAGGCAGTCATGAAAATTGGGGATGGGGGGGTTCAGGAGGGGATGGGGGGGTTCAGGAGGGGATGGGGGATGATGTGAAAAGAGCCCCACATTTTCTATTTTTCTAGTTTTTTTTTTTTAATCAGAAAGAATTGTATTGCCATGGTTTGAATGTGTGTTCCCTACAGGCTCATGTGCTTGCCTCCTTAGCTGGTTTTAATGTTTGGGAAGGTCATAGCACCTTTAGGAAGTGGAGCCTTGCTAGAGGAAGGCATGTCACAGGGGGCGGGCCTTGGGGACTGATGGCCGTGTACAGTTTGTCTTGCTTTCTCTGTCTCTCGATGGCTACAATGACGTGACCAGCCTTCTGCCTCTATCATCAGCCTTCTGCTCTGAGATTCCCATCATCATCCACTACATCTCCCCTCTGGTGCTGTGAGAACCAAATAAATCTCCCTTTCTCCCTTAAGTTGCTTAAGTCTGAGTGTTGTCCCATGCAAAAGAAAAGTAACTACGAAACACGTCTTTCAAGCAGCAACCACAATTTTGCATGAAAAACTCTCTCCCCCTTCCAATAAGTTCCCATTGCTAGCTATCTAGCCTGGAGTGTAAAATATCAGCGTCATTATCCACTCAGTCTTACCTTTCTTCCTCTTTTCCAGTGACTGTGCTGTCAGGATTGCCGTGGTTCTCAGACAGTCATGAACAGTGGGATACAAGCACACATAGACCCCAGTCTCTGCTCTCAAGGATTTACCAATCTGGGCCAGAGTTGCCCGACAGAACTTTCTGGATGCCATAACCTTGCCTGTCTGTACTACCCACCATTATCAGCTGCTACTAGCCATCAGTGACTGCTGATTTTTGTGCAGCCTCATTTCAACTGACGTAAAGTCAGCGTGTCCACAGATGTAAAGGTACCTGATGTGGGCTGCAGGGTCTTGAGCTTGGGAAAGGCCAGGGTCACAAGGACAGGGTACGTGCTATGGCCAAATCGGATGGCGATACCTGGTTCCATGCAATATTGTATCTCATGAGACTGATGGTGACCAAATTAGGCCAAAATCCTCTAAATCATTCATTTTCAGAAGACCTAGATGTCCTTTATCTTCTCAATGAAACAAATATTTAATTACGATCACTAATCACTGAAAGCTTAGAAGCGCTGGGCAAAACCAAAGAGCCAGAATGCGGACTGACTGAGGTCCAGGATACCTGTGTATAATGACTTGAGAGATGGGTGAGGCTTCACAGAGAGCCCAAAGAAGGAAGGGACAGAACAGCTGAGAGCAGACAGAGCTGCTTGACCACAACTTGTATCATCTAGGGCAGAGCCATACCCCCCTCTCCGCCTTTCTCCTGCTATCTGTCCTCCCTCGCTATCTACAGTTAAGCCGGGCAAGGGGGCCCCATCTTAGCCACAGCCTCCATTTGTAAAGATCGCACCTCCAGTCCTCACAGCCTCACTTCCCTAGGAAAGTCTGAAACTATAAAAGATTAGGACCCCCACCCAGAATCTCTCTCTTCTCCTGTTCTCCAAGTCACTGGTCTCTCTATTCAACCCCTCTTCTTTTCCTCCTCCCCCCAGGCTGTCATGGCAGCTCTCTCTTTGACCTTTGACCTTTCTTCTGTTCCAATGCTCTCCCACCTTGAGGCTAAACTACCTCTCCTTTGGCCACCAGGCCCTCAATGCTAAATAGATTCCTATTTCTTAAGCCTCTCCTTCTTGTCAGTCTCTCATGTCAGACCTCCAGGTGGCTCCGAGTCCCTCCTCATTTTCTTCCCCATGGAAGCCAGAGCCACAAGGGCCTAAACAGAGGCACTGGGTGGAATGGTGACAAACGGGCGTGAGGGCTTGGCCTCTGGGAGAGCCAAGCTTTCCAGGTCTCCTGGGGTCCAGTTCCCTTTATAGACTTCCCTGCTCATCCCTGGCATCCCTCCGCATCTCCCATGTGCGGGAGCACCTCTCCCCACCTGCTCCACTTTCCTGCAGACACATAAGAAAATACAATTCTCCCACTCACCTCCCGGTCCAGCAGCGCGGGCGACACCACAGTGACAATGTCTCCTTTCTCGGGATCAATGTAGAACATGTTGGGAGATGGCTTGTCAGGTGTCTGCTGACGGATGTTATACCGCAGGAGGGCATTATCTGTGGCTGGGTCATCCGCATCGAAGGCTGTCATCCGCATCACTGTGGTCCCTGGGGATGCAGGATCAAAGGGTGAGAGATGGTTACCGAGGGGTTAGCGATGGTCAGGGCCCCTCCCCTGTGGACGGCTGCATGGAGTCACCTGCCAATCACTTTTCAAATTAAAAAGAGACCAAGTCTCCCAAGCTCTGCTGTGTTGTGGCGCTTCCTGTGCCCGCTCCCGTCACATTAAAAGACCCAAATAAAGAAAAGAAATCGCTGCCGTTCGGCAGCGTGACAGCTTAATTTTTCCTTCTGCTGATGTGCGATTTATTTTCATGGGGTTTTCAGCCCACTGTGGACGTGGTTCCGAAGCAGCGGCCTTTTTCCCTTTAAAGCTCTTATGAGATACCTGCTCTGTGTGGCTAGAGAGGGGGCTGGAGAAATAAACAGAAGCTTGTTTCCTGCAGACCCCAGGCTCAGAGAAACAGACACTGAGAAGAGAAACAGTGAAATGCAGCACGGGCGTTGGAAGGAGAAAACCTGAACACAGGACAGCTGCGGCTAGCACAGGGCTACAGTGGAGATACGCTGCAGTGCAAGCAAAGCGAAGGATTGGTGACCACTGAGAGAAACACTGTTCCGGATAAAGAGAACACAAGCAAGCACTGAGCACCTGCTGAATACAGCCGCCTCTCCCAGGCATCTCAGATGCACATCGAGGGGCCCATGGTAGAGCTCTTGTCCAGGAAGTATGCAGCAGCCCTCACTTTCCTGGCCAGCTGTAGACCGGTGCTTATGTGCCTGGGCTTGGCGGTGTGTCGTCCTATGGCTACGAAGGATCGTGCTCACACACAGCTCACACATTTAAGAGGGCAATTGGGTAGCAAAGTGGAAAGACACTGTGCTTGTCCCTGTGGTGTCTGCTGTTGAGAGACACAAGGCATGGAGGTTCACACAGAGATTATCCGTCATGGTGATAAACTTGGAATTACCTAGCTGTTGAACAATAGGGGAACTGATAAAAATGATAGTATCCACAGTAGGAGATACTTTGAATTGTTTTAAAAAGCTGAGGAGGACATAGGCCCTATGTGGGGAAAACAGAGTTTAGCTATAAGAGCTTCATAGTAAACTGTCTTTTTAATTTTTTAAAATTTATTTTATGTGTGTATGTGTGTGTGTGTGTGTGTGTGTGTGTGTGTGTGTATCAGAGGGCATCGTGTGTTCCTGCAGAGGACCCAGGATGACTTCAGGAATCATCCTGAATTGCTTCTACTTCATTTTTGCTTTGCTCTGGGGTTTCTCAGACTCCACCCACCAGGACCCAAAGCGCAGGCTGCCACCTTTTCTGCCTGGTGTTTTTATGTGGGACCTGGGATCCGAATTCAGGTCCTTCTGCTTGCGAGGCAGAGTCTTAACCCCTGAGCCATATCTCCAGCCCAGCAAACTGTCTTATAAACATTTGTCATTATCACCATAGTTAAGAGGAGCACTCGGGACTCAGCCTAGAAGCTTCCGTTTGCAATAGAAGGTTTTTTTTTTTTTAATAGAAAGTTAATACTAGACAAAGTGAAGAAAACAAATAGCTATGGCTTGCTCAGCCCAACAGGCATCTAAACCACTTCCCCTCCCCAGGAGCATTGCAGAACGGGGATGTAAGAGCCTGAAAGTGACAGGTGGTACCTCTAATGGCATCTCCAGATACGACAGGACTGCTGCATCTGTGAGTTTATCTCCACAAGACCACAAGGTACGGCCTATCAATATCACCTCAGGAAAGGGAAAGACCTCAAGAGGCACCTCGGTCAGAGAGTAAGTAAGGAGAGCTAAGTCTGGATGGGAGAGAAGGGGAACAACTCTCCCCAGGGATGCGCTCCCTGGTGTATTGTACTTGCTCCAGCAAGTGCGCAGCAACCCAGATGGCACTTAAGCAAACCACACCTACAGAAGGCTGTGAGAGGGGAGGGAGCCACGTGGGGAAGAAAACGATTTGTAGTAGAAGAAAGTGGGGAATT
The DNA here is from genome assembly GCA_023101885.1 of Typhlomys cinereus. Classification (NCBI taxonomy): domain Eukaryota; kingdom Metazoa; phylum Chordata; class Mammalia; order Rodentia; family Platacanthomyidae; genus Typhlomys; species Typhlomys cinereus. The sequence continues at coordinate 1,039,319 of JALPQD010000438.1, read as the reverse complement.
GGAGTTGGGTACATGTGTAAAACCCTAAAAGGCAATGAATTAAAAAAAAAATAAGTTCACGCACAAAAGAGCTGTGGATCTGATGTGTTCTAATATGGTTGACAGGCCAAGATATATTACTAAATGAAAGAAATCAGGGAGAAGAAAGTGACCAATATGAATAGATTGCTTACTATTTTATTTTAACTTTTATTTCCTCTGTAAATAAAATACTGAACCCAGGGCCACGTGTGTACCAACCAGGCAGGTGCTCTACCACTGAGTTATAGCATCTGCCCTGTGACACTGTGTTGTTAACCTGCTCACAGACAGTTCTGTGGTGGCATCACGTCTGAAGCATAGATGAAGGTCTACAGAGCTAAGCTTCACACTGGTAATGGTAGTTAACTCTGGGGATGAGGGAGGGGACTGGAATTAGGAATGGTCACAGGGAACAAGCCTGCCTAATCTGTAATGCTTTGGTGACTTTTACCAGGTGGGTTCACAGCTTCTGCAACTATGATTTAATTTAAATAGAAAGAGAGAGATTCCAAATGCAGATAGGAATGTGGTCAGGACCAGAATCAGACCATTGTGTCTGCTCACCTTGACCATGGTGTGGCCACCAGATATGGCTCAGGACAACTTGCCCAACCATAATTCTTCAGAGCAGTATGGTGAGTTAATGGTAGGAGACTGAAGAGGGGGAGCCACAATTTTAGAAAATCTGGAAGCTGAAGGAGACAGAACATTGAGGTCACAACCATCTGGGATTCTCTGCCCTATGTAATACCTTCTGTGTAAAAGCCAGTGTGTGTATGTGTGTATGTGTTTGTATGTATATGCACATGTTTGCATGTGTGTTTGTTTATATGCACATGTGTATTTATGTGAGTGTGCTTTTTACACACGTGTGCATGTGTGTATACACTCTATGTGTGTGCATGTATGTGTACATGATTGTGTGTGCATGCTGCCAGTGTGTATGTGTATTCACAACTGGAGTCAAATAATCAACCATTATGTTAACAGAATCTAGCCACCCTGAAGGTTGGATCGAATTATTAAACTGTCTCGTTAATTTCACCCACTTTGCTATTTATTCTCCTGCTTTAAAGTGCACTTTCTCACTGTTTTGTTTCTTTGCCTTTGAAAGTTGCTAAGAAAGATGGAGGGTAGGAATCCAGGATAGAGCTCTTTTTGCAGTGCAGACCCTATCTCTGCCCCTGTCTTCAGAGGATGACACTAAACATGTGCTTCTGCTTGGCTCTGAGCCACTCTGTGGAATCAGGGATGCTGACCTAGGGCTGGATATGGCTACTCTCACTTAGTCCACTGATTTGGAATCTTCCCAAGCTAGGAAGACAGGGCCACTGAGGATCTCTGCGGAAATCATGGACAGAGTTCAGGCCTGAGATCTTACCCAGGGACAAGTGACATGAGCTCTGTGTGGCTGCAGGTTAAGACAGAGCCTTGGCTCCATCAATTCCATACCAAGGTCTCAGGTTAAGTACACTTGACACTGTGCGTCTCCCTTGGCTACTGTCTAATGAAAGCCTAATTGATTGAAACTGTTCCCTACTTAGTCTACCTCTAATTGAAGTCATAGCTGAACAGGAAAAAGAAAGGAGAGAGATGAAATCATCGGGTCTGTGGCTTGCATTCATGTTCAAATGATTAGAGGGAGAGAAATGGACTTGGAGGGGGGCATCTCTTGGTGCTGGGGTCATGACATAGTATATCCAAGGTTCTCTTGGGGTACTGCCACAATTATACAGGAAATGCTTTAATGAGTGGCCAGGAAACTAAACAACCTGGTCGTAAGCCCAGTTTTGTGGAGACACGGCTAGATCAACTTCTGAGCAGATCCCACACTCTGAAGACTGCTGTGTCCACGCCATGCAAATAGCTGCGTTGCATTGAGGGACGTGAACGCTGTGGTTTGAGAGGGTACTGTCCCCCACAGGCTCATGTGCGTGAATACTTGGTCCCTGGGCCATGGTGCTATTGGGAGGCTGTGGGACCTTGAGGAAGTGGATCCCAGCAGATCCCAGTGGGTCAGCAGAGAGAGACCCTGGGAGGGTACAGCCTGACCCTGCTCCCGGGCTGCTTTCTGCTTCTTGGTCAGCTTGACGTGAGGAGGCAAGAGGTCCTAGGTATGTGATCCTGCCACCATGGAGTCTCTGCTGCCAGGTCTTTCCTGCCAGATGGCTGTGCCCCCTTGAACTCAGAACAGAAGTACACCCTTCTTTAGTTGCTTCTGGTCAGGTTGTTAGTCAAGGCAATGGCCTTGTCCATCAGAGGCCGGCAAGTCACAGGCCTGGCTCTCTATCTGCCACCTGCATGGTCTTCATACCATAGAGTTAACGCCCACGAACATGTATAAGATGCTTGCATGTGTGTAACACTCACATGTCTCTTCTCTGAGTCACACTGAAGGTTTCTCTAAGGTCGGGGCTCCATCCTGAATTCCAGTCCCTTTGCTGGGCCCCAGGGACTCTTGCTAGAGCCTCTGCTGGAGGCTGGGCCCTACCTCAGGCTCTGAATTCCTGTCAGGGAAGTTTCTGAATGACTGGATAAACCTCCTAAATTAACACTTTTTTAGCTTTATTTATTTTACTTATTGTGTGTGTGCGTGTGTGCTTGTGTCAGAAGGAAGGCACTGTGTGTCTCTACGGAAGACCAAGGATAACTCTGAGAATCATCCTGGATTGTTTCTACCTCCTTTTTACTTCACTCTGGGATTCCCCAGGCTCCACCCATCAGGGCTGGAAGTGTGGGTCGCCCCCGTTTTGGGCTGGTGTTTTTATGTGGGACCTTCTGCTTGTGAGGCAGAATCTTAACCCCTGAACCATCTCTCCAGCCCATAAATTAGTGTTTCTTAAAGTAAATGCCAGTAAATCTTCCCTGTGGGCTCTGTAGAGACAGAATGTTGGAAAAACCCAAACAGAGAAGAAGTCAGTTCAGTACTTCCTAGAACACCTTGGTGCTTCTGTTGAGCAAATCATCCATCTCAAGAGAGTACGGCCTGCACCATCTCTCATTCTCACGTCCATGGGGGCTCTGCATTCAAAGAGATGTGATCACTTTACATGTGATCACTGGGCCGGGTCAGATGGCTTAGACGGTGAGGTGCTTGCTGCCCTGGCGTGAGGACCTGAGTTCAGCGCTCCTGTGAAAAGCCCCGAGTGGTGGCATGGTGGTCATCCAGGGCTGGGGAGGGGGAATCAGAGGGTCCCTAGTCTGTCAGAACCAACTAGCTCCAGATTCAGTGACAGATCGGACTCAGAGAATAAGGTGGAGACCAATCGAGGAAGACACTCATTATTGACTTCTGGCCTCTGCATGTGCTTGTGCCCCCCCCATGCACACACAAATGCATATAACACACACACACACACACACACACACACAGAGCGTCTTTATGCAACAAACCTTAAGTGTGAGTTGTGGGAGACCGTCACTGTAAGGTCATGTTTGTAAGCTGAATATGTGGCCGCAGGTCTCCTCTGCCACTGGGTACTGGACTAAGTCATGTACAAGGCCTTTGCTTCATTGACTGATCAGAGTAATAGTCCTGTCATAAAAAAGAGTGGACGACTGGCCAGCTTGCCTTGGTAGTTTTCATAATGACCTTCTCAGCTCTGGGCTTGATGCTCCTTGGATCGCTTCTGGAAAGAGACCCAGGGGTCACAGACAACCCTGAGGTCAAGGTCAGCAGTTGTAGAGTCCATGGAGCTGTCCCGGCCCCAGCCAACCTGCTCTTACGTGGGCAGGACTCCAAGGAGAAGAATCCCTTCATTCCCAGCAGCCCAGTGGCCTCTTGTCCAGCCTGTCGTGTGCCCGAGTATATTTCCAGACAGAAGGGGAAGGAGAATTACATGATAGACACACATGGGATCCTCCACACATCACGATATTCTGGGTGTCCCAGTAAATGATGCCTCTGTCACTTCCAGAGCCAGATGACCCAGCAGCAGCCCTCCACAGCAAAATGACAGAATGACAGAGAGGCTTGGCTAAGGCAGGCCATCTTGTTGTTGAGCGGCTGAGAATAGCGTCTTGGGCTAAGCTCCCCTGGGTCTTGGCTGCAGCTCTAGTAAGAGAGGCCCTGGCCCTGTGTCTGAACCCTGAACGCCTGAAGCTAGCTTCCCAGTGGCTTCCAGTCTGCAAGCTCTTGAGAGGCGGGGAGCAGACCTGCCAATGAGGAACCGTTCCCAGCCAGCTTCAAAATTCAAACCTGACCTTTCTTTCAATATGAAACTTTTCCATTTTAAAATTGTGTGTGTTTGTGTGTTTGTGTGTGTATGTATCAGAGGGCATTGTGTGTCCCTGTGGAGGACCCAAAGGTGACTTTGGGAATCATTCTGTATTCCCTGTTTCTACCTCCTTTTTGCTTTACTCTGGGATGTCCTAAGCTCTATCTACCAGGGCTGGAAGTGCAGGCTACCACTGTTTTAGCCTGGGGTTTTTACATGAGACCTGGGATCTGAACTCAGGACCTTCTGTTTTGGGGGCAGAGTCTTAACCCCTGATCCATCTTTCCAGCCCCAATTTTTCCAATTTTAATAGTCAAATAACCCAACAGATTTAAGGGATGAACTAAAACAAACAAACAAACAGGTGCAGAAGAGACAACAAAAAGAACAAAGAGCAACATGCTTGGCAAACACCAATCTTTCAAATTTGGATTTGGGGTCAGCAATGATGTCACTGCTGAGCAGTGCTGTGTGTCGGCTGCTGTGCACATAGGTCTCCGGAAGACTTGTGCCATCTCTCTCAGCTTTAGAACAACACAGAATTAACCTGGCACAGGTCTGTGTTCAGTAAACACCACCCAACGGGAGTGTAGTTCGACTCTTCAAAGCCAGGCCGCCTTCAATTTTGAAGCAGTTGCTAACTTCATGTAATTGCAGCCCTAAGTGTCTCTGGGCGGCAGCGATTACCACGGACTTGATTTGAAATGCAATAGACTTCGCCTCTCCAATTTGTTCTCCCTCCCTGGAGCTAGCTGGTTTTTTAAGTACAAATTGGCAGTCAAATATGTAATAAGTTATGACAAGTTGAGCAATGGCTTGTCTCCCATCTGCTTCCAAAGCTTGTTTATTTTTATGTGGATAAAGAGGTGGCGGCAACAGAGACACCTTAGGACAATTTGAGCCATTCAGACACTCTGGCTCCCGCCTCAGTTCCTGCGCCCTGCTGATCCGGGGAGACTTTTCTTTAAATTAAGCTAAGGGTGGGCTGGGTATTGGGAAAAGTAATCATTTCTGAGAAAAACCAACAAACAACCCTTCTATTAGGATTCTTTGCAGTGCTTTCTCTAAAGAGAGAGAGAAAGTGTGCACCTGTGAGTACATATGTGTGTGTGTGTGCTCTTGTGAGTACAGGAGTATGTATGTGTGTGTGCACCTGTGAGTATCTATGTGTGTATCTGTGAGTACATATGTATTTGTGTGCATCTATGGGTACAGGTGTATGCTCTTGTGAGTACAGGTGTGTGTGTATATATGTGTGTGTGCATCTGTGAGAACATGTGTGTATGTGTGTGTACACTTGTTAGTATGTGTGCATCTGTGACTCGTGTGTGCACATTAGTACACATATGTGCATATCTGTGAGTACGTATGTGTATGTGTGTACCTGTGAGTGTGTGTGCAAAATCTATGAGTACATACATGTGTGTCCATTTATTGGTATAAGTATGTGTGTGCTCTTGTGAGTACAGGTGTGTGTGTATGTGTGTGTGTGTGCATACCTGTGAGTACAGTTGTATGTATGTACACCTGTCAGTATGCGTGTGTGTATGCACCCAGGAGTACAGATGTGTGTATGTGCACCTGGGATTACGTGTGTGTGTGTGTGTGTGTGTGTGTGTGTGTGTGTGTGTGTGTGTATGTGCGTGTGCGTGTGTGTGTGTGTATGCATGTGCATCTGTGGACCGAGGTGTGTATATCTGGTGTGTTGTACACCTCTGAGTACAAATATGTGTTCATGCATGTGCACATGCATGAGAACCTGGGAGTCCATCTTGCTTTTCGTGACATGGTCTCTCGCTGACTGGGCTTCAGTTGGGCCAGGCTTGCCAGCCAGGAGCCCCAGGACCCTCATGTCTCCATCTCCCCGTGCTGTGATCACCAGCCGCCATGTCTGGCTGTGTCTCAGGGTCCTGGGATTCACACTCAGGCCCTTGGGTTGGCAAGGCGAGCACTTTACCAAGTTATCCTTTGGCCCTTTCATCTGGAATTTTAAAGTGATTTTTTCCAAATCCATTAGGACATTCCTTTTTAAGCATGTTTATTTTTAGTATCTTCTTTGTCCATGCAGAGAGAGAAGGTGCATGACCTGCACCAGGATACACGGTGGCCATTACCTCTCTCCTTCAGGTACGTGAACTCAGGTTGTCAGGTTTGTGAGCATTCGCTTTGCCTGCTGAACTATCTCTCTGGCTTCTTTCCATTTATTTTTGTCTATCATTCCTTTCTTTGTGAAGGAAAAAGGATATTCAATGCTGAATTATCTGATTCTGCAGAACACATTCCACGAAGCAATTTTTAAGTGGAGACATGCTCCCTAATAGTTCAGCCTAATAAGAAGAAATCTTTATATTGGATTAGCACGAAGGAACTACAATTCTCTAGTATGAAAACACAATTCTCATAAAAACCAGAGAAACAACAAAAGATACTGCATGTGTGATTTTGCTTATTTAACTAAATTGAAAGAGTTTTAAAAGGGAAATTCAAGATCGTAATTTTCAGCCAGAGATAATTTTATCCCCCAGGACACATTTGGCGATGTCTTCAGACCTTTCTGGTTGTCATAAGGTGTAAGACTGGCCCTTAGCGGGCAGATGCCAGGGATGCCAATACCCTATGAATAGTAGAACCTTCCAAGGCACAAAATGATGCTTTGTATGTAGCAGGGATGTAGTGAACACTTGCTGACTTCATGTATGAATACCAAGTGGGAGGAGGAAAAATGGAGGTTGAGCTGTCTGACTGTCGTCTCTCTTCTGCTGCATCTTAAGCTACTGAAGGTGGGGTAGGAAGTAGGTAGATGATTTGTCCTTGTCTTATGCTAAATATTCATTGATTTTGTGTGTGTGTGTGTGTGTGTGTGTGTGTGTGTGTGTGTGTGTATTTGTGCTATTTCCTATTTGATTTGCTCTGCAGTTTCCCAGGCTGTGCCTTCCAGAGCCAGAAGGGCAGACCACCACCATTTCTGCCATTTTTATTCAGGATCCGGAATCTGAACTCAGGACCTTCTGCTTGCAAGACAGAGACTTAACCCCTGAGCCATCTCTCTAGCCCCATGATTGCTTACACCAGTCTGGCAAGGGCTTGTGTTTAAGAGTGTGAGTTGCCACATCCAGATCACTTTATATGAAGAGATGGAGAACTAGAGGCTGAATTTGGAGATACTAAATAACTACCCAAGATCACAACTGACCAGAGGCTGAGCAGGGGTAAAACTGTGGAAGTGAAGGGAGACCCCCTGACAGAGCTTGTGGCTTCTCATGGACTGTGTGGGGCTGCAGGTGCTAGTCCTCCTTCTGGTCTCTCAGGGTGGGCACCACTGACCCTATTTAACAAAGATGGAAGCTGACGCTGTGGGAGGAGCCATCATCTGTCCATCATTTCATTGACCATCTGGGAGACAGTTGGGTCAATGCAAGGCTCAGGTAGGGTGATTCTAGGGACAGAGACTTCTTTTTCACCTCCAGGCTGGCATATATTGACTAGGCATTCCCAGTTGCATTTTGCAAGGTGGACTCGCTAAGCCTTAAGAGCTCTCTCTCTTTGTAAACCAGGCCTGGCGAGCATGTCTGAAATCAAAATGCTTAGGGTGCTGAGGCAGGAAGATTTCCTCAAGTCAGAGGCCAACCTGAGCTACATTGTGAGATCCAGGTTGCCTTAAGCTACAACTCAAGACTGTCAGCTATCTCTAGACCACCTCTGCCCTGACCCAGTAGTGCTGTTCTGAGTCACATTGGGGATCATTGACAACACAAAGAATTCCTGAGGTGTGGCGCAGGACTCAGAGTAACGGCTCCGGAATGGCACCGATTAGGAAATTGATCTGCTCAGGGTCACAGGAGTCATTCATGATCACAGGAGGGTGGGGCGGGGCCAGTTACCATAGTCACAAGACACAAAGGCTACAGGATCTGGCAGTGGGGTCCACCCCGCACTGGTGATCAGTGGAGGAAAGTGTGGGGCGATCATGTTGCTGATTCTGCAGACACATGTTCTTTGACTTGACAAGTAAATACATAGTGGGTAACGCAGCGCTTTTGCAAGCTGGAAGTTGGCTGTCAGTGATTGATGTGAGCAGTGAAAGTATTTATAAAATAACACTGAATTAGAAGGAGGCACTTTACGAGTGTAAGGAAATGGAGCTTTTATGAAGAATAAAACTTGATGAAGGAGCTCTATCGGGGTCGCATGAATCTGCAATTAAACGTGCTGGAATGAAAAGCTCAGCATGCGTGTCCTGGACCATTTGGGTTGGAGACACCTTATTCTTGGAGATGTCTCATGGAAGTGAAGAGTCATGTCCACCTACCACGATTTGTTTCTCTGCCCTTTGAATGTCACCTTTGAGAACTTCATTCCCTCTCTCAAGCTGTCAGGATGTCACTCGGTGAATAACTTAGACACATAAACCTTCACAACACGTGTTTGAGTCACCATTCAGTTCCCCACTGAATGGAATAGGGTGAGGCACATAGTATATGCTCAATAAAGGTTGACTCAGGGATGATCGGAGAGCTGCTTTAGCGTGAGGCTGGCTCCATTTCCCTCATTTATGATTTTAAATACTTCCCCGTGTGCATGTCTCCTCCTAATAGCACTGCTTTTCTAGATTGCGATGTTCTGCTCTTGGAAACAGAATGTTAGGGGAGCGATGGAGGCCCCTGCTGTGCATTGCAGAGGATTAGCAGGCAGATGAGGCTGAGTGTGGAACCCTGGCTCATGGTATGGGCTTCAACCAGACCTTAATTCTGTTCTGGTCTCCAAATTCCTCACATGACTCCAGCCCTCTCCAAGCCTGAAACCCATAGATGTGACAATGAACTCGCCAGCCCTACTGAAAGTCGGGGTGGGTTTCCACTTCTGGACGTCACAGAGCGCTATCTAATAGCAATGCCCATCGCACACTACCATGAGCAAATGGGTTGAGAGCAAGCTCAGAGACAGAACATCCGAGCTCCGCCACGTGAAAGCTGCACAGGCTTGGAAAACCCTGGGGCCGAGCCTCATTGGCTGAACAGCGTCTATCGCTGTGAGCACTGCACTCACGCTTATAATAGGCAGACCAGGACGCTAGGCTCCCTAAGAATATCACTACTGCCACAAGATGGGGAGGCGTCGGCTCACAGGTTCCATGTTTGGTAAAGTGTAGCAGTTCACCTGCATGGTTGCTGATAAAATCGCCATCGAATGACTTAAAGGAACAAGAAGGGTTTATTCTCTCTTATGAGAGTCCCTTACAATTTCTTATCCAGCTTGGCAGGAGAGCTCACGCAACAGCAAGGAGCCAGGGAACTGGCCACATCCATATCCATGTAAAGGCTGAGAGGGGACGATCCTTACTGGCCAGATGAGCATGTCTGGCCACTTATACACAAGGCTGCCAACTCTCTCAACCAGTTCCCTCCATTTTATTCACTTGCCTGGGGACTAGTCTCTCTTACCATGGGCTAGGCCTTCCCCATTAACTAGACAATCTCCTGCAGGTTTGCTTTGGGCTTAATTCAACTACTGATTCTGTACAAATGTGCCCAGAGCTCGAACCCTCAACCATCAAGCTGACACCTCTATGTAACCGTGACAGTAAGGATGAGGGAGGGATGTCTTGGATGAAACGTAGGCTAGTGTGAAATGGTCTTTCTTTATGTAATCTTTGTCTGTATAAATGGAGGTACAAGGGGTACAAGGGAGGTGATCTTCACTTTAATTTAAAAAATATCAGAACCACTGATATTCTACAGTCTATTCTACACCTGGGTGACTCAAGTGACAATTAACATGCAATACTTTCATGGAAATTGCTGATACTGGTCGATGAAGTGGGGACTGAGCGGCTGTTCAGGTGAGCTCATGGGGTGGTTCCGTTCTAAGACCAAATCTAGCCCTTTGGATTCACTAGCTGGGGGACCACAGGCCTTCAGGTCAGTTAACAGTTTAAAGACTCATATTGTATGGTTAGAAGAAATAATGTTGAGAGAGAGAGAGAGAGAGAGAGAGAGAGACAGATGTTGAAAGATGGCTATGCCACTGGAGTAAGTGAAAGACAGGAAATGTAACCCCTGGAGGCTGCAGGGAGTGACAAATGGATTCTCCCTCTGGAGCCTCCAGAATGGTTTAACCTTGCCAACACTGTTCTCTCTCTCTCTCTCTCTCTCTCTCTCTCTCTCTCCCACAGGCACTTGAAGCGTGCATGCCTTTGGAGGCTCAAGGGTGACATTGGGAATCATCCCAATCATCCTGGATCATTGCCCTTATTGTTTTACTCTGGGGTTTCCCAGGCTCTGTGTTCCAGGGCTGGAATTACAGGTCACTGCCATTTTTCCATGGCTCTGGGGATCTGAACTCAGGTCCTCATGCTTGTGAGGCAAAGGCTTTAACCCTTGTGCTGTATCCCCAGCCCCCAACCCTGTGATCTTAGCATAGTCTGATAGTAACCGATTTATGTATGGGACTGTGATTCACTATCGCTAAACTGAGGAGCACATCTCCCATCCCAAACAGGACACCTACTTGCTTGCTTGTTTGCTTGCTTGCTTCTGAGACACGGTCTCTGAGTAGCCCTGGCTGGACTAGTAGCCCAGGCTAACTCACAGTGATCATTCTGCCTCAGCTTCTCCAGCTGGGCTTACAAGCAGGAGCCACCACACTCAGTTGAAACAGGGCCTCTTGCATCGTAATAGTGGCTTGCTTCCAATCCAGGGTCACCTGGAGAGGCCTTCTGGACGCAGATGGAAGAGATTCCAAAAATCAGCAGGAGTCCACATGACATCCTTGGGGGATGTGTGTTTCTCTTTCTAGTCTCCCACCTCCCGGACGTGGAGGAACCACAGCTTGCATCTATGTTTTGCACATTCAGAATCTCAAACGTTTAAATAGATGCTTCCATGTTTGAGGCAGGCTCCTGCTCCCGGACCAAGTCATCTGGCCTGGGGCTTGGCTCACTTGGGGTCGGCCCTGCCCTGGGCTGTGGGTACACAGAGGAGCAGGACTGTCCTGGACTTTGAGCATGAAAAGTCCTGGCGCACTCAAGCAGTCTAGGCTGCCTTCCACGCTCTGGAACTTTCTGCTGCGTTCTACCTCTTCAAACGCATATCCAGCCCGACAGGGCCCAGCGGAGCGGAAGAGTCCCGGCTCACAGAGAGGCCTCATTCTACCGGAAGAGACAGAAGTGCTAAAACTCGATATTGCACCGCAGTCGATGTGAACGCTAGAGAATTAAGACAGACAACTATCCACAAAACTCGGTCAAGTTCAAGGTGACCCTGAAGGCACTGTGGGGGGCTGTGTGCTGCAGCTTGCACAGAGTCAATGAGTGGAGAGTGGTGCTTGGGGTTCCAGAAAAGGAAATCTCAGTCCTTGATAGAAAAAAGCACGCAGGCTGGGGGGGATGGACAAGAACTTTACATGAAAAGTGGAAAGACACAAACCCACTGGTGTCTAACCTATTGGTGTTTTCTGGAGCCCTTCAAGGATAAGGCTGTGCCTGAGACCTTAGGGATTTCTGTTTGTACTAGGAGTGGCTCATGTATTGACTGACTCCGTCTGGCCCACTGCTAGATAACAAGAATGCCGATTCTCTGCTCTCTGACTGGCCATCCAAGCAAGCACTGGAAACCAGAGGGTGCTCCCCAACAGATAGAAGTTCCACACCTCGATTTGCACACAGATCCCCAGCTCCCTGATTGCCCCTTGTGTCTATGTAAAATCCGGTAGGACTAGGTGGTAGATTTTCACCATTCTCCCTCCAGCCTCAGCCCCGATGTTCTATTTCTGTCTCTGTGTGTTTCTTTCCTTTTTCTGCCTTGACAATTTTCTCAGCCTCAGGATAGCTTTGCGGGTCACCGTGCTTGGACATGGTGCATGTAGAGAACTTTTAAAAAGGGATAATGGCTGGGAGAGAGCCATCCCCAAGGGGGGAGAAAACCATAAAGCAGTTATTGTTCTTCTGTGCCAGAGAGTACTCACATTCAACTTCAGGGAGGAAGGCAGGTTTATCCTGAGGGGACATAGTCTGTTATGGCAGGAATCGCATAGCAGAGGGCATGGCTGGAGGCTGAAGCAGGAGGCTGGTTCAGACCAGCTCAGCCAGCAGGAGGCAGAGAGAGCAAGAGCAGCCGGAGAGGAAGCAGGGTCAGGCTCACCAACTCCAAGGCCTGTGATGTGCCTTCCTCCAGCTCTCAAAGGTTAATACCAGCTAACGATGCAACACACCAGCCCGTGGGGGACAACTCATAATCAGTCATGACCGTCTACTTCCCTAGAGTTCACTGATTACAAGTAGCCATTGTCCATTGAGATTCAGGGCGGAGCTGGTCTCAGTTGGTTTCCCTCCCTGCCGCTTTAAAGATCTAGACTCTTTGATCATCACGTAGCACCTAAGTCTTGGAGAGAAATTTCTTCCACAGAATAACCTGCCATTTGCGGGGCACCTAGAGGCAGTGGGGCCTGACAAAGAACCCCACCGGCTGGCTGTCTCTCCAACCTATCTCCTGCTGTAGACAGGCATATTAGACATTTTTAAGGGCTGGGAATGCTGAACCTCGATTTACAAGTCAAATTGAGAAAGTACAGCATTGAAAAGCCCTGGGCACTGGGCCAGGCACCCGCTGCCTTCCGCACTCTGGAACTTTCTGCTGAGTTCTATCTCTTAGTCACATACTATGTCAGACGAGAAATCCCAGCTCAGCAGAGAAGACTGAGGGGGAGCTGCAGAGTTATGTGTCTCCCACTTTTACCCTATAGCTGATACTATTGAAGCCCTCCTCCGTGGGCAGGGGAGGTAAGAATCGACCAGCAATGAAAGGAGAGGTTAAGGTTGACACAGGGCACAAAGCTGTGAAACCTTATCCATGATGATGGAAGGGAGAGGAGAGTAGAAAGACAAAGAGAGACAAGAGAGGGCAGCTTTCTGAACAACTGACTTCAGTGGATGACTGCTACCCAGGGTGGCCGAGTCTCTGCACCCCAGGACTCATTTTCCAGCGATGCTCACAGCTTAACCCTTCACTGGCTCAAGCCATTTCTGGGGGCTGGCAGACATAGCACCATAAACTGTGCAGACAGACACACAACCACTGACATTCATTCTTTGCTTCTGGCGGCATAGTCCAACATCAAGACATGGTCAGGGCAGAACTCTGGAGCAGGATTGGCTCCCAGCCTTCTAGCCTCTGGTGGCAATGCCATCTTGGGCTAGGGGGCTGTGTTTCCCTTTGCCCTGTCTTTCCAACACCATCCCCCCTCCGCTTCTGCGCCTCGACAACCCTTGTGATGGGGTTCAGGGTGCACCTGGAGAACCCAAGTGCTGTCTCCATTTGGAAACCATTAATTTAATCACGTCTCCCAAAGGTCACATTTACACATTGCAAAGGTTGGGGCATGATGGGCAGGGCTTGGGTGGAGGGCGTGTCTAAATGTCAGGAACAGAAATGCTTGGTGTACACAGAACGCTTGGGCCATCTGCTTAGGGGAAAAGTTAGGGTCTCACTGTCCACGGGGACAGAAGGGTCAATCATTGCTACGTAGGTTCCGTATAGCTGTGTGGTTCCTTGTCACAAGCTCTGCTGTGAGTACAACCTGCTTTTCTCTCTTCTCTCTCTCTCCCTCAAACTTCTGCATGCTCACTCAATTCTGTTGCTTCCGTGACTTCCACCTCCTTCCACCTCCTCAGTCTGCTACCTTCTTTCCCTCTGGCAAGGGCACAAACTCTTATCACTCTGTCTTTGCTGTTGCTCCCACCACCTGTCCCCATGCAAACATGTAAATTCTTTTGTCAGCCTACTGATGGGCGAGTGTCCCCTCACTTTGCCGGGTGGGGACTTCAAATGTCTTTGCTCACTGGTGAAAATGTGTGCTTGCACATGAATGAGTTCTACCCAAGGCAGTGCCCCCCTTAGATTTTCAAACAGGAACAGTGGTATCATTAAGAGACTACTAGGTGGGCTGGAGAGATGGCTCAGAGGTTAAGACTCTGCCGCTAAAGCAGAAGGTCCTGAGTTTGGATCCCAGGTCCCACATAAAAACACCAAGAGGAAATGGTGGGATGGAGGCGGTCTACACTTCCAGCCATGGTGGGTGGAGCCTGGGAAAACCCAGAGCAAAGCAAAAAGGAGGTAGAAGCGATCCAGGATGATTCCCAAAGTCACCCTTGGTCTTCCACAGGGACACACAGCACCTTCTGATAGATACACACACACAATAAGTAAAGCTTTTTAAAAATAAAATAATAGAAAAAGAGACTACTAGGTGCTGGATATCATGAAAAACCTGGAACGTGGCATATGGGGCTCTCTTGCTATAGTGAGGTTGCTCCCCATGCTGGCCCTCTTCCTGCCCTGTGGAGTGGTCAGTTCTGCTGTCAACAAATCTATACTCTTTCATTTCTATGCAGGAGGATTGTGGTGAGTTTGGGGTCAGCGTGGTGAGCTCCAAGCATGTGAGTTCTACCCGGAAGAACAAAACAATGAAGGGGGAATGAGATTCACTGTCGCTGGTGAGCCTCCAAGGCCCGGGCTCTCTTCCTTGTCACAGCCCTGAGCCCCAGCATCCGCTTTCCTAGAGGCAAAGACAGCAAAGACAGTCCTGGGGCAGATGCCTCCTCTGTAGGAGGGCGCTGCTGGGAGGAACCCCAAGCCAGTGGTGGGAGTTACTGAGCACATTTATTGGCCTTGGACTGCCTTGCATCCCCCCTGCCCCCCCCCGCCCGGGTCTCTGAGGAGTCAAAGTGGATTCCTGATTTCTCCCCATCACTTCTTATCAGCTATTCTTACAGACCTGTGGGGTCAGAAGGTGGAAGGTACACCAGAGCCCCACAGCCCACCTTTCAGCACACCTGTAGGGCATGGGAGGTGTCCAGTCTCTACTTAAGCTCACCCGGAAACCAGAGTTCATGCCCTGCACAGCAGTTGGCCGTGTTTCTTGATCTCTGTATTCAGAGTCAAAGCCAACTTTCTAGAAAAGTGCTGCTGTGGTTTCTCCAATCCCTTCTTCAGTGAACTCCAAATTGGCATACTGACATTTCACAAACTTATATTTCGCTATCTTCTAGCTATTTTATGGTTTCTTAGTTTCCCACCACATCAGAGCATTGTGAGAAAGAACGTGAAATATACAAGATGACACAAGCTGCACTAGCTCTGTGTGTGTGTGTGTGTGTGTGTGTGTGTGTGTGTGTGTGTGTGTGAACACTTTGCTTCTGCAGTGGAAATTAACTCCCTGGGCTGGCATTTGACAGATGGTTCTTGCTAACTAGGGTCAGCTAAGACCCCAATGCTGTTTCCATGTGAACAGAAACACAACGTGTCTGGCCCTGGTTTAGGAAGCTGGCTCTCAAAGACTCTCAAGGGGGAAGGTTTTATATTTGCATCTGTGATGTTAAACCGTCCTTCAGAGCTGTAGTTTCTTTGTGGCCGTGAAGGGTGATTCAGTCATCTGTCACATGAGCTATCCTTCCTCCACTCTGCAGGAGCCATGGCTGTATTAAGTTACCAATATAAATACAGTGCAAGTTAACATTCACGCCCAGTGTCATCTAGCTCTGTTTTGAAGACCGTGTAGTCTTACATACAGAGAAATCCGTAGGTATGCGTGTGCACAATACATAGAAGGGATCAGAAAGAATATGACCACACTCCCTGGCAGCAACAACAGAGGCCCCGTGTACTTCTTCCAGAAGGTTCTCTCCTCTCCTTTTCAGCAAGGATGACTATTTGGAATTTCAACTCTATTATCCCGAGTATGCTTCTGAGTTTTGCCCCTTGTCTTCTAGTCATATGACTTGTTCTAATTACACCACCTGTATTTCTCTCTTTTTTTTTTTTTAAAGACTTTTGCTTTTCCTGCCACGGAATGTTCTAGAACCCTATCGCTGTGCTACGGAGTAGCTTCTTAGAGGCAGCTGCTGTCTATTCTTAGTCATGCTCTCTGGTCAGTGAGCATAAAGATTGCTTCATGTCTTTGCTGCTGCTGGTAGTGACCAGGTACACAAATGAAGGTTTTCTTTGAGCATTTTCCTGGGAATAGCTTATATGTCCTCCACTGTGAGGGATAATAACAGACATATCTGCGAAGTTGTTCCAATTTATGAACCCAAAACTAGACACCGAGGGCCACTGCTGACCCGTTATTGTCAACACATGACATTTCCCTGACTTCACATTTAACAATCAGGCAGACATAAAATGATGTACAATTATATGTAATTGCTATTTGGATTTTGTTGGAGAGTGGACTTAAAAGAGCCATTTATAGAGCCATTGGTCTTACATGTTTATTTTGTGAAATGGTCTTGTATCTCTTAGCTATTTTTGCATGTATGTGGGGTGTGCATACGTGTGTGTGTGTGTGTGTGTGTGTGTGTGTGTGTGTGTGCATGCTACTATGTGTGGGCATACTACATGTGCAGCTGCATGTGTGCATTCATGTGGAGGCCAGAGATGGATGCCTTCCTTGATTGCATCTTTACTCATCTATCAAGGACAGGATCTATTTACTTGAACCTCCAGCTTCTTGAGTGGGCTGGTCTAGCTGGCTTGCTCTGGAGATCCACTCTCTCTGGTTCCCACTTCTGACATTACAGGTGGGCCACGTGCCTGCCTAGCATTATGTGGGTGGTGGAGATCTGAACTCTGGTCCCCATAATTGTGCGGCAAGAGCCTTACTCACTGAGCCATCCCCAGACTCTTAGCATTTCAAAATTCATTTTTTTTGGTTTATTTCTCAGTGCATATAGGGGCTCTTTATATAACCTGAGGACTAATCCTCTATTAATTAATGTGGTACAATGTGTATATATATATAAAATATAAAACATAAATAGAATCCTTTATTAATTAAATATGATATAATGCCTTAAATTTCTGCCTTAAAAAGTATCTTTTTTAATTGCTGAAATTTCATGGAAGAACTTGATGTGTATGAGGTTGAAATCTAGATACTTACACCCCAGGCAGGTCTGTTTCCCACTAGCTGAGAAACTCTATTGGAAGCGCCATTCCATTTCCATTTTAATTCACTCTGCGCTGTTTTTGTGGGATTCACGGGAAGGTCGCTGGTGTGGATGTAATTTCATCTGAGTCCTTCCTCGTGGTACAGCTGAACCATCTGCTCGTGTTAGTTGTCATTTTAGTGCAGTGAGTCCTCCGCTCACCTCCTCATGCAGGTGTTAGGTTTAGTGTTTATCCCAAACAAGCATCCTTAGGAGGACAATTCACAGACCCACGACTCTGCCGGCCGTGTTTCTAGCACTCTGGCATAGCGCAGTGAAACCAACTTGGAAAGTTTAATTAGTTAGTTTGCTTCAAGATAAATGCAAATAAAATAAGTTTTCCAGTTTCACCTGTTTATAAGCCTAAGGCAAAATTAATTAGCATCAAGTAGAGAAAAAGTAAATAATCACTTTTGAAATAAAGGAAATAAACATGCTGGAGCATGAAGGCTCAGGACCAAGAGTCGACTGTTTGTAGTCATGTGTTTCTGCCTGATAATTTAATCATCTGCACCCAGCCTCTCTCCCCACCGGAATGCATGCTAAGAAAAAAGGCTGTTCAGACACCTTTGGGTGTCTACAGCGAGTTCTGCTCATTGGCACGGGCATATTCCAGTGCTAATGAAATCTCACCAGGCAGAGCATCAGTGGGTTTTCACTGACATAAGAATATTTTTTCTCTCTTGTCATCAACCTGTAAAATGGGAATTAGGTGCTTGGTTTTCTGCATTCATGACAACAAAGTAAGTCACCATTGTGCATCTTTGTAGTTGAATTCGACCGGCGTAGAGGAAAAAGAATGAGGTGTGCTGGGATTGATGGACGTGCTGTCGGGTGGAAAGAAAAGCTTCTTGAATGTGGTGGCTGCATGATGTTATCATGGCTTGCATGCTAACATTTCTGTGGCTGGACCACATCCAGGGGCAGAGTCTCCGGGGCTGCTCTTCCGGGCTACAGAGGTGCAGTGAAGCTGAAATCTCATCACTCGTGGGCTGGGTCACGGAAGGAGATAGCAGATGTTGTGGCGCGGGATCCGTGAACGAATGTCAGAAATAAGCTGCTCCCACCACAGGGAATTTAGCCAGAGGGACTGAAAAGAGCCAGGCTGGGAAGACTGTACAAGAAGAAACTAGATGGCTCATAAATGACCAGGCAGAGGCCGAGCCTGGGAAATGGGTGAATGAATTACCAGACCACAATGACTATCAGAAAAATAATGAAATTCTGTCTGGGGATGGGATGGTGACCACTTTCATCGCTGTGTGTCTGGCAGGGGAAGCTATAAAGCAAGTTGCAATCTACAGCTCTCTCTAGTTTTGCAAAATTGAATCATGGCAGAGAGCCCCGGCTATAAATATGAAAATACCTCTAGAAGAATCCACACAAATGGTTAATGGCAGGTATGGTGGAAAAGTTGGGACAGGAACAGACAGGATTCCTTGAAGCTTAGTCACTTCTGTGTTTGAGTTGCTACCCCAGAATGATGTCATTTGGTAAAGTGTTACAAAACAAACAATAAATGAACAAACCGTCAAAAGGGAAGTCTAGCAAGCTAGGGGGCCCAGAGAAGAGAGAGATCTTGGGGCTGAGGTGACCCAGGACCTCGAGTTCAGAAACAACAGAGGCACCAGGGACCAGCATGTAACATGGACAAACCCTGAGGTTTAAGGGATTCCTGCTGCACAAGGTTAAGACAGAAAGAGCGCCCCTAATAGATGGACGTGGTGGTTGAACCCTGACTTTCATTGGATTTAGAGCTGGGAGATGCTCTTCTTCTTCCTGACCCTAAGGGGTCTCATCTGTGTCTGCCAGCCCCCTGCAGCTCTCCCCTCTCAGTCCCCCGCCTCCCCGCCCCCCCTTCCCAAGCCACCATCCATCTCTTCCCCAGCCGCCATTGTCATTGCTTAATGGCCAGAGAGATTCTCAGATCTGCCACCTGCTGGAGAAGTGAGATGTCCCCAGGGAACATGTAAAAGTGCACTTTATCACAAATGCACTTTAAATTTCGTCTCCTGTGTTCTTTGATTAACTCCCAAACCCACCCTAGGTGTCGATGCATTTAGTTCAGATTGGTCTTCAAGCTAAGGGTTTCTCCTGCCTTCCTTGATTTCTTGGCTAAGATTAGGTGTAAAAAATGTGAATGGGGCGGGGGAAGGGGTACGTTAGCAGACTATCCAAGCTGGAATTTGGGGGAAGGCCCCAGCATTTGTATTTTCATATGTTTCTCCAAGCATGTAGAGTGTGGAGTGGTGACGCATCGTTCTCTCTTCCAGTCACGTACCCATCTTCAAAACAGAGTCCACGCTATCCTGGCTTTTATTCCTCTTTTCTCAATGTTGTTTGGACCACAGAGATAGATGACGATTAGGGCAATGATAATAACCACAGTGACAGCGGCCAGCGTGGGTTTGGGGCTGGGCATCAGACATGCCTTTTCATAATGGGGGAGCAACGGAGCTAAGGGCCACTCAGACAGATAACATGACATGCTCGGGAGCACACAGTCCACAAAGGAGGTCTGGGATTTGAACCCAGATCCTCAAAGCCCCTCACTGTACCTCACTGTGCTCCTGACGATCACAGACACTAGTAAGACACTGGCTGCAATGGTAGTAGCTAGCACTCTTTGAACATTTAGCTCTGATTGGTCCTCAGGCTTAGGGTTTCTCATGTGTTCTTCGGCTAGCTCTAAGCCTAAGCTTCCCCCCTAGCAGATGGGGAGGCTGGAGAGGTGATATACCGCTTGCCCTCTGCTGTTGTTACTATGGTCATTATCACCATCATCATCCTCTATCTCTGCTGTCCAAACAACATCGAAGGCAAGAAGGCAATTGAAGGGCGAGGACATGGGCTCAGAGCAATGGTTCGCACCCCATCTTCTCTGACCTAGAAGATGAAGGCCTTGTGCAGTTACTTTTCTTTTTGCTGTGAGAGGGTCCTCAGACACAACTCAGGAGAAAAAGGGAGATTTACTTGTCTTGTGGTTATGAGGGGATAGAGTCCATTAAAGCAGGGATCGCATAGCAGAAGGCATGGCGGGAGGCAGAAGCAAGAGGCCGGCTGAGGTCTCCGCAACCATCCCAGAGGCAGAGAGAGCAAGAGTAAACGGAGAGGAGGCAGGGCCAGGTCACCAGGTCCCAAGGCCACCCCCTGTGACATGCTTTTCTCTACCAAAGTTCTACCTCCCAAGGGTGCCACGACCTTCCCAAACATCAGCACCAGCAAAGGATTCGAACCCAGGAGTCTGTGAAGGACAACTCACATTTGAACCGTGACAGTCCTAATGTCTCCCTCGGGCCACACAGCCCCTCTGTGCTCTGCCCCGGTTTGCTCTGCAGCTCAGCCTGCTCCTCTAGAGGCACTTTGCGTGCTTCCAGCTCTGCTCCCTGAACGCCATTTTGACCTCCGTATGACTGACGTTTCTCACTGCAATGACCAAATACCCAACAAGAAGCAATTGAGGCGGAAGGTTTTCTCCAGCACATGGTAAAAGAAGAATTCAGGCAATCATGGCAGGGAAGGTGTGGATGTAGAAACATGAGCTGCTGGTCATGTGTCCACAGCTAGGAAGCAGACAGTAGGCCGGAAGTGGAGCAGAACTTTCAAATCTCAAGTTCCACTCTCAGTGACCCACTTCCTCTGGTGAGGCTCCCCTCCCCCCAAACTCCCCACCTTCAAAACACTACCACCCACTGGAGACTAAGTGTTCAAACGCATGACCTACATATTTCATATTCAAAACCTAATGGCCAAGGTCCCACCATTTCCTGTCCATCTCCTCCTGGTGTCTATGTATTTGACTTGCACCATTTGATTTAGTTAGAGAGTCAGAGGTCCCTGGATACTTTCCCATCCTGTATCTCTGTGTGCCGGGTGCTTTGTCCTCCTCAGGGAATGTGCTGTCTGTTTGTACACTGTCCGTTCTCCATCAGGGTTTGCAGGAGGAAGGCTTGTGGCCTTCTGGCCTCCACCAAGTCAGCACTGACTGCTGGAACAAAATCAGAAAGGCCTAGAACAACTGCAGCCACACTAAAGACAGCAGAGGTGAGAGCTGTGTGTGTGTGTGTGTGTGTGTGTGTGTGTGTGAGAGAGAGAGAGAGAGAGACAGAGAGAGAGAGAGAGACAGGGAGAGAGAGACAGAGAGAGAGAGAGAGACAGAGAGAGAGAGACAGAGAGAGAGAGAGAGACAGAGAGAGAGAGAGACAGAGAGAGAGATGTTCCCACATCCCTGATAACTTAACATGATGCAAGTTACTATCTAAGGAGCTAACCAAAGGCTCGAGTCTGTCCTACTCTGGATCTCTGGAAGGGGATATCTGATGAGCAATTTGTTTCCAGCTAGCACAGAGAAGGAAAGGGAGGTTGTCCACAGGGAAACCCACAGCACCAGTGAACTGAAGTCTTGCCCCATCCTCTCTTTAATTGATCCAGGAAGATGAATGCAAAGCAAGAGTCATTGCATGCAGGCCCCCATGTTCTTGAAGTCTCTCACATGGCAGTTAGGATTTGAAGGATGTGGAGAGAATCCCAAAGCTTGAAGCTCTGGATGACAGAGGGATTTGCTGGTATTGGAAGGCCTTCATGTCAAACATAAGTAGAGTCCAAGGACAGCTTGTGAAGGAGTCACAGGTGGCTGTGCTAGGAGCTTCTGGGTGGGAATGCCCAAGGGCAAATGCTCGGGGAAGAAGAATGCAATCAGAAGGTACAACAAGGCATACTCACACAGTGACAGTGGGAGACAGTGGCTTCTGGAAGCTTCTGGAGACAGGTGAACTGTCAGGAAGTGAACATGATTTACAAGAGTCACTCCACCCTCCCCAAAGTCACATAAGAGGTCACTACTCTGACCAGCACAGCTGCCTGAAAGTCATTCCAGAGCTCCGTGGAGGTGACTTGCTTGAGCTGTGACCCAGACTGATGTCTTTGGGTCACCCATAATGCCGTGCGTCACCCGTCACCCATGCTGCGCATGAGCCAAGTTGGACTTTGAAGGAATGGATGCTTTGGTTTGTCCTGGAGCCCTGTCTGATGTTTGTTGGAATCTCCAAATAAAAGCTCATACAGCAACAGGATGTGGAGGGGAAATAGGAAAGAAGTGAGTGGGATGGGGGAGGGAATCTCCTGGGAGCCCCAGTTGGGCTTGTGCTCATAGCCAGCTCCTTGCATTGTGTGTGTGTGTGTGTGTGTGTGTGTGTGTGTGAGAGAGAGAGAGAGAGAGAGAGAGAGAGAGAGAGAGAGAGAGAGAGATAGCGGGCACTGTGTGTCCCTGTGGAAGACCATGGGTGACTTTGCAAATTATCCTGGACTGCTTCTCCTTCCTTTGTGCTTCACTCTGGAATTTCTCAGGCTCTGCCCATCAGGGTTAAAATGGAGGTTTTTACATGGGACCTGGGATCTGAACTCAGGACTTCTGCTTGTGAGGCAGAGCCTTAATCTCTGAGCCACAGCCATCTCTCCAGCCCAGCTCCTTGCATTTTATACAGAGAATCTCTGTCTCTAGAGGAATGTCTTGCTGATGTGAAGGTCAGTGAGAGGGGCAATGCTGATCTGTAGCCCCTGTTGCTGTCCCATCCTGGCCCATGCAGCCTGGCTTCCCGTACATACACTGAGAGGTCTAAGCTCTGGAATCAGAGGCACCTGGGTCTCAGGTGCAGATCCTGCCTGGTCTGTGGCCCTGAGCCAACTCCATAAACATCCCAAGTGTCCATTTTCACAATGGAGTGCAGGTTGACCATGGTTCCTTATTCGTGGACTGCTTCTGAAGATGAAATGGGCTAGAGTACTCTCAAAGGATCAATAAAAAAAATGGGACTCTTCCCATGGATTCTTAAACCATGGCTGCGGCAGTTAGAGAGGTCCGGAAATCAATGGCCTAGATGTTTAACCACAAGAAAATGGTTGGATAAATTAGGCTCAGCTACTTGATGGGCTGTTATGTAGTCATTAAAGATTGTCGTGACAGGGACTGTGCAGAAGGCTGGGACTGGTTCACACAGCAGAGGAGAAAGGAATGAAGACCCTGGCAAAGGGAGAATCATTTCTCAGAACCAGCGACATCACACGTAGAATAAAACCACACATGCAGCCTTCTCTGATTTTTCCGACATTCACTTTGGGGCTGGGGGTAAAGCCTTTGCTTTGCAAGCAAATGGATGTGAGTTCGGATCCCAGGTCCCATGTAAAAAATACCATTTGCACTTTTGATTCTGGAAGACGGAGTCTGGGGAAGCCTTGGAGTAAAGCGATAAGGAAGTAGAGCGAGCCAAGATGATTTCCGAATGTCACTCTTGGGCCACCATAGGCACTCACACACTCAAGAGCCCTTTGGTATACACACACACACACACACACACACACACACACCACACACATACATACATACATACATACATACATATACATTCACTTTTAGGAAAACATTTCAAATAAACTTCCTTTCTCCAGCCTTTGGGTAATGGTGTTTTCAGAACCTTGAGCTGAGGTGTGTATCCTGTCAAATGATTGGGGTGGGCATTCACCTTAGAACTCCCTGGGTATATCGATTTCACCTTGGCATATATAGGGAACCTGAGATATCAGCTCTGACTTTCTGGATGAGCCAAGATAAGACAGAAGAGCAAAATCCTGGGGCTCGGTCAATCCACATGCAACACATGCAGAGAGCGGCTTGGACACAAATGAGCCAGAACACAGAAGTCCCAAGTTGAAAGACAAAATTCAGGGGGTAAAAAATATCACCAAGAAATGACTTTTCCACCTTTCTTTTTTTTCCCTGGAGTTTTAAAAATTTAATTGTGGAGTTCTTTCATGTCTTGGTAAGGCTTATTCCTACATGCTTTATTTTTGGAAGCTATCAAATGAGCTTGTTTTTCTGATTTCTTTCCTGCCATGTTCATTATTGGTATTCAGCAAAACAGACTTGTTTTGGTGGTACCCTGATTTTGTATCCAGCCACATCGCTGAAAGCTTCTGTTGGTTCTGAGGGTGGATGGAGTCTCTGTGTTCTGTTAAGTATAGAAGTTTGTTAACTGCAAACAGGACGGATAAAATTGCTTCCTCTCCTGTTTGCACACTTTTATTTCTTTTTCTTGTCTCGCACGTGCGTGTGTGTGTGTGTGTGTGTGTGTGTGTGTGTGTGTGTATGTGTGTGTGGAGACTTTATGTGCAAGGCTGAACGATACAGGAGAGAACGAACACTCTTGCCCTTTTGCTGTTTTTAGAGGCGACACCTGGAATTTTTCTCCATTTCGTGTAATGTTGGCTCCAGATTTGTCCTATTTAGCCTTTGTTATGCCGAAGTATCTTTTCTTGGGTATGTGTGTCCATGTGTATGTGTGGATGCCTATGGAGTGAGTATGTTTAGAGGCCAGAAACTGACACGTGTCTTAGTTTCTTTCCACCAACTGAGCCATCGCCCTGGCCCCTGAGGTGTGCACTTCCTTGTCTTAATTTCTTCAGTATTCTTGGCACGGTGAGCAAAATAAGCCAGATACAGAGTCATTTCCTGTCATTATACATCATGTAAGTATGTGTGTGTGTTTGGATGTAAGCGTGCATGTGTGTATGTATGTGCATCTGTGTGTGTATGTGTGCAGGCATTATATATGTGTGTGTGTGTGTGTGTGTGTGTGTGTGTGTGTGTGCATGTGTGTGTTTGTCTTTGAGTGTGTTTTAAATGAAGGCAGCTACCAAGGAGGAAAGGAGAGAGTGGATATGAACGGTCAACACACATGACGTACTTGAGTGAAGAAAGATCTTTGTGAAGCCCATTACCATGTACACCCCTCACCATGTACAATACATATGCATCACCCAAGAGAAAACTGATCAATGAATGGGGAATCCTTGAAGCCACAGGTCTCGGGCATCATCGGGAGCTTGCTGGAAGGACAGGCGCACAGGCTCCGCCCTTGGCCAAGGATCAGGAGCTCTGGGGTGGAGCACGTCAACTACATGCTCACCGGCCCTCTGGGTGCAGCAGATACACCTGCAAGCTTGGGAACTGCTATTCTAACAGAACTTAGAAGTCCTACCCTCTATTTATTAGCCTCCATATATGACCTAGTTTTCATATTTTGCTTCAGTTCAGTGGAGACAGAGTTGATGAGTTTGACACACACCTGTGTCATAGGAAGTCCCGCCTATGCGTCAGGTACTCTGGCTTACATGGAAACCATCAAGTGGGAGATTCTGCCCCAGGCCCACCTCACAGATGCACAAGGAAAGCCTGAGAGGGAGGCACATTCGGTGCTAGTCTGATTCCACAGCCCATGTGGCTCCACTCGTAGGCCACACCCGCTCCACACTGTACTCACAATGCCATCTTTGAAGAGTAGAGAGAAGCCAGAGACCCGGTTCTTACAGGTGAACTTGGCAGGGCATGAATCCCTATCCCATCCTTCAGGCAGAGTGTCAATAACCAGAGGTGTTGCCATGGTTACTCAAAGTGACCTCCCCAGGAGGCTTTCCCTGAGACGGAGCAGGGGTGTCTACGGTATGTCCACATCAAACCTTTGAGCAGCGAGGAGAACATGCCTGCTTTGGCCCTAGTAAAGTACAGGGTCCGGGTTTGTATGCCTTCTCTCCCTTAGACAGACATCTTGCATCTGGCGCTTCCCATGCCCTGGGCTTTGGTCTGACCTCTGCTTCACTTCTATGGACTCATTTGTTCTTTAAGTCAGCCCCACAGAGGTACCACAGCACGTGGATCTCAAGGCTGTGGATGCCCCTTGGTCCCGCTGCATGCAGAGCCTGGTCAGCACCGTGAACAGTGGGGGCAGGCACCATGCATGAAAGGAGCAGGGTGTAAGAACCAGATATGGCGCCCGGGAACCACGAGAGGCTGTCAAAGAACAGCTGGCAGGCGTGAAATGGTGAGGATTAGCTCATCTGGGCTCATGGTGGCTGCAGGAGAGGATTTGCTTCTGTTTTGACACATGGAGTGATATTTACAGAGCGAGCACATCACCAAGAAGTCAACATGCTTCTGATCCAAGTTAGCACTGCACCTGGACTCCAGGATGTAACAGTGGGGTGTGTCCAGACAGGACGTCTGTCTCTCTTTCCCTGGTGGGCAAGCCCAGCTGTTGGAGGGTTTCCTGGTATCGACACCAGATCTTTAAGTTAACCCATCGTGTGTGTGTGTGTGTGTGTGTGTGTGTGTGTGTGTGTGTGTGTGTGCACATGTTCATATGTCATACATGCACTCAAAGTACTTCCCATGTCGAGATGTTCCATGTCTCCTGACAGACTGATAAGAGCCAATGCTGAGGGGGAGGAAATAGAAAATGTTTTCCTCCATGGAACATCTACTGCTATATGATTCATGCTCCAGCAGGAACTTGGGAAAATGCCATCAAAGGTGAGGCAGATGAAGCTCAGTGGGCCACACATGCAGCTTTGAAAGTAGGAGGAAATCTGGCAGGGGAGAAGAAGGGTTGCAATGGAAAGAGGTAGGGGGATTGAATTGGGAATAGGTGTGAAAATGCCATAAATTCATTATATTTGGGCACGGAACACTAAAGGAATAATAAAAATGTAATTAAAAAGGTGTCTTTCTCAGCCATCCTCCACCTTTTATTTTTCGAGACAGGTTCTCTAGCTGAACCTGGAGCTCACTGATAAGGTGAGGCTGGTTGGCCAGAAAGCTCCAGGGGTCCTCCTGCTTCTGCGCCCCCAGCCTAGGGTTTACAATCCCACACCACAAGCCTGGGTCTTTTCTTGGTTCTGGGGCTGAAAGTGGGATTCCCATACTTATCCAGCAAGCACACTGCCGAGTCCAACGAGGGCTTTTGTCCTTCAGAGCTCGGCAAACATTCCAACTGAGCAGATACACCTAGGCTCATTCCAGAGCACCCCAGGAACGAACCACATTAGAGACGGTCAATTTCCTCCTGAGGTTCCAGGAGATTAGCAATGCAGACTGAACAGGAAGCAGCCACCTGCAGGTCCCACGCACTTTGTTGTCATCATAGCCTGGTCTCCAGCAGAAGTCCTGTGCTCATAATGTTTTGCATCTTCTCTGTGCCCTGACTCCCGTCGCCCCTACCAGCACTGAAAGAGTCCTGTATGCACACACTGCTCTTGCCAATGCCACCAATCATCTGCATGCTGCTGCATCCTTCCCTCTCAGAGCCTACTCTTGGAGTCCATGCCACGCCACAGTGTTTAGTCAAACAGGCCCAGGAAGTAAAATCTTCCCATTCATCCTTTCTGCCTCTCCTACGTAAACCCCTTTTCTAATAATGCCAATGACCACAAGGGGGCGATAGCAATAAAACAGTGGCTCTCGGAAACCAGCAGTCTGGGAACCTGTCCAGCGCCAACATATCCAGTAGCCCTCCACTCATGTGCCCTCAGACTTCTTGACAGATGGGTCCCCACCCTAAACCCAACTATTTTCTCTAGTAAACTTATCACACATAAACTTTTTTTTTTTTTTTTTAATTTTGGATGGGGGGAAAAGTGGTAGTCATGAAATTTGTGTTTCCCTATTTCTTTTTTAATCCCCTTCAGTGCAGGTACACTGCCAGCAGGTGGCAGCACTGCATGGCCACGGAGACACCAATGGATGCTCGCGCTGAAGGCTGAAGGCTGGCAAAGATGGTCTAGGCCTTTTATTTTAGAGTTCTCGCTTCACTCTAAAAAAAAGTCCAAGCAGCATATCTGGCAGATTTCTAGCAGGAGAGGTGACTTTTGCTTATCAGTGACGTCATCTCGTAGGCCACGCTAGGTGAGGCCAGCAGAGGAAATGACTGGAGCTCACAGAGCGTTGCTCAAGTCCATCATAGGGAGACCTTCCAGCCTGGACCCCTACTCCAATGACTGCTGCCGGGAGCACAGAGGTAGAAGCTGGAAGCTAATGGCCCCAGAGATAGATGGCCCGCATGCGGGAGTAGCTTTCCTCCTGTGGCTTGAGAGAGAGAAGGGGGGGGGCGGTAAGGGAGGACCCAGCTGCTTGCTTGCCCATATTCCAATTCTGTTCATTCTTTTCCTCTCAGATACTAAAGAGATACTTTGTCAAACCCAGAACTCCCAACGCTGGCCTGCCATAGAGATCTTACATCCCTAAGCTGCTCCCAATGAAAGAGGTTGCTGACCCCGTCCACCTCAAGCCATTTCTGACCTAGAAAACGCACTTCCTGGGGTACAGTTGTTCCCACTGAGCAGGCTTTGTAAAGCCTGCTGGGGAGAGGAAGTGGGTAATCCTCGGGTCTCTTTCTGCTGCATGTCTGCACCGCCAGGCACAGAGGTGGAAGCTCTATGACCTGGGCCCCTCCCTGCTGCCACCTCTCTCTGGTCTCCAGGTCAGCTCCTCTATTCCCGGCAGACCAGACACTCGGAGTTGCACTGGAAGATCCCAATATTTCCCACCGCTTTGTGATCACTTTTTCAGATACTTGTCAAGACATCTATGAAGTTTAGAGATCTTGGCTACTTGACGTCACCATCCAGGAAGGAAAAGCATATTCTGAGGTCTCAGGCAAAAGAAAGAAAGGAGGAAGAGGAGGAGGAAGAGGAGGAAGAGAAGAGGAGGAGGAAGAGGAGGAGGAGGAAGAGGAGGAGGAGGAAGAGGAGGAGGAGGAAGAGGAGGAGGAAAAGGAGGAGGAAGAGGAGGAGGACAAGGGAGAAGAGGAGAGGAAGAGGAAGAGGAGGAGGAAGAAGAGGAGGAAAAGGAAGAGGAGGAGGAAGAGGACAAAGAAGGAGAGGAAGAGGAGAAGGAAGAGGAGGAGGAGGAGAAAGATGAGGAAGAGGAAGAGGAGGTAGAGGTGGGGAGGAAAAGGAGGGGAGGAAGCAGAGGAGGAGAAGGAGAAGGAAGAGGAGAAAAGATTAGGTTATTTTAACATCTAATGAAAGCCCTGTGGGGAGGGACTGAGGCTCCGTGTGGGTACTCTCCCCTATGACGAGTGGGGTCCTTTGTGGACTATGATGAGTCAAGACTTGCAGCCTCCAACCCTGGAAGTTTCCTTCCTACAGCCAATGGACAAAGCTGTCCCTAAAAGACAGCTCCGTAGAAACCGGCACCAAGAACAAAAATACCTGTATCTCATTTCCTGGGCCAGAGATGTGTCTTAGAGAATCTGTAGGAGACTACAGATAAATTCTTCTGAGTCCAGACTCCACTGGGGGGCAAGGCAGGGCCCAGACTATAACCTCTATACATCACTAACTCCCCACCCCGGCTCCAGGCTTTTCCCCCATGAGCTGGGGCCGGTACACCCTGGCACAGCTGCCAGGGTACTAAACCCGAGGTAGGAGCTGTTTTGGACAGAGACGGGGCACATGTGAGCAGACTCCACTGTGAGTCCTTAAGGTGCAGTAGCGGAGGGGAATGTGATGGACTTCATGTGACTTGAGAGGGGTCCTCTTGTGGGAGGAAGGGGACGGGAGAGAGAATAGGGGGAGGGAAAGTAAAGGGAAGTGGGAGGGGTAAGGACAAAGTATAATTGCACAGGTACAATAATGCCATAATGAAGCCCATTATTACACATAAGTTTAAGAGAATTAATAAAAAGCGCTTAGTACCTTAGAAGAAAAGAATGACTCCCAGGAGGGAAGCAGCGATGTCTCAACTTAGCGTGGCGTCACTTGCAAGGTGCCCACCCTCTAGTATGTAGACCACCAGCACCACAGAATCATTTTCTGTTCTGACTCTACCCTGGGGAGCAGAGTTGTCAGGGTGCATGGTGGGAAGCTTCCTTCAACCTTTGCCTCCACCAGAGGAAAGCCCGCTCACAAGATGTGGGAATGTGGATGCGTTCCTTTCCATCCCATCTTCCATCTCTGTCTCTGGGGACTTGGGTTTCTAATGATTCCAGACACTCCAAAGCAGCTGGTATTTGGCTGGAATCTTGTACCTTCAGGCGAAAATCATCCCAAGCAGAATCTCGGCTTAGAACAGGACATTGTGAATGCACCTGAAATTAATTTGGTAGACAGAGATTTAAAGTGGTTCCAGCATTCTGCGCCTCAGAGATGTGTTATTCCAACGGTAGCATGGAGACTGTGACCTGCTGATTATGATCAGAAGCGGGACGAGGGACGCAGGCAGCAGAGGGTCACAGCTCACAGGGGCTTCTAAGAAGCTCACGCAGTGGTCATAGCATGGCTCTGGGGTCCAGTGACTCCACCGTAAATCTGTTCTGCCACTCCCTGGCTGGGCGACTCTGCCATGTTACTTAACCACTGGGTCAAGACTGAAAAATAATCTTTTCAGAAGCTTTGAATGTTTGGTACAATTTACCGTCCTGTAGCAAGCTTCTTGCCATCTTTGGGATATTTCATCATGTAGAAAATGGAAAATTTCAGGGTACCACGGTGGCACCAAACACCATGAATGTTCAGGGCACTTAGCACACGATTTGGTACGGAACCAGGTAAAGAATTATAAATCTCTGCTTGGCCCTAAATGGGACATCTAAGCCTCTCACCCACTTGAAGGCTCAGGAAATGTTGTAGAAGAGTAAGATTGTAAAAAAGAGTAAGATTATAAAAAAGTAACAGTAAGATTGTAAAAGCCCGAGGGTGGAAGGAAAGAGAAGAGAATTCCACATTGTGTTCTGGACACGGAGAGACTGGCATCCATGAACTCACTGCAACTATGTGTATTCCCACGAGACCTGCACGGGATTTGTCCCATCAACATTTCGCCATGAAAGGACAAAGATCTCAAGAGGACAAAGATCTCCTGAGAAACTGATGCGGGTTAATCCTGTTGGCGGCGGGAAGGGAAGATGCTTCCCTTGGGATGTACGATTTGTGCTTCAGCAAGTGTACAGGCACTTGCCATTCAAGTCACCCCGGAGAAACTGTGGGCCACACATGCAAAATGACTTGAAAATAAAAGGGGACTGGCAGAGAAGAAGAGTTGTAATGGGAAAAGGAGGAGAATAGGATTGGGAATTAAGGGGCGAAAATATTATAAATTCACATTTAAAATGCTAAAAATAAAAATGCTAAAAGAAAAAAAATTTAATTCAAGTGTGTGTGTAATTCAAGTGAGAACCATCATGGACGCCTCCACCTCCTCCTGGTTTACTTGTCCCGGGATTCACAGGCTCCGCCCTACCAAGACCAGAAGCACAGGCCGCCCCTGCTTCCATCTGGCGTCTATACGTGGGGTCTAGGATCCGAACTCAGTACCTTCTGCTTGCAAGGCAGAGGCTTAACCCCTGAGCCACTTCTCCAGCCCCCTAAAAGACAATGTTTTAATGAAATCCATTATTTTATAATAACAAAAAATTAAACAAAAAAGTTACCATCACCACCATCATCATCACCATCTTCATCAACCATCACTGCTATCATCATCATCATCTTTACTACCTTCATCATAGCCATCATAACCATCATCATCCTCATCACTGTCACTATCATGGTTACCATCATGATCATCCCCGTATCATCTTTGTCATCACCTCACCATCATCACCACCATCATCACCATCATCACCATCACTTCTATCATCATTGGACTATCCTCACCATCACCGTAGCTATCATATCCCTCGTCCTCCCCCTCACCAGTCACGAGACAGCAGCATCTTTCCTGTCACCAGTTCCTTCACTCCCTCAGCCTCACTCCTGTCTTCTCAGCTGTGTCACCACCATTACCATGGCTACCACAACCATCATCACCATTATCACCATCATCAACCCTATTCACTGTCTCTGTGAAAGATGCCCTGGGTTGCTTTAGAAAGTCATCTTGTGGTCCACGTGAACATCTTGAATTCTTGGTTTTGTTTTTTTGTCCTTTGGGAATAATTTCCCTGAATTGAAAAATTTCCCTGTTAGAAACTGTGATTTCGATATGATCAGGTCAAAAATGTGTAAATTAAGCTTTTCCAGCTCATTCCATATGCATTGACAATGAATTACTGAGGCAGGTCCAAGTTTGCTTCCTTGGGGCTTTAGCACCTGTGCAGGAGTGGGCCCTTGGCCACCTTCCCAAAGATGGGGTTAACGTGGTCCTCCACACAGCAGGGCCTCCCTCATTGGGGTTAACATGGGCCTCTACACAGCTGGGCCTCCCTCAAGCCGAGTCCTAACAGCACTGTCCCAGTCCATCAATTTCCCAGCTTCGGTGAATTCCTTTCTGCATTTGGCATGGGGATGATAAGTGCTTTCTGAACGCTGCTCCAGTTATGAGCTTCAGTGTGCTGAGACGCAGTATGCAGATGGTGAGACCTGCACATCTGCAGCTCTGCCGAATGGCTGGGGTTTTGGTGGACTCCATTTCCAAGTCTCTGGCAGTTCAATCTCACTAAATAATTCAGCTGCTTAGAAGAGCCATCTGATCTGAAAATAAGTCCCCGAAGGTCAAGGATATAGGTTGAATTTTTATTTTTCAGCAAAGAGCCTCCGACTAAATAACAGAAGTGTTACTTACAATATCTTTTCCTTTACATCTTTGAATGAAATGCCTCAGCCCACGCCGTCGGATGCTCATTTACAAGCACCCAGCGTCTTTGCTGTGTGCCTCTGGCCGAGTGTTAAGCTAACATTCTGCTTTCACGGCTTCTAATAAAGATGCAGGTTTGAGAGCATAATGTCAGGAAGCAGCTCCAACACAAAGTGCTGCTGAGCCTCGCAAAGTCTTTTGCTATATCCAGTCCAGGAGAAACGCAGGCCTCAGAGCAGCTGAAGTATTGACTTAGAAACCACAGAAGAAGAATCCAGGCGAAAACAGAAGACAAAACAAACAAAGCTAGCCATGTCGAAGTCTTCCAGCATGGAGTTGGAGGTTGGGTTCCCATGGTGATACTCAACGCAGGGGCAAAGTCTCAGCGTCCACAAAGACTCAGGGCTTCACTTGTGTTCTTTGGGCCAAGCCACCAGATGGGAGTCTGGGAAGCAGCTCACAGATGTGGGATGCAGGCTGGGAAGCCCTGCGGGTCACACGTATCACAGGACCCCATACCCCAAGGCTGAGGATAGACTTTGTTCTTTTGCTCCACATGGCAGGAATGGAAACCGACATCCCGAAGGACAAAGGATGGATGCTCATGAAGACTTAGCTGACCTCTGACCCTTAATGTGTGGTGGCTTTGGCCAGATCACTCTGACCTCTCACATTGCGCCTCCCCATTGAGAAAGTCCGAAGACTAGTCCCTAGCTCATAGGGAAGTTGAAGCCATGAAATTCCTTATTTGCACTGTCATAAACAAGCTGGGCATGGTGGCTCATGCCAATTATTCCAGCAATTGGGAGGTTGATGAAGGAGGATTGCTGCAAGTTTGAGGTCAGGTTGGGTACGCAGTGAGAATCTGCTTCAAGCCAATGCAAACCAATCAAACCAAACTAAACCAAGTCAAAACCAGCAAAACCAAGTTCAAACCCACCAAACTGAACCAAACCAAACAACTATCCCAAACTAATTCAAACCAAACCTCCACCCCACCTTGCTGAAAATCATAATACAAAATCTTCTCTTTATTCCTTCTCTCAAGGATTCATTCATAAGTTTATCCTGCAAAATCTCCCTTGGTGTCCATGGGTCCATGGTTGTGGGATACACTTTCCAGAGCTGGGTCATCGATGGACTTCCTGCCAGGATTCCAGCAGGTTCTCCCACTCTGCTCAGACCCCTCTTCCATTGTGGCTTGGAAAACATAGGCATTTACCCCCCATGGTTCCCACCAGTGGCCTCCTGGTAGTGGCTACAACAGCCAGAGTTGGCATAACCTAGCTGTGTGGCCCTTGTACCAGCTGTCCATCTCTGAAGAATGGCATGCAGCTCTTTTTAAATAAATACTTTTTTCTCATAAAATTACAGAAATGATTCAAAATCCACTTGGAAAATTTAGAGAAATGCAATGACTGAAAATAGAAAATACAAAATACCCATAACTCTATCACTCAGTGAAATTCACTGCATATACATGGTTGAGTTTATACGGGTCTGACATAGTTGGTTCTATTGTTCTGTGTTTTTTCCCCAGCTACAATTTGTGTTTTTTTTTTCAAGTATTTGGTGGTCACTTTTTTTATTATTATTTATTCAATTGTGTGTGTGTGTGTACGTGCGTGTGTGTATGTATGTATGTGTGTGTAGAACCACAGGAGAATTCGGGAACCACCATGGACGCCTCCACCTCCTCCTTGTTTACTCTGCCCTGGGATTCACAGGCTCCCCCTTACCAGGACCAGAAAAGCACTGCTTCCGCCTAGCGTCTATACGTGGGGTCTAGGATCCAAACTCAGGACCTTCCGCCTGCAAGGGAGAGGCTTAACCCCTGAGCCACCTCTCCAGCCCCTTGGTGGTCACTTTTTTAATTAATAAATAATATTACCCACATATTTATTCTATTACCAAAGTCATTTTCAATTCCTGCGCACAGATTGATAAAGAACATCAACTAGCTAACCAATTAACTAATCAGCTAAACAATTCACTAACTAATCAACCAAATAAACAACCACCAACCAACAAATGAACAAAGCAATCAACCAGCTGAATAGCCGAGTAATGAACCAAATAGGCAACCTACCACTCAACTAACTAACCAACCATCAACCAACTGAATAACCAACTAGTCAACCAATAAGTAAGAACCCATAATCAGTCAACTAATTAACTTGTCAGCCAACCAATTAACTAATCTACCAATCAAACGACCAGCTAACTAATCAACTGATCAACCTACCAACTGGCCAGTTAATCAATGAGCCAGTCAATGAACTAGACAATCAATTGGCTAACTGATCAACCAACTAGCCATATTAATCAATGAACCACCCGCCCATTCATCCACCTGCCCACTCATCCATCCATCCATCCCTCCATCCATCCATCCCTCCATCCATCCATCCATCCATCCATCCATCCATCCATCCATCCATCCATCCATCCATCCATCCATCCATCCATCAATCCACCTACTCACTCACCCATCCATTTGTCTATCCACTCATACACCCACCCAGCCTCTCATCCATCTATCCATCTATCCACCCACCCACACATCTACCCACCCACCCACCCATCCATCCACCCACCCACCATTATCCAACCAAATGACCATCCATCAACTGATCAACTAGCCAACTTATCAGCAAATCAGTCCACTGACCAACCCACCCACCAGCCAAGTGTTGTGAAGAGCGGCAGGTGGTCATGTCCACCTGTCCAGATAATTAGATGGTGAAATCCTGACCTGCAGCATGCAATATGTTATGAGGTTGAGTTCTTACAAGTGCCACGGTTGTACCAAGGCTAAGCACACAGCTGGTGACACTGACAAGACAAGGTCTCCAGCATGTCCACATAGGACAGGGCTTGGCAAGCATCCCTGGAGTGGACAGCTAAGAAATGCCACGTGCTCTTGTTAGAAGGACCACGGTGCTTCCTCCGTCCCTTGGGATATCTTTTCTCACTGTGACATCCAGGAGGTGGGCCAGTGCCATGCGTCGGGCGCTGGCATTCCCTTGTGGAACACAGTTCTGAGAACATCAACATCCAGCAAGGCCCCTCTCAGCACAGACCAGGCCGCTGCATCACCCTACCCTCACGGTCCAGTCTGGGCGTCATCCTAGCTGCCCCCCATAAAAGTGAGCACCTGATTTCTTCAACCAAGTGAGCACCATGATTTCTTCAACCAAGGTTACAGCCTCTCTGTAGCCAGCCACACCTATAGATAGGGCTCAGGAAGACACCCAGTGAGAGTCATCCCTGCTCCCAACAGTGACCACACTCCACTTCCAGGACCCCATCCCAAAGCATCCACGCTGAGGCCAGTGTGTCTTTCCTAACACCCACCCACCGAGACACCCAGGGTCCTTCCAAGTTTGGTTTTACTCATTGGTCAGATTGCATGTGGCTCTCCAGGTCTTTGGATGAAGAGTGATGATTGTCAAAACCAGAACAAGTGCCCTTTACCCCTTAGAGCCTGAAGATGGCTCAGTCAACAATCTGCACAAACACAAGGACATAAAAATTGGGGACAGTGGAATAGTCTATTACTTCAGTGCTGGAAGCAGGGAGAGACAGGAGGATCTCTATAGCTCATTGGCTGTCCAGTCCCATCTCAAAAAATAAGGTAGTAATTGAGAATGTGGCCTGATGTTGACCTCAGGCCTCTATTTGCACTTCACATACATGTACCTGCACAACGTACCCAATGCATATAGCCACATGAATGTGTACATATACCACACATACACATGAACACACAAGACACGTGCCGACACATGCATGCATATGTACACACAAACCCACGTGCACATGCACAGACATGTATTCATACACATATGTGTGTACAAATAGCTTCTTTTCTTAAAGGGTCTGTGAGCCAGACACTGATCCTTCCACTGCAGCAGTGTCAAAATCTAGGCATTTCTGTTTCCACTGTAAACATGAAAAAGCGGATACCCCACTTTCTGCCCTGATCCCGGGGAGAGTCTGAAATTGGGGGAATCTCCTGCCTTCCTGACTCTGAACCATGCATGTTTTCTTTTTCAGAAGCTATTGGTGGCCAGAGGAATGCACGTGATCACCATGCTTCTCGGGTGACGGTGCCATTGGAAGTGATGGCCCTTTCCAGCCATATGCTAGGTGATCACCCTTGTCTAAACGCAGGCCCTTTAAACAGCTGCTGTATCTCTCAATGTCTATGCCTCATGAAGCTCCCAGAATAGTCTCAAACACATAGACTATGGGCAACAGATATTTATTTGCAGGAAAACATTCCGCCTTATTGGCAGGGACAGCTGTGAAATGGAGCAAATATTTAAAAGGATGGCGTTTGGGGACAGAATGTGTTGCCCACGGGTTTTGCCACGAGGCAGCAGCTGGTGGGCTTTCAGTATTGTGTGTAATTACAATTTAGGTAACAGTCCCCTCTCTTGCCTGTGAAGACAGAGCAATGAATGTGTCTGCATTCTAAAGTAACCCGAGGCAGGAAGACGAAGGGTGCAGACGAAGAGAAATTTGCCTCTTGACATCACAGGTCTCTGCTGAGAGCAGGCCATGACCCTGCCCTGCACTGGGTGTGTTTGACTGTGACATGGCAAACACATTCCTCTTGGGGACTTCATTCCCATGTCAACCCGGAGGAGGAGGTCACGACTGCAGGTGAGGTGAATTCCCCCTTTGTCTTGGGATCTAGAGTTTCTTTGAGCTGGAAATTACCTGATATGGGGCAGAAGTGGATCAGCGAATGCCAGAGACTTGTTGATACTTTGGATTCATGTATTCTAGACCAGTCCTTCAGGAGGCGGTAATCATGGTGACATGGGAAACCAGGGTCTCTGGTGTGGGTTCGTGGCGCATCTTGGATTGTCACGGAGTCTCCCACAGGATGGAGGCCTGCGGGGTTTCTGTTTTAGAGGCTCCCTGGGCTGTAGGACGTGTGGAAGGGAGGGGGTGGGCTGGAGGCTTCAGGGAGACCGACTCAGGGAATGGCTGTAGCTCAGATGACGGCAGCCAATGGCTGGAGAGCAGGACAGGATGGAAAGCTAGAGCAGGGCAGATGGGTAGAACAGAGGGACGAGACACACAGGCAGAAACAAGAGAGTCTAGACGTGGAAGGGGATGTGTCGCATGGACCAGATACCTGTCTTCTTACTCTAAGCTGGATCCCACAATAATTTCTACCCACGACCAAACTATTGTATATCAGAGCATATCATATCAAACGACTCTGGCTGGTGGGACAGGAAGCATCAAAGATGTCCTTGTCTCTAAATGCACACGCACCTCGGGTAAAGCTTGGATACTTGATGAGCATTGATTTCATATCAATTCCACTGTGAAGCAGGGGGCTAAGGCCCAGAAGGCCAAGGAACATGCCCAGGGTTGCACAACTAGCAAAGCAGTAGCGGCTCAGGTTAACTTTCAACCATTTTGCAGTGCAGTCTCTTCTTGGAGGCAGACGTGAGGAATCCAAGTGTCCTTGGAAGGACTTTGATTTAATTTTGTCCCAAGTACCCCATGAAGAGACAATTCTATCATCCTATCCTAGTCTCTAAGGTTGAAAAAAAAGGGTTGGTGATTTTGTGATAGAGGCTCTGGTGGAGTTTTAAACCTAATTATTTGAAGCCTGTTTATCCACCCAGAGCTTTACCAATGGCTCCTGATGATTTATCTCTATGGATTAAATGTCACAACTGAGGAGCGGCGATCTAAATCATATGTTCACCATGGACCTTGAAAATCCTGGGAAGGTCTCTGGGCCGCATGCACCAAAGTCAACACGCATCCCCCAACTTTTCTTTGATTCTTGTTGGGTCTCTGATGTGACACAGAGAACGTGATGCTCAGCACATCTTAGGCAGATGATGGACATTTCAATGCGCCGTGTAGTCTTAGGGAGATAACATTTGGTCAGTTTTAGTAAGTGCAGCAGACTGGCTCTCAACTTGACAACTTCACACTGCTCATGGAAGACCTGAAGGTGTCCAAGGCCAGGAATATGACGTGGCACTTGGGTGCATGGCTGTTTCTTGTTGATGGGTATCTCTTTTTTAAAAGGGCTTTTTATAGATTATTTTTATTCATTGACACCTTCTTGCATAGACGCAACTCATTTA
Organism: Typhlomys cinereus; assembly: GCA_023101885.1. Taxonomy (NCBI): domain Eukaryota; kingdom Metazoa; phylum Chordata; class Mammalia; order Rodentia; family Platacanthomyidae; genus Typhlomys; species Typhlomys cinereus. The sequence continues at coordinate 1,000,568 of JALPQD010000438.1, read as the reverse complement.
TGTGTGCTCACCTTTTATTCATTGAATGAATTTATGTGCTCGCCCTTTACTTCCCAATCCCATCCCCCTTCCTGTCCCACTTCATACTTTCTCCTTTCCAGTCAGCCTTTCTCCTACTTTCAAATCTTTTTGAATGTGTGGCCCACTGGGTTTCTTTTGGGATGTCTGTCCTGGCAGGTGCCTGAGTCCTTGCTGGGGTGTGGATGACTTAAACAGTGGGCAGATGATTGAGACAAGAAGCTCCCCTTCTCCTGCCTGGCATTAGCTTTCAACAGTCTTTCTCTTTCTCGGACATGCACTATCTCTTGAAACCTTCCCCATCCATGGTGAAATGTCTGATAGGCTATTTGCAGATCTTGTGAAAGTGGACATTGCTGCAGTGAGTTCTTGGGTGTGGCAGCCCTGTCATGGCCACCCTTAGACTCTTACATGCTTACCAACTCCCCTTCTGCAAGATGAACGCACTCCTTGATAAACCCCACTACAGAGGAACGCAGTCTGCAAAGTTGACCCAGGTTGGCAGTACTGAAGGGGGGAACTTGAGGTCAAGAGGTACTTGTGACATGCTATGTGCGTATGTGCTCCTGAGCATGTGCCCATGTGTGCAGAGGCCCGTGGTTAGTGGCAGGTGTCTTTTTCAACCACTCTCCACCTTATATTCTGAGACAAGGTGTTGCAGTTCGCCTACATGGTTGCTGATAAATGACCATCAAACGGGTTAAGGGAACAAGGGGTTTATTTCCTTATGACAATCTGGTTACAGTTCTCAGTTCAGCTTGATGGGAGAGCACGCACCAATATCAGGGCTGAGAGAGGGATGATCCTTACTTGCCAGACCAGCATGTTTGGCCAAGTGTACAAAAGGATGCCGACTCTCCCAACTAGCTCTCTGTGATTTATTCTAGGGCCTAATCCCATCGACCATAGGCTGAGCCTTCCGCATCAACTAGATAATATCCTTCAGGTTCACTCTGGGCTTAACTACTAATTCTCCACCAATGTGCCCAGAGCTCAAACCTGCAACCATCAAGTTGACACCTGTGCCCAGCTGTGACACAAGGTCTCTCAGGAACCTTGAGCTCATGGATTTGGTTATGCTGGCTGGCCAGAGCATCCGGGGATCTTGCTGTCTCTGTTCCTCCAATGCTAAGATTATAGGTATTCACAGTTACACCTGGCGCTGCCTCTTCATATGGTTATTGGGGATCTGAACTCGGGTCCTCCTGCCTGCTCAGCAAGCACTCTGCTCACTTGAGCCATCTCCTCAGCCCATGTTCTTTTTAAGTTCGCCCTGGCTACATACAGGGAATAGAACATCCCAAACTCAGATTTGGATCTTTCTTTGTGGTAGGGGCTGACTAGGTGCTGTAGGATGTCGGGCACCATGTCTGGCCCCCACTGGATGCTAGGAACATCCAGAAGATGATACCAGCTATTGGGACTGGATGCGAGCTGTTCCCACGTAGGCTGAAGGGCTTGAGCACTTGGTCGCCAACGGGTGGCCCTGTTTTGGAAGGTTGGGGAGCCTTTAAGAGATGGAGCTTTGCGGGAAGAAGTCAGTTGCTGGGGCGGACCTTAGACTTGAAGCACAGCCCTACTTTCTCTCTGGTCTCTGCTTCCTGGCTGCAAACACGGCGGACCAGCTGCCTCCTGCTCTTGGACCAGGATGCACTGCAAAATAAACTCTTCCTTCCGTAGCTGGCATCCTCTTGGGCATTTCATCGCAGCCAGAAAGGTAACGAACACACTGCCTTCTATGTTATTTCCATAGGGAAATAAGGTCCAGGCCAAGCTTGCGCAGTTCACCAGCACCACAGGTGGGATTTGGTGTTGGATGTCACAATCCCACACCCCACGGTCCTCACAGTGAGAGCTGTACCTACCAGAGCCCAACTTGAACTTGCAGCAAAGGGCGCTGGGTTGCTGAAAACCCTCATTAACCTGCGCTGCAAGGGACCCTTGGCTGACTTGCTCAGGACATGGGGTTGTTCGGTGCCTTGCAGATCGCTCTGAGCAACCGAGTCAGTGCTAGGCTGCCGGACTAGTGAGCCCTGGGTGGTGCTTCTGGGAAAACGCTCGTCTAGTGAAGTAAGGACCATCAGACCACACTCCGATCGATCTTTCCCTGTGCTAGAAAGAAAAGCAAAACAAGCAAGGGAGAAAAAGAATTGGGTCCCCTCATGAGAGAAAAACACTTATCAATGAGCCTCTCGGTGCCATCCATAGTCTTAGATCAGGAGCATGTTTCGTATGGGGGGGGAACTATCATTAGAGACTGTTAATGATGTCACAATGGCGAGCAATACGGGGCGTCTTGGCTGCCACAGGCTTTCTGTGTAAACGATGAGACACGGCAGGATGCAAGCGTACAGCGACTCTCCATCAGCGTGAGTGTCCCATTGTTTATTCGGTCTACACTGCTGGGCTCCAGCAGGCCCCCTTCTCTGATTCTAATGTCCTCTGGAGTTTTAGCAGAAAGAGCCAGAGAAAAGCCGCACTTGATTTCTGAGCTCAGGACACTGAAGTGAAGCACGTCTGAAGCCCTGCACCTCTCCTGAGCCTAGGAGGTACCCAAACAAGGTGTGAGTGTGTGGGTGGGCCGTCCCTGCGCGTCCCTGGGGGCCCTGCATTTCTGCAGTGACGAGCGAAGGCTGTGTGCACAGAGGGGCTGAGTCCTGGGTCAGGAAACGCGTTTGCTTTTTTTCCCTCTCCCTGCTGACTGTACTCTTCAGCAAGCGTTGGAGAGAAGGCAGGCCGAGGCTTGAGGCCCTCGTTCCGAACAGGAGGAAGTGGAAGATCTGAGATGCCGGCTGTGTTCTGAACATTTCTTGTGTCTGCACATGAAGGACATGACAAGTCAATGTAGGAGAGGAAGGTCTCCTCTTCCTCTTCCTCCTCCAAGTCCTCCACTTCTTCTTTTTTTGATATTTCTCTTTGAAATATTTTATTTATTTATTCATTTATCTATTTGAGAATGGGAGAGGGAAGGAGAGGGATGGAAAGGAAGAGAGAGAGATTGGGAGAGAGAGAATATAAAAGAGATGGAGGTGAGAGGCCACTTTTCTCCTTCCACCATGTGGACTTCTGGGAACTGAACTGAGATGTGGGAGCAGGTACCTGCTCAGTCTTATCACCACACCAACCTTTTTTATTGAGACAGGCTGACCAGGAACTTGATTTGTAGACCAGGTTGGCCTTGAACTCACAATGATCTTGTTTCTATACTCCAAGCATTGGGGTGGCAGGCATGTGCTGCCATGCCTGGCTGGGTTTATCTTGACAAGAGGGGGGACATAGTGGGAGGCCATAGTAGGGAGGGATCTGTTCATCTCTCCTCACATGTTGCTGGACCAGGAAGTAGAGAAAGAGGGACGCTGGATCTCTATTCCCTCTCGATGCAGGTAGGAACCTCAGCACATAGCAGGTGCCTCTCACAATGGGTCTTCTCCATTCAGTTAACCCTCACAGCCATACCCAAAGATGGGTCTCACTAAAGACCTGGGTGTTTCTTATCTACTTATTCATTTCCTCAAGAATCAAATCAACTGCCAAAATTAATCCCATCCTGGGTAACCCATCGATGACCATACCCCAATATATATGAGTCAAGATTAGAATTCAGGGCAGGGTCTACCTTTGCCCATTGCTTTTTCTAATAGTGCTGAGGGGGCAAGAACTTGGTCTGTTTTGCTCCTGGGAACCTATTGTTCAAATTTGCAGTCTGTCCTAAGTCATAAACATCTGGTCCTCAGCAGCCAGTGCTCTTTTGGAAGGCCTTGGAACTTCAAGTCCACTTTAAGTGGAGGAAGTGGGTCGGTGCAGAGCAGCAGGCCTTGAAGTTTGACAGCCTCTACTTCCTGTCTGCTCTCTGCTTTTTGGATTGCAGCTGCAATGTGACTGGCCGCCTCAGGCTCTTGTCTGTGACCTCCTCACCATGATGGCCACGTGTTCCTTAAAACTATGAGCCAAGGAAGCCTTTCCTCCTTTAAGATGCGTTTTCTCTTGTTCAGGTGTTTGGTCACAGGGATCAGGAAGTAACTTATTACACACATGGGAGGTGCTGTGGCTTCTCTGTGGCTCGTCTCCTGGAAACTTCGGGGCAGAGGAGATCAAGGGAACTCGCTATAGGAGTATGCATGAGACTGCCCACAGCCACAGGACAAGTGACAGGAAGCTGCTAGCCCTCAGCATCTTTCTGTGAAAGACGACGAAATCAGTTCTCATCAGCCTCAACTGGAAGACGCAATGCTGGGATCGGATCTTGAACAGCACAAGGTGGTGGCTGTTCCCGAGGGAGGGGGCTCTCCCGGCCCCTCTGCTGCTCTGCTAGACAAGTTGTCCTGACACAGTGGCCAAGATACAGAGGCAGAGACCGAGCTGCCTGGTCCTGCAGCTCTGCCTTACAGAATGTTCTTTAACCTTCAGGGCAGCTGGTGATGACTGCGTCCTTATTCACAGCCAGCGTACTATGCAGTGGTCTCTCACATCAGAGTGCTTCTAGCTTCTTTTGAACTAAAGCCTTTCCTGAAAGTTTGCTCCTCCCCTCTGCAGCAGCCACGGTCAGGAAGGGATATGTGTTCACTTTTCCCCATACCACAGAGAGCAGAAGTTGGCGTGAGTCAACTCTGCCATTCGTGGGTCATTCCACTTGAGGAGTGTTTCTGACCCTTTCTTAGACAATGTCCTCATTGGTTATAGAGGACTCCCCACTGTCACTCAGGTAGGTCATGGCATTGGTGGCTTTCTCTATGAGTATGTGAAGATGGGGCAGGGCCTAAGTTTCAAGACCAATATGACTGATAGTCAGTTCTGACTAAGGAAGAGGGAGTGGCTGCAGTGGCTAAATGTCAAGCTAGGTTGAAATGTTGGGTGGTCTGGCGGGAGCCTGGGTCACGTGCCATCACTACTCTCAAATCTTTCTTTGTTCAGTTATTGTCAATGCGAGTGTGTGTGTGTGTGTGTGTGTGTGTGTGTGTGTGTGTGTGTGTTGGATGGTTAGTAGGAGGGAGTGTTCTTCATTGTCGTCTAGTACACATCAGTATCCATTAGATAAACATGACTCCAGGAAAACTCTGGCCTAGGACCAGAGTATAAGAGGACCACAGTCAAGAGGGAAGTTCTGACTGGGGATTGAAAACGCCACCCATCCCTTAAAAGGCCATCATACTACTATGCTCAACTCTGTGCTCAACAGACCTGCTCTACACTGATCATGGGATGTCTCCCTTTTTACAATGGAATACCACTCCTAGATTCCAGCACACACTAGGACCTTTATATAAAAGCGATGGGCTATCTGGATCCAGTCCAGTGCTGTAGATATAGCACTAAGAGCGCTGATCAATTCAGACTGCACAGTCTCTCTCCACCAAGCGCCCATTGGCTCAATACCATCTTCCAAATGACAGGTCTTTCCCTCCTTTTCCTTCTGCGCCTGTCTCGTTATGCCAAGGAGAGAAGATAATTACCACGAGGAAATACATTGAAGGCAGATATCGGTGTCCCTGAACAACAAAAGTGATTGCACAACACATTCTTAAAAGTGGTCATTAAAGATAAGTGCCATGGATTGGCCTAGCACTATGGTCATTTTAGCAAATTACCCAACAAGAGTGGGGCATGCGCTGGATACTGGGGAGATTTGACACAACCAATTAATTTTGAGAAACCATGAATCAATGTGCCATGCAAAGTTTCCTAACACACAGACAAGTAGGTGTGTGTTGTGTATTCCGCAAACGAAGACAATAGGAGATTAAAAAAGGGTGTAGACTCATCTACATTCTCTTGTCTTACCGATTGCAAGCACGTTGACTTATTTCTCAGAACTTAGAAAATATATTTTGCTCATCTCTCATTGGAGAAATCCAGTGTTCTGAATTTTGTGGCTGGTCTGAAGACTGCACTTACTGGAACAATTGTTTAACAAAACTTTTCAGATCGTGGAGGATTATCTGTGCCTCACTTTTCTGAACATCTTGAAAAGAGGGATTTTCTTCTCTCGCTTGATATCATAACGAGAGCTTGCCATTGCTGCAGTTCACCTGCATGGTTGCTGATAAATGACCGTCAAATGGCTTAAGGGAGCAAGGAGTTTATTTTCTTATGATAGTCCAGTTACAGTGTGTCCAGCTTGACAGGAGAACACGCACCAACACCAGGGCCGAGGGAACTGGCCACACCATCTCTACATAACGGCTGAGAGACGGACAAGCCTCACTTTCCAGACCAGCATGTCTGGCCAAGTGTACACAGGATGCCAATTTCCTCAACTGGCTCTCTGTATTTTATTCCAGGGCCTAATCCCACCCACCATCGCTGGGCCTTCCCCATCAGCTAGACAATCTCCTGCAGGTTCGCTCTGAGCTTAACTCAACCACTAATTCTCTAAAAATGTGCCCAGAGCTTAACCTCTCCACTGTCAAGTTGACAGTTGTGCTTAACTATGACACCTGTGAACAAACAGGTCCCCAAACAGCTTGGAAAAACACTTGTGCTAGGACTAAAATAGAACCATTAAGGCCAAATGAACTAGGAACTTGGGGGCAGTTTCCCAATGATTTTCAAGCTAGAAAGGAATTTCCCAGAGTCCTTCATTGCCTTTGCCTCCTACAGCACTTTCTGGACACTGAAGCCCTAAGTTCCCTAGAAGGTTACATTGAGTCAATGACAAAACTCATTCTTCTTCTCACAGGATTCGTATGAGCAGGCAAATGTGCTGTTCTGCCCATTGAAATGCTGGTTCCCTTTCTCCAGAGCTTTCTTGTTGACTTTGCAGAAACACCCCAGGTTGGCTCATGCCAGTTGCAAAGGCAAACACAGAGGCCACTCCTTCGGAAGTTTTTGTTTCTGGTCAGTGGGATCCAGTGAGGTCAGCTATAGAACGATCTGATCTTTCTGTCACCATTCCCAAGTGAAGGGACCCAGAGTTTCCAAAGCTATAAAAAATGTTGACTGGCCAAACAAACAACCTCACAGCCCAGGAAGAAGCCACAGAAGTGTCACTGTGCATGCTGGAGAAAACAAGGACCTGACCTGGGTCCCCCGGGAGCTAGGCAGGCGGCTGGGTCTCCACAGGCTAAGAAAGAGACAGTGGGGGCTGCAGACAGGGCTTAGGGGTCAAAGCCTCTACCTTGAGAGGAAAAGGATCTGAATTTGGAGCCCCAGAACCCATGTAAAAATGGCAGGGCAAAAATGATGGCGGCCTGTAATGCTGGTCCTGGAAGATGGAGCCTGGGAAACCCCAGATTGAAGTCATTAAGAGGTACAGCAATCCAGGATGACTCCTGGTGTCACCCTTGGATCTCCACAGGCATACATGCTCAAGTGTCCTGTGATACACACACACACACACACACACACACACACAGAAGAAAGAAAGGCAGTATGGTGGGGTGCTGACCAGAGAATAGACATGTCCACAGTGCTGTCAGCGTGGGGTGTGGCAGGGTCAAGGGCAGGGTCACCCCAACTCCTTGTGCTAATTTCCATCGTCACATGCTTTCCTTGTGGATGCACTCATGTGCATGTTCATGTGTGTACATATTCGGGTGTGTCTGTGTTCATGGTATGCATGTTATATGCATCTGTGATCATGTGTCTGCATGTTCATGTATGTCTGCGTTCACACGTGTGCATGCTCACGCATGTGTGTTCAAGGATGTGCATGTTCATGTGCATGGCCTTGGGAGCTTGTCAACAGAGGGTTTTTATGTTCTGACTCTGGAGGTCAGCTGCAGGGTGGGTCTCCACCTCCACATCTGGGCTCCCCCCCTCCAGATGGTTGCACGACCACCTTTCATGGCTGTGTGTGAGGACCACCAAGGGACTGTCTGAAACCGAGATCTGATTGAATTTCTTTGAATTTCTAAGTCATCGAATGCCCAAAGTGGAAGTTGTTCCTCTTTCCCCGCCCCTTGATTTCAAGCTACACTCCAGCTGCTGCAGCCATGTTAATGACAGTGCGGCAGAAAGACCGGCAAATATCACCCACGGCTTGGAACTCGCTGGCTGATGGAGGAGTCACGACTCTGGTCTGACCCAAGTAGAAGCTTGCTGCACTGTGCTAGCCCACCAGGGCTGCTCCAGGGGGGAAAGAGACTCCAAGGATTTCACTTCCCATTGCTATGGCAACCTCCGGACTTTCGTGGCAGGGAAAGGTTAGCTACGACCAAGTGTTCATTAGGAAGCTTCGCTAATGAATCAGGCCAAATCCTTGCTGGTGTGCAAATCAATAGCTGGTGAGAGTGGATGGGTGTTGCATAAAAGGACGGTGCACAAGCTGGGGAGAGTCGACTGTGTAATCAACCTTGGGATTAAAATTGGTCTCTAGCTGATATAACGGCTTCATCTGTAACATGCATGAAATAACTATAATTGAGAGGGGAAAAATCCGACATTACATGATCATATTCTGAGAGCATTTGTCTAAGACCAAGGATTTTTTTTTTCATTCTTGCAAAACCAGTTTTGAGAATGTCCTTTTATCTCTGAGGGGCCTTGGTGATCCTTCTAAAATGAACAGCTGAATACTGTTATGAATAGTTTAGACTAGTGTAAGCCATGTTGCATGCAGCGATATCTCTTACCACTGTTTTCAAAATAAATAGGGAGCAAAGAGGCTTCTGGAGAGAAGGCAAGGTGTGGTTTGGGGGAAGCAGGGAGTCAGCTGGCTTGTGGCATGGAGATTGGCTGCCTATGACTATGCCTATGGCCATGAGGCTCTGGGCTACTGTGGAGACACACCCCATTGCAATTTTATGAGCAAGAGGCAGGCGGCACCCAGAGCATCTCCCAGTCTTTCTAGGTTTGTCTCCCCTTGGTTGTCTCTTGAAGATTTCATTTGCATCTTTTGCATGTGACTGCCTAACCTCATGTTGGCTATGCATAGGTGACAAGTGATGGGGTGGCCAACCAGGATCCTTCCATCTCCTAGAATTTCAAAGATGGGCAGAGATGCCCCAGAGTCACCAGAGAGGGGCAAAGAGACTTTGGGTGAGACGGGTAGACTTTTCAACCTTCTAATCAGAGAGATATGTTCTGACTCCACAGCTTCCCGCGGTTCCATAAAAGATCGTTGATGAGAAAGAATCCCACTGCAATGGGTGGATGATCAGAGCACACCGAGTAGCTAGCCTGGTCAAAGTAAAGAGCGACGGGTTCTGCAAGAGATCCCGTGTCTCAGAGAGTACGGTGGTGTGATTGAGGAAGACACTTGACACGGATGGCTAGCTTTTGTGTACAGATGCACGCGCGTGCACACACACACACACACACACACACACACACACACACAACCCCTCAAAACCCCAACAATAACACCAATAAAAACGAAACACAAGCCAAAGAAACAGGGTCACATGGAACCCTTTCTATGACCAGACCCACATCAGTATAGCCGAGCATGCAGCTAAAGCAGACTGCCAGTGGATTTTCAGTTGCATGAAGCTCTACAATAGAGATGGAAAGAACACATGTTTGGAGGAAAAAAATAGAAGATTCATTTTCATGGAGCGTGAGCCCACTCGTTTAACTTGTCTGTCACCTGGCCCCATCTTGCCACAGAGTGGCTATTCAGGGACCTGCCACATTCTCTCCTTCCATCATCATCATCATCATCATCATCATCATCATCATCATCACAGCCTGCACTTCTGACATTTCACGATTCTCAACATTTCACTGTTCTAAGCATCTTTTCCAGCCTCACATTAATCTGCAAGCAGCATTAAAGAGAAAACAGCCAACTTTAGCCTTCTGCTCAAGAGGACGCCAAAGTCCCATAACTCAGGGTTTTGCCCACCTTCTTCTGCCTATCCTCTCGCTACCATTTTTCTGGACACCTACTGCTATGGGTGCCATTCGGGCTGGAGACTCATTGGTCAGCATGGCTCAGCCAGTCACTCACTCACCGAGGACTGGAACCCAGGGCCATATGAATTGAAGACAATACAGCAAGTTATACCCTTGTCTGATATTCTCAGCTCTTATAAGATATGTCACAGACTGAATGGAACTGGTTTTTTTTTTTATTGACAATTTAAGAAACCTCTGCCTCATCCCTATCAGACAGGGAAGGGCAGGGCTGATTCTTTAAAGATTCCAAGTGGCTGAAAAGCCCATCCTTGGGTGTGGGAGCCTCCTTCTGTGCTCATGTTCTACATCCTAGCGAGGATGGTTTGTAGACAATAAGACAGGTGTGCCTTGAAGAATTCAATATTCCGACTGCTGTGGTCAGAAGCTCTGGGCTGGTATTTGCTAGTGTAGGTTCCTCCACTGGACAGGGTGGCTAAGTTGCCGTCACATGCCACTTTCTTGTGGATAAGCTCAGACAGCGTCAGCACCTGTGACTTCTGCCTATGAGTCCCAGGACTGGGTGGTCAAAGATGAACTGGAAAGTCTCCTGTGCCATACACAGCCACAGTGGCATCTTGCACCACAGCCACTGGAAATGGTGAGAACAGTCTGGACTCCGTCACCTTCAGAACTCGAAGCTTCCAGAACAGTCCATCGGAACTCTATCCTTCACTTGCTCTGTAACCTCATGGACGACAGGGAAGTCGGCCGGCATCTAAAGACCTGTTGCAATTACAATTTGAGGTCAATGTGCAAGGTGTGCACGGTGCACGCACCTTCATTAGTGGAGTGCAGGGGATTGCCACGCTCACACTTACTGGTCACAGGCTGAGCCCTTTTAATGACCGTTTTCTTTAGCAGCAGGTGGACTCTGAGGTTAAATGCAGAAATGCTAAGATGCCCTTGGAAAATTGTCAGTCCAATCAACAGTCTCAGAAATATTGTTCAATAATCTATTTCTGTGTGTGTGTGAGACAGAAATAGAGGCAGAGAGATACAGAGAAAGAGAGAGAGAGAATGAGAGAGAGACAGAGACAGAGAGACAGAGATAGAGACAGAGAGAGAGAGACTGTGTGCAGAGGTCAGAGATTAATTTTTGGAAATTGGTTTGCTCCATCCATCATGCAGACCCTGGGGGACTGAACTCAGGTCTCCAGGTTTACAAACAAGCAACTTTACCCACTGAGCCATTTTCTCTGCCCCATCTACCTTTTCACACTTTGTTCTCCATGGACCTAAAACTGTGAGCCTGGGAACTGCATTTGTGGTGGGGCAGACATCAGGACCTCTTGGATTTCTAATGGTAAATTTGGACACCCACCTCTAACTGGCACCTGTTCTTTCTCTAGCGAAGAAGCCAGGAACAGTTAGGTGAATGACAACCCAAAGTATCGCACGCTCTCTTTACTCTCTGCCTCTGACACTGGCTGACAGGCACCTTTGCTCTGGTACCTGTTCAGCTGTGCAGTCACTGTTAGAGTCACTATCAGAGGAGAGCTGGTCGTGGGCGATCACTCAGAAGCCTGGCTCTCTGGGTGGTCCACCACAGAGAGAAGAGCGTCAACACACCAATGATGCCATACAGAAATAAGTGCCACGTGTGAGGAACGAAAGGTAGATCCAGGGAAGAATAAGGAAGATTTTGTTTTTGCACTAGGTTCGCAACGGCAGGGTTTCCTCTTGTGCTGTGGTGACCTTGGATTCGCAGGTCTTGCTAAACATGTGACATGTCATCTCTGCACGTAACTTAGAGTGACTTCAGAGAGGCATCAGATGGGGTCGAATTCCCACCTCACTTTAGCTGTAACGTGACTCAGCTCTTCCTTTGAAAAGGATTTGATTGCTCTGATGGGTTCTGATTTCTGACCGGACACTAGACAGTGTTCTCAAGGCATCTATCCTAGTATTGATTAGCACACGCAAGAAATGAAAGTCTGTGCTGTCTCAAATGGCCTGTTTGTGTTATAAGCAGCTAGCTGATTCCTCATCCCACACGGTGAGCCAGTGGTTCTTTCCTGGTCCCTTGCCTGCCTTGAATCTTGCCTCTCTGATTTCACATCCAGCATCCTGCATTTAGCATCTTCCCAGCAACCTGCCAAACAGCCCTGGCTCTCGGGTTTCCCTGCTGAATGGTAGGATTTGCAGTTTCTTAAATAAGTGCTACTGTGATGTGACCTCAGTGACCTGTTCCACACAGCTGACCGGATGACCAAACAGAATTCAGAAGTTCAGCAGTTTTAAAAGCCTGCTGGAAAATGGGAAGGACTTTCCAACTGTATAGTTAAAAATCTGTTACGATTGAGACGCTTTATTTCTTCATGGTTCAGTTTGGTAGTTGGTATGTGTTAGATCACAGCCTCTCTGACTTTCTCTCACAGAAAATCACGCCTTGCCCTCCCTCCAGCAGCTATGGAAGCTACCACCCACCCCACTGCCCACGTCAGCACCTCTTTGATGTTTGGCATGAATGCTAGGCCGATCTAAGTTACATGTTGCAAAGCTTCCTGCTACGCTCTGGAAAAGCTATAAAAGTTCCAAGTCCCCATTGTGAGTGTGGCAGAGTCCCTCTGCCTGGCTGTGTGTGGCTAAGGTAGGTAGCTGGCTGCTTCTGTAATCCTTCCTATTTTGATCTCTCCTACCCCAAGGTCAAACTGTGGTCTGATCGCTGTCAGACTGTCTGATCAGAAAGCATATTATCAACAGACTTGACACTACACATTCTTGTCCTAACAGCAGGACTTCCAGAAACATGTCCATTTCCTCTAGGACAGGAAGCACCATTCTCTGAGGACTGTTTCTCTCTCTGCAGTATCAGCTCAGTGTCGAACCTTTCATATTTGAAGACTATTACTTCAATCTTAGATGAATCTTCTCTTCCTTTTCTTGTTAGTCTAGTCAAGGGACTGCTGACTTTGTTTACCTTTTCAAAAAAAAAACTCTTGTCTTTGTGATCTTGCTGTATGATCCTTCAGGTTGTTTATCCAGAGTTGAAATCAGAGTCCTGAAGAAATGCTATGCAGACGTAAGGAGAATGAGTGTGGTGTTCACTACTGCATGCATAATACGGAAGACCTAAATGTCCTCGCACAGATGGATGAACCTGGAAGCCACAGAATGCACTGGAGTCCTGCTCTGCCTCGGAAAGCGACATTCCGCATGACACAGCGGCAGGAACGAAGGCACTGTACTAAGTGAAATAAGCCAGGCATGGGAAGATGAACACTGTGTGAACCCACTTAAGCCAGAGTTTCAGATACACTCAAAGTGCAGGAGGGGAAATGGGGAGTTGTCATGGAGCTGTGGGGCGAATCATCAGGCCAAGGGGACGGTAAGATCTAGGCAGTTCTTCAATCTTGTGCCTAGCGTCATTCTTACAGCATCATGTGCTTTCTAAAGACAGTGCAACAAGGACGCAAGTGGCCACTGTGCTTAGTAGCTTAGAGTGTCTTTGGTACCTTTCCAGAGAATGCTTTTGGGAAACCATAGATGGCTGGCAGGAGAGAAATTGTCAGAGACAAAGAAGGCCAAAGGGGTTGAGGCAGGCCAGGAGAGCTATTGTGACGGTGTGGAGGGGTGCACAACGAGGCAGCATCCTCTCTTTAAGTTTCCTATGTCGTAATGTTCTCGTCCAATGGGGGAATATGATCACGCTGCATAATGACTTTTATCCCATCCTGTTTATGAAGAATGCCTGGTGAGGGACAGAAGTCACTCAGTCTTGTCCTGACGGAGAATGGAGGAGGAGCGTCTGGTAGTAATTGGGGGAACATTCGGCTTTGATGACAGCCTGGAGCCATTAAGCAGGCTTATGTGCTGCTTTAAAATGCCATTGATACAAAGCTGAGAAGCAGTTCTCGGACACCTATGGGTGGAAGAGAAGGGGTGTCCCAGAACCCACCAGGATCTAAATATTCTTAGTAAACAGGGATCCACGTGCGTGGTGCCCTCCTACTGCTGCTTTTGACTGTCATGATAATATCCTGGTGAGACTCTACTGATCAGCCATGGGCGATATGGTGGGATTCCAACCATGTGATTCTCTGGGATCTAGCTAAAAATCTAGCTGTGGTATCCTAGCTAAAAAGCCATGTGTGTACAGTAGGACGGGATGTCAATATGGCACACAAAGGAATGCTTTGGGGTTGTGAGGAGACTCTGTGGACCCCGCCCCCAGTGTGTCTAGCCTGTGTGGAACAGTCACAATAAGAATAATAAGTCGCATCGTGAAGATTAGCTTCCACTATTAACCTGCTTGCAATAAGACATGCCAGGGAGATGGCGCAGTAGGTAAAGCTCTGGCTGTCTCACTGTGAGCACCTGAGGTTGGATCCCCAGAAAAATCCATGCATAAGCTGGGCATGGCTGCATGTGTTTGTAACCCAGCTGGGGAGACAGGGGGATCCCAGGCTTCATTGGCCAGTCTGTCAAAACATCAAGTGACTCTGTCTCAGTAATAAGGTAGAAAGTGATGGAAGGAGATATCCAATATCAACCTGTGGCTTCTATGCATGCACAAATAAGTGAGCATACACACATATGCCACACACATGTACCCTCCCACAAAGACACATACACATTTTGTTGCATTATGACACTATTTGCTAACCTGCTACCAATTATCTGCCATGTGCGGAACACAATAGTAAGTATCATGAGAAGGAGAGAAATACCCTTTACAATAATAATAAGCTCTGGGGACAAAGTTTAAAAGTCACATATGCTGAAAGCCAAGTCATTTGCACTTTGAATCACTGTCCTGCTCTTGCACACGTCTCTCTAGCATTCATGATGTGCTAGCTCCACACTGGGCACCAGTGATTTGCTAGGGGGAAGAGAAGAGCAGGCTCTATTCTCAGAGTTCTTGACAGGTGATAAAGGGGGGCAGAGTTACAGAAATCAGAGGCCTTTGGGTAGTTGGAAAGCCTGCTGAGGAAGTAGAAGCAGGAAACCATACAGCAAGAACAGAAGTGGGGAAGTCTGCAGAGGAAATGTAAGTAGAAAAGCCTACAGTGGATGCCGAGTGCAATGCCACGTAGGTGGGGAAGTCAGAAAATGATGCGCTACCAAAGGAACTACTTGAGATGGAGATGAGCTTGAGCCCCTGGAGCAGGAGAAAGAGTGATGAACTTGCTAAAGAGGCTGCAGTGGTCCATCATGTCTGTGGGAAGAGAAAGAAGCACGGTCAGGTGGCCAGCTGGATGGGGACACCGGATGGCTGTGGCATTTCTACTGTGCTGTGAGCTTAGTAGAGACCAGGAACATGAGCCAAGGAGACGGACTGAGTCACAAGGAGCTGTACCATTCGAGATGTTTCGGCACCCAATGTCCACCTTCAGAAGGACTGGAATGGCAAACTGGGACGCTGGAAGCTCTGACTGAATTCCACCAGAAAAAATTCAAGATTTGGGCAGCCAATTGCCAATAATTCTGATCGTAGTAGGATTAAATCAAGCCTCCTTTGTGTGCTTTGGAGAAATAAATTTCAATAAAGAAATTTCCATGAGTGATCTGTATAAATGGAGGTGCACTTTAAGCAGCCACCAAAGACAGAAACGAAGGAAGAAAGAATATCCCATGATTGCATTGTGTGACTAGAGCTACAAAGGATCCTGATGCAAAACATGAAGGTTTGGAATGCATTTGATATATTATTGTGTTTCCTCTCTCAAAGGCCATTAGGCAACTACTTTTATCCTGGAATACACTCCGATTAGAGGCTGACATTATCTGGGTTTATTGATTGTGGTCAGACATGCAAAACTGCAGTGTGAGTTTTTGCATTTGGTTTATTCACTAACATGTTTAGAAGGTGGAAGAAATCACCATGCCAGAGATCAAAGGGATAGAAAGAAAAAGGAGAGAGAGATACACACAGCTAAACCAAAACAACAAAACATCCTACCTCTTCCCTCAGAGAGAAGCACTATGACCTGCTCCATACCTGGATGTAGCTTTGATTCAGTAGGTAATTTGGGCGGCCTTGAACTCTGTCTATCTAGAAACCTGCGAAAGACACAGATGCTGAATTCCATTAGCAACTTGGCGTCTTGGCGCTTTGCTTTGGCTGATAACACCACGTGTTCAACACGGGCTGTGCTTGTAATCATATTACTTGCTAACGGGATTTGTGCCTGCAACTCCCAGGGACCCACTTCACCAATTCACCCACATTGCCCAGTGTCAAAAGCATTTTGATAACAATTGGCTCAGACAGACACTAAGATCCATGCACCTGCTTAGGGAGGCTTTAGATCTCTTCCAGAAACATCCTTGTCATGTAATTCAGAAATCCCGTGTTAACATGTAATAAGCAATCAGATGCCAGGTAGGATTTAGGAAGTGCCAGCCAAAGAACCTGGGATGAATGATATTCAGAGACATGAAACCTCTTCTATTTTGCTGAAAAATCCCATGACCTGACAGGGTTCGGGCCAACCCAAGATCCTGGTTTTGGGGAGAGCTGAGTGTGTCCTGCTTTACCTAATGGACTACAAGACCTCCTTCACTCCGGGGGGAGGTGCCGTTGACGAGACAGAAGCAGGCCAAGGGCAGGCATGCTGGTGCTCGGTACTGACGAAAAGATCACGATGGGTAGGTGGGTCACCATCGGTCCCAGGCTTGCTGGGAAATGCTAGTCAGTGCTGTGGTGGCCCAAGTCCTTTTACCTAGGGAGACGTCATGGTTAGGCACAGGCGTCAACTTGACAGTTGAGAGTTTGAGCCCTGGGCACATTTATGGAGAACTGGTGGTTGAGTCAAGCCCAGAGCAAACCTGTAGGAGATTGTCTAGCTG
Source organism: Typhlomys cinereus (assembly GCA_023101885.1). Lineage (NCBI taxonomy): Eukaryota > Metazoa > Chordata > Mammalia > Rodentia > Platacanthomyidae > Typhlomys > Typhlomys cinereus. The sequence continues at coordinate 983,921 of JALPQD010000438.1, read as the reverse complement.
ATGGTGAAGGCCCAGCCCGTGGTGGGTGGGACTAGGTCCTGGAATAAAATACAGACAGCTGGTTGAGGAAGTTGGCATCCTTGTGTACACTTGGCCAGACATGTGTGGCCAGTTCCCTTGACCCTGGTGCTGGTGTGAACTCTCCTGCTAAGACAGACAAACAACTGTAACCAGGAATCATAAGAGAAAATAAACCCATTGTTCCCTTAAGCCGTTTGATGGTGATTTGTCAGCAACCATGCAGGCAAACTGCAACGGGAGAACTTTGGACCAGAAGTTTTACATTCTACAGAGGCCGAAGCGATCCTCGCTCACTCTCGTAAGTGAGATACCTGGCCCACTCAGGTCTTCTCACCTTTCTGCCCACCTGCAGAACTCCCACTAGGGCCCTTTCGTCTTTCAGTAGGCACAGAAGGAGGCCCTGCTGAGGTGGCCCATGACCTGTGGAACCTAACATGCCTATGACCTTCAAGCAGGCGCAGATAGATGGCTTGACTAACACCACTTCAACTCCATTGTGTTTCTGTGAGGTTGTGGTGGCGGCCTCCTCCCCCCTCCCCTGTCCTCTTCTTCCTTCTCCATTCTCTTACTCTTCTTCCTCTTGCCCCTCCTCCTCTTCTTTCTCTTCTTCCTCTTCATCTATTTCTTCCTCCTCTTCTTCCTCCTCCTTATTTTCCTTGTTCTTTTAATGCTGCTTTTGAGGGTGGCCGTGTTGCAGCTTCCCATGGGAGCAGGTAGAGCCCAGGCCCTTCCTTTGCCTCCTCATACTTTCCTTCCTCCTCCCCTTCTCTCTTCCTTCCCATTTCTCTTCCTGTCTCTTCACTTCACTTCTCTTCCCTTTTCCCTCCACTTCCCCTTCTTCCTCCTTCACTTTCCTGTAGGTATTTGTTTCGCCCCTCCCCCAATAGTTCAAATTCTACTAGAACTTTTGTTCTTGGCAGTGGGGATCATTTACCTACTCTCTTTCAAGCAGGTGACTAACTAGTACATGACACATACCCTTTTTTTTTTCTCTCAAGAGGAGATACCTGGATTATCAGGAATCCCTGATATTCTTCTCTGGTTCAGTTTTTACATTTCTTTCTCCTTAGCAAGCCTCCTGCCCTCTCTGCTCTGTAAGACCCCTCTTTATTGTGGGTGAGAAGTCTCAATTTATGTCCATACATGGCAAGGTAAACAACTCTTATCCATTGCTTTGACAAAAGGTTGTGCTTAGAAAGCCCCATTTCAAGGGTCGACCACAACATTCTTCCTCTTTCTGTAAAAAATACCGAAGCACCTGCTTTGTGTGGACATTTTGTCTACAAACACAGGGCTCACTTATGCCAAAGGCCCACGGGAAATCTTTGCTATTGAGCAAACTTATCCTAAAACTGATTAGAGTGATGTAATCAGTCCCATGGGATGTGGCACGAGACGCTCATTTATCTGGGGAGCCAGAGACTGGGCCCAGGTTTAGCTGCAAAAAAGACTTGAAAATTTCCTCAACTAGGCCAAATCCCCCAGAGCCACACTGCTAGGAGATGTGCCTCGCATTAAGGGACTGGAAGGATAGCTGCTCTCGGCGAGAGAGGACCCAAAGAATCAGCTGGAACATTGTTGGACTTGGGAACTCGACAACCCCCAAAGAAATCAAGAAGCAAATGGAAACTTTGCCCTTTTAAAATGCCATGCATAGTCAATTATGCATTTGTGAGTCAATTATGCATTTGTGAGTCAATTACAAAAAAAGAAAACAGATGAGTTATAAGACTTCTAATGCGCCATGCTGGAAAGAGCTTCGATTTAGGAGAACAATAATTTTTAAAAATGGTTTTAGGTCAAATGAGAAAGGAAGGCTTCCAAAAATGCCTCCTGGGAATTAAATTAAAAATGAGTAAACTAATTTTATTTGCAGCTTAAATAAAACTCCCCTGAACTGTTTAATGGGCACCTACCTCCTTTAGGTACATTCCAGAGAAAACTCAATTTGCAATTAGAAGGCTAAGGAGATTAATGAATCACAATGTTCTATTCGGAGTAGAGCCAGTGATTAGAAAAAAAAAATCACCCCCCCCCGAGTTAAAAGTCACTGTAAGCTAGAAAAAGTGTGGGGAGCAGGAAGGGGGGCCACTGAGGTTTTCCACTGGTTCAACAGCCTGTACGTAGCCTTGAGTCTGGGACTGGGGTTATTTATCTTTGCAGAAGGAAGGCTCCAACCACTGTCAGGCACACAGTGGGGTCCTAAGCCACAGATGAAATCAAGAAGCCCACAGCTATTTCCAACTGCATGTAATTCAAGGAGACTGGCAAAGGGAAGACCACATCCCTGAGGCAATGAGTGTTCTGCCTTGCGCCAGGGCACAGATGAGACCCTTGTCTCAGATGAATCTGAGATCATCACAGATGTCCTTGTACCTGAGAACCACAGAGCAAGGTTCACTGCAGTGTCCTTGCCCCTACACGGCTGCTCTGCACGGAGAAGCTCAGTATCACCTGTTGAACGAACAGGCTCCCTAGAGGATGTGTGAAGACGTGTGAAGATGAACATGGATGGTCAGTGTCTCAGGATCCAGAATTGCCCAGGAGACACACATCTCCAGGCATGTCTGTGAGGGAGCTTCTAGATTAGGCTGAAATGAGGTAGGAAGGCCCGCTCTAAGTATGGAGCACGCCATCCCATGGCAGGGGTCCTGGACTGAATGAAAGGGAGAGAGCAAGCTGAGCACCGGTGTTCATCTCTCTCTGCTTCCTGACTGCGGATGCCACGTGATCAGCTGCCTCCACGCTTCTGCCACCGTGTCTCCCCTGCCATGACGGACTGAGCCTTGACATGGAGGCAAAGTCACCCCTTCCTCCCTTGAGTTGCTCACAGCAATAGACAAGGAACTAACAGAGACACCAAGGCCCATTTTGGAAAATGAGCATTTGCCAGGCATTCGATGCCTGTAATTCATTAAGTTACTGTTTATAAACCAGTCACTCCCAGACAGCAGTCATGACATGCAAAATTACTTTAAGACAATACTCAAGAGCATCCAGCACTATACCCATGATCTTTCTAGTGTCACACCCATCTCTTCAGAGATTCTGTTTTGCTCTATTTGGAGAAATGAAAATTTAGATTTAGGAGCCTGTTATTAAGTGACTTTCTCATTGGGTTGACTAAGGCCTGATCAGACGCAATTTCAGAGAGGAGACATTTATTTTGACTTATGGTTGGAGAGAGTACAGTCCATCATGACCTGGCTGTTGGGGTGGTGGGAATGGCTGTGGCTATGGTGTTGGGCTGGTGAGATAATTGGCTGCATTTACATAATATACATATTATATTACATTATAGACAGCCAGGAAGCGATACTATTCATGACCATCTAGCCCTACCTCTCTATGGTTCTAATGGTTTCACACACCCCCAGTGGGAGACTAAGTATTCAAGCACATGAACCAAATGGTTTCACAACCTCTCCAAACAGCGCCCCCAGTGGGAGGCTAAGTATTCAAGTACATGAGCCCACATTGGGCAATCCCTCAGTAAAATACTATGAAAGGGGTGGGTAGGCTGCAGCACAGCTGGGCACTGAGCTTGAGCTCATTCAGAACAGAGCGTCAGACAAGGGTAATTGGGTGTAAGTGGTGCCTTTGTGTTCAGATGAGGAAGTAGGAACTTCAGAGAAGAAATGGATTCTGGGATAACAAGGAAGAAATGCACGACATCTAGCGCAGGTGCCTGCCTGGGCTGGGAACCCAGGCTGTGACTCCCACTGGGTGTAAAGAGTATGTTCTAGAATTATCTTTCCGTAGACAGAGGCCTGGGTACCACTCCAGTGAGCCTTCTCCTGGCCGGCTGCAGGTTGCCTCCCTCCTAAGACATGAATGTCCTTGCTTCTGGACTTCCCTTGGTTACAAATCCTCCAGCACTGACAGAGCAAAGAGAAGCTACAGGTGCAGCATGGGAAGATGCTGGCTTGGAGAGAGAGCATGTCCTCCCACAGCTTTGGGGGGCTCCAGGGGGGCTGAGGACGCAGGCAAGGCAGAGGACCCCGAAAGTGCTAGCCTCCCACATGATGGTGACTAACGTGTCCTTAGCCGCCATTTATAGTCTTAATTGCGCACCTGCGTTTGCTTTGTTAGGGACCAGGAGCATTATACCAAAGAGGTGCTGATCCTGATGCATTTCCTCTGACTGGCGGGACAGTGCGCCCTGGGAGAGGGACTTGCACTAGAGAAGAAAGGAGGTGGTTCCTTTTCACACGATGCCATCCCTACCCACACCCGACCTCACTTTTATTCTTGCTGCTGGTACCTATTACTTTTATTTCACTAAAGCAACACTAGTAACCTGTCTATCTGTATCCTGCATCTGGGGTGATGGACCACTTTGCTCTCTGCTTTAAACTTTTCCTGAATCGTGACAAGTGTGTTCTAACAGAGGCTTTTAAACATTATGGTTTGTCTACAAAATGAACTACCACATACATGGCATTATAGAGAAGAAGGGGGAGCTATACACATGTCCCCAAGAGGTCCTGATGGCATCCGCTGTAGGGTGCTGCCACTTCAATAGCCCCACAAACTACAGGGGGGATGTATGTGTTTCTGAACAAAGCTGTGTGCTCATGCAGCCTGGCCTTCAATCAATCTTGAGTAGGAAGCTTGGGAAAGAATAGTAACATTTCAATGTGACGTAGTTTTTTCTAGTTAGCCTCCAATGCTGCTTCCATGGCAGTTCGCATAGCACTTACATTCTGTTAGGGATTCTCAGGATGCCAGAGGCTACTGGATGAATGCCAGCCACTGGGCCAACATTCCATCAACTGAGCCACTAAAGATTTGGGGCTATCTGGGGAGTCCTGAAAGCAAGGAATGCCCCAGGATTCAGACAGACTGAGAGGGACCAGCTTGGAGATGAGGGGACCAGCCAGTGCTGAAACCCATGAAGAGAAGGTGGGAAATTCATGACCAGGGAATCCTGTGGGCAGAGCTCATGATGCTACAAAGCTCTGAAAGGTGAAGACTGAGTCCATCAACAAAGCAAGAGCCCATGTGTGCTCAACCTCAGGTCCCATCAAAGACTTATAGAGGTGGCAGATTTCGTGTATTCTTCCAAACCAGAGGCTATCTCTGGGCATTGACAAAAGGTTCATGGGTTTTGGGAGAGGGCTCAGTAGGTAAAGGTGCTTGCTGCACAAGCCTGAGGAGCCAAGTTCAACCTCTGGAACTCACATAAAGGTGGAAAGTTATCCTCTGACCGCCATGTACCATTGACACACGCATTCATCTCTCCCTCTCTCTCCCCCTTTCTCGTCCCACACTCACTCTCTCTCTCTCTTTCTCTCTCTCATACACACACACACACACGCACACACACACACACACACACACACACACATACACACACACACACAAACTTCAAAAGAGCTCCCTGTATATTTTAACCTGTTCTGAATATATAAAATTTATCCCATATCCCACCAGACCTCTGCATTTCCCACACAGCATCTATTTCACAGGTCGGTTTCTGAGTTATCTTATCCCTGTTAAATCCAGGCAGATTCATTACAAACAGGTGCAAACCTCTGACTGTCTCATTATATCTTCTGGTGTGGCTATGCCTGAATGCTTACATTTTAAAATATATATTATTTTTTGTGAATTTCTTTTCTTTTTCTCCTTTATATTCATGGCATTCACTACCTTTAGGTTTTTACTTTTCAAATTACATGTAGAGGAGTAATATTATCCACAGATTTTATTTTGGCAGAAGAATAGGTTCCTTTTTGCCATGTGTGATTCTCTGGGGGCCAAGCAAGTGTGAACAGGCTGGCTCAGAAGAGGATACTTCAGGAGCTCTCTATTCTTCAGAGGCACCTGAATTCACATGCCTCCTTTAGACAGCAAAGCAGACATGTCCCTGTCTTCCCCCAGCCCCGGGGCCCCTAGGGGATACCTCCTGTCTGCACAGTGATGAGTCGCTCTGAGTTAGGGGGTGGCCCACCCAATCGTGTCTGCTAATCTACCTTGAAGAGGCCGTTTGTCTCCAAAGCACTCACCTCCCACAGCACGCCCGGCTTCTCCATTCTCACAAGATGTATTACTTCATTATAACAAAATGGGGCTAACCCGCACTGTGAGCTCTTTCGTGTACGTGGTTGCTAGGTAACCGATTTGCCCCTTGGGTTCTTGAGGCACCCTCAGCTGCCTGTGCTAACTATCACATCGCCAATCGGGGTGCCTAGGGGAGCACAGATATGCTTTAAGAACGGCTGAAGGGCAGACTTCAGTTGTTACAGATGGGGTCCAGTCAGGATTGCTCAGGGCAAACTTAAAACCGAGATATATAAGCAAGGAGAAGGGGTGCTGCTATATCTAAGGTTAAACAGAATGGGATAGATAACAAATATACAGACTATAAACTGTGCATGCACAAATGCAAAATGAACATCAGTTAGTGTATTTAGTATTGATGATGGTGACGGTAAGACTTTTGACTCTTGCTAGGTTCTGGTTTGTTAGCACATGGGCGGAGCTCGTGAGAAAAATCAGGTGCCCTGGCTAACATGTCCACCTATCAATTGTGCCAACCATTGTTTCCAGATGGTTACTGTTTGATGATGAGAACTTCATGGACACACCTTCACCTATTAATTATTTTTTGAAACAAGGTCTCACATAGCCCAGGCTAGCCTCAAACTGTCTATGCACCTGGGGCTGGCCTTGAACCCTGATCTTCCTTCTGTGTCATGAGTGCTGGGGTTACAGGCACGTCCCATCACACCTGGTCTATGAGGTGCTCAGGATGGAACCCAAGGACTTGTACATGCTAGACAAGCACTCTGCTGGCTGAGCTGCATCTCCCGTCCCAGCCTCGTGCCCTGTTTCTGAGGACTGAAAAGCATGGGTTGGCTGGTGAAATCTGGTGGACTCGTTTCGCCTCCATGTAGTACCAGGATGAGGCACTAGGGGGCGCTCGCTCCTGGCCTGACCAAGGCAACCTACTGAGATAATTGGTGATTGTAGCGGAGTGAAAGCTGAGGCTGTTTTGTCAATAGGAAGCCAGACAGCTTAGCTGGCAGAAGAAAAAGAGGAGGAAGGAGGAGAAAGAGGGTGAGCGGTCACAAGTCTACCCTCTGACCTCGACCATCCAGGCATGCCACGAGAAGTATCCACACTGACATTTAAGAACTTCCCCTCCTACTTTATGAAAGCCACATCTTTGGTGGTCACTGGAGTCTCAGGACTCCTCATCAAAACCATGAACTCTGGAGTCAGAACAGCCAAATACTGGCTCTGCTGCTATCTAACCATTTGCTCCTGGCGACATTGCCAACTCTCTCTATGCCCTGTTTCCCCTTCCTGGCAACGGCTGTCTGAATCCCTCCTGGGTGCTGAGAAAGGTACTCAGTGCAGGAGAGACAACAGCAGGCCTCCTCCTCTCTTGCAGCTCACAGCCTAGCCTGGGTGAGTGGGACCTTCCTTACAACACTGGCCTTTTGTGAAGAGTGAAATTACTTCCAAGAGCATCGCTCTCTCGGCGGCAAGGTTGGCATCCACCTGGATCCCAGGAGAGGAATCGCCAAGTGGCAAGGAGGCCACACTGAGGAAGACACGGTAGAATGAGAAGCGTGATCCTCCGTAACAGGCAACCAGCCTTTGGGGAGAAGCCATTCTGACTGCTGACTGAAAACACATTTTTTGAATAGAATTTGCCTTCAGGACTATCCTAAGTACCCAGATTCCCATGCCTGAACTTCACTTACATTTATTTATAACCTCACCATTATGGAAATACAGTATTTCAGAAATACTTGGCAGTTTACACAGATCTCTTAATTGATCATCATAATAAGTCTGCTAATTATCGGGACAAAATAGTATCACCCACGCTGTTTAGACAAGAAAACTAAGACCTGCTGCACAACTAGAGAGTCGGGTCGGGTCCTGAATCCAGAATTAGCTGAACCACCGGTCTAGCCTGTCAGTGAGCTGGGTATCAAGCATGCCACATGATGAAGGATCAGAGAGTGATACGCTCATGTCCCTTTGAAAGTACGAAGTACCTGGGCAGCCTATGGCTTTGGATCTTAGCTGCATCATTCATGTGAGAAAGTGAAAAACCATTGTTTCAAATGGCAACCATTCCAGACCGAATAGAAAGACAATTTCCAAATTGCTTCCAACATTTCAGGGGTCCTCTGGTCTCCAAATAATTAAGGGTTAGCGACTTCAGGATTAATTCTATTGGCACAGATATGCCTCTGGTTTAATGGATACCATCCATCAATCCCCTGAGATGAAAATCTATTTTTCTTCAGAAGCTTACTGAGAAGGTTCTAGTTCACAGAGGACACTGTGTTATTTTTCTCTCTCCAGAGTGACAGAAATCCACACCCTCCTGGTCTAACCCACAAGACACTTTCAGCATAAAATGTGACTGTGTTAGAAAAACAGAAATGCAGGTTCTCAGGCCCGGTGCCTATATGCCTGCTCTAGCGGGAACTGAAGTTTTAGGATAGCAGTTGCTTAAAAGAGAGGTCTGCGTTCTATTTTCTGCAGTCTGTGATTTGGGAGAGGGGTCTTTGGAAGACATGATTAAGTTAAGGATTTTGAGAGGAGCCCTTCTTGAATTATCTAGATGGACACTAAATCCAAAGAAAGAAGGAAAGAGACCAGAGACCAAGGACAGGAGACCCTATGAAGACGGAGACGTAGCCATGACGAGATAAGGGATCCCTGGAGACAACAGGAGCTTATAGAGGAGGGAGGGGCTCCCTGGCACCCTTGGTGACAACATGGCTTCAATTGCACCAGAACCTTTATCTACAGCACCCTGAGTGGCCAAGAATATGTTTCTGCTGTTTTAAGTCATCGACTCCATGGCTATTTGCTAAGACTGCGTTGCCCAGGAGTCCAGCAATGTGTATGGGGCACGTGGTCAAGGCTGAGAGCCAGGTCTAGAGGAATTGACCAAATGGCTCTCTGTGTGGCTGGCTGAAGATGGGCATTTGGCAAACAGACCAGGTGAGGATGCTGAGCACAGGGGTGGGATGGGGGGCTAGAGTCTTCAGACGGGCATGTGGATTGCTCCCCATGAGTCCTCAGGGCCGGCTAGCCTACCAGAAACCTTCCTTCGGCCTGATCATGGACAAGGCACCCTGCCAGGCGGTGCAGCGCTCAGCAGCCCCAAGAATTGGTTCTTGCCACAGAGAGTCACAGCCAACTCGGAGAAGCAGTTCAAGTGTTATAGATAACAAATATAAACAATTCCATCTCCGGAGTCACACAAACAGAGCGCCTTCCAAGCGACCTCTCAGAACGTATCAAACAAGCGACTCTTCAAGCTACAAGTGTGTCTCCCGCCGCCTGCCTCCCAGCTCTGGGGAGACACTAAATCCACACTGGTGCGCTCGTTTCTCAAGGCCACGCTGTTCTTCCCTGTGAATAATACATCCGGCTGGCCCCGCCTCGGCCTCCCAGAAGACTCATCTGCACATCCAGAGCAGCCAGACTGTCTCAACGCCATATCTGAGCAGAGAACGGTCCACCGGTGGGCACGCTTTCCAGCGTGTTTCTAAGGAGAGGCTCCCAGGATGGCTTGTGAGGACAGAGATGCCCCAGGAGCAAGCAAATGCACACTGGCTTTATCAGCCAAGGGGACGCATGCACTGTCCACGCTGGGCCTGGACAGGTGTCATCTCTGCCGAGAGGACAAGGGCCGCCCTAGCTCTTCCTAACCACAGTGATTCCTTTGCTACCAAGACCTCGAAGCTGTGGGCTGCAGGAGTTTGCCCAGGAAGGGGGATGGACAGCTGACAGGGACAACGCAGGCAGGCTGGGACACTTGGCCAGTGCGAGGCATGTCACTGGGACTTGGTAGCCAAGCCTACTGTGGCAGTGGCCTCAGCCACACCTCTTGGCCACAATCAACCATCTTGGAGCCTCAATCTGTGCAACTACACTAGGGTCTACCTTTCAGGGCCACATGAGAATGCAAAGTCTTGTAAAAGTGAGTGTAGAGGGCTCATCAGTAGATACAGAGGTGCCCTCTTGTCACAGCCTCATAGACCCCAGAGATACAAATGAGACTGTCAGGACCCCCAAGGGAAAAGGAGGGTTTTAATGCCAGAAGTCAGCTAAGCTGTACAGTGCAGAGTTGCCTTGGGCTTCTTCCCAAGCTGCCGTGGCAGACCACACCTTGCTCTGCTGATTCGCTAGTCATCATGGCACAACCTATGCAAGACCGGTGACACAAGATGGTCTCCTTCTGACAGTTCTCTGAGGCTAGGATCAGATGCCCACTACGCAGACCCAGAAGCTGACACGCAGGAAGCAGATCCCTCAGCCCCTGCCTGAAGCTCCCACGCACCGACCCACTCCTGACATCTGCTTGCTTCAGGCCATCTTTGAACAGTGCCTGGATGAAGGTAGGGCGCTCTGCCCATGTGGGAGAGGTGGGGAAGAACATTCTAGAACAATGACTGTCACATGTACCCAGTGGACCTCCAGAAGCCGGGAAGGGAAGCCATTTTGGAAGGAGGTCACTTCTATCCCACGAGGACCCCATGGATCCTGGGTAGGGAATGGGTGGGCCACTGCTCTGGGGAGACTGGCTCTACGGGGAGACTGGCCGCTAGCTCTTTCTATCACACACCACACGCCATTCAACACCAGCCCTTCCTTCCAAACCCATGCGGGTCCTGACTGCCACGCACCTCCTCCACGGCCACTGCTCTGCCCGTGCACCCGTGGGACTACAGGGATCCATGACACTGCTCCCCCCATCCATGTTGCTTCTGGCCTCTGTTCTCAGTCTCTGCTATGCGGGGTTCAGAGAGGCCCTCTCATCACACAACTGGACTGGTCTCTTTCCAGCTCTACACTGCTCATGCAGGGAGGTCGTCCCATGCCACCTCTTGTCTTGGTTGATCGCCAGCTCTGGCTGATGTGACCTCCCAGGAGATATCTCAGCTGGATATGGGGGTATCCCCCTTTTTGCTTTAAAATGGTATTCTTTTTTTGTGGCAGGGAACTTTCTATGACTCTCAAAAGGGCTGCAAACTGGTCACACTGAGGCTGGGGGCCAGGCTCAGGCCTTCATCTCCCTCCACCTCCTCTGCCTCTGTCCACTCTGTCCTCTGAACTCCCTCTCTCCTCTGTGCTCCCTGCCAGCCTAGATTCTCTGCATGTCCCAGTGGTCAGCTGAGACCCTGTTTCCTCCTGGAAGCTCTCTCTGCCAAACAATATTTCTTTCTTCTGTCTGCTACATAATTTAAACATGCACTGCTTCTCTCTAAGTGTGTGTGCTGAGGTAGGTCATCTTTTGCACTGATACTCTGGCGGAGGGAAGCCATGCTGCCAGGGAGGGCCTGGGTACCCTGTGGGGAGGAGGCAGGCTGTGGGGACTCCCAGCACACAAGGAAGGGGCAGACTGTGGGGCCCCCAGCACACAGTGGGGAAAGGCACACTGTGGGAGTCTCTCCCCAGCACATGGTCTGGAGTCTGGGGGCCCTCGCCATGCCCTCAGTGTGACTGTGATGTGTGATAGCCTCCCTTCCCCCAATAAGGTAGACAATGACAGGGGAAAAATCCTGATGCCTTCCTCTGGCCTCTGCATGTTTATGGGCACACACACACACACACACACACACACACACACACACACAGAGAGGCACATACGCAACATACATGCAGAGAGATAGACAAGACTGTTTATAGTGACTACACCAATAAAAATACTGTCTGACACATGCCCAAGTTTGATGACCAGCACCTAGAACATCCCCAAGTGTTAGATTCCATGGAGAGTCTGACCTCGATGGCCATCTGGGAGGTGAAGGGGGAGGGACAGAGGCTCACAGGCTACGGTCCTTGGGCAAGTAAAAAGGTCCCAGTGCTGTTCTTACAGGAAAGGGGAAAAAATCTTTCTTACAGCAACAGGTGTGATCCTGCCAAGATCTGCCACTCACAGGCTCCTGGCTCTGACCAGTCACAGCCAGTTTCTGGCAAAAGCTGTGCATATGCCCCGCCCTGAGATCTTTGAGGTTTTGACAAACTTGAGTTCTGTGGCGGGAACGGAAGCTTCTCTGAGCATCTGCTCCTTGGCCACAGGCCTGTCTGCATCTGGTCACAGCTGCATGGAGGGACCAAAGCTGGAGCATCGCGGAGAGGCTGAGCCTGAGGGCCACGTGCTGTCTCCACAAACTGTTCACAGTGTAAGGGCCAATTTGTCTTTCTCTGTGGGGGTGATCCGGGGTACCTTTGGTTCTCACACTTAGCTCTCCTCACGGGGAAAAGCAAGGAATGCTTCCTTTCCCAGGCCACCCAACCCCTAACATTTCAATTCATGGGTGTTTGAATGAAGTCCTAGAATCTGCACTAGAAAACACCACATACGTACACAGGCACACACACACATATATATATGTACATATACACATGCATGAGCAGACATACAGATACACTACATACACAAACATATATATGTACACTTGTACACATATACAACATACACACATATGCATACTTGCACATATATAGATATACAAACACACATACACATAGATAAATAGAAAGACATACAAACACACACACAGGCGCACAGACACAAATATTCTCATGGACACATATACACTAGGCATATATACAACACACACATATATACATACATATACATATATATATCCACTATTTACGTATACACATACATGCATACACACATATACAAACATACACATATCTATTACGTATGCACCTACACACATACATACAATGATAAGTGACACCATAAGATGTCTGCACTGTGAGATCCTCCACAGAACAGAACACAGTCCTTCCACAGGTCAGTATTATATGGAAAACAACCTGGTGGGCATAGTGGTGGTCAGACTGTCCCACGATGAGCAAGAAGTGGTGGGGTGTGTGGGTCTGGGCTTAGAAAGAGTGATTCATTATGTTGGATATTTTTGGGTCCAATGAGAAACAAAATAAAGGATTCTTCTAGAAAGAAAGAGCATTTTAAAAGAAAAAAGAGGTTTGGAAACAACACACCAGGTACTTGCTCTTTGGGACACATAATCTAGTTAACTTGGAAGCCAGTCAGACCCCATGAAGCGGGGAAGCCCGGGCAGCCTGGCTGTTTTGGCCCTGTCCTGTAGGATCTGACCACTGGGCTTTGTCACAAGCACCTGGCCATTCCTACTACCTGCCGGGATGGAAACACTGCTAGCGATCTGCTGCTTCTACTACTGTATGAGTGGATGACTCACCCGGGGATCTTGTTAGATAAGCCACTGGCTGAATCAGCTGAACCTCAGGGTCTGGCTTTCTAATCAGTTTCTCAGGTGCAAGGCCGGGATGTGGGAAGATGGAGGAAACCGTAGCTCTCACAGAGAATCCAGGACCCTAGACATGCAGGCAAGATGGAGACGACTTGTCCTAGAGACACATGGACCAAGGCCGACAGCAGCCACATAGAGACAGGTGACGCGGGACAGGGCCAAGGAGCAGTGGGCAGGCTGCAAACTGTTGCTGAATTCCAGCTCATAGGAGCCTCAGTCAGAAGCACCCCAGCCTGGGGCACCCCAGCTGAGCCCAAGTCCATTCAAATGCTTCAATTCTTCCCATTCTCCGAAGGAAGCCAGAAGAGCAGTCCTCAAAGAAAAATCTCTGGGTTTGGAAACCGCCCACACAAAGACAGCCTGCCAGCCAGGGCCCGCACGCGCCCGTCCACAAATGCTCAGTCTAGTGGGCATGCTTGAACCCTTGGCTTCCTCAGCTCTAGCCGGCCCTTTTGACATGCTCTATAGACTCTGAATCCTAAGGGTCTCCAAAGGGGGAAGTATCCAGTGCTCTTGCAGGGGAGAGTGGCCATCCTAAGATTCCATGACAGTGACCCCCTCCTTGTGGGCTTTCTTTGTCCACTCACCAGGCCATGAAAGGGCAGATTTGTCAACCACATGCAGCACCCACCCTGTGAGAAAGTTCTGGAACCTGCAAGAGAAAGGCACCGAAGCAGCGCGGAAAGCTAATTCTCTTCTCAAGAAAGCCCGTTACACATCTTGGACGTCTACTCAAGTGGGAGGCTTGTTCTGTCTTTTCACTTTAGATTTTTAACTGACCAGGGTAACGGCCCTCAACAGGGTCATTTCCCATTGGTGCCAAAATCAATAAAATGCACCCAAGAGCTGACGCCTATCTAATACCTTCTGGAGTTATAGTGCTTTGGAAGGAGGAAACAACCAGGATTGAGCTGAGCAAGAGACTTGCTGTGGGCAGTCAGCGCTTAGCATAGAACCATCCAGCCTGCAACTCAAGCCTCCTGCCTAGAGAAGACAGAACGCTTGGGCTGGGGAGATGCCTCAGTGGGCGAAGCGCTTGACATGGGAGTATGAGGACCCAAGTGCAGGTCCCCAGAACCTCTGTAAAGCTGGATGTGGTGCTGTGTGCCTGTGCTCCTGGTGTGCCTATGGAGACAATGATGGGAGGTAGAGACAGGAATCCCCGGAAGCTCATGGACCAGCCAGCTTGCAGCGTGCAGAGCCGCAGAAACAAGAAGGGGGATCCCGCCTCAAAAAAGGTGGAGGAGAGAACTATTCCCTAAATGTTGTCCTCTGATCTCCACACATATACCATGGCATGCATACACGTGTGTGCATATACACATACATTCATACCTACATATGCATACACATGTGCATGCACACACATTCATATGCACACACTTGCATACACACGCGCACACACATACACATGCATTCATATGCACACATGCATATACACATGCATGCATACACCAAATTCATATGCACACATATGCATACACACTTGTGTGCACAAACATTCATATGCACACACATGCACACTCACACACATATGCACACACATATGCACACATCCACACACATATACGCACGCATACATACTCACATTCGCATATGCACACACCCAGATACGCTCACACATGTATACCTCTACCCGCTCACACACATGTGCACCCACATTGACACCCCCCCACTCCTATATACATGCACTCAGGTAGGCACATACACACACATACACATGTGCACTCTCACACACATACATATACACACACATGCACACAGAGTTTTTTTTTTTAAAGAAGACAGAACACTTATCTTGAGGACTCACAAGACAAATAATTGACAGCAGTGTCAGAGATGTGGGAAGGGTGGGCATCATGTGTCCTCCTCACACTACACCTAGATTGTTTCTGGGGCAGATACTAGAGCTAAGTTTCTACTATCTAGGAGACGGGCCTCCAGGAACCCTTGTGAGGGATGCCTAGATTAGGTTATCTTCTGGGTATGGTGGTGAGATTATGTGATTAGATCAGAGGAGGGACCCACAGTGGGAAGCACCTTTCCCTGGCTTGTCCTGGATCCTATGAAAAGGACAAAGTTGAGTTGGCACAAGATTCACCACAATCTTCCCATGGATGCAACTCATGATAGACTGTACCCTAGAACTGTGAGCCCAATAATGCCTTCTCCCCCTAGGTTGCTTTCATCGGGTATTTATCTCCGCCTCGGAAGATGTAATGAACTCAGCAGTGCATACCCAACCTCCTGTGGGCATCCCTAAATCTCCCTTCCTCCTGGCAGTCGGACTGCAGTGAGACTAGTCCTGGACAGAATAGACTCCACCTTTTACTCCTTGGTTGAGCCAGGTGTGAGGACAATGTCACCTCCATCCTCTTTCCCACACGGTAAGTGACCCTAGCCAGCGCATGTTCTAGAGCTCTTGTTCAACAGCAGCCTGATGAAGGAAGTTAGCCCTGTGCACATGAGAGACCGCCTTACCAAGTATTCCACTGTAGGAGGACGAGGATGGAAACTTGGTGGGATCTTTTGTTTGTGTGGCACAGCGAGATCAGGCCACCTCCCTCGCAGCAATTTTGTGAAAGAAGGAACTGTAATCTGGAAGTTATTATGAGAGGCATTTCATTTATCACTGGTGTTATTCTGCATCCAAAATCATAGGATGCCTTATCTGCCTAATGAAGCGGACAGTTTCTCGGAATTAGCATGAAGATGTTACTTGTATTGCAGAATTTGGCACTACTTAATGGAAACAATGATCCTCTCTAATTTTAGCTAATACTTCCAGCTGCTGCTTCTCAAGAATTCCATACTCAAGTCCGAAATCTTCATAGAGTGAAATGTTTGCAAAATATATGTCTACGCATCTGCATGCTAACGGAAGCAATTTCATGACCCATTACCCATTTGGTGCAAGTGGGGGCCGTGGAGGCTGCCTGGGTGGTGCCTGCCAGCTGCCTGGGTTTGACTGTGAAATGGAAGCGCTCAAAATATTTACTGAGCACATACTATGTGCCAGGCACGTTTCTGGAAGTTTGCTGCTCTCCGTAAATACATTGTAGTCCCACCTTCACAGGTGACTTGCATGCAGTAGCTGTGTATAGCTGAAGTGATAGCTGGCTGTGTTCGAGCGTCTTTAGAGTGTGTGTCTGAAGAAAGAGGGATGCAAAGCTTTGTCACTAGTCCAGGCACATACACACGAGGCCTTTGCCACCTGCCTGCTCACCTGTCCAGGGCTCTCTGCCACTCGCTGCCTCCATAGACTGTGCTCACTTCACTGAGAGCCTTGGAGTTCTCTCTCCCACACTGCTGTCCAAGCTGTTGCCTCTGCCTGGAAAACACATCTTCCCATCTTTCACGGCCTTTCCCTGCCAAGGCCTATCTGTCCTTGGGTGGCTGGAGATACTGTCCGGAATAGAAGGTCATTTTACATTCTCTACTGTGGCTGAACCCTCTTGTGACCCCACACTGTCCTGCATAAGTGAGGATGACATGGGCCAGTCTCTCCCCACCCCTGCCCACTGACCTAGACATGGGGTCCATGACAGCTGGCCGGTACCCACAGCATGGCCTCAGGCAGGAGACAAGGGTCAGGATCTGCTGGCAGCCTGGACATGGGGTGCCGAGTGGGAATAGAAGTGGCAGGAGAGGAGGTGGCCACCAGCTGGGTTGTTGGTTTCACTATGTGATTTATCTAGACACTTGGCAAATACAGTGAAGAAGCTATGGTCAGGTTTCTCTGTTGCAGAAGTGCTTGGGGGTATGGAAGGCAGGCATGCTCGGTAAAGTCCTCTTTCAGAGCTTGGAGTGAACTCATGTTCCCTTTCTCTCTATTTCTCTCTCTCTTGCTCCCTCTTTTTCTTCCCTCTCCCCATCTGTGTGTGTGTATATGTGTATACATATGTGTACATATGTGTATGCATGCACATTTGAATGTGGAGGCCAGAGGCTGATCATGTTTTCTTCACTCATTCCCACCTCACTTTTTGAAACAGGGTCTCAGGTAACCCGGAGCTCATCATTTAAGCGGGTTTGCCTGCCAAGGGGCTCCAGGGATCTGTCAGCCTCTACCCTTCTCTCACAACTCACCCTTGCCCACTGCCCAGTGTTTGTCTATAAACCTATACCGCTGAACCCAACTTTCATGTGGGTGCTGGGGATCCAAACTCAGGTCCTCAGCCATGTGCAGCTGGTACTTCACTCACAGAGCCATTGTGCAGCCCCAAATCCTGTTTTCATATTTAACTCCAAAAGTTTACCAAACGCCCAGACTGTGATTTCTATAGCATAGCAACCTGTATTGGTAGTTTTAGTAGTATTACTAGTAGCAGTATTAGTAGTAGTAATAATAGTAATTTATTAATAATAAATATATTGCTTAAGTAGCTGAATTCAGATTGCGGCAGGAAAAGTATAAGAAAGTAATGAAGTGGAAAAAAAGAAAAAGAAAAAACACCTGAGATGAAATAGCTGAAACTCTCGTCTGGCTGTTCTGACCCAGAAAATGACACGGGATGAAGAGCCAGAATCCCAGAGCCATTAGAAAAAACAAACTTGGAAGTAGCCAGACAGGGACAAGAACGAGGTCCTACTTGAACTAGAAGGCCCTTCCTGGGTACAGAGGATGCTGGGATGGAACCCCACTCCCCACGCCTGAGAGCTGGCTGCTCAGGAGTGTCAGAGGGGCAGGGCTGTGAGCAGAACTTGGTTGATAGTAGCTTTTCTTTCTTTTTTTATTATTTTATTATTTATTCAATTGTGCGTGTGTGCGTGTGTATGTGTGTGTGTGTGTGTGTGTGTGTGTGTGTGTGTGTGTGTGCGCGCGTAGAACCACAGATGAATTCAGGAACCACCATGGACGCCTCCACCTCCTTGTTTACTCTGCCCCAGGATTCACAGGCTCCGTCCTACCAGGACCAGAAATGCAGGCCGCCCCCCGCTTCCACCCAGAGTCTATACGTGGGGTCTAGGATCCGAACTCAGGACTTTCCGCCTGCAAGGCAGAGGCTTAACCCCTGAGCCACCTCCCCAGCCCCCCCCATGGTAGCTTTGCTACACTGTGATACGCAGACAGCTCGTTATAAATGCAAGGACCAGGGTGGGGGAGGTGGCTTCAGGACAAGGATGTCAGGAACAGCCACATGGCATCCTGCAGCTGGAGCTTCCTGTGCTCGCAGACACCCCCAGAGCACATCAGCCTCTCTTTGGTTTCCAACTTGGAACCTGCACCTTGAATCTAGTCCTGAAGAAGCGGCAGGTGGGCCAGGCTGAGGTGCAGACTTCAGGCAGAAGACAGGTCTCAAAACTCTGGGGGCCTGAGAGCCAAGGGAAGCCCAAGGGGGAGGGAAGTTGGAGGGGGCAGTGCTCACAACGAGGGCAACTCATGCCCTCTGCTTAGCTCTCACAAGACCCTGGGCTGGGTAATTCTGGGTGGCGTCTGGGTGGGAAGGATGACAATGTTCCTAACTTTAGGGCACCCTAAAGTTACCAACTGTGGTCTGGGCAGGCAGGGAAGGGTCCTGGACCAGAAACGAAAATGAGCCATTACAGGTCATTGCTAGACAGAGGCACTACACAGGGGTGTGCTGATTGGACGACTGCATGGTATCACTGCTGATTTCCTGGCACGAGGGTCACTCAGAACAGTATCCCTCGGTGGATGCTACGTGGTGGCGCACTGAAGGGTGACAGGGCTGTCTTGTAGGTCTCAGGCGGTTGGAGCAAGTGGGTCAAACATGCATGATTAGGGATCTGAAGAAAAAGCAGGCAAAAATTCTTTGTTACAATCCTGAAACTTTCCTCCGGGTTTGAAATAATCTGAAAAGAAGTGTTATGAATGTCTTCATGAAGCTTGCTGACTGACTTCTGCTCTACGCATACTTGCATATGAGCATGCTGTGGACGCAGGCTATGGGTTATCAGCTGGCTGGCATGCTAAGTGTGTTTGCCCTGCGTTGTTGCTCTCAGATCACCCTCCGGTGGAGCAGCCACTGTCTCTCCACCATGGACCAGGGAGTGGAGGGTCTGAGAGAGCAGAAGGATGCCACGCAGTCTCACATGAGGTCGCTGGTAAGGTTGGGTTGAGTGATTGAAGCCCACTCAGGTTGGACGGCAGGTCTGTATTCTAGGCTGTCCAGTCACAGAGAGCATCACTTAGTTATACACTCCACACTGGTGACTGAGTGAATGAATGCATGAGCAGCCGCAGACCGCAGGCCACGCCGGCATCCCAATGAACTTAACCTGGTGAATCCATGCATATGAAACTCCTCATTAGAAACCCTCCTTTCACAGACTTCTAGTCTATAAAAGCCAAGCCAAGCTGGCTGTGGCTGTGTTCAGAGACAAGCGATCCGAGATCTTGTCCTGGGCTTTATTTCCTATTCATAATTCCAGACACACGCCTCTTTCTCACGGTGTTGTTTGGCTCAGAGACACAACTGGGAGACTTAGATGAGCTATCTCCTGAGCATGGTTGGAATTGGGGTGATGGAGGGGGGTGCTGCTGGGTGTGGTGATTGCTAATGGCTGGGAACAGAGTCATGTGTAAAGAGCTTATAAATGAATGTAGTCAAGACTTGAGGTCCAAATGCATGGTGGGGATAGCAGGGGACTGACTGGTATGATCTTTACTGTTTGAGAATCGTGGAGGAGGAAAAAGAGCATCTTTATGGAAAGTTCCTGCCCTGGGGTCATCCCAGTTTGGGACCTTCCACAGGCAGTGACAGGAGAATGGCAAAAACCCAGGGAGAGCCTCCAAAGGGCAGGTGGGTGGGTAAGTGATAGTGCAGGGCACTGCAGGCAGGAGGGCCAGCTGGGGTTGCAGAGATGCACTGTGTGTGCGTGTGTGTGTGTATGTGTGTGTGTGTGTGTGTGTGTGTGTGTGTGTGTGTGTGTGTGTAGAGCGGAGGGAACACCTTCCTCAGTGTGGGGGAGATATGGCAATGGCAATATCCACCTCAGAAATCAAAGGGGTGATGATATATGCTAGTATATTCAGGAAGCAGTGAGAGTTGTAGCTGCTGAGTGGACACCTGTTACTCTCTTTTGAAGACACGATGAAACCATAAGCCTTAAGTAGTAAGTGACCAGGGAGAAGAAGGCAGCACCTTCGGAATCCAGGAAAACTTTTGAATGAAAACTAGGTATTTTAATGGTTATAGGCACAGCTGCGTAACTACAGAAAGAAGATAAGGGAATGGTGGATAAGACACTTGCCATGCAAATGTGAGGAGTTCAGTTCTCTGAAAGTCAAGCAAGTGCTGCAGTCATTTTTAAACCCAGCACGTAGAAAGCAGAGACGGTAGATCCCCAGAGTAACCTGGCTAGCTGGCTAGCCTAGCTGAATGGTGAGCTCTGGGTTCATCTGAGAGATGCTGCCTTAATAATAAAAGTGAAGAGTAATCAAAGGAAATACCTAATGTCAACTTCAGACTTCCATCATACACGTCTGTTCACATGCACGTGTATACACATATGCCCCCACACATGTGAACCCACACATTGCACACATTCAACCCACCTTTACGCATGCATAAACAGAAAAGAAAGAAAAGAGAACCACAAGGTTCTGGACTGATTCCATGTAATTCCACCCAATTGATTTTGTATGAATGCCTCTCTGGGACAGGGGGATATATGGGTGGAGGGGGGTAGGCACCATTTTGGACAGGACCATTACACTTTTTTCTATGTTCTCTTTAAAACAGAAAAGCCACTGGGCAACGTATCACAATGGAATTTCTGTTCCTGGCTCTCTTGCAGCTAAGTAGCCATGTGACTCCTTTGGTCAATGGTCTTTCTCTAAGCTGAGATTCTCTTGGGAAAGGAATCTAGTCTAGAATAGAAATATGAAAGCTAGCATTCCAGCAGCTATCTTGCATGATAAAGAAATCTTGGGGGTAGAAGCCACATGTTGAGGATGGAAGAACCAAGTTCTGTACTGTAGGTCACCTTACCCTATTCCTTGGTGTTTTCTACAGGAGACAAACCAAGTTCTTGTTGCTAACTGTGGTTGTTCCCTGTTACATGCAGCTGAGCATAGTGCTAAGTTAGGCAGGAAGGTCTTAATTGAACCTGTCACGTCTCCTTCCTTGAGAAGTATAAAAAAAGAAAAGACAAAGAAAAAGGTTGGGGGTGGGAGAGGAACAGAAAAAATGAGTCTGATAGTCAGTAACCAAGGGGAGTTATCTTCTCTGATTTTTTTTTTTTTGAGAATCTTTAAGTAAACACAGAAAAGCACAAAGAACAAATAATGCAGAGACTGGTATGCTCACCATCTGGAGTCGCCAACTGTTCACATTTTGTCACATTTGCTTTGTCTTTATTTTATTAAAAGAAATAGCATGTTACAGATCAAGCTAAAGTCTGTTTATCCACTGTAATACTGTCCCATCCCTTTCAACCTTTCTCCACCACCACAGAGTCAAGAGTGTACCTTTCTAGTTCATTCAGAGTAACCAGGCATAGGTATAGCCAAACACTCTACTACTGAGCCCAGGCATGCCTCTATCTATCTATCTATCTATCTATCTATCTATCTATCTATCTATCTATCTATCATCTATCTATCTATCTATCTATCTATCTATCTATCTATCTATCTATCTATCTATCTATCTATCTATCTATCTACCTACCTACCATTGATTTATCTATCTACCTAATGTATATGAGAAAATGTATATTCAATATATTTTATAATATATTATAAACTGGTGCATTAACCTCTGTGAGTTCATGTATTTGCGTCCTTAGTACCAAACTGGTGGCATCGTTTTGAAAGGTGGTATGCTGGGTGGGGGCATCTGGGACTGCACCTACTCTCATCTTGGTAGGCAGAGAAAGGAAGATGCTGGTGTTCCCTTCACTCTTCTTGTCTCCTTTTTATTCAACCCAGAACCCCAGCCCAAGAGAGGAAAGGTCTTGTCCCGTCCGTTAATACTCTCTGGAAATGCCCACACAGACATATCCAAAGATGTGTCTCACTAATGCCTGTGGGTGTTGTTAGGCCCAAAAGCCTGCTCTCTGGATGATGCATTAGCAACTGAACGGGCTGTTGAGTGACTCCTCCCTTGGGCAGTTGAGTTTGCCTCTTGTCTGTAAGACAATGGCAGGCCGAACTTCCCCCTTTGGGAGTAGAGAGAACTTCCAGGTCGTTTGGGTTGCTTTTGTTTCTCTAAGAAACTGGCTGGGCTGTTCCTCCCCCCATCAGTTCTTTTCTGCTTATCTAAAGAGATGTTAATGCACGGGCCAAGTGACTCTGTTTTGAGGCATACATTCCTTTCTCTTTTAGCAATGAGCTGCCATGCCTGTTTAGCATACCTGGCGACATGTCTGCCCCAATTGGGTGTCACTCCTGACTTTTCTTTGTTAACCAAAGTGTATGCACTTTACATAATTCTGTAAAGAATTTGGCCCTGCTTCTTGATTATAAAAACCCTGTATGTTACAATAAAGTTGGCTTGGATGATAAGGGACATCCAAGGCCCCCTCTGACCCAAAGCCCGAAACTTTTAATTCCTACCGCTCCCACTTCAGATTCCTGTGTTTGTAGGTTCAGGTTTGTGCTGGTTCGTGGGCCTGGACAAATGCCAAAAGCATCTGCGAACCCATTCAAGTTAACGATGAAATTGACCATCACACTGAATAATCCACAGATTATAAGAGACTCAGGATTAGAGCTTAGAAACATCTTCTTTGCCCCAAGCAGTCTCTAACACTCTTAGAGGATAGAGGAGGAACTTTGAATGCTTTTGTTCTCCTAAACCCTGTTCAATATTTGGCATTTTGCTGAGGTTTACACGTGAAATTTCCCCCACTGCCTCGTGTGTTTGAACACTTGGTCTCCAACAGGTGGTGCTATTCTGGAAGGTTGTGGGATCTTCAAGAGGTGGTTTCTCAATGGGTCATTGGAGGCAGAGTCTTGAGGTTTAGTTGCCTGGTCCCACTTCCTGTCCACTTTCCGCTTCCTGACTGTGATGCAATGGAGCCAGCTCTCGCTCCTGCTGCCATCGCTCTCTGCCATCATGGGCAGTATCCATTCTTGTAGGATCAGTCAGCATGCACCCCTCCTACCCGAAGTTGCTTCCTGTGCGGTATTCAACCACAGCAATGAGGAAAGGCACGTGTTAGGTACTATACTAACCTGAAGTTCTTGTTTGTGAGCTCCGGCTCATTGTCTACATTTGTATATGAGCATGCATGTTCATATTAACTAGCTGTGCTCTCTCTGCAGAGTGCTTCTGTAAACCATTAGGATCAACACACAAATAAAATATCTGTCTCCTTCTTTTGATTTACAGGTAAACATTTAATTTGGGGAATTTTATTTGTCACTCTGCTACTGAGGTATATTTACAATTTCTGCATATGACTTCTCAAGCAGTGTGGCCATGAACACCTACACATTTTTTCTTGGTTACGAGCACGAGTTAATTTCCTTCTTTATTCTGCACTGGGGGTCTCGCTATGCAGCCTTGCCTGTCATCTTAAATCCATGGCCCTTCAGCGTTAGTCTCTGGACTGTTGGGATGACAGGCATTGACCACCCACTCAACTCTGGCTGCTTTCTTGAAGCTTGTTGTTCTGATATTGATATGACAGGGGAAGGGAAGATATGGAGTGAGGTTATTACAAGGAAGTATTTGAAAATCTTCACATGATCCCATGGTGTATCCAGTGAGAAAATGAAGACTGGGTGAGCAAACTCTTAGGCGGATTTGCAATTGTTTGATCAACTAAAACACTTGGGACCCCAGAAATGAGATGTCTGTGAGACCCCAGGACCCCCAAAACATGATGGGTTCCCAAGCAGAGATACCTTCTGCAGCTTTGTGCCATTCAGCATTCTTGCTAACATCCAGGCTTTGTTTCTGAATGAGTTTATACTGCAAGTCACTGTGGACATTGGATACGGCAGACTCTACAGGACCCAGCAGGTTCTGAACATGTGGCTGGTCTCTCACTAACATTTGCTGGCTGACCCTTGAGAGAACTGTGGTCAGTGCCCCCTCCCCCAAATCCCACAGTTGCTATGACTTTGGGAGATTTACAATACCTGTGTATTAGAGTTTAGGATTAAAAAGTAGCTTAGTGCTGATAAGACTTACTAAAGAGATAAGACGTCACAGTGCTTTGAAGGACAAAACTAAGTAAGAGAAAGTCAATGGGTAAAAGTGACATCAAAGATAAGTGCATGTATATACACAATGACAGGTAGATATGCTAGAGTGACACTGGAGAGACCTGGCATGGCACTGACTACACTAAACACACTCTTAAGATTCTGGCTGAGCCATCAGGTAAGTAAGAAGCAGTGGTATGAGCTCTAATGACCAAGAACACTGGCTGAGTCCTAGGCTTTCTGTAACTGTCAGACAGTCCTCCCATATGTTCGGTGGGGGATGCCTAGGAATATCTATAGAAACATTAGGGGGAAATGCAGGCGTGCTAGCTTAAACAGGAGGAAACTGAGACTCGGCGAGGTCACACACTTTGAAGGTCATGTTGCAAAGAGTGGAGGGTTCCAGGCATAAAGGGCTCTGAGTCCACACCTCTGACCTGGGCTACATGACCCCAGTCCACAGGGTCAGGCTCACAGCTTCAGTGTACCCTCGTGGCCAATCCTCCATGGAACCCACATGACAAGAAACAGCTGTCACAAACATGACCACTTCCAACGCCTAGACGAAATCACAACAAACCTCATACTTTTCAGACCAGTCACTACTTCCTCCCTGTGTTACATCTTGGGGTTGCTGCGAGAGACCATGTTACCTCCATTGTGTGCATTAAGGGACTTGAATATCATTCTGCCATGGGTCAGTTTCCCTTCCCCCATCCCTGTAATACAGAAGAACAGCTCACCACCAAGTGTGACAGGCTTCCCATTGACCCAGAAAGGATCACCTCAACATTCCTTTCCCCATCTTGACATCTGGGATGCCTCTAGGTCTCTGTCTTCCTCCTTTGCCCCTTCAGGTTGCTTTTCTTTCCGTATGTTCATGAGTTCTTTGGCTCATCTCGCCTCTCTTTCAGCACTTACCCAACTTGTTAAATATACAATATGCAATGCAGTGTCCCCCGTGGTACCTGTGCTCTGTTAAAAATCCAACTGCGCTTCATTCATCTTTGAGTTCCCAGGCTTCCCAACACATTTCTCACCTCTGACGCACACTCCTAAATTGTTTCAATCCACACCTATTGTGTTCCATCACTGTTAAAGGAGACCATACCACTGCACACTCCAGACCCCCTTAGATTGCCACACATGCCATGATGGGTCCCTTATCTGACATAACCCACAGTGGGAGGTCTCGGCACTTCTTTAAAAATTAATTTGTTCTTTAATTAAGAAACACGCTTATTTCTAATTAACCAACCTTCGTAATGTACACAGATTACGAGTAATAAAGTAGCTCTCCCCAATGACTGATTCCCCCCTCACGCACTGGAGAATGAGACTACTTGGCCAATTTCAGCATGTCAATTTCAATTGGGAGCTGGGATGATGATGAGGATCCTGGCTGAATGAAGCTTGGAAAATGGGATTTGTTAGTTCTTAATCCTAATCCCTAACTTGCAAATTGACTTGCTGCTGGACAACACCATGACATCCTGCTCAGGTTTCTTGAGGTGAAGAATCCTTACAGTTATTAAAGAGCTGACTTAAAGAGCTTCTAATCCATATATATGCACACCCATCTGTGGATGTGTCTGCATAGATGTCTATCTTTTTGCATGCATGCAGGCAGACATAGGTGCATGCACACATACTGCTTGCCTGACACAGTAAGATGCAGATGTTCTCAGTAGCATCTGCCTGGCCCAAAGCTCTGCACATGGCAGCAGTCAGTCTGTACAGAAAGCCAGAGCTTGAGCAGAGACAGGAAGCTAGATGTCACACATCTCTCAGTGAGATCCCTGCTCTTCTTCAATGACCTCAGCAGTGGAGGAAGACATGTAGAGCCTGAACCATGGTTAAGTAATAATAATGGTTACCAGGGGCTCACATGGCCTAGGACCCACTCATCTGGGAATCGTCTTTGGACTGGCATCCTTACATCCTTAAGGGGCTGCCAATTCCCTTCTGACACATAGAGCAAGGAATACAACCCAGGGAAACCCCATGTAAGGACTGTTCCTTGACATACACATGCCTCAAATATCAGTGAATATGCAACCTATATGCTAACAGTTAACATTGAGATGGGGCCTTTTAAGAGACAGGGGTAAAATAAAGGTGCTCATACAGTTTCTGAAGGTAAGCATTGCAGAGAACTTAGAAACCACTGACACGGCTTGGAGTCCTCTGGATGTTCCCACACTCCCTCCTTTGTACTACCCTAAATGCGTACAAGAATCTGTGTACTTTGAGTATGTGTCAATGTGCCTGGTGTATGCTGCCATTGTTTTCCTGATTTCAGTATCTGCAGGTCAAAGCACTGCTCCAAGGTCTTTTTCCTCTCCTAATTCAAATTACACCATCTTAGCTTAAAGGAGAAGTAGTAAAGAACATGAAGAAAACGTGCCTGTGTGTAGAGTTTCTTCAGTTGAGCCCTTCAGCATGCTTGGGTCCCTTGGGCCCACCCTCCCCTCTGTCCTTGGCAGTGGCCTGTTGGACATAATGGGCTCTTCGATTTCCTGAGGTCATAGTGATGAGAGTATGTGTAAATATTTCTGCACTGAATTTGAGGAAAGCGTGGTGCAGTCTCACACTCAGTGCTATGGCATGTGAAAGGAGCCCACTTCTAATTCCAGACTCCATGTGGTGGGTAAAAGACCCAGCTCTGAACCCGGGCTCCTTGGACTTAACTCTTGGCTTTATCTTTTAATAATCTAACAATCTTGGGCAACGCGCTTACTTTTGTAAGACTCAGTTTCCCTACACTCAGTAAAGCAGGGATGTTATTGCATCTCTAATGCAAGACCTGCTGCAAAGTGGAAATAAGCAAACTACACATGTGCTGGTTCATCTTCAATGCCAACTTGATGGCATTTGGAATTACTTAGGAGACTTGCTTTGGATATGTCCATGAGCATGTTTCCATAACATACCTCAGTTCACTGAGCTTCTACCTGGGACCCATCCATGGACCAGCGTCCTTGCATCCCAAAGAGGCTGCCAGCTTCAAATCCAACTCACGAAGCAAGACAACCCAGGGGAATCCTCGTGAGGGGACCACACTACTGTCCATGGCAAACACTTGTAAACATTGCATCAACCACGATGATACTTCAGTTGAGCAGACATATCTTAAACAGCCTGGACCCTCCTATCTTCTTCAGAGTCATCCTGCATGTTGACAGTAAAGCCACAAGCATGGCTGGCAGATGGTTAATTCCATTCAATACCTGGTTTATGTCAAATTATGGTTTTCTTCCCTAAAATATCACAGTGTAGGTCTACAGGAAATGAACAGGGCCCTGTGAGGTATGGTCATTCTGAGACTTGTCCATCTTTAGTATTTCCATCTTTGTATGTATGTATGTGTGCAGGATGACATGTTTTGCACTTTGTGAGAGTACATGCATATGTATCCTCAACCACTCTTCTTCCTTATTGCTTTGAGGCTGTGACCCTAATTAATCCAGAGCTCACATATATGACTAGTGTGACTGGCTGGCTCTGGGGATGCCCATGCTCTGCCATCAAGGGCTGGAACGATACATGGGCCTCCATCCCCACTTGGCATTTTATGTAGGATCTGAACTCTGGTCTTCTTGCTTGTGTGGCAAGTGCTTTTACCCTTGAGCCACTATCTCCCAACTAGACTCATCCATCTTCAAAGCTCTGCTTCCACTGACACGGTTTCCCTAAGTTTAGTCCGTCGCATCGAAGCACCAGCCTTTTCACTGTCTGCTCATTCTCGATATACTTTAAATTCACTTTTAAAATGTAACCTCGTTCCAAGAAAGGATACAAATAGGATTATGGTTGATGCACTAGGCATCGCTTAGTTAGGCATTGAAATAAATAGCTATTAAGATGATAAAGGTGCATTCCTACACCATCTGGAATTATCTTCCACGTCGGCAGACACCAGTGCGTGCATAAAGAAACTGCACTTCTCAAAGTGTCTCTGTGCCAGGAAGCAGGAGGGTACACTCAATCTGTGGCGCACAAGCAGAAGGCAGTGGGAGCCGGAGGCAATTCTCTGGGTGACCCAGGCATGTGTGTCCTACAAAGGAGAAAGAAAGGCTGGGCGCTGGTTCTGAAGACACAAGGAGTGGGTGGCGGCTGATGGAGGATCAATGACACAGGTATGGAAAGGCTCAAAGAGGCCGCAGTTCAGTACATAGACTGATACGCAGAAAACAGGCGCATATCTCTGCGCTAACCAAGAAGGATCCAGAATGAGATTCAGAATATTTTAATCTGCAATAGTATCAGAATGTAAAGGATGTAGAATAAATTCAATGAAAGATTCAAGACCGGTATATTGAAACCAGTAAAAGGCTGTTGACGCAAGTTAAAGGCCTCAGTATGGAGAGGCGCCCTGTGCTCATGGGCTGGGAGCTTCAGTGCCATTAGCATGGCAGCATTCAAGTAGATCTATGTATTGATTCAACACCATGCTTGTCGACATCCCAGGGGGCCCTATTTATTTATTTATTTTTGCAGCAAGCAACCGACAAGTTGATTCTAGGATTCATATGGAAATATGAAAGATTGAGAATAGGAAAAGCAATTTTGAGAAACAAAACCACGCGGAGATGGTACTTCTCACAGGGTAAGCGGCGGTAATGGAGGATGGACAATAAGCGCTGATGAAGGATGCAGACATCAGGGACCTGGTGAACTGCCCGCAGGGTGGTAGAATGGTGGCGCTGCTGCTTTGGAAAGTTTGGAAAGTTACCTTGGTGTGGTTTGAATGCCCAATGTCTCCCAGGAGGCTTGTGTGTTTGTGCACTGAGTCCCCGGCTGATGGCGCTGTTTGGGAAGGTCATGGAACCTTTAAGAAGTGGAGCATCTGTGGAGGAAGTACAGTTGTATGGGAGGGACTTGAGGCTTTATAGGCTGCCCTTACTTCCTGTGTTCTTTCTCTCTCTCTCTTTTTCTTGATTGCAGATGTCATGGGAGGAGCCAGCCTCAGGCTTCTGTTACCATGGCTTCCCTTGGTAGACTACGTCTCCACAGAATTGTAGGCCAAAATAAATCCTTTCTCTCTTGGGTTGCTTGGGTCAGAGTATTTTATCACAACAGAAAAGAAACTGAGATATACTCTATGTGCATTCCCTAAACTCAAGAGACATGAGGAGAAATCTACATGTGGAACTGAATGTTCAGGGTAACAACATTCCCAAGAGCCCTGGATATTGACTACCCGATGCCTATCAATTCATGAGTGCGTACATACAGTAGGATGAAGTCACCCTGAGAAAAATGAAAATAAAATGCAATTAGTTCAAATAACAGAACATCCTTAAGGAATTGAAAATTGAAGTGTTGCTATATCTTAAGGCATGGATACTCTCCAAAAGCATTATGCTGAGATGTACAAAGCCAGATACAAAGACCGTAAGCTGAGTGAGGACGTTATGCTGTGTGAGCCCATGTCTCTGTGTCCACAGCAGGCAGATCCACAGAGAGAACGATCAAGATCGTCTGGGGCTGGAGAGGAAGGGGAAGAATGAGAAGTGATCCTGCTAGTGATCCTGGGGTTTCATTTCAAAGGTGACAGAATGTTCTAGAACCGACTATAGTGGCAATCAAACAACTTAAGGAGGTATTACAGCAAACGGGTAAGTTGTATAGTATGTGTTGTGATGTCACAAAGTTGCAAGATGCTACAAAAGAAAAGAAGGCCGACTCTAAGCAGCAGAACCCAGGCAACACAACAGCACCCAGCATGTGCGCACGCATCTGCCTTCTTGATTCTGCCTCTGCCTTGTGCACCTTGCCGTGACCTTTCTTGCTCTATATTCTACACACCCCAGGAGCTCTGGAATGGAAAGTGAGCCAGGACAGGGAACAGATATGTCAGGAATATTCAACTGTGAATATTCATGGGAGTGACACTGTTGTGTGTTCCCACAATGGCTCCTGGCATTCTTACACGCATGATGCTGGAGTTGGGAATTCATGCGCAACTGAACAATTTACTAGTTGCCAGTCAGGGAGCAAGTTACAGGCTTGTGCATGTATAAATCCTGTTGTCTGGCTGCATAAACAGGCTTTCCCCACCCTGGAATGTTCAAAAGATAGCATGAAGCACACGGGATGTTCATTTATATTGCTGTTGTGATACGCCGTCATAAACTCAGTGATTTAAGGGAAGACTGATGTCTGACGTCAGATGTCCAGACTCAGGAAGCCTTGCATGGTCAAAGTCAGGGTGTGAGGGATTGTCCTGATGGGACTATCTGAAGGAACACCCTCCTTCAGAATTGTGGGCAGGACAATTTCCTTTCTTTCCATCCAACCCAGCTCTGTCTTAAGCCAGCAACAGGCGGGACCTGTCTCAGCACTTCAGGACAGGAAGCTCTCAGAGCGACTTGTCTCCTCTCCTGCTCCTGCGGCTGCATGCATCATTCACACATGTCTTTATTTAGCTGTGTTTGTTGTTTCAAATGTATTTTATTTGGACTGGCAAATCATAAGTGTATACATGTACAGACTAAAATGTGAAACTCTAATATAAGCATAAGACATGGCATGATTAAACCAAGCTCATTAACCTAACCATCCTCTTGGAAAGTCTGCCCCTCGTGTAGGGGAATCTAGGGGACATGATGCAAAGTGAAATATATCAGGTTCAGAAAGACACACACTGCAGGTCTTGGGCTCCTTCGGATTCAGACATTTGGTCATATGTTATTCTGGGTGTGTCTGGGAGTTTCTGGATGATATTAGCTTTTGACTCCATAAACTGAAAGAAGACAATTAATTGTCTTTCTTAAAGATGGTGGGTGCAGTTAGCTCATTAGCCAGGCTAACCCTGTTGTTGAGTGCCAGGTTGGATTAGGAAACTCTGCCTCAAAAAATAAAGAGGAAGGGCGCTTGAAGATGATTCCCCGTATCAACCTCAGGCCTCTGCATGCATGGGCACATGACCCTTCAGACATGAGTGCCCACACATGCAAACACTACACACATGTGTTATCTGTACACATACTCCTATATATCCTTGAAAATGGAAAAAATGGGGTAAAAGTATTGTCCAACTATGACTGGCCCTAGAGGAATCAAAGCTGCATTTCTTCTATGGGTCAAGAGCAGAAACCACCTCTTCTATTGGAGCCTATTTCATAAGGATGCATGGGCCAGGGCTGAGGGGAGGTGCAGGCGTGCGTGAGGCCCACTGAGGTTCCTGGTCACTGAAAGCCAGCTTCTTATCTGTAAATGAGAATTCCTTTATCACTTTCTTGGGGCCATGCAAGGCTGAAATGAAGCGAAATATATACGAGAGTCACAGGTCTCTGTCTTGCATGGTATAGTTATGCCAAAGCTAGGCACTTAGGAGTAAACAGGAGAGAGACAGAGAAGCTACCCCAAATACAGCCTCTGCAGTTCCATTAGGTTCATGGTCAGACATACTCGTTACTTTTCACTTGGGGAAATGGCTCCTTCGGGATCACCCAGGGTTAATTAACCATCAGGGTCCTGGACAAACAGTTGGTCCCCCCAAGAAGTAGTAAAACGAAAAATGAACCTTCACAATTCTTGGGCTGATTGATATTTACATGCCATCTTAACGAAGTCAGCAAACATTTTATTCTTTGATTACTTACGGGCTTTGTGAGGGAGGCCAGCTGAAGTGGAGGAGCCGGTGTGGACTGAGCCGGAACTCAGGAAGGGTTAGTGAGGGGTCTCTGTCCTAAAGTTGCTACAGACCCCCTCAGTCAGTCTGGGAGTTGCTACCTGGCTCTCGAGCTCTCAATCACTCCCCCCATAGGGCTCATCCGTCAACTGGGGAGGAGGAGCATCCTACCTAGACGCCATCTTGTCCAGCACCATCTTGCGATGGTCCAGCATGAGGTACTTAAGGGACACCTTTACCCAGAACCCTCCTGTTTTCCCTGCCCACAGACTCCTGCTGTATCGCCTCTTACAGACTGAGGTTCCAATGATAGTTTGAATACTCACAGCTTTACCAATAAAGAGAAACCAGTTTTATTTTGTGTCCTTACTGATGGAACCAAGGCACCGTTTCGATGTATCATGCACTGAACCGAAGAAGCATCTCAAAGTTGCTCCAGCCCCTCAACTAATTCTTCGGCTTCTGATGAGTGCTTAGAAAATGTTAGTTCCTCCTTTGATTGGCTGTTTACTTGACCTTTGAAAGTAGCATGAAGACCCATCACTGGCTCATGATGGACCATGCCCTCCTCTTTAGCCTGCTACACACACACATGCCCCTGTACATACATACGCAGGTAGATATGAATATCTCTGTGGTTTCTGTGCAGCTGTGGGTCATTAGGAGACTTGCTAAATAAAACATCATTGAGGATGTATGCTGAAGGCCATGTTTCTGTGGAGAACACAGATGTCGAATGCTGTTTTTGCATTTCTTCCTAGAACCTAGGAATGGATCTGATGCCCACCTCGGTGGAGGACTTTGTAGCACTGTGAGAAAGTACAAAGATGGGCAGAGATGCCAACAGTCACTGATGCCCACAGCATCCACCCACCTCCTGACTTCTAAAATAGGAGGAAATCTCATCTGTGGTGGCTTGTACCCTTTTAATTGCTAGCTTGTTACCTGTAGCTGAGAGCACTCCTGACTTGACACCTTGTCCGAAGGATTTACTCTCTGCACCCTTCGGCTGCGGCTCTTCTGACTTCACCACATGGTCTTTGGATGATGACCGGCCTTTTGAAAATGTAGTTTGACCTTACCCTTTAAGATGTAATTAGAACCAGGCAGGAACGTCCCATGTCAGGAGGATAAATGTTCTCACCCAGGCATGACCTTGAAAAGCTTCGAAGCCTGCACACGGCACAGTGGAAACCACAGCATGGTTTCTTGTTGCTTGCCTGGTGCATTGCCCATAAGCAACATTTCCCATTTAGATGCACTACCTTAACCAGGTAAACAGCACTGCTACTGATGGTAGGGAGCCCCGAGTGAGGATAAGCAAGTCATATCATGCAGGACTAGTCAGAATACTAAGGAGCAATTAGTCCATATGGAGGAGCCCAAGTCTCTGTCACATCAGATGGATCCACTGCACAGGGTCTCTGCCTCACTGTCTTGTGTTGACTTCTCTGAGCCTTCAGGTCCTCGTGGGAAACCTGGGGGGGGGTGACACCCCCTAGCATCCCTGGGAGGTGGGGGACAAGACAGGAGAATGAATGAATTTCTCCCAGAACACAAGCCTTTCCCGGTGCAGGGAGAAGAGATGTTTATTCTTGGGAGACAGAGGGTGGTCAAAGGCTGGACAGCCGAGCGTCTTTCACACACAACCCTTGCTCCGAGAAGACAGGGGAGACTTCCAAAGCTATCTTGACATTTCAGAATGGAAATGTGCTCCAACTACAAGAAGGGTCTCGGGACACCTCATGAATAAGTGGGGGCTGGTGGAAATGTGCAAAGGCGTACTGAACTTGAACCAAATGCCTGAAGCTTCAGCGGCAAGTTTTGTGTGTATGTATGTGTGTGTGTGTGTGTGTGTGTGTGCGTGTGTGTGTTTATTAAATAACATGTCAGAGACTCTCATGAGAGCCTCTATGAGTACTTCTCTATTTAACCCGTTGCAGTCTTTACAAAGGGGACTTCTTTACCAGAAGAGAAACACAAAAGCAAATGAGAAGTAGACCAGCTAGAAAACAGCCAAATAAACGCAAACTGAAGAAAACCCCATTCTCCGCGAACCCCATGATCTCTGCGGCTGCCTAAATCACCTCATAGGCTTCTCAGAGCAAAACTGCCAGGTAAGCAGTGGGCAAGCAGGGACACTTCATGGAAGTGATGATTTGCGCTGACTCAGAATTTGCATAATTCAAGAGTGACCTTGGGGGGGGTCGTCCTTACAAGCGGAAGCCACCCTGTCCACTATAAGAACAGGTCTGTTGCAAGGATGAACCTTAAGTTTGGCAACAGAGAGGGGTACAGTTTGGATTCCTGCTATGTAGGATACAGTGGTCCAGGGAAGTCCGGCACAAAAGGACTCTCAGTGTAAGGTTCTTCATACGTGAGCTAACCAGACAGGCCACCACAGGCATAGGAAGGCGATCAGGAGAGGCCAGAGGGGAGAGGAGCGAGTCCATGGCTTAAGGGAAAGGCTCTAATAGCCACTGGGGTGATTTTGCAAATCTGTGAATATGCTACCAAAAACCCCCCCACTGGGTCATATATTTAAATGGGCCAACTGGCAAACATGGGTTCTGAGTTATGCTGCATTAAAGCTTACATATGGGTTATGTACACATACATGGGATCATACAAGCATGCATGTACATGTATTTATTTTAGCGTTGACTAAAATGCCTAATGCAAACAGCTTCATAGAGGAAATATTTATTTTGAATCTACAGATTCAGAAGGTTTCAGTGTGTTCAGTACACCTGCATGGTTGCTGATAAAATCATCACAAAGCTGCTTAAGGGAACAAGGGTTTTTTTCTCTCATGATATCTTGGTTATAGTTCTTAGTTCAGTTGTCAGGACAGCATGCATCATCACCAAAGGACTGAGGGAACCATACGACATCCACATAACAGCTGAGAGAGGGACAAACTTTATTTGCCAGACCAACATGTCTGGCGAAGTATACACAGGATGCCAACTTCCTCAACCTGTCCAGGTCTAGTTCCAACCCAGCATAGGCTGGGCCAGCTTCATCAACCAGACAGTCTCCTGCAGAGTCACTCTACAAATGTGTCCAGAACTGGAACCCTCAGCCATCAAGTTGATACCTGTGTCTAACTATGACAGTGTCACAAGAGAGAAAGCGTAATTGGAGCAGAAGCATGTGGGGGAAACCAACCCAGAAGCAATCAGAGAAGCAGAAATCAGGACCTATATGCAACTTTTTGTGTGTACATATATCCATGTGTGTGGTGACAGTGTGTGTGTGTGTGTGTGTGTGTGTGTGTGTATGTGTGTAAGACTAAAGTTGATGCTGGGAGACTCCTTCAACTACTCTCCACTTGGGGCAGGGTCTCTCAATGGAATCCGGAGTTCACCAATTGGCTAGTCTAGTCTAGCTGGCCAGTGTGCAGGATGGATCCCCTGTTTCTGCCTCTGACATGTTAAAATTACAGGTGGGCTGCCCTGTTTGCCCATTTTTTATGTGGGTTCTGGGGATCAGAACTGCAAAATGTATATTTATGAGGCAAGAGTCTTATTCACTGAGCCATCTCCCCAGATAAACTTCAAGACACACTCCTGGGCAGGAGAGATGGCTCAGGGGTTAAGATTCAGTCTCGAAAGCTGAAGGTCCTGAGTTCATATCCTAGGTCCCACGTAAAAACACCAGATGTAAAGAGAGGCAGCCTGCACTTCCAGCACTGGTGGGTGGAGCCTGGGAAATCTCAGACGGAAACAAGAAGGAAGTAGAAGCAATGCAAGCTGATTCTCAAAGTCATCCTTGGTCCTCTTCAGGGACACACAGTGCCCTCTGACACACACACACACACAAAGACATACTCCTAAGTAACCTACTTCCTCCAGCAAGGTTCCCCCACACCCCAAATAGCACCTGCCCAAACAGCACCACTAGATGGGGACCAAACACTCAAAACATGAGCCTGTGGGAGACAAGCTAGATTCAAATCAAAACTATGTACGTATGAGAAAGAGTACACATACTTCCAGGCATCTGCTCTGAAGGTAATTCTTTAAAAAATGCTTAAATTACAGAGAACACCGTTGTTTCTACATTTGTGTATGAGTGAAACCACATTAGCATTTCTTTTTTTATTTTATTATTTCTGCATGCACATCTGAGTTTGTTTCTGGGTGAGTATGTGCGTGCGTGTGTGTGTGTGTGTCTCAGAGGGCACAGTGTGTGCCTGTGGGCCCAAGAGTGACTTTGAGAATCACTCTGAATTACTTCTACCTCCTCTTTGCTTTGCTGTGGAGTTTCCCAGCTCCGTCTTCCAGGATTGGAAGTAGAGGCCATTGCCATTTTCACCTGGCATTTTTATGTGGGACCAGGGATACGAACTCAGGACTTTCTGATTGCAAGGCAGAGGTTTAATCACAGGGCCATTTCTTTGGCCCTGCATTGGCATTTCTTGGTTGTATCATTATAAATCCACTTAATGTCAAGTCAGAGGAAATGCTCCCACAATACTTCATCACCAGTTCAATGTGGGGAAGTAGAAGGTCCATGGAAACAGCTAGTAGGAGGAGAGTCTAGGCCTGGGGTTGAACTGTGTAGGTCTCTAGAGTGCTTCTAACCCTTCTGAGTCTACTCATTGAAACGATGTCCTGTGGGTACTTAGCAGTTTTAGGGGTTGATATACTGATCCACATGCAGTGCTTGGCAGGTATGGTGTTCAAAACCTGCTGTGCACATTCTGGTAGGATCTCAGCTATCATTGGAACCTTGCTACTCTCGTCATTCTAGAGGAGTTACACGGAGGGTTGGGGAACATATTCTATGTTACAACTTCAGTTACAGAATTGTAATGAAAACTTGCATCTCTGGGAGGTGGGGGCCAGGGGAGTCTCAACTTTTTCTTATTAGGACTTAAAAATATCCTTGGACAGGCAAGTCCACATGTGTGTGTGTCCAGCTAATTCACTGACACGATGAGAAATCAATATTCTCTGAAAGCATCCTAGACCCCTCCTAACATTCTCTATGGCCTTCCTCTTCTCCAGCAACAGGAAGTTGAGGACAGCACATTGTTCCCGTGACAGCAACCAAGTGACACATATTACTGGTGTTTGTCCAGGTCAACAGAACTGGAGCATGATCTGAAACTACAGTGGCAGTGGAAACTGAAACAACTATTGAAGAACTTCCATTGTAAGAGTGCATTCTTAGCTCAATGGAAACATTTGATGACTAAAAGGAGCTCCAGATGGTTCCAGAGCAAACTCTAGGATGGTGGAGGAGATAAAGACTACTTCTGTTCCATTAAAAACTCCATTTTCTAATGACACACTTACTGGGAAGCGAGCAGATTGACTGTCTTGGCTAGTACAGGGAGTGGTTACAAAATAAGACTCAAAGTCAAATAGCCTGGACTGTCATTCTCACTGGTGAATGACACTGAATATGTCAGCTGTTGTTAGAGTTGGCTACAACTCAGAAAATCTACTGTAAGAGTAAGTTCTGTAAGGCAGAAGTTTCTTATTAGCTTATGTAAAATGAGTCTGGAAGCCAGTAGTCCAAGACTGGCCTGGCATTGCTCAGGCAACAGAATCCAGCCCACATATATTTTTCTTCTCTCCTTCTCAGCACATGGGCTGAGAAGAGCAAAGTGACAGACTGATTTTAGCCATCTTATCTCCATCCAAGGCAACACAAAGAAAAAGATGGTGGGAAGAGGAGTTGAGGATACTCTTTCCAGCTGAGGTGACTCCATTCAGAATCCATCCCATCCTAATCCATACCCTTTCCTATGGCTTGCTGGAAAGTACTTCATCACATGACCAAGTATAGCTGCGAGGCTGAACAGTGTTTCCTTTACCTGGACACATTGTTCCCATCACAGGCTCTGTTACTAAGGGACAACAAAACTGACACTGAGGAAGAAGATAGAGCTTCCCTAGATAAAATCTATTCTAATGTTGTAAACTCATTCCTCAGTAGGAACCCAGAGCTGGTCCCAGCATCCACCTGCCAGGATAGCTGCCAAGAGTCAGTGTGCTGATATACAGGAAATCCTGAGCAAAGGCCCAGTGACAGCTTTGCTCACAGAGTGCTCACAGTTCCTATTTGGTGCATGCTAAGAACCATGTAGAGTTGAGAGGGGCCTGTAGCTCGGCGTCCCTGCAATGGATGATGTTGCTGCTTTAGTCTTCAGAGTTGGAATTCATGCTGAATACTATCATTCCCACCAGTGGAGGGTGGGACTTCCATTTCAGGCCTGCTGACACTTTGAAACAAATAATTCTTTATTACATGGGAGTCTCTGGGCCTTGTGAGGTGGTCTGTGGTTTCCCTCCCCATTTCCCACTAGGTACCAGTTGTACTTTCTTCTTTCTTATAGTGGAAACCCAAAGTGTCTCCTGGGGACATAATCATCTTAACTTGAGCCATCTCTTCAGATGTCTTAGTTCCCATAACTCATTTCAGCCAGTAGAAACAGTCTCTGGATTATCTAAGCTTTTGGAACACAGGTTGATGCTTCCAACTGAGCTATATGAAAGATTCTTTCCCAGCTCATGAAAATCTACCCAGATGT
The DNA here is from genome assembly GCA_023101885.1 of Typhlomys cinereus. Classification (NCBI taxonomy): domain Eukaryota; kingdom Metazoa; phylum Chordata; class Mammalia; order Rodentia; family Platacanthomyidae; genus Typhlomys; species Typhlomys cinereus. The sequence continues at coordinate 945,294 of JALPQD010000438.1, read as the reverse complement.
TTTTGAATGAGACATCATAGCGAGTTTGATTAAACTAATTTCATATGCATTTACAGATGCCTATGCATATATTTTAGTTTCATGTTGTGTTGCTGCAACAAAATGCCTGACCCAAGCAACCTTGGGGAGAAGGAGGTTTATAGCTTGTGATGTCAGGTCACAGCCATCATGGCAGGGGAGTGATGGTAGCAGGCTCAGAGGGAACTGGTCACATCACATCCACAGTCAAAAGAAGGAAGCGGTAATGGATGCCTGCATGCATGCATTCACGCCTTACTGTCTGTGCTCAGCTGGCCCTCTGCCCAGCCAGCGTCAGACTACCTGCCACGGGAGCAATCCCACCCACCATGCGCCAGATCTCCCCACATCAATCATACAATCAAGACAATCCCTCATGGATATGCCCCAAGGCCTGCCATAATCTAGAAAATATCTTTCAGGTGGACCTGGAGACCTGCTTCCTTAGTGTCAGGTTGGTAGGTAATACTATCACAGTGTGCACATACATATCAGATGCACACACACAAGTACACACATACATATCCGTACACACAAATATATGTATACACATATGCACACATGCATGAACACATTCTTAAAAGTATACACATGTAGATATATATGGACATATGTATCATACATGCACATGCATATGTGCACATATACACAGATATACATGTATAAATGTGCATACACACATGCATGCATGCATATACACATGTACATGAACACACATAGACATTCACATGCACATATACACACATGCACAATGGACATATACATACACATACACTTGCACCTACACATGCATACACATATACACACATGCACACATACATGTACACACATGCACACACACATACATATACATTACTCCTGTCACCATCTTCAGCCCTGGCCTATAACTCTAGCATGAATCCATGAGTACTAGTCAGGCAGAGAAAGGAACTGACTAAAGCAGCTGGTGGAGTCCTGTGTGAAGGGGTGAAGAGACTAGCCAGCAAGGCACCCCAGCACTGAAAGGGGAACCTTTCCTGAGGATGTGGAGCTCAGCAGCAGAAGCGCGACTCCCGCCTGCCCACTGAGAGCAAGTATCTCTGTGAACAATTGAGAGGGGCCATCAGGAGAAGTCTCGCCTGGCAAGGAGTGGAAAGTCGGAGCAAGCAAGAACACGCGGAAGCTCCCTCAGCCCAACTTTGAGAACTCTGAGGAGAGCCATTCTTCTGAATAATAAAATAGCTCTGGGCACTATGTTCAGTTTGAGGGAAAAAATGCAGCCATAATTAAAGCAAGAATGCTGCAAGTCTATTAAATTTTTTTCTTTGATACTGGCAAGCTCAATCCGTGACCTATATTTTATAAAACATACACTTGAAAGGGATTTTATATGCCCTCTTCCCATAGAACTTAGCATACTGAATCTCTTCCATTTATTTAAGAAGGGAGGTGGTTCTATGCATAAATTACACAGGGCTTTTTAAAGAAATTCACTATCTCTTAGGATAAAGTGATTCAGAAGCATCCGTCTGGGTGGATGGAAGCTGTGGTTCTGTACTTGATCTTCGGAGAATATGGAGTTCTCAGGGCAGCATGGCTGTGGGAGGAGCTGCCTTAGGCTTCTGCGCCAGCGTTAAGCCTTTTGTAACTGATGCTTGCTGACCCAGTGCAACACCATTCTCCAGCATCTTCATGTTCACTGCTAGGAAGCGCGTCTGGCTGCATGGCTGCATGGAGGTCACATGAGGGGCAGGCAGTACTCAGAAGCAACAGGAGAAAGTGGATGCTATGACTTCCCCACTTTCTCCTTTTCTGTTTACACACACACACACACACACACACACACACACACACACACACACATAAGGAAATGTTCTCTAAATTTTGAGTGGCAACTGTGACTTCGTGGTGACCTCGCTGTGGGTGTGGTGTTGACAGGGCAATGAGGAGATGAGAATGCACAGTCACGGGTCTAAGTCTGAACCCCAGCTGCATTGTCTGCCAACCCTATGGCACTGAGGCAGGTATGGGTGTCACCTTGACAGGGAGGGACAGAACGTAAGCCAGCACCTCAATGTGCAACGGAACTCATGAAATCCATTGTAGAGCCTCGACTGCTTTGTCCTGGGCAGAAGCACTTTTCTCCCTTGTTCGCAAGGTGGCTCCTGGAGCATGCTTGCTCTCTCCTGGGTAGAGTGACCACAGGGTACAGGGTCCATTTGCCCACTGACTTCCTTGCTTGTCTGCAAGCTGTCGGGGCAGGAACCACACTAAACAGCAGAAAATCTGCATGGAGAAGGATTCAAGAGATACTTATGTAAGGAATGGGGAAATTGCGAGTAAAGACTGATGTGTATTTAAAAAGTGAATAAAAAGGAAGCATTATTGTGATTCAGAATTTCTCTCCCCGGAGCCGTCTGTTCCATGGAACATATCAGGCAGCCATTGTGTGTCTGGGACAGTGAGGAAGAAATACTGTCTAGGTTCCTGTGTGGAAGCTTATGGCTACGAATAGAAGGCAGAATCCAGATCACACCTCGGGGAAACTTCTGGAACTATTAAGGCTCCTGTACCACTATAATGCCACCAACACTGCACCCCATTGTAGAGTATCACAACATGTCATAGATCGCCATGGAAACTGCTTATGACCCCTTCTCTCATCTCTTTCCTGGTCATCCCAGTGTAGACAATGGACAACTCTTGATCAGGACACCAAAGCGACCCTAGTTTCTCCAGTGAGAAGCATGATCTACCTTTTAAAAGCCAATCACATGTCACTGGGCTCCTGTTAAAATCACCTATGAGCTTCCTACTAGATGTAAAGTGTAACAGAAAAGTACACAGCTGTAAACCGACATCGGAAAACTATGTTTTGCAAGGACTGGAGAGAGTACATTTGAGGCTTTATGGGAGATAACGCCTCTGTCTCAACTACCCAATTCTGCCGGCTCAGACTAAAAGCAGGCAAACGATGAATATATGAATGGGTATGTCCATGTTCCAATAAAATTTTATTTAAAAGCGAGCAGTGAGCCAATGAGATTCCCGCTCAAGGGGATCTTGCACTTGCCTCTCCCCTGGAACTCTGGGCATTTCTTTTGTGTGCTCCAACTGTGACACCTCTCCTGGGTCCCCTTCCTGGCCATTTCTGTCCCAGGACATTTGTTACTTTCTAGCTCTTCTTCCTGGGCCATCTTTGCTTAATGAGCTGCTTTCTTCACAGCGTTCAGCTTCCATGTCACCTCCAGAGAGCTCCTCATCCTCCACATCACCTTGCTCTGGGTTTCAGAGGGCTTCAGTCTTTTGTCCTATTTACTTGTTAGCTGGCTCTCAACTCCTGCGTGTGTGTGAGTGTGTGTGTGTGTGTTCAAGTGTACAGCTATGTGTTTGCTCACGTGCATGGAAGCCAGAGGATAATTTCAGTGTTGTCAGGCACTGTCTATCTGTTTACTTGCTGGCCTAGAGCTCGCTGAGCAAGTAGACTAGGCTGGCTGGTCAGTGAGCCCCAGGGATCCACTCGTCTCTGCCTCCCCAGCACTGGGTTACAAGCTCACGCCACCACACACATATTTTTTGTAGGTGCCAGGGTGCTTGTGTAGTAAGCACTTTACTGAGTAAGTTTTCTCATTCCTGAGCCCCATTAGTACCTTGAGAGCAAGTTGTGAGTGGTCTTGCTCACCTTCATGTCCCTAGCACCTAGAACATGATGTGGCTCAGAGCGGCTGTCCAGTCAAAGTTTGTTGAATGACTGTGCGAGGGAAACACCAACTACTCTGAGCCCAGAGGCCTTGCATTCCTCGGCAGAGGCTCTACATGCCCTCAGCGGTGGCCCAGAGTGGAGACATAAGCATGACAAACATACCCAGCAGGCACTTGCGGGTATTTTCTACCCTGTGACTCACTCAGTCACCACCCAGAGGGCATGTCAGCTGAAAATTCCTGTTGGATTTATTCCTTTGCAAGGTTTTAGAATGATCCCCATTTCTTAAAATCCTGATGCTTCTTTTCCCAGCCACTTTGCTATTTTTTGTGTGCATGTGTATGGTGTGTGTGTGTGTGTGTGTGTGTGTGTGTGTGTATACACTACATAAATGTATGTGTCGTGTGGTATATGCATGTATATGCATGTGTATGCTGTGTATACAGGTATGTGATATGTGTGTTGTGTGGTATATGATGTGTGTCGTGTGATGCATGAAGTTTGTGCAGTGTGCACATGTGTAGATGTGCACCTTTGTGTGGTACGTGCAGAGGTCAGAGGTTACTATTTGAGTTTTTCCTTAATCACACTCCACCTAATTTTTTGAGACGTGGTTTCTCACTGAACCCGGAGCTCAGTGCTTTGGCTCCATTAGCTGAGCCCCCCAGGATCTGCTTGTCTCTATTCTCCAGTGGGAGGGGTACAGGTGCATTCTGTCATGCTGAGGATCTGAACTTAGGTCCTCAGGCCTGTGCAGCCAATGCTGTACTCACTGATCCCTGTCTCCCCAGCCCCAACATTTTAACTAAGAAAGGGAGCTGCTCATTTTACTTTCAATATTTAATGTTGTGAATCTCTCTGTCCTCAGAGGAGATGGATGGTAGGAGGCTTGTCTCCAAACATCACTGACAATTCAGGAAGCAGAATAGACATCTCCTTGCATGACAGATGAACTGACGTGAGCCCGATAATCACAGTTTTCTAGGTCACCTGGAAGGTTAACGTCATCCTCAAACTGTGAGCATGAATAACCAGCAGAGGATAGACAGATGCAGGCCATACCAGGACCTCAGGGGTGGAGGGAATGTGATGGAGGAAGCAAGGTAGTGTCTGTCTCTTGAATTTCATTTAGCCCCAAAGATGCATATGTGAGCTAAGGAAGAGAAATAACACGCGTGCAATTGGAAGAACTGTGTCTGAAGTTATCATCGTACAACCTGACCCATGTTGCTTGGGCACCCTTCTACAAGACTGAAGGATGCAGGCTTCCCCCTCTGTCTCTCCAGGCCTGGTGGTCCAGCAGCATGGGGTTCCCATTGGCACAATGGTGTCTCCCCGAGAGGAGCTGGCTATGAAGGGCTGAAGATCCTGGTGGCCAGGACAAGGAGCTGAGGGGTTTGTTCCCGGGCATGTCTGAGTTATCTATCACCTATGACCCTTACACCAAACTAGAGACGACTCGGCAGATTCCATTGCATGCCTGACTGCCCAGGAGGACTGAGGAGCTGCAAAGTTCCGAGACCACTCTCCTTATTATTACTTGCTGGAATCTTCCCTTTGGAGAGTTTCCCAGATTGGATTGTACAGCTCTTTAACAACATTATCTTATGGTCACCTGAAGGACATGCGCTGTAATTAGAATGCTGAGTCCAAGGTGGAGGACTGTGGAGCAGGCTCATGTCACTCTTCCCGGGCTATTACCTCTACCCAGGCTCAAGAGAGACCAGAGGGGTCAGAATCATTACCCACAGGCCTTTTCTTGGACCATGAAATCCAGGAAACAGTCTGTGGGAGGCAGCCTTCCTCTTTCAAATACCAAGAGCGACACACTGCCACCCAAACTTGCAGCCACTGAGTATAATTCAAAGAAACACATATGCAAAACACTCATCAATATATGTACAAAAGGGAAAAACCATTACCTCTTAATTCATGAGCTCAGCTGAGCTAGAGAATCAAATCCTTTGATTATAAGCACCACTCAGAAAGGCGGATGAAAATGTAATAAGACAGATCCTCCACCCATCATTTGAGTGCCTATGAGTTTATCCTAAAGAAAATTGTCACAGAAGTGGACAGAATGAACAAAGGCACGTTCCCCTGCAGAATGGATGGGGGGCTTAGAGAAGCAAAACAAGTCTATCAGTGAGGGGCTGGTTAATGAGTTGGTGGCAGATGCGAACACAGGCTGCTTGCCATGGCGACTACTGAATGGTCAGAGATCCACCAAAGTCACCAGAACTTGGTGGAATCAGAGAGTGACTCATGGACCACCAAGCAGGGCTCCATTTCTGCAAAACCGTATCTGTACTTGTCTGTGTGGAGAGACACCCTGAGAAAGGCTGCAAAAGAGCTCACCCAAGTGCTTATCTCTGCACGAAGAGACATTGACACAAAGAAGCTGGAGATATTAAATTCTTTTTAAAATCCTATTTAAGGAAAGAAACAAATGAAATGGATGTGTGCCTGATAACTCCAAAGCTGAAGAGATTATCCACAAGCTGGAAAGAATGAGAGAAACAGTAGATCTAGATGCGTAAGATCCAATGGAGAAAGGCCTCACAGATGCCAGGACAAATAGCATATCACAGGTCACTGCCATGGGCACAGAGGCAACGCACATAAGGCTTTATTCTCACGCCAGGTACTAGATATCAACTCTTGGCACCAGTCATCCTTATCTGGAGTATCCCTCAGTATCACAGCATCTTTATCCTGAGCTGGATAACAAAGATCAGTTCTTGGTATCGCAACCATCTTTATCCTGAGCTGAGTACCAAAGATCAACTCTCGACATCACAGCATCTTTATCCTGAGCTGTCTACCAAATAATAACTCTTGGCATTGCAACATCTATATCCTGAGCCGGGTACCAAAGATCAGCTCTCAGTACTTGATTAGCTCAAGCCATTTTGCTACCTCTCCAAGCTGACCTCACGAGGTGGGCATTTGTGCTAAAGACCACTGAACCAGCTCTTTTCGCTTCTGTCCAGCCTGGTCATATTTGCTTCAAGATTAAAGTATTTATGCCTTTGAGAGAACAGGCAATCCTGAGGGAAATGTACAACAAACAGCTTGTGCTCACATTACCTCTTCAGAGAGGGGTCTCCCTGTGTGTAAGGTGGGATTTGGTCTCCACTGTGCTAAGGCCTTTTGGGCTCTATCATGACAGCGGCCATAATTTCAGTTCATGACTGTGCCACACTGTCTCCCTGAGCCCTGTGGACACCAGGCAGTAAGGACAGAGACTGTCCAACTCGCTACAGCATCCTTGGAGCGTAGCACCATGCTGCACATGGGGGATGTTTAAAGAAACTCTGGAAGGGAGAAGCGAGAAGAGAGGAGGGGAGGCAGTCAGGGGCCACGGTGCTGAGAAGGATGAGGGGGTAGGTACTGATCTGTGCTCAGCCCCCACAGGCTCAGAGGGTCTGCACCGTGCCTAGGCCACGGCCCCTCCTGGCTCAGATGCACAGCCGTGGATGCACCCTGCCCCATCCACAGGGAAGCCGAACGTCAGAGTTGTGGTTTTTTGGTCACATGGACTGAAGAATGGGATTGTTCTTACGTGTCCCACCTGCCCTGATGCCTCTCAAGGCCCAGGGTGAGGTTCCCCTCTCCTGCCCTTCACTCAGGGAGGCTAAGCTGAGGAGGAGGAGCAGAGCCAAGGCCAGACACACTAGCAGCTCCTATGTTCTGCTGGACGGCTGCCTGTGAGCGCCGAAGCATTGTCTGCCTGTGCACAGCCGACCCAAAGCACTGAAGGCGAAATCCTCCCCCCCCCCGCCCCTGCCTCCCGGGAGACAGCATTCATCCTCATCTTAGCTCAGAAGACCCCCTCCCCCAGACCAACACAACTGTGAACTGATGCCAGCAAGTCACATAGGACCTCCAAGAGTCTCGGAGCCCCCAGCCCGCTCCCCTGAGATCATGGGGGTGAGCGTTGGCAAGCCTATGTAGGGCAGTCGGAGCCTGGGCATGGGCCCTATCAATCAACGCCCGTGGGTGACAGGGTCAGTGTGATTCCCCAGGACTCAAAGATCATCATTCTCTGCTGATCTGCCTTCACTTGGGAGTGGATCCCCGCCACAGCACTGTGGGAGCTCAGAGCTGAGCAGCTGGGAGCCATCTCTCACCTGCACCTGCAGATAAATATGGGTGACCTTCCTCTGTCATGGATGGATGGTGAGGACGCTTGGGCACACGGGGACACGACAATGACGCTTGGCTCCTCGGGAGATGGATTCTCCTGCACAGGAGCTGGTGTCTCTTTGCTTTAACTTTGCTTAGGGGGAAAAGGCACAGCAGCAAGAGTAATGCTGGTATTAACGGCGCACCAGCATTTGCTCAACATTTGTTACATTCTAGACACTGCTGGGCTGTTTAATACTCATGCACATCTCTAAAGAAGACACCTTTACGTCCCACCCATTCTTACAGGCAAGACGGTTAAGGCCACTTTCTAGAAGGTTCAGTGACTTGCCCCCAAGTCTTGCCTCATTTAAGACTCTAAGCAGAGCAGCAAAAACCACGATGTTCCACCCAATGGCAGCTGCGTGGTGAGTGAATTCTGAGAGGCTGTGAGGGGATGTTAAACCACTAAGGGTTCCTTGGGAGCACGGGCCCTGTGGGGCTGTGTGGGTCATGCTACGTGCACATGGTCCTAGCGAGGAAAAGTGATACAGGAACTGGGGAGTTTCCATCTTCCATCCTCCTCTCCTCTACCATATGGAGGCCAAGTGGCTGCTTGCATTAAATGAGGGAGATTCTAGGGTCAGGAGGATTAGAGATCCACCTCCACTTCCAATCTCCCTGATTGCCCAGCATGGGTCCACGCCACCAGGGAATCTGACCCAGTGGGAGGTGCTAAAGAAGTGGGAGGAGTCTGTCCTCTTGCTCTGGGCTCTCTGGGCCCTTCGCTCTCTTGGCAAGGCATAGGGACAATGATATTATGTAATCTGGAAGCCACATGCTTTTTCCTAAACTTCTAAAATCTAAGCATGCTTTTCCTAATATTCTAGACTCTTTGATGTTTCTCTAAAGATTCTAACTTCATCACCAGGTGGCCGCTTGTCAATCTCGAAACATGCCTCTCCCTGCTGGCTGCTGGGATTCATAGCCCTAGAGTTTCTGGTCTTAATGCTTTAAAATCAATGTAAAGATTCTCAGGGCTTCCCATTTACTAATCCATTATTGTATCAAGAAGATGAACCCCCAACCCTTAGGCCTATAGATCAAGGAGGACTGGCAGTTATCTGCTGAATTAGGAAGCCAGACAGAACAGGTGGATCTGCTTAGAGTCCAGGAGGCAAGTACCAGAGCAGGAGACGCACAAGCCAAGTGACCCCAAGAACACGTGTTTCCATATGTGTTTCTATATCGAGATGCATGTGAGTAGGAAGTCACTTGAGATGCTGCCAGAATCTGAACCCCAGAGGTGACGACATCCTACTGGCCATAAGAGCCACCATCCTCTGGGGTCCCCACGTCTCTTTGGAAAGTGGTAAACCAGCAGTTAGAAACCAGACCCAGTTGATTCTGGGTCTTCCACCCACTGGACAGCTTGAGTCAGTTTTTAAACCTCGCTAAGGCTCTGGTTTCTCATCTGTGACGTGGGTGCGTCAGTACCCGCCTGTCAGGAAAAGAGATGCTCGGGAAGGTCAGAACGTAGTCCTGTCGCTGAATACCAGTGCATGGTGGGACGTCAGCCCAGAGCTAGCAGGGTCTGATGGTGGGCTGCACCAGAAAACCACACGAACTGAGGGACCTCTTCTGGGGTGAAGAGCAAACTCTGTGCCCCAACTCTGAGAAGAAACTGAAGTCTCTTCAGGACCTGCATCCTTTCTGTAATATGAACAGCTCACCTGTCCACACCACAGAAGATCCCAAGAGCCATGAGCAAGGAGAGAATCATGTTGCTCTCTGGCCAGGACATGGTAGAACTTGGAAAGGGCTTCGGCGGGAGAGAGGGAAGGGAAAGGCAACATTCCGTCCCCATGGATCCTCCAAGGATTGTCTCCTCTACACATCTCCTGCAAGGTGCTAATTAATCGAAGCTGCTTGCCTCTAAAAGATTTGTTTCCAACGTCTCTACCTTCTTGACCCCAAACCTGAGCAAATCCATGCCCACATCTGCTTTACAGTCAAACACAGAGGTTTCTGGGAAGAAAATGAGTTAGGCTGAATTCCGCCTTGCCGAAGGCTGCTTGCTGTGCATGGACATCCACATCTGTATGTATTATATGAATAATGCTGATCATAAATAGAAGTGAGATGTCTTATGTTTTCTGAGAGACGTGCCAGCTCCTAACCAAATAGCTTTCTGCTTTAAGAAATTTGGTGGCCACAGAAGATTCTATTTTTCCTTAAAAATATGACATGACTGCAAAGCAATAAACTATGAAATTCTTCCCTAAACTTTGAGGAAATTGCCCATCACCTCATCATATCCACGGACCACGCAGAGATATGTGCGCTCACAGCGCCCGGCTCGCCGCCGGTTTTTACACAGATGTCACGTTTCCAACTCATCCACATTCGAGTCATTTACACAGAGCCTGGGGACCAGGGGCTGAAACCGGGAATCATTCTTCGCTCTGCTCCAACTCTGGCTTCTCTACTAGCCTTCCCCATCCATCCTGCGTGACCTGTTCTGCCCCTCAGCTCCTTTAAGGAGATTTCTGTAAACACCAAACTCCGCATCCAGGAGCTCTCTCCTTAGAAGTCCCTTCTTCATCAAAAACAGCCACAGAGAGGTGACGTGGCTGGTTTGCCTCAAGTGACCTGACCTAACTTTCACCTGCCCTCTACTGCAGGTTGTGTGTGCCTTCCTTGTATCCCAGGCCCATTTCCGTTCCTCTCCCTCCTTCCCCCTCGGGCAAGCAAAGCAAATTCACCTTCATTTATACTCGGTGCATTTGAAGCTGGGAGGGGAAAAGGGCTGCTCTGAGCACCCTTGGGGATGTGACGCTGAGGACCACGCCCCCTCGACTGAAGCTGGATGAAGCCTTCAGGCATCTTGCCCATGATTATTCACCTGGCAGGCTGGGAGGCTACCATGGCAACGACTCCAGAACCTCCTATATCTACATGTCATTGGTATAGCCTATCAGTTTAACCAAGGGGGAGGTGTGGCCCCAGACAGCCCCAGCTTCCTATCTCCTCCCCAGCTTGCTGACCCACAGCAATAGTCGCTGTCGGGGTGAATCTCAGACCTGGCATTGATGACCCTCTCAATTCAGTACCTTTTCATGCGAAGGTAACTTGGCGCTTGAAATCAGCGCCTGGTCTAACAAGGACTTTTTTTTTCTCCTTTGTTCTTCAATTCCACAAGCATTATACTCAGGAGGGACATCTGCTGCTGGCCACAGGCAGGATGCTTTAATGAGAATGTTCTGGGCTCTCAAAAAGCAAGCTCTAAATTCTGAGACCTTCCCCGATTGGTTAAACTTGGGGAAAGAAAGCAAGAAACTGTGTTGGATCCTGGCATGATTTCCATAACTGTAGCTACAAGTATTTCCAGAGAGAGAGAGGAAATGTCTTGCCTTTGGCCCTTTGGCGGAAGATAAAAAGTGTCTCCATGTACATCTTCTAAGGAAAAGGAAAAAGACCCAGCCTGTCACACCAGAAAAAGACAATTACAGAGAGAAACCACCAAGGATTTTACAGCGAGGGCCAGTTATTTCTAAAGTCACCCGTTCATACAGCTCTTATGTGCTCAGCTAACCCTTTAGAGTGTCCAACAACAGCCAGGAGCTAGAGGCCTGGACGGGCATGGCCATCCTGGAGTATCACCTTTGCCACCCGAGAAGGAGACTGTCAGCGTCTCCACGCCCCTATTAAACTCTAAGCCTCATACTTCAAGCCCGTGCTTTGATGCAGAAAAATGAGGCATCCAGTGACCGTACAGCAGCCAGTCAGAATCCTCAAGGACAACCGTGCGCCAGTCTCAGAGCTCATTGTGCCCAGAAACTTGGCTAGTTTGACATACCTGTGGGGGACCCTTCCATGACGTGGCCGACATACGGTCCTTCTCGGAAGATGGGCCTGTTGTCATTCTGGTCAATCACGATGACTTCCAGAGACACTGGTCCCTCCAGAGTTTTGCCGTTGGCATCGATGGTCTCCACGAACAGCTACACACAGAGAGGGGTTAGGGGAGAGAGAAGCTTTAAGTCATTGTGAAAGCGAAATCAGGCTCTCCAGAGAAAGTAGGTTAGACCAGAAATTTTCCAAGCCTTTGGCGATATTCAAACTCTGGTCTCAGCGGGGTGTCACTGGGATATGAACGGAAACTGAACATCTTATAATAAAAGGCAAAGATCAGTGTGTGTTACCACCTCCGCCCGCCCTAGGAAATCCACAATGAACTCATCAACTGTGCAAAGAAAGTTGAAAAAAAAAACTTGCAATCAGCCAATGCTGGGAAAGTATGCTTGCGTTGTGTTTGTTTTTCCAATATTGTTACCCTTAAAAGGAATATTATGCACTGCAAAATAATTGACTAAGCAGCTACTTAGGACCTGTTAAGAGATAATAGGCAGTGGCTGGTGGTTATGTGGACGGCGCTTGGATCACTATGTATCCGGGACGTCCCTTGGGTGAGAAGCTCAGCATGTGCAGGGGCCTGGCTGTGACCTCGGGCTGTTTATAAAGACGGGGGTTCTGTAAGACCAAGTGCTTCCAGGTGCAACGAAGAAGGCAGTGTAGAAGATGGCTTAGCTGCTCTCCTGGGAACAAAGCATCATGTCTGGCATCTCTTGGAAACTCCACAAGCCCATCATCTGTGCTTAATCCACCCGTGGTTTCTACTGGTGGCAACAGAGCTGGGCTGGGGAAACCGTTTGGATCAGTGCATGTTGTTGGTACTCGTGATTCCCATCCAAGGCCCACTATTTCGGTCACCTTCGCTAAGACGCTTGACCCCTCGGCATTCACATCTATGGAATGGGTTTGTAGAACGCCTATATTTAGAGGTGACAACAAAGAAGCCACCATCAGTGAACACCCTCAGGCTCTGCCATGACCCTGTTGACCATGTTGTAGAGGAAGGAATGGGAGGGTCAACAGATGGAGTCCAGACTTGGAAAGTCTGCCTCCGGACTTTGGCTAACCACCATGAATGATGCCACTAAAGCCTTCTGCAGCACGCTACAAGGTTACTGGTTGTTGTTATCGCTGTGACTCTTACTATTATCGATACCATGGTCAAGGCAGCCCCGGTCAGGAACATGAAGGAACACAAGTCAGCACAACCTGGCCTGCCTGACGGCACCACAGTCCCTCCAGAAGACAGCACGCGAAGTCAACCAAACCTCATGTGTTGTCTTCCTACTGCCCCCCTCCGGGTCCTATGCGAGGTAACCTGCACTATCAGAAGAAACTATACCCTGCGGGGTTCATTCTAGTGACCATACTACACCATCAGTCATGCAAATGTTCTGAGGAAGGAGAACAGGCGAGTAAACATTTGTGTAGCAACATGCTACATTATGGCCACTTGAGCAAATGGTTATTAAATGATGATTCATATGCAGTCCATAACATAGTGTGAAAATAGTGTGAATGTTGCTGGGTTTTTTGTTGTTGTTGCTGTGATGAGGTATGTGAGTGACACAAAATTCAAAGGAGGAGGGTCTTACTGAGGGTCCTGGTGGCAGGAGCCTCAGGCCATATGTAGGAAGGGAGCAACGAAGCAGATTTCCTCAGCTGACTGTCTTCCGGAAGCAGACACACTTGCATTAGCTAGTCTCCACCTGTCACTCTACCTGGGGCTTCGGGTTAGGGGATGGCTCCTCCCACATTCATTCAGGATGGATCCTTCTCCTTAGCTAATCCTCTCTAGGAAACACCCACAGCTACACCCAGAAGCAAGCTTTACTAATCTCCCATGGCATGTCTCATCCTAACCTAACTGACAATGAATATTAAATATCACAGGGCTTGGGGAGTGGCCCAGCGGAGAAAGTGCTTGCCACACAAGTGTGGGGGCCAGAGTTTGGATGCTCAAAACTTACATAAAAAGGTGGAAGAGCATGACAGCCACCTCTAATCCTAGTAAAGGCAAGGCATCTCCACAGCAAGCTGCCCAGGCAGACAAGCCAGCACCGGTGAGCTCTGGGCTCAGAGAGACTCTGTCTCAATAAATAAGGTGGACAGCAATGGAGGAAGAAAGTCAATATATGTACACTTGGGCATCCATACACATGCACACACACCTGCACACACACCTGGGACTCCACATGCACATCCATATGCATGCACATTCACCTGCACCCACATGCATACACACACACACGCACACACACCACACACACACATGCACACACACCAGGAATGATTAAACATGGATAGATGTAGAAAGTGAGTGGGCAAAATGAAACCATGGACATATGGGTATAGAAACTTGACTCTTCTTTTTTATTTTAAATCATATTTATGCTCTCTTTCACTAGTATACACACACATGTTCACATGTACACAAGCATGTGCACATATGCACATGCAGGTACACATACATACATTTACACACATGCTCATGCATATATACCCATGTGTATATATGTATCGTATGGTTTCTTGGATGAAAACACAGTATAAGAGACCTTAATCAAGGCAAAGTCTTACAGCACTTGCAGTTCCTTGCATCTAATAGAGATCTTACAGAGACTGGGACTTTTGTGTCTTTGTGCTTCAGAAGTTGCTATAAGAAAACCATTCCCAAAATAGATTCATCAAAAAGAGCTTTGTGGTGACAAAGCTGTAATAACAAAGGTCTACCTTTTTTTCTCTCAAAATAGCCAAGGATGTGACTTCAATTCAACAAACAACCTATGTCTAATGGCGGCAAGTACCTTACATGTGAATCCTGGTCTTCCACTTGTTTTAAGACTTGGCTGATGTCATAAACCAAGGTAGGACAGAGAACTAGAATTCACATGTATCAAACATACATATTGAAACTGGAAAGGGAAAATTCCAGAAATCACCCAACAAGAGGGAAAGACAGACAGACAGACAGAAGCGATAAGGCTCTCAACTCTGGACACAATTTCGAGAAAATAATAGGCGAGTCAAGGCCTGAAGCAAGCCTACAGAAGATTGTCTATGAATAGGGAGGCCCAGCCCATGGTGGGTGAATAAGATGAAGGGAACTGCTCGAGAAAGTTGGCATCCTTAGGCATAATTGGCCAGACATGCTGGGCTGGCAAGAATGGATCATCCCTCTCTCAGCAGTCCTGCAGATAGAAGGATATGGTGTGGGCGGTTCCTTTGGTCTTTGGTGTTGATGTGTGCTCTCCTGTCGGGCTGGGCAAGGAACTGCAAGTGGACAGTGATAAGTCAGAATAAAAACCCTTTGTTCCCTTTTAAGCTATTTGATGGGGAGTTTATTCAGCAACAATGCAGAATAACTGCAACAGGATGAACGCAGGATGAACGCCAATGGAAACGCAGCTCTGTGGAGAGCATTTGTCTTGCATGTGTGAAGTACTGGTTTGCATTCAGCACCACACACACACACACACACGCACACACGCGCGCGTGCACACACACACACACGCACACACGCGCGCGTGCGCACACACACACACACACACACACACACACACACACGGCTGAACTGAAATTTAGAAAATTCATCAGGAAAGGTGCAACGCAGGGGCATTTCAATGTTACCAAACTAGCCAGAGTTTGACTCCCAAATTGTATTTTAACAGACAACAATGCCAATAGAAAGCAAGAATTTGGAATGTTTTCTAAAGACAACGAAGTGTTATAGTATTTTTAAAAATACTCTATTGGTGAGAGAGGGGAGAGGGATGAAGGAAGGGGGAGAAAGAAGGATGGAGAGAGAGAGAGAAGACATGCTACAGCATGCATGTGTAGGTTAGAAGACAACTTTCAAAAGTCAGTTCTCTCCTCTACCAGGTGGGCAACTGCAGTGATCAACCCAGGCTACCAGGCTTGCACGCAGGTGCCTTTACCTGCTGAGCCATCTCCCCAGCCCCGTCCTTCTTGTAAACAGTCCAGCAGAAATTCTTTAAGAACTTGCTACTTGTCAGGCACAGTTCTGAAAAACGGGCGCAGGATGGTGAATAACGAGAGACGCCTTCGAAGAGACAGATGAGGAAAGAGGAGATCTGGGAACAAAGTAATTTCAGTTGAAGATGAGACCCTGAGGCACGTGTACCCCCCGTAGCTTCAGCAGCAGCACAGCACCGTGGCTGCATGCGCCTTTTGAAAGTAAAACCCATTGAAATCCAGTCTTGAGGCTGGCAAGAGGGCGCAGCAGGCAAAGGTGCCTGCGGTTACGCCCAGCGACTTCAGTTCAACCCTGGAAACCACACTGCGGAAGGAGAGAACCTGAATCCCAGAAGTTGTCCTCTCACCAACACATGTGTACCATGGTCGGCATGGATGTGTGTGCATGCACCCTCTCTCATATGCACACACACACACACACACACACACACACACACACACACACATACACACACAAATACATGCACGAAATCTGCTTGTGAGTTCTGCTTGCTCTCCTGCGAAGGCTAGACCCCAGGGAGAAGCTGTGCGCTTTCTGAAAGCTCTTGAAAACTCCCTGCCCAATGCTGCTCTGGCTTCCTTCCCCTTGCAAAGTGGAATACCACAAATGTGCAAATCCTTCCTTTGGAAAGCCTGAAGTTTTCATCTCCTGTGAATTGCAAGATAGGTTCTTATGGCTGTGTTTGAGGCTCTGAAACCATAGAAGGCAGGCACATGCGGAGAGAACCTGAGCCCATCCATCATGTCCGAAGTGGGAAAGCCACAGAGGAGACCGTGAGTATGAACAGGTGGTCGGTCATGGGCTGGAAGCAAAGAAGTAACTTCTCCAGGGAGCTGAAAGGCACAACATGCTCCCCACTCCTTGTTGCCCATGTCTAGTCCTCCTCAGATGAAAGCATTTCTGCTCTCAATGAGTAACTTCCTGGGAGCCCCACCGTGTGCTATATACCCCAGCTTCTTAAACTGTGGGTCACAACCTCAGATGGAGTCACATAACTGAATGCAGGAGTTGTGATTTAAAAACAAAACGGGAAGGGCCACAGGTGTATGGGCACACAGTGAACAACGATGAATTCAAAGTCACTGGGTAATGATTCCTTGGTATCCCTAGCAGGGCTTACCCGTGCTACACCAAAGGCCTCACCATAGACTTTGCCTATTGAGGAACTTGGTAAATTGTAGACCATCTGGGAATTCCCGCTTGCACCCTGCTCTGGGGTTCATGGATCCCACCCATACCCTGGAAAGCAGAGCCCACACATCACTGGCCTTGGTTGCCGTGGGCAGTGGATGATCTGCTAGGGTACAACTTTAAGTGGGTGGGGAGCGAGCCCTGGGCCTGTGCTTGTTACAGCTCCCAGCTGCCCACAGTGCATCGGAGTGCAGACTCTAAACCGTGCTGGAGTTTTGTCCAGAGCCTTTGTTTGTTTTGAGACAGGATCTCACTCTACAGCTGAAACTAGCCTGGAATTTGCTATACCCCAGACTGGCTTCAAACTCATGACGATCCACCTGCCTCAGTCTCCTGAGTGCTGGGATTATACAGGCTGGGCAAACATGGTCACCCAAATCTTATTCCATTATTCAAGGCCTTAGCTTCAGTCTGAGATGGAGATGAAACCATTTTACCTGCAAAATAACTTAATCAGAATAATCTGGAAGGGCAGGAGGGCAGGAGCTGAGCAGACACAGGGTAAGCAGGCTGCCACAGGCTCACCATCTTGTGACAAGTGTGGTCCACAAGGTGACTGCAGCTAAAGACCAAGGAGATGCTCAAGAACCCTCCTTCCTCCACAGTAATCCAGTGCTTCGAACAAAGAAAGTTGGAGAGAGATTCTTTCTACAGGATGCTGTCCGCAGTTCTCACTGTTTCCATCTCCTGCATTTCACAAAGGTGAAGCAAGACTTGTTTCAATGAGAACATCTATATTAACGTCTGAAATTAAGCTGGACTTGAAATCAGAAGCCGTCCTTCAAACTGGAGCTCTTCCTCAGCCTTCTTTTCCTGCTTTCATATATATGTGCATATGTGTACATGTATTCACATGGGTATGAACATACATATGTGTGGGTCCTTGTGTGCATGAGTATGTGTGAACATGGTACCAAGGACAATATCGAGAATCAACTCTTTGCTTGTCCTTCCATCTTGCCCTGTTGAGATAGGGCCTCTAATCAAAACTGGAGCTTGCTGATGAGACTAGTCTAACTAGCCAGCTTGCTCTGGGGATTCCCAGTCTCTGCCTTCTGAGGCTGGACTTATAGGAAGGCTGCCACACTCACTCAGCATTTACTTGGGATCCAGGGATTCAAACTCTGGTCCGTTTGCTTGTACAGCAGGCATTTTAGCCACTGAGCCATCTCTCTAGCCCCTCTGCATTGGTTCTGATGCCTTCATCTCTGAGACTTGGTGAGATGTCAGGCTATGTGGTAAAGCCGAATTCGGATAGGAGGTCAGTTTCTTTTAAAGTGGACTTTTTGTCTGGGAAGACTGACGTAACCCAAAGAAGGAGGAAGAATAGAGGGATGCAATGTTGGAATGGAAGGATTTGACCTGTTGTTGGTGGCTTTGACTGTGGAGGATGGAACTACGAGCCAAGGAGTGTGGGCCCTTCTGAATATCAAAAAGACAAGGAAAGGATTCCTCCCATGAACCTGCAGGCGCTAGGACAGCTCTGTGCAAGTCATACAGGATTCCGGCCCCACAAAGCTGCACAATGACAAATCTGCCTTGTTCCAAGTCACTATTAGTGGTAATCTATTACACTGGCAAGAGGAAATTAATCCAGTGTCCACATAACTAATTGTTCACACCAGAACACATTTGAGAATGGAAGGAGATACCATTAATAATTATGCCCAAAACAACAGGTACAATCAAACCCACCCTGGGTAAACTGGGTCACTTGGTATTCTTACCTTACTAAGTAACTGGTCCTCTACCTCACCATTTACACATGTAGTGGATGGCGTTCTGAATACCTCCTCCCTCTGCTTCATCAGTAAATGAAGGGAACGACAAATGAGTGTGTGTCACACAGTCCCTGGCACGGAGGAAATGTCAGCACAGGCTGGCTTGCCAAGAGAGGAAACCTCGGGGTGGCATCTGTTGGGCATCAGAGTGACTAGGTAGGGTCACATCCAGGTCAAGATCCCAATGGCAACCAAGGAGCACTTAGCTATTGAGAAGGAGAGCAGGAAGCTACCTGATCTGCAAGACTAGCTCAGTCGCCCCTACGGGACTTAGGAAATAGCTTAATTCCCATGTGTCTTTGTTTATCTGTAAATGTGGATGTAAAACCTTCCATTTGGTGCCTATGGTCATTCCTGATCCCCTTGAAATTGCTTCCCTTGTATATAATCCAGGTTTCTTTTTGACACCAACACATCCATTTAACTTACTTTCCTTAGTTCTATTCATATATCCAAGTTGAATGTCATTATCGACCAACTATGTTCTCAGGTAGAAAAATTTCTGGCCTTTTGTGATCCCCCCACTCCATCTTCATTTGTGTAGCTGAAATGGGGAGGGGTGTGTGTGATACTTTACAGTTCACCCCCGGAAAGGAGATCTAAGTTCATGCAAGCTGGGGAGATGACTCAGTGGTTAACATATTTCCTGCACAAGCGAAAGACCAGAGTTGGGATTCCCAAATTCCATGTAAAATGGGTGATGGGACTTACTGATTCCAGCCTGGGAACGTGGAGCCTGGGAATCCCCAGAACAATTTGGCTAGCCAGACTAATCACACAGGTGAGCGGGGTTTGATTAGAGAACCAGCCTGAAATGAATAAAGGGGGAGGACGATTCCCAGTATCAACCTTGGGTCTGTCTGCACATGCATATACACTCCTGTGCTCACGCACCTGCATACACATGCGTGCCACACACATGCAAGCATGCATGCACACGCGCACATTCCTACGAATACGTATGAAAACGTAATTTCTTTTAAGAGCATGTCTTACTTGTTAGATTATTGACGATCTTTATACCATCAACAAAACATATTGAACAGTGTCTCTGTCTACATGTCCAGTGTTAACATTGCCAGTTTGAAGTCTTCTTCCTCTTTATTTTCTCTAGGTGTGTTGAAAACATTTTTCCTTATGTGTATGCACGCTCACAACCACACTGGACTTTGAGGGCATTTTTTTCCTATTTGACTTTTGAAGTAACTTTAATTATGCAGAAGAAAGCTATGCAAAGACTCAAAATAATTTTCATTTCAGTAACTGAAGGGAAGTCCCACAAACACTCTGTATCTCCAGAGGGGACATGGGATGGAAATTTTAATTGGCTTGAGTAGAATTTACATGAATTGTGGATGATGGAATTATGCCAGGCCCATTAAGGAACTATGTAAGGGTTGAGGACATTTTTGTGAAAAGATGAGGAATAGAACATTTTTAGAAACAAAGCCGTAGAACGATTACCAGGAATTTTAGCTTAACTCGTCTTCTTCCTTTTTCCTAAGGGAAATTCAGAGGCCTAAAATGAGGGCAACACTGTTTGTTTGTTTTTTAAGTTTACAGATTGAAAGTAGTTTTGTTAAACGAGCCTCCAGATGTATTTTATCAGACGTGATGCTCACCAAAAATTAAAATTGGGTTTATAAAAATTTAAAGTATAGCCTAATGAATTCCAGGTAGATGAAGAGACTAGGAGGGGAGAAAGGCATTGAATATTCATGAGGCAGAGCAGGGAAGGCCTTCCTGACTTATAATTACAGGCATAATTTACCCTGTGAATTATTGATAGATTAAAGACTTAAATGAAATCTTTCGTATAGTGGAATATCATGATAAAGTAAACAGATTGCCAAGGAGATATTTGTATCCTCCAAGAACTGCTTTAAAAAATCAATAAGAAAAGAATAGACTCTAGCAAAATAAGAAAAACAAATGAGCAAAAGTTATTATAAGATGAAGATGAAGTAGAGTTTTTCTGCTTATAAGACTGCCAAAAAAATGAGCCAAGTGATCTTTAGGCAAAGCTGAAAGAACACAGGTCTTTGTCCATTTCTGATGATGCTGGCTGGCAAAAAATTTTCTGGAACACAGAGTCAACACTCAGCACAGCTCTCTGGTGCTGTGTCTACAGAATGCAGCCTATGCATGTGTATGCATTCCTGCATGCATGCATGATCATGTGTGCATGTGCATATGTTTGTATGTGAGAGAGACGGTGTGTGTGGTGCATACATGTGTATGAAAGAAATATTGTATGTAAGATCATGCATATGTACCTATGTGCACATGTGTATAAATACATTGTATCTATGCAATTTTATCTCTTGGGTAGTTTCTTTTATCAACCACCACAGTCAAAATGCAGAATGGAGCAGTGCTTTTAAATCTTTATTATGTACCTTCTTTCTGGATATCTGCACTAAAGAAATTCAATACAGGGTCTCAAAGTGACATCCATGTTCAAAGTATCCCTATTCCAAGATCCAACAGACGAAAAAGACCAAATGTCCACCAAAGGCCCAATGTCCATCAATAGTAGTCAAATGGAAAAATGTAAGTCAGACTGTCCAGTGGAGTGTAATGCGCCAATTGCATTCCATTGGAACATAGTGAAATTTTATTTATCATATAAAAGGAAGGAAACTCTAATATGAGCTTGGTGACTACATGAAGCCAAAGAATTGAGTCACATAAGATTAATATCAATGATTCCATTTATCTATGTGGAATAGTCAAGTTCATAGACAGGGAAAGCGGGCTGGTGTCTCCTGAGCAGGTTGGGACAGGGAGCTGCCCTTCAAAGGTACAGAATGTCAGTGTTGCAGGAGGGGACCGTTCCAAAGATCTGCTCCACAATAACGCGAGATGCTTTAAAACATAGGAAATCTCACTTGGAAAGATCCAGATAACAAATGCTGTACAGATATTTGTGTTTAAATCATAACAAAAACTCCCTTTCAGCCCTTGTGTTATGCCTGAAAGCTGAGGTAATGCAGATCCCTGGGGTTCTGCCTAGGGTTCACTCACCAGGTTCTTACGGGGCTCTATAACCTTTGTGTTAAGTCACCCCCAGCCATGTGGCACAGGCCTCGGAGACTGCTGTGTGGGAGACGGTTTTGGGGAACTCTCGGTTCCTCATATCGCTACCTGAAAGCTGCTAAGATCCAGACAGGGTAGGGCGGTTTGGTAAACAATGTGGAAATTCCATGCGTTTCCTTACCGTGAGACTTTACACACACCCGTCACACAGCTGGTCCCTTCTACATCTTCCACTTTGCACCAAATCCCACATTGCCAGCTGTCATTTGTTGACTGACGGCTTGGGAAGTCACCGTCTGACATTCTACTCTTGCCACCTACAACTGTTCCTTAGCGTCTTGCTTAGTTTTAATGAATCCTTACTTATTTTGAGGGGGTGGGGGCATGCCATGGTGCGTGGGTAGAGGTCAGAGAACAAGTTTCGGAAGTCCATTCTTTCCTCTTACCCTGTGGGCTCCAGGAATTGTATTCAGGACGTCAGGTTTGCGTGCAGGCACCTTACCTGCTGAGCCATCTCATTTGGTGTTCCTTAAAGTTTTAATCTGGAATTTGCACTCTGGCTTTCTGGCCATTTGCATGCACTGTGTTCTAGGTTACCCCTGCTGTACCCCAGATCCGATCTCTCATCTAGACCTTACTATATGCTGTGTTGGTGTGCTTCAAAACCACCAAGTTTGTAGTCAAGTCAAAGCCCTCACCATAGCCTTTGCTTCACAAGTTTTCACAGCCTGTTTTCTCCTTTGAATTGTTCATGTTTTCAGCAAAACAGAGCATTCTGTTAAATGCTTGATTGAAAATAGTGACCCCCATCTCATTGTTCATCCCTTTCCCCATGGTTCTAGGCACATCATGTGGCCACTTAGCTGACGTGTGTCACTCCTGCTAGACCGTAAGTTCACAAGGGAAAGAACATGTGTCTTGTTCCCATGACACGCAGGCACAACGTCTTTCCAGACATCTACCGAATTAGCTAAAGGCTTTCAGTTAATCTGGTTATCCCCCGCCTAGATCAATAGACAAAAAAGAATTGAGACCCTTTTTTGTTCCTGTGAAGTCCCTGAGGGGGAGCCCAGTCCCAAAGGAGTGCCTTAAGAATTCAGAAAAATGATAGTCTGCTTTTTCCAAAAGAAGAAGCCAGTTTTGTAGAAGTGGTCAGGACTGTCAAAAGCACACACACATGTTTTACATGGATCATTCATTGTTTGGGGGTAAGTGACAGTAAAGAGTTCTGCTCTAATACACATTACTAATAAGCATATTTAAATGAGAGAAAACAAAGCGAGTGGAACTTCGTACAAATAGGAGCTCGCCAGAGCGGTCCCATCTGTCCCTGCCTTTATAAATGAGGCAATCTGAGTTCCCGGAATAAACTCCTATTTCTTGCTGAAGTCCCTCTTCACCATTCTTAGCACCCTGGCTCAGCATCTCTCCTCTGATTTCTCATTTGTGCACATGCATAAGAGCGCCTTAAGCAGCCAGTCATGGCGGCACAATCAGACACTTGCTGTTCAGTTCCTATGCATGTTAACCTGGATTGTCTCTTTAGGTTAGAATGCCTCATGCAAGATGGCTGTCTGGGCTTCATGCTTAGTGACCCAAACAACCCCGTGTATCAGTAGCCTGCATTGTGCCCTGTCCAGCACCCCACATAGTCTGCCTCCCCCAAGCGGAACTGCGCAACTTCCTCAGATGTCTGAGACAGTCCAGAATTAAAGTGGCAATGGAATTCCACTTTCGATCACAATGTTTCTTTGTGCAGACATTTGAGCCAAACAGAAAGGAGGCTGGAGCATGTCTTACCAGCCGTCTGAGATTGTGGTTTGAGGCATGCTGCTGCTGTCTGCAGGGTGAGAGACTGCACAATTCATCTGGCGTCTCCCTTCTCATTTGACCCTGTTGGGGTTGAGTGTATATTGCAGCATGTTTGTGACTAACCCTACCGTTCTGCAGGAAGATACTCCCCAGAGGCATTAAAGGATCAGCAGCCCTATCCCTGAATGCTCCCTGGGGCCAGAACATTATTGCAGGTGCAGCAATGAAGCTTCAGATCTTGGGATATAGTTGATGGATGTTCCCCAGCAAGTTTCGTGCCAGGGGAGGGGAGAGCTCGTAATGAGATAGAAGGAATGTAGGTGTAGTACCTCCTGGGTGTGTGTGGGGGACCACTACTAAGAAATTCCCAGGAAAATACCTACCACTACTAAGAAATTCCCAGGAAAATCCTGTTAAGAGCTTAATCTTTTTGTGTGATGGTTGGGAAAGCTACACTCTTACCGTCATGCTGTGTTCATCCTCAATACTGAGTTCTTCTAGAACTTTCCATTTGAATAGTCCTTTTCATTATTAGTTCACATGTATATGCACACATGTATATTATTAGTTCATGTGTATCTGCACACATGTTCACATGTGTGATTTCATGAGTGTGGGTATACATGTGTGCGAGAGTGTGTGTGTGTGAAGACCAGGGTTGCTATCAGAAATCAACCTCCGTTGTTCTTCTACCTTATTTTTTGGGACTGAGTCTCTCAATTAAACCCAAAGATCACTAATAGAGCTAGTTTGGCTTGCAAGTTTGGTCTAGGATCCCCATTCTCTGCTTTCCAAGGCTGGATTTGCAAGCTGAGTGCTATGTTCTGGTATTTACATGGGTTCTGGTTCTCTTGCTTGTGTGTCAAGCACTTTTGCAACTGAGCCACATCCCCAGCCCTCTTCCCTCTATTGTAAACTCAGTTCTTCCCTGGCTCATTTTCAGAGCTACATACTTATCACAGAGAATCCATTTGGTGCATATCATCGTCCCTCTCGTCTGCTTCAGTGTGACATTAACAGAATGTTTCATACATGTGGTGTTGGAGATTTAAAAAAAAGGGTTGTGAACCCCTTGCTTTCAGTGAGTCCCTGCCTAAGAAGAGCAAGCAGATCACTGGGGTTATCTCGATACACTGGAACGCACATGACAACGTGAGATCACACGTGATTCAGTGCTGTGCAGAACATGGTGAGCTCTATCATGCAGGTCAAAGAGCATTTCCTAAGTGAGGTGTTGTTGGCTCAGCTAAGTTTCAAGATCATCTTATAAGAGACAAAGACCGGAAAGAGAGGTGTGTGGGTCTCTGGGGAAAGAAAACAGTAACACAGAGGTATGAAGTAACACACAGCATGGGCTAGCCCAGGCCAAATTCAGCCTGCTGCTGCCCATTTTATACACTTAGGATGGGACAACAGCAAGGCTCTTCTCTTGGTCCTTTCTGTGGATCAGTGGAGCTTAGAAGCTATGAAAAGTAGTCGGCATGGCTCGGGAAGCTTGAAACCTTCACTAGCGGGCCCCTTGTGGATAAAAGTTTCTGACCCGTATTCTGGATCATCCAGTGCAAATGACAGAAGCTAAAAATAGGAGAAAATGAATCTCGCCATAGATTCCAAACTCAAGCTGACAGGCTGAAGTCTCACAAACTAAATTTATTCATATTATATTTCCATCTTTTGTCATTATTATTTATTCATCCTATATATATACATATATATGTACTATATACATACATACATACACATATATGTATGCATATAGTATCTCTATGTGGCTTCATTTTCTGTGTTAGACTTTTGGTTTATAACAATTCTAAAAACTTGTCTTTCTGGGGTTGGTGAAATAGCTCAGCAAGGCAGGTATTTGTTCACAAACCTGGACATCTGAATTCAGTCTCTGGAAGCCCACATGGTGGAAGGAGAGAACTGACTTCTGAAAGCTGTCCTCTGACCTCCACCTATGTGTCCTGGCATGCATTTTCTCTCTCTCCCCTTTCTCTCAAATAAATAAAATATTTAGATATTTTAGAAATACTCTTTCTGAGTAAAGTCATATAAACCTGCAATGCCAGTACTTGGAAAGGCTGAGGCCAGAGGACCAAGACTTCAAGATCAGCTTGTGCTATCTAGTGAGACCCTGATACCCCCCCACATACACTTTCATTCACTCTGTGGTCCCTTTCTAGTTTCATGATGTACATGTATGTACATGTGTACATGTTTACGCACACTGGATACACACATGAAGTAGATGCCCATAAGTTTAAATCTAGATTCCGAATAGGGGAACTGGCTAAGAAGGTTAAGGGGAGGCTACATGAAAGAGGACCAGACAAATCCCTGGACCAGCCGAGGGCTCAGAAAGTCAGGGGCAGGCAATAGGGTACAGACCAAGTAAGAGCAAAGTCTGTGTGAAAATGTCATGGGGATATCCAGCTCTTTGTGGATTAACTTTAAACATTAATTAAGAAATGTAAGGCATAAAACATCTCACCACTTTTTGTATGTGTCTAATGCTACTGCTATGTTATTACCAAACACGGATGGCTAGAATGAGATTATGTTTGGCTGTGTGGGGGGCCGTGGGAAGGAGGGCTCTCTGCTAGAGCTTGGCAGGAAAGAAGAAAAAGAGCCCTGGCAAAGGTCTGCACCTCTGCAGATCAGCAAAGCCAGAAGGAACCAGCAGAAGGAGGGATAAGCAGGGAGGGGCTAAGAGCTCACTGAGAACTAAGTGGGCGGGGCCAGTGGGCCCGTGGACAGCTATAAGCAGCCACCTCTTTCCAAAGCTTGACTCAGCACCACAGACATATCCCATCGACCTGGAAAAGGTTCCTTCAATAAGCATGATACGGATCAGTGGATAAGGCACCTGCTTGCAAACCTAGAGAACTGAGTTCAGTCCGCCGAAACCCACGTGGTACACATGTGCCCCTCTCTCTCTCTCTCTCTTCCTCCCTCCCTCCCTCCTTCCCTCATAAAGCAATCTATACAACTCTTCTTTCGAAGGCCAGATGAAGAAACCAGATTTTTTTCCCTCAAAGCCATCTGTCCATCAAGACAGTTTAGGCATTAAAGACCTGAGTTCAATCGTTGGAACACATGAGATAGAAGGAGAGTAGAATCCAGACAGTTGTCCTCTAACCTCCAAATGTGCACCATGACACATGTGCACACATGCATACACACGCACACACATGTACACACATGCTATATATACATTTTTTTCAAAATGACTTAAAAATCTAAAACAACTACCATAACTCTCCCCTCCACTCTCTCTGTAAAAGCTTGCCATAAATAAATTCTGTGATGTCCCCACATTGGACTGTAGCTCATGAGCCCAAGACAGAGTCTTGTCCCGTGGCCTACAAGAAGGCTGGAAGGCCAATGAGACCAAATGAGCATGAACGGAAGACACTGCTGGGCTCCCTCTCTGCTTCCTGAATTGCATCATGATACCCTCTCGACCAATCACATTTCTGCATCACTACCTAAGCTCTACCGGATCTAAGTATCTGAGCATTAATGATAAGTTAGTCAGTCCCCCTGGGCCTTTGGTTCTTCAATCTGAAGCTTCCAAGTCCTGGAGAAGCATGATCAATCAAGTTTGTTATGCGTTCCCCTGTGTGTGTGGTTTTTTTTTTTTTTTTTTTTTTTTTGTGCTCTGTGATAGGTATTGGGGAAGGGAGGGTCACCATTCTGACCTCTGGATGCCTGTCATCTATTTCTCCACTTCCTTCCCTTCTGCAAAGTGGCCGTGGAGCTCTTAACACAGCCAGTGACAATTTCAATAATCCCACCCCAATGACAGGTGCATGGCATGCTTGCAAGTTGATCGACTGACTGTGCATCTAATTAATTCTGTTAAATTACACATTGCCAAGAGCTTTTTGTCCGTTCTGCCCAGGAAGCTCTTAAGACAGTCAACTTTAGAAAGGTAATTCCAGACGACCTGACCTGAATTAGCATATTAATAATAAACCAGTGTTTCCCAGGGGATCCAGGCCTATTTTCCCAAGCTCAGTCTGAGCGCTAACTGGCTCTGAGTAAGGTCTGGTGAGAGATCAACAGAGCCCCTGCTTTCCATCTCCCTCATCTGCATTCTCTCCACTTTGTCAATGAACTCTACCAAGCGTTTCATGAACCTTCGTTTCCACTGAGGTACTACCCAATCCTCTCGCATGGCTTTGGTTTCCTCTAGATATTTTTGAGACCTTGGTACTTCTAAAAACTTCACATTCTAGCTGTGATAATGGCTTCGGGATGTTTTCTGGCTTAGATTTATTCCACGGCAGGTCCTAAACTCGACCTCACTATAATCGGTTTGGTAGCTTTCGACTCTGCTGACTCAAGCCAAAGATCTTTATGTCTTCAATTTGGGGCTGACTGCTCCTTTGGAGGAGATGTGTTCTTCTCTTTCTTCATACTTGATGTGGCTTCTCTGATTTGCTGTGGGGCTAATGACGATCACATTCCCTTTTTTTTATTTCATTGTTTTTGATTTTTAGATTGAATCGTCTAAGAAAGACAAATTATCCCCAGAGTATTCCATCAGAAAAATCAGTTGCTTTATGTTTTGTTTAAAATTGTTGGAATTGAGGAGGCAAGAAAACAAGCAAGCAGTTTTGGATTGCTGTCTAATTTTTGTATCTTTGAAGTGCTGGGGAGGAATCCCGGAGCCTTCTGCATACTGCTATTGGCTGTGGCCAATCGACTTTGTAATCAGACAACAGCCTCATCTAACACCCCCCTTAGTGTTCTGGCAATGTCTGGTTGGCAACAGTAATACTTCCCTACATGTGTCTCGAACAAGAAGTCCTGGACTGACTTTTAAAAGAGCTCAACACGGGGGCTGGAGCAATAGCTCAGGGGTCAATGCCTTTGCCTTGATAGTAGAAGAACCGGAATTTGTCTCCCGGATGCCATGTAAAAACCCCACGGAGGATATGGTGGAGGCCTGCAATTCTGGCACTGGAAGTTGGAGCTTGGGAAACCTCAGAACAAAATAAGAAGTTAGAAAGTTGAGGATTCCTGATGCCCTTCTTGGGCTTCCAGAGGCGTACACATTCAAATACTCTCTTGTACGCACACGCGCACGCACACACACACACACACACACACACACACACACAAAAAAAAAAAAAAAAAAAAGAAAAGAAAAGAAAAGAAAAGAACTCAATCCAGGGCTGTAGAGATGGCTCAGTCAGTAAAGTTCATGTGTGGCAAGCATGAGCTCCATCCCCAAAACTGTATACATGGTGCTGAGTGTGATGGTGCATATTTGGAACCACTGAGGAGGATGAAAAAGGCAACTCTCTGAGGCTCATAGTGACAGACCCTGTCTCTAAGAAACAAGATGGACGGTTCCCGAGGAGGATACACGTGTACTTGTACCACACATGCACACCCACCACACGTGCATCTATGCAAGCATGTGTTCCCACACCACACATGCACGCATGTGCACATACGCACACAGACTCAGATATACACACATATGTGCACACACACATAAACATGCACACACACAGAGACAGACACAGAGATACATGTACATGCACACACACAGCAGATACACACAGACACACATGCGTGTGTGCACATGCATACACACACACAAACAGATAGACACGCACACACAGGGGTGAGCTGGTCACCCCTTCCTTGCTCCTGAACGTCAGCTTGGGCTCCCTCACCAGCTTAGCATCTCCTCAAGCGCTCTGTCCATTCCTTCCTGACTCCATACACAGTCTCCGCCTCTTCCCCCATCGCCCCTTCCCTGGGCTCACTTCTCTGCCTTTTCCGTCTCTGTCACAGCCTGAACACCTGACACCATGTTTTATGAGGCCGGCTTCACCCCTCCATCACCAGCTGTGTTTCGTAATCTGAAGCTTATTCTCCTTGTTCTAAATGAAGAATGCTGATGATTTCAATATTTTATATTTCTCTCTCTGGGGCGTAAATCATGAAGTAGTGATTTATTGTGCTCTGACACTCCATTAGTTCTTTTTCACATTCCTGGCCAAAAAAAAAAAAAAAAAACCAAAACAAACAATAAAGGCTTCCTGTGCTTGAGTGAAGGAAGCGGCTCCCTGGATGAGCTCCGTCTACTTCTCCCCCTGGCTCTGAGGATTCTGCGTCTCTACCACATGGACAGTGGAATCAGAAAACTGACTTGCCAGGAAGGGGGTGGGTGGGCTGAGGAATGGAGGCCAGGCAAGGAGAGACCAAACAGAATTCTAGCTGTCAAGCACCTGTCTAACTTCTAAACAGACAAGAGATTCACCTCTGGCCTTCCACTCTCTAGCCAGCCTGCCTGGCGGGTCAGCACGGTCTGAGTTTCTAGATTGGTCCTAGATAAAAGGCCTTTGCTGACCCATTCTCTCAAAAGTTCACGTTATGAGACTGTCCACCCAGACATGACCCACGGTGCTAGGTGGAGAGAATCACGAGCTAACCAAAGTCAGTTTCAAAGTGCCTGGCTGCAGACGAGCCAGGATTCATGAAAGAGAACACAGGCTCAAGACCCGCTCGTCAGAATGGAACACATCCCTGTTGCTGTTTAGAACGAGAACCTTAAAAAGGAAGGAAATAGATCAACAGGGAAAATAGCCTATGAACCTATAGGTAGAAAGCCAGTATGCCAAACTGCTCTGTAAATAGCTGCTATTATACCATAGATTGGAAGAGCACTCAGCACTCAGCCTAGAAGTCTTCTACAACAGAAGTAGAGGATCTCCACACCCTGACAGGATGCAGCCTAGGGCAGTGGAAGAGCAGTGAAGTGGACAGCACAGCCAGCCAGAATACTGAGTACTAGCAACATAGCAAGGCTCATCCAGGATCAGGCCAACCTAATCTCTCCCAGTACTAAGGTTTAGCGAACCTCGTGGAAGAGGTGGCAGTGAGATGGTAAGAACCTAAAGATGGGAAGATTCACCATTGGGCAAGACATTCCATTCAAAGTAGGACTGTTTTGCCTAGGAACTCACTGCAGCAAGATTTGTCCTTACAGACCTGCATAATGACTGACATACCAACATGTCCCCATAGACTATGGAGGAATTCAAGAGAGATAAGAACATGCAGTGAAAACCTTAGGGACTAAAGCTGTATGAGTGAAGGGTAATGCCCTTATCAGTGGGGTGACCTAAGAGAGGCAACTTTGTACGCCATAAGAGGCCTGAACCCCACAAGAGTAGACAAGCCTGAGGGAACCCTGGGGTTCATAGAAGTGTCCAGGAAGGAGGGTGGGAGGGAGTGAGATGGATTATGAAGGGACTGGGGATGGGAACGAGAGGATATGGAGGGAAGCAGGGATAAGTACTCAATATGTTTGTAAAACTAGGAAAAAATAAATTAATACAAATTAAAATAGAACACCAGTTGCAATATTAGTAGGCAGATACGAGAAGTTTAGGGGAAAGCACCCTCTCAAATGTAGTCAAGTATGAGATGACAAGCCAAAGAAAGGAGAGTTGTGTTGCAAGACGTCCATCTGAGAAACTCGTCCTGCAAGGGCCTTGACATCGCCCGGAGGTTTATTATGGTGCCGGGTCCTTTCAGCTGCCAACTGGACAATTAAGAGCCAAGTCTTTAGGCATGCCAATGAAGAAGTATTTAGTTAAGAGATGTGGGGAGACTTAGCTCACTGTGAGTGGGACAGATGGATAGGATAGGAAATTGGCTGGTTTTGGCAGACTGGCAAGCTAGAAATTATCTCTGAATTTTTCCTGTCAATAAGGGTGTGTGGCCAGTTTCTTAGGTCCCCAATCCTGCCACAATGGATTATAATCTAAAAAGGTAAATATATATAGCATATATATGTGTGTATATATATATATATAATTATTTGGTCACGTATTTATCACAGTAAGAATAGATGAACCTAAGACAATCACCCTGCATTCTATACATTATTATAGAATGGATTGGCTGAAATAATCACCCTGCATTCTATACATTATATAGAATGGATTGAAGGTGCTGATAAGATGCTTGTAAGCTGACTGGGCTTCTGTTTGTAAGTTTGGGATGGACTAGATGGGACCAATCACAATTATGACTAGCATCACACACGGAAGGGCTGCTACCTTTTGTGCATCAGGGCTGGCCTTGAACTTGAGGGAAGTCGTTCTGCCTCAGACTCCCCACAGCTGTGATTACAGGCGTTGACCAACCACCATGTGGGCCTGAGAGAGCAACCTCTGGCTGTGAAGGCGCTCTTCTGCATTCTTTAGCAATGCACCTTCCAACCCTTTGTAATTCCTTCCTATTCAGCAGCTGATCTGCTTTGTGTAGGGAATAGGTTCAAATTTCCTTCTGCCTGACTCCCCAGGTCCTTCGCAGATACAGCACATGGTCAGCAGTGGAGGGTGAAGCTAAGAAGATGAAAGCTGGCGAGCCCATGCGACCCACACCCTAAAGAAAAGCGTCCTGTAACTGACACTCCGAATCCCAATTTCCTAGAAGGAGAAAGTCGCTTATGTAGAGTCTGAGACTTAAAGCCGACCTGTGCAGCTGGTAACACTGCTCCTCATGCATGGGGTGGAGCCGTCTCTCTGAGGGTCCTGCAGCTCTTTCTCCTCTCTGGCTGGAACAGTTGCCGAGACCTCAGCTGAGCCCCAGAGGAAGCTGGAAGCTGGTCTCTACAAGGAGCGTGCGAAAAGGAACCGGCTGCATCTTTGAATGCCAGAAGTGAGCTAACCTGTGATGGGCTGCCAGCAGGCTCTCAGCCCTTGCCGTGGGCGTGGACCACTGAGCAGAGTGTGGAAGACGCGTTCAACACTCAGCCTTATGTATGTGGCTTTCCTCTCCAGCTTTTCCATTCAAGAATATTTAGTTTTGCAAACATACCGTGAGCATAAGCTAGAACCACAGGCTCGTGGCTTGGGCTTGATTTTCTGTTCTGTCGTAGAAGAGATAAGGCACATGTTGGGCATAGAGCGTTGGAACTGGCCATGTGGGAGGCAAAGGCTGTCTATGGTGATAGCGACCCATTTACCAGCAGCTCTGCGATCTGAGCATATGGCAATAGTTTCAATAAACTGGGCAGCTGAACACCCCAACCTGCAATCTCATGGAACATTCTGCCCATAATGGGATATTATGATCACATTTAACAAATCAGCCAGGCTTGCCAAACCTTAGAGACACCTCTATCCTGAAAGTTATCTGACCCAACTGTACACATTATCCTAGCCATCTTAGTCTGGAAAATTCGGCATATGGCATCATTAAAAGCCTTGTTTTTAATATCACATCATTTGGGCATTTTCCTCCCACATTTATCTAATCAGCAGTTATCCATTAAGGAATATCTGAAAGAACAACAAGAAAAAAATTCTCAATTTTGGGAAACATGTCCCCAGCTGGGAAGGTAATTGGTTAACAAACAGGAAGAAGAAGAAGAAGATGGAAGATATTATAGATTGTCAGCATCCCCGAGTGAGGTGGGGGGAGCAAAAGTTTATTAAAAATGAATAATACTAGACACAACATGCATAGCTCATTACACTCGGGCGTCTTTCTGATTAGGGCAATGGCAGACAACGGTTCTTGAAATGAGGTTTGACAGCAGGTAAATTACACAGCAGTCAGGGTTTAAGTTGATCTACAGAACAACAATGTCTTGATCATAAATAGGATTTGCGCGCTGGAAAACACATTCCATCATTAATGAAACAGACAAATGAACTAAGAAGCATCATATCGCGCTGCGGTTTTAAGTAGCTTACCTTAGCAATGTAATATGTGAAGCAAGTCAGGCGGAAAACCCCCTGTAAAAGCTCATTAAGTCAGGATCAGACTACCCAGAATAGCACGCATTTCCAACAACAGTTCTTCCTTAGCCAGTTCCAGATGCTATGGTTTAACAACATCAACGGAAATAATGGGAAATAAAATGATAGTAATCCATTACAAGTTCCATCTCTCTAAAATTCTTGCATTTTAAATTAGTAGCACAAAGGACTCAGAACATATTCTGTTGGTAAAGACCCTGACAGCTATTTAGTGGCACTGACTTAGCCAGGAGAATGGACCAATATTCCTTTTAAAACTCCCCTACAACCTGCGGTCCTTCAACCTGGGACTCTGAACTGTGAGGGGGAAGGGGTGAGTGCATGTGTGTGTACAGATGTGCATGCACACGTGTGTGCCATACATGTTGTAGGCTGGAAGGCCACCTGGGATGCCACGCCTCTGGAAACATCCATTCTGCTTTCTCACCAGGTCGGATCTCAACACAGTTTCCACTGGCTGATGGGCAACCCTCAGAAGCTGAGGGTTTATCTCTTCCTCTCCAGCTGGGATTTCAAGCAGGTAAACTTTATTGATTTATATATTTTAAATGTAGGTTCTGGGGACCAAACTCAGGTTCTCACATATGCAAGATAAGCACTTTACTGGGCTATTTCCCTGAGGCTAAGAATGGATATATATACGATCATTGGGGTGGGCTGGGGGACTGGAGAGATGTTTTCATGGCTAGGTTTTCAGAAGTACATGTGCTTGTTAGATATCTGAGCAGCTCAGAGTGTAAGACAATGCATTCATGAAGGGTAGGTGTGATGAAAAGCTATATATAGAAAAGCTGCCCATATCAAGTCAGACACCAACATCCACATCTGTAGAATCTACTCTTTCAAAGACAACCTCACTCAGACATTTCAAGTCACTGATACAGCAGTCAAAATATCAGTAAGGCTAGAATTCAAGGACCCCCATTTCAAGAAAAGAGCGGAAATTCATCTATGTCAGTTGCTGTGAAGAAAAGAAGTATGAGAGAGAGAGAAAATGAGAGAGAGAGAGAGAGAGAGGGAGAGCTACATGCACCTCAGACCTATGGCAAGCGCACGTGTCTGGCTGTGCCTATCTTTTCTGTAACTCATTAGGAGGTGATGAAGCTTATTCCCAGCCCTTTGCACAAGCTGTGTCTCATGAAATCCTTCTAATAATTCTCTGGGATGAGTCTGGGAGTAGCCCGTGTTTGACTGCTGAGTCGTACCTAAAGCCAAGGTCGCAGGCACAGAGCAAGGTTGGGACTCAGGGTAGATTTCCAAGGCTGACCTCTCCTGCTTCTCCCACACTCCTGAACTTCTACTTCTCAGCAGCAAATCTCCCCACAGACTTGCAAGGTCAGCTTGGAGGCAAAAAGAGAAGCTGCTGGGCTTTGGCGGGTTGGTTTATTTCATCCCATGAAACAGAACGAATGTAGGAGACGTCTGAGAGTTTTGACTTCCTTGATATGCTGTCCATCTTTGTTAAGGAAGAGTGCTCATTCATCTTGGGGACCATTTCCTCACCCCCATCCCCTGTGGTTCCAGTGGGACTAGCCACCACATAGATCCTCCGATCCTGCCCAGGATCTAACCTAAGTCAACCAGAAACATGCCTTTGGTTAACAGGGACTCATGATTCAGAGGATGGTGTAGAGTGGTAGAGAGACAGCCTGTTGGTTTCACCTAAGAGAGCCTCTAGCTGCTCCTGACTTAGATCTGAAGACCTGGGCCGCTCCTACCCTTTCTGAGAACCAGCTGCCGGATTTCAAATTTGGACACAAGGCCGACGTCTTGGCAGTGATTCCCACAGTGCTTGCAGCGATCAGATCTTGTCTGTGTCCAGCCCCAGCTCCCTGGGCAGTTCACAGGAGACTGTTACTGTCAGCTGGTCCACATCTGTGTGGACCCAAACTCAGCCTGCCCGGGTGCACCTGCCGGTGCTGGACACGAGGGAAGGAGACCGTGCAGATGAGGACAGAACATACCCACGGGACCCCGGATAAGAAGGAGGGAAATCTGAAAGCAAATGATTTCCCAAGTTGCTTCCTGTCCCAAGAAGAAGTAATGAACACATCCTAGCCGAGAAACCGTATACAGAATCCTTCGGTCATCGAGAGGTTCAGTTTTAAAGTCACATCAAGTGGGTTCAACTCCAGCTGCCACACCTTGCTGTCACTTACACACACACACACACACACACACACACACACACACACACACGCAGAGAAAGAGAGAGAGAGAGAGAGAGTTCTCTCCTTCACCATATGGGTTCTGTAGACTGAACACGGATCTTCAGGCTTGGTGGCAAGTACCTTAACCTTCTGAGTCATTTTCCGGCCTTCCAAACTGTTTCTGACTCTCCAAGGGGATTATACACATGCAAACTATGCTTGTGTATGTCTGCACAATTTGAGTCTATTAGGCATAGCATCAACTTGGGGGCTGTGCCTGGGAGAATTCAGGACAATGGGGAAAGCATAAGAAGATTAATAGGTTACTGTTAAATTGCTAGAAGAAAGGGCAGGATGGAATACAGTGTGCTTTCTCTGTGTGTGTGTGTGTGTATGTGTGTATGTGTGTGTGTGTATGTGTGTATGTGTGTGTGTGTATAGCAGGGCTTGGATATGCCTATTAGTATAACTTTTATTTATTTCTATTTTGCAGCTGTCTGTTTTCCGGAAAGCTCATTTCACACACGGAGAGCCTGGGTCCCGATAAGGGAGTCTGCTTGCTCCCAACCCTAGGGAAAGTCTTAGAGCAGTGAAACCCGGTGACTGAGACTTGAGATGAATTTTAAGCTCTGCTGGTTCACGTGACAACTTCAAACTCGAGACCCAGTCAAGGGTCTAATCGGATCACACACATGATGGTTCTGAGGAGCACAACCGAGACCTCTGAAGTGGTGAGAGGTGTGAGTGGGGCTCGGGGGAGGGGGCATTGACAGCCAGGATGGGGAAGGCAAGGGCCAGGGACAGTTGCCATTTGCCTGGCAGAGGAGGGGGATCTCTTTGTCCAGGCTTGGGGTTCAGCATCACCTGGAAGGTGGACCAGGAGGAAAACAGCTGTAAGCTTTAATTTCTCAAGTTGCTTCCTTTCTCAAGAGGAAGTAACAAATGCACTATCTCCTTTGACCTTCCAAGAGGCTTGGGACAACTAAACCTGGCATCTTTTACAGTCTGAAGCAGATGATTTGCAAGCAGAGAGTCTCAGCTTTGCAGTCTTGGCGGACATTTGCTTTCTCCCATGAGAATATCAGCTCCCTGGGACACTTGTGCCTACCCGTGCATGCCCCACCTATAATAAGTGCACAAAGGTTAATTTCCAAAGATGGGAGGCAGAATGAACCCAGGAGCAAAGACAGAGATGGCACCAGGTCAGACACCTGTGAAGCACTGGAAGCAGCAGCCTGACCCAAGAAGCAGTGTCATAGGCACAGGTGTCAACTTGACTGTTGAGAGTTTGAGTTCTGGGCACATTTGTAGAGAATTAATGGTTGAGTTAAACCTAAAGCAAACCTGCAAGAGATTGTCTAGCTGATGGGGAAGGTCCAGCCCATAATGGGTGGGACTAGGCCCTGGAATAAAATACCAAGAACTGATTGAGGAAGTTGGTGTCCTTTTGTACACTTGGCCAGACATGCTGGTCTGGCAAGTAAGGATATTTCCTCTTTCAGCCATTATGTAGAGATGGTGTGGCCAGTTCCCTTGGCCCTGGTGTTGGTGCATGCTCTCCCATCAAGTTGGACTGACAACTGTAACCAGTAATCATAAGAAAAAATCAACCCCTTGTTCCCTTAAGCCATTTGATGGTCATTTATCAGCATCCATGCAGGTGAAGTGCAACGGGCAGCAAAAGGCTTGACTAAAGTGATGGAACCAGTCCTTCCCTCACCTCGGAGCTATGTGGCTCTCTCTGTGTCACCCTCTGCATGTCTGGAAGCTCACACATCCATCAGCCACATCCACGCGAGTACACACACCCACAGTCCCGTCAAGGATGTTAGAATCTCTAGGATTCGCACTGCTCATTTCCCGTTTCCCAACCAACAATCACAGAAACTAATTTCCCTTATCAAAAACGCAATTACTCTGTATCTTCGATGGCTATTTATCTGACAGCCTTCTAATTTCCCCACTTTTACCTAATTTGACAGGGAATATTACAGGCATAACCAGCCTTCCAGAATGACTTTCGCAAGGTGAGCTCACTTGCTAATTGACCCTCTGTGGTGGCAATCTGTGGGGCATATTAATTTCGTCTGTCACTTCCGACACAAAGTAAATGCTCAAAAATCGTCTCCCTTTCATGAGGGACCTTAGAAAGCAAGGATGTCGGGATTCTTAATTAATGTATGCGTATTCCTGCAGCTATTGATATGGCTTCAATTGTCTTTCCTAAATGTGTTGTTATATCTCTGTGATGGTGGAAAGACACCTTCGTCATGATTATTCTGCCAGAACTGTAATCACCACTGTAAAATGAAGCAGACATTTGTCTGGAAGGATTTCTAGAGTCTATTAAAGGCCAAGCTTTTTGTTTTTAAATATTTTCCTGGGAGGGAGGGAATTGTCCTAAAGTAATCTGGCCCTGAACACTTGAGTCACTTCAAAGAAGTCCTCTCTGATTGGAGGAAGACGTGCCAATTGCTCACGGCTATGAAAGGTCATTGTGACGACTCCAGAGGTCTAGTTGGACCTACAATGGCAGGGCCCTCCCCTTGGGGACTGGGCTTCTATAGTGACTTTCAGAACTGGCACCTACCATCCCATCTCAAACGAGTCATTGCGAAATAGCCCTGGAGCCCTGTGGTGGGCGAGTTCATGGTGTGAAGCTGTAGTTGGGTCCCCTACCAACAGCATGTCCATGACCGCCCACCGCAGCAGTAGAACCAGGGACGCCGAAAACACAAAACAGAATTGAAGAGTGGAGTGACAAGCGTCTCCCGGGAGTGATCTGGGAGTCTGGGGATTGAGGCACAGGACAGAATCAGCAAGCAGAGGGTAGGCATTTCCCTCGCTAATAGACCTGTGGAACGTGCCTGACATGGGCTTTCCCACCATGAGCACTGTCATGGAGTTCATCTTCATTGATGACTGGATGGGGCTTACAGTCACTGTGGGATGTCTGTGAGGAAGTTTGCAGGGGGGATTAATGGAGGTGGGAGCCCCTCCCCCCCGCCCCGTGAATGTGGACGGCACTGTTACACGGGCTGGAGTCCTGGACTGAAGAGAAAGGAGAAAGAGAGCTGAGCGCCAGCATTCCTCTCCCTCTGCTTCCTGACTGTGGATGCCAGAGGACCAACCATCTTGCACTCTTGCATCCAGGACCAGCCCCCCCCAATGGGCTACACCCTTGAACCGTGAGCCCAAACGAACACTTTCTTCCATGAGTTACTTTGCCAGGTATTTTATCACAGCAATGAAAAACGTATCTGCTACATGAAGTCTCTGGAGCTCATCCCTCTCCCCAGCATCACGGATACCTGCTCGCCTTTCAGATCTAGTAGAGACACACACTCCCTTACTGGCAGGTCTTGGTTCTCCCTTTAGGTTTTGCCACCTCTGAACTTTCCATACATAAGGAGAGGGCTGCCCAATGCATGTTCTCTTCACCAGCCAAAAGGCCAGCAAAATGCTGGCTAAGTGAGCATGCCTGTGGATTGCAATAGGATCAGTCACCCAGGTTCATCCTCAATGTTTGATCAGCACCTCCGCTCAGTAACAGTGTCTCTGACTTATCAACTTGAGTGTCTGTTGCCTGCAAGTTGCTTCAGACTGAGACTCCTGCTCCCTCCAGGAAGAAACTAAACTTAATGTTCAAGTTTAGAGTCTTTGCACAGAAAAGATCAGAATCCCCCAATGGAACTTGAAATCTTACCAGAGAATCCAGGGCATAGGAAACTGGGTTTAACCTCATCCTTCACGTTTCTGTTGGTCAGAGAGAATGTCTCCCTTCAAACAGCTTGTTAATAAAACCGCTAAAAGGTCATGCCTAGCTTTGAGAAAAGCACAAAATATATATGTTCAGAAAGGGAAAAGGTACTCATTCACTTGACAGTAATGGTTTTACAGCAACTGGAGGTTTCCTTTGTTAAAACAGCAAACGTATGCACATCTACATGCATATGGAATAGTAATGAAGCATAAAGGTGCGTTAAGGTGCCCTTAGCTCTGATTTCAGCACAATGTATTTAATAAAAGTCTATGTTAGAGGTTTGTAACACAGAACATTTGACTTTTCTTCAAGGATATGAGCTGATGATTTATACCCAGAATCATTTTTAACTGTAAATTATGAAGGTGGCCTGCCACCCTGATCTCATCAACCATCACAAATACATGTTTTGAGCAAGCATTGAAATGTATAATCTATACTTCATAGAGCTCAGCATGGAGCTGCTGTAGCTAGCCAAAGTTGCACACGCATATTATCTGAAAATAATTATTCCTCTGCTCTCAGTGCTAAAATGTGGCTCTGAACAATAATGCTTCTGGGAAAAAGGAAATTTCTTTTTTTTCATTTAGTGTCACAGCCCAGAACGGCAAAGGTGTGGTGTGTATGAATGTGCGTGCACATAAATATAACTGCGTACATGAATGTGGGAGTGTGTATGGGGGTGTGCATGTATATATATGTGTGAGCGTGTACATGAATGTGTGTGCATGACTGTAAGCATATGTATGTATGAGTATGTGTGATTGTATGTGTATGCATGTATATGCATG
Organism: Typhlomys cinereus; assembly: GCA_023101885.1. Lineage (NCBI taxonomy): Eukaryota > Metazoa > Chordata > Mammalia > Rodentia > Platacanthomyidae > Typhlomys > Typhlomys cinereus. The sequence goes on along the minus strand of JALPQD010000438.1, from coordinate 905,227 downwards.
AGTGTATATTCATGAATACATGTGTGCATGTATATGCGTATGTGTGGATGTGCATATGTGCATATTTTTGTATATGTGCATACAAGGTCATGTAACATTTCCTTCTCTTAAAGATTATCACAAATGCAGTTCACAGATTTCTCTCTTTCTGTTATTAACAAGGCTGAGTCTCGTTTCCATGCCTTTGCAGACTCAGAAGCAGCGCTGATTTTATTTTATTATTTTATTTCTTACCAAACAAATGAAATCCCAAGGGAGAAAATCATGTTAAATGGTTCGCATGACCCTGAAGGACAGGGCGCACCCTCTAGCAAATCTGCTCCGGATGCACTTCAGGACTTCCCACACATCCAGTGCTCCTGGCTCCTGCCGCTGGGTTTTTAGCAATGTGGCAGAGGAATTCTAGAACGTGGTATAGCTTTAGGATTGATCAGGGAAATTTGACCCCAGGGTTGAAGATGGCTCAGGCAGTAGAGTGCTTGCCTTGTAGCATGGAGATGTGGTTTTTGAACCCACATTAAAACAGACCCAGCTGCCAGTGAGAGATCTTGTGTCAAAAAGCAAAGTAGACAGCAATTGAGGAATGAGCCTGAGTTGTCCTCTGACCTCCATGTGCATGTGTTCTCTCTCTTTCTCTCTCTCTCATACAGGGAATAAATAAGTAAAGTTAAGGAGCAGCCTACAGTACTCCCTAGATTCTGCTTGCATCCTGTCTGGCTGCTGTAGCCGCCCTCCCCTCTCTCCCTTCCCCCTCTCTCCTGTCCCTTTTGCTCAATGTCTTCTTCCAATTGTTCTTCCACCTCTTTCGTTCTCCTCCTTTTTTCTTTTCTTCTTCCTCCTCCTCCCTCTTCCCATCCCCCCATAGTTAATCCTGGGTGTCAACTTGACACACCTGGCATTGACTAAATAAAATCAGCTAAGACTACCTGAAGAGATTATCTGGATCAACACATTTGCCATACAAAGACCAACCCTAGATCTCATTGGAACTTCCCTAGATCTCACTGGAACCTCCCAGCAGCAGACCAGATAAAAGGAACCATAGAACAGGAGATTGGGAAGAACAGAGACTCTCCAGGAATCTTCCAGCTGTGTGGATGGGAGTGACAGCCTGCCAGCTTCAGCCATCAGCCGTGTCACCTCTTCTGCGAAAGACTTTTTCTCCCCTCTGGAACCACAAGGTAAATAAATTTCCTTTTCTCCCTTAAGTTTCTTGACTTTGGGTGCTCTCTCACAGCAACAGTTAAGAGTAACCGTTACACACACTCTCTCCCTTCCAATGTTCTCCCTCAGGAGGATGGATGTCATCAGGATAGTCCTAGCACAAGCCCCGGAAGGGTCACCTACAGAGGGCTCAGCTCTGGCTATGCTAGTTGCCCACCTTAGGAGCATGCTAAGGTGGTCTGGGGTGAATGCATGGGGCGTTCACTGACACACCCACTAAGAAGCTTAAAGAGAAGGTTCCTTCGTAATATATGCAAAGTGTGAATTTCTGCTTCCGACAGAATGCTTGAAGGTTAATAAACTACCCAGGAGAGAGCCTGGGGGAGGGGGAGTGAGAGAGAAGAAAACTGAGCAAGAGAGAGAGGGGGAGAGGAGCCAAAGACAGGAGAGATGGAGCAAGGGAAAGAGGAGGAAGGAGAGGAGAGGAGGAAGATGAAGGAGGAGGAGGATGACCATCACAAGAGGACCAGGGAGGAAGAGAGGAGGAGAGGATGGGGTCACAGACACCCTAGCGTGCTCATTCCTCATAGCTGCTTCACCATGGTGATTAAATCACAGAATTTACACCCGGCCCATTAACCCACAGGACAGCTGCTCTGGGCCTTGCTTATAAATATCTCATGTACTCTCTCTCTCTCTTACAACGCAAATATTACCATTATTCCTCATTTTAGTCAAACACTTGAGCCAATGGGCATTTATAAAAGAGACTTATTTATCCAGCTGGCCAATATCCCGCACACGTGGAGAACCAGTATTTATTATACCACGTGACGGTCCAGCTACACATTTTTTAAATTTTGATTTTCCCAGGTACTTTGCCTCCTTCATTGAGATTTATAGAGAATCTCCGAAATTCAGACAGACTTTTCCACTCAATGGGTCCCTGGATCCCATCAAACCCTTCTAGAATTCCCAACCCACCAGTGTGTCTGAAGATCCTACTCTTGCCTCTCCAGGTAGTAAGCTGCTCAAAACTGACTGGAAACCTCCCAACTCAAAAAAACATCTGCTTCAACTAGTCCAGTGGGCTGTCCTTCTTTGAAGGACACCCCTGGCATTTCTTAAGATTGTGGCTGATGAAGTTCTTCATGTCTAGCCCCTCCCTGCTTCACCTCCTGTGGGACCCCCATCATTACTCTGGCTTCTATGGCCCCATCTCGTCAATTGATGCTTAAAATTCCCTGAATAACTAAGTCACATCCAGTGTCCTACATATCCTGGGATGGCTCTCTCCTCATTCCTGACATTGAGACACCAGAGAAATCAGAGGTATTCCATAAAGACCGGGTCTAAGGGCCTGAGGGAAAACATTGCTGCCCATTGGTGTCCAACCTCAAGATGCCATCTAGTGTCATACTTGCTCATGGCTTCACCAAAATATACCGACAAATGCAAACTAAAGGAAGAGAGGGTTGATTGTGCCCACAGCATCACAGGGGTCCAGTCTATCCTGGTGGGGAAGACATGGAGGTGGGAATATGAAGCACGCCATCCCACTGCATTGGCAGGCAGGACACAGCATGAACAAGAAGTGGGTGTGGGCTATTGGAGCTGGAGACAGGCCCCCGATGACTTCCTCTAGCAAGATTCTACCTCCCAAAGGTGCTACGCCCTCCCAGCATCACCAGCTGGAAACCAAAGGTTCACAATGCCAAAGGGGAACACCTCACATTTAAATCTCAACAGCCTGTTCTAAGAGTCCTGCGGTCTTGCCAAGGTAAAGTTGAAGGGCAGCTGGATGACTGATTCTAGCCTAGACTGAAAAGGATGTCGGAAGTTTCCTACCCCTCTCCCCCCTCTCTAAAAACACAGACACAAAACAACCTTCCCTTCCTCTCTTTGATAGCTTCTGCCTGTGCCAGTGACTGTTGGGTGTCTTGATACCAAACGAAAGTCTCTGGTGGGCTGGAAATGATGGCGGCCACAGTAAAGGAAGCAAGGAGGATCTGGGCTGTGCATGAGACTCGATGCCACCACAGTGACTGCACCGGGGTTGGGGGCGGGGAGTGGGGGGGTGGGCCCTTCCCCTGACCTCCCCAGTGGATGAAATTTCTTTTCTCACTTAAGCTGTGAGCCCTTTGAGTTGGGGACTCCTGACCCTCAGAGGCTTCTCTGATGGGCCCTGGTTGCTCATGAAGAGCTGATCCATGGGAAGTCCCAATACATTCTTGTGGCATGATAATAATCAAGTGAAACCCAACGGCTTGCAAAGGTGAGGGACGAGGAAGATGGAGGCTCCTGTGGGGAGTGGAAATAGCCACAGCGCTGGGCGAGGGAAAGATGGCGGCTCCTTTAGAGAATAGAAATAACCAGGTAGGGGCCAGGGAGAAAGATGGTGGCTTCCATGAAAGAAGAAAATGCCGGGAGAGTGTGGACCACACAAGGGCACACCTGTCTGTTCTAGGCTGAGTCATGAGCCAGGAAGCTTAAGGCAGGGCAGGGCTGTCTTTAGTGACCTTGTTTATAATTTTTGAAGACCATCTTTTTGGGAGGCCCCAGTGTGGACACTTAACCCAAACCTCCCAAAGAAGGGGGTTATAATAAGAAACAGTCACCAACGGTATACTTGGCAGCCATTAAAAAATGATGATCCCTGTGTGAATATGTATGCACATAATCCTAGGGCCTGGGAGGCTAAGGTAGACAGATTGCTGTGAGCTGTGCGTATTGACCTCCAGGCAAGCCAAGGGTACACATAGAAGGACCCTGCCTTGAAGAAAGACAAGACACATGGCTTGGAAAGATCCCATCGCCATTCAGATTAATCAAAACAGGCCATACAAATAGTATATAAGGCAAGGGTCCATTTGGTAGCATTATATGCATATTTACAAACAAAAAATATCCGGCAGGCCATAAAGGCATTGCTTACCTTTTGGTCTTTTTTTTTAAATTTTGCTTTTGATGGGTTGTTACAATTTGTGTTTTGGGGAGTTTTCTAATGTCTTTGAACAATGGGCACTGGTAACTCTTTTACTTTGAGAAACAGCAAAAGATAAACCAACATAAGAGGACACACAAAGTGGGAGATGCCCTGAAGGTAATGCTTCCTGTTAATGGTGCTCCTGGAAATGACATCAGCACAGGGTGGATGAAAGTTCAGCAGCTCCTCTCATTGAACGGTTAGGAGCTCGTTTGTAGCGTGCTTTGCTGTAGTGGTATTTTAACAGGCGTTGTGTGTGTATGTGTGTGTGGGGGGCATTTGAGTCCCCAGACTTGGGTCTTTCTCAGTCCAAAGGTTAATTTGGATGTCACCTTCGTTGTGTGGGCTCTTCACAGGATTCTTTTTTTTTTTTATTCAACTGTGCGCATGTGCGTGTGTATGTGTGTGTGCTGGTGTGTGTCTATGTGTGTGTGTGTGTGTGTGTGTGTGTGTGTCTGTGTATGTGTAGAACCACAGACGAACCCGCGAATCACCATGGACGCCTCCACCTCCTTCTGCCCCGGGATTCACAGGCTCCGCCCTACCAGGACCAGAAGCGCAGGCCGCCCCTGCTTCCGCCTGGCGTCTATACGTGGGATCTGGGATACGAACTCAGGACCTTCCGCCTGCAAGGCGGAGGCTTAACCCCTGAGCCACCTCTCCAGCCCCTTCACAGGATTCTTGTGAGGGCGAGTGCTGTTGACCTGACTTAAGAGTCAGGACTCTGGGCCCGTTGCAGAGGTATTCCCTAGATTAAGATTGGGCCTATGAGATTTACCAAAAAAGAAAAAAAAAATAAGTCTAGCTTGAACGTCAGTTGGTCTATTTACTCTGTCCCATGGGTGACTTGTTCATTTATCCACCCATGAAATATACACTAAGCAATATTTTGTGCCAAGTATTGTTTTCTACCAAAGCCCTGTTTGACATTGAAGCTTCCTTGACTGGTTGAAGTACGCGAAGTTCTATTTGGCTGACAGCCTAGAGTACATTATCTATCAAGGACTCTCTCTAGTGTGTTGGCAAAGATGTCTGACTTTAAGGACCAGTGAGAACAGTGCTTGGCACATGGTAGGCATTCCAAAAGGGTTCACTGGACAAGAGTGAACTCTGGTGAATGGGAGCTAAGTCGGAGCTGATTTGGGATGGTATTTACAATATTTCCCACCTCCCTCTTCTTTCTATGCTCTTCTCATGCCCACTTGCCCCTCGTGGGTACCAGTGCAAGAAGGAGAAACATAAGGCCTCCAGCCATCCCTCTGTCCTTCATTCCATCCTCCACAGAGCTATTTACAAACCACATACCTAATTTCATCACTGCTTTATTTGGATGGCTCTGACGGCTCCCTATTTCTCCAGCAATTGTTCTCGGTCCCTGGAATATTCAATCCATCACGGGCCTGAGTTCCATCATAACAGAGACAAAGTCACATTTTCTCTCTAGGAGGATGCACGCCGACATGTTATTGGGCCTAAACACAATCTACCATTGTATTTAACAGTTGGAGAAAATTGCAGAATATTCAAATTACAGTTAGATTGGCTAGAGCACATGTCACCTTGAAATCATACCCCTGTCATGAACGCTGTGCGCCTGCCCTGGATGATGGGAATCCCGCAGGGGTGTGTGAATGCTGCTCTAATTGAGAACTGACAGCGTGTCATCAGGAGAGAGATGTCAGTGCTTTGACTGTCATGTCCTTCATTTTGCTCCTAGGCAGACATCACTAATAGATCACAGAACCCTTCCATTCTCCCACTCCCCTGTCTTAGGCATTTTCCCTTTCCAAATAATATCTGTCCTTAAATCATATCCATTACTTCTTAGCATCATTCTTCTCCACCTTGATGTCCTGTGAGACACCCCACTTCTTGGTACCTCTGTTGCAGGTACTAAGCACAGAATACAACTTCTGACTGCACAACTGACCATTGGGGAGGATGATTCCATTTTCACATCTGAATTCTAGAAGTGCAAACTGAGGTCACAGAAAAGAGGCAGTCAGGAAAGAAAAGCACAAGGAACAGGAAGTCAGAATATTCTAGAAACGTATTTTGTACAAGGATGAAAAAGTCTCCAAGAAAAAGTTGTGGAGAATGTACAAAGCTATCCTGTGAAACCATCTGTACACAGAAGGATGTGGAAGCTTCCACAGCAGAGGGATTATATTCAGTGATTAGAGTTTAGTTTTCTAAAAGGTTAAAAGATATAACCATAACTCCAATTAAAAGATAATCAAGAGAAGTTAGATGGTCCTTAGCTTAGATGATGTCACTTTTCCCAGTTTGGGGAAGTTACTGATTTTTCTCATGGGTGTGATAGTTAATCCTGGGTGTCAGCTTGACACACCTGCCATTAACTAACATCAGCTGAGACCACATCTGGAAAGATCAGCTGAGACCACCTGAAGAGATTATCTGGATAATACAGAGATCAGCCCTAGATCCCATTGGAACCTCCATAGATCCCATTGGAACCTTCCAGTAGTGGACCAGATAAAAGGAGCCATGGGACGGAGGGGGAAGGAGACAGAGACAGAAAGAGAGAGAGAGAGCGAGAGACACTCCAGGAATACTCCAGCCATGTGGATGTCTGCAGTGACTTAGCCTGCCTACAGCTTCAGCCACCAGCCATGTCACTGCTGCTGTAAACGTCTGTTCTCCCCTCCGGAACTATAAGTTGAATAAATCTCCTTTCCTCTCTTAAGTTGTTTGATTTGGGGTGTTCTTGCAGCAATAGTTAAGAGTAACCGTTACACTGGATAACAGTAACACCAAAACAAAACGTTCTTGTGAAGGCTCTGATGGTTACTATGGGTCGTCAACTGGAAAGTGTCATACAGTCACCTGGAGACACGCCTCTGGAGGTGTCTGTGACAGACGGTCTAGACTGAGGTGCAAAGACCCACCTTTACTGTGGAGGCACCGTCTGGTGGGCTCGGCACCGTCTGGTGGGCTCGGCACCGTCTGGTGGGCTCGGGCCCGGGCTGGACAAGAAGAATTGGATCAGAGTCACCATCCACCTCATTGTTCCTGTCTACAGATGCGGCATGACCAGCTGCCTCACGGCCAGGTCCCCTGCGTCCTTTGCATTAAACACTCCAGGGCAGGTCATGTTCCTGCTGCCATGCCGGATTGTATCTTCCAAACTATGAAGCAAAATAAACCTTCTCAAGTTTGACCCATGGAACCCGCTCATTGATGCACCATCTTGTCCAATCAACTACGATGGTGCCCACTCGAAGCTAGCTGGTTTATTTTCACTGTGGCTCGTGCCTTCACCTCTTACAAGTTTGGTCAGTAACAGTCCATTCTCGGGATACAAAATGCTTCTGAACATGCTATCAAAGCATCATGATGTTAGCACGGATGGCGGACACAAATGAGGTCTTATTCCAAAAGAGTCTTGGGTAGAAAACAGTTTACTTTCCCCAGTGGCATCTGACTGGGAATTCAAGCCCTTTTTTCTCCCACTGACAAGGCTGAGTCATACATGTCTTCCTGTCTGCATGTGTTGTACTTGCCAAAATAAAGCAAGTGCCCAGAAGGGTAAGGCCCCATGGTATTTCCAATGGGTAATGCAGGGAACTTTTTACAAGTGCTCACTGCTAAAAGTTGCCTGATGAAGGCTGGCGGCCAACTTCCCATCAGAGATTCTGGACCTAATCAGATGTGAACAGTGCAGAAACATGTCACAAGAGCTGTAGGTTTCCAGTGCCGAGAGCCCATTGTTAAAAAGATACTTGAAGACAGAATACAGTGGCTTGCGGTAATTATTCCTGTGATAACATCTAACGTGGTGTTCGTTGCCGCTATATAATTGACCCGCGTGTCTGGTTTCGTAACTTCTGTGTGAGGGACGTGCTCAATTATAAATTCAGTCATTTATCCAATACCAAAACACATGCTATCAAGCCCTAGGATCTAATTACTCAATAAGAATTGTAAAGTACTCGCTTCTGAAAGCAAATTCATTTGTTTCATAAAATTACTTAATTCCTATTAATACATTATTCCAAGTAAGAATAAATAAGGAAAGGCGCCTGGGCACAATCAGGCAAGCTCATGGAACCATTCAAGCTTTTATAATCCTGATTTTCTGAGTCTCCCTGAGGACAGCCACAGATATTAGGGGCTAATCGACAGTTGCTTTGCTTTAATGAACATCACAATGATTTTGATCCAGATATTCATAAATATTTTTATCACCCAAAGCAACCTGCCAGCTTGATGAGAGCCTTGGTAAGCTTTACCCGGAACAGTGTGGCTCCTAAGTTTGATCAGGGCAAACCTGCTCCAAGCAGGAGCCAAGACAAAGACTCTGACAAAGCCAAGAACTTTGCCATTGGAACCAAGAGCTCTTTATTTCAACAACACACCTCAAAACACAGAAGGATGGGGGTGCCATGGGAGTTTTCAGCCCATGATGGGACCAAATAGGCCCCCCAAATCTATCAGGTCCTTTGAAGTCCAATGACTTGGGCAGAGCTCAGCATGACCCCCAGTCACAGACCCTTAGCCAGCTCACAGAATGGCTCAGAATTAGGTTAGGTGAGGAGGAAATCAGCTTCTATCAATGAAGCCACTTCTAAGAGTCTGTCTGTGTGGAGGAAATCCCACTGTCAACTCACCTGAGCACTGATCAGGCTTTCTCACCGTCTGTGTGGAGATCTCACTAGACAGATGCAAGCTGATTGCTGAAACAGAAACTAGGCCAGATGTAACAGCTTACTCCTGTGACCCCAGTACTTAGGAGTCTGAGGCAGGGGAATGGCCATGAATATGTGGTCAATCTGGGCTACATAATGAGGTCTAGTCTGGCCTGGACTACAGAGTTACATAGTAAGACCTTATGTAAAAAAGAAAAGAAAAGAAAAGAAAACTAAACCCAAAATACCTCCCCCCTAATACACCACTAAGTTAACGAAGCCCAGAAACCAATCCCATTGATATTAGGTTGGGTTGCAACCTGTGGCTTCTGTGATCTAAACGTGACACTGAGGACATCCATTTAGCTTTGGCTTGGCCCTGCAGATGACTCCAATCACACATCACTGAGGAGAGCAGGTGCAATTAAACTCAATACGCTAAATGTGCATATCAAAATACAATCTGGGGAGCATTCACCTGGTCAAGGTGACATTGGCTATATACAGAATACAGAGAAGACACTCTGCATATACGAGGGACCAGCTGTACGGGATGAATTAAGAGGCCACTGAGGACATTTTTCTGAATAATTCAGGCCATGGTTCCATTGGCATAAATTCAGCTCTGAAGAAGTTGGGTTGAACCAACTGCTTTTCCCGGCAGTAAGTTCCTCTGGTTTGGAGATATTAGGAGTCAGGACTGAATTTAGCTTCCATCACCTTAGACAGGCCCTGGTGGGGGAGGGGATAGGACACCAGGAAACCTTCCTTTGTCTTTTTGGAAACTGATCTGCTGCGGAGGATTGTTTCTCCTCTATGTCACCAAAACAGCCAGGAAAACACATGCGCTGTTGGAAGGAACTTTTGCTTCTGGTGGAGATTTGGTGTATTTCTTTGGTGCCCAAACCATCGGAAGGTAAAGAGGGGAAGGGATAAGGTTGCGTGACAAGCCAGAAGTGGGAATGGAAATGTGAAGGAAGGGAGGTCCAGTCGACTTAAGAGTTGGACGAGAAAGATGAAGATTCTTCCTGGACTATGTAGAATTCTGATTCCCCAGAGATGCTCACCGTGGGACCTCACAGCAGAGTTATCCTTTCAGGAAGGAGAGAAACTTCTGGAAGCTTTCTCATGGAAGAATTGGTTCATGGGCTTAGTTCTTCTCACAGACTCTTCATTGAGGGAGGAGGGTCGGACCATGTGTGAAGGATGAGGAAATGAATGACAGCGGGTAGTCAGTTTGCTGACCTGGGCAATGCTGAGAAATAAGCTTGTGCCCTCAGATGCCATGTGGCAAGTGTTCCAAGAGCAATTGATGACCATGTGTACCCGAATGCTGAGAGAAGGGTGGATGACAGTGGGACAGAGCCTCATGGAGATGAATCGAGCCCAACATCTTGAGAGATTAGGTGGAAACTGACAGAACACTTTGAGAAACATAGTTGTTTCAAGCCAAGCAGAGCATCTGTGGGGGAGAGGTATGGCAAGAAAGAAAGAGAAAGAAAGAAAGAAAGAAAGAAAGAAAGAAAGAAAGAAAGAAAGAAAGAAAGAAGAAGAGAGAGAGAGAGAGAGAGAGAGAGGGAGGGAGGGAGGAGGAGGGAGGGAGGAGGAGGGAGGAGGGAAGGAAGAGGAAGGAAGAGAAAAGAAGAGGAAGGAAGGAAGGAAGAAAGGAAGGAAGGAAGAAGGAAGAAGAGAAGAGAAAGGAAGAAGGAAGGAAGAGAAAGGAAGAAGGAAGGAAGAGAAAGGAAGAAAGAAGGAAGGAAGGAAGAAGGAAGAAAGAAGGAAGGAAGGAAGGAAGGAAGGAAGGAAGGAAGGAAGGAAGGAAGGAAGGAAGGAAGGAAGGAAGGAAGGAAAGGCAAAGTAGACATAACGATTACTCTTAACTATTGCCACTTGAGATCTAGGGTCACTTGGGAGAGTGGCTGCTGGACATGTCTGTGGTGGATTATCTTGATTAAGTTAGCTGAGGTGGGAAGATTTTGCCCATTGTGGATGGCACCATTCGTGGGCTGGGACCGCAGAAAGGAGACAGTGTGCACAAACCTCCATCACTCTCTGCTTCTGGACTATGGATCAAGTATGACGTCACCACGATGGGCACTAAACTTAAACTGGGAGCTAGAGTAAACTTTTCCTTCTGCACATTCTTTTGTGGTAGTTTATCATAGGAACAGAAAAGTACCTACAACAGGGACCACTGTGGCAACACGGTCAGGGATGAGCACCACAGGGGGCTTGGAGAGCAGCAAGAAGAGCCGGAATAGGGGGCATGGTGGTTGGCTTCATTCTGCTGGGTTGGGGAGTCTGTATTCTTGATGGACATATTGGGAAGCGGTGAAGAGTCAATTGTTTAGAAACACGGCTTAGTTAGGAGTCCTTGGAACTGCTAGCAACTGAAGCAGAATCAGATGTCTGGGATAAACTGTGGTCCATTCACGGGAAACGACAGAGAGAATGACAAGGAACAAAGGACAGAAAACATCCAGCATCCGGATCACCCAGCACCTGAGACATCCAGCACCCGGATCACCTAGCACCTAAGGCATCCAGCACCTGAGGCATCCAGTACCTGTGGACATCTAGCACCCGAGGACACCCAGCACTTACTAAGCACAGCGGCTGAAAGAGGACAGCACAGCAGAGGACATGCTGTCCAGCTCCATGAACAGGAAGTTCCCAAACAGAGACATCTCCTTCTGTTTGATTTTTGATACGGGATCCTTTGTAGCCCCAGTGGGCCACACGCGGATTGTGTGCGGATTGTGTAACCAAGGATGACCTTGAACCCCTGAGCCTCCTGCCTTCCTCTCAAAGTGCTGTGTTAACAGATATCCTGTCAGGTCCAGCTTTCTGAATAGGTAAATCTCATTTGTGCTGTTAGGTTTGGGGGAGACTGACCCCCCTACTCCCACAGAGAGATTGGAGGTGATTGGAGGATGCTGGGAGAGGTCCGGTTTTTCAGGTTGGGTACTGGCGATTGTGTTGAGAGTCACCAGGTTACTTTCCATGTGGAAGTCAGTCATAAGAAGATGGCTTTGAACAGTCACAGAAGAACAGAATCCAACATGTGCCTGTTACTTTCATGAGAGACGATATCATTACTGGAAAACGAATTTCCCTTCCCTGGTCAGGAAACAGAGATACCAAGAGTCTAAAGCACTCACGCAGGGACCCAGCAGCACCTAGGCGGCGGCGTTACAGCTGGGTCTGCGGACAGCCCTGCCACTACTGAGCCAACCTGAACCGTCCTGAATCTTACAAAATTGGATCCTGTGGGAAAACAACCTTGAAAGGAAAAGAGGGAAACAGGTACAATGAACCACTGCGTGATGGATCTCAGTGATACATTAGCACCAATACAAAAGCTGAGGAATATTGATATTTGGGTTTCACATGGTAGGGGGACCTGGGAAAATGAGTTTTCCCCAGGAGACTCTGAAACACGTCGACAGTTGTTAAACTTGTCTGCTCTCAACCGAAGCCTACAGAGATGTCATCCACAGACCACGCGTCACTATGAGCAGGTCCCTATATCGGGGTGGATGCTATGGCTTCGAGCAGCAGAGCCCCAAAGTGCTTGGGGCTGGGGGTAGAGCTCCTCCTGCCCGCAGTGGGACCGAGCTGATGTAGGTGAGCTTGTCTCGGTCCCAATCTCCAACCAGGATCTGCAGCCTGTGGCAGACAACAACAGCCCAGAATGTTTTTCACCAGGTTTCACTAAAGACTCGCTTGATAAATGCAGGCATTTCACAGTTTTGTTTTTCCTCTTTCAAAAGGGCAAAGGCATGATAGTGTTCCAACCCCTTGGGGAGCTGTAGAAAGCAGCCCTTTATGCGAGCCCAGGTAGGCTGATTCTTCTCCTGTGATACAACTGACATCTCCATTATGCAAATCCAGGCAAATGCCATTGTCTCTCAGTCCAATATCCCTTAATGTTTTCCACTGCTGGTTTCATCAACAGCGTTAATTTCTATTCAGACCCTACATTTCAAGTGATTGCAGCGCATCTGCTCTTTCCGTGGAGATACTGAGACTAGTCCACTTGAGTTTCATGAAAGGGAAAGTAATTTGTCTTAGGGTCGTGCAATCTATGTCAAGACTCTTGGGGAAAAGGGGGAGCGGCCGGCTCCCCACGTGTCTTGGGATGCATGTTGTCTGCCTGGTAGCTTCCTACCATGTGAATGTCATACCCGCAGGCCATGGGTGAGTAGCTGGCTCTGTGTGAGGTACTTGGAGGGGCTTCCAAGGTGCTCAGCTAGCCCTGCCCTCCCCCATGTGTGCTAAGCCTCCTGCTTGCTCCTCTCTTCCTGCTCTTTCCTATGAACACAATACTGTGTGGGTTTCACTCCTACCCAGATCCTTTCCACCTCCAGCTAGTGCAGACCCATCAGTCATTCAGCTTTCTCCTCATCAGTAACATTCTCTGTACTGTGAAACCATCAAGACTGAAATCTACCGGGTGTGTGTCGGGTTTCTCATGCACCTCTTTCAGAGTGCTCAATGTTAGGCCTAACAGTGACTCAGAGAAAGGGCTGGAATAGCGGACTGAGGGTAGCACTTGAGTCTTTCTGGACTGTCTGGGGGAAGGAGCCAGAAAATCATGACCTGGCTGGAGAGACAGTTAAGTCAGTAGAGTGCTTGTTTTGCAAGCCTGAAGATCTGACTTCCATTCTCCAGAGCCCACAGAAAAACAATCAGACATTGTGGCATGTGCCTATAAAACCAGTGCTTGGAGAAGTAGTACAGGGGGATCCCCAAGGCTTGCTGGCTGGCTATCCTAGCTCACTTGTCGAGTTCTAGGTCAGTCAGAGACCTGTCTCAAAATGCAAGGTGGAAATCACCTGAGGAAACAAAGCCAAGGTTGCTTTTTGACTTCCATTTACAAGTGCATACACATAGACATGTACACACACACACACACACACACACACACACATAAAGATACACACAGAACTTGATCTTAAGATAAATGTCTGAATGAATCTTTTAAAAATTTATTTATTTATTTATTGTGTGTGTGTGTGTGTGTGTGTGTGTGTGTGTGTGTGTGAGAGAGAGAGAGAGAGAGAGAGAGAGAGAGAGAGAGGGCACTGTGGGCACCATGTGTCCCTATGGAGGATCAAGGGTGACTTTGGGAATCATCCTGCATTGCTTCTACCTCCTTCTAGCTTCACTTTGGGATTTCCCAGGCCCCGCCCACCAGGGCCAGAAGTGCTAGCCGCTGTCATTTCCACCTGGTGTTTTTACATGGGACTTGAGATCCATACTCAAGGCCTTCTGCTTTCGAGGCAGTCTTAATCCCTGAGCCATCTCTCCAGCCCTGAATGTGTTCTTTATTTTTAAATATTACTAGAAAAAAAATCATGATGGAGAAAACCTGGAGATATTTAAAGGAGCTGGATCACAGAATCAGTTTCAGTGCAGAGCCATAATCAATGCTGGCCCTGGAGGCAAGAAGCAAGCCAGTGATACATTAGCAAGTTCACTCGATGGGTATGTGCGGGTACTTATTTATTGTGGGGCTTCTGCACTCCTGCTGCTCCTGTCCTCAACGTTCCACTCCCTTGGGTTGTTTACACACTGACTTTGAGACTTTATAAGATTGCATTCAAATGTTACCATTTCTGGTCTGGTGAGCTGGCTCGGCACGTTAAGTTCTTGCTGCCGAGCCTAGGGGCCTGAGGGTGATCCTAGGAACCCACGTGGTGGAATGAAAACAGACGTGGACCTCCGCTTGCATACTATGACATGTGTGCCCTGCTCCTGGCAAAATTAATTTAAAAGGGCCAAAAAAGGGTCATCAGCCTTGATTATGGAAGTCCAGGGCTGTGAGGGGAGCAGCTCACTGGCCTGATGGTTTTTAGCGCGGTTTTGGCTCTGCCGAAGACCCCAAGTCCTGCTGGGATGCCTCTGATTTCACTCTTGCTGCTGGGGGACTTCCTGTATGTGGGGCCTGCGGGGATTCCACCTCAGGTTCCCGGAGGAACGCAGCGCATACAGCAACTTGGGGATGTTCAAAACTGGCTTATTTTCTACTTTCTGTCCAGTTAATGCTTTTTTTTTCTTTCTCTATATTTGTGTGTGTGTGTGTGTTTGCTTGTGTAGTAGCAGCATACAAGCATGTGCAGGCACATGTGTGCCCAAGATGATAGGGATCATCCTTAATTGTTCTTTTGCCTTATTGGGTCTCTAATCGAGCTTGCCAATGATGAGCTGGCTTGCTCTGGGAATCCCCAGGCTCCACCTTCTGGAGGAAGGCAGGTTGCCATACCTATCTGCTAGTTACCTGGGATCTGGGGATTCGAACTCCTGCCATCTTGCTTGCCTGGCAAGCACTTCAGTCACTGAGCTGTTTCCTCAGCCCTTCTTGACCTATTCAATTGTGAGCAGGCAGCTTCGAGTTTTTGCAGCCATGCTTTCTCCACCAGAATGGACTGTACCCTCAAGCCACGAGCACAAACTGCTGCTGAGTAGAAACTGCCTCAGAAATATCTCTCCCATTTTTTATCCCACATTTTCAAAGCTGGGGGACAAAACCTCAGAGACTCACCTTCTGTGGTGTGTGTGTGTGTGTGTGTCCACGAGCATGAGGAGGTCAGAGGTTGTGATAGTTAATCCTGGGTGTCAACTTGACACAACTGGTATCAACTAAGATCAGCTGAGACCACACCTGGAAAGATCAACTGAGACCCACCTGAAGGGATTATACTAACCCTAGATCTCATGGGAACCTCCATAGATCTCATAGGAAACTCCCAGTAGTGGACCATATAAAAGGAACCACCAAAGAGAAGAGATGCTTTTGTAGCTGTGCTAGGAATCTCTCTTCCTTCCAGCTGCCTGGTTTCTTCACTTCTTCAACCCTCTAGCCTTTCAGCCCTCCAAGTCTTCAACTAGACTAAAGACTCTCTAGAAATCCTCCAGCCTTCGGCCATCACCTGCTTGACTATTGGACTGAGCAGCTACTGGCAGCCGTCGTTGGACTACCCCAGTCATATCTGGAAGCCAACTCAATACATTCCCTATTTATATATTCATTGCATTAACTCTGTGTCTCTAGAGAACCTGACTAATACAGAGGTCAACCTCGATGCTATTCCCTGGGAGCCAGCTACTTTCTATTGAGATGGAGTCTCTCACTGGCCTGGAGCTTGTAAAGCAGGCTAGGCTGGATGGCCAGTGAGCCCGGGGGTCCACCTCTTTCAGCCTCTGAGACCTTACATCTGCTTCAAAGCATCCAGAAGCCACTGATGAAGTCCTGGTGGCTTCAGGAAAGGAGGACCCGAGATTAAAAAGCCTCATGATGCTGTTTCCAGGAGGCCCTGCGCTCTGTCTGCAGGACTTTGCGCACTGATGAGATCATCCCCTCTGCTGGCAGAGGTCTTCGCATTGATGCTCCCTCCTCTCCGGACCCCCAGACAAAACAGACTTCTTTGAAAGGTCAAGAATTCATTCCAAAATAAAGCAAAGCCCAAAGGAGCAAGAAACTGCACGTGAGCCGAGCTGGCGGTGCAGCAGCCTCTGGCCAGAGCTGCCATCTGTCGGGGAGGATGGGGCGGGGGACAGTGCAAACAGTGGTGCCACAGATGTGTCCACCCTGCACAGCCCCGCCCAGCACAGCCCCGCCCAGCACAGCCCCGCCCTGCACAGCCCCGCCCAGCAAGCCCCGCCTAGCACAGCCCCGCCCCGCCCCGCCCCGCCCTGCGCAGCCCTTCACAGCGTTGCTCCAGCAGTCACTGTGTTCCCAAACTGGGCTTGTTTCCTTTCTATTTATTCTAAAGTGTTTTTCTAAACACATGCATATTAGATTTTATTCACTATAATATGCTCTTTTATGTTGTATTAATTACAACTGGTTTTATTAATTATAATATTTATCTTCACTGTGCTAAGTATAAATGCATTCATTATATTTATGCTACCATACAGTATGGATTTAAATACTTTGCCACTTTCCCTGCAGTTAGTGAATTAACCAGAAAAATTGAGTCCTTTCTCAGTCTTTCTTTTTTCTCTCCTCCCTATGTTCCTTTTTTTCTATTCATCTTTCCTGCTATCATTCCTTCCCCCTCCTTCCCTCCCCTCCTTCTCCTTCCTCCCTCCATCCCTCCCTTCATCCCTCCCTTCATCCCTCCCTCCTCCTTCCTCCCTCCTCCATTCTTCCCTCCCTTCCTCTCCTTCCTTCCTTCCTTCCTTCCTTCCTTCCTTTCCTTCCTTCCTTCCTTTCCTTCCCCCTCCTTCCCTCCCCTCCTTCTCCTTCCTCCCTCCATCCCTCCCTTCATCCCTCTCTCCCTCCTCCTTTCCTCCCTTTCTCTCCTTCCTCTCCTTCCTTCCTTCCTTCCTCTCCTTCCTCTCCTTCCTTCCTTCCTTCCTTCCTTCCTTCCTTCCCTTCCTTTCCTTCCTTTCTTTCCTTTCTTCCTCTCTCCCTCCCTTCCTTTCTTCTTTCCTCCCTCCCTCCCTCTCTGCCTCCTCCCTCCCCTTGCTGGTGTCACGGTCTTGCCTCAGAGGTCTGCAACCTGAAACTGTCCCCTGCATTGTCTGGGTCCTGCACTCATTACATTTGCAGGAGATGAAGCTAAGACAGTGAACGGCCCCTTTGCTACCTGTGCTTTCCCGCAAGGCCTCCGCGTACAACCACTGGGTGACGGGAAGGCTCCTTCTAGTCTTCAGCACTTGTGGTCTGGCAACTGTGCTATGGTTTTTAATCTGATAAAATTTTAAAACAATTATTTCATGTGTGCAACCAGATGTCCCTCGGCAGTGGGAATATTATAAATGCAAAACTCCTGAGTCAGAAGGGAGGAGTGTAACTCTCCCGTGGAAATCCTTGGGGAAGGCTGTATTGCTTCCTCCCCCACTTGGGATCTGTGAAAATAGTTGACTTGCTATGACTTAATTGGAATAATTCTCACCTTGATATGAGGTCTGTCTGCTACTGTTAGAAAGAATTCATACCTTTCTTTTTTTTGGAGACCCTGAGGCCATTTCTTGTGACTGCATATCCAGTTGGAATCTAAGGATGTGGGAAGGAAAAGTGTTGCTACCAGATGAGCCCATATGGGAGGGGCCAGAAGTTAAATTCAGAAGTAATTGATGCCTCTTTCCAAAAAAGAGCTTCCTTCACTATAAAAACCCCAGGGAAGCTGCCAAGCCACGGGCCAAGGCAGGTGCCGAGGACCTTTCATGAAGCTGTGGGCTACAGTGAAATGCTGCAGTCACATCGTACCGCCTGTAGGATGCCGCTCACAGTCATGCAACTGGGGGGACTTCCTCTTGACTGGGGAGGGACTGGGGACGGTCCTGGCAGGATGTACCACTGACATATAAGTGAACCACAGGAAGGAAAAGACCTGTGCTGTCAATCAGGGCTGGGAGACAGCTGGAGCCTCTGCCTCGAAAGCAAAAGAACCTGAGTTCGAATCTCACGTAAAAATACTTAGCAGAAACGGTGGTGCCTTGTAATTCTGGTTCTGGAAGGTGGAGCTGGGAAAAGCCAGAGCAAAGTAATAAGGAGAAAGAGCAACTCAGGATGATTCCTGATGTCACCCTTGAGCCTCCACAGGCACATATACACTCAACTGCCTTCTTGTACACATACGCATGCACACACACACACATGAAGTACCACTCATACAATTGTAAACAGTATGCACAACATGATGATAAATGGCCATGTTTCTGCTTTATATATATTTACTATGTAGTTTTTTGAGACAGGGTCTCACGGCACAGACAATGTAGCCTCAGAAGCATCATGCAATCTCACACTGGGCTCTCGGATTTGTGGTCCATCTGCCTCAGCTTCCTGTGTAACTGAAAGTATACAGGTCTGAAGCCCCCCCCACCTGTGCCTGACTTACTTTTATAGCTATTGCAGAGCATGAACCTCCCACTTACAACAAAGCTTTCCAGAGAATGGAGTGCACACGCTCCTGTCACATGCTATGCATTTCCTCTTGTGAGAAGGACACGATGTATGCAGACACCCAATACTCATGGAACATAGATTCCCTCCCTGGTATGGTGGCGGCACTGCAAACAGGGAGGTGGGGACAGCACCGCTGGCCTACATGGTGGCAAGCTGCTCACAGAACTCTGCAGACACAGGTGGAAAGAACGCAGACCAGCGTCCATCTTCAATGTCCTTCAGTGTCCACACATTAAGTCCATGAGACAGCCTCCAGGTGCCTCTCGTGGATCATCCTGTGGGAGGGCTGGAGTGTCTTGGGCAACTGTGAATGACCAGGGTCAGGACCAGTGGGCAGAACAGGTCTCAGAGTGACAAGCAGAGCTCATTCATCAGGGATCCTAAGAGGCGGAGGGCTGGGGTGCAGCAGTCTGTCTCCTAAGGAGATGGATGGTCACCTGCCCACTAGCAATACCCTCAATCCTGATGAACTAGTCATGATCCTAGCTTGGCATGGGTATCACGGTCTCATTTGAGTCTTTCCTTATATACTTTTTCTGTTATTCAGATTACTTAAATGGCTATAAAAAATTGTGGTTTTGGTTATGAGCTCCCTTGAGGTTTTTCTAATAGAGGGCATAAAGCATGAAGCAGAACATATTTCATTAATGTGCAAGTCCTTGGAAGCTGTCCTTCAGCCTCTCTCTCGTTCTGTCTCTCCATCAAGTATCCAGTTGACACAGTATTTCTTGTCTGACCGGAAGGTTCCCCATGAGTATAATGACCCACCGATACCATGCATTCAGGAATGACATACCTCTGTCACCGTGTGCCCTCATTTGAGCTGTCCCCACTGTTGAGCTTCCAGCAGAAGGAAAAGAAAGCACAGCTCTTCATTGAGTCAAGAAGCCCAGAAGAGGGACAGATGACTCGGAAGCCATGTTGTGGTGTGTGTGTGTGTGTGTGTGTGTGTGTGTGTGTGTGTGTGTGTGTGTGAAGGGGGATGTTCTGAGCTCACCATCTGAAGTCAATGAATCTGACCCGACAGGCATTGAGCAGCCAAAACTACCTTTCTATTAGGTGGCCATGACTGACAGCTCATGGAGAGGGTGTGGGATGGCCGCCCTAATTTCTCAAGTGCCACCACCAGCCGGGAAAGAGAAAGTTGACATCGTCTCAGGCCACAGGGGCTGGCATTCTCTCCTCTCCCAGCACGCAGCTCTTCGGCGACTTAAATGCCCCATGAGGTGAACTCTATTAACTGGCCCGTCATTGAATGCTTACTGTGTGCTAGATGCTATTGCAGGGGGCATGGTTGGATGGGGTGAAGAACTCTATGCCTGATCTTAAGATAGGGAAGGGAGACTGCCAAGTCCTTAGCAGAAAAAACAAGAACAAACCCATTAACAACAGCAAGAAAAACATACAGCCAAACTTTCAGGGAATGAAGTGGGATGTGGCTAGAAGGGACTGGGTGAAGTGGGTGGGAAGCTAGAAGGAGCTGGGTGAGGAGGGACAGGGTTAGAAGGGGCTAAATGAGGTCTGGCAGGGCTGGAAGGTGAGGTATCAGGAGCACACTTTGGGGGAACACAAACTGGACTGTATCTGCTAACAAGAAGTCCTCAAACCCTTATTCAAATAGGAAGTCGTGGTTCACACCACGGGGTTTTTCATTAGTGGTTCTGGGGTGGAACCCAGGAACTTGCTTATGTAACGAACCCTCCTTGTCCCTGAAGTATTGGGGAAGCAAGAGTTTAGGAATGAAGTGATCTCATTTGCATAAACATTAGCTGCTTTAAATGTGCTCAGCGAGTTTCACAAATGAGGCACCTGCTGGGCGCGGGGCTCTCTCTGGGACAGGATAATCCCTGCCTTGCAGAAACACACTGTTGCATGGGACAGATGGATCTCAAGCAGTCAGTCACACAAAGACGCCAGGAGGGCAGATGTCTCCAGAAGGGAGGAAGGCATGACCTAGCCCAGGGCAAGAGACACTGAAGTGTCTATCTCCAATGTCTCTCCAAAGTCCACTCATGGCATAGAAAGGTACACTTCTAACTTGGTGCTGTGGGATGTTGTAAAAACTTTAGGAGGCGGGGGCTAGCTGGAGGTGTCCAGGTCATCAGGAGTGGGGAGCATGCCTTGGAAGGGTGGCAGGACCCCGATGCCTTCCTCTTCTCCTCTGTCTTTCAATTCTCAGACTAGAAGGGAACCAAGTAATGTTAGATCGAAACTTCCAAAACTGTGAACAAGAACTAACCATTTCTCTCCATAAGTTGATCATCCAGGTGTTTGTTACAGTGACAGAAAGGTGATCAACACAAGAATCCGCAGCATGGTTAAGCTCAATGAATGATCTCTGATCCACAAACCCTCCTGTCCACAAAGGTGTTCTAGAATATTCTCTCTACTTCTAGCCTTGGCTGAAGCCAGTCTCTCCCAGGAGGCCACCTCTCTGCCTGCCACCCTGCCCAGCAGAATTCTTATCGCTGAGCCTCGCAAACGTTGAAAACCTTTGTTCTCTCCCTCCTGGGGGACACTGGTGTTACTAGGGGCTGATCTGGACCTGGAGGGAAATTAGGAGTGAGTGGCTGGAAGGAGAGGCTGTTACGACGACGTAGGCTGGAGGAATGGGGGATCCAGGTCAGGGGTGGAGGAGGCATACAGTTGAAGAGAAGTGCACAATGTGTGCACAGTGACTGATGTGAGAACCAGCAGTTAAGAACTGTGAGTTTATACACATGAGACGGACATTGGGTTCTGTAATCACTGTTTGACCAAGGACAGTTTTTTTCACATGTGGAACTTGAGTCCCTTACTCGTAGGCTAAATAAACAAATCATAAACCAGCTCTTAGTACCATGTAAAGACAAAGTCCAAGTCATGGTTTGAGTGGGAGTTGCCCCTGACAGGCTCCTGTGTTTGCATCCTTAGCTGATGTTAACGTTTGGGAAGGTTGCGGCACCTTTGGGAGGTGGAGCCTCACTGGAAGGAGGCGTGTCACAAGGGGCGGGTCATGGTTTGTTAGCCCAGCCTTGCTCTTGTTCTCTCTGCCTTCTGTGGATGGTCTTGGTGACCTGGACAGGCCTTCTGCTTCTGCCTCCAGCCACGTCTTCTGCTGTGCAACTCCCACTATAAGGGGCTATGTCCCCTCTGGAACCATGAGCCAAGTAAATCTCTCTTTCTCCCTTAAGTCGTGTATGAGTGTCATCCCACAGCAAAAAGAACAGCAAGGGCAACAAAAGCTCTGGGGTACATCATTCACGCATGGGTTACTGTGACCATGGACAGAAACGCGACTGTTTATTTCCACACATAGCTGCAGAGAGGTTTCGCTCATCTTGGCATCCAAGTCCCAGCTCTAGTGACCTACTTCCTGAGGCCCCTCCCTCCTAAAGGCTCCACAACTTCCCCAGATAGTGCCACCAGCTCAGGTGGACCAAGTGTTCAAACACAGGAACTATGGGGGACATGTCCCATTCAAACCGTGAGAGTGTCAGAGCATTCCTCCCAAGGGACCCCCCCCCCCAAAAAAAAAGGTCCAGAGGAAGCAGCGGTATCCTCAATGCAGTCCTTTTAGATAGCCAGAGGGGACTGTGTGTAATGGACCTCCCTGGAGGCTGAAGAACACATGGCTGCTACATCTGCATTTGCCTGACTGCAGAAGTCCCATGCACTCTTTAAGTCCCACCCGCAAGCGCACAATACACACTGGCATAAGGAGGTTGGATAATGAAACCAAGTTGATTTCCTGATGCCTCATCCTTAGCTCAGACTGTGAACCCCCCCCCAAAATCCTGCAGGGATGATGGAGCCCCACGGAACATCAGTGCCTGCAGCTCCCAGGACCATTCAGCAGACCACACTGCCCACGTCCAGTCTTCCACACTGTATCCACCTGTGGAGTTCTTGAGGAAAGCTGTTTAAGCGTATCTAACTCAATCCTAGAAAGTCTAGGTAGTCTCGCCAACTTACAAAGTCATCAGGGGCAACTTGGATCTATTAACCCAATTATTATAATTTGCTACAGGTTTCTAAGCAGCCTGGCAGGCCCAAAACTTAGATAGGAGAAATTCAATGCAACTCTGGAGCATCTAAAAAAAAAATCTATCAGGATGCCATAAAACAGAGCAATCTTCAATGCTTTAGACTCAAGTTTGAAACACATGGGGAAATAATTGCATGGAGTCAATGTACGAGTACAAATGTGCATGGGAGGCATGAGTTTCATGTTCCCTCACTTGAGATATAGTCTCCTGGTCCAGTCTCTCTCCTCCTTTGGGCTGTTCATCTGGGAAGAGCTGACAGGCACCTCTCACTGTCTCTATCTCTCAATATGCTGTTGCCCTCCAGCTCCAGGGCAAGTATCTGTGCATTTTTAAATTTCCCATCACATGCCTTCACCAAGAGTATCAATTTCTCCAAGACCGGAGCCTTTGCTTTATTTGCATGTATGCCTGGAGTTGGATGGTCTAGGCAGAAAAGGAATTGAGGATGAGAGAAGAAGCTGGCCTTCCTCTCTCTTAGTCTTGGTCTTAGCAAGGCTAGGGAGTATCCACCTGAGGGCAAAATGCCTGCCACGCAGGGATGGGACCTGACTTTAGATCCCCAGCACACCTGTAAAAGCCAATTGTGGGGCTGGATAAATGGCTCAGGGGTTAAGACTTTGCCTTGAATGCAGAAATTCCTGAGTTTCGATCCTAGGCCCCACGTAAAAATGCCAGGTGGAAATGGCAGCACTTCCGGTACTGGTGGGCAGAGTCTAGGAAATCTCAGAGCAAAGGAAAAAGGTAGTAGAAGCAATGCAGGATGATTCCTGAAGTCACCCTTGGTCCTCCACAGGGACACACAGTGCTCTCTGATACACACACACACACACATCTTTATCTCTCTCTCTCTTACATACACACATACATCTGTCTGTCTCTCTCTCTCTCTCTTACACATACAACCTACACCCACCCACACACACATACAAATATGTGTATTCATCACACACACACACTCACACTCACAAAGAGCACCACCTTCATTCTCATCTGCCCACCTGAAGCTGATCAGTCCCTGCCCCTAGGAGCTCCTCCTCCTGCGTCAGTTTCCACATGTTTTCTTGTGATGCTGGCATGGAACCCAGGCAAGCTGTCTATCATTGAGTCTCCCAGACACAGAAAAAAACGAGTCTCATGGCTCAAATGTGTTTCTGAAGTAGAAAAATGTAAACTGTTGAGTTTCTGCTAACATAAGTCAAGATAGAAAATCCCAAAGACAGTCAAGCAAGGACACTTCAGACACAAGCCCACCCACTACCACCTGCACCGGAGCCTGCTCAGTGCTGCTGCTTAGGCATTAACCTCAGATTCTGTCTGGTAACAGTCAAGGTCATGTGTCTGTGTTCCACCCACCCACTGATATTAACTATTGCATTTGCTTCTGTAACATCCCGCTTTTGCTCCATCCCCTGCCCTGCTTTAATATAAAACAACAGTAGTAACTAAGCAGGGACCTGGGTGGGGTCCTTGGAGAGAGAGCTCTCGACTCCAGATAGCCGGTAAAATAAACTCTTTTCCGCCCTAATTGGTGTCTGAGAACCTATTCCAGAGCTATTCCCACAACATTTTCACTTGTGTGGTAGCTGTGGCTTTGGGCTTTATTGTTTATTTTGCCATGGTGTAGATGAGGCAGAGTCAGATCCCAAATAGATCCAGAATGATAAAGTTGGAAAGAGAATGACTGGTGCTTGGGAAAGAGCATCCGTCTTTACAGTCTGCTCTCGCTCACACACCTGGAGCAGATGAAACTCAGAGGCAGTGACTGACTGTGTGGGCCCAAGGTGAACCAACTGCACGGCTACATGGAGGTCTGCGTCCTCTAGGGGAGTAGGGACTGTTTGTCTGAGCATTGCACTGATTCTCTGCAATTCTATTTCACTTCTTAAAAAGAAAGAAAGAAAAAAAAAGAGCTGATGAGTTGGATCTGGAAGCTGCTCTGAAAACAGATTTGTTTGCATGAAATTGACAGAAGTCGACTCCCTTGAATGTCAGGATGAAACAGGTTAAGGAGAGATAGATTAGGAGTTACTGTATTTGTGAAAAAGTACAGGCAGGAGGGGAAAGAGGAGGGGGAGAGAGGGGGCAACCCTGGAATATGCAAAATGTGCTGGAGAAAGAAGCGAATCGAATCTCTAAATGCAAATGATGTGTAAATAATTCTTATCATGGGAACACAGGCCTGGGAAGATAGAAGATGAGAGATAGGAACGTGTCTTGGAAAATATGAAGCGCCCTCCAAACATGAGGGCGAGTTATTAAGTGCAGAATCTGTTTTGAGTACTTCCTCTTCAAGACCGGATCCCGCATGCACACAGATCTACACCGGCACACTGCGTGCTGTGAGTCCACCCAAGGATAGGCATTCCCAAATGGCTTCCACACACACCGGTGTCCTTAATTCATGTTCTACTTCTTAAGTCAGATAATTCAGATTTCACCATGGGGTGGCTGAAAAGGTTAGCTTTCCTTCTGCTGTCCAGTGACATCGGATACCTTAGATACCAAGCCCAGACTGTGATTTCTTCGGGCAGGTGATGATGGTGGATTAAAACCATATCCCCCAAAAATGTAAAACTGAGTCTGTTCAACTCTCTGTAAAGAGCTGTTTCGTAAATATGTATTTTATTCCACCCAAACACAGCATGATGGGCCCATTTCAGCACTAAGAGAGTCATCAAACATTCTGTGTTATACTATCTTAATTACAAGCTGCCCCCTTTTTGGGCTTATTCAATAGATTATATTGCCCTGCTGTGTAACAGTGTATAAAGAAACAGCAGTATCTCTTGCTGGTGTATTGTAGAAATTAAAATTCTCAATACTACTCCAGTAATTAATTTCCAAAGAGAAACCAGTTTCACTTAATAAAGAGATTAATGAAAACGTTGCAGAAGATATATTTCTCAGGAGGTGTAGTACGTTATTGTCTTGCATTTGGAACAATAGAACCATTTCCAAGGACTTGGTAAATCTGGTTGCAATCAGTTCTGTGTAACTTAGCATAGAAATGCATTTAAGAGGGTTTTGAAGGAAACACGGTAGACAGAGCAGACCAGATCACCCCCAGAGTGTGGAAGAGTGTGAACAATTTATCCAGGGCTGATCTCTCGGGATGGTGATGCGTGTGCAGCTTAGAATTCATGCTCATCAGCAAGGTTAGGCCGGGGGCATGTGCATGGGGGTAGAGACAAGGCTGCATAGGGAACAGTCCAAGGGTAGTGGAACAGTCAGGGGGTGCACAGATCAGAAAGAACTGAACTGCGAGTACCACGACCACCCTGCGGGAAAGCATTTTCCCTCTGGGCATGAACTAATGCCCTGTTGGTCTTTGCCCCCAGCCCAACCTAAGGAGGATGTGGTGTAGCCACATGGTATATTCCATCCTAGAAGAAGGTCCAGAAAGCAAATAGCTTCTTAGTCTCAGGAAGTTTCTGAAACTAGTAAGACAAAGGGAGCTCACCCCAAGGTAAAGAAAGAGGCACATAATTCTTGGGGTGGCAGAAATGGGGGGGAGACTCCCTGCCAGACAAGCAGTCTGGAGGAGACGCTGAACAATCCAGCAGTCTGGAGGAGACTCTGAGCAGCACAACAATGTGGGGGAGACTGAGCAGCCAAGTAGTCTGAGGGAGACTCTCTGAGGAGCAAGTCATGCAGCTAAAAGCTCCAGGGTCTCAGTTTCTGGAAGTCTCACCCGGGCTTGGGGCGGGGGCTTTCTTGTACCTTTTGAGTCTTCCTGATGCTGTAACTTTTCTTCTCCATTCCTGTGAGTAACCCCAATAAACCCATTAATTTGTCAGATTTAACTTTGGTATAATCACTACTTTGGTCTGTTTCTGAATTCCTATCTGGGGTGACTAGAGGGTCATGTGGCATTTCTCTGCAACAGTGTCACATAGCATTCTTGGTACAGTTAGCCAAGCCTTCTTCATCTTCTATCTTCTGTTAGTGAGAATGACTGAATATCCAATGTAAGGAGACATGGGGAAATTAAAGCCAAGTCTTTAATCTGTACATTTCTACATGATACAGCAGCCTATTGTCAATCTGGTCCCCTGGTCATGTCTGTCAAATGACAGATGCCTGTGAAATACCTGTGCAATAGCATCGCTGGATAGAAAAGTTACAAAGTAACTTATTACTTATATTTTTTAACTTTTCTTAGGAGAACAAGTTAAACATGGCCACTTGGCTCAGAGACACAATTTCTGTTGTCTTCTGAATGAACGATATTGCACAAAAATAACATTTCTCAAGAACTAGCATGCAAATCCTTAACCAGAAAAGGAAAGGGAAAGGGGGCCAGGAGCAGAGGCAGGGAGTCCATGCAGTGTGGAATATATAAAACAGAAGAGCAAAGAATGATCAACTCAGCAGAACAGAAAACTTCCAGCTAAGGTCCTGTAAGGACGGAATCTAATAAGAAAGAGAAGGATGTACCCAGCTGACTTTGGGGTGCTGAGAGATGGAAAGGCGCCACGTCGCTAGAGCTGAAGGGCAAGGTGGAGCTGCTCTCAATCAGGTCCGCGTGGCCAACAGACCCTTGCATCCTTGTCCCTCTCTGCATGACTGTCCTCCTGCCAAGTCAGGGACAAGTCTGGAAGGAGTGGACAAAGAA
The DNA here is from genome assembly GCA_023101885.1 of Typhlomys cinereus. Taxonomy (NCBI): domain Eukaryota; kingdom Metazoa; phylum Chordata; class Mammalia; order Rodentia; family Platacanthomyidae; genus Typhlomys; species Typhlomys cinereus. The sequence goes on along the minus strand of JALPQD010000438.1, from coordinate 877,860 downwards.
TCTCTGACTTACATATATCAAGCCAGAGTGGATGGATGGGCAGGGATTTGAGTCTGAGCACTGAGAGATGAGACATGCTCCTCTTGGGGGACATACATGTTTGATCTCCCTAGGGAGAGAGGGGGCTCTCCTCTTTGAAGAGGCTGTTCTGTAAGGAAACTGTCTGAGGTGCTGACTTTAGAGTCATCCATGCTGTAGCCAACATGCCTCCTGTGTGAGCCTCCAAGGGCTTCAAAGGAAGCAGGCAGTCGACAATCTCTAAGATGTGAACAGAGGACATCACGGGGCAGAGACAAAGTGAATAACAGAGAAGCCAAGATGCAACAGAGGACAGAAGGCTATTAAAAACAAATCCAACCCTCCCTTGTACAGAACATCTTTGGGGGAGATGTGCTGAACATACCCAACAAACAAGCTTAATATGAAAAAGGAGCATCAACAGAGTAAGAAAGAGCTCACAGACACTGAGATCATTTGGAATAGACCCATATCTACTGTGGTTCTACAGATCCATCATCATCATCATCATCATGGCAAAGGATAACACAATTGTATTTTGACAGAATGGTCATAAGATGAAAAATAGCTCTAGAGCTATTTTTTTTTAAAGACAAAAATGATAAAGGACATGAGCAGTAAGAACTTTGGGAGAGGCTCTAGGAAGTCCATCGCCTGCTGGAAGATGTGCTCAGTGCAGAATTCTATACCCAGCCAAACTAGCAGATCTTGTTTGTCTGGTGAGCAAGGCATACACATCATTCAGAGATCGACCAGAAAGGGAGACAACCAAGTGTTCAGAGGAGGAGACTGGATGCTGGAGAGGCCAGGGCTTCCAGAGTGATGACCACGGAGGCAAGGTGTGTGGGGGCTGGAGTGCAACTCTCCAGAACTCCATGGAACATCCCAGCAGAAACAAGAGACACGTGACTCACACATTTAAAGACATGGGGGGGTTATAGTCCGTTGGAATGTTTGATCTAAGATTTAAAGACAATTACTTGGAAAAGCAAACAAAATAGAGGAAAATGCTAACTCCACGAAAGTCAAACATGCCAGCAACACATAAAATTCTACCACAGCACCCCGTCTAAGTGTGATTTAAAGTTGGTTCATGTCACTGCATGAGAGAGAGAGCTCCGAGTGACGGGAAGCTGTGCGCACAGTTTGAAAGCTAACTCTACTTTTAATAGGAGAAAGGAAATGTCTTCAAGCAAAATTATAGGATGATATTAGCAGGATAGTAACAGCACAATTATGGATTGAGAAACATAGAGATAAAGCTAAGAAGGGGAGAATGCCAACAGGACTTCAGAGGCTGTCTTTGGATACCCAAAAACTAAGCATAGGCATATGTGACTGTGATCCATGATAGAAATAGACAAGAACTGAATGAATGTATTTCTTCATCAGAAACAGCATTGATGATGCCTTACACATGTGTGTAGATACATATATATGTATATAAATATATCACACATATTAATATGTTTATGTGTTCATGTGTGTATATATGTATAGTATAGATGATATTTATATTTATTTAAAAGTTTGGTGCTTGTGCATATATAGAGTATATAAACATATTACCTGCACCTATAGATATTGGTGTTTATATGCATGTGTATATATATTACATTACATATATGTAGAAGATAGTGTTTATATACGTGTATACATGATATATGCATTTTATATATATAACACATCTAGATGCTAGATGGTGTTTACATGTATATATTAAATATGTCCAGATGTTGGTGCTTCTATATATAGCATATTATTACATATGTCTAGATATTGGTGTTTGTTTGTGTGTGTGTATATCATATTATTATATATGTCTACATGCTGGTATTTCTGTGTGTGTATACATACAATGTACTATTATGTATGTCGAGATATTGGGGTCTATATGTGTATATATATTACACTGTTACATATGCTGAGATATTGGTGTCTACGTGTGTGTAAATATGTATACATGATGAGGTTAAACATAATATCCCTTTTCAAAGAAGGAACTACCTAAACAAGTATGGAAAAGCCACTGACGAAGAAGAATACGGAGACGTCTGAGCTCCTAGTGTCCATCAGTTCAACATAATCCAGCAGAAAGTCTGGCTATTGAAATGACATGTTTTCATGCCGGAAACTCTCATCCTATTGTGAGGACAACAACAGGGTCTGGGGAGATGGCTAAGCTGTATCGTTGAGTGCTTGCCCCAGGAGCAAAAGGATCAGAGTCCATATCCCCAGATCTCATGTAAAATGCCGCTTGTGATTCTAGCCCCATAAAACAGAGCCTGGGAATCTGCAAAGCAAGATGGACAAGCTGGTCTGGATATTTCTCCCATCAATCAGACAATCCCCCACAGGCTTGCTCAGACACTTGCCTGCAACTAAATAATTCTTCACAGATGTGCCTACAGCTCTGATCTCAATTGTCAAGTTCACACCTGTTTCTAACTAATACAGACCTCTACATACACACATGTGCACACACATATGAATACACACACACACACACACACACACACACACACACACACTTACCCTCACCCCCACCAAGAAACAGGGAAAGAAAAAAATAGGTCAGAGTTAGCCAGAGATTTCTATTTTGTGTCTGCTGTCCAATTCTGGTCCATTTAAGTTGCCGCCCACAGGCTCCTATTACTATTATTGGTTAGCTGATACTATGTTTGGGAAGGTCATGGCACCTTCAGCTTTGCAGGAAGAAAGCACTGCACAGCGGCCTCACCCGCGTCCTTAGCTGTCTGCTCTGGTTCGTCTCTAACATGAGGAAACAGGGGCGCATTGAGCAAACCACGTGATGATGGAGAGGAGAAACTGGAGCCACAGTAGTTGGGGAGCTCTGTCTCAGAAAGTTAGAAATGAAGCGCTCACGGTCTTGTAGTTAAACGCCAGAATTATTAAAGGTTCCTCTTGAGCACGTGTTTAAAAGACAAGTTTCTGACGCTGTTCAATCCTGTTCCCACAGAGACATAACAAGACTCCTCACTATACAGTCAGCCTGGAGGGAACTGGACAGGCAGAGGGTGGAACTGACCCCCGGGGCCAGCCCTGCCACCTCCCAGCAGGCACTAATAGCCATGAGAACGGAAGATTCTGAGCCGAGGGAGCTTCTTAGCAGAAGCGTCGAGGAGGAGAAGACTGCCTCCCTTTACTGGCCAGACACATTCCTGAACCTCCCCCCCCCATTTTAAGAGGTCCTTTTCTCACATGAAGCAGATGATGTGGGGTTGCCAAGGAAGGAGACAAGACCCTTCACAGCAAACTAGCCAAGGAACCTGTCCTCAATTATCTGAGACCCGCCATGCAGAAGGGCCGTGGAGTATCTCAAAAGAAAGTGGAAATGGATATTTTCCAAAAGCAGATCAGAGTTCAGTACAAGATTACCAGCTTGGTCTTTGCAACGTAAAAGGTCACGATTCCATATTCATTGATCTTGGAACTGCTTAAATGTGCAAGGAGAAGTTGGACAGCCACCTCAAAGGCAAGAGGACTTTGAAGCGCCTGTAGCTAAGTCTCTTCATGAGCCCCAGCAACTCCTGTTTATATGATGTCACCAGAGAGGCCTGTACTTCCCTGCCCTGCCTGGCCATTTGTCTCTATGTCTTATCCTCATTTAGACAGAATATGCTACTGGGCACAAGACAGCATGCCACACTTTAAGAATATGAAATTTAAAAGAATATATTCCTATTTCCTTTTGGTCACTTTGTAGCCACTCTTGGGACAAACATCAATCCCATCAATTTAGCTGACTATTTCCAAACACAACGACACTGAAACCTAACAAGTTTGGACAGGCAATAATGTTCGTCAATGGGCGATCCAAACAGATAACCCAGCACTGACTGAAGAGAGCGTCTAAAACTATCCGTCCCCTCCCTGCCTCAAGAGAGATGGTGTTGGTGTTGGTGTTGCTGGCCACTTTAGTGAGCTTATTAATCCCACAACATGAATTTTTCAGAAAAACCCTTATACTTTGAAAGTTTTAAAACATGTTTCGAGATCCTCCACCTCAGGTGTCTTTGTTTTTTAATTCAGAGAGCTCTTCCGCAGGAAAGGCTGGGGGACACCTGCGTGAGCAGCTTCCCCAGGGTCTTCAAAATACAGATCGAGTTCTTTTCATGTGCAAAGCAGATTCCTCCTTTCCTAAAGGCTCATAGTCTAATTAGAAAGAGCCAAGCTCTTCACCGGACAGCACCATGTTTGAAAGGAAGTGCCGTCTTCTCTTCTCCACCACAATGCTTCCCCCAAGCCTGATTTCATCGCCCATCATTTGGGAGAATTGGCAGTAGAAAGTATCTGCCGGTGATAGCTGGAGGTCTGGCCGCACATTCCCCCACAGCACAGTCCTGGTCGAGTCTTGTCTTCCTGGGTGTTGGGGGGAACCAAAGAGATGGGATGACATGAAGATAACCTTATGCCTGGGCCTCTAGCGATGCCTACAGTTGCCCCATTACAACCAATGAATGCGACTGAGCGTTTGCAGGCAGTGGCCTAGCCGTGTATCTTCCACAGTGATGTTTCTGGAAATTCCATGACTATGTATCATTTGAGAATGTCTCCTGAAGGCAGCTGTACCAAGTCACCTCAACGTGAATCCTTGCTATGAGCTACTGGTGCATGGGAATCTGGTGGGCTGGAAGGACCCAGGCTGGAGCCGAACAGATTTGATGGGTAAGGGGGCACATGTCTTTGTTAGATGTCAGTGAGATTTTTACCAGGCCAGTGTGGCCACACCTCTTTCCTTTCTTGGCAGGCAATGGCAAGATGCCTATTACTCAGAAGTACGGCACGGAGCAGCAGGTTCTAGAACTACACAGATCTAAGTCCAACTTGTTGCTCTGCCTGCAGCTTTCTGACCTGACTCCTTGTCGGTGCGAAGTGAGGTGGAGAGAAAAAACCTGTGCCGTCTTGGAGGTTTACTGTGGTGATTCTCAACCCCGGCCTCGTGACACTGTGGGCAAGATCATGTCTCTGTGAGGGGGGTTGTCCCTGTGTAAGCAGCATCTCTGGCTACCACCTGGTAGATGTCAGTAGCCCCTCTAACCTGTGATAACCAGAAACTGTGCCCTGGAGGGACAGAGTCCCCTCAGTGAAGAACCTCTGACTTGCTGAGAAGCCATAGACCTGCAATGTGACCGTACGGAGCTGGCACTAGGGCTACAAGCACTCTCTGCCCTCGCTGTGTCTTTGGAGTAGGTGGGGGAGTAACCGTGCATCATCTGCCCAGCTACTTTTCTCGCTGCTATGATAAAATGCCCGGCAGAAGCAGCTTAAGTAAACAAGGGTTTACCTTGGTTCACAGTGCGAGGGCTGCCATGGCATGAAAGACGCAGCAGCAGGAGCATGAAGCTGCTGGTCACTCGGCGTCCTGGTCAGGAAGTTGAGAGAGGAACGCTGGTGCCCAGCTGTCTTCCTCTGTTTCAATCAGTCTCTGGGATGGCACTGCCCAACATCCAGGGTGGGTCTTTCCACCGGCATCAACACAGTCTGGAACCTTCACAGGCATGCACGCAGGACTGTCTCCATGGTGACTCCACACCCCGTCGAGCTGATCGTCAAGGTTAGCCACCAACGTGACTCAGTGCAGGAACTGAGCCCTGGAGGGTCTGCCAGTCAGGATGCCATCCCTCCCCTGGTGCAGAGCAAGTGGGTCCGTCACTCCGGAGGCCATTTGGAGTCATCACCGGAATCCCAGTGTCCACTGCAGTGCTAAGAGCCTGCCATGGCGCTTTGCTTTTACTTTACTCGCTTCACCTGAAGAGGTCTCCTCACCTGTTGCTGCTACAGAAGGCCAGACCCCTCCCCTCTGACCCACACCCCCTCCCCAAAGCCCAGCTCCTTGGTTCCGTATTGTCCATATTGTTCCATATTGTTTTGGTCCACCTTCAATCTCATACAAGCAGCCTGGATCACCGTCATCCCAGATATGACGAATGACATAATCAGTCTCTAAAAGTGGGGGACAAGATGGGGTGACTTTGAAGGAGAGAGGGGGGTCTTACCAGATGGGGCTGTGGGCAGTGGCTTAGGGACATTGCTTTTGCCTTTGTTTTCCCTGGCTACCAAAGCGTGATCAGAGGGACCAGCAACGAGGCATCGCCTGGGAGCTTTCAAGAGATGCAGTTCTCAGCACTGACCAGCTAGTATTCAGGCGAATGGCATGTGCGTGTACTATGGAGACTAAACTGAAGAGCCACCAAGTGGCCTGCCCCCCAGATCCCTGTAAAGGAGGGTCTGCACACGATCTCCCATGCCATGAGGAGACAAGAGAAGGATGAGACGTAGGTAATCATTAAAAACATTTTCAATTTGTCTACAATGCTGAGTACCTACCTCTGTGCACCCCAATTCTTCTACTTGAGGGATTCGGTAGAAACACATTCTCACCTAGCATCTTAGACCAGTGTTTTTAAGACTGGATGTCACATTCACTTCTAGATCATGGAATCAATTTATAGATCATGACCTGCATTTTCAATGAGTCTATGGGAGAAAAGTGTCGACAGTACTGCACAGTGTTGGGGCGGGAAAAAGGAATCCTGTGACTTTCCTCTGAGTGCATGCTTTGAGTATACACAGCTGGGGAGAAGCTTTTCTCTTAAAAATCAACTTTTCTCTTTAGTTACTCAAGAAAGATCTTCTTTCTTGTTCAAGATCTTCTTTGTTGTTTTATGTGTTCCTAAAAATCCTGTCACAAGATCTCCTTAGACTTTCAGCCCTAAAAGCAGCGTGCCCTGGCATGAGAAGCGGTGCTGTGGGATCGTGAGATGATCAAGCCGTTCCATTCAGTTTTCTACTCAAAGCTCGGAGTTCTGCTTGGTATTTGGTTTTTACACCCAACCGTGGGAAGGTGGCCCAGTCAGGGTGTTGCCTCCCGACTTTGCCTTGCCTGATGTGAACCATTTCCAGATGCTTCTTTGCATGTACCAGGCATGATTGTGTGTTGCACATTCCTGTTCTATCCAGTGAACTAACCAATGGTAGAGACAACTGATCAAAAGGGACATTACATTGGTCATCCACACGGAGATGCAAAGCAAAGGGGGAGGGCAGCTACACCTGGGGATTTCTTCTGCAGCTGACGTCATTCAACCTGAACCAAAGACCCCCCCCTAGCAACACCAAGCGCCTCAGAGAAATCTTCCCACGTGGAGCTGTGAACAGCATCCACAATGGAGAAAACCAAGGCTCAGAGACCCTGCAACTTTCACGGGTAGAAGATTCATATTGGGGGCTGGGGAGAGGGTCCTGCCAGCATGAGGACCAGAGAGATATGTAAGAGCCGGGCAGGTGGGGCAGCCACCTGCAATTCTAATGCTTGGGAGGAAAAATTGGGCATTCTCAGACTAAGTTGGCTGGCTCAATAATTAAAGCAGAGAGTGATGGAGGAAGATACCCTATGTGAACTTGGGGCTTCTGCACACTGTGTACCTGCACATATATTTGTGCTCATACACATATATACACACTCACTCACATGCACATCTACATGCAGAAGAAAAAAGAGAAAAGATTCAGAGCAATGTACCTCAAACCTCAGTCTTTCTTAAGTATTGTACTCTTTTATGTTAACGACGCCCCCTTGGAAATAGCAAGGGTGTGTTCAATCACTTCCCCACCTACCACAGTCACAAGAAGGGTGTCTGTGTCTCTTTCCCATCCAGACCCACAGCGATAAGGCCGGCAAGGCTGAGTATATTGGTGACTCAGCACACAAGCCTCCTTTAATCTCCTTGGGTCCCTTTGTTTAGACATGGGCGGTGGCGCCGTTCACACTGCGCAAAGGGGGATGAGTGGTGAAGTGAAAAGTCTTTCGGAAACCACACCCGGCAATGAGTGGAAGGTGTGAGCACAAGGGACACGTGAGGATGGGTCGCCTGTCTTGTGTCCCCTCAGGATGTGCTCTGTGCCATGAACTTGTAATTAACTGAGAATCAAATGTCTGACGCTGCCACGAGCACATGAAAACACCCTGTGGGTGCCACGTTCAGTGGCCGCTTCAGTGTGGCGCGGTGTCTTTTCCCATTAATGGGTTCTCTATGATGCTGTGAACTGTCTCTGGCAACGATGGGTCGGTCACATCTGAGATGCACCATAGTCCTTGGAGCACACTCCAGACAGAACTCGGTGCCCCAAGTCTTCCAGAGCCTGCCTGACCCTCATCTGGATCAGTGGACATTACATTGTCCTCATCCTGAAGGTGTCACTGACATTCATTTATGTATTTATTTATTTATTCATTCATTTTTGTCCAGTCTCTGGAGCTGGCCGAAGTATTTCCACAAATCCTTGAAATCTAAAAAGGTTGATCTTAAAAATGGCTCAGGGATTAAGTCTCTGCTTCTCAAGCAGAAGGATCTGAGTTTGGATCCCATGCAAAAACATCAGATGGAAATGGTGGCAGAGGGCACATACAGATCTAGAAGGCAGAGCCTAGGAAACCCCAGAGCAAAGCAATCCAGGATGATTCCTGAAGTCAATGTTGTGCCTCCAAAGATACAAAGTACCCTCTGATACACTTAATTACATACGCACACATAATTCTCTCTCTCTGTCTCTTTCTCTCTCTCTCTCTTACATACACACACACACACACAGCAAAACAAATAAATGAATTAAAAAAATCTAAAACCAGGACTGTCAAAGCGAGCCACTTTGGGTAAAATTCAACACTTTCAATACAACACACCATTTTTTTTGGCTCTCTCACCTGAAAATTATAGTACAAATGTATTTTCATATTCAGACATTGGCTATTCCTCTGTTGAGCTGAGTTTTCTGGCGAAATCAATGTCCTCATCCATTCTGTGGACATTATTTGTATTAGTATCTTTAAAAAGAGCCCCAAACAACGACCAATTGTGTGCAATCATAAAGGCTCTGTTTAATTTATGACCTCACATATTTAATCAGGAGCACATGAGGAGAGATCTTGACGCAGTCAGCCTGTGTGGCGTTGGCTCTACTGAGGCGCCCTCTCTGGAGAGTTTTCCTGGGCAATCTTTTCATAGGATGGTACGAGCCTTAGAAAACTGGAACTGCAGGCACCAAGATCCCTAGGGAAGATTGGAGCGATTTCCTTGAACTTTGGGCTTCAGGATCTGGAAGCTCATTATGAGAAAGATTCAGCTTGGCATTTTATTTGTGACAAAGAAAAATACAATGAAGCTGCCAAGCTCCGGACAGTGCTCTCTGCTGATCCTTGACCCCTTGTCACTTTATCTCGGTCTACCTCAAGTAGAAAGGCTCTACCACCACTTTGGTCAGAAGCCTTCCTTCACCCCACCTTGCCCATCCCACACCCACAACACTGTGTCTTGCTTCCCTATAGGGCCCTATATTTCTCTTACGGTCTTGTTATTTATTATTCTTTATCCTGTTTGCTTCCTGACCAGGCAGCATGCCCCAAGTTCAGTGGCTTTTGTTTGCTCCCCTGAGCCACACAGCTCATGGGGAGCACTACTTCTTGGGAGGAGGAGAGAGCTGGGAGCACTAGGAGTGCCCTGAGTGCTCACAGGAGCACCGGGGGCTATAGAGATCAGGGGCCAGCTTCCCGTCATGGAAGGCGTCTTCCTTCTCCTGCCTTGTGTCCGCCTGAGCTCTGAGCTGGCAATTCTCAGAATGAGACCATGTTTGGGGTCTGATGACTTCAGAATCAATCTTCATAAATACTCAGCAATTTTATTTAGAAACTGCTGATGCGTGCATTCCTCTCGAATCCACAAGAGCTCTGTGAGGTTGTGTCTGCGTCAGATCCCTGGAGGTACAGCCAGCTCCACCTGCCATATGCCAAGGGCGATACTAGGGTTGGTCTTACATGATCTCCTGTCATCTTCAGAACAAACTCATGGGTCAGAGTGCATGCTTTCTCTCTGGGTGAGGACTTGAACCAGGGACAGGTAGGGATGAGATTCACACTCAACCACACACACACACACACACACACACACACACACACACACACACACACACATTTAGTGGCTGCCTGTAGCTTCTCAGTCCTAGAACTGAATATCTCAGCAGTCCCAGTCTGGTGCTAAAGGCTGGAGAATTCTTGGGGAGTCTTCGGTCTTCAGTCACACTGGAGGTTCAAAGAAGCTGGATTCTGATGTCAGCAAAGAGCTTGTCAGCACAGGATAAAACAGAGAGAGAGAGAGCGAAAGCGAGAGCGAGAGAGGTCTTCTTTCTTGTACTTCCTTTTTATCTGGTTTGCTACTGGAAGGTGCCACCCACATTTAGGGTGGGTCAACGTATTTCAAATATCTTAACCCAGATCATCTCTTCTAATAGTCTGATGGCTGATCTGTTATTTAATCTAAAGCCTAGTCCAGTTGACAGCCAAGATCAACTATTAGAGTTTGGTTCACCCAATCATGCTTCTCTGTTATGAATATTAAAAATGTCACAACCCAAGTATAACAGTTACTCTTAACTATTTTTGTGAGAGCGCATTTAAAGTCAAGCAATGTAAGGGAGAAAGGGAGATTTATTGAGCTTACAGCTTCAGAGGGAGATATAGTTTCTCATGGCGGAGGCAGCATGGCTGGCTGGCCAAAGCTGGAGGAGGTTATGTCACAGCAGACATCTTGGAGGTTGAGAGCTGCAGACTGCTTACTGCAAACACAGACTTGTCCTGGATGAAGGGTGGGACTAATCCACCTCAAGGCCCATCCTAGCGACTGCCTTCCTCCAGCAAGGCTCCACCTCTCAAGATGCCATGATCTTGCCAAACTGTGGGGGACACATTTCAAATCATGATACCAAGTCACCCTGGACATTTGTAGCATCTGTCAATCTTCATTCATCCTGAGACACTAGGCCAGAAGAGCCAGGACTTCGGAAGCCAACAAGTAGGTTAATAGAGGTCTTGACACTTGGGCAAGCGTGGCCCGCAGGGCTGGGTCAGGGGACATGCAGTCTTGGGCGGATGCGTGAGCCATGCTCTGCTGGGCATCATGGCAAGGCTTCCTCGTGTGGAGAAAGTGTTGAGTCACTGAATGCGTTCATGAAGACACTTTCCTAAGCTTTTGTCTCTGGGACAGCATTCTCCATGCGTGTTCCTCATTTTACCATACAAGGACAGGTAAACTCCGGGACTGGCAGTCATTCAAAGCTAGGGAAAGGTCAGAGGGCACTGGCCGCACACATGGGGCCCCTCGCCACTTCTCTTGTTAATTGCAAAACCTGCCACGGTGTTCATCAACCATGCTGGGAACGTCACGATGTGCCCGGACTCGGCAGGATGAGGACTCCTCCATCTTTTAAAATAGTTTCCTTTTAGAGTCAGTTTTCTTTCTTCTTCTTTTTAATGACACAGAGGCAGAGGCTTTGTGCCTCCTGCTGCTGCCCGAGCCATCTGTCACAGACACCGTGGGCAGAGCAGCTATGTGGACCCTTTGATCAGCTGCAGTCAACAAGAAAGAGCCACCTCTTGCTTTCTCCGGATGACGCTGAGGATCTCGCCCGGCATTGTCTCTACAAGGGACCCTTTTACAAGGGACATAATTGAGCCTCTTAGACTCGGTATAGGAGTCAGTTATCGTTACCATCAGCCAGTTGGAGGAGCTGGACAGGAACTTGGAAGAGGCATCATTGTAAAGCTAAGCAAAATCCTGGAGAATTATTGAGCAGATTCAATGTTTGGGGTTTTTGAAGGCTTCTTTAAACCCACATCAAAACACACTGGATTCAAGGTGGCTGGAAGATGTACACATGGTGCTGTGTGATGTTGGAAGATAAAAAAAAAAAAGGATCGAAGGAGAGAGAGCAGAAGACAGCCAGCCACCATACACCCATCACACAGAGGTAAGACCACCCACAGATTTGACCCTGGTGGTCTGGCTGGCCCAAGTCAAAAGGACAAACGTGGCCTGTCACTCAAATTGCTCACAGTCGTGGTAATGAGGAAGGACCCTGTTGTGTTCTCATAAGAATTCCTGACTCTTGACATTGTGCACGTGGATTTCCCAGGAAGATGCTGGTACCGCACCCTTGGTCCCGTTGCCACCAACTAGCAGGTGCCAGGCAGCGAGCCCAGGAGGTTCTCGTGCATCATTCAGCATGGTGATGTAGCTCTGGTCTCTGTTCTCCATCGGGGATGTTGAGATCCAAGCAAATGATCTACTTAGTACAAGGCCACATGCCTGTCAAGCAGCTGGTCACCACTGTAAGCCCCAGCCTTGTGGGTGGTCAGCTCACACACAGGTGCCTGAGCTCATGCCCTCCTGCGGACTGGCCGCCCTACTCTTACCTTAAGAACTCTAATCAGATCTACTTTCATGGCCTGGTATAGGCAGAGGAGTTGACAACGGGAAATGACAGCTTCCAGCAGGGCATTTCCTGGGGCAGGGCTCTGGGCACAGTATGCCTCATGTATTGGCTCATGCAATCATCAGAATGTTTGAACCAGGGTCTTAGAAGATGAGGTGCCATAGCCTATCGCTGCAGGTGCAAAGAACATGCCCCTCCCCAATCCTCACACCCACAAAGACCTTCTATAGACTGTGATGTAAACGAGCCTCCAGCTTGAAAGAGTCTGACACAAAAAACACACACGCATCCTCAAAGAGAAGGCAGGCACGGTTGGAAGCGTCTCCTACTTACTTTCCACAAGCCCCTTAGTAAGAGCGACACCAAGTACATGTTCATGAGTTCTGTCCCTGCACTAGGTGATGGACTAAGAATCTAGACGGTTCTGAATGCTTGGTTCTCCTCGAGCCCTACAAGCTTTGGAACGCATTTAGAATAAGGATGGCATGTTTCAAGAATTTAGTGCCACTGTCTAAGACCAGTGGTTGCAAAAAATGGGGGCTTTGATTCTAGACCCTAATTCTTTATCTTCTGATTGTTGGCATTTTGAGTTAAGTAATTCTTTATTGCTGTGTGTGTTGGTGGTGGTAGGGGCTTTACATGTATTGCAGTCAACAGTAGGAGGAACTCCCCAACCTGTTCAAGACAATAGCCAACATCCCCTGACACTGCTGAGTGTCCTCAAAGGGGGTGAGCACCGCCACTCCTGGCTGGGATGACGGTGACCTTCCCACCGTCCCTGGCTCAGCCCTCAGCCTGAGTCCTTCTGTCCTCAGCCTTGGAAAGAACGTCAGGATCTGCGCTAAGCACAGGTGTATTCCTGAACTGTTTCCCATAAGCACCAGGCCATAACGGTTTTAAGATCATCGTCCCTGCTTAATAAAATCTTATTTTCCCCATTTGCATTCATTAGGGAGTTACGGCCATGATTATATTAACCATAATATCCTAATAAATTCCTGCCCAAAGATGCAGCAAACACATCAAGAGAAATTAAAACTTTCTCTTCAAATTTTAAACATGTCACTTAGACCCTAAAATAAAAATGGACTTGGGGGGGAGTTAGGGAGACTCCTTGAGGGGACTCAGCAAGGGAGCCTGAAGATACGAATGGGAAAGGTTTTTACAGCCAGGATGATGTTGGGGTTTGCCTGCAGGGCTCCCGAGGGACTGGGAGATACATTTTGACCTTTAAGGGTCATTGGGGGAATTACAAAGTGCCCTTCCTGCCTGGCAGTCACAAATTAAAAAGTTAAAAGGTCAGTTCAGTCAGGGGGAGAATGTCCAGACCTCAGGCCTCCTGTCCCAGACAGTTGACTTTGGGGGTGGCTTGATTCTAGCAGATTACACAGGCTTCATGTTGAAGAGCAATCCCAGCAGACGTCCAACTGGTTCTGGAGAGAAGGCGGGGTCAGCAGTTGTGGTTTGAACATGAAATGTCCACCATTTGAACCTTTGGGGCCCAGTGGGTGGTGCTGTTTTGGTAGGTTGCAGAACCTTCAGGAGAGGGGCCTAGCTGGAAGAAGTGGGTTGTGGGGGTGAGGAGGGTGGGGGGTAGGGATGGGGAGAGGGCACTTAGGGTTGTAAGCAGGACTTCTTGACCAAGTTCTTGCCAGCTTTCTGCTTCTTAATGCACTGGAATATAACAAGGCAAGCTTCTGCCATCTGGGCTGGAGTACCAGCTCTGGGGCCAAGCTGTCTCTCAGGATGGAGTGTACTCTTAAACTGAGAACCGAAACTAACCTCACCTTCCTATGTTGCTTATGTCAGTATTTAAGTCAAAGTAACAAAAGTTGCTAACATGTGGCTCCTTCCATCCATCCAGCTTTCTAGGTTGCTGCGGCTTGTCTTGCATACTGGCCTGGATCAGTCATCAAACATGGTTACCCAGCGGGGACAAGTGACTCAGCTCCTTCCAGTCTGGCCTCATCATTGTCTCCTCCCTGTGGTCAAGAAACAGACTCATCAGGGTGTGGCTGAGGACTTCGCTTTGGAGAAAGGTCATCTCAAACTTGCCATACCGGCCTTGGTTTCTTCCTCTGCAAAGTGCGGGTGGTGTGGGACTCACCGAGTGTCTTGCCAGATTCAAATGAGACAACCTCACGAGGAATTCTCAATGTGGTGCCTGGTGCCAAATGAGATGCTCTAATGAATAGAGCTATTATTTCTTCATTAAGTTTTCTATTTTGAGATTGTTGTAGAGTCATGAGCAATTGTGAAAATATCACAGAGATAATCTACACTCTCCTATTCTAGTTGTCCCAATGGCAACATCCTGCAAAACGATAGCACTGTGTCCCACCTGGGACCCCAGACAGAGTTCTGCCACTCCCAGGCCTCTGCAATGCTGCTACCTGTGTCTCTTCAGAATCAGCAGTGGCTCAAGGGATGGGGATGATGGTTGGCCTATCTGGTGAGGGGCAGGAAAAGAACACTTGCTATATCACGGGGATGAGAACCACGCTTCAAAAGCCTTCCTACTTTCCAAAGGGACAAAACATATACCTCTCCCTCCTCTCCCCCACATACCTGCTTCCTTCCTCCAGGTGAGATCCACATTCCTGTTTTCATAACAATGCTGCTGATTTCTCCACCAAGAACTGAAATCAGTTTCCAGTCACTTGAGGACAGAGAGAGCCCAGTTTATAGACTGTGATTCTATAAATGGACTGGTGAACGTAGCAGAAGTTTGGGAGCCTCTCTCCCACTTGGGGTCCTCCCAATCCTCTGCATGTTCTTAGAAAAATAAGTCCCAGGGTAGAACCTTCAGGACGCATATCATGTGGACTGACCCTCTACTTGGCAGCCAGTCATGTGCTAACCATTGCCCCCTTCCTTACTAGATATCCAAGGTGTAGCCACATTTCCTTCTCCTGATCACTTTGAAACTATTGGGGGTCCCCAGTCATTACCTTTATGGAACAAGCTTACTGCACAGCTCAATGTGGCTGGTTCCTTAGGGCGGATGGATGAATCCTCTTGTTCCCCAGCCTCTGCAATCTTATTCCTACATAGCTGCCTTTTGCTCCTTCCTGGTAGTCCCCCTCCACCTGCCCTGGTTTTATTTAGCATTTTGCTTTCCCTATATCTTCCCTGGGCAAAGGACAGGAGAACTGAGATCTTGCCTCGTTTTATCCCTGCACACATTCAACCCCGGAATTCTTTTGAGTATTGACAAGTCAAGTTTATCGGAACAATCTAAAAATACTTGACGGTGGGGGTAGTCCACATTTCTTCCGTTTTGTGGAAAATCAAACTCAGATCAACATCATCTTGTCTAAAACACTTGAGAACTCACAGTTCCATGGATGTGGTCACTCACATGAAAGGTTTGTGACTCAACGTGTTGGGTACCCCTTGAGTAGGTCTAGGATCATTATCTGCCATCTTGTTCCCACTGCAAAGAAACAACTGACAAACTCAGACTGGTAACATACAGGGAAATTTGGAGGTCCAGGTATCTGAAGAAAGAACACGACACTCCAGGGTTATTCAATGACCCAGTGGGTCTTGGATTAGGAAAAAGCCACATTCGGCCAGGAAAACTGGACCTGTTTTCATGGACTCTTTCTATGGATGATCTCGACCATGTATTTCAAGTTACCTAAGAACAAAATTTTTCATCCCAAGAGTGAAAAATTTGTAGAGTCAAATCTGTCATAATTTCTATTCTGCTTGTCTTTGAGGTAGGTGTGGGTCTGTTAGAAAGAGGGCTGACCCTACCTGGAAAAATGCCTCTAGCCACGAATCCCCTACCTGTCTTCCTAGACTGCACAGCCCTGTCGCAGACATATGGCACGGAGCCTGCTTTGCCCTGGGTGGGTTTGATTTCTACCGAGAGTCTACTTGCTTAGCCTTAATCTCTCACCACATGCCCGGGGAATCAGCGGATAAGTCAGTGATATCTCATTTGGAGTCAAGGATGTTACTACGAACTACGCAGAGCAAGTGCGGAGGAAGGAGAAGGCAGTCATGTTGCAAGACTTCGCCGCCAGCTCTGGTTGAACAGTGAGCCAGTCCTGATTTATAGTGTTTTCCCACCACTGTGTATAAAGAACCCTGCTGTGACTGTACGCATGAACATGGAGGTGGGTGGGAAGAGGCGATAACCATCATGTTGTGAGATGACATGGGACTTGCTCGCGCTGACACACAGTCCCTAGACCACAGGATATGCTCTGCTGAGTTTCCTAGGCTGGCCTTGATGCACTTCACAGCCCAGCAAGCCTGGAGCATGCGCTCCTCGTGCTTCAGTCTCCCAAGCGGCTGGGATCATAGGCCTGGGCCATTGGATCCCATTGCGTCAGGAATTGTGTCTCTTAGTAGTTTTTCTGTCTCCACGTGCTGGGGTGCACATGCACACACTTCTCTTCTGTCTAGAACTCCTCTTTGGTAGCCAGGGCCAGGCATTTGTAAAACTCTTCCACCTTGGCTGGAGGTTGGCACTTAACAATTCCTGAATCTAAGGTAGCTCAACTTCCTAGTTTCCCGTCCTCCCAACCTTTTTGACCCTAACAGTGACTTAAATAACTCTCTTTTGCTGGACATTCCTTCACATGTCCCGCCACTCATGCCCTGCTTCCCTGACAACTCTTAGTGACATCTGGAAGCTACTAAAGTTGGACGTCCCTTTGTCCAACTTTAGTAGCCACGAGACACGCCATGCTGTTCATGGCGGTCTTCTAAGACTTTATACTCTCTTTCCTGTTTTAATACTCTAATGCTCTCCCACATTGATGCCCAACCATGGTCCCTTGACCACAAAGCCCTCGGTGCTAACCAAACTCACATTTCTTACATCTCTACTGGAGTTCACTTCTTTTGTCTAAGGGCCTTCATGTCAATCTTCTACTCTCCTGACCCCTCCTTTCCTATCTCTGCTCGCTGGATCTTTGGGGCCTGTAAGTATGACAAAGCCAATGTAGCGCATACAGCGTTCCATTCCCCTTGTCTCTGATCCGTGACAGGAGGGTCCCTCAGAAGCCACAAAGCCTCCCCCTTTCCCCTTTGGCTTCATCTCATCCTTTCCATCTTTTTATTCCTACAGTCAACAGTCTAGTGTTCCCTGGATGTCAGAACTTGAACTTGTGGTGACAGGACAGAACAGAGGCCCAGTGGCTGGGCGACACTTAGCAATGGCAGCTCTCTTTGAAAACCTGTCTGTCCTTTGTAAGCATGTCATGTATTCTCCACGAGATACTAGCTAACATTTAGTGTCTGAATTTCCCGGTTTGATACTAGAGTATTTGGTTTCTCCACTGAAAGGTTCTTAGAATTACAGGTGGGAGCATGCCAGAGAAAGGAAAGGCAATTCCGGTACCTGCAATTAAATCAAAAATAAAGAGTTAATGTGACAAATGCTGGTTCTTTGCTTTTCCTCTGGGTCTGGGGAATAGCCAAAGCTACTACTCAGGGAAAACAACAGCCAGGAAAGTGTTCCAGGGGGATTAGTTGGGGCGGACTTGCCAACACTGTGCAGCCAAAGGGGCCATGTGCCAGACACCCTGTCTGTCGCTAGAAGTAAAACTCACGGTGTGCTGAGCTCCATTTGAGGGTGTTGAGGGAGAGTAACGGGTCGTGACACAGGAGGGAGGTGTGCTCCATGTGGAAGCAGGTGCAGGCTCTTCTGTCTGTTTTGTGCAGTCCCAGCTCAGGACTATGCCACATGTCCTCCGCCTCAGAGCACTGTGTGTCTGGGCTCATCTACCCCACGGTCCTGCTGGTGGGCTTCAATTGGATGATAGGGGAGAAGGTGGGGAGAATCTGAGGAGATGGCTCCGTGGGTAAAGGGCTTGCTGTGTAAGCAGGAAGACCTGAGTTCGGATCCTAATGAAAGCTGGCTGTGGCTGTGCACAAGAGTGATGCCAGTGCCGGGGAAGTAGACATCGGAGGGTCCCTGGGACTTGCTGGCCACCAGTCTAGCCAAACCATCGCCTCAAGCCTTGTCTCAAAAACAGTGCGGAGAGCCAAGGAAAAAGACACTAATATGGTCCTTTGGTCTCCACACATATGCACACACTCACGGGAGCTAGCACACGCCCCCCCCCACCGACACACACAGACACAGACACACATACAGACACACATAAAGACTGTACAAAGAAAGTCTGGAGCTGAGTGAGCCTTAGAGAAGTGTCCAGGAAGGAAAGGCCCCTCTTTCCCCCTCCCAAGGACAGGATTAAGGGGCCCAGGGCCCAGGCAATGCAGAAATCAGCAAGGCAGAAAATCAGGGGAGGCTGCTGGTGAGGAGATTAGAGAGGGATGTTTGCAAATGCAGATGACAGGCTCAGTGGAGGAAGAAAACCCATCCTTCCTATTGGGGGGGGGTGATTCACTAACAGGAAAATACTAGGTTCTTAGAGTCTTCACAGAAAAATTTTCCTCGAGTGAATTTTTCAAAACTCCCCCTTTGGTAACATTTGTGGAAATCAGCTTTCTGAGTTATCAGCAATTCCAAAACCAATCCAGTCGGAGAAGGAAGAATGGAGCCTAGCTCCATCACTAAAGGAAATCTGTCGTGAACTCCTGACTGTGCTGATAAGTGAGAACTAATTCTAGTTGAGACAGAAACAGAAAGTACTTTCTGGTAATACGAGAAGTGAGAGTCATATTTGGTTATTACTATGTGAGATATATACTTATGTGTAATTTCAGCCCTGGAGGGTTGACCCTGGTGAGTGTTTTCTCCATGGAAAAACAATTTGAATTCATGTTTCAAATGAAAGATCTAATTATTTAGTTAACAGCCGACTATGTGATTCCAGGCTTATAAAGACCACATCTACAGACTGTACCCAATGGACACCCAAAAGGTTAATGAGTTTTCCAGGTTTGATAAGTTATACGATATAAAGAGGAACAGCTACGCTTCAGGGTACAGTTGTTAGGACCTGTGGTCAAAGTCCAGGGAAGTACTGAAATTAACACACATGTCAGCCCTGAGGGGGAAAACAAACAAACAAACAAACAAACAAACAAACAAACAAACAAAAAAACTCAGACTGGGCAGATGACTCAGTGATTAAGTGTTGCTGTACGAACCTAAGAACCTGAGTTCGAATTCCCAGCTTCCATATAAAAAAGCTCAGCTTGAGCAAACAAGTCTATAACCTCAGCATTGAGGGGAAGGAGACAGAGTTAGGGGGAACCTGGAGCTCACGGTTCAGCCAGCCTAGTTAAAATGGGTCAGTGAAAGACCATCTCAAAGGAATAAGGTGGAACAGGATAGAGGAAGACACCATGTACTCCTCTGGCCTCCTCATGCTGGTATATAGGCGTGTGGACCCACATACATGTGCTAACATACAAGCACATCTACAAGCACATACACACCACACGCACTCAGGAGATAGTGCAAGCATTTGAAGTGCCTTTCTTGCTATGAGCTTCCTCCAGTGTTTGACTTGACATGAAACAAGACTGACATCTCCTGCTACTCAATGACCACTGTTCCCCATAGAGCAAAGGACTTTGATGTGATCTGCAGGGACCCTTCAAGGTCAAACAAGTCTTTGCAACTTCCATACAACTCAACCAGTGTCACTTGGTCAATGTGGGGCTTCCAAATGGAACATTTATTGTTTTCTCAGGTCTGAAACCATGTTACCTAAAATGGGCTATCTGTGAGGCTGGTCCTGGGTGGGTGGCAGGCGACTGGGTTTTGGTTGCCCCTCCTTGTCCCCAGTCTCTGAACAGACTCCCCTCCCAGAGGCTGAACTGGGCAAACAGATTTAACGTATGCTTTGTTCCTAGAGGTTGGGAATTTGGGTGTATATTGGACACAGGGCACCCAGGTGACCGGCCCATAGGGAAAGCCCTGGACTCTGAGTGGCTCGCAAGCCACTGCAGCAGCCCATACAACATGCGGCGTGTTCTCTCACTATTGCTGGGATACTCAGTGTGTTCTGCATGTGTGTGGGATGGGAACTCTGGAACCTATATGGTCTCCTAAGGATGCTACCATGTGCCTTTCTCTTGATATACGTTCTCTTCAATACATGGATGACATGAACAGCACTGTTTACTATGACTCTGATTTTCTAGAAAGTAACCCAAAGTTGTTCCAGAGTGAGGGTTCCCAAGGATAAAGAAAAAAAGGCTGACTGGGTTTGCTTGGGGGACACTAAACCCCCAAGAGTTAGGAACATTCTGCAAGGGGCGGTCCTAACACTGTCAACCAGCAATCTCGCTCCTGATTGGAGACTTCTGGGAAGCAGGACGCTCTTCTCCACACTCCTGAGTGTTTGCCGTGAGCTCTATACGCTTCTTCCCCCACGCTACCCACTCCCTAGGTGTTTGTGGAATGAATTATAGGTTCTTTCTTTACCGAGCACAGAGCCAATAAGGTAAAGCCCATTTAAAGCATGCAGTCTCAGCCCTCTGCAAGTTCACAAATCTAAAACAAACACTAACAGTGAAGACAGATCCATCAACGAAAACGCAGGGAACAAGGGCGATAAAACACCAAATGAGTGGAGAGGAAAGGGTCACCCCTCCCATCCTCACCAAGCAGGAAGTGTGGCACGCAAGTTTCTAGTTTTGGAGGCAGATGTGTGAATAGACCTTAGCATGCTCTGTTTCTAGAGATGTGAATTACAGGGTCCCGAGGAGGCTTTCCTGCAGAGGAAATCCACATGGAGGAGAGGCCACAGCTAACGAACGACGGCTCGGTGGCCTCACAAGCCAATGCACTTGAATCAGATCCCCTAGATCCTATATAAAAATGCTGGGCAGGTGTGGCGACCCACCTATCATTCTAGCTGTGGAAAGTGGAGCCTGGGAATCCAGGCTGGCTGGCCAGACTAATCCTAACAGTGAACTCTCTGGTTTAATTAGGGGCCCAGGCTCATAACAATAATGTAGAAAAGTGATGGGAGATGATTCCTGGTATTACCTTTGGGGCTCCACAGGCACATACATACTCAGTGCACCCATATACATACACCCACCCATGAGCACCAACCCACTGCCTGTAAACACACAGCACACACACACACACACACACACACACACACACACACACACACACACATACACGATAAAGAAGAAAAAGAGCATGCCACCACATGAAGGGCATATCCACTAGACTGCTCTCTTTCAATGATACTCTGACAGGAGACATTAATGAACTGGGAGAAGGTTATGGTGAGGCCAAGCTGTGGTGTGTTGATGGCTAAACATGCACATATGAAGCTCCACTCCTTGTCCACAACTTTGCCTCCAATAATTTCAGTTATCCACAGCCAAACACAACCTGAGAATACTATGTAAAATTATTCATGGAAAAAATTCATGTATGAAGCTGTACACTACTCTGCTCCATCTCACAGACATGGGTCATCCAGGGTTTCCACAGTTTATACACTACCAGTGAGCAACTTAGTTAGGAGATCTTTTTATGGAGTGTCACCATGTTTAGGTTAATCACTAATGGTGCTGATGTTGGAAACCTGGATGTAGCAGAGGGAAGCCATGAAGAACTTTCTTTAGGAGGAAAAGTCAAAGTTCACAACAAGAAACAAATCCAATGTTGAAATTGTCAAGATCCATAGTGAAATAAGATACTTAGACAGACACAGAGAGATCTCATTCACATACCTTTAAGATCGATAGTGCAATAAGATACTTTGACATACACAGGAGAGAGAGAGAGAGAGAATGAAAGAATGAGAGAGAGAGAGAGAGAGAAAGCTCGTTTACATCCTTTTAAGATCTATAGTACAATAAGATACTAAGAGTTCACATCCATTTAAGATCTATAGTGCAAGAAGACACTGAGAGAGATCTTTCATATCTCCCCCTTTTTCACAGTGTACTACTATAATTTTTCTGTAATTAGTAATTGTAGCTAATCTCTTATTTGCCTAATTTAGAAATGACACTCTATCAGGGATGTGCATGCAGAGAAACAGAAGTGCTGTGTCTGCAGGTTCAGGCCTGTCTGCAGTTTTAGGGATCCACTTGAGTTCTGAAATGTAATCTCTAAGGACAAAGGGACTGGGGCTACAGCTGTCCTCTTTGGGGGGAGTGCCTGTGGTAGTGGCCCAAGCAGAATGCAGATGGCTGACTGCGCTCCCGGGACATGCTGTAGGTGGAGTCATAGCTACAGGTGAAGCATCTGGGGATGGGAGGATGAGGGGATGGACATCAGGAGCCCTTTGGGAACATGGTACTTGGCAGGCAAGGCTGCAGACAAAGGACCAGGGTTCAAGTCTTGGCTCTACAATACTGATGAGAGTTTGTAGAATCTACTTGACTTTCCAAATGCCACAATTTCTTCAAGAGTCAGACAGTGCGCGTAGCGGTCATGCCTCCCTCACTTGGTAGATGAGTGGTGCTGGGTTCAAGGCATGAGTCTGCAGCTGCATGAGGGTGTGTTTGAGCATGCTCTTATTGGAGCCCAGAAGATGAGAACCAGGTGGGATGGGGTAGGTAGGTTAGGGTAAGTGTGCTGGGGATATGTCTTGGTCTCCTGAGACAGACATCAGTGGACTGTCTTCCTCTTTCTGGTTGCATTGGAGTCAGACGCAGACAATACGCTTTCGCAAATACCATGTGACAGTTACAGCTGTCTGCTTGATACCCAGAGCTGAACCTTTGGACCCCCCCCCCACACACAGAGGAATTATCTAGCTGCAACAAGCTTGTAGGAGGTGGTCTTAATTGCAAGACTGATGTGGGTAGGTCCAGTCCACAGTGGGTGGGACCATTCCCTGGGCATGTGAACAGGGAAAGATAGATAGATAGATAGATAGATAGATAGATAGATAGATAGATAGATAGATAGATAGATAGATAAAGATCCGGTTGGGATTTATCAGGCTGGAAAGCCAGAAGGCAACTTTGGTCCTGCTCCTTTTGTGCTTCCTGTGCATGAGGTGTGTCCCTCTGCATCTGCTGGTGCCCTTCTGTCATGAGTAACAGAACCATGTCACCATTGCATGAATAAAATTCCCCTTGCTCCCCTAAAGTCTCTGGGTCGGGAATTATTTATAGAAACGGAGTATGAAACTATGACCATTTGATCCCAGCCAAGTGGGGTGTCGCTGTGAGACTTCTTTGGTCCCCCTCCCCCACGATGATCGTTCTTCTGATCTAACTCCCAAAGGTGCCCGTGAACTTCAAGACAGACCTTGGCTGGCTGGTCCTGCCTAGGCATCTGTTGAACTACCACGCATGTGTGAATGAGCCAAGGAGAAGGGCGGGTGGAAAATTAATGTTCACTTCCAGCATAAGCAAAAGCTCGGTCAGAGGAAGCAAACCCACAGCCACAGTCATCCATCTTCGTGGTGGGAAACCCCAGGGCTGTGGAGTGAAGGTTTCCGGTTCTATGCTGCTGTGGATGATAAGCTGGTGTGATGTCTCTTGCTTGGTGGGTGGCAAAATTAAGACCATCCTGGAGATGTGGTGTGGAAGGGTGGTGTGTGAGTCTAGCCATGACAAGGGGCTCCCCTGGGGATTAAATTGCCAGCTGCCTTTGGTATATAATCTGTTTCTGAAGAGCCTTCTCCTCTCCCCTCACATGCTCGCGACCAAGTGCCCTGCAGTAGCCCACAACTTCCTCCCCTCCTCTCATCCATCATTTTTACTTCCACCTGGAGGAGCTGAGCCACCACTCTCCCTCCATAGGGATGACTTACTCCCCCCAACCCCCAGCTGTGGCAGGTCTCACGCTAATGAAGCTTCACTTTATTTCTCTTACCAATGGGATGCGCTCGTAAACAGCGAGTGTGTGACAAGACGGGCTGTGTCTACAGTGGGGGTGAAGCTGTGGGTCTCAATGGGGCTCTCCTACAACATATTACAGGGGTGCTAACAAGGGCACAGGTGGGGTACTCAGGCTTGAGCAGCCACCTTCTCAAACTATAATCAGGGATCACTGGAAACCCCAACTCTGCTCTCCAACAAGTTGGGAAGAGAATGCATATATGTCCCTTACGACTGTAGTTGAAGTGTAAAAAGACTGCCTTGGTTCCCCCGCACCATACCTGGCTCTCTATGATCAAGCCGGGGCATCAGGTTTACTGTCCACGGTGACATAGAACCAGGGCTCTTTCTCCATAGTTCTGGGGTGTGCTAGTTAGATACGCATGTCGACTTAAATGAAGGCGCATCTGTAAAGAATTAATAGCTAAGCCCTGAGCAAACCTGCTGCAGAATGTCTAATTGATAGGGAAGACCCAGTCCATAGTGGGTTGGGCTAGGGCCTACCTGAATCAATGGTGCCACATTAGCCCACTGCCAGACTCCTTTGGCTGGTTCAGCGAGTCGTCATTCTTGATCATACTTGAATAGAATTGCAGCCTGACAAGGGAAGTTTGTCCCTCTCTCAGCAGCCTTCTGGATATGATGTGACCACTTTCCTCAGCCTCAAGTATTGCTGTGGTTTGTCCTGCCAAGGAGTAGGATCTATAACCAGACACTCATACGTCAAGAATAAAGCCCCTTGCTCCCCCTTAAGCAATTTCGACGTGAATTTATTGGCAACATGCAGAGAAACTACAACATGCTGTTTCTAGCCAAAAAGACAGACAGGTATGGGAGCTGCCTGCCTCCCCTAACTGGGAGTGAATGGGTATTGCCCACCTGCCCCACAGACAGAGGGGGGAAGCCCTGTGAATGAGGCGCTGGAGGCCTTTGAGCATGCGTTGAGATCTTTGAATAAGATCTAATTTAATCAGGGTCTTTAGGTAGACAGCAGGACAAACAGAGGCGGGGCCCTCACGCCAGTCCATCCCAGAGCTGACTCAGAACTGCTGAGACAAGGAACATGGGCCAAGATGGAGATAGAAACAGGTGTTCCCCCAAGCACTAGCTCCTTCAAAGAGCTCCTGTGTCACGGAAAGCCAATGTAGCTCACACCACGGGGGTGGCTTCCAGGAAAACTGGTCCAGTCACAGGTGTGAATCTCAGTGTGAGGCAGAGGTGAACTTGGCAGTGAGGAATCTACTGTAAGACATCCTCGAGTATTGAGGCTCACACTTCTTTTGCTATGAGACAATGCTCAGACTCAAGTAACTGAAGGGGGAAAGGGAGATTTATTAGGCTCACGGCTCCAGAGGGGAGAGCGTGCATTACAGTGGGAGGCATGCTGCAGAGGATATGATTGGAGGCAGAAGAAGGAGGCTGGTTCAGGTCACTGTCACCTGTCATGAAGGTAGAGAGAGCAAGAGCAAACTGGAGAAGCAAGGCTGGGCCACCAAGCCAAGCCCCGCCCCTGCAGCATGCCTTCCTCCAGCAAGGCTCCACCTCCTAAAGGTGTTAGAGTCTCCCGAACATTAACATCAACTAAGGATGCAAATGCATGAGCCTGTGAAGGGCAACTCAATTCAAAGCATGGAGAATCCGAGGGGAAGAAGCAGCATCCTTGAGGTGCAGTTGCATGTCTGTCTTTCTGTGGTGCTCAGCAGTTGCTTAAGTCTCAGGAGACCCCTCCTGCCAGCACCACTGAGGCGCACACTGGTGAGTTCTCAATGTCAAGAGCCACACACCATATTTTCAGAGCATCTGCTACTTCCCCAGTCCTGAGCACTGACCGCGAATGTGTCACCTCTGCTTGGTAACAGCTCGAAGACCTATGACCTTGCATTTCTTCCTTTTGAATGATGGAGACATTAAGACATGCAGCTTCAACCACTTGCCCCCCCAATTTTTTTTTTTTCTCGCTGCAATAGCATGAGGTTTTATTTAACGACGCGCCGGGCGGCTCCAGCAACCTCTCACGCAGGAGAGACTGAAGCGGCCCCCCCAAATTTCCTAGCCAGCAAGAGCGAAGTTGTCAGAATACATAGATTGGGTGTGGCTAAAGGCTACATCGCATATGCTATTTGATATATTCACTTTTACTATGATACCTGCCTGTCAAGGTAGCTAGTTCAATAAAAATAAAATCAAGGCAATCTGGTTCTACAGCCACCAGTCAGCTCACCACTAAGTAACTGTGTTGGATTATGATCTGTTTGGGTCTCATATTGGACAGGGTAGATACACAAATTGCCTCTTGCTGCAGAAATTTCTTTTTTTTAAATTTTTTATTTATTCAGTTGTGCATGTGTGTGCATGTATGTGTGTGTGTATATGTGTGTAGAACCACAGGCAAATTAGGGAACCACCATGGACTGCCTCCACCTCCTCCTTGTTTACTCTGCCCCGGGATTCACAGGCTCTGCCCTACCAGGACCAGAAACGCAGGCCACCCCTGCTTCCACCCGGCGTCTATACGTAGGGTCTAGGATCCGAACTCAGGACCTTCCACCTGCAAGGCAGAGGCTTAACCCCTGAGCCACCTCTCCAGCCCCTTGCTTGCAGAAATTTCTATCAAGCACAGCTAATCCAGGCCTTCCTGGCAGGTGGGGTATACATATCCTTTCCTTTAGATTTTAAGCAAAGGACCCTATAAGTTTTAGTCATTTCCTCGTCACTTGTTTTGTGAGCAAAAGGGACAAATGTGGGCCATGAGGTCACTGACACATCCCCAAGAGACATATCAGACACACATTATTCTTTCTTCTCAGTGATCTTTTTAGGTCTCTTAGCCTAAGTCCCTTTTCGGGGTTTGGGTTTAACTCTCTCAAGTTATTTTATATATATGTAAGATTCCATAAAGAACATGGAAGCCCCTGCCCTGGTGGACTTCACGCCTGAGTTTTTCTGTTCTATCTCTCTATCCTTCATCACCCTTTTGTGTTCTGTGATTTTAAAACTGAAGTAAAATTCATATAGAATTAGTCATTTTAAAGTAGCACTTGGTCAGTTCATACTGTGTTCTAGCCATCTCCCACTGCTAGTCTAGTCCAAAGTAATTCTTTAGCTCTGAACATATCCCCCTAGACCTTGTAGCTGTCTCTCCCTAGTCCTTTCTGCCTGTGACTCATCTGCTATGTCCCCAGGGTCACCGATAGCTGTGCTCAGTATATTCAGACTTTCATGGCTGGCTTCTTTCCCACAGGGGAATACCTTCAAGATCGGACCATAATGCATCACATGTCTGTCCCTCATTCCTGTGGTACTGGTGCATAGTATTCCACAGTGTGGATATATCTCATTTTTGTAATGATTCGTCAGTTGCTAGGCTCCCTTAACACTTGGACTCACTGAAAGAACGGGAGTTGGGAACAACCTCATTCTGCCCACACATCTATGGAAATGACAGGAATCCATGTTTCTATCTTAACTGGTGCCAGACTCTGCCTTCAGAGTTTTCCTTCTTTCTAAAACAGCTGACCACACGATATCATTTGCATGGCCTTGGTGACCACTTACTTCTAAAGCTTAGTAATTAATTTTTTCTCACCACCAGTATTAAAAGTGTGGCTTAATTAACAGTTAGTGGTTATCATCAGATATTCTTCCTCTTGTGTGTATATGCCTGTGTGCATGTATTTCATGTGTGTATGTGGGATGGTGTGTGTGTGTGTGTGTGTGTGTGTGGGGGGGTGTGTGTGTGTGTGTGTGTGTGTTTCAGGCACAATTCTCAGCATCTCTCTGTTCTCAAACTTAGACATATAGCTTGGAAAAGCTGGTTAAGTACTACCCAAGTCCTTCTCCATGTAATCAGAGAAAAGCATGTCCATACACTTCTACTAGGCTTAAAATCACATTTGGAATCAGAAGTCAAAGACCTCAAATGCATGGAAATACAAATTATTTCTGAATCCATCACATGAGGTTGAAACAGCAACAGCTTGTGGCTCACAACACAGAATCCGTCTGAAAATATCTTGGTCCCCCTTGAGCTGCTGATAAACAAGGCTGACGATAACGAAGGCAGTGAGTTATTGAAAAACATAAAAGAAAAAGGCATTTTTGAAGAAAGCACACCCCAACATATAGGCTCAGTAGATTATTAACACTTGAAGTGTGATCTGCTGTAGTGTGCCGCACAGTTGGAAGTTGCAGTTTGTGAATAATATCTACATAATTTCCAATAAAAATAAACTCGCAGTAAATTATCTAGATGTTAAGGTACCAAAGATGAATGGCCTTTGTTGGAATTAGTTTACCCTTGGGAGTAAGGAAATGGAATTTGTCTTCAGAGATGGGGAAAATAAATAATAAATAAATCACCTTGGAGAATAAAAACAATGGGCACTGGCGAGTTCTGCTGGGACCACATTATTGCATGCATCTCAGAACTTAGGGGAGGTGGGGACAGAGTGCTGAGCAGATGGAGGTCTGGCATGAGGTCCAGCTAAAACGTCCTATGAGATGGACACTTACAGGTTGGACATCCAGAGCTATTATTGAGAGTTCTTATTTCCAGTTTACAGAGGGGGTTCTCAGAGCTGCTATTGATGGTGGGGGTCAATTCTAGGTGCTGAAAGATGTTTAGAGACATCCCTGGTTTTCACGCACTAGACACCAGGATCATCAGCAACTCCACTGCGATACCAAATACATGTCCAGCTGTCCCTTGCAGGCTGGTGGTATTCCAGGTAGAGAATCACTGATTCACAGTGAGCAGCCCCGCCTTCCAAGGAGAAATGGATGGAGTGTGGGGGCGTGGCCTCTGGGGAAGAGTGGGTCTACCATCTGGTTCTTTCTCTATCTGCCCTGTGATTCTCTCGGGCCTCCCTAAGCCTCCATTTCTCCACTTGAAAAGCAGACAAGTCTAAGCTCTGCCTTCAAGGCTTCTGGGAATGTAAGCGGATTGTACGATGTATACTGTTCATTCTCAGATTCCCTCCACCGAGACAGTGCACCCTGGCCTGACAGCACTTTACTTCCAGGCGAAGCCTCAGCGGCCTTTTAAGTCAGTGTCTGAACACAGTCAGTGTGCACTGGACTGGGATATGCTGTGAATTTCACTATCCCTGGCTAGAGCAGGAGCCTGACCTTGGAACTTATCCAGAAGGTTCTCATCCATGTAAGGAGTAGCTTAGGGTCAGACCCAGCTGGACCTTACCCATCTGCTTGCCCTTAGTGTCCCACCATAGATAGTCACCTGTGACTCTCCAGGGGACCAAATGGCCCTGGAGTATTGCTATGGGGGCAGGGGGGGGTCCTATCTAATGCTAAGGTGACGAGCAGAGAATAACTCTGAGCAGATGTGGCTTCAACCAAGGATGGAAACCACTTGCCCAGCTACCCCAATTCTTACCTCAAGACAATGCCTTTCACAACATACTTACATGATAGTTAAGAGACTCTAGGAAGATTCTTGGACTTTCCTGTACTGGCAGGAGAATGTCAGAAAGACTGCTTCAGCCATACCTGGCCCTCACCAGCCTGGGTCTACTGAGAGCTATTTCTCCCTCCCCTCTTCAGAAGACAACCACACATCTTCTGTCTCCTCAGGCAGCCACACGAGCTTCTGACCTTCAGAGTTCACTGCACTGCTGGGGGTGAGGACTGAGGACAGAGCCTGATGTTCAGAAAGTGAAAGGGTGACAGAACCTGGGGGCACAGATTCACCAGGTCTGTGTGGGAAGGTCTGCATGGGAAGGTCTGTGTGTGAATGTGTGAAAGTCTATGTGTGAAGGTCTGTGTGTGAAGATGTGTGTGTGAGGTGCGTGGTGTGTGTATGTGAAGGTATGCATGTGAAGGTGTGGATGTGAAGGTCTGTAAGCCACAGTGACTTTCATTTCCATGTCTCCTCCCTGCTCCAAGTCAAGGCTAGAGGATGGAGATCAGAGTCCAGGAGGACGAAGATTTACAGGAGCAGAGCCAGACACATCCTGGCATGGGCTTGATCCTCATCCCAGATAGAGAATGTTCTCTTTTCCCTTCCTCTGTCTCAGAGCCCATGATCCCATCTATACTGTCCACTGTCCACTGTCCCCGGACTTGTTTCCTCAATTTGATTGACCTCTAGGGGACATTTTCTGGAGATAAGATCAGACTTAAAAAAGGGGGACAAGAAGGATGAAGGTCAAGGAGGAATCGAGGAGACGTGCACTTCATCTAAGTCTACCTGAGGTGGGGGGAGGCAGATAGGGGGGAGGCAATTTGTCATCCTCTCCTGCTGACTGCTTTTGTCTTCCATCTTAGAAACGCAGTTCCTTCCACAAGGAAACCCACAGCCCAGTTAGCAAACCAGAACTCCTGTCAACAGCTGGACCTCACATGAAAGGTGGAAGGAAACAGTGGCCAGGGATGAATGTGATCTGTGAGGTGGTTGAGGTGAGCTTCAGCTTTAAACAGGGGAAGGGAACAGGACGATATTCTCGGAGCGTCAAGTGCCTGTCGTGCTCAGCTGCTCTGACTTTCTCCCAGTCACGCCACCAGAATTAGAGATCAGGTGAAGGAAACTCAGCTTCCTCTCCACCCGTGAGGTACACAAGGCAGCCCAACTTCCTTAGCAGTTCCTCGGCTACACGTCACAGGACAAGCCTCGCTGGTCCAGTTTGCTTTCACTGGATTGCAGAACGTCAGGTCTACAACCTCCACCATTTTCAGGAGGAAGAACTTGGCAGCACCTGTGAGCGACCAAGAAGCTAATCCTTCCTTGGGTTTTTTCAGACCGAGTGCCAGGAAAGGCGGGCTTGGCCCAACAGGTCGGCCGTGCCAAGTCTGCATCTTCAGAAGAAAGAGCAGTTACACAGAAATGGCCTTCAGAGCCTCCCATCTCACTGGCTGCGAAGGACCACAGGCCTTCCTTATCACAGACATCTTCAAACAGATTCCAATCAAAGGAATCGCAGCAGCTCCCGCCAAGCCCTAAGAAAGAACTGAAAGTTTAGAAAGCTGAAAGAGGGTGTTTTCTTGGCTTGGAGACTGAACCAAGCTGGCTGTGGAGGACCAAGCAAGGCATGAAGCATTTCTGCCCCTCAGAGAGAGTTTGCACATCAAAGGACGGCCTTTGGGGAAGGCAAGGCCTTTCTGTTTCTTTACACCCCTGCCCCTCCCCTTATCCCCCCCTGTGCCCAGGAGGCAGCGGGTTCTCAACAAATGAATGTGTTTGTGAATTAATTCCTAGTTCATAGCAACTCCCATGTTATTGGTGGCTTGCTCAAATACATCATATCTTCTAAGATACAAATTGAATGCCACTTCCTTGCTAAAAGCCCTTCCTGGGAGAGGAAGCTCCGCTGCTCTCTGCTTCAACCCCAGAGCAGCCCCAGCAAGCAGCGGCTGCAGCTTCTCATCTACAGGAGCCACAAGACGGTGAGAGGGTTTGCCTGGACGACACTGCAAACACTGGCTTTTGTGCCCTTGGCAGGTGCTTGGGCTTCCAACCTGCTTCAGAAGGGTCTTGGTACCCCAAACATTATCCCCCAAGTACTTCCCGGCAGGCTGGAGATTGACTTGTTAAGGGTTTCTGATCAATACAGAAGCTTCCGCACTGCATACGAGCTTTCCCTTCCTTCTTCCCGGCCAACAGGGAGTCGCCCCGTGAGGATCCAGCAATGTGCAGCCTGACTCTGGTCACTGCTTCGTATGCTCTTCTGAGTGAGGGGCGGGCCTCTCGTAGCTGCACTAACCTTTGCCCTGCCCCCTTCCCCAGATATACTGTGCAAGTCTGGATTCTGTCCCAGTCATTTTAAATTTCGTTCATTGATCTCAGCTCGGCCTTGGAGATGATCTCCTCAAAAGTATTCCTGTAGCTTTCTACCCTCCCACCCAGGCGTCTTGGATCCACTTCCAGAGGCAAGTTTTCTCCATCCAGAACCTTCTGTTCTTCTCTCTTCCCAGGCCCACTCCTAACAATGCCTCCCTGCTCATTCTTACAAAATGAAAACATCTCATGCATGTTAATAAAGGTCAATAGTTGACAAGAGAGAGGCCTGAGCTGGGTTAGAGGCCCTAAGTGTCCATGTGAGACCTGGTTCATCTTCAAGGGGAAATTAAATATCAGTGGTAATTAAGTATCAATTAAATACTGAGACTTGGTCAGCTGTCTCGGTCTTAGGTATGAGTGTCGTGGGTCAAACACCGTGGTTTAAGCAACAGCTCTTCCCACTCAAACAGATGTTATCACTTCCATACTTTGGAAGAAACTGCCACCAAGTCATGAGAAGAGGCAGACAGCGAGCAAGGAGATCAGACCCCTGCATGGTACACTTGACCATGAAAGCTTGTGGAATGCTGAGCCAGGGGTCTGACCTGCTGGGTCCAGGATGGAGGAGGGATGGGAAGTTGACAAATATGACCTTCTTCCACATACGGTGAGATGAGCCCATCCTCTTCGGAGAAGGCTGTGCTAATGAACTTCAGAAAGAAAATGTATACGCCACAGCTCCGAGCGAGGCAGCAGCTTTGCTTAGCGAACCAAATAAATAATCAGCCGGAGCCTCTGGGCAGTCTAATCCAGGTGTGTGGCTGCCTGGGTGCGAAGCTGTTTAACCTCAGCATGACTCAGTTTCACCAGCTGCACCCAGCAGATAAGGCCAGGCTGCAAAAGGAAGTGCTGGGAAGACCCTGGGCTGGGTCTGATGGAGATGTTCCTGGATGCCAAGGGTGGGGAGAAGCTTCCAGCAAATCCCTGATTACTTCTCCTTACAGCAGTGGGGAGATAGCCACTCATTTGCTTATCAAATTCCGTTCCTCTGCCTTTCTATTTTTTCAGTGCTTGTGTCTAAAGAGACCTTAGGAAGCAGATTTCTTCAGGTGTGCGCAGAGAGCCAGGCAGTTGCTAGAGGGCAAATGAGACGATTCTGTGGCCTGTTAGAAATGCCAGTGTTACCTCATCTGCTGGTCTAGCTCACCTGGGTGGCAATGTCCTCATTCCTGTTCCTAATTGTGAGTAAACTCAGGCTGGAGATACTAACATTGTGGCTCCAGAAGGTTTCGCAGCAGGGTCGCCCGGAGAGGTTCAGGGACACACTGGTGCCTTGTCACACTGCAAGGCCACTGACTTAATTGCTCTCAAATATCTTGGGCAGTTAAAAGCTCCTGGGGTGACTCGGGCACAACAAAGTTTGAGACCCTCAGATGTCACTTTGAAGGCCACAGATCTAAGAGGCAGAAAGGCTGGCCTGGCTGACCCGGAGCTGGCATCCCCCTGGCAGGAGTCGTGTTTGCGAGACCAGCTTCTAAGGACACCCTCATCTCCCAGCCAAAGTGCTGTTTTCTCAAACATGCGAAGGCTCAGAATGGTGGCATTTAACTGTCCTTTGAAGTCAAGACAGGACAGAGCATCGAAACCTGGGATGTGTTGTCCTGACCCTGGGGAGGGGGGGTCTTGAATGCAGCCAGACAAGACAGTGCTGAGGTGTGTGGGTTGAGTGGAGGGGCTTTGCACTGAGCACAACTTGGCATGGGCACAGAATTGGGGCCGGAGGACTGGAATGAAATTGGCTCGAAGGTCACTTTTATTGGTTTGGATTAATTACTCAAACCAGCTATGGTGATTTAATACTTCAGAACTTAATGGTATGTGTATGAATGTGTATGTGTGTGTGTGTGTGTGTGTGTGTGTGTGTGTGTGTGTGTTGTGTGTATGTATAAGCCAGAGGTCTAACTTGGGGAATCATTCCATCTTGGTTCATGAGACCAGGTCTCTCTCACTGGGATTCTGGGGCTCACCAGCTAGGTTAGACTGTCTGGCCAGTATGCCCCAAGGATCCAGCTATCTCTAGTTCCCCAGCGCTGGAACTACAAGCACGTTCTTCCGCTCTTGGCTTCTCATGTGGGTGCTAGGAATCAAACTCAGTTCCCCAGGATCACATGGCAAGCACCCACTTGGCCAGTGTCCGTCACTGGGACCCTCCTGTTACATGTCAGCCTCACCAGGCCCGCAGGAAAACAGCAAAACAGCAAAACAGACAGAGGTCACCGATACTCTCCAGAAGCAGCTCAGTCTCCTGGAGGTTTTCAAAGTCTATCTCTACTCTACCGTACCCCAATATGCACATACCCAACCTCAGCATTGTTGCCTGGGAACCAGCTAGAAGTCCCAGCCCACATCTGCAGGGACAGAAACATTAGACTGGGTCCCAATGGCTGGATTTTTAACTTACTTCTGAGGGATATTGCATATCCTTAGAAACTCAAGGGTAAGATTCAGTTCCAAGATAAGAAGGTGGCTCATCCTGAATGCATGTGCCCTCATGTCATGAACTGGGAACACAGACAGAAAAAGGAGATGTGCATGTGTGTGTGTGTGTGTGTGTGTGTGTGTGTGTCTGCATGTTAGCATTCATCTGTCCCTGCTTCCTATTCATGGATGCAAGGTATACCTAGTGCTCCTGTTTCCAAGCCTTCCCTGCCATGACAGACCATACCCAGGATCAAGGCAATGCTTGCCCTACAGTATCCAGCCCTGCTTCCTGTTTTGCCTCAGACCCCCTGTGGAGACCATCTCCACCTTCCATCTGGTCCCCCAACCTGCCTAATAGACTCTGTCTTCCTGCCCATTCCCGCCCTCCCGTATTGACAAACTCGCAGCCCACAGATTCTATTCACAGTGAGAAGGGAATCATTACCACCTGCTAATATTTTTATAGAATTTCATAAACTTGGTCATTCATGAATCATTTGCAGTACTTTATTCCAATGAAGAGTTCACAAATCACTCAAATGCTGGCAAAATGCATAATAATGAGTCCTATTTCAGGAGGCTTTGCATTAATATGTCAGCTCCCAGTACTGCAAGAGCTAAATTATTTGCCAGGTGCCACTTCAGGTCAGAACCATAGGCAGCCCCTTGGGGCACCAGGGTGGTGGAAAGTGGTGAGGTGGTGAGGGTCACGGAGCAGGGTAGGATTTAAGAAGCCATTGATCACCCAGCATGTCAGATCCTTTTCCCAGTCCGGTCAGCTAGTTCCTAGGAAAGAGGCAAAGGACCATGTGCATCTATTCCTTCAAGGTGCTGTGGCCAGAGCCTGTTATCGCAGCAACAGAGGTGACTGAAATAGGGGTGACGGCAGGAGGAAGCGCTGCTTAGTTATGAGGTCAGGGATGAGTGCTGTGGAATAAAACCCTGTACATTCAAATACCGGCCGAGAGTCCTTGAAAACATTTGGTAATTGTTGCTCAATCCTCTCTCTCTTCTCCCCTCCCCTCCATCTTTCTTTTTATCTTTCTTTTACTAGTCAATGAGCCCAGAGGTTAGACATGGCAGGCAATTACTGTACCACTGAGCTATATCGCTCATCCCTCTTTCTGACTTTTTGAGTTGGGGGGTTTCACGAAGTTGTCTGGTCTCACCTTGAACTCACTCTGTAACCCCAGTTTGCTTTCAATACGTAATCCTCCTGCCTCAGCCTCCCAAGTACCTCTGAAAGGATGGGAGGAAACAAGATAAAGACCAAAGGGACAGGGCACGAGAACCTGGGTCCCTCCCTGGGGTGGGAGCAGTTGGGCAGAGCTAGGCCTGCTTTGCAAAGCTATCCCCTTTCACATCAGAAACTCCTTTCTCGCTTGCTCCAGTAGCCTTTCCAATGGCAGGTGGTGGCTCTGAGCCAGGGGAATGCAAGCCACATGACTGTTGAGAGACAACTTCCAGGTGAGAAGAAGAAGTTAAGCAGATGATTTTGAAACAAGGTCTAGGCAACACGAAGAGTAGGATATGAAAGTCAGGGACCAGGGGCCACGTTTTCCCTGGGTCCATCTCCCACTGCCCTAGGTGCCTCTCACCTAGCTGGCTCAATCACTTATCTGTAGAGCAAGGGAATGAATGTGTTCATCCACTAGCATTCCAAGAGCACATTGGAAGCTCTACTAAGTCAAGACTGTTCAAAGATGGTTCATGCTTGAGACAAGTGGGTTGAGTGTAGCGCGGATATGGCTTGAATGCGACATATCCACTGCCAACTTCTGGGTTTGAACACTCGGTCCCAAGCTGGTGCTGCTGTTTGGGGAGGTTGTTGGGGTCTTTAGGACAGATGCTGGAAGAAGTACATCATTGGGGGTGGGGAGTGGACTTGAGGTTTGATACCCTACCCACTTCCTCTTCTCTCTCTCTCTTTCCCTATTTGCTGAGCATGGACTCAATGTAGACTGGATAGCACGCCTTCCCTGCCTGCCGCCATGACTCTCCCAGTCGCGATGGACTCTCCCACTCTGGAATCATAAGAACAGACAGACTCTTCCTTAGGCTTTCTGGTCAGAGTATTTCGTCACAGCAGTGGACAGTGACTGGGACACCTGCATTCCCTGGCTCTCTCCTTTGCCTCCGACATTACTGATGCCCGTGGACCTGAGTCCACACACTGCTCACTATGTGCCTAGCACCACTCCTGGCTTGTGTGAGCTCCTGCTATCATCATCATCACCACTACTTAGCCATCAACTCCTATGATGCCATCATCATCTTCATCTCCTGTGATTCCATCATTTAGTCATCAAGAAGAGTAGGATGTGAAAGAGACGCCCATGCCAACACAGCCTCAAATGCTTTTGTTTTCTTTCATTGTCCGGCTCTCAATACACACCCATCCCATGAGAACAAGCACACGTAATGTGGATGATGTGTGTGTGTGTGTGTGTGTGCATCATGCTTGGATACCTTGCCTCTTTCTGTATAACAGCTCTTTCCACATGATACTTCACAGATATTTCAAGTCAAGAGAAGAGCTGTTTCCCCAGATTCCAGTTTAACCACTTCCCTGCTGATTGACACTTTAGAGACCGTGCCCTGCATTGCACAAGAATTGCACTACATTCTCCCAATTTCCTCTGACAGACTTCTCAGAGTGAATTGTCTGTCTGAGACCTTACACCTCATCGCTCCTCATGAGTATAGGGGAGAGGGAAGGGGGGTCCAGACAGTCAGTCCTATGTCTTTAAACTTCCCCTGTGAGACCCCCTAGCAGCAGCCTTCTTGGTCTTCATGATCCCAGGTCCAACGCACATCCAGGGCCTCTGAGGGCAAAGCAAGGAACTCTCAACTGCCACCCTTACTGGGCTTCAGCACCTACAGTGGCGCCTCAAGGCACTCCATGGTGGGGCAGAGAAGCGACGAGCTCAGTTGGGAGAAATGACTCTGAAGCCCACGTCTCCACGCTGCAAGTGTGTAGGCACCTGGTACTCACTTGGTAAGTCGCAATTGTTTCTCTGTCCAAAGTCCGTGTCACGGAGACGCTGCCCGTGTTCTCATTGATTCTGAAAATTCCTTTAGGCTCTTGATCCACTCCCTTCCCAGTGAGCCGGAACTTGGATCCCTCGGGTCTGTCACTATCGACTACCTGGTAAGAAAAACAGAGTGGTATTTAGCATGGTCTGCAAGACACACAGGAAGCCCATTACAGACAGCCTATCGCGGATGTCCCGTGGTGAGCATCCACTAATCTCGGGCCAGCACAGAGGTGCCCCGTGAGTTGAGGCTGACCTGAAACAGCATCTCATTGTTTGCCAGAGCTCAACTAGGTTCGGCCTCATAGCCAGGGAAGGAGGGGCAGTGAGCACCTGGGGTGATGGATCTAGGAGGACCGTGATGCCAGGGAGTTCACAGTGGGACACACACCGTTTTTAATTGAGAAAAGAGCTTTGTTCTCTCCTGCAAGCGAGACCAAATGGGGGATAGAAACCATCGCCCTAGTCCTTGCACGGGGCATGTACTGAACAAGATTGCACCCTGTTTCCTCACTACACCACCTGCCCGGCTGCTTGCCAGGCACCAGGCCCCAGGCTGGGGAAACACTCTGCCCCTAAATTCTTTAAGCCTGCCAACAACCCTAGGGACAGGGGCATTTGGATGGGGTCTCAGAGGCACAAGCAGGAAGCAAGCTGGCTGTGATCAGCTCTCTAAAATAGGTGAAGAGAAATGCAGGGTCCTGCCCCCCCCATGTCTCTGGACACTGCTAGGTAATACTGTCTTTCCTGATTGTCACCTCTGGTTAGATATTTGAAGGATAATTCAGAAGGTAAAAGGGGAGAAGGGTCAGTCATACAGCAGTAAAGACAGAAGCAGCAGGCAGGGGAGAGAGCACCTGGAAATTTTCAAAAACGCTAAAGTCATGAGCCCAGTTAAATAGAAACGAACCAAGGGGAAGCTAAGTATGGGGTTATGGGTGTCTTTTATGGAGTTCGAAATTTCACAGCTAAAGAGAGGAATGATGTCTACATGAGGTTGGTGTGGATGTGACACTCCAGTATATTTCCATATTTAATGTCACTTTGTTATCTGGTTGAGTCTCGTTATAGCAACACAAAGTAAGACCATGAACATAATAAACAATGGAAGCACCCAGAGGCCAGGAGGGTGATATGGAGGCCCCTGCATCTACTGTTCAGTTGTCTAGTGAAAGGTGTTGGTGCAGAGGGAACCCCAGAACCCTTAGAGTCAAAGGACAGGAGAATAGGAGGGAGTAGACTGAACATAGGGAGGGGAGGAAAGAAGGGTGGGAGGGAATGAGAGTGGAAGGGAAGGGAAGGAGAAAGGGAGGGAGAACAACGGGGTCAAGGAGCATGTATATAAAAATGTAAATTTAATACATTTATTAAATAAAAAGACCCTATCTTCCAGGGGGCCAGCTCCAGGATACCAAGCCTGCAATTCTGCTGCCTGGCACCAGGTGGCAGTGGTGTGTTAGGCAGCAGGAACCTCACGCTTGGTTTCTGGCAGGGCCGGTTGATTACCTAGTAGGCAACTCCATATGGCAAAGTGGGATTTGCTGCTCCCCCCCATTTAAAAATATTCCTTATTGAAATACTCTGAAGGTTTTAATTAAACACTAATTACCTCTGTTTGAGTTTTTAAGATTAATGAAAGCCTAATAGAATCATTAAAAAGAAGGTGTGTGATACTTTTTGATGAGCAGCATGCTTCATCCTGGCTTGACTTGAGTTAACCCATCTGACAGTCTTCCCTGGATCCTACTGTCCTGCTCAGAGGCTTCAGGAAAGTCAGAAAGTCACGTCCTCCTGGACTCCCCATCGAGGCTCCGGGCATGTTTGGCACGGCACCCAGCATTCGGCAGATCTGAACACTGACTGGGGTCTACTCCGCTAGGAATAGCACTGTTCCTCTGGCACGACACAGCCCTCTGCTGGCCCATGGACACTGGTGGGAGCTGGAGTCCTGGTGAAAATGGCAGAGTCCTCACCTAGCATGCCTGTGGGTCTAGGTCCAATCCCATTAAGAAAAGACAGTGTGGACAGCGCACAGTATATAAAAGTAGACCCAAGAGGCTTGACAGGTCATAACTAACCACTGCAATACTAATGGCAATCATCACAATAGAATTACATTGCTGTTCATGGGTCAGATGGATACCTCTGGACATAAAAAGAACCTTAGCTATAGAATAAAGCCTGATTCTTTAAGAAGGGAACAGCTTTATTTATTTATTTGTTTGTTTGTTTTCCAGCAAAGTTCATAAGCCCCTCCGGTTCCAGAAGAGTCTGTCCTGGAAACATAGCAGCAAGGAGGGGAGTGTGCACTCTCTGTGTGGTGGTGGGGGGCGGAGGTGAGGGAAGGTAATGAGTACTTCTCTGTCCTCATGCACATACGCCCTACTCCCATTTCAGACTCTCCCTGCAATGTAGAGATGCAAATTCGGGCATCCCTTAAGCATGTGGGAGACAGTCCCATTCACATGGAAGATGGTCTCAGCTGGGGAGCAGACCCAGCCTACCACACACAGTCCCTTGTGCCCCCTCCTCAGGGAGGGCTCTGTGAACTGTGTTCTCTTTGATACTCTCCTCTGCTCAGAGGAGGTGTGGGGGGGCACAGTGAGCACACCTTCTGGAAGGAACCTTGCTGGACGGGCCTCCCGGTAGACATCACATCCTGTGCCTTCCCCTGCTGCTCAGTGCTGAGAGTTGAATCCCTAGATTGGGAAACTCTCCCTGGAGACACCTCGTGCAGGGGGCTCAGGTCAGGTCTATTTCCTCCCTCTCTTCCAGAGAGCTAGCGCCACTCGACCTTGTGGAAGCAGCGTCTCCAGAGAGGAGCTTGCACAGTAAGTGATGGCCGCCAGATGCCAGGGTCAGAGCAGCCTCTGCTGCAGGGCCTCCGTCAGCACTGCCCCTCCCTTCCCCTCCTCTCCCCTCTCTTTTCCTCTTTCCCTTCCTCTTCTCTATCGTTACCTCCTCCACTTCTCTTCTTCCTTCTCCTTTTTCTTCATCATCTTCTTTCTCTTTCCTTCTTGCCTCCTGCTCCTCTTCTTCCTCCTCCTCTGCTTCCTTTCCCTGACCCCCTCCATCTTTTACTCTATGTGTTGAACCTGCTCCTGGCCCCTCAGAGCTCCGTGTGCTTTGAGGGCACACACGAGCCAGCAGGTATGGTGTGGCCAGAGCGCAGACCCTAAGAAGCACCTCCCTGCCAGAGCCTCTTTCTCTCAGCGCTGATCTGGAGATGTCGTCCCTGCCCAACATCTGCGTCCCTGGAATGTGTGGAGATGCACTGCACGCTGCCAGGCCTCCTGCCTCGGAAACACTGAGGAGCTTTGCTCGGTGTCCTGGTGGCTCTGCTGAGCCCGAGCCCCAGGCTCATCACTCCGCACAGGCTTCTTCTCATCGATGCCTTTTGGGGGCTGCTGCCAAACGCCCCAGGGGGTCTGTTTATTACCTCCCTTCTGTATTAATCATGGCACTAATGGGGACTCTTAAAAACCTGCTTTCTAGAACCTCCATACAGCAGGGTCAGCATTTCTTCCAGGCAGGGAACCCACATCTCTCTCTGGGCCAGAGGCGTGTGGGTCTCTGAGGCCCCTTGGAGAGGAAAGTGGGGGGGGGGAGGCAAATTTAGGGGGCATCTTCAGCTCAGTATGGAGCCCAAGCCTAAGATGGCGTGACCTGATATTGTCATCTGCAAAGTTCACGCTGGAGACCCACACAATTGAGATACCAAGAAAAAAAATTGCGAAACTCTCTCAATGTTTTAGTACATTTAGGATGCTGTGTTGGGATTCACTCATGGCTACCCGTGGCAGCACGTGCCGACCCCCCTGGTTGATTCAGGAGGAAGCCCAGACCCCTGCCTCTCCCACTGACCCCGGCTTCACAGGAGCAGCCTCACTGAGCCGGGGAGACAGGCAGTGTGTGGCGTTCTGAACCCTCAGAAACCCACCCTGATGGCGGGGGTGTGCTCACGGCTCAAGTGAATCTCTAGAACTCCTTCTTCATGGCATGAGGACTCCTGAAGGTCACATAGATGCTGCCCCCTCGACAGGTCACTAGGCCCTTGGAGCCTGCGCAGTGCCGCCTGCCCCTGTTCACTGCTGCTGATTTTGATGGGACAGAATCTCAGAAGCCAGTGCGCTTCTCTGGCCAGAACCATCCCAGCACCCCAGCAGTTCCCCCCATTACTCCATGCAGCCAGCTTCAATTAGCCAGGCTTTCCTATTATTGTAGTTCAACACTTCTTTTCACAGTAGGACTTTTTTCTTTTCTTTTCTTGTCCTCTCAGTTAGAACAGGAAAACAGCTAATGAGGAGAAGGAACAGAACCCGGGCATCAACTCCCTGCCAGGGCTGTGAGGCTCTCAGAGAACTGGACCCCCTGGAAAGAGGCTTCCTGGCTGGCTGGGCCCCCATCCTGGCACAGCGGGACCAGGTCCTGAGCGTCACAGAATCAGGAAGAACGGCGGCCTGGAGACAGTGAGGACCATAGGGTGTGCGCTGCAGAGGGAGTGCCTGTCACACACGCACTGCACACACACATAGACATGCACACTCATGTATACACACATGCCACATGCACAGGCACTAAGATACACATGCATAAACACACACTCTCATGCATACACAAATACCAAGGCACACATGCAAAGATATGCACATTCATGCAAATATACATGTACAGATACACACACTGAGGCACACATGCATAGACACACATAGACACCGAGGTACACATACATAAACACATACACACACACACCAAGGCACACATGCAAAGACATGCACACTCATCCACACACAAATATACATGTACAGACACACACACACATACCAAGGTACACATGCACAAATACACTCATACATACACATACATGTGTACAGACACACATACACACGTAGTTAGACACACGCATGGAGGCACACATGTATAGACACGCACATTCATTTACACATACATACACATGTACAGACACACATGTACATACATGCACACATTATTGCTTTTCCTGTTGCGGCTCTCATTGCTTTCAGTGAGTCTGTTTTTCAATCACACTTTCTGGCCTTTCTCCACAGGCTCAGACTTCTTAGCACTACTGGCACCAGCTACCTTGTTTTTGTTTCTAGAAAATGTATTCAGCAGAAGAAACACATAGTTGACGTTGTGGATAGCAGCACTGCACAGGACCACCCAGTCTGACCTTCTGCTGACCTCCGCTGTCAGAGCCTTATCTGGGATCACCACTGGGTGGTTTGTTTGCTCCCAGCCTGGAACAGTGGGAGGCACACAGTAGGCAATTAATAAATGGCTGAATTATGCATAAGGGACTATAGCAGGAGTCTCCCATCTGGTCTCCATGTTTTTTAAAAAAATGTGTGTGTGTGTTTGTGTGTGTATGTGTGTGTATGTGTGTCTGTATGTATGTGTGTGTATGTGTGTATGTATTTGTGTGTATGTGTGTGTATTTGTGTATGTGTGTATGTATATGTGTGTGTATATGTATGTGTGTGTATTTGTGTGTGCATGTGTGTATTTGTGTGTGTGTGTGTATATGTGTATGTGTGTGTGTATGTGTGTGTGTATTTGTGTGTGTGTCTGTCTGTGTGTGTGTGTGTCTGTGTCTGTGTCTGTGTCTGTGTCTACTAAGCCCAAGAGTGACTCTGGGATCACCTTGGATTGGCTCTACCTTCCACTTGCGCTGCTCTGGGTTGTCCCAGCTTCATCTTCCAGAGTGAAATGTGCAGGCCACCGCCACTTCTGCTTGGTGTTTTTATGTGGAATCTGGGATCCGAACTCAGGTCCTCCTGTTTATGAGACAGAGGCTTAACTCCGAGCCATCTCTCCAGTCCATGGTCTCCATGTTTCTAATTTTTCTCTTACCCGCCCCCCTGACCTAACTGTCATTCTAAATGCAAACCCAAGTCTGAGCCAGGGCAGCATGGAGATTATCGCTTCTGATGGCTTCCCATTGGCTTCAGGATGAAATTCCAGAGACTCTTTGCTTTAGCTTCTTCCTCGTTCCTTTGACAAAATGTTCCGACCAAAGCAACTTAAGGGAGACAGAGTTTATTTCAGCTCATAGTTCAAAAGAGGTAAGAGTTCATCGTGGTGGGGAAACGGCGGCAGGCAGAGAAGGCAGGTGGCCGGGGCAGGAGGCTTAGCTCACACTCACGCTGAGCACGCACAGAGAGAACAAGAAGTGGGGTTGCACCATGACGCAATTTCTCCAGTAAGGCGGCTTCACCTCTTAAAGGTACAGCGTCACCAGCTGGAACCAAGCGCTCAAACGCGTGAGTCAGAGGGCTAGTCCCCCTTCAAACCACGTCTCCCTCCTGGATGGTCCCACCACGAGCTCGGGAGCTGCTTTGCTGGACCTCTGTGAGCTGGCCCCTGGCCGAGTGTTTCCAAGGCCACAGGAATGCCAAGGACTGAGACTCAGCTGAGAATTAATTACGGCTGACAGAGCGCCTTGGAGAAGCATCAGCTGAGAAACCTGAAGCCTCTCAATGCCTGCAGGTAGAGGTGACAGTGGGTGTGGGGGAGAAAACAAACATCCTGAATTAATATCTATGCAAAGCTCCAATAAATTCCTTTTACATTTTAAGAAAGATTTTTTGCTGAAATAATAACATAAGATCTTTTATAAAATTGAAAATAATGTAAGATTTTAGGAAAAATATCCTCCTCAGTTCTGTGCCCCAAGGAACAATACTGTTCTCCTGTGACTAATTCCTTTAGGTAGTTTTGGGGAGGGAGAAAGATTTAATTATTTTCTTGGTGGTTTTGCTTCTTTATTTGCAAACTACTGGGCATTGAATCCAAGGTCTCACACATGCTAGGCTAGGTCTCCCACTGAGCTATATCTTCAATTTCTTTTTATTTACTTTCTTTTCTATCGAGGCTTTTATTTGAGTTCACTAAGTTGCCCTGGCTGGCCTTGAAGTCACTCTGTAACCCAAGCAGTCCTTGAATTTGTTCTCTGTCTCCCAAGTAGCTGTGATGATAGGCCTGAATCGCCAACCAGGCCCAACTGTTTTCTAATTTGTTTGGAGAGTATCTCCTTCCAAGGTCCCCTGCACATTCTAAAGATTTAAGTACCTTTGTGACTCCTACCAAGTCCTCAGAGGCTAAGCATAGAGATTTGCAAAGAGAGAGATGCCGATGTTGCTTGTGCTATGTGTTTCCAGAAACGAGATCAGGATAACAGGGCTTATTTTAAATTTGTGAGTTTAAGAAGTACTATAAAGACATGCAGATAAGGCTGAATTTCCTCACATGTCTCAAGGCCACATGTAAACTTGGGTTAGGTGGTTGGAGAGGTAGGTACGTCCACCCACAGAGGAATAATCTTCTCTCTGCTCAGTAAACCTCATGGAGGAAGGCTGAGGTTCAGAGCAGGGTGAGACCAGGTGCCCAGGGAGCAGGCAGCAACAGTCAGGTTCATCCCAGAGCTGAGTTCAGGAAATAAGGATGGATGTATCCTCAGCAGACCAGACGGAGCCAGCTCACAGCTTCTCTCACCCGCATGCTGCTCAGTCACCTTTAGGGACCCAAGAACATGGGGCGAGTCCTGAGTGGAAGGTTCTGAGATGGATGGAGAAGCTTGAACCATCA
Source organism: Typhlomys cinereus (assembly GCA_023101885.1). Classification (NCBI taxonomy): domain Eukaryota; kingdom Metazoa; phylum Chordata; class Mammalia; order Rodentia; family Platacanthomyidae; genus Typhlomys; species Typhlomys cinereus. Next base: position 832,956 of record JALPQD010000438.1, on the reverse strand, counting down.
TCCAGGCAGTGGCTGGCTACTCACAGCCGCTTCCATCATCCATGGGCGTGGCTAAGATTCAGGGCATGATGGAGCTGAGGGGATGACGCCCAGAACCCCAGAATACTGTCTGTGCCCCCCATAACCATACCAGGACTGTCTTCTTTTCCCTTCTCATTTCATTACAGAAATATTTAAGTTTTGTCGAAGTTAGCTTAAATCAACGTTTATGGATTCTTTTTGGGTTTTTCTGGAGGTGGGCTGTCAGGGTCTCAGGCATCTCTGGCTAACCTCAACCCCCACCCCCCACATAGCTGAAGATGACCTTGAACCTTTATAATCCTCCTGGGTCTGCCTCCTGAATGCTGGGACTGCAGCGTTCAACCAATTTTCTTGATGCTGGATGTGAGAACCATGGTTCGCCGCGTGCTAGGTAAGCACTCTCTCAACCACAAGCTTCTTACTGTTGATTTCTACCCTAGTGGGTTTTCAATTCTTTCCTGATTGCTTATAAGTTTTTGATTATTTTTTCTGGGATGTAGGACTTTTTAAAATTAATTATCCACTTGTTGTTTTCTTACAATGTCATATATTATTTCCCAAGGATTCACAGAACTTTTAATTATTTTCAATTTATCATAAAATAATGGGCTTATTAAACTTCTGCTTTTGAGAAGTTTTCTGTATTCTTGACCCAGTGCAATATTACTGACTGACCTCTGGCTGGGTGCATGGGGGGGGGGTGGGGATAAGTGTTCTGCGGTATTTTGTGTAGAGGCTAAAATGTAGAGCCTTCCGCATAACCAACAGATAAGTGGGCAATTAAAATTTGGGGCTGCTGATACACATTTGAACACAGATGAAACCTGGGAATCCTACGCCAAGACATAGAAGGATGCACATTGGGTGGGTCCATTTTTATGAATTACTTAGAGCAGTAGAACCCACAGAGGCCGAACATGAGCCCACTGCCTCTCATGATGGCCCTTCCCCAGCCACCCCCAACCCTGTGTCTGAGTATAGAGTTGGCCCAGTGCTGTTCCCACTGTGGGATGAACTCATCCACATTTGTTCACAAGCCTCATGTGGTCATAATCTCTCCTATAACTGACTAAGACATCCCCTTCATGAGCACTATCTGTACTAATACATTGTCCCTTCTTCCTACCTTCTCATCTTCCATTAAAAATACTTTTGAACATTAAAAAAATCTTTGTGTGTGCATGCATGTATGTGCTCGTATGTGAATGAGGGCATGATATGTTATTGCATGTGCATGCAGTTCAGAGGACAATCTTGGGGGTGAGTCCTTGCCTTCTATCTCGTGTGAGACAGCATCTCTTGCTTATCCCTGTGTATGCCAGGCTAGCTGGTCCCCGAGCTTCCTAGAGTTCTCCTGTCTCTACTTTCTATCTTGCTATAGGAAATGCTACAGTTACAGACATGTGTTACTACATCAGCTTTACAGAGCTTTCTGGGGATCCGAACTCAGACCTTCACACGGAGCCATCTCTCCAGTCTTGGTTGACCATTTATGACTTTTGTAATACTCAAAGCCCCGAAGGACTTGCCATGCGATATGGTCCACATACTCTACATTATACACTGTGGGAAAGAGGTGCTGGCAAGTGCCACCGCAGACAGAGAAAGTAAGTCACCTAATATTCACGCACTACTTATCTGGACACAGAGCCCATACTGCCAATTAGAACCACAAACCTGCATCTCCGTTTTCCCAACAGAATGACTGGGGATCGCTTTGGTGATACCCCGAGTTTCTTAATCACTTGGTGATTCCCACTCCCCTGCTCACTGGATCTCTTCCAGAAATCACCGATTTACTTCCTGTCATGCTGCCAGAGATCAACGCGGCCTCTGGTGTTCACCTGCCAACATGCTATTTCTACTCGGGAATCACACGGAGGGTAGGGGAGGGCTCCACAGACCCTCCCAAGACCCCACCTCCTCTCCCTGTGGACCCCTAAGTCTGTCCTTTCCTAACTACTTATCCCTGGCTGTCTGACTTGCTTTGGCCAATGAAGTGTAAGTATAGGGACATGTGTCAACTTCAGCTCATGCCAGGACAAAGTATTAGAAGCTCCCTGATGGGCCTGCCCCATTCTTTGCCCCCTTTATGGTGCTCAGCAATACTCCAATGAGTGGTGACGTCACTGACCCAGGTCCCAAAGAAAGCATGAAGGCAGCAAGTACCTCGCAACCATCTACCCCACCCAACCCTTTGCAGGCGGGTTTTAATTAATCCTGAACTCCGTGTGACAGAAATCTGGGTTTGCTTATTACCACAGCAGAGCCTGACCTATACCGACGAGTAAACAAAGACAGGCGGAGACAGGTAGAGATCTGTCTGTATCCTGGGACAGAGCTCACAAGCACTGTGGACTGATAGACAGCAACATGCCAAGCCTCTGACAGATAGGAAGAATGGTAAGTGATGACCATAGACATGGAGGACATATTCAATGGTCCAAGCACAGCAGCTATTCATGATTTATTTCTCAGTGTGACGACGTCAGCAGTTCCTGCTTATTGCCCACGACCTCTACATCATATATTCGTCTCACGGTTTTACATTAGTGAGTACATTTTGTATCAGGTCTTTGCCTCAAGCTACTCACAACAATCTCCACTTTGTAGAGGAAGAAACTGAGTCCCCAGGATACTGCCCAAGTCAGCTTACCTCACGGCTTTGGCTATGAGCCAAAACATTCAGAACCAGCCAGCATGCCCGTGCCTGGGTAGGAGCATCCACGAGGGCCCGGCCAACAGGCACAGAGCCTGCTGTGGATGGGAGAGCTCCCAGCATGGACCCCTGTGTCATGCCTCCCCTCATCTCAAGCCTGTGTTGCTTGCAGAGTGAGAATTAGGGACTTGGAAATCTTGCTTCCCAGATTTATATCTTTCTAAAGGGTGACTGTTCCCCTGTATATCAAAGTCCTGGCAGAAATACCTTTAAATTCTCTCAACCCCCTGAGCTTTGTCATAGTAATCATACAATTGGAGGTTTCTGTATGTATTCTGCCATCTATAGGGATAATAAATTAATCACGCCCTTGGATGCTGGTGAAATATGCACACCAAGTGTCTTACTAACTTGCCAAACTTTTCTTTCTTATGTTGCTCTGCTCCTGTCTCCTCCATCAGTTCGGATTATTTTATGGTTCCCAGAGAAAGGTTAAGCCAAATATTTATGCACTCATTTGAACCACAGTTCAGAGAAAGCAACGTAACAAAATCAGCATTATGAACCTGGAGCCATTCCCTCTTGGAAGTAATCAACAAGAACAATTGAACCATTTCTCTTTGGAAATTTGTGTTGGCTGCTTTTTCACGGAGACTTCCAGCATTTCTTGCTCTTCTTCTTAGAATTCAGGATCAATTCTATGCTTGGAAAATAGGCGATGTAAAGGTAAATAAAGTTTCAATCATTTTCACCTGAAAACCTGACATGCTCGCTCTGGGAATACCTTGGTCGGAAGGATGCGCATAGCTCTTGAGGTCTTGCATCCCTCAAGCATCTGTGATCTCATACAACTGGACCGTGCCCCTATTTATTTGTGTGTGTGTGTGTGTGTGTGTGTGTGTGTGTGTGTGTGTGTGTGTATCAGAGGGCATTGTGTGTCTGTGTGGGTGACTTCGGGAATCATCCTGGATTGTTCCTACCTCCTTTTTGATTTTGCTCTGGGATTTTTCCAAGTTCCACCAGAGCTGGAAGTGCAGGCTACTATCCTTTCCACCTGGCATTTTTCCATGGGACCCGGGATCTGAACTCAGGACCTTCTGCTTACAAGGCAGAGTTTTAACCCTCCAGCCATCTCTCCAGCCCCATGCCCCCATTTAAATCTTCCAAGGCCCCCATCCCCTCGATGTTGGGGAATGTCTGAGTTTCCTTTGCAAAGCATTTAGTCTCCTCACTACCGGATCTCTGCCTCTCTTTCCAACCTCGACTTTGGCTGCATCCATCCACATCCCCTCATCCTAATTTGCTGCCATATTGACCCACAATTTTAGATTTCAGACCTATTTCTATTTCGGGTTTAGATGGCCCTCTTCTGACCCCAAAGTTCTTATCCACAGACAGAGCCCAGATAGTAAGATCAGATCTTTGGAAAGCCTTGGATTGAGAGAGGAGAAACAGGATTCTAAGTTTTAAGTATATCATACTGGGGGATCTCACAAGGCCATTCAGAGACCACGGCAAAGAAAAGTCCTTGTGTCTACATGAATAAAAGTTCAAACATGGCATGCATTATGACGATTAATACTGGTAATCTGGCAGCTCTGAAGCAGGTCTCTGGGTCCACCTGAGAGGAACCTCTATATTAAGTGGGTCCCTGGGCAAGCTTGTGAGGATTGTCTTCACTGCCTAATCGATACTGGAAGACCCACCCATTATGGGCAGAGCCGTTCTCTGGGTTTGAGGTCTGAGTAAAGACAGAAAGAGCAAGCAAACAAACAAGCAGGCAGCAAGCAAGCTTGTGTATATTGGTCTGCGCTCTGCTCCTGCTGTGGAAATGATGCGACCAGTTCCCTCAGTTCTTTCCCCTGTGACTCTCCTACAATGTAGCCTGGAACCATGCACTAGAATAAACCCCTTCTTTGCATGAGTTACTTGGGCCTGTTACTTCTTTGCAGCACCGCGTAATGAAATGAAATCATACGACATGACTCCATGACACCTTGCCTGGTAAACAATCCTTTTCCACTATTCACACTTCCTCAGTGTTGGTCTACAAACAGCTCATACATCAAAGTATCATGACTTCCTTTCCGGCACCTTTAAGATCCTACCGAGTGGATGTATGTATGGCTCATGACTTCCTTGTCCCTCAAGTTTCAGCTTATGAATCATTGTTTGGAGAGGCCCAAAAGCCACCTCATTAAAGACATCGGTGTGCTCCCTTCCCATGCTGTCCTCTAGAGCTGTCAGTCACCTCATTCATTTTTCTTCATAGAACTTTGGCATCTGGCATCTTTACATCTACTGTCTCTGTCTCTGTTAACGACTTAAACACAAATCCCACATTGGCAGGGATTTGACTGGTTCTCTGGTATGAATAGTGCATGGTCCATGGTTGACTTCTAGATACTTTAAGACCTATTTTATCGATTTATTTGGTAGAAGGGGAGAAGAGAGAGAGAGAGAGAGAGAGAGAGAGAGAGAGAGAAGAGAGAGAGAGAGAGAGCATATATGCATGTCATGGACTATGGGTAGAGGTCAGAAGACAACCTTCAGAAGTAACTTCATCATTTAGGTTTCTGGGGATTGAATTCAGGTCACCAGTTTGTGATCAGGCACCTTACCTGCCGAGTCACTGTGCCATCACCATTCAAATATTTTTAATAAATTAAGAGTTATGTAAAGAAAAACTGAACAGGGATTAGAAAAGGGGACATCTATAAAAACCCATGAAGAGGCTAAATCACCCTGGTTTGAAGAGGGTCAAGTCATACAGAAGCCCATTCTGTGCTTTAGGCTTCAGTTCCGGAGACATGCTTCATGCTCCGAGTGCATCATCCTGAATGGTCCTCCTAGTTCAGTGATTCTAGAAACATCTGCCATGGTCCTTCTCATCTGTCAGCTTGCTGAAATCTAGAGTCCTCTGGGAGATGGGCTTTGGGCATGCCTGGCAGGATCAATAAGGGAATCTAGAATATTGCCCTCTCTGTGTGGCAACATTCTCTGGGATGGGCTCCCAGGCTGAATAAAAAGGAGAAAGTGATGTGGGCACCAGCATTCATCTCTCTCTGCTTCCTGACTGTGGACGCAACAAAACCAGTCATCTCACATGCCTGCCACCTTGCCTTCTCCCCCAGACCCTCCAACGCTGACCAGACTAAACCCTTTACCCCTTAGCTTGATTGTTCTCTAATATATTAAATGACAGCAAGAAGAGTAGAAATTAGGCCACATATGCGCTCACGCAGGCACTCACACACCTTTAAGAACAGAGAGCTTTTCTTCCTGGATACCAGTAGGTCAGGGCTGAACTGAGAGCCATCCAAATGATCGTTCTTCTCTAAAGTGAGCATCTCTTAAAATACCTGTTTTCTTTTTCTGTGTGAATTTCAGTAAGAGATGATCATGTCAACCATGGTCCAACCAAGGTTGCAGGGACGTGATTTGGAGGATGAGCCACTCAGGGAAATCCCTTGGTGGGGGTTTTATGAGCTTCAGATTTCCCTCTAGTGGGACAATTACTTTCTCCAAAGCAGCCGTGGATCAGCACAACTACCCAGTCATGGCCATGTGGCCAGGTGGTCACCTCCACAGAGCTCATGTTGTGTGGCAGATTCTGAGGCACAAGGAAATGGGGTGACCGAGACCATGCTAGACAGGATTATATCTGAGAGGATGGCAAGGAGGTACTGTCTTCATCAGAGTTCTCTAGGGTTCAGTAAGTGCTTGGGAACTGGAGAGGGAGGGACAGTTTTTTGACATCACCTAAAGACTGGTAGCAGAAGAAAAGCAGGGGATACAAGTCACGAACAAAGGTGGGAGTATCAGCTGACAGATGAGCTGCCTGGTGATGACCAAGGCGGCTCAGGCACTCAGGCCCACTCTGTCACCTCACGGAGATGCTGGGGAGACCGTGGACCACAGAGAGACTCAGAGTCCTTTCCTGGGACTGTGGTGCCCCAAGGCTGTAGCCTGGAGCAACTCTGAGCCTGTGGCTTCAGCTTGTGTGACACAGGGGAGACAAGATGCTCTACCCTGGGACCTCTGTGAAGCCCAGTTTGGCCGCCCCCTCCCCATGGCTCAGCAAGCCTTTTCTCTCATTCCCTGCTCTTGTTTCTGAAGGTACTGGACAATGTCCACCTCCTGCCTCTGAGGTACATGGCTGCAAAAATAGCATCTGGAGTCAGTTTGTTCCCTGGTTCCAACACATCCCGCATTTGGGTCCTGGGAAAACATTACAGCTTCAGTTTCTGTTTGGTTAAATGTGGGTAACGGACCTGAGCTCTCCAGGTTCCGGAGAGGAAAGAAGGCAGAAGAATATGTGACTGTGACTAGCATGCAGTAGACGCTCAATAAGTGTTGATGCTACCAGAGTGCATCTAGACACAGCATGGGAAAGTCAGGGGGAATGATTTTATGGTTAAGACTTGATGCAATCTTCAAGCTGATTCCTCAGTAATAAATTGATGGGACTTTCTGGATGGCAGGCACAGCGCTGAGGCTGGGTGGGAAACTGCCAGCGAGTTAAGAAGTTTCCCAGTGAGGAAAACAGACCATTGGCTAGGTGGGGGCAAGACCAGGTATGGAAGTGCTTGAGATAATCTGGGTCAATGCAGAACCCAAATGATGGTCAGGTACCAGCTCCTGGATGCTGAATGCTAGATGCTTTTATTTCCAGGTGTTGCCTGATTTATAAAGGGGATAGCTAGGCTTTCTCTGCAAGGACCCTGGTAAGACCCCAGGCTTATGTAGACTACATGGACCCCACTATGTATGTGGGATCCTGGCCCTTTTGTGTATGTGTACATGCGAGTACTCACACACATGTGCATATTGACATACATGCTCAGTCTCGACACTTCCCCAGCCTCATCCACATGCTTCCTGATCCTTTTCCTCCCAGACTAGCTCATTCCGCCTCCCAACTTCCCTCGTTGTTATAGGCTTATCACAGAAGTAAATCAAAATGTTCTCAAGAGGAGAAGAAAAGATAAAAGCAAAAAAAAAAAAAAAAAAGAGAGCAACATCCCCAAGAGAGAGATATTTTTTATAGTTCCCAACTCTCACAATTCTGTCTTAAAAAAATCCATTATTTAATTTTAGTGCCATGAAGGTGCTAGCGATGAGTAATGACTGCCCTTCTACCTTCTAGTATTTCTAAAATATTAATACTGCTTGGATACCTCTCCTAAGGGGAAGGAGAAGCTGAATCTTTTATAGGCTCCGGAGCCTGTTCCCACAAAACGGATACAGTATTCGTATCTACCACTCACATACTACAGGCTCCTCAAATTATGTTGCCTCCAAGGAGGGGTGCCTCCCAGAGGAAAGGAGTTGATAAAACCTTTTGTTACACAGTCCTTTCCTCAGTGTTATCTTTGACTAGCACTCGTCACAATAATACCTTCAATCACACTAGAGTAGCCACAGTGAGAATTCTGTCTTCACAACCACACTATGTCTGTCCAGGACAACAACAGCTAATTATGTCTCTAGCTTCATATTGTCCATGCTGAGTTTGCACCTGCATCTGCCATATTTATTCTTAAGCAGGTTCTGAGTGTGTGCGCATGCATGTGTGTATGTTTGTGTGTACATGTGCACACCTGATCTTTTCACATTTATTTATTGTGTGTGTGTGTGTGTGGAGAAGGGCATGCATGTGTCACAGTGCAGGTATAAAAGTCAGGGGACAATCTGTGGGGGATCAAGTCTCTCTTTTCAACCTGTGTTAGGAATTGAACTCGGGTGTCTGGGCTTGGCGCCAAGCATCTTGTTCTGCTAAGCCATCTTGCTGGCCATACATGTTTTATCATCTGTACACTTGAGGTAGAGGAGACAAATGATAGAGAAAACTTTCAGAATGAACTGAAAGCCAGAATTGTAAATTATTGTATTTGTCAGTGAGTTACTTTAAAAATTTAGTTTTCTGTCCTGTGATGCTCCACAGACAGTTAAACAAAATTCTCAGTCCTAAGTATATGAGAGCTCTTATTGGTATTCAAGCATGCAAATGTCAAAAATGGAGAGAGAGATAAGGGGGGAAGAGACAGAAGAGAGGGGGAGCACGAGAGAGAGAGAGAGAGAGAGAGAGAGAGAGAGAATAGACAAAAAGGGAGATCGAGGAGAGAGAAAGAGAAAAGAGAAACACCAAGTTGCATTTTCATTATCCTCTAAAACTAACCCATGGATACCTTAGATGCCTTGGGAAACAAATCAGAGTAAAAGGCAAAGAATACAATGTTCTGTTGGACAGCCATGGCTGCTTGGTGACGTATTTCAGTCTTTTAAATATATTCACTTATGTAAATACTCATTTGTGTGTGCGTGCATGTGCACATATGTGTGCATGTGTGTGAGAGTGTATGTGTGTGTGTGTGTGTGTGTGTGTGTGTGTGTGTGTGTGTGTATAGACCAGAGGTCGCCATTGGGTGTGTTCTATGATCACCCTCCACCGTATCTTTTGTGACAGGGTCTCTTACTGACCTCTAGTCACCAATCATCCAAACTGACTTGCCAGCGCACACTGGGGTCCAATGCTAACGTTATAGACATGCATGGCCACACTCGGCTTTTCTTTTTTTTTAATTAATTAATTAATTTTTTATTATTTATTCAATTGTGCATGTGTGCATGTGTGGTGTGTATGTATGTGTGTAGAACCGCAGGTGAATTCGGGAACCACCATGGACCGCCTCCACCTCCTCCTTGTTTACTCTGCCCTGGAATTCACAGGCTCCGCCCTACCAGGACCAGAAACATAGGCCGCCCCCGCTTCTGCCCAGTGTCTATACGTGGGATCTAGGATCCAAACTCAGGACCTTCTGCCTGCAAGGCAGAGGCTTAACCCGAGCCACCTCTCCAGCCCCTCGGGTTTTCTTTTAACAGGTGCTGGGGATCCAAGCTGAGGTCTTCATGCTCATAGGGCAAGGGCTTTACTGACTGAGCCCCAGAACTATACTTTTAAACTTCACATTTAAAGTTGGAAATAATTATGGATTCGCATGGAAGCACAAGAGACGGCCTTGGCCTGTTTTTCCCTAAGAGCACCATGTTACCAATCTGTGGTCTGAATCACAGCTGAGGCACTGACATGATCCACTGCTCCTCCTGACTCTCGTCATGCTGTGTGTCCACATGCATGTGTGTGAGTGCTTAGTTGTCCATGATTTGATCACAGGTTCGGGTTTGTGTAGCCCTCACCGTGTGTGTGTATACCAGTGTATGTACATGACTGCACTTGATGTGTGTGCCTGTGGAGACCCCTAGGTGAAACTGGGAATCATTCTAGATTACTCTTCCACCTTAATTATTGTGAGACAATTAAATCCAGGACATGCCATTAGGGCTAGTGTACATCAATCCACATGGAAATACACATATACAAATACATACAAACACACGAAAATTATATATGTACGAACGGCAATGCCATTTATGTAACAATCGTTCCAACAACTTTAGATACATGATGGTCTCACTTAATTATGCACACTGTGAATAAAGCATCCATGAGCACTTCCCAGAGAGAGAGAGAGAGAGAGAGAGAGAGAGAGAGAGAGAGCGTTATCTGCATTCTTGAGGGTACATTCTCAAAAGTTGGGGACACCCAAACAAATAGCAAGAAGCGTCTTACAGTTATCTTTCTTTGGGCATCCTTGAATATAATTTTCAGTGAAAAATAGCCTTATGAGTTTCAAAATTCCATGGAGACAGGAGGTTGCGGAAGGCACGTGCCCATGCGGTTTCTTTAGCAACAGTGTGGCAGGGCCTGAAGGTGGCTGATGGCGCTGCCCCCAGCGACTTCTCTTGAGTATCCAGCTAGAGACCCAGATCTGGTCAGTTCCTCTCTCACACTAAGTTCGCTGTGTGCAAGTAAAAGGCCATTCTTCAATTTCCGTTTATCTGGAGGGAAGGGAGATTGAATGTCCCAACTGAGCAGTCTAGCTTTTGTTTTGTTTTGAGCGTTGTGTGTATGGGCCTTTGAGTAGTCCTAGATTGCTCTTCCTCCTTGCTTTAGGTTTTGACGTGCAAATGCTGTGGTGGGAGAGTGCTCTGATGCAGGTGAGACATACCCGCTAAGGAGAATAATCAGTGAGGGGGTTGGAGGCCCACACAGGGTCATTTGTGTGTCTGTCCTCCTTGCCCCGGCCTCCCCTCTTTCTCTCGAGGAAGCATGGCTGCCCAGAGGGAAACGGGATCTGCCCTGCCACAAGTCAACAGCTGCTGCGCTCGCATTGGGCCAAAGCTCTTCACAAGACAGAAGAAGCCCAGAGCCACGGCTTCAGTGTACGTGGTGAGGGCTGAGGGTGTGACTCAGTGGCAGGCATGCATGAAGACCCCGGGTCTCGGTTCAGCTCTAAGTATTGAAAGTCTCTCTCTCTCTCTCTCTCTAGGAATGTGCGAGACCACCCACAGGCCAGACCAGGAAGTGATTGGGCAAAGAGTTGACATTCACAATCTCGAATGGAATGCTGGGCCCAGAAGTCCATGAGGGTCCCAATGCGCAACATCATTCAAACCGTCAACATCTGATGTAGACACACGCATCCCGTCTGCGATTGGAGGCTGGGCTGCCGGGGATGCCCCACTTTCCCGGTGCACACGTTGGGGTGCAGTGGCTGCTTTGGGTCAGATCACTTACCTTTGTGTTTTTCTCTTGCTTACGGAATCTAGATAGACATTGCTGCGCTCACTCCACACAGAAGGAGGCTGAATGCCTAAATAGTCTGTTTTTTTTTCAGAGCTATCAATCAAATCTAGGGTTGCAGATTCTACATTGACTGCTTATCTGACCACTCCTTCTGCTTGCTAGAGGTAGAGCCACAGTAAATCAATGAAACAATGTAACTGAAAACAGGAGTTCCTAGCTTCACTCTAGCTCACCAGAGTGGGTGTGTGGCAAGGACCCCGGGAGACTCTTTGCTTTTTGCTGGGCATTCAAGGCCTGAACTTACTTACTCCACAGAGAAGCTGGGCTCTGCATGGGAGGACCTCCCCAATGGAGGGAAATGAAATAAAAACATCTCTGTTCTAATCCCAGGTGGTGGGGAGCAGAGCGGACCGTTTAGGAACTTGGGGGTTTCGAGTTCCTGCTCAACTACTGATTTCTGGTTTTCAGAGAGACTATCGCTAGATCTCTGCCCCTCAGCTCCTTCTGTTGTAAGTGGGTCTGCTGCTCCCAGGAGGCTTGGGGGTAGAGCGCGAGCTACACTAAGAGTTGACACTTGGGCAGGCTCCATGTGTTAGGAAGAACAGAACTTGGGGTGCTAGTTAGAGAGCCCCACCTGCTGCCTTTTATCCAGCAGAGCTTCTGTGCCCCCATTGATAATGGGTGCATTCAGCTGCAGTGCTGTGTGCTCTCTGTGGATATGAACAGCCTGGCTTTCACCTCCTTTATTTTTCTCCTCCTCCTTCCCCTCCTCACCCCCCTTCCTTCTCTTCTTCCTTTATTTTTCTCCTCCTCTTTCCCCTCCTCGCCCTTTCCTTCTCTTCTTCCTCCTCCCCTTCCCTTTCCTTCTTTTTCTTCTCCTTTTCCTCTTCCCCTTCTCATCAGAGACTCATTATACATCTAGGCTGGCCTTAGAGTCTCGGATTCTCACCTTCCTGCCTCAATCTCCCCTAAGTGTGGTGCTAATAGGCACGTACCACCATGCTCAGTCTCTTTCTTCAGTTTCACACAAGTGTTTCCTGTGGTTTGGGGTTGAAGACACACACAGTCTGTACACTTAACTTGGCAAAGAAAAATCCTACCTCCATCTGTCAGAGGCATGCTTTCCTGAGAGCCAGCTGTGTGGCTTCCCCGCCCAAACACCTGTGTACCTGTCTGGACCCCAGCACACTGATGCACACAGCTTAGGTTACCAGGAGATGAATGTGAGGGTATCATCATTTCCTCCAAAACCCTGACTCACGGTCAGGGGGAGACTTGCTGATACCATAGACATATGTATCTATGCACACACACACTTACATACATACTCACATACCTAATCATACACACATCATGCACATACATGCATACATGCACACATACATAAGTGTGTGTGCACACACACACACACACACACACACACACACACCACAGTTTCAACCCTCTCTTCATGACAAGCAGCTAGCTGCAGGGGCTGGTTCTGCTTTCCTCCTTCCACCCGTGGAGGTGTAGGTCCTGCCAGTTTATACCACCAGATTTATGTTTCTTCTTTGGACTCAGCTCTGGGGAAATTACTTTTCTTAAAGCGTGATGTCTCTTTTTACGTTGGGAGGCAGAAGGGGAATCACAGGGGAGAACACACACTGTGCTTCGTCTTGTGATAACACTCAGGAGTGACGAAGAAAAGCCGGGGTTGCTTCAAGCAATTCTTCCACAGGTGATAACTTGGAACAGCTTGAGGCTGAAGTCCCTTCATTCCTTACCTACCCATAGTCCCTGTGGAGATAAAGTCACCTCAAGGCCCAGACTGCAACAGCCGTGGTTCAACACCGTAACGGTAAAGGAACAATACCATGCATGCGGGTGCACTTACGTGCGTGCATATGCATGTGTGTATGCATCTGTGTATGGGTGCATGAGCATATGTCCATGTATGTATACATGTGTATGGATGTATGTACATTTATGGATATGCATGCATATGTGTGTATGCATGCATGTGTGAAAGTGTCCACATATGTGTATGCATGCATATGTGTATGTGTGTACACATGTGCATGTACTGTGCACGTGTATGAGTGCATGAGCATATGTGTCTGTATGCATGCACAGGTGTGCATATGTATTTACATATATTTTATGTTTGTATGTATATGCATGTGCACAAGTATATCCATGCATGTATGCATGGTATGTGCACATGTGTAAGAGGTCACTTCCTTATATTTGCTAAGCCTGATTTCTAGATCTGTCCCAAGGAGAGTCTCTGGGAAGGAAGAAGATTGGGGAAGGCTGGGGTTCAGAGCTCAGGGTATAGGGCATCTTTGGGGTCCCTCACTGACCCCATACCCTTACCTTTCGCATTTCACCGCTTCCCACCATCTAACAAACCTGAGGTGGATGGCTTTGTTATGCCCACATCACATACTGGGAAGCGGAGACACAGAAGTTAAGGTTTTGCTCACATTCTTACCACGCTGTCAGCAGCAGCGGAGCCAAAGAATAAAGTCTTGTGGTGCATGGTGAACTCCTCATGTCCCGCGAGCTAAGCCCTAGTAGGAATCGTGGAGCGGGGCTCTTCTGAACCTGTGAGACCCCAGTTCCCATTGTCTCAGTATTCCCTGCAGCGATCTGAGCTAAGGTCGGGCAGATCCTCCCGGGAGCACGTTTAAGCCTCACTCCAAGTCACCACAGTAAGCCTCCCAATCAATCCTGACAAAGAATTTAACCAAATCAGCAGATCCCTGCCCCAGACCCGCCCTACAGGTGACCCAAATGAGCAAACTGAGAATCCGATAAGGCCTATTTCTGGCCAGCTTGGTAAATTACACAGTAACAAAGGAAGATTCAATCAATTGCTCAGCAATCGGCCATTATGAAAGGTTGGGGGGGGGTGGAATCCCATTGACTGGTAGAGCAGGGAGCATTTTAAATGTCACCACAGTGAGAGAAATATTTGAAGATTTGTCTTCATAATGGTTAACTAATTGCTATCTTCAAACTTTATTGCCTCGGAAAAATAACTCAATTCCAGAGACAGAGGATTAATGCTTGGGGCTATTTCTCCTTTGTCTTGGTTAGCATCAAGGAGAGGCATGTAAAGTGATTGATCCCAGTCATTGAAGGAGACCCCCCCCAACCAGTGCCGGGGTCCTTGAGGGCATCCTTGATGTGTTGCTTATCATTTCGGCCTCCCTGTGTGTACATAGCATCATGCTGGAACTTGTGGGGGCTGCTCAAGGCATGCTGCGAATCACAGAGGGGAGGAAATGCTGGCCTTCCGTCCCACCTCTGAGTTCCCTTCATGCACAATTCCACTTCCATGGAACTATGAAGGCTGTGAGCTAATGGCTGATTGACCAAGCAGCCCCTTCTTGTACCAGACCTCCTGCTTGTGGTAGGTCAACCGCCAGAGACAGGGGGCTCCCAGCCCCTCACGAGGGCATGAACTTCTGGTCCATGAGCCCACTGGCTTCAGCAATGGGCGCCTGCTGCAGGATGGACTGAACTTATTCAACAGATCCTGCTGGAGTTGATGGGAAAAAGAGTCATTTCACCTTGCCGGTTAAGTGCCGGGAAGATCCTGGCTACAATGGAGGAATCCTGTCTGGAGAACAGAGCAGGACCAGGCTTTGAAAGAAGAACCCGAATCCAGATCCAGATGTCCTCAAGCCATCCGGTAGCCTTGGATTTCGTGATCGTGGCAGTGAACCTGTACCAGACTTCAGCTCCCTGAATGCCTTTCTGGAACACACCGGCCCACCAGCATTGTTTCCTCTTTCCTACACACCACCCTAGCTGGAATTTGGTGATTTCTGCAACAGAGTACACACCCCAAATCCCAGGCCCCTCACTCTAGTAGCCTTGAGGGAGGACTATCTTGTGCTTTTCACACCCTACACAGCTCTACGTCCCTAGCAATTCCACTCCTTGGCAACCTCTGACAGCCACAAAAAATAGTTATCCATTCCAGGGACCCTCTTAGGATTTCCTCCCACCAGGCTGTCATGGCAACTCACTCCCTATTCTCTCTGACTTCAAGCTCTCTCTTCTGTTCCAATGCTTTCCCACCTTATGACTAAACTACGCTTTCCTTGACCACCAGGCCCTCAACTCTAATAAACCTCTTATTTGTTAAGCCTTTCCCACATGTCTGCTTCTCTTTATTAATGGACCTTCACGTCAACCTTACATATCCTTCCTGCAATGACCTAATACTTCCTCCTCTATTGGTGCTACTTAACTGCGGCGATCAGGAAAAAAAGACAAATACAGGCTGGGCACGGAATAAAGAAGTTGAACTATTTTGGAGTTGAAACATGGGAAATCACAGGAAGGCAGGAGAAAAAAGCTATTCTGATCAAAACAAACCATTGTCTATGAAAGACTGGAGACATGGGTTATAGCTGAGTGTCTCAGATGGCCAGAAGTGACAGGTAGGAAACCACTGGTTCCTAAAGTCTTTTTGGGATGCTAAAATCAGGATGGAAGCTGCATGCAACATAACACAGTGAAAGCTTTTATGTTGTCTATCACAAAGTGAAAAACACATAATTATTTTGTTGAAACAGAGAGTTGAGTTCCTTTCTGAGCTTACTAAACACAGCTCATGAGAAAGGAGAATTGGCTATACTCACATGCCCACATGCCCAATGCAGTCCCATGTCTGAGAGTCCCATGGTGTCGTCAATGTCAGAGATACAGGTGGTCTCATCCCCATGTCACGGTCAGTGAGATAGAAGACCACTCTGACCAACAAGAGAAGACAGGCGGAGACGCAGGCAGCTGAGGGAGGCACGGTACACCGTGATAATTGCTTATAAAATTTTATGCTTGGCCATTAATCCTAACCGCCTCAATTTCCAAAAGGAAAGATTCATTGTCTTTTTAAATAGACAAAATTGGAGTTTATGGGAAACTTAATCATATTCAGGCTGATGTGATACGAAACGCGGAGAGTCTTAAATTGTGCGCTGGCTGAGGAGCAGAGGCAGTTTGGCTTCGCCAGCCAGCCAGAGGGTCAAGGCTTCTCATGGGGCGACAGGTGGGTCACAGGGAGCCTCAGGGTTCCTGCGGAGAGATGTGGATGATGGAGGAATTTGACTAGCATGCACAGATACGTGCAGAGGCTCAGAGCAACACATGCAGGCCGCGGCACTTACAGGACAGAACAGACTCCCTGGCCCCATATCTTCCTGGGGCACAACACAGTTCCAAAACCTTCCTCCTCTTCCTTTCACCAGCATGGCTTTGGGCCAAGCCCCCTTCACTTCCTGACTGCCGTGGCGTCCACCCTTGTCCAGCTTCCCAGTCTGTTCTCTTGTCACTAGCAGAAGGACCCTGTGATGATACGTGGGAGACCACACCCTGCGTCCCACCAAACCCTCCCACGCCATTCTCTGAAATAAAGACTGAAGTCATCATAATGGCTGACAAGCCCTTTGATGGTCCGACTGGGCCTGTTCCCTTGCACTGTATTTCTCTTGCCCTGTCTGGTCCAGCTATACTGGTCGCTCTGATGTTTCTAGAACATTCTAGACATGCAGCTCCCTCTTCTCAGGATGCTCATCCCCTGAGACAGATGTACCATGTGCCACCCTTACCAGTTCTTGTTGCGGGTCTCCCCAACCCTGTCTCCACCCTGCCCCCGGACTCCGTATCCTTTGTCACAGTGACAGTAGCTGCCATGCTCAGCATTTTATTGTTGATTTGTGGGGCTTTCTGATGGGCAGTGTTAGGTATTGACTCGGCACCTAGACGATGGGCCTTTTGAGCACACCCAAGAGGGACCACGGAGATACTATATATCTAGACTCTGTGATGTCCACGGATTCTACGGAGGTTCTCACATAGCTGTGGCTCTGCAAGAACAATCAGAACTTCCCCAGGTCTAGAACTCAGAGCACATGCTGCAAACTGCTTTCATCGCTCTAGTTAAAGTCATCTTATCACAGAGAGCCTCTGAAGAGCTTTCCAGGGCAGATCCCACCCCACAGGCTCCGCGGCCGTAGGCTGGACTGTGACCAGGTGGGCAGGCTGGGGAGCCTGGAGTGGATACATTGCCTTTGCCTCAACTCCTGATTTCAACACCAACGAAGAGACCAACAACACCTGCTCTGGCTGGCAGCTGAGGTCGTTCAATAAGATACATCACATTGTGCTCCGTAAGTGTGCACGATTATCGAATGTCAGTCAAAAATTAAATAAAGCTTGACACGACAGGGAAGCGTAAAATATAAAAGGGCCAAGCTCATGACAAAGCTCTAGCAAGTGAAATTCTTTCTTCCTCCAAATGGCTACCGTGAGCGTGGAATGCAATCGTATTTTTGTGACAGTAGGCTCTAATATCTATGGAAATCTCCATTCTAGGGCTGGGGAATGGTTTCAGTAGATACGATCACTTGCTCTGCAAGTCTAAGGACCTGAGTTTGAATCTCTAGGACCCATTCGAAAAACATTCAGACTTGGATGAACATGCCTGTAACCCCAGCATTGGAAGGCAGACAAGTGTGTCCTGGGAGCCACCTTGCCAGTCCCACCTCCCACATTCAGTTGGAGGTGTCAGCTTACAGTTCAGAGAGAGACTATTTCAAGAGAGGAAGTTGGAAGATGAGAGATGAAGACATAGTGTCTGACTCTGGCCTTTGTGTGTAAGTTTATGGCGCGTGCAGCCACACAGCCATATGTATGCAGCCACATAGCCCCATGCATGTAGCCACACAGCCACATGCATGCATCCATGTTCACACATGCAGTCACACAGCCACGTGGTACAACCACATATCCACATGCATGCATCCATGCAATCACATGCATGCAGCCACACAGCTACATGCATGCAAACACATGCACGCACATACCCAGCCACATGCATGCATCCATACAATCACATGCATGCAGCCACACAGCTACATGCATGCAAACACATGCACACACATACCCAGCCACATGCATGCAGCCATGCAACCACATGCAGTCACATAGCCCCATGCATGCAAACACACACACACATAGCCATATGCATGCAAACACATGTGTGCACACAGCCATGCATCCATATGTAAGCATATGCACACAGCCACATGTATGCAAACATATACATAGTTATGTGCATGCAAGCACAGTCACACAACCATATGCATGCAGCTATACACATATGCACACACACACGCATATACACATACACACAGAGTCACATGCAGGCAGCCATACACACACACACCCCTCCAGTTTTCCTTCCTTCCTTCACTGGGGACCTCCTCTGCTTGTCCCAAGCGGTAGCATCTCTTTCTCCTGACTATCTTCCCATCCAAGCTCCTCCCTCCACTCCATTCTGCTGTCCCTCTGTTTCATGCACTCATCTGACTTCAGCATTTCTTGTCACTCATATCCAAGTCACCTCAACTCTCGCATTGTACCACAGTCTTCCGCTTGCTCAGAGATAGATGGAAACCACAACAAAAAGAAAAATAAACCAAAAGGAGAAACAGAAAAAAAAAAAAAGAATCAAGAAAGCATCCCATCCCAGAGCAGACAGCAAGGCAGCCTGAGAAGCCGAGCATCCTGGAGGCCGCTCCAAATAAAACACTACAATCCTCAAAGCGCTAATTTCACGACTAAATGCTATTTTTATGAGGAGGCTAGCTGAGTGAAGGTGTAATTTCTTCTTCCCTGAGTCAGTCCAGGTATGAAGAGGAGGTGATAATTGGTTTCTGGGCTTATTCCTTGGAGAGTTCCAGAAGCAGCTTGGGCAGCAGGAGGTGCTGACAGACACTTGCAGTGCGCGAGCCAACCCGTCAGCCTCTGGGACAGAGGGAGGCTGGGCTGGGAAGTCAGGCTTCCAGAATCATCTGAGTCAAGGTGTCAGTGTGTGGCACACGCCTCTGGGCATACCCAGGAGGCATTATTCAGTTACCACAAGCCTCTGAGCAGGCCCGTAGGAAGTTATCTTAATTGCTTCAACTGAAGCGGGAAGATCTACCCATTGCAGGCAGAATCATTCTCTGGGCAGATGGAAAGAGGGAGCGAGGGAGGGAAGGAGGAAGAGAGAGAGAAAGGAGAGGGGAGAGAGAGAGAGAGAGGGGAGAGAGAGAGAGAGAGAGAGAGAGAGGGGCAAGAGATACAGTGAGAAACAGAGACAGAGAGACACAGAGCGCACTCGCTGACATGTGGCAAGCCGGATGGCAGTACTGGTCCTACCCCTCCTGCTCTTGGCTTTGGACACAATGCAGGAAGTTCTCGAGGTACTTGTCATTATCCCTTTGCTCCCTAAGTAGTATGGATCCAGTGCTTAATTCATGAACAAACTTCCAAAACTAAGACAAAGGGGTAGACATAGATTTAACCAAATCTTTGAAGAAATGAGTGTGGTATGTGGTAGCTGGGTTTGGTGTCAACTTGAAGAGATGAGTGTGTCGACACACCACTGAGGAGTTACCTACACAAGGCGGACCTACAGAAGACAGTGTAATTGTGTCACTGATAAGGACAGAGCCAGCCTGTGGCAAGTGGACAAAATGGAAAGAGAACAAGTCCATGTGTCTGTTCTCTGCTCTCTCTGAGGACATGGGGCGACCAGTCTTCCCAGCACCTACAGATGACTTTCCTGCTGGAGACCATATGGTGGACTGTGTAGCCTGAAATCCAAAGCTGGCCTGAATCTTTTGCTTCCCTAAATTCTTTAGGTCATGTGTGCATTGCGGCCATGGGGTACGACCAAGTTAAGAGTGCACTAGATGTCAAAGAATTCCTCTGGGGACACAATCTTGCTTGTAATGAAAAGGAAAAACACAGTTTACCACTGTGAGACATAAGTGACCTGTGTGGCCTGGAAGAGAACAGATGCCTTTAGCATTACATCTAAACAGATCACAGTCTTCTATCTGGAGTTGCTTCCAAATGCTTTCCAAGATCTGTTGAATGCCCCATGGCTGATAGTTCTCCAACAATGAAACAACGTGAAATCACATCCAGGGGGCAGGTGTCTCCTGTTGGATTTTTTGTTTGTTTGTTTGTTTTGGTGGAAGTTTCATGTCTCATGAAAACTTGAGTAGCATGTCAGGGTTTGACACGCGTGTGGTGCCCCACAGGTTCATGTGCTTAAATCCTTAGTCGTTGTCGGGGTTTGGGAAGGTCAAG
The DNA here is from genome assembly GCA_023101885.1 of Typhlomys cinereus. Lineage (NCBI taxonomy): Eukaryota > Metazoa > Chordata > Mammalia > Rodentia > Platacanthomyidae > Typhlomys > Typhlomys cinereus. The sequence continues at coordinate 812,488 of JALPQD010000438.1, read as the reverse complement.
AGGAGCCTTGCTGGAGGAAGGTATATCACAGGAGGTGGGCCTTGAGGTGGGCTAGCCCCGCCCTGCTTCTGCTAACAGTCACCATGATACTTGCAGGGACCTGGAGTCACCTCCAGCTTCTGTCAACAATTATACCTATACCAGATACATAATGGAATTGTAAGCCAAATAAAGCTCCCTTTAAGTTGCCTGAGTCTGAGTCAACACTCAGTCAACACTTACAGCAGCAGAAAGAGTAAACGGTACATAGCAGTTGAGCGAATTGCTCTGAGCCAGGCAGGTGTCAGGGAGAGAGGTAGGGATGGGGAGAAGATAGAGGTGTTGGGGAGGGAAGAGGGTAGAGGTAGGGAAAACTCAGGACCCAGAGGGGCTAGGACTAAATCTTGGCTAGCATCAGCAGACACAAACTTGCGGGATTCTGTGCCTCACCATCAGTATCTTAAGATGGGGTCATAATCATGTCAACCTCCTAAGATTGCGGACAGACACAGAGATTTGTAAGCATACCACCTCCACATATATGCATGAATTCAATGAACAAGTCAATGGTAAAAAAAAAAAAAAGAAGCAAGCACACACACACACACCTCTTAAAAACAAAGTGCTCAGATATCTCAAGCCTGCTGACCTTAGACATGGACACAAGTGCTAGTCATATCTGTATTGCTATTCACCTATTTCTAAGCTCCCCAACATAGCAAACTTGAGATCTTGGAATCCTGGGAGTCTGCTTTCCCTTGGACAGGGTCTTTCTCTGGCTGAAGGATGATGCAGGCCACAATCCCATGGCGAGAACAGAAGTTGACAGGGTTTGATTTCTTGGAGGTCAAGCCATGGTCTGTTACTGGATCCAGTGTATGAGAAATAGAAGCATCGCGGAGGACGCCTGGCTCTCTTGAGCCTCCAGACATGGGAATTTACCGTGAAAAATATTCCAACTGGGTCTACGAACAGCTTTGCAATGTATTGTTCTGACATCCCCCCTTTTCTGACTAGTGTTCATTGCTAAGGGCTGTGGGATGGCTGGCGGAGGTGATGGATAGGTGGCCCGTGGCAGTAGTGGTGCGAGGTGGGGGTGGGGTTGGCTCTGCTCTGTCTCTGTCATTAATGCCTTGAGTTGGATATCCACACTCTCACTGAGAAGTGGGTGCTTTATAGTGCACCTTTCCATCTCCCTACCCACCTGTAATAGCTTTACCTCTTGGGTCTTGGGATTGAATATGAGAGGTACTATATTTTAAGCCTCAGGAAAACCCTGCCAGCCAGGGATCAGACTTCCTGGTCCTGACACTCTGAGGTTCTAAGATCAGGTTGCTTTAGACATGTCCAAGGCCGCGAACAGCACTGCCACACACTGGTCCCTTGGGGAGGGGACACAGGGGCCAGATGGAATGGGAGCAGACAACTCATAGTAGCATCCCTGAGACTCTAAGCGTCTTCATGTTAGCTCTTGACAGAAACACAAGCAAGCACTCTGTCCTATGAAGATTCTAAACACTCTTGCCAAAAACGTTGGAAGAAAAGTTGGCCTTAATTCTCCCCATCAGTTCTAAAGAACTTGGTGTGTGCCCAATTCCCATGTGCAGCGCATAACTCACAGATTTAATTATAGATCTTCCTCACTCACTAGTTCCCTGGGAAACAAATCCATGGCTCATGTCTTGTGCGTAGAAGGTCATAGCGTGAAGATAAATATTTCCCGCAGCTGGAAACTTTATCTAGAGGTCACAGGTTTGCAACTTGGCGGACGAGAGCGCTCCGGACAATGGCCAAAAGTGCCTAAGTTTGGCTAATATCGACGCCACTTCAAAACTTTTTGTGTTTATCTCAAAGAAAACACTCCTCACTTAAATGCTGGAAAAATTTCACTCTATCTCTTTTTCCCCTTATTCTGAGGCTGAAATCCAAATACAATGAAAAGTTTCCTGTGCCCTTCTTTCCTGCTTACTGAAGATAAAGGTTGTGTGTATAATAATAGAGAAGAGACGTTATCAGAGAAAGTCTACCTCATTTTAATCCTTTGGACATTGAAGGTCAGAGATCACTCTTCATCTCAAATCAGATGGGAAATGGTCGCAATGGACCAGCTGCTCTGCAGACAAAAAAAAAAAAAACCTAGGGAGCAGAGGTATTGGGGAGCTGCAGATGCATGAGCATGAGCATGCTGATGACTTTGAATGCATGAAGACAAAAACGAATCCTCCCCCTGGATGGAAGGAAGCCCATCTCATCTTACTTTCTAATTTTGTGTATTTAACACTCTTGGAAATTGGTTCCCATTAGCGCCACTAACTTTTCTGGTCCTAAGTAATGATTAAATGAGAAAACAGAAGTAAAGCCGTCTGTAAACCCCGAAGAGCTATACAAATGTTAGCTATAACCATTAGCATTGGGAGGACGGATACTTAAACACCATCCTTGAATCCACTGTGGTAAGAATACCAGGGCTCCCTACATAGGGTCGGCTAATGCTGAAGGACGACACGTGATCAGCAGCAGGATTGCCTTTGCCAACAGGCGGAGATCATGGGGTAACGCATGATATATCAGAAGACCTGAAAGATGAACCAAATAGAAACCAGCAAAACATGGCAAACCTCTCACGAAGGGAAGAAGGGCTGGTGGAGGGTGTAAATCAGGCATCAAATGCTTCTAACCTTCCTTTGGACCTTGATACCCTATAGTCTGTGGCTTCTGCGTGTGATCAAGTCAACAGGACAGAACAAGCCTTGTCATGGAGACCAAGGATCCAGACAGGACAACCTAGTAGGAGGCAGGGGCGAATCATCACTTCCTAGTGGATGGAGGCCACACAACTGCTCTTGTTTAGAGATGTCTATACGTGCACACATATACATACATGTGCCACATGCACCAACACACTACATATGCATGCATGTGTACACATTTACACATGTATGCACACACAAACACATACAATATGCACAAACACACACATATACCCATATGACAGACATCCATACACGGATGGCATGCACCAACACAAATATGTACAACATGTATCCCAACACAAACAACATGCACAAACGCACAATGAAATGCACATCCACAGACAAATGCAAACATATACATGTCCACACACATGCACATGTATACACATATGCGTTCACACATAAACACATATGTTGCAGTCAGCCTGCATGGTTGCTGATAAATGACATCAAATGGCATAAGAGAACAAGAGGTTTATTTTCTCTTACGATTACTGGTTATAGTTCTTAGTCCAGCTTGACGGGAGAGCGCTCACCAACACCACGACCAAGAGAATGGCCACACCATAATGGCTGAGAGAGGGACGATCCTTACTTGCCAGACCAGCATGTCTGACCAAGTATATACAAGGATGCCGCCTTCCTCAAACAGCTCTCAGTATTTTATTCACCTGTTTAGGGCCTAGTCCCACCCACCATAGGCTGGGCTTTCCCCATCAGCTAGACCCACAGGTTTGTTCTGGGCCCAAGTCAACCACTAATTCTCCACAAATATATCCAGAGCTCAAACCTTCAACCATCAAGTTGACACCTGTGCCTAACTATGACAACATACTATATGCATAAATACATGCACCAAGACACAAACACATATGCACACATATGACATTGTACACATATACATGGCAAGTGCTAATATACACACATGTGCACATATATACACACTGGCTTGCATTTCAGATATTCAAAGTCTTCCTCAGACCCACAAACCAAAGGTGAAAGATACCAGATGAAAAACCTCTGCTCCACAGAATCTCCAGCATCCAGTTGGCCTGACTTCTTCTTCCCTTCTTTTTACTTGTCATTTTTATTATTTTAGAGTTTCATATATGAATACAGTGAGGCCTATGAGACAGCTCAGTCTATAAGACACCTGCTTGCTAAGCCTGGGGACCTGAGTCTGTCTGATTTCAACACCCGGAAGCCCATGTGGTGAAAGGGAGACGTGGTTTCTGACTTCCACCCATGTGCCATAGCATGCATGAATGCACCTTCTCTCTCTCTCTCTCATACACACATACATACACATAAATAGAATATTAAAATAAAAAGAGCATAAAGGATTTGTGCCATTTTCACCTGATTCCATCCCACTTCTTTCCCCCTTTCCCACCATTCTCTTTCCTATCTTCACGTCTTATGCACCATGACCCCCTGGTGCCACTGGGCTGCCTATACTGGCTAGCGTCTGAGCATTTTCTTTCCCTTATTTACACATGTAACCTGGCAGGGTTCCTTCAGCTTTGAGTTTATGAAACCATTAGACAAAAGATCCTGCTTCAAGCACATTTGAAAGATGGTGTTATGAGGGGAGAAAAGTCTTAGGGTCCACTATGTGGAGCATAGTGTGCCTGGAGGCTTGAGCTGTGTGTGGGGGTTTGGTTCAGCTCATGCCATCTGGCTCTTCATGGCGCCACTGGACACCCAGACCTCACTGCAGACTCGCTCAGTGGGGCTTGCTCCATATTCTGAATAAGTTCTCTAGACCACGCAAGGCAAGGGACCGTGTAGACAAACACCTGCTTTTGACTGCAAACTGAGCCTTTCATCACCAAATGTCACTGGGGTCTCAGTTCCTCCTATCCACCCCAGACACTGGGCAGTGTCAACCAGTACAATGACCCACTTAAACACAGTGTGGGCTGAGGAAGTAGATGTGAAACATCCAGCACTGGCGGGAAAGGAAATGTTGCAATTTATTTCTTTAAATAATGTGCTGAGACACGATGTTTGGTCAGTCATCAATATCATGACATATGGGTTGGAATCTGCTGTAATAGATTCTAGTGATTGAGAGAGTCTTCCATTAGTAGGATAGGATTTAGTCTGAGGGAAGAAAATGCTCCTTTTATTGCACATTGTAGATTAAAATAACCCCAAAACAAGGGTGGTAGCATAATGGATTAAGTGGCCTTCGTTGTTTGTTTTAAATAGCCATTAGCTAGAGTCACTATTTTTTTCTGGAATTGAAGTAGACATCGTAGAACAATGTGTTGGAACAAGAGGGCATAGTTAGAGGCATCTGAGCAAGCCTAGAATGATGAGGGACATGGAGTGCAGTGGGTGTGTTTACTAGAAAGGTGTTTACTTGCTTCTAATCTCGGATTCATAAAGGCAAGAGGGAGCACGTACGCCACGGTTGGATGTTAACTGGCTTATTATTTTTTTCCATCCACTTCTATTCTTTCCAAAGAACACAACATGAGAGATAAGCTGATCTCCCAAGCCTTTCAGTTTTCCTGAATCTTGACTGATTGTAATGTTGTGTGATGAGAGAATACTTTCATATATACTTTTTTAAAAAAAATCTCATTTCTAAACCACAATGAGCCTAATGAAGTTTTAAAACGTGATTATCGCCAAGCTCCAGTCACTGCGTGTTCTCACAAATTAAAACAAAGACGATGGAAAGGGAGGAAATCATGTTCTGAGCGCTGCACACAGAGAACCACAGGAAGTCTAAGATGAAAACAGTGTGCCCAAGGTGATTCTCCACTCAAAGTTATTTTCTAATCATGTCTCATGTATCCGTGCGTGCCAGGCTTAAACTTACCTTGCTTTGATAGAAATCTGTTGAGCCAACTTTTAGAATGAAATGCTTCTTTAATTGGAAAAGCATACCTGATGTCTATGTTACTCTGTTGTACTCTTTGTTCGGTTGCTATGAGATGATACTCATACACAACTTAAGGGAAAAAGGGAGATTTATTTGGATTACAGTACCAGAGGGCATATAGTCCGGTACGGTGGGAATCGCATAGCTGAAGACATGGCCGGAAGCAGAAATGGGAGGCTGGTTCGAGTCACCACAGACATCAAAGAGGCAGAGAGACCACTGGGCAGAAGGAACAGTCTACCAAACTTTAAGGTCCTCTCCTTGTGACAGCCCTTCCTCCAGCAAAGCTCCACCTCCCAAAGGTGCGCAGCCTTCCCAAACATCAACATCAGCTGAGGATGCAAATACAGGAGCCTCTGAGGGACAACTCACACTCAGCCATGAAAACCTACAGGCTCACAAGAGTAAGATGCAAAAGTGGTCAAGAATGATTGTAATATCACCCTTGGGTCCCCTCCACAAGCAAACGCACTCAAGCACACTCTTGTATAGGCATCCACACACACACGAGACTCTAAACAAGAATTGTAACACTGTCTCGAGCTCCTTATGCAAATCACTATGGCCTGATTATCAACTTCATTTTGGATCGTTGGATCATTGGAATGTTGATTTGAAATTCAGTCTTCAATGGTTAAAAACGATCTCCCTGTGAATTATATCTGTTTGAAGGCTGATTTTATGTCAGCGGCTCTCATCATTCACTTAGTCTGTGTTTGTGAACAGTGCTTTACAGTTGAACGTCAGGCTGCCTGCTAATGACCCTGGTCAACATAGCTCAAGTTTGCAAAGCCCAAACAGTGGCTGGCAGGCTGGCTTGGTGTTTGTTCCTCTTCTGCTCTTCCCCTTAGTAAGACCTTAATTAGTGCTCATTAAGATGCACTAATAGCCTGGTCTTGGTCCCTCCAAATATTCTGTTCACTTCCCACTAAATTGTTAAAATGACTTCTAGAAGCTACACAGAGACATTCATTGATTATCTGAGATAGCATTTTTATGTGGCAACTCATTATGCAAGAATTATATATATATATATCTGTATAATATGCATATCTGTATATCTATATGCCTATAGATAGAAATATATAGATATGGACAGTATAGCATTTTGCCTGAACAGTTGCTGATAAAATTATAACAAAATAGCTTAAAGGAACAAAGGATTCCAACTTTTTCTTATGATAGTCAAATTACAGTTCCTTATCCAGCTTGACAGGAGAGCCCACACCAGCCCCTAGGGCCAAGAAAACTGGCCACACTATATCCATGTAACAGCTGAGAGAGGGATGATTCTTACTTGCCAGACCAACATGTTGATCAAGTATGCAGAAGGATGACAACTTTCTTTTTTAATTTTTTTATTATTTATTCAATTGTGCGTGTGTGCGTGTGTGTGTGTGTGTGTGTGTGTGTGTGTGTGTGTGTGTGTAGAACCATGGGCGAATTCGGGAACCACCATGGACCGCCTCCACCTCCGCCTTGTTTTTACTCTGCTCTGGGATTCACAGACTCTGCCCTACCAGGACCAGAAATGCAGGCTGCCCTCGCTTCTGTCCGGCATCTATACGTGGGGTCTAGGATCCGAACTCAGACCTTCCACCTACAAGGCAGAGGCTTAACCCCTGAGCCACCTCTCCAGCCCCAGGATGACAACTTTCTTAATCAGTTCCCTGTCTTATTCACCTGCCTGGGAACTAGTTTCACCCGCATTGACTGGGCCTTCCCCATCTACTAGACAGTGTAGACAGGTTTGCTCTGGGCTTAACTCACTACCGTTATCTACAAATGTGCCCAGAGCTCAAACCCTCAACCATTGAGTTGGCACCCATGTCTAACTATGACAGACAAGAGAGACATGCATATTTATAAAACATGTATTGTTCATACAAACAGATGTGTCGCTTCTTTAATGGTGGTAGTATTGAACCTTCACATGACAGCCAGGCCAGAGTTCTCCTAGACTTTCAAGCTCTTTTGTCGGCAAAGCTGCCTTGTAAGGTGGTCAGGTGCTCCAAGAAGCACAGACTGGCCTTTGGGACTTCTAAGTCTCGTTAGGAAATCCACACCAGAGATGAGATTGGATAGCTTATCCACTGCGTCCATGGCACTGTCTGAAGGCCTGAGTGCTATTATTGCCCCATTGATTCTTTGAACCAGGCCGCATCAAATGCTCTCATGCCTTAGTGTCTCTTCTCGTTGCTATTGTAAAATGTCCTGACAGAAGCAGCAGAGAATCAGGAGATCTGGTCACGTGGTGTCCACAATCAAGAGCCGAGAACAATGAATTCAGGCAGGCTCCATGATGTCAGTTCTCCTCCTCCTATCTTATGTCTCTCTAGAGAATGGCCCCTCCCACAATGAAGGCAGACTCTCCCCATCAATCACATCCAACTCTATTGACTTCAGGAATCTGGAGTCCTTGCTGTCTTCTACCTTGATCTATGAAATGCCAGAGAATTCACATGTGAAGATGTATTTGCCCCAGGTCAAACCTTTGATTATCAGGGCTAGAGGCAACTTCAAGTATGACTCAAATCACTGATGCTCAGTGAGAGTGATTATACTTTATTGGGGTACCTGACATTTTCTGAAGGTAATTGTATGGCAGCAGGGAGGTATTGGAGGCAAATATGGGGGAAGAGGCCACACATCTTATGTTGTATTGGTGGACCCTCAACACTAAAACTATGCAGTTCCAAACATCAATGGTGCTGTGATCAGAAAACCATAGCCCTATGCAGCCCCAAACACCAATGTGGTCAGAAAACCATCTCCACCAGCTTTGTTCTCTTTACAGAAGAGGCAAACTGGTGTGTCCTTGGAGCCGTATATCAACACAGTTTTCCACCCCTACTTCATTCCTACCCTCTTGCCACTTACCTCAGCTTATAATTTAAGATTTGTAAGCATCCACTCTAGTTTCGACAGGAGGCAAATAGCTGCTCCAGGTAAATATAGTGTTTCTCCTTTGTGTGCATAAATACTCAGTGGTGCTGAGATCATAAATGGTCATTTCTAACCAAGTTGGCACGTTGATTAACTGTAGACAGCACCATAGTCAATGCAAAATCATCTACATGCTTAGAAGTCTTTTCTTAAATTTCTGTTCCAAACCAGATGGAAATAGTACTCATGCCAAAAAGTCCTATGTATTTCTCTTGGGTGTGTTTTTGAATTAAGTGGGCATTGCTTATAGGGATGTCTAATAGACGTTCCTGTCATGGTGATGGGACACATCTGCATGTTCAGCAGAGGAGCCACAAGCCACCTGTGGCTACTGGGTACTTGAAATCTGTCCATTGTAGAAGAGGAACTAAAATTTCAGTTTCATGTGCTTAAGGTGGAGATGGAAGTAGTCCCAGGTGACTGACAGGCACTTTGCTAGACAGTTTGGCTGCTTGGTGCTGCCGCAAGGCTCCCTTTCCCAAGCCAGGAAGTGTGATGGTCATGCTGGATGAACAAATGCTCTGAGCTCCGGGTGGTCATTCGTTCCTGCTTTGCTTTCAGCCCACAAGGCTGCAAGTAACTGAAATGCTGGTCATGATCACAGGAAGAGATATTATGGGACAACTGAATCTTATTTTAAAGGTAATGCCAAGTAAGAAGATGTGACTTCTGGAAGCTTCTGAGCAGCGCCGTTAGAGGTGGCAGTAATAGGAAGGGACGGTTCTGAGTGAGATGTATGATTGAACTCAAGATTCCAGACATGCTCTTGTGATTTGACAGGCCCTGGGCTCACCTGATCTTTCTTCAGAAATCCATTTTCTACTAAACTCAATAAGCCTCTATCTTCCCAGGAATGGAGATATGGCAGGGTTTCCTACAGACCCCGCAGCTGAGTTGGGTTTTCTCAGTCTTATTACCCATATAGCCCTCTGCATTTCATTGGATGGAAATTGACTGACTGACTCTGGTCTGACCGTGTCTCTGCACGCTGGTGAGATGTTCACTTGGGAACAGCCAAGGATGTCTCTGTCTCCTGAGTAGCAGGGACCTGAATCCAAATAAAGGCAGAATGCAATAGTGTTGGGGATGGAATGAAAGTTAAGATCAATGTTAGAAAGTAATGGGAGGAATACAGGGTATGAAGTCACTTTAAGGAGATTTTTGTCTGTGTCCTAAAGAAGGTATCGTTTGGCAAATGAAAAGGGGGAAGGTTTGGATTACCTCAGATTTTTCCAAGTTTTTGTTTCTCATGTAATTTACCAAATTTGACAAATGTAAATATAGGATGTTCAAATGAACGGATGAAGGATGGTAGAATGAATGGATGAAGGATGGTGGAATGACTGGAAGAAGGATGGTGGAATGAGTGGAGGAAGGATGGTGGAATGAGGGGAGGAAGGATGGTGGAATGAGTGGAGGAAGGATGGTGGAATGAATGGAGGAAGGATGCTGGAATGAATGGATGAAGGATGGTGGAATGAATGGAGGGAGGATACTGGAATGAATGGATGAAGGATGGTGGAATGAATGGAGGAAGGATGCTGGAAACACACCAACAATGATGGATTCCTAACTGTCTGTGACGCCCACGTAATACAGTTATGCTCAAACATTAGTCATCCTTGATCTGAAATTTCAACTTATCTTCTATTTTATGTGGAAAATCTGTTTAATGAAACCCTGGTCCCTAGAGATCTCCCCAAAAGGGCCTCGTGGCTCCATGGGCACTGGGGGGGGGTGCTGTTTTCATTAACCACCCTCTTCAAGCCCCCACAACAGCAACCGTTAAAAGCTCGGCAGAATTCTACAGTAAGTAGTCACGATTTCTTTTGTGAGTGTGAAACTTTTCACACTTCTGAGACCCAGAACTCAGTCACAAAGGAGTTTGTATGCCAGCTCCTGGGGTCAGACTGAATTCTACACAGAACTCACATCCCGGTGGCTACAGCTACCGAGCACAAGGCGCGACCATAGCCTCAGACTCCTGCACATGGGTATGGTGGCAGGACCAGTATCACAGGGTCAAGGTAAGAGCTGTGTGGACTATGGATGGCAGTTAGCTGGAGATAGGCATGGGGTAAACCTTCCACACACGCTCTTTTTAACAGTCACAAGTTAGACAGGAAGCTTTTTTTTTAAGATGGCCATTTCCACCCAAGGGGACAGTGTACGCACCTCAGACACTGTAAGTGGACCAAGATGAAGTAGGAGGACAACAGCCCAGGCCTGACTCCACCACTGTCAAATGGTGCTGGCCTCAAACCCACATCACTACAGTCCATGAAATGAAGACTCCTGGGGCTGAAGATCCAGAGGACAGACTCAGGTGACGGACTGCTCTGTCACAGAGGGGTGCTGCTGAGACATCCCTGTTTCTTATCACTACTGCCCTTGTTTGGTAGGGCCGCCATGACAGAACATGGCATGAATGAGTGCTTAAAGATCAGACAGGCCTGTCTCCCCACTCCACAGACCGGGAATGGAGATGAAGGAGCCAAAGCAAGATGAAGGAAGGGGCCGGTGGAGCCATCTGCAAGTGGCAGAGGAGCAGCCGATTCAGGGTTGGCAAGAAAGACGCCAGGACACTGGTCTTCTTCTATCGGCTGGCCTGACAGCAGATGATCATCGTGTTTCGTGAAATAGGTCAGAGTCAAACAGACCGGCATTGCATGATTCCTCTCATTTGCAGGTCCAAGATTTTGCACAGATGCAGAAAATCACACATATGTATGTGTATACAGGACATGGGAATACAAGATTGTCTAGGGGAGTGGAGGAGCATGGGTGGAGGAGAAAGAAGGGGAGGTGCTGAGTTTAATTCAAAGTACATGATTTATAAAAACGTCTTCATGAAGCCTATCACTGCATGGATACACTGAATGCATAGCAATAAAACATATATATATATATACACATACATATATTTGATACACACGTGATATACACACATACACATATATGCTATATATGATGGATACACACATATATGATACACACACATATATGAGATACACATATATATATTAGATACACACATATATGATACACACACATATATATGATACACACATAATGGTACATATATGCATATATATAATACACACATATATGATACATACATATATCACACACACATAGACAATACTCTCTGCTTACAAACTTCACAAGAAAGAGGCAGACGCAATGTCTGCTGGAGAAAAGTTTCTTTGCATAGTCACTAAATTCCAGACAAGGATATGGGGACAGAGACAGAGATATTCTGCGATTTGCAGCCCATTTATTTTGTTGGCTGTCCTGGGCACAGGCCTTGCTAAGTCTTAGTCAGGCTGGGGAGACTGCCTGTGACCAGCCTATTTAAATTGGGTGGGCGACCTTATTAGAGAATCTTCCCTCATGTGAAAGGGCAGGTAAGGTGGGAGCAGGAGGTGTGTGAATGAAAGAGAACAGAAGGGAGGGAAAGACTGGCCGATTTTGTCATTTTGGCAGATGATGGCTGTGTTCTATCTCTGTTTGGGAAAATAAGTTAGAAGGGGTAGCTGCTGAGAAAATTGACCCAATTAGAAGCACAAGCTCCCATCTCCTGTGTCTCTGTCTACAACTCCGTAGTCTTATGACTTCCTGAACTTCCCATTTACTCCATCCTCAGCAAAGCCTTTACAATTTAGACATATTACAGGGACCACTGCTCAGAAGTAATTCTTTTTCTATAAAAGGGAATCTTCCCAACATCACCCAGAGCAGAATTTTCTTGTTTCCCACTAAAATGTGTGCAGAGAAATATGTTCAAAGCTCTGGCAATTTTACCTATGAAGACTGACAGCCACACGGAGAATCTCAAAGGCTGAGGGGATGGATTTAGAGAGAAACAAATCAACGCTTCTCACGCTAGCCAAGCGGAAGCACACAGCATCTTTCTGACTACAAAATCCCAAGTGTCTCCTCTGGCCCGGCTTCCAGGGCAGGCTTTGTCCTGCTGATCAACTGGACACTTCTACATACCATCTTGTCTTCTCTCCACTCATGTGTGACCTTAGCTTTAGAAAGTATGTGGTAGCCCTGAAGGGTGGAGCCTGGCAAAATGCTTTTTACTTGCAGGAAAAAAAATGACTCAGGCAGTTTTGAAAATAGCCCAGCCTTTGCCCATGGTGGAGCAAGACGTATTAGGAAGTCACATGTGCTGAGAAACTGTGGCGGGATTGCAAAGTTCAGTGCATAAGAGGATTCCAAAGTAAACTGGCCAGGGCTGGGAAGATGGCCAGTGGAGAACGTGTTTGCCCCACAAGCTTGCATCTCCCGGGTTTCCTAGAGTTTGGATCCCCAGAATCCACAAAAGCCAGGTAGACCTGGCAGCTGCCCATCACCCCAGAATGCAGGAGGTGAAGACAAGGAATGTCAGGTCGAGCCGGCTAGCTAGCCTGGCCAATTGGCAAGCTCTGGGATCAGATGAGAGATCTGGATAAATAACATAAGCAGAGAGCAGTTGCTAAAGCAAGGCCAACTTAGGGCCTCTACTTGCAGACATACTAGGTGCATGTGAACCTGCACACATACATGTGCCCACACATATACAGATGCACATAAACACATGCACAGAAAAGAGACACAAAGTGAACTGTTGCATGTGCTAGAACTTCACATAACACAAAGACTCTTACAAAAAAAAAAAGAGCAGAAAGGAGAGTTCTATAAGAAAACACTGGGAAGTAAAACACTTGTCCAAGGCAAACCCTCAGAATGGGACTTAAGTAATACATTTCCAATAAGTTACAGTTGTATTGAAGAGTCAAAAGTAGAAATGAAGCCATGGCAGTTTAGAGAAAGATGAATGTATTTTCTGGACTCTGATCAGGGGACGGATGCCAATTATGCAGGTAAGGGGGCAGGTCACTCAGAAAAGCAGCATCCGTCAGCCTAAAGATCTGAAAATCAGTATTTTGACACGTGAAATGAAGTAAATCTAAAGAAAGACTTGGCGTGAACCCAACAAACATGTAATGGGCAGGAGATTAACAGTGGAGATTCAAGAGACTTTACAAATCCACAGGAAAATACTGACGCCTTAATACAGGAAGTGAGGGGTGCCAGCACCGCTTTCCACCAGAGGGAAGAAAACCCAGGGTCATTTCTACAAAGCATCTTGCATGCTCACATATCCATCCCTGAAGGGATGTATACCTCCAATGTGTGTGTGATATGTGTACATATGTATACATTTGTATATGCATGTGTATGCATCTGTATAAATATGTGTGTGGTATATATTATGTGTGTGCATGTGTGTATGTATATATGCATAGTATGGTGCATATGTATGTTGTGCTTGCGTACTTTTAAATGTATTTGTCTATGGTGTGGACGAGGTATGTGATTTGTGTTGTGTGTGACATGGTATATGTAGATGTATGGTATGTGCATAGTCTATGTGATGCATGTGGTGTGTGTGCTGTATATGTGTGTGCAGGTGGTGGTGGCTGTGTATGTGTATGTGTGTGGTATGTATTAAATACCATGTAAAAATTCCCTGAATACATTCTCATGATATTTCAAAGCAGCAACATAGTCCCAATATATTATTTGATTCCATGAGCATGCATTAAATGGACATATGCTGCCAGTGGAGGTCTGTATGAAGAGATTATACTGAGCATCAGAATAAGAGATAAGAAATAATTCTGCTATTCAGAATTAGCCATGGACATATTTGGGCATGTCTACAGAGTTTCCACAGAGGTTTATCAGAGATGGGAAGACCTATTTGAATGTGGGTAGCTCTGTCCCATGAATGGGGGTTCTGGGCTGAATAAAAGGAGAGAGCAAGCTGAGAACTAGCTGACTACAGATACAGCATGTGGTGTATGTGTGTGTGTGTGGTGCGTTTGTGTTTACATGTGATAGGTTGTATGTATGTATGTGGTGTGTGTGTGTGTGTGGTATGGTAGGTGCATCTTTGGAGTGTGTATTATGTGTGGTGCATAGGTAATGCCTCAGGCTCCTCCCAACATGCCTTCCCCACCATGTTAGCCTGCACTCTCAAACTGAGTCAAATAGACTCTTCCCTCCATCAGTTGCTTTGCATCCCAGCAATGAGAAAAGGAACTAGTACACAGATAGTCAGGGAGAATGGATGGGCAGTGAGGGCACGAGGATGACTTCAGGAGAAGAGGAGAAGGCTCATGGCAAAGCAGAGCTCAGGAAGGGGGAGCACAGTGTCCATGACCATGCAGTTCAGGAGCAAGTTCGACCAGGAGCCCTGGCCACTGTAATACCCACCACTTCTCACTTCTTCACTTGCGAATACATTTCACTTATGGGTGAGACTCTAGTCCGCAGCCTGAGCTAACAGCAGGAAGTGCTATGCTATATGGCTTTGCCAGGAACAGAGCTAAAATATTCATGAGCAGTGCGAGCTTATTCTAACACTAGATGACGTCTGCCACGTTTCTTTACATCTCGCGTTCATTTTCATGTGAATTTCCACTTCTTGAAGCAAAGAGAACCCCTTTCAAGCATAAGAATCCAATGGCTTCATTTGTAAAATCTCAGGGAGCTAATTAGGGGTTCAAGAGGCAATTGCTCCAATTTTCCCATAGATCTGAGAGATTTGGCGCACTGTAGATAGGTTCCCATGAATGGCAGTAATGCATGTTTGCTCTTGCTCTAGAGTAAGGCTAAAAAAATGTCACATCTAGTAAGTGCTACTTGATGCCCAATGGGGACTTCCTTTAAAATCTGAATTGGAAAAATGTTATTTCATCAACACTAAGTTACTTGTGAATTTCAAAAGACACAGAGCTGGGTATAAACAAAGGCTGCACCACCTCCACAAGGCCCGAGTACATTGAGTAGGGAAATCAGGTGGGTGAGGACAGAATCTACATCTGCTGGGAACTGCCTTCCCAAGCACGTCAGTCAGTCAAATGGCAGGTCAGTGGAAGGTTGGTGGGAGGTCGGTGGAAGCCACTTGGAGGGTCTGTGTGCCTCGCCATTCCTTGAAGTCTAAATGCTTCATAGATAATAAAATCTGAACTTGGAAGGGACGAAGGAGGAATGCAGAGGTTAATTGCCCATTGCCTCAGATAGCTTTGGAGAGATTCTGTATTTTCTTCCTCTATCATCTGGTCCAATTACTCTTCCAGGGGAGGCTGATGGTCCTCAAAATCCATTTCCACCAAAGCCTCTTCTCGTTCATGCTCCGTTCCTGCTGAAACAGTGCCTTAGAGATTTGCATACATTCCTCAAACTCCTTCCCCAGCAAGTCTGGAAGGTCCTTTATGGCTGGCTTACAGGGTCTTCAAGGGTCTGGACCCTTTCTGTCCAAGATGCAGCTTAAAATCCAGGGAACTACAACCTACTGTCTGTGGTGAAGGCTCCCTGGTTGGGAAGTTTATCCCGTTCTTCAAACAACGCACATCTCGACGTCCGTTTTTCTCCTTGGCATGCTTGAGCGGAGCACGCCCTTGACCGGGATGTTCTAAGGACCCGTCCTTATCCCTGCTTATCTGTCCCTGCTCTGCCACCTGCACTGTGCAGGGAGAATCCCTTGAGATGCCTTTCTCAGCCCTCTTGGTTGCTCTGTCTGCTCTGTCCCTCGTGAGGAGAAGACTGTGCCTTAGTGGTCTGCATTTCTAATTCTACCTTCTCCTCCAAATTCTAGATCCCTAATTTATATTTTAAGGTCAGATTGGTGTGCAGTTTCTAAGCACATGTGAGCTGGCTTGGCCTTTTCCTTTTATAGCTTCTGCATATTTCACTCGCCCTTGTCTTGCTTCCCCTTCTTGGACCCTATTATCCATTTAAGATCTCATCATCCTCTCCTTCAACTACTTCTGGACACTGCCTACCTGCTTTTCTCACTCTTATGACTGCTGCATCTGCCATAGCCAACCCTTAGAACTAAACTTAGGACTCCAGTACTCTCCCTCAAGCTCCTTCCTTCAATTGCCTAAGTGTCTTACAATAGAGAGCCATTGGGTTTGCATAGTAATAATGATGATGATGATGATAATAATAATAGTGCTATGGTCAAAAGTGAATTAGAACTCAGAAGGCAGACTGGAATCTCCTGGAGGCCTGGTTTTCAGGTCTTAGAGGTCAAGAAATAATGGGCTTGGAATGTAGTTGGGGGGGATCATCCCAGTTGCTCAGAACTAGGGTAACAGTCATGTTCTTCATGAAAACAAATCTTGGAAAATCCTTCACTTCCTCATGTATGTATGCATGCCACCTCTTCATGGTGTGTGTGTGTGTATGCGTGTAGTAAAGTCTCTCTGTGATTTTCACCCAGAGAATCCTTTTATAAATAATGCCTCAGAGGATTGGTTTAGGGTGCTCTCATCTCCAGGGTAAATGGGGGCATGTGAACTAATGCTTGTGATGTTGGTATATAAGACCTATCAGTCTCCACAGGAGAGATACACGGTCCATTCCAGCTATATTAGAAGCCAGGATCTGCTATAGCAACTGGCGGATGAATGGGGATCCAGTTCACCCCAAGGTACCCCAAAGGCAAAACCAGATGACTGTTACCCTAGTTCTGAACAACTGGGATCATCCCCCCAACTACATTCCAACCCCATTATTTCTTGACCTCTAAGACCTGGAGAACCAGGTCTCCAGGAGATACCAATCTGCCCTCTGAGTGAACCCTTAAATCCCACAAATTTACCTAGTTCCTCAGGAATCACCATAAACTTCTTAGAAGACACGGGAGAAGACAAAAAAAAAAAAAAAATCAGAAAAGGGAAAAGACGAAAAAATCAGAAAGGTCCAGAGACTGGGAGCTGCAGACCCGGCTCCACCCCCCCTAAGTTTAGAGAAACCTGAGTGCACCTCTGCTTACGGCTCCCCGCTGCATTTTGAAAGGGAAAGAGGGTGTGCTTGATGGGGAGCAGGCAACTAAAGGATGAGGCACTCGGGGATCCCACTATTGACTATCTGGGCCAAACCATCTACTACCAGCCAGCCACAACTCCCTTGTACCTATTTGGTGTCAGCTACATACTTTATGTGGAAGGGCGGAGCTATATACTTGTCCAGACATATCACCTTTGATCCATTGACACAGATAGGTTGAGTCGATTGTTCAAAGTCACACAGCAGTACGTGCGTGCAGGAACTATCATTCAAAGATGGTGTCCCTGAATCTGACTTCTGGGATCTTGGATCTCTGAGTTGAACGCCTTGTTAGAAATGCTGCGGGGCCTTGTTTCTGCAGTCAGCGACCTCCGTGTCACTGCTCAGACGCTCTGGTTTCGTTGGGATCTGTCTTTCCTGTGCGTGCTCAAGTGCATGCATGGGCGTGCATGTGAGCGCATGGGCATGTATGTGCCTGTGTGTGTGTCCTTGGACTAGATGTGTAATCTCTCCAGTCCTGGAAAGAGAAGATAAGGCTGCCACCTCTCTCGGTCAACAGGAGATTAACTGCGATAAGGATCTAAAGTGCTAACCTGGGTACTTAGGCAGCCAGCGGTTACAGTTATTTTGTTAAACGCTCCAGCTTTGACATCAAGTTGTCGAGTTTTCAGGTCTGCCTGTCCCGTGACTGGCTGAGTGGTTGAAACATCCAGACAATAGCCACAGCTTCTGTAGAGCTGTGGCGTGATTTCTGAATCCGATAACATTTACGGAGTTCCGAGTGTAGCGTTCAGCACATGGTAAGCTCTTTCATCCTAATTAATAAGTGTGATGACTGTGATGATAATGATAGGAAAGAGACGGAGGGGGTGGTTTTCATTAGGCGAGGCTGCCTTATGCTACAGAAGGGGGTGGGGGTGGAAAGCAAAACAGAACAAACACAGCTCAGTCTCAGAGACCTAACAAAACAAAGGTTTTTCCAGCCTTGGCTCCTGCTGAGAATTCAAGGTGGTGGGTGGGGGCAAGATGTTAAGCAGCATTCCCTGAACCGGGGCTGCGACCCTCTGCAATGCACCTGCAGCTTCTTCAGCTGGGGACAGGGCTGGGAACTGCACCTTTCAGCAAAGAGCTGGTCACATGGCTCCAGCGACTTTGAAGAAGCTGAAAAATAGGACCAATGGGCTCTTTGGGAGGAGAGGAGCCCTAGCTGGAAGTGGACCCGTGTTTGTACTATAAGGATAGTGGCCGAGATCACAAGATACCTGGTGAGTATTCAGCTAGAGTCTTTGTCAACAGGTGGTTAGCAGTTGTGCTGAGTGGGGTGCCAGGTTCAATGCCATATGGGCAACAAGCTGGGCATAGAGGAAAGAGCTGAGGTCAGCAGCAGATCTAGAAATATTGGGGGTTGGGTGGATGGGATGCAAAGAGGTTTACCACACAGGGAGTGCTGTGGATTTGAGACTGCCTGGGCTATCCCGATACACTGAGAACCCACCTCTTCAAGGTTCCTTATCTATCTATAAAAGCACTTCTGCAAGTGGGACAGATCCAGGACAATCAATCATCTTGGGGGGGGGGCTGTCAAAAATGTAGACTTCTGGCTCAGCCCAGAATTATCAGATCAGAACTGGGCAGGTGGAGAGGTGGTAGTCCTGGTAGAGTCAGCCATGTTCTAACAAGCTCACCCAGTGGGCTGAAGGTGGACTGAAGTCTGAGAACCACCAAAAAGGCCTTTCTCCCCTCCTCTCCCCGTGAGCGTCCCTCAGATACTCAGACTCGGGGAGATGCTTCAACACCTTTCTTCTCCCAGCGCCTCGTGCTGGTTAAGAGACCTGAATTCCAGTACTTAAGATTCAGCTTCTAGCTCTCGCTTCCTTGCTCGATGCTCCTTGGTTCGGTGTTTTGTTGGGAGGACTTAATGACATCGTGTGTCAAAAGCATGAGGATGATACCCGTGACGCTGACGCTGAATAGTGTCGCGGCAGGAAGACACGGGTATCTCTGCTCCCTGTAAACAGAACCCGGGACCCTGGATGTGTAAATGTCATGCCTCAGACGTGGCTCATGTCTAATTTGTTTTTATTTAATGTCTTGGAGTCATGTCTGTGATGTACTTTCATGTTTAACCTTTTTTTTTTTTTTTTTTGGTTTAACTTCTTTACCACCTAATTCCCGAGCAACAACAACAAAGGTGCAGTACGATTTGCTGCTGAGTCAGAAGTGAAAAAATAGAGATGAAAATTGAGAGTGCATGAGAA
Organism: Typhlomys cinereus; assembly: GCA_023101885.1. Taxonomy (NCBI): domain Eukaryota; kingdom Metazoa; phylum Chordata; class Mammalia; order Rodentia; family Platacanthomyidae; genus Typhlomys; species Typhlomys cinereus. The sequence goes on along the minus strand of JALPQD010000438.1, from coordinate 792,803 downwards.
AGAGAGAGAGAGAGAGAGAGAGAGAGAGAGAGAGAGAGAGAGAGAGAACGTGAGAGAACTCAGTACTGGTGAGAAAAGACAGATCCCAAAGCAAAGAAAACAGCCCATTCCTAACGGTCAGTTGTTCCTCTGCTCAATTGCTAGCTCATTTTGGGTTGCAGTGTCCCCACATGACCACCCACTGGGTGGTTTAACATAGCATCCTGGACTTTGGAAAGTCCCGTTTGGGGCAGACTCCTCGAGTGGACATTCATTGCTGATTAATGTCACCAGCTGGAAAGAGCTTGTTATATGGTGTTTTCCTCCGAATGAGCAACCGCCATTTTGTCTGAGACCATTAAGATTACATGTATGGGCTGCTCATGTTCCCTCAGAGACAGAATGGTGGGAAGGAACTAGAATCGAATGTGCTCATCCACGTGTCCTCAGGGCCTGGAGGTCTGGGAGGGGCCCTAGGATATACAGGCTAAGGAAGGTGAAGCACTCTTCATCCCTGCTCAGTAAACTCACGGGTTTGTCAAGTCGAATCTTGGCGTCATTGTTACTTCGGTCTGTTATATTCCTATCTGAGCTGGAGGGAGGATGGCTGTGTGGTGTTCCCCTAGGAAACATGTTCATGCAACAGAGATAGATGGTGTGACAGAGATAGAGAGGTAAGAAGGGGAGAATGAAGAAAAGGAAGAAAAGGAAGAGAGCTATGCTGGGAGATCCCCAAACTCCTTAAATATGCAAAGCTGTGCATATGCGGGTGGGTAAGCGGCTCCACAAGGCAGGAGGGGGGAACGAGAGGCAGACAGAATGCTACAGGAGAGACTCTGTCTTCTTCTTAGTATCCATGGTGTTTAAGCTCAATGTGCTGGTGTTCCAAATCATCAGCAAGAATCTTTGGTGGCCAGCCATCTCCCTAAAAATGCCCCGTCTACACTGCTGGAACAGAATTAGAACGACTCTTTGGAACACTTGGCCATTCAGAACACTGAGGAATCTTTATTTATTCATCTGATGACGTCGATGTAGAAGGTAAACATGCAAGTGGTAAACTCAACTTGGCTTTGCTCTCTGCCTCCTCCTCAAACCCAGCACTTTTAGGGAGAAATTAGAAATCACTCCGGCAAGCCGAGCTCTTAGTTCATGTACTTGGACAAGCGGCCATCAGCTGCGAAGGCTTTAGGAATAAACGCCAATCTTTCTCATGTGTAACGATGTGAGGTACACGGACACCAAATGCCCCCATTTGTAACTGTCCTGAGTCACTTATTCCGTCCCGGGTAGGAAAACTCCTGGCATGACAAAAATCCCTGGTAAGAGAAAAGCGAGTGTCCTGCTGGAATTAGACATGAGGTCTCAGGCGAACAGTTGTGTAGAAACTGTTTTTCTCACCTTGTGTTTAAAAACATCTTCAGCATCCTTTGAAAGGCGGGTTGCCATGGTTACGGGCGTTGTGCCGGGAGGGAGCTTTCCAAGCAGCTCCGAGCTCATCAGTTAATGCCAGCGGATCGGAGATTTTTGAAAATTGATATTTATAAAATATCAGCCCTCCTTTGCTCCCCTCTCCAGATAAGAAGTCACGTTACTGAGAGAAAGCCAGATGGTTACAGGAGTGTAGGAGGTTGTTGGGGCCGTGGAACTGGCCTTTGGAAAGGCCACAAAAGATGCACAGTGGCCGTATGCTAAATGTGGCCTTTGATCTGCATCCCTACGTCATAGGTCAAATTATTTTGCTGACATTCACCATAACAAAGAAGTGCTATTTTAGTAGTGTAAGACTCCCCTTCCCCCCCCCCCACCCCGCTTCCACTGTCACTGGTCTGTCCTTGAGACATCGCAATGCTAAGAGCTACCTGATTGGAACTGCACGCCACACTAATCAAGCTTATTTTTTTATTATTATTTGTGTGCGTACAAGAGGGCACGTGAGTGTGTGTGCGCCTGTGGAGGCCCAAGGGTGACATAGGAATCATCCTGAATCGCTAGACCTCCTTGTTGCTTTGCTCTGGGGTTTCCCAGGCTCCGCCTTGCAGGGCCAGAATTGCAGGCCCCCTCTCTGTAGACCTGGGACCTGGGATCTGAATGCAGGGCCTTTAGCTGTGACACAAAAACTTTAACCCCTGAATCATCTTCCTAGCTCTTCAAATTTTTTAAGGCCTTTTTTAGAGAAATTTTCAGTTTATTGTAAAAAAACAGACAGGAGTGTACAGAACTTTCCCTATAGAGTTCCCATTCCTTGCAGACCCTGCCTCAGTACCAAGATCCTCACCAGGAAGGGGTTATTGTGTGTGTGTGTGGGGGGACCCATGCTGATACCTCTTTTCCACCCACTTTGTTTTGCTTTGCTTTTTTGCAGGGCTCACGATTGGAGCAACAGCACATTGAAGATCGCCTGCTCAGAGCTCTATGTGGGAATTCTGAACCACTGCAGCTTAATCCAAGGAGTGGTGCGTGCTGATAGATAGTTCATGCTGTCAATAAACACACTAAATCTACAGCAGGCATGTTCATGGTCAAGTAGGAAATTAAGTTGTGCTTCTGGTAGGGTCCACCGTGTCCCGACACCTAACATGGCTGGCATTGTTTCTACATGAGCTCTTTGGTGGGAAATTCACTGATTCCAGAAATTCAGCAGACTCCATGTGGGATGGTTGGTCCCACTCCATTACCCCTCCAGCCTGAGTCCATCGCAAACCTCCCCCTCCCCCTGCAACACTGATCCCGTTAATTGTCTAGAAGGTATGTGTGAACTATGAGCACGTGATTTACCAAAATAAAGCTCTGGATTCAGCAGTTTCCAAGGGAGGCGGGCTTTGTAATCATCTCTTTGGTCTTTCGCTGACTTTATTTTAAAAAGCCAGGAATAAATTTAACTCTACCAGAATCACAGACGCTCACAGTGTTGCTCAGAGATACAAAATCAGTAGGCTGATGAATGGTCTATTTTTTTCCCCTTTTGGGTATTTTAAAAGTCTAGATTATTTTCAGTCATCTACTTTGGGCAATGGGAGATCATACCACGATGCAGAAAAGAGAGTATAAGTGACAACAAAGGTGAAGCATTGAAATAAGAGACACAGAGTTCAAAGTAGTGACTCTATAGGAGAGGGGGTGATTTTGAAACTCCAGCAAGAGGTAAGAAAAGAAATCACATTTATAGATTATGAAGATGTAATTAGGAAGGACCAGGGAGTAAATGGAAGGAAAAAGGACACAGAAAAAGGAGAAGGGAGCCACCCAGGAGCCTAAGGAAGCCCAGCATCAGCTCATCTGGGACCAAAGCACCCCCAGAAAGTGAGGAAAAGAAACACTTGCAGAGAGAGTCAGGGAAGTGGGGTACCCAGGGCTCTCTCCATGTCACTGATAAACAGTTTTGGGGAACAAGGGGTGGCATTCTTGCTCACGATTCTGGTTGTGGTTCACAGTCCAGCTTGGCAGAAGAGCTCACACCAACTCTAGGACCCAAGGGAAATGGCCACACCAAACCCACAGGAACTGCTGAGAGGCACCTACTTTCTCTAGTAGTCTGATTGAACACCTGCATGCCCATATGCCAATGTATGCCAAAGTACTGAGCCAACTCTCTCTCTATCTTATTCACCTATCCAAGAAATGGTCCTACTCACCATGGACTGAGTCTTTCTGCATCAATTAGATGTGTGCTTGGGGCTTGCCTTAGCTATCAATTCTTTGCAGATGTGCCCAAAGGATCAAGCCTCCAAATGTCAAATTGACAGCTGTCTCTAAGTGGTCCGGGTGGGTACCTCACATGTGCTTATGGAAGTAGACAGCGAAGGAGATATTTTCCTTGAAGACGGATGAGAAAGAGGCGGTCTTGGGAACTGTAAGACCTTTCTTCTCATGAGAACAAAGTCTCCCCCCCCCCGCCCCTTAAAGAAAAGATCTTTTCTCAATGGGATCCAGCACCCAGCTTAGGGCCCAAAACAGAGGAACACGATGACCTGAGGTATGTAGGGCAGATGAGAGCTTATTGCAACTGCTTGCAGGATGCTATTTCCTGCAACGGAGAGCCAGACTTCTCCCCTTCACTGCTTAGGCAATGGGATGCCACCCTGCTGGGTCCTTTGCATTTCCATAAAAAGAAAGTTCCAGTTCCCTGAAATGAGGTGACACAGTTTTCACAATCAACTGCATTTAGACTTTAAAATGCAATTAAAATGTAACTATGATGGAAATTGGGTTAGCCCGAAGATGCTTCCAAAAACTCTGACTCATCCAGTCAGCCAAGATAGGAACAGAGCTCAGATCTGGGGCAGCTACAATCTCCTGCAGCCGCCTCTCCCCCCAATCCCTTTACAGGTGGGGTGCAGTTGGCTGTAGTTCCCAGTTCCTTAGAGGAGACTGCCCGGTGAGGTTGGTTCTTGATCTGTGATCACCTGGAAGGTTGGTCAGAATCGCAATGCTGATCGTAGGGAACATGTCAACAATTTGCTACGAAAAAATACTGAAAGGCTCAAATTAACTTCAAAACCAGTCAATTCTCCAATTCAGTGACAATCTGTGGGACCAGCATCGGAGAATAAGAAACAGGACAGAGGGGCAATTTGAAGAAATGACAGGAGTGGGTACTACGAGTTCCCATTACCTACCGCTCTTGATTTTGAAAAGACCATGTGGAAATGGAGGGGAGAACTTCCTTCTTATGAACTGTGACACTTTCATTCAATTTTAAGAAGCTTACTCCTTTGAAGAGCTCTGTGGGGGAAGGGGGAAGCGGGACCTGTATTCTGGGGCTATGCCAGAAGTGGGGTTCTGCTACTTTCCAGATCTCAGCTACATCTGTCTGTTTGATGACAGACCTCTGAATTAGTATAAATATATCATGGTCATAAAAATATCTGCGTTGAAGAATAATGTAGCCCAGGATTTATGGTAAGAGGCTGGGCGGGGAGGGGGTGGGCAGTCCAGCAGAAATGAAAGCTGTCAAATCCTGGTTTCTTGTCTCCCCGCCACCCCACCTCTCCAAGGAAGCGAAGGAACCTTCATCCAGTCCTATTAGGGGCTTGTTAGCTGCTTGTAGGGCCTGTTATCTGGGAGTCTTTGAAAACGCCAACCTTTTCGCACCAACCACAACAAAATCAATTTTCTCCCACTTAAAAGAGAGAGTACCCTTCATCCGTGTGGACACAAGGGAGTGCTCCCTGAAGAAGTCTTTTTGTTCCTGGAGGTACAGTGTCACCTTTGCAGGGTGACACGAACCTTTTGATGTCATGGATGTGATGCCATTATGCTGGTCCGAGGATACACAGAGGGACTAGAGAGTGAATCCTTATCAGACAGACTCCATTAATACCCGTGCTTTAAAGAAAGAACACAGGGGCTCTTCTACAGAGGTGACTGTGTGGGCTTACTGGTGGGAGCCCAGGTGTATGTGTGTACTGACCTGATGAAGAAGTTTGGGTTTCCTTGTATCATTCTGATGCTCTGTGAAGCACCCAAACAATGTCATGGGGTATACAGGAAGCCTTCATCCCCAGGCTTCTCTTGCCTGCAAGGCTAATTTCTTCCATGACTCCTCCTCATCCTTTCTGGGTCTTCTCAGAGCTCCAACGCCCAACCCTGGCTGTGCATGTTCGGAGCTGTTCGCGGAGCCTTTTAAACTGTACTGATTCCATTCCAAAGATTCTCATGTGGCCAACGGGGTGACCCAGGGTATGCGTGGGACAGCAAAATCCTTTACAAGCTCTTGTGATTCCAAGGTTCAGCCACAGTTGGAGAGATACCGGGGCGTCATGTGTACTCGGCCTCTGTCTGGCAAGGACCATGCTGCGTTGAAATGATGTGTGTGCACTTCTAGCTTCCTTGCTCCTTGAGCGTCTTGTGCTGTCTAACTCAGGGCAGTGGCCATTGCAATCCCCGCTGCTTTTCCTCCACAAGGTGAGGGTTGCAGCTGCTTCTTGCATAAGATCATCCCCCCCCTTAACTTCCGCTGTGCGGGGAGAACAGAAGACACCGAGTGAGAAGATCCGCCCAGGGGACAGAGCCCGAGAGAGATGGGAGCCACACTGAGACTTTCCTGTCTTCCGCAGCCTTTTGCCTCTGCAAATTAGACCTTGACCTTCCAAGGGGAATAAAAGACACTAATTCCTGGCTTCTGAACCTGGAGAGGCTCGGGTCGAGACCCTGTGAGGGCATTGGAGACACTTTCAAGGGTAATTTTGACACTGTGTAATTTTGGCTTTACACGGAGACTCCAGGACACGACCTCCGTCCCGAGTGCCACTCCAGCTGCGTCTCTTGCTGTCCCTTACTTATCTGGCATTTCTCAGGAGATGCCACCTTGCCTTCCCCAAATCTGTCTGGCTTCAATCTTGCATCTTAAAATGAATATTCTCCTGCAGTAAATGAATAAATTCGACTGTGTCTGCAGATGTGTTTTTTCCTCTCTCTCTCTCTTAATATAACTTAATGGTGTCTGAACAGCTCATCTTCCAAATGAGAATTAAATAACTGAATAATTGACTTAGGTTTATTTTTCAGAGGAGGATTTTTTTCCCTCTAAACCATAAAAATTTAATTGCCAAACTTTATAAATGTACATGTAGTTTGAAATTCTGAGCACGACTTTGACTACAAGGCTTTCAAAGAGTTCTGTGCTATAGAAAAACCAATTGCAATAACACCATTTAACAAGGATTTGCAGGTGTTACTAAAACCAAAGTACACCTGGCACCAAACCTTTTCAGTTCTGAAAGACAAATTGAACGCAATTCAGTGACGGAGCCTCCCAGGCAGGGTTGCTGTCTTGTTTATTTCAATCTCAGCATGGTACAAGGTATGTGCGCAATTGGCTAGTGTGTGTGCAATTCTGCTGCAGTAACAAATGAACACAGGGTCTCAAACAGTCAGACTTGGGGACCTTCACTCCCACTCCAGGCTGACCAGAGGAGAAGAATCATTCCCTATATCAACCTCAGGGCCCCATGTGCAGGTGCATACAAGTGCATGTGTGTCCACATATCCATGAGCATATGTCCACACACATGCACACTCCTCTTACACACACACACATGAAAATGAAAGAGGAAAAACATGTTAAGACTTTTAAGAGTGTCCCTCCCTCACCGAGGTTTCCTGCTTTTATTACATCTATCTTTGAATGTGCTATTATAACAAGACTCCAGTTTAACAGTTTTTTGTCTCTGACCAGGGGGTGACATACAGTGCCCATCAGGATGGAGTGAAGGACATAGCAGGAGCAGCAAAACTGCAAAAGAAAATCAACAAACCAAAATCCAGAACTTCAGAGACTCTATATCATCCACATAGAACTAAGCCAGCCTAATCTCCCCCCATCCTGAAGCTCAGGGACATTTGCAGGAAGAGGGGACGGTAAGATTGTAAGAGCAAAAGGATGGGGGGAGGAATGATTTGAAGAGTCTCCACACTAGATAGGGCTGAAGCAATCATAATAGGACTTTGCATGCCCTGCGCCATGTCCGTCACACTATTGACCTCACAAAGTCTAACATCGGCTAAAAGCACCAAGATCCTTGGAGGCAAGGGATTGATGGCCACAGTAGTGTTCCTATGCTTAAGGGGAACACGAGAAAGGGTTCAGGGAAATGCCATTGGGTCCTTTTACGTCATCAGAAAGGAGGACCAAGAGGAGAGTTAGGCATACGCAATAAAGGACTTTCTGGGAATTGGGGGGGGAGGAGGTACTGGGAGATGGGGAGGGAGGGAGGGGGAGCAGGGAGTTCGGGGGGAGGAGGAGGGAGAAGGGAACTGGTCTACCTATTAAGTTTGTATGAGCGGAAATAATAATAAAAATGTTATAAAAAAAAAAAGAGTGACAGCAGAGGGTCTGGCATGGCTCACCAGGAAGTCTCCAGCCTGATTCCTTGACCATGTGAATCATTCTAGATCCCTTGTCTAACTTGGCTGTAAACCTTCACAGTGACAGAAAGCTGCTTTGCACTACCCTCTTTCATGCGCCCTATTTCTTATCTAGTATCCGGTGTGTTCTGGTTTCAGAGTGACTGTCTGTGCTGTCTCGGGGCAGAAGCTGGGCACTGATGGGCAGAGCTTGCATGCATCTCATTTATCTCAGGTCTTGGGACTCTTATTCAGTTCCAAAGTGATTCAGATTAACACTTCGCCTGACTTCTGTGACACACTCTCCTGTAGCTTTGATCAAGTTGGGGACTTTTCTGACTTTGTTCCATCCTGAGATCCTTCAAATTTTTCAGTGATTTTGTATCTGTATATTTGTGTGTGTGTGTGTGTGTGTGTGTGTGTGTGTGTGTGTGTGTGTGTATCCATGTGGAGGTCAGAGGTCAACATTGGTCTTTATTCCTCAGGAAGTGGCATTTTTAAAAGACTGAGTCACCTTGTATGACCTGGAATTCACCTAGGAGGCTATGATGACTCTCCAGCAAATCCCAGGGGTTCACTTTCTTTCCTTTCTAGTGCCAGGACTGTAAGCATGTGCCGTCATGCCCAGCCCACTGGCCAGAGGGCTCTGTGGATCAAATGTAGGTCCTCATGTTTAAAAAGATTTAATGACTGAGCCATTTGAGTCATCACCTGCACCCCATGTGGCTTTGTTCAGATTGTAAACTCTGCATGTTGGTTTGTAGACTTCTAAGGCTTTGACAAATGCCTTGGACCACATATCCACCGTGATGATGTGTGGAACAGTACTCACTTCCCTAACTCAACCGGAGCTTCCTTTTCATTATCCTTGTCACCTCCCTCTCGCACTGCCAAGCACCACAAATCTCTCTGTTTCTAGAGCTTCTTCTTCCCCAGAATGTTATGTAAGTAGAATCCTGCACTGAGCAGGCTTCTCTCACAAGGAAACACAGTTAACAGCCACCTGCTCCCTTGGACGGCTCAGGAGAGCACGCCTTTCCCACTCCGCAGGCATCCAGCTGTTTGCTTTCTGCATGCAGACAGAAGGATGTCTTCATTGCTTCTTGTGCGTGGTGATTGTGATTCAGGCCACTCTAAGCGTTCATGGGCAAGGACGTGAGTTTTCAAAGCAGTTCGGCAAATACCCAGGAACGCATCTTCTGGGTCATGTGGCTTCACTTTATAAGAAGCTGACAAATTGTCCAAAGTGCTGTTTTGCATTCCTGCCCAGAGTGAATGGAGTCTGCATCCTCTGCCTCCCCCATGTGAGCAAAGAACCCCCCCACGTACCTTGCTCACCCCTAGCATGCAACATGTGCAGCTGCATCTCGCTGCTTCAATCCGCCTTTCCCCAGCAACACACGGCAAGGCCCATGCTTTCAGACATCTAGCTAATCTGCTAATCTTTTACAGTGAAACATCTGCTCAGATATTTCTCACGCTGTTCAATGGCGTTTCTGTGTTCTCAATGAATTCTCAGTTATTTTTACAAACTTTGGATACGAAGCCCTTCATCAGAGACATGTTTGTAAGTTTTTTGCTCCATCTGTAACTTCTTTCAGTCACATGACTTTCACAAAGCAGAAGGTTTTCATAAAGTCTCTCATATTCGTTTGTGCCTCTTTCTGTCGGCACTCTACAGGAAACTCATCGCTCCATCCATGGTCATCTTGGATGCGAAACTTTAGAGTTTCTCCTGGATTCTGGTACCTGGAGATCCAATTATTCCCCAAGACTCTCTTTTCTCCATAAAATTATCTTTGGTACAAACAGAAAACCAAAAAAGAAAAATAAATCACAAAGAAACAGAACAACACAAATGAATAGTTGTGTATCTTGGTGAGGCTATAGCTCAAGCAGATAGTTCATCTCATTGACTTGTGCATCTTTCCTTTTACTAGTCTTATACTGTTTTTTTTTATTAGATCTTGATATTGGGTAATGTGATCTCTCTAATTTTCTTCTTCTTAAGAATTGTTTGTTTTAAATCTTTACCCTTCCCCTATTAATTTTAGATTTGGTTTGTCAATATCTACGAAGTAGTTATCCAACATCGTGATGTAGGCTGCACCAAGTCTATAAGCCAAGTAGGAGGAACCAGTATCTGCATGATATTGAGCCCTCTGCTTCTTGAACACTGTTGATCACTCCCACCAGAGGTCTTCTATGTCTTTAAAGTTTTGTCACTTTCTGCATACACATCCTATACACAGAGTCATTAGATAAGAGAGAGGTGTGTGTGTGTGTGTGTGTGTGTGTGTGTGTGTTGTATGTTTACAAAAGCAGCCACCTGACTTTTTGTACAATGGCCAGCTCCAGATGTCAACTTGAGACTGAAGGCTGAGCACTGGGAAACATCTATGAAGGTGACTTTAGTTAAAACAAAGCCCTGAACAGAAGCCCATGGAGAGGTGGGTAGGACCATTCTCTGAACAGATGGTAAGACGGAATAAGTGCTCGGGCAAATAGGCTGGCAAGAAAGTCTATCTCCTCTCAACTTTTCCTATGGATATGGTGCGACCAGTCTCTTTGTCTCCTGATGTTGATACAGACTCTCCTGTCATACTGATAACTGTAATTGAGAATCGTAAGGTGGAATAAATCTCTTGTTCTCCTAAGTTGGTTGGAATGTATATTTCTTAAAGCAACAGCAAAGGAGCTACAACATCTTATGTTCAAAAGCTTTTCTGTAGCTTCTCAGCAAGTATCTACATAGATAATCCTCTATGAATAAAGGCAGATTTGTGCTTTTCTTTATAGTGTCTATGCATTTTATTTCTTTTTGTTGTCTTATTACACTAGCCAGAAGTTCAAGGATGATAAACAGGAGTGGCCCATCCTTGCCTTTGTCTCAACTGCACTAAAGAAGCCTCCGGCCTGCCCTCACTTCACACTGTTTCTCTACAAGAGTTCTGGAGATGTCCTTTGTCATGATAAAGAAATTATCCTCTGTCCTTAGTTTGCAGAGACTTTACTTCATTAATCCGCATTAGCATTTGATTTTGTCAATGCTTTTTCTAATTTATTTGATCGTGTGCGTGTGTGTGCGCGTGTGTGCATGTGTGTGATTTAACTTAGGCCCTCATACATATTAGGTAAGTACTTTGCCACTAAGATACATCCCCATTTCTTAATTTTTCTTTATCTTGTTGATATAATGGATCTTATTGATTTATTTTCAAATGTTAAATTAGCCTTGCATACTTGAAACAAATCCTACTGGCTGATTCTGCATAATTATCTGTGAACATTATTGCATTTGCTACTATTATGAGGACTTTTACTATTTTGAGGACTTGTGGATATTGGAGTCAAATTTTTCTCTCTTGTAAAGCCCTTTCATAGTCTGCTTGCCAGGGTCTCTCTGTGCTCATAAGCACAACTCTGTTTCTATTTCCAATGACGAAGGAAAACTATTTTCCCTGTAAATCAAAAAGCAAGAAACACGCGAGGTTTCTTTTTGGAAGAACTGGTGATTACTTACTTTTTCAAGTTACTTAATAAATATAGAGCTAATCAATTATTTACTTCCCCCTGGCACATTTTGATGATTTTGATCTTTCGAGGAACTAGTCCCATTCATTGAATTGAGTGGCTAGAATTATTTGAACTGTCCCTTTATAATTCTGACAGTGCCCACGGATTGTCTTTCATTTCTGTTTCTCGTGGTTTGTGTCTTGTCTTTTTTTTCTTGGGCAACTGGGAAAACGGTTTATCAATTCCACTGATCTTTCTCACAGCAGTGACTTGCTTTTATCATTTTCCGTATACTTTTAATTCCACGCTCAATCTTGTTTCATTTCTCTTCTCCCACCCACCTAAACGACTTGCAATTTTGGAGGAACACCCTAGTGGCTTTGTGGAATTTGGGGTGGGGAGTAGAGCAAAGCCCAGCCAAAAAGCCTCGTTAAAAGACTACAGACAGGCCCGGGCAAGTGGGATGGTGGTCTGAATCAGGGTGAGGGAAGTCCAGAGGAGGGCACGCGTCGTTACCTCCACTGCCTCATCATCTGGAGAGACAGAAACCATCTCTCAGGCCCACGGGGATGGGGTGTAGAGAGGGGAACAGCCACATGAAGTGGAGGAATAGTCTTTGAAATGAGAAGACAAGACCTCAGATCCTGTATGTGACCAGCACAGTGCTGGTCAATGTCCATCGATTCTGAGGTGGCGTGGGAGCTGATGTGTTGTGGTTTCCATTCTATGACACAAATATACCCACAGTGGCTGACTCCACATGACTAACCTGATGTTACTAACGAGGCTCAGCAATCTATTATTTATCTATTATTTTGTGTGCAAGTGTGTGTATTTTACATGCATGTGGGTGTATATATATTTGTGTGCAGGGAAGAGGGGAGAGTTGTGTAAGACAACACTTGAGCGTACATGCCTGTGGAGACCCAAGGGTGACATCGGAATCATCCTGGATTGCTCTCTCTCTTCACTGCTTTACTCTGGGGATTCCCAGGCTCTGCTTTCCAGGGCCAGAATTGTAGGCTATAGCCACATCTTCCTAGCATTTGTATGTGGGATCTTAGAATTGGCAATCAAGCCCTTTGCTTGAGAGGCAAAGGCTTTAGCCCCTGAGCATCTCCTCCGCTCCAGGCTAGCAATCTAGATGCAGCATGATTCATATCATTTGGTGCATCTAAGACTTCATGAGGCACTTCAGGACTGCAGACAAGGATACTAGAATCTGCTGGCATGTGGCTCCTTTCTTGTTCCTATTGTTCCTATTGTATTGGTTGTGCACCGAACACTGTACTAGACAAAGACAAGCGTGAGGATGCTCCTCACTCTTAACAGGGAAGCAACTATAGGCAACAGTGGAACTGAGCTGAATTTTCCCTCATGTGTTTGCTCCCCATCCTCTCCCACACCAATCTAGCTTCCTCATGGCCGTGCTCCTGTAATAGACCCAATAAATGTGCACTGTTAAAGACTTGAGACTGTGGCCAGCCCCTCCCTGTGAGAAGCCACTGCCATCTCCTTCTTCTTAAGAGCTCCCTGATCTCTCCAGGTCAAACGAATACAAATGTGCACCTCTGTTTTGCTGAGCGAAATCACCCCAAAGCTTCAAGACATTCTCACTGCCTCAACTGCCACCTTCGAGGTCATTAACATGATTTATTATGAAGCTACAGGAAATTAGTGGCGGAATATTTCAATGCAGAGTGGAAATAATGTAATTCCATTGTTACCAGAGAACCACTGTATCTTGCAGTAACCTGTAGCCATAGTAACAAGATAAGGATGTATTCCTTAAATGTTTAACTCTGATTCTTTGCTTGGTGTGCATTCGAGAGCAGCCGGTTCCTGTTATTTATAATTGAATTAATTTTCTGATACATTTGGGGTCCACTCTTCAATAGTGGTTTTCAATTACCTTAATTTACGATGATGAGTGTAATAAGATTTTCTTCACGCTATTATTGTAAGTTAGGGGCAAGAGCTACTTTATAAAAAGAAACTGAAAGGAGCTTTTAAAAGCGAGTCAATATTTGTGAATAGGCCAAAGAGTATCTTGGAGGATAAATATTAGGAGCAGAAAGGTAAATCTACCTCTGAGCTTTCCAAAGTGACTTCACACCTGCCCAACTAAAGCTGCAAAGAAGACGAAGAAGACGGTCACCGCGTCTCATAGGCATGAGGTAGCGATGGCGCTATTCTGTGTGAGCAAAGATGACAGGGTCCAGGTGCCAGAATACACTCCAGGACCCTCTCATTGGGCCCTCACATATCTCCAGGGGCAGTACTGCTTCTGCCTCCAAGGCACCCTTGCAGAAAAAGAGGTTCATACACTGGGCACAATGATCTGGCAGATGACAGACAGAAACTGGATTCGAACCTGTGAAGTGTGACCCTGCAGTCTGTGACTCTACCCCCTGTCCCTCCTGCCTTTTGGGCGACCAGCTGACCCCCCCGGGCTGTGTCCTGTGGTGTTTCATGAGATGTCTCAGGCCCTCTCTAGTTTCTGAAAGGGTAACCCCTACCTGCTGACACTCCCCCCCACTCCCGCTGAGGTGTGCTCTGTGCTCTGTCCAGATGAGAAAGGTAGGGCTTGGCTCCTCCCACAACCTCAGAGACAGGAAGTGGACCAACGCAAGCTCTCCAGGATGACTTCCTGAAGTGGGATTCCATGGGTGGGAAGGGAACACATCTGAGCAGTCTCTCTCCAGTGAGAAGTGAAGAAATCCCTAGAGAGAGATCTCTTGCTCTTTGGAACTCCCCAGAACAAAAAGGTAAATATTTATCCTGACATAACCTAGGAGGGCTGTTTTCAGCAGCTGAAGGAGGACTGGGCTAGATCTGAAGGAGGGAGTGTGGGGTGAGTGGTATGGGGAAGGCAGGAGACCAGGTCCAAGTTGACTCCAAGGCCCCCGGAGAAGCTTGGAGCCCACACTATAGAGAACACTGATGGATCTCAAGATCCACTCTTTAAAAGCCACGGACAGTGAGGGGTTCTGTAGTTTGCAACATTCCTGCCCTGGGTCTAGCACGTCATCACAAACAACGTTGGGATGTTGACTACATTGGAGAGCCAAGGGGAAATGATGACACCATTGTGTATGAGCAGATGTGGCTTCAGGGGTCCCTGTGCCAGAACATTCTCCCGCACAAACTCAGACATCTCCAGACAACTCAACCTCTCCATTATCAGAGCCTAGTCTCACCTGCCCTTTTATTTTTTACATTCCATTTTATCTCTAAATCCATGCTTCTTTCCTCCTTAGACAACCTGTAGCTGTTTAGATTGCCAACGATCTCAACTGGCTCTTGCTTCCCCTCTTGTCACTTATCCCACAGAATGCCATGCTGTCTAGCTATCTATAGTGTCTAAAGATGAAAATATTCATTTGGTTTTTTCACACTAAGAAACAAGAGATATTGTTGGCTTATAATCTTCCCTTTGCTCTTGCCTTGGTCTTGGATGTGATGGCCTGAGTTTCTGCTGCCATTTTGTGACTGTAAGTGAAGACTGACCAACTGAGGAGGCCAGCTAGGTGGCATACAGCATCCTTGGAATTATGCAAACCACAGTGGGTTGAGCCTGTTATTCCAGGGGCCTCCAGCGGTAGCCTGGCAAATTCTCATAGTTGGAACCTCAGTTTTAATGTCATGTGCTTAGGGAGACTTCTGTCCCCTGGCGGACTTCCATCACGCACTGGGTGATATTGACATGAGGGGTGTCAGTCCCTGGTCCCAAAGGCCTGACAGGAGTAAGAGCTCCATAAACAGGGATGCGCAAATTGAAGCGTCTGAGAAAACCAACAAGCACCAATGGCAACAAGAGCATAAAACCCCCACAGTCATGTTAAAGATCTTGTGAGGCTGATGGGCTGATTAGATCTTAGAGAGTTGGAATGCTGCAGATCTAGAGAATAAATCATCTTGAACTCCCCTCAGACATTCTCTGCCCACTCTGTGTGTGAGCAAGCATGCCGTGACCCTCAGGGGAGACATTTAGGTTTAGAATATACTAGCTTTATAGGACCACTAGCCCCCACCAACCCAGAGGCCCAGACGGCTATCAGGGAGCAACTGGGGTCAGTAGGAGAGATCGCCCACCTTTCTGTCAAGGCCGTGCTTACGTTTCTGCTGACATCTGTAAAGATACCCTGGCTCATGACTTCCTTCCTTCTGTACTATGAAACTGTTGCTGCATAGATCATGTGTTTGGGGCAATCTGAATCCTGGGATCCTGGGTCATAGGCACTCCTGTTTGACTCCAGAATAATCTCTTGTCATTCCCCTTGAGGTGAGAATTGTTTCTATATGCACAGATAAGAGAAAGAACAGGAGAGAAGACAAGTCTGAAGTCAGATGTTCAGACCCCCCCCCCCCCCCCGTATCTATGGTGCTTCCCTTAACAATTGAAACAAAGCTCATGAAATGGGCAGAGGCCGAATAGGAACAGGATCCTAATAAGCTGCATTTGTTTGCATTTGCCACACTGTGTTGACATGGCCTTGGGGCTCTCCAAGTAATTACACCGGCACAAAAATAAAGACTGCATCCTTCCACTAATGATGATAGGAACACAGTGACAGGCCAGGAGGGCTCAGAGTAGGACAGCTGCGAGGGAGACCCCAGCCTGCCACCTGCATGCAACCCTCTCTTTTAAGAGATTTTCCTTTAGCATTAACCCAGTCATAAACATTGGGGTTCAAACAACAGGCATCTAATCCAGTGCTGTGGCAGCCTGAATTCTCATGATGGGTGGCTGAAGGGGGAGTTGGTGTCACCTTACTTTGGGAGAACCAGGCGTCTCTGCAGCTCTGGGCACCCTGTCAAATGGCTGGTCACTGAAGTTAAAGCAGCCCTGGGTGCCTGGCTGCTTAGAGCCGTGTCTCCCTTCATGTGCACAAATAAGGCTGCGAAGCAACAGATGGATTCTGACTAGCAGCTGAGGGCAGCTGGGACAAGGAGCGGGACGGCCGCTGTGCTGCGGGCTGCATTGCTGGGCCTCAGGTGGGACACCAAGGCCGGGCTCAGTCCTGTGCCACAGTGATCCTGGGGTGGCCGTCTACTTCAGCCAGTGCAGTGGAAAGCTGCAGGGCTGCTGGCTGTAAAAGGGAAGGTTTTGGCCACCTCTGAAAACACACTTCAGTGGATGGAGACTCTGTTTGCACACAACAGAATCCCTATCCCAGTGTGCAGCTCGGGTAGAGATGAAAGATTAGTTGGATTTTATTTTTCTCAGGGACATTTAGCTCTGAGTTAAAAAAAAAAAAAAAGAACATGACTGGTCTAAATGTGCCTCCTTTCCTTTTAATAACCTTTGGAAAAACCTAGAAAGACATGAGCAATGCAACATCTTTAGGAAATATACAATGATCCAGTCAAAAAGTCTAGAGAGTCTCCTTCTATGTTCTGGCCCCTACAGGCACAGTTGCATGCCTGTGCTTAGATTCACGCTCAAGAGTGTGTTCCTCGCTCTTCCGCTAGGCTTGGCAAGTGGCAGGTGGGGGACAGGGCTGCTGGTGTGTCTTATGTAGAAGTTTCCTGCCTGGGCCAGGCTCTGTTATGCTGGCATCCTGCCGGAGCACAGGAACATCTCAGGTGAACTGGATCCTAATGGG
Source organism: Typhlomys cinereus (assembly GCA_023101885.1). NCBI lineage: Eukaryota > Metazoa > Chordata > Mammalia > Rodentia > Platacanthomyidae > Typhlomys > Typhlomys cinereus. The sequence continues at coordinate 775,851 of JALPQD010000438.1, read as the reverse complement.
ATGTGAGCTCCTCAGAAAGAGGCAACAAATAAACAGGCCACCATCTAACTCCCACAATGCACTGTGTAGGCAGCAGAAGAATGCAAATTTCAGTATCTACACAAGTTCTCTGGCAGCCTATTGGCAGAGTGTACAAAAGCTGACCCAACGGAGTCACTCTCTCCCCGGGAGCACTGTGAAAGAGGCACAGACATGCTCAAGAGTTTCTATGGCAGTGTAAGTTGCAACCACTGGAAACTGGAAGCAGGCCAAGTCCTCCTCAATGTGTTACATCCAGAAAATGAAATACTATGGATGCAACTCTACAAGTGTATCTCACATGGGATTGATTGCAAGAGCTAAACAGAGCCCACGTGCTATAAGATTCCATTAGTGTTTCTCATGAAGCAGGGAAAGTATCTTTGAGTCTTCGAAGCCATGGTTGGTTACACCTGGGAATGAGGAACTGGCCCCTACATGTGGATATCACTGGAACCCTTGATGGTCTGGTCATGTTCAGGTTCACGATCTAGGCACCAATTTCATGGCTGTAGTCTATCTATACAAATGCTAGATTTTTTTGAGTTTGCACTTTTATATGTAGTTGTTATAGTTGAATATCTTTTCAATTTCCATATGTATATGGGGTCCATGCATGTGTACATGCATGTTTGCATGGATGGGGTACACATGCGTGTATAGGTAGGTGTATATGCACAAGTCTGAGGTTGAAACTGGGAATCATTCAGCAGTGCTCTTTCTACCTTAGTCTTTTTGAGACAGGGTGAGTAATCAAACCTAGAGGTTTCCAATAGGTCTAACCTTGCTAGCCAACCTGCTCTAGGATACCCAGTCTCTGTCTTCTGAGGTTGGAATTAAAGACTGGCCTCCACCCACCAGGCAATTTACAGAGAATATCTGGATCTGAAGTCCTGTTTTTCCTGTGTGACAAGCACTTTCACCTCTAAGCCATCTCCCCAGCCCATGCAATAACTTTTTTTTTTAAGTCCTAGCTTTGCCATGCTGAGAAATTGGCACCTTGAAAAGTTCATACATCACTCCATTCCCTCCCGCCTTAAGGCCATGGGAAGTCTTGAGCGGGGAGGTTGGAGAATTAGTGATAAGATACATGCAGCACATCCCCAGTTTCCTCCCACAGGATCCTGGGCGACCCTCGTGCTGTGAGGACATAGTGCCAGTGATAAGAAGGAAGGAGGATCCCAGGACAGGCTGGGAGGCGGGCAGCGTGTCCCTGCACATTTACAGGAGCAGGCAGGAAGCTCCTGTGCAAACAGCTGCATCCTTTGACTGCAGATTTATCCTAGATGAGAACTGAACAGCATAATGACAAATGAGGGGTGCAGAATGTGAAGAAGGGGGAGCTGGGGCAAGCAAGGACCTCGGAAGGATGGGATGCAGTGGGCCAGGTAGAAACACGTCAGCTTCTTCTTTACCTGAGATTTCCCACTAAGACCAGGTATGTGTTAAAGTTTTGCAAGAGGAAAGAGTGCGACAGAGACACACAAAATGTGCTCTGCTACCATATCTATATAAAATACATGGGAGCTGGCAAGGTGGCTCAGTGGGTAAGGCACCTGCTTGCACACCTGGTAACCTGAGTTAGATCCCTAGAAGCCCATCTGGTAAAAGAAGTGACCTTTGACCTTTCACCATGGCATGCATGCGTGAGCTCTCTCTCTCACACACACTCAAACAAAAATACTTTATGAAAGATATATGCATGTAATATACATAAGTGCAGATATACACCATTGCTTGCATATATGTATGTACACATGCATATGTGTATATGCTAAGATTTTTAAGTGGCCATAGCTCGAATAATATGACTCAAGGCTGGGAAGTAACAAAGAGAAAGAGCTAAATGGAGACCTCTGGGGACAGTGAGTGTGGGTGGCATCCATCCTTGTCATCAAGGCCTTTGATATTTTGGGCGGCGTCCTTCAAATAGGAACAAGAAATGGAGGATCTGTGGAGTCCTTCAAAGTCAATAAACTCCACATTAAGATGTCCTGGAGCCCCGAGGGCTGTAGGATGTCTCGCTTACACCTTGGCCATTCAGAATGAATCAGGAAAAGTTACTGGGAGGTGGGGGAAGAGCAGGGAGGGGAAGGACGACGATTCTAAGACCCTCAGAGAAGTACCAGTCAGCACCAGTGATCACATGTGCATATGGGCTGAGGCAGAGTTCCCCAAGTGAAGGCCACGGCATCCAGCAGCAATGGGGATTGGCGCAATGTTCCTGCTCAGGGCCCAGCCCTGATCCATGGAACGCAAACCCGGGGATGAAGCCCAGGATTCCTCTGCCTCACGGATTTATACTCAGAAGGCTGGGATATCAATTCTGGGTAGCTCCCGTGCAGAGATTGTTTTGAGATGAATTTTTAAAATTAAGTTTCTATGGTGAATGTGTGTTAATTTTATAAGATTTTTTTTTTTTAAAAAGCAAAGTCGGATTTGTTCTGTGGCATGTTAAGAATGATTTCCAGATGCAAATAACAAAATAAAAGCTGCACTCATGAGGCATTTCAAGTTGTCAAATAAATGAGGTAAAATTTGTGCAAACAGAGCATGTGAATTGTGCAGACTAATGTGTAGCTAAACATCAGCATTGAAAGAAGAAATTGCTAAGAAGAAACAGACTTAGAACAACGTTGAGGGTAGAAGGCCAAGAGCGAGCGCAGCTGCTGTGCATTTCAGAGCCCGCAGAAGAAGAAATATTTCTACTTTGCTGCAAGGCAGGATGAAAGCAAAACTCTAAACACAGGTTGAATGGGATCTTGGGTTCAAATCTAGGAAGGCACAGGGGAGGGATCTGGGGGTATTGTGCGTTCCTACATCGGGGCTGGTGCCTCAGGTATTTCTTACCACAAGCCAAACTCCAGCCAATCTGACCTCTTCCCACCCAACACAGAATGCACACGTGGGACATGGGGCAACAGCTCCGTGACAGGGCTCTTGGCTGGCACATGTGGTTCAGTCCCCAGGGCTGAGAACACCACAGTGGCCCTGAGCAGAGATGTTCTGGTTCCATGGTCCACACACCTTACCAAAGCCAAACTAGTCATGATGTTTCTAGTGAAAAATGAACCTTTTCTGTTTCTCCTCTCCCCAACACCCATCTACCCATCCATCCATCCATCCATCCATCCATCCATCCATCCATCCATCCATCCATCCACGGTGTCTCCTCTCCTGTCCCCATTTGTCCCAACCCAGAAATTTGCTCACCCCACTGGAGTGATGCTCTCCCCCCTTTCTTCTTCTCTTCTTCCTCCTTCTCCTCCTCCTTTTTTTCATCTTTCTCTCTCTCCCTACCTCCCTTCTTTCCTCCCTCCCTCCTTCTCCTTTTTTCCCTCCCTCCTTTATCTTTGTAATCAGACTCATGTTTCTAATTTTTTATTATTATTATTATTTATTCAACTGTGTGCATGTGCATGTGTATGTGCGCGCACGTGTGTGTCTGTGTGTGTGTGTGTGTCTGTGTATGTGTGTGTAGAACCACGGACGAATTCGCGAACCACCATGGACGCCTCCACCTCCTTCTGCCCCGGGATTCACAGGCTCTGCCCTAAGGACCAGAAGCGAAGGCCGCCCCTGCTTCCGCCTGGCGTCTATACGTGGGATCTGGGATCCGAACTCAGGACCTTCTACCTGCAAGGCGGAAGCTTAACCCCTGAGCCACCTCTCCAGCCCCCAGACTCATGTTTCTAACATGAAAATTTGATCACACAAATTCCCTTAACCTACTACTCTCAGTCACACATAGAATAAGGTCCAAATTCTCTCATCCTGTACTTATGAAATTATCCTGCCCCTGATCATTTCTCTGACTACTTCTGACATGGTCATATTCAACTGCTCTCAGCTTCCTGGACACAAGGTCCCCTTTCTCCCCACCCCTCTTCCTCCTTGCCCAACCTCCATCACTTGGGAGCCTTCCTGAGAGTCACTTCCTCTGCCCATGTGATTCCCCAGCTCCCTCTCTGGGCTCATTCACCTGCTGGGTGGATGTGCCTCTTCGATGAATGGCCACTGTGTGGCTGGGATCCCAGCGTTGCTGTAGGTACTTCTGGATGAACAGGTGATGGGGTCAAAGTCTTCACCACAGGAAGAGTTTGGCTTGCTTCAATTCTTATCTTATCTTCCCAATGTGCCAGGCAGCCCCAGCATCATGCACAACACCCCAGATGGTGAAGTATAATCTTGCCACAGTGGGGGCTTTGTGGTTCCTGCATTGTGGCTTGCGTGAGTGGACAGGACCCAGTGCCACAGGCATTACTCCAGTGACTTTACCTTGCATCCTGTCTCTGCCCTCAGCTCCTGTTGGAGAGGCAGCACTTCTTGTAAACTACCAAAGGAAGCAAAAGGCCCTTGCTTAGGCCCCTCCTGTCTTTCCAGGATGCTCTGCCACCCTGTCTCTGTCTCCATACAACTGTCCCAAGGCCCTCTCAACAGGGACCACATAGTTTTCACCATGCCTTGGGCCATGCTCCTTCATATCCTCATCCACCAGGTTAACCTAGCTCCTCCCTAGACAATAATGAACAGAGCCTCCTCCACTGCCTTTGATAGGATTGTCAGTAGAGATAACCAATGAAAAAGTGTCCTCTGAGGGAGGCATGGCTCTCCACCTGCCCCAGGCCCAGAGAGCTTTTCTTGGCTTGGCAACAGAAGATGGCTATTTGTTAAGCTAAGATATGACCTCTGGCCTTGGCCCCGTGTGGATGTGAACATCAGATGCACATCTATGAGAGTAGCACTAATGTTCATGCCTGGGGGTGGGGGTTGTCTGCCATTCCTTGTCTTCCGGGGGCAATGGGGTAATTGCCATGGGACTACAGCCTCAGAAGACTCCCTTAGGGGGCTTGGTGCAAAGATCGAGCAGGGTGGAGCTGAGAAGCCGAAGGTTAAGTTGGCTCTGAGACCTTGGACAGTTGTTTAAGGCTGTGCATGGAGTAGAGTTTGTCAAAAATGGGTCTCACCTGGATAAGCCACTAGCTAAGATCTGGGGTCTGGATGGCTGGGAGGGTCTTTAAGGAAGCAGAGCTGCCCTGGGGTCGCTGGGGCCTCTGACCCCTTCTGAGTTCCCATTTCCTCCTCATGGAGGACAGCCAAGCTCTAGATATTCCAGTGCTGTCGCTGGTGCCTTGAAATTGGCCATTATAGGAGTATTTACACCAAAAAAAGGTAGAAAATACCTCTGGAATAGACTCCCTGGCCCACAGTTTCTCAGGGCTGCCCAGGGGCTAGCTTTGAGCTGGGACAGAGTGCAGAGTCCCCTTGAATCTGGACTCCTGCCTTCAGGCTGCCAGACACCCTTGGGGGTGATTGTTCACCAACCTGACAAGGTCGCAATGAGCTGACTGTAAGGGAGCTGTGTGGGGTACAGTCCTCCTGGAAGTCCTCCCTGTGCAAGGCAGGAATGCTGTCCTGTGCTTCTCACCTTCGGGTCTCCTCTGCCTCCCAGCAGTTCCGTTATCCAGAAAAGTTAATTTGCAAACTCATGCCAGACCCACCTGAGAGTCCTACTGTGTTGCATGAGTCACACAGAAAGACACCAATTTGCACCCTGGGTGTTTGGTTCATTCTGCATGTACTACCATGGCATATTATGTATGCTTCTGAGCCTCAGCTTCCTCAGCTATACAATGGGGAGTCAGTATTGATTTCTGAGGGTATTGTGAGAGTTGAGTAACTCGTGTGTGTGTGTGTGTGTGTGTGTGTGTGTGTGTGTGTGTGTGTGTTACATACTTTCTACATTCAAAGGTGTTCTAGTGGCTGAGTCACAGGGCAGTGACATCTGGGGACTAGGTCTCAGCAGTGCGTCTCTTTCACTGGGTCATCTTTGGGAAGATACTCTCTTCATACCAAGTGAAAGAAGTGCAGTGCTTACTTTACAGTGCTGCAGGAACTGGACAGAGCTCCAGGGGGCGTTGTGCTCAGTTTAGAGTCTCACTCTGCTGGAGTGCTGAAAATGTAGTCCAATTTTCTATTTTTATTCTTTTAAGGCTTAATGCATTAATTTGTGTCACTTTCACCCCTTATCACCCGATCCCAATCTCCTACTTTGTCCAGCACAAACTTTCTTCTTCCTCACTAGTCTTCCTCCTCTTCTTCCAGGTCTCACATCCCTCTGTGTATGACTTACTAAGTCCCATTGGGATGACTGTTAATGGCCTGTGGGGCTTGTGGGAGCAAGGATGATACACCAAGGGCATACCCCGGGAGAGCAGTTCCCCTCTCTCTCATCCAGACATAACCTTCGCTAGTCTCTGAAGGAGACGTGGGGCCTCTTGAGATCTTTCCCCTTCAAGGTGCAATGTCGAGACTCCAAATCCTGGGCAGGTCTCATGGAAGTAGGTGCAGCTACTTCACGATGCTGGAGATCCATCAGGTCTGGAAGATACCATCTGGCTGCACCTCTACCTATCTGGAAGATACCATCTGGCTGCACCTCTACCTATCTGGAAGATACCATTTGGCTGCACCTCTACCTATATGGAAGATACCATCTGGCTGCACCTCTAGCCACCTTCCAGCTCTGACACTCCCACACCCCTCCTTTTGTGATGCTACCTGGGTGCTGGGTTGGGGGGTGTCTTGGACGTCTTGTTTAGGCCCGGGCAGGCCACAGTCACATATTCCCTACGTTGACAAGCATGTAGTCGAATTTGAAAACCACTCAGCTCCTCAAAGTTGAGGATGCTAATTCAAGCTGTAAGGCCAGATCTTTTAATGCTCACAAATAATTAAATACAGGTGTCATCCAAGGCCGCACAGCCTGGGGAAGCATTCGGACGAAGTCTGGATGGGTGATCCACTTAGTTAAAAACGCTGCTTCCTCTGCAGGCTCAGATACCTTTTGCTGCTGCATGTACATCTTGGAGGAAAATTTTGCATATGTATGTATTTGGCAGAGTGCCTAAAACACTCAATTATGTTTTATCATTAATTAAACTTTACAGGAGGGGGGCAACACTTACTATTAGTGAGCATAGCTTTTATTAGATGGTCAAAAAAAAACTTGACTGTTGAGTTGTGAAAGTTTGGAATGTTTTAAGCGGTATTAAAATGTGCTAAATCAGAGTAAATCTAAAAATAATCCCCCCTCTCTTTTTCTCTTTCTGTCTCAACACACGGATCCACACACACCCCCACCCCTACCCCCATCACCACCATCACTATCGAAACTATTCTAATCTACTACAGAGACAGATATGATCCTACACAGAGCCTGATTGCCAAGCAGTTTAAATGGTGGTCCCATTGCCATTGTAGAAAATTAAAATTGGTTGGAAATATCCATATTGATCGTATAATGGTCTATTAATTCCATTCTGACAACAAACCGGGCCACAGCCACAGCTATGTTTAGAATTATATAAAAATGATATGGGTGTTAATTTTCTACCTGGCCACTGTCTTTGATAAATTATAGGTAAGAATAAGGTAAGAAAAATACAGAAGAAGCCACATGGATGCTTAACATGTGCTAAGTGTGACCAAAGAGGTATAAACATGTGCAGAAGAGACTGAAGGGAAATTCCTTTGGTAGACTCTGCTGGAAGCAAATTTGATCTCAGGACTCAACAGGACTACATGAGCCATATAAACCACCTCATTGCTTTCTGGAAGTTGCATTTCTAAACATGTGAAAAGAACACATGACACTGATTTTAATGTCATCAACATACTAAAAATATATCGTCTCCACATGAATCAGTGTAAAGAAATTAGTGTTATTTCTCCACTGTGTGTTGTGGCGCACACTCAGTGAGTGGAAAGTCGTAGTTTGAGTGTGAATCGTCCCCCACAGGCTCATGTGCCTGCAACCTTAGCTGGTATTAGCTGAGAAGGTTAGGGACCTTTCGGAGGTGGAGCCTTGCTGGAGGGGCCCACCTCAGGGCTGTGGGCCTGGAGGCTGGCTAACCCCGTGCTGCTCCCACCAGCTATCTGCTCTTGCGGTTTGCTGCCTGCTTCCGTTACCTCATGATGTCTGCTGTGACCTTCGCCAACTCCAGCTCCTCACATCTACCATATTTTTTCTGCCATAAAGGACCATCTCCCCTCTGGAACCGTAAGCCAAGTAAATCTCCTCTCCTCCCATGTAGCTGCTTGCGTCTGAGTTTTATCTCACAGCAACAGCGAGAAAAGCTGTGACTGTGTGCATTTCATATTCATGGGGCCTTTCCATTTGGACATTTTATTTTTCATCAAAAGAAAGTGATCTACAGTAAAAAGCCAAAATTGACAAGATAGACTCACAGGCCAAGTGATCCTAATAATTAAATCAAGTCTCCGTTTTGAAGTTAAAAGTAAAATAAATGAAAACATCTGCTTTCTCAGGTGCATCAGGCACATTTTCTGCAATGGCCAGTCACACGTGGGAAGTGGGTACCACTTCAAGCAGCAAGGACACAGAACATTCTGCAGCAATGCCAGGGAATCCACTGGGCAGCACGGCCTCATGGAGAGCAAAGAGGCTCTCAGAGGCAATGAGGATGGGAGGGGGAGATGGCAGATTTCAAAGACACAAAAGTAGGAGGTATGCATGTACAAACTGAGTGCAGAAATGATGTCTCATGTCATTTCAAGGAGAATTTTTGAGCACTCAGCCTCTGGGCATCTCAGATCCCCTGTATTCTAATTTCTAATTTCTCTCCTTCCCTCAAGATCCTGGTTTATTTAGTCATTGAAGAAAACTACTCATTGCCTAACAGTGGGGAAAATTGGGTGGACAGGTAGATGCCTGGATAATAGCCAACTACATAACGAGATAGATAACATGGATAGATGGTGGATGGATAGATAATAACAGGAATAGGTGATGGATAGATAATAGATCAGAGATGACAGATGGAGAGATAGACAAATACAAAGATAGGTAAGGCATAGATAGATAATAGGTGGATGATAGATATATGTGAGAAAGATGATAGATCGTAGATGATAGGTAGATGGGTGAATGGATAATAGATTAAATATTAATAGATGACAGATAGATATATAGATAGATAATGTATGGATAGGTGATAGATGATGGACTGACGATAGAGTGGTAGATTGATATTCTGATACAGATATATCAGAGATGGTAGGCAAATGGACAGATGATAGATGCACAGATAGGAGATAGATAGATAACAAAGATAGAAGATAGATTGTAGATGGATAGAAGATAAACAGGTAGATAGGAAATAGATGTAAATTTCTGCGGTAACTTGGATAAAGAGTGTGTGGCCATGTTGCTGGAGGGAGGACAGCGTGACTACACAACTGAACAGACAACTGGATAGAGCAAGTCCTGGAAGCAGGAGGGCAGCAAGGCGGGTGTCAGGGACTCAGAATCAGCTTCTGGTCCAGCTCTTGAGTAGACAACTTGGCACCCATGGATTCTTCCAGAGAAGAGTGGGACTAGTGCTCAGAGCAAAGCAAACTGAATTCCAAGGTGGTCAGACTCCTGGCAGCCAAGTGTCTTAGGTGGGCGGACCGGGAGGTCCTGGTGCCTGGATGTGGGGGAAAGCGCCTACAAGCCCCGTGTACACACTTCGCAGCACTGTGGCCTGTTGTGAATTATCCCCATGTGAGATTCACGTCCACGACGCAACCAAAGCCGAGTCCCAGCTGGAGAATTTCATGACTTGGTCTAATGATCTACACTGATCCCTTCATGGAAAGTGCGTAGCCCAATGACATATTTCCTCCATCCTGGGTTAACGACGGCCTTCCGCACATCCATTCCACCAATTTATGGGGGTATATAAAACGGATTTTCAGTAAAATGTACTTTCGCGGGTTTTGATGAAAAGGATTTGTGATGAAGGCAGAATCTCTAATAAGCATTTCATAAACGACTCGCCTTTCAAACTCAATATAAAACAGAATAAAATACATCTCCCAAAGACCTTCGTGCCGCCGTATGGATTGAAAGTCCCCTGTTCTCAATCAGTCGGGCTCGAGAACTCAAAAATCTCCAAAAGAGTCAATGAAATATTTATCAGCAGACGTTGGTAAAATTGAGAAATTATTTATGGTGCAAATTTTGAAAACAGCCACACTGTGAGCAAGGAGAGAAGATGGTATATGTGGGAAATAACCATGTCTCACAAGGGTATCCACACCACCCTAGCTCCTTCTATTCAGAATTCAAGAATGCCAATGGAGCCGGGTTCTGAGGAGGAATGCTCATGGCCTCGTGGAGACAGACTGACTGGACACTTCCTCTTTCTTCAGAAATCAGAGATTTGCTTGGGCACAAGATGAGGTGGGGAAGAATCAGCACACGTGTTACTAGGTTCCTAGTTTACCCACAAAGTTTGTGGGTTCCTTCTCTCTCTGTGTTCCTAACCGGCTAGCTCACTGAGCACCGCGGTGATGGAGTATTGGGGTCATAACGGGATGGGAAAGGCATCTCGATGTGCCAGGAATGTGGTGACTTCGTACCTCGCCAGTGTCTGGCAGATGGATGGATGATGAATCAGTTCAGACTTTGTCTCATGCCTGCATAACCGTTAGGCAGACCTTCAGCTCTGCGTGAAGAGGAAGCCCTCCATAGGGACCCTCTTAACTCGGCCCCTTGCATCTGGCTGCTCTCCCCTTGAGGAGCGCTCGAAGCTTTCCGTGTGCACATTCAAGTTCACGGGGAGCAGATCTGCCCAGTGTCCTCCTCCCCTGCCACGCCCATCCGTGCCGCCAGACTCACGATCCACTACGTGGAGTTCCACGAGGAGTCACACTGCCTCACGTTCAGCTAGAGAATTCCGCTTCCCTCTGATGATCCCGATGTAATTATTATTGGCACCCCATCCTCTTTTAAAATCGCTTAGCTGGGACGACAAATGGCACGGCCATGGTCCAGCTTTGCTTCAGTCTCCCACAGTTGCCGGGTCCTCTCCCCAAATCTCTGTCCAGTGCTGCCAAGGTTAGCCTGGGCTGCCTGAAATCCTCACCAAGGCAAGCGAGCGCACACACAGCTACCCACAGCCATTCTGTCAGTTACAGCTACTGACGATCATTCATCTGCTTAGCTTCTTACATCAGATGCCCATTTTGTCCCCAAGCTGAAGACTCATTTGGCTCCTTGGGGTGCCTACAAAGAGGACCTCCACCTAGATTCTCCACAAAGCAGCTGCTCTTCCAGATGTTCCACATGTTCCCTGCAGAATGCTGCTCTGTTTTTTAATTTTTTTTTTATTATTTTACCTGGTTACACAAGCTCAATGAGTAGGCATCCTTGCTTCTCTCCTTCCCTCTTCCATCCCTCCCTCCCTTCCCCCTTCTATCTTCCCATCCCTCCTTCTCTCCTTTCCTCCCTCTGTCCCTCTCTTTCTTGATATTTCCTAAATGCTCCCTCCCACCCTCCTGTCCATCAGCTTACATGAGCCCCAAAGTTCCCTGTGAATCATCTACGCTAGTGGGGCTCAGCACACTGGCATACCTTGGGGCCCTTTCTTGGAACGCCCACTAATATGGATACTCTCCTATATCTGTCCAACCCCTCGCCGCTAAGGATCCTACTGCTTGCAACCATCTCCCCTGAGCTCCTGGCCAGTCTGTGGGGGCTTGTTGGCACGTCAGCCATCCTGCAGGTCTCGTAAGGTCGAATCTCACTGCAGTGAGGTCCTGGTCGCCGCTAGCTGTTCTGTCTTAAAGGAGACTTCTTGGAAGGAGTGTCCTTTCCTCTTTGTGCCTACTCATTTTTTTTAAATCGTTGCTCTTATTCTTTTCTTTAATTCTTTTTTTTTGGCCTCATCAGCCCGTTCTGCATCTCTCGGGGAGAGTTCTGCACATCTTCAGGGAGAGCCGGGGAGCAGACAAGGAAGCCCAGGGAACAGAGCACTGGCCTCTGCATGTCACTCTTCTCGGTCGCCTAAGTCGGGTGTATTCCACCCCAGTGAGAACACTACTCTTCAGGTGGCTTGCTTACGCGGTGGCCTGTCCCACTTTGGATCCCCCAGAGGCTTCCCCTGAGACAAGCATCCTGTCTCGGCTAGCTCGCTGAGAAGGAAGTAGAGATATGCTTCCGGAAGAACCAGCTCTCACCATGGGTGACTGCCATGCAGTACCCCAACTGTGGCAATGGGTGGTAGGCTGCAAAGTCTCCAGCTAGCAGTCTGGCCTTGTGTTTGGATGGGGCCTGCTGGGATTTCGAGGAGAGTCTTCCGTGACATCCCACAACCGTCATGTGCGGAGAAGTCCCAGGAAGAGGATGGTGGATTCTGCCCCGTCACTAACCCGGACATAAACACTGTGCATTGTAGTTCACGTTTTCCATGTCTGGTCTCACCATCTGCCCTCCTCTTTCATTCACAGATTAAGTGGGTTGTGATCCTTGCCTTTAAAACCCCTATATTTGGCCTGGCTCCATGAATCAATGATCACAACAACTCCCTGCCCCAGGAGAAGTCTGAACCCAGTTTGTGTCAGCCAGTGTGGACAGAGCATCTGCTATCCACCAGGCACTCTGAGAGGATCTGGGGACTTAATGGCAGAGAAAGTGAGGTCCTGGATCACAGGATTGGAGGAGAGTGGATCATACAGCATGTATCCAGTCTTTGTCTGGCACAAAGCAGAACACCTTCCACTTATTCCAGTGAATTCTCATGACAAGAACCCTTCAGAAGATCAACTTCCAATACGCCCAGCATGGGCGGTGAGGCTCAGAGGGCCGACGCAGGCATCCAAATCATGCAGCAGAGCAGTTTAGCTCCAAAGACAAGCTTCCCGTGGGCTCACTGTGATGTCAGACTTCCCATGGGTCCAGTGGTCTTAGCTAACATGTGCAGAGTCTGTCTCCTCAGTCGATGAGAGGACACCACCTTGCTGACAGGTGTCACAATTAAGTGGCTATTTTGACATGCACCCAAATATAATGGTGACAGAGAGGTGTGCCAGTGGGTGTGAGTGATAGGATAGAGGAAACTCACCTACATGTTACATGGTAAAACCAGGTGTGGCACACAGAGTGCTTGCTGTGATGCAGACACCCAGTATAGCAATCACTCTCTACTGATGCTGATAAACCCATCACAAAACAGCTTATGGGAACTAGGGGTTTATATCTTACCATAGTCCAGTTACAGTTCTTTGTCTGGTTACACCTTGACAAGAGAGCCCAATGCAAGATCAAAGGCCAAGGGAGCATAATGGCTAACAGAAGGATCCTTACTTGTCAGAATGGCATGTCTGGTCAAGTATATACAAGGATGCCTTTTTCTCAAACAGTTCCCGCCATCTGATGTACCTGCCCGGGGACTAGTCCCACCCACCATGGGCCAGGCCTGCCCCATCTACTAGATAATCTCCAACAGGTTTGCTTTGGGCTTAACTACTAATTCTCTATAAATATACCCAGAGCGTGAACCCTCAACCATTAAGTTGACATCTAACTGTGACATGTGGTCTCTACCCAGGATTATCATAATTAAAACGTGGTGGTGCTATAAGAGTGATAGACACACATGTATATGTGTGCCCTGCCTCTTGCCAACAACTCCCTGCCCCTATCTGACTCTACCAACATAGTCATTAACATATGTGGCCTTCTGACCTTCCACCTCAAGAACTGTCAGCCCAACTAAACCTCTTCTCCTTATAAAGTAGACTGCCTTAGGCATTTCATTATTGAAATGAAAATGGACTAACAACGGTCACAAAAACTATTTGTGGGCAGAGCTTTGACAATGTGGAGACTCCATATTATGAGCAGAATCATCAGCTCCAAAGATGCGACAGCAGCCTGCGCTATGCAGGGGGGGGGACAGTCTCAGCCCACCTCTCTCCATGTGTCACTTGGAACATTTACTTAAAGACTCTTATCTTGGCACAGAGGCAATTTGAAGTAATACACATAGTGATTTATCAGAATATTAGATTATGACTGCTTCTAATCCCCAACAAACATGGATCTACGACAGTCCAATAGCTCACCCCCCACACACACAGCCTGCTTGAGTGGGTGTTTTTGCAAGTCCACCCGTGAAGTTTCCAGGTTGGTCTCTACAGAACAGTCTCCTGGGAGAACTTCTGGTGGTCTCCCATGACATGCTGTGATAAAGTCCCATCTCCTTGCTCTGCCTCCATGACAGACTACCTTGCTGGCGACCCTGGTCAGGCTCTTCCTGGCTCATACTAAGCTCCCCTCCCAGTCTCCTGCCACATGGTTTATTGTCAGAGGCTCAGGCACGCTCACTTCCCTCCACGGGCCTTTGCGCACACACACCTGTCTTTTAAGTCACCGTGTACCTGATATTCCTGTGACTGTCCTCTCTCATCCTTCTGTTCTTTCCTTCTGCCACAGACACCCCAACTCCAGGCAGCCATTCGTCCGCTGTCTTGGTGCCAATCTCTTTCCTCCGCCCCTTTCTGTTCTTGTCATTTGTTCTTTTTTCCCCCTCACGTCTCTGTGTTTCTAGTACTTACAGCCTTTGCCACATTCCGCGAGTTTCTTATTTATTTACTTCCAGAAAACTCTGTCTCCAACTAGACTGTAAGTTTTAGTGTCTCTTTGTTACAGCTGTACTTAACCAGGACCAAGCCTGGATCCTGACCTGAAATAGACACATTTTGCTTCATGTACAAATTACTAATGAGACATCACTCATTCAACTAAGCGCCCAGGTTCGAATTCCAGGCTCTATGAGAAATACAAACTGGACAAAACTTGCTTTGCCACATTGCTATTTCTACAGGAGACAGAAGGTTTTCAGAAGATTGTTCAGCACGTGGCTCCCAACTCTTCCTAACAGAGCGGGCCAGAACGGAATCATTGGTGGTCAGTACTGAGCAAAGTGACACAAAATACCATCAGTTTTCTGACAAATGGGAACATTCACAGTAGCCAATCACAGGTGTCCCAACCCATCTGGCAGCAGACTAAGGTTGCCCCTCTGCTTTAACCCTCAAAGCAAGAAACTCTGAAACCATTATTACTCATCCTCTTCCTCAGTTGATGCCCATCTTCCCGGTTTGGTGGGCATCCTTCTGCTTCATAGATAGGATGTGGCCAAATTCCAGAACTGCCAGTTGGACCTTTGCACTCAATTTGTTACCTTTTTTTTTTTTTTTTTTTGATGTAAGGTACTGTCAGTACGTCGGTCCATAACAATGGCCATTTCTTTGGGTGAACAGCATTCAGACCCACATAGCAGTGTTTATTGACCCAGCTCTTCAGACTGTCTTGGAGGTCTGGTTTATTTTTCAGAAAGATGAACCTTTAGAGAACAGTGGCTGGAGCTAGACATTCTTTCTTTCTTTCTTTCTTTCTATCTATCTATCTATCTATCTATCTATCTATCTATCTATCTATCTATTATTTATTTGAGTTTGTGTGTGTGTCAGAGGGCACTATGTGTCTCTGTGGAGGATTAAGGGTGACTTCAGGTATCATCCTGGATTGCTTCTACCTCCTTTTGCTTTGCCCTGGGATTTCCCAGGCTCTGCCCACCAGGGACAGAAGTGTAGGCTACTACCTTTTCCACCTGGCATTTTAATGTGGGACATTCTGCTTGAGGCAGAGTCTTAACACCTGGGCTATCTCTCTAGCCCTAGGTGCTAGACATTTTAGAAACAGGGTCTCGATAAAGACACACACTGCTGTACTTAGGGACTTGTGGAATGGTCACACAGACATCTGCTACAAAGACAAATTCAGCTGTTAACGAATGGCATCTTGCAGAATTTTTTTTTAAGTGACTTTCTATCATGGGGATGTCGGCATTGTGACATATAAAGCTGTTGTTTTGCTATGTTCATCTTTTATTTTATCTTTTTCTGGATGGCCTGGAAATTCTTACTTTGCAAAATCATTTTGGTTTCTCGTCATACAGGAAATGAAGCCATCCCAGCCGGTTCCCAGGACCACGGCCGTCACATGTCTGTACATGCTTGATCCCCCCAGAAGCACCCTGGACATTCATCACCCATCTGACTTACCTTGCCAACATCCCTCGGGAAGGGTTGTCTCTGGTTCTCGGGAATCAAGATGGGAGACACCACAATGGATCTCTTTTGTCTTGGGACTGGGGAGGTCCTTGCGTATTTAAATATATCCTAAGAGAGAAAACAATGAGATTCACTGATGAGTGTCCCATAGAAAGGGTGTGTCTGTCTGCCCTGTGAAACACATAGCTGTTTGGATGTTGTCGATTTTATTCTAGCATATCTCTTAAGGACCACCAAGCACTGTGTAAGAGTCACACAAAAAGAGGCCTCCTGATTTCCAGCCATATGTAGACCATTTTAGATCTGCCAAACAGGTGGAAGAGTCACCTGGTTAGGAACCCAGAGAACTTGCTGGACAAAAAAGTGACTCTCTTCAAGACCAACTGTAGGGCTGATGAAAGGAGATGAAAGGTTGTGAAGCTCCAAATCCTTCCAGGACAAAGAGGTGGGGTCAGGGCATTCTCAAGGGACAGGCATGATTACTAGGGTGCCGAGGGATCATTCTGCAAGGAAGTGTTGCCAACTTCAGTTACTGGAGCCACACTGCCAGGGTTTACACCTTCTTAATAAAGAACCATGTTCAACACAGAAAATCTTGTACTTATTTTACATGAAGTGCTACTATCGCATATATAAAAAGAAGGAAGCAGAAAATAGACATACTGGAAACCAAACAATGTTATGAAATTCTAGCTAGAAGCTGCTGCTGGAAAGAATGCTCATTTTATAGGAAGGGAGGTAAGAAAGGCGGCGAGGAGCATGAGAGGGGGCTAGCACAATGCTGCCGCTTTCTTCTAGATCTAATTAGAGGGCTGAAAGAGAATTGAAAACAGATATCACTTTTAATATGTAAATCAATCTCATCAAATACCACATACTAATTAAAATTATCTCCTGTATCATCAGGTGTAAGCATCTTGAATATCATGCAGCAACGTCTTAAGCAAGATGGTTTGATGAATAATAGGTGCAGGCCATCACAATCCAGCCCAGGAAGTGTGCACGCACATATGTATACACGTGTGTGTGCTTATGTGGATGCATGTATAAGTATGTGTGAGCATGCGGTTGTGTTTCTACATTTGTGTGCATGCCTGTGTGTATGCATGTATGTGTGTGTGCATATGTGAAGGCAGTACCTGCATGCACATGTGTGTGCTGTATATGTGACTATGTATTTATGTGTATTTGTTTTTTGTTTATGTTTTACATGTGTTTGTGCGCATGTATATGTGTGCAAGCATATGGATGTGTGTGGGTCCATGTGAGTGAATTCATGCATATTCATGAAATGCATACGTATGTGTATGCATTTGTGGGTATGAGTGTGGATATGTGTGTATGTATGTGTTTGTACATGTGTGTGCATGGATGGGGGTACCTGCCTGCATTTGATAACTTGGAAGGAAATTATCTATAGGAAGTCAAGCATGGCACAAGCCCAGTTAAACTCAGAATATCTCCATAAATAGTTATCCCCTTGATTTTCCTGGGAGCCAAACACACTTGTAAGAAGTAGGAGGGGCAATATTCATTTTTCAAGAGCCTTACAAACACATGTATCCTTTCATTCTGCAATTTTTCTCTAGGAATACATCTAGATGTTCAACTCCAAAGACAAACTTGACTATACACAGAGAAGCGCTCAGTGCGGCAGGATGGGAGAAGGACAAAATGAAAATGACCAAATGCTCAGCATCACACATGATGGCCATGAGTCCCTGGGGGGGTCTAGAGGCCATCACCAAGAAGCATCTGGGAAGAGTGAGTTCTGAGCCCTGCGACATCACAAGGTGGTCTTCCCATCAGTTCCACAAGGTGAAGCAGCAACTGTACGTGCAGCGCACACTGAGCAATACGGAAGACACTTCCATGTTGGCTCTAAGAACCTCCCAGGCAATGCTTGGCTGCACATAAACCAAGTGCTAAGACAAGATGATGGGAGGGTTGCTCCAAGTAAACTTACCCCACTAGCATCATATAAGTAGGAAAGCAAAGGATACCTTGTTGGATACTTTCTGTTTACTTAAAGTATATTATTGCTGATCATTGAATGAAGAGACTGCAGGATGGTTGGGAAGCTGGGAAGGAATCTTGGTTGCTAAAGTGCTTGCCTTGCAAGCTTAAGGTTATGAGTTAGTTGTCCCAACCCCATGTATAATAATCCAGGCATGTGTGTGATGTGTGTGTGTGTGTGTGTGTGTGTGTGTGTGTGTGTGTGTGTGTGTGTAATCCCAGTGCTGGAGAACAAGAGACAGGCAAATCTCCAGGACTCACTAGTCAGCCTAGTCTACTTGCTGAATTCCAAGCCAGTGAAAGAATCTGTTTCTAAAAGCAAGGTGGATAGTTCTTGAGCGACATCCAAGGTTAACTCTGATTTGTACATGCACATGAACATGGATGCACATACATCCACCTCCCACACACACACATGGCTTTGACTTGTAAGCAAAGACAGAAAACGAAGCTGCATTTGTGAGTGACAGTGAAAAGAAAGAACCAGGAGAATAGAACAAACCAATGGCAGCGGCCAATTGAAACAAAGCAACATGACTCCAACTCGACAAAGAAACCAGTACAGAGAAAGACGACAGAAGAGAAAACCAGACGACAGTGGAACAGTGCGCAGACTCTGTTCATACCAAATGGAGGCGTAACATTGGCAGAGACCCTGCTGCTTATTATGGGATGACAAAAGAATGGAGAAAGTGTGAAATATGTGCCACATACAAATCTCATTTCATTTACAATAAAAGAGTTCTCAGGAGCCTCGGATGAGTGGATGCGTGAGAAAGCAATCTGTGGAGAGCGTGGAGAGTTAATGCTGTGCAAACGTGCGGCCTTGGTGAATCACCCTTCACGTGGCCAGGGGCCCCTGCTCAGGCCACAGGGTGGGTGCAAGCTAAGTAATGAACACCCACGCTGCCCTCAGTAACAAGGGCGTGCTCGTGTTTACAAGCCTGATGGCTGGTGCTTCTGTCCTGGGGACCAGAGTGGGCAGGCCCCTGAAGCCCCAGTAGCTAAAACTAGTACCTGCCTACTTCCCCACTCTCTCAGCATCCCAGATAAGGAGTGATGGCACAATATTGTCAACCTGGATATAAAATGCCCCCCAAATGCATCCTGGGGCTCTGAGTCTTGGGAAGCAACATCTGAGGGCCAGGGTGGGTGGGTGACATTCCTTCATGTGCAAATGATACTTTGGGTGTGCCATGGGGCAAGGGGCATCTGCCAAAAGAGACTGGTCAGAACAGCCCTCTTTTTTCCATGCTTAACTTTTATCATCAAGGATCTTGGTAAGGTTTTGCATGTCTCCAACTTGGTTTTCCTAAGTCCAGAGCCTCTGCCATCTACGTGACTATCTGTAACTGCATTTGGTAAGCAAGGACTTTAATGCTGGTGCCCATGTCCACCCGTGACTGGGCTTCCGATGATCTATCTGTTCTGAAGCCACAGACTCTTGCGAGTGGCTCGGCCTGGCGTTTCACAGCTCATTTGACTGACAGCCACACAGATGGGAGGGTCTGAGGCATATGCGTGTGATGCCTGACCTGCTCTCCCTAGCTCAGACATGGTTCTCAGACACCTTCTTCCTGTCTTTGTGTGGAGGTGTGGGAAGAGAGATGACTCATCCTCGCTTTCTCTTGAATACTAGCAAGGAGAAAGTACAAGTGGGTCCTGCTCCCTGAGAAATGGCACAGAAGTAGGTCTCACTAATGCCAGGACAGAGGAAAGCAGGAAGCGGAGGCGAGCCACTCTGTCCCTGTGAGACGTGAGTCATTGACGAGGCGGCCCGAGGCCAGTATCCGGCAGAGGGTGAACACTCAGCCACTTGTAGATTTCCAGACTCACCAGTTATCTCAAGCCGTTGACTCCTCGCATCGAATGGCAGCACTCACCCGCCCAGGCCACATGCACACAGAATCTACTACAAGGATACCGTGAGCACACGTCGTGCCCTAGAATCTGTACTCACGGAGCACGGAGATTCTGCCTGATGTGCCAATCTGGGTGTCTGCCGCATGGAAAGACAGCGTGATCGTCCGCTTTCCCTCACCGATACCCCAAGAGCTTTGAAAGCAGTCTGAAGCACAGCTTAACTACTATGAAATTCACTTGTCTGCAGTGCACAGCGCAATGGCTACTAGGAGACTCTCAGAGTGCTGTGCATACTGCAACATCTACTTTTAGAACTTTCCGTCATTCTAAGAGAAGCCGGTGCATGTCGGCCTTTTGCTACATTGTTTCCACCTGTCCCACCTGTCACTGATGCTGTGTCCCTGTACTTGTTTCCCATGGACATTTTGTAGAAAGGACTCTTGGGGTATGTCCCTGTAAAATTTGCACGGACTCTGCTTGTTTTGGTGGTAGATATGGAGAACTTTGAATGGAAAGGAATGCACAGGTCCCACAGATGCAGTAAGAGGTATATGAAGGCTTCCGGTTGGGGGCCCCAGCACTCAAGGCCAGCTCAGACAAATTCCCTGAGGCTCCAAGATGGCTGAGGCAGTCACTGCACCCACACTTCCTCCCTGATTCCTGCATGTGGAATTCCTCACTTCCCAACAGGTAGAATGTAGAGACCTCCCCTCCCCCCCTCCCAGCAAGCCTCCTGAATCAAGGTCTGTCCCAGGAAGCCACATAGGACACCAACTAAGGCTGCAGTAGAACTGATTGGGTAAGGAGCCCCCAAACTAAGGGCAAACAGAATAGGGCTTGAATAGGACAGTGTCTATGACTAAGGACTACACTAAGCAGTGGCTGATTGAAGACAATAAAACCTGTTCACCCGAGGCAGCTGGGAGGTTTGAAAAGAACACCCTTCTATTTGCATATCTGAACACCAAAAGCGGCCTAGGATTGTGTGGTCACCTGCTGGGAGGTCTCCTAAGTCCAACATGGGCCAGGAGCAGCCAGAGAGCACGTGACCTTATCCCCTGCTCTGTCTTTTTAGCCCCCAACTTTGCATCAGGTAATAAGTGAGAGGGCAAACAATGAAACCTTAGATGAAGAAGTCCTAAACTTACACCTAATTGCCAGACTGGGGACAACCAGTTGTCAAGAGGCACGGTTCCTACTGAGCGAGGCCTGGAAGAACCCAACACGTTGTTAATGGATGGAAAGTCTCCAGCCGTCAGCCTGGCCGGGTGTGAAGAGCCTTACAGGTAAACATAAGAAAAGCAGGTTTCCAAGACAGTTGGAGCCTTTGCTGGCTCCGCGGGTGGTTGGGATGATTTGAAAGAGCTGAAGATTTTTCTCTGGAGTGCGAAGGATAGATTCTAACCTAAGACTCAAGATAGCACCACATGCTTCTTCGATCCTCCTAACCCTAAGCCTTAGCTTGCATCCTAAGGAATCGCAAAGGAGATTCTGCCATGCATTTATGTATATGATGCATGCTACAGTATTGAACTTAACCTGCTGTCATGTGAACACATTTCCTGGGGAGAAGCCATACAATGGTCTGTCCTTCCCAGACAGGAATTCGATGAGAGACCACAGAAATGATGATGTCAAGCTCCCACCCAATGAACCAACAGGTTTGGTTACAGGAGTACAGGTGAGGGTATCTTACAGGAGCAGGGACGAGTCAAAGGCAGTTACATCACCAGAAAGTTCCCCACCCCAACATGGGTGAGACTCATGGAAGCTGTACCCCTGGAACTTTTCTGTTATATGACCTGCTAGGAATCTCCTCCAAGCTTCTAGACTGCTCCAGGTCTCTTTCCTGACTTCTGGATTGTTCGCTGCTCTCTCTCTCTGTCTCTCTCTCTCTGAATGGTCTGTTCAGCAGAACAGACTGGACTGCTCTAGAATCGTCTTTGAACTCCTTGACTGCTCCAGAGTCTCTCTGTTTCTCTTTGACTTGTCTGCTTATAGCCTCTTCCAGGATGACTGCTTTAGAGTCTTCTTCAAACTGACTTGAACTGCTGAGCAGTCTCCCTTTTATCTGCCTGGTTGGCAGAAGGGTGTCCTCCCCCAGCTGCTCTTACTACTTTTCCCAATCCTGGCTCCTCTCTGTAAGCTTGTTAGCTTCAGGAACCTCCTGAGCTTAATGAACTGCTTACTTACTGAGATTTCCCCCAGGATGGGATGTTCAAACATCCTCCTTTGCTGAGACTGAGGCAAAGTCTTAAGGTGACTGCTGGAGAAAAACTGCTCTGTAACACCCACTCATGAATCCTGGCGGAGTCACCACGGATGCTTTCCTGATGTCCAAAGATGCAAGACACTTCCAAGGTTACTTATCTCCAGGTGTGCTCTGATGTCACAAAGCCCGGCTGAAGCACTTGGCTGTCTGTCCCCAGAGTCGCTGCTGGCTGGCCTCCACCTCAATGAGGTCAGTACTTAGAGGGACAGATCCTCGGCCACGTTGAAGAAACCACAGCTCTAACACGTTGGCAGCGAGATGGCAGCTCTCAGTCAGCAGCTAGTAACAGAAACTGCTCCCTGAGTGGCAGAGTGATGGTTTCATTAATTATCTGCAAATTTCTGCAGATGAATGAATCTGCTGTGCACAGACAAGTCTCCAATCCATCCCAGTATTGTTATGGACCCCACTGTATTCAGAAGATTCTAGAAGCAGAGCTCTGGACCACTCCAGCCCATTTCACATGTAATCAGATATGTGGGTCACCCAGCCTGACTATACCTCTGAAGAGACTTAAAGTTTGATTTATTACCTCCTGGGGAGAAGCAGCCAGGAATCCCAAACTTTATGAAGCCAATTTAGGAGGTGGGGAAACCAAGACCCTCAGTCTGCTTCATTTCTAACCTTGTATTTTCCAGATATTCTGAAAACCGAATATAAGCCTAGATGAGGGACCAGTGTAGAGTGACTCAATGGTGTTAGGATGGCAATGGAGTGGGGTGTGTGGAAATGATGCCTGTTCGTCCCAGATGGCATCTAGTGGCTGGCAGACGTGGAGCTTACTTCACGCTTGGCACAAGAAGATGGCAGATGCTGAGGTCCCGGGATGGCACAAGCCAGACTACCACTGCGGATTACACTGCTCACAGTTTTCAAGGTCTGGCCTGCAAGCAGGAGCAATAGATGCGACCACATTCCCCAGAGTCTCCCGGTGGGCGAGCTTTCTGGAAACGAGTCCCAGAGTTATCATAATAACGAAAGTCATAGATGAGAGACTCAGGGAACAGGGGAATGATCAGGATAAAGGAATGTGGGAGGGAATAGGGTCAAAGTGCACTGCATACTGAGGAAAATATTCTTATGAAACCCAGTGCTGTACGTGCCAATGAAGCCCAGTGAATATATGTCTGTTAAAGAGGAGAGAGCAAGCCAAAAGTTTCTGATGCCTGTATATAGGACAAATTTTGATACAACCACCATAATCATATATTCAGTGGTTCTTCAGTAGTGATAATTATGGAAATGAGAGATTTTTGCCATAATGGAGATTTCTGGGTAGCGAGGATATTATTGTGCTCGATGGCACCATCAAGAACTGGCAGCCAGGGGATTGGTCAAATGCCTTAGCTATTAAAGCTTTTGCATCACAAGCAAGAGGGCCAGAGTTCAGATTTTCAAGCAAAATAGAGATCCTCTAAAATTCTAGCCTTGGAAAGGTGGAGACTGATAACCCCCAGAGCAAGTTGACCACCCTGAAGGCAAGTTTGGATTCGATTAGCAACTCAGACTCAAAAAGAATAGAGTGGAAGCATGATTAAGGATGATTTCTGATATCACCTTGGGCCTCCATTTGCATCTGTACATACTCATGGAAGTGGGAAAAGAAGAAAGAGGGGCCAGGTGTGATCGGCAAAGAACAGATGACTGGATCACAATTCAACCTTCTCCCCTGAAAGAGCAGGGAACTTTAATTAAGAAGACGATGATGGGGCTGGAAAGGTGGCCCCGGGGTTAAGCCTCTGCCTTGTAGGCGGAAGGTCCTGAGTTCAGATCCTAGACCCCATGTATAGACGCCGGGCAGAAGCGGGGGTGGCCTGCGTTTCTGGTCCTGGTAGGGTGGAGCCTGTGAATACTGGGGCAGAGTAAACAAGGAGGAGGTGGAAGGGGGTCCATGGTGGTTCCCATGTGGTTCTACACACACACACATACATACACACACACACACACACACACACACACACACACACACACGCACTCACTCACAATTGAATAAAATAATAAAAAAAGATGATGACACTAAAATATACAAAAACATGAAGTTGTGAGTGGAAGCTTGCAGGCTTTAAGCACCATGTTGGCCTCTACCTGTGGAACTCAAGGTAATTCTCTCTAGAATATCTCTTTTTTTGGCATGTATGTTGGTGCTTATGTGTACCTGTGTGTGTGTGTGTGTGTGTGCGCCTGTGGAAGCTCAAGAGTGACTTTGGGAATCTTCTGGATTGCTCTACTTCCTTACCACTTCTTACCTTTGGAATTTCCTACGCTCCTCCTTTATCTAGAATATCTTTTAAAGAAGTTAAATATTTGAGAGAGGGGGGATTGGGGATTAAGTGGTGTAAATAACATAAATTCACTGTATTTGGGTATGAAGCTCTAAAGAGTAAAAAGTAAAATTGAAAACACATGCACACACACACCACAGAGACAGATAATATCCCAACATATTATGCCATTTTCTGTAAAATGTCAACTTCCTCATATTTCAGCCACTAGTTAAAAAATATCCCAGAGACACAGGCTTCAGAAGGAAATTTGCCAAACACTACATCCGAGACACAATTGGCTCTGAAATATTTCATGACCTAACAGGAGCCATAAAAACACAGACCCTGCTCCTTCTACTGGAGGTCCAAGCAAACATTTTCAGCTCCTCTAGATTCTTTAGCCACTCGAACATATTCAATGGGAATAGGAATGTGAAGGATAAAATTTTCTTCTATCTTCTCTGGCAGTGGTGAAATGTTAATCTAAGTAGTGACTTCTGAGTACCTGGAGGTATCTTGTAGTATTTTACAAATGGGTTTGTATTCCTAAAACACACAATCCTCTGGCCTCCAATGCTGTATTAACCTGACTTCTATATTTTAGGTGTGAGAATATGGGCTCTAGGAATGATATTTCTCATATATATGAGGTCAAAATAGGCAAAGTCTCTTTCAGAAACCTGCTACTACAGAGCCAACCCTTGGAAGAGCAATTTTTTTTTGTCTTCACATGAGTGTGCATGGAGCATTGTGCATAAACTTAACCTTTGGAAGTTTCACCTGTGTGCTGGTACCCCAGTCTCTGCATATCCACAAGGAAGTGGAGAATCCTGTCTTCCTACGCATCCTGCCTCCTTTCTTTCTAGGATGTTCAATGTTAGATACTTACCTGTGAGGAATGGTACAATTCTACAGCCAGAGGGGCTGCTGGCTCCTGCCTGTTCCTCCAGGGACTTGTCCTTGAAGCACTTCTTCTCCCCTCTGACCTCATCTCCTGGTGTCATCGTCTTACGCCTGTCCACTGCACCCACCTGAAGATCTTCCTGACTTCTCATTCCTTTTTATTCAGGACGGGAACAACCCAGACTGTGACAATCAGTCAAAACTTCCCTCGGAGAGGAGAGCAAATAGCTTATCTGGCACCCAGTCCCAGGAGACTGTGATTAGAGAAGTGAGGATGATAAGAAGATATAGTTCAGGATCGGGGACATGAATGAGCAAGTGTTTGCTGGAATATTCTGGAAGTCGATGCAGGACACATGACTTGGGGGGGCAGTGAGGGGCTTGGGATTTATATTTGTGTTGGTTCATGGTCACTGTCAATCTGACTAGAATTGGAATTGCCCAGGAGAGACAGTTATGCATCTGTGATGATGTTTACAGAAAGGCGTAACAGAGGTGGGACCCCTTGAATGTGGGTGGCACCATTCTGTGGGCTGGGGTGTGGGCTAAATGAAGAAGAAAGCAAGCAGAGCCCCGGCATTCATTGCCCTCTGCTTTGCAGCTGTGGTGCAGTGTGACTGACTGCTCCACCCTCCGGTTGCCACGCCTTCTCAGCCATGGCGGATGCTATCCTCAAACTGTGAGCCAGAACCAATCCTTCCTCCTTTGGTTGCTGGTTGCCATTGTCAGATGTTTGGTCACAGCCATGATAAACAACACGATACTCCCGCTTCCCCTGGGAATCTGTTGGAAGGCTCTAAAATATCATTCTCTATGCTGTGAATGGGCAAAAGATACAGAACAGGCTTCTTGTGCTCCAGTGGTAAAACCAAGGAACACCAAAGTGGGGCATGGGTAGGATCTGATGCTCTATTTTGGGGTCTTTCCCTTCTGGTCTTTGACTTCCTCTGTTGCTATTGGAAGTACACCATGTCATATTTCATGACCAGAGCTTAAGCTGCAGACCTGGGAGGAGATGGAATAGAAGAGATAGAGATAGACAAAGGAGGCTAAATGTAAGAGAGAAAGAATAATGCCCACATAGAGTGTACCTACCCACAGCCCAGAATTCACACATGCTGAGACATCTGGGTCACCTGTCACCTTGGTGGCTGTCTGTTCCCAGACCTTCCACACAATGACGAGAAGGCTAGAGTACAAATACAGGAGTATCTGTGCTTTTCAGAGCAAAAGCTCCTAAATGCAATTTGTCCCATCGTGGGGACATCACGAACTACACTGATCTTTGGAAACAGAAGATCACTCTCCAAAGCGGACACTCTTTTGAAATGGATTCATGCATTAGGTATTTATTGAGCACATACTTCTTAGGAGTTGGGGAGTGAGTTTCCACTGTCATTGCCTCCAGGAGAGCGCTCTCCTTTCTAGGGTTCCCTCAGAAACTCCCTATAACGTGCTTAGATTCTTTGAGAGTGTCTGAGCTCCCCATATGGCCTTCTCTCTATTACATGACTGGAACCCACTACTTAGGTTAAGTCAGGGAAGGGAAAATAAGCCTATCTTTGGGGACTCCCTACTTCGGGTCTCCCTTCCCAAGTTATGACTCCCCCCTGCCACCTAGATATTCATGCACTTGGATTTATTCATCAGAATTTTTAAAGTGTAGTGGGGTAGTGTGTGTATGTATGTGTGTCACATGTGTACAAAGACAACTTGGGATGTGCTATTAGGTTCCAAAAGTAAAACATAAAATGGCTCAGACCCTTCAGTTCAAGATGAGCAAAAAAATAGATGAGAAGCTTGAAGGAATGAGATGCTGTTCCCTTCTGGCTTGAGGTGATGATGAATGTGCTGGCTTCTGCATGTTCATACACTTTCTATCAAGTTTCCTACCAAGAGCCCATTCTGTTTAGAATCAGAAGAAAATGAAATAAAATACAAACTATGACTTGACATGCAGTATACATTCACTGTAGTTCATCTGGTCTCTCTCTGTGTCTCTCTCATTCTCTCTCCTTTTATACACACACTACAAATACAGGCATGCATATATACACACATTCACACACACACTGTAGTCACAAACTAGGTGCCTATAACACAAGACATATGTCATCTCCAGTTTGGGAAATATGGATTTCAGGGTAATTTTTACTCATTTCTGGTCTCATCTGCTAGGTTCCATTCATATGCAAATGCAGCTATTTTTCAGCTTTAATAAATAGTATCTCTTTATTTATTGCATGCTATCTAGCATCTAATATCTGCTCTTCTCATTCGAAAGGTGCTTTGAGTCCCCCTGTCCCAAAAGGGTGACCTCAAGTAACATGGCCTTGGTTTCACCCAGCATCTGATGCATTTTGCCACTGGGGAGATAGGGACACCATCTTTCCTCTCCCTGGCAACCAAGTCCATGCCTTAGCTGGAGAAGATGGCTCTGGCTATGAATGTAGATGGTGCACATTGCGGGTGTGGGCTCGAGGAGAGACTTGGACAGTAGCAACGGTGTGGGTTGTTCCATGTCAGACACAGAGAAAGATAAGCAGATGGCCTATCCTATATTAAAACAGGCTTTCTCTCGCACCCATAGTGTAGCTTCTTCCCGCAACCCTGATCACTTCCACGTGGCCATGTCCCCTTCTTAGATACAATAGCAGGACATTGAAAGTAGTGTCCTCTTATTTAAGAAAAGGCAGTCCTCCTTGCTTGGATGCAATCTGCATTCCATCTAACGTCTACACCCGCGTCCATCCCATTGTCTCTTATGGGTTACCAACCCCTTGGCACTAAGACTTTAAATAAAAAAGTCATGTCCCACATTGCCTGCCAAATCAGCGGCTCCTTCTGTCCAGCCAGGTTTTCAATATTGTGTGTCTGACTGAAACACCTCCCTTCCACCCTAGGCTTTGTTTACTTCATAAATTCATCTTCATAATGAAGGGTGTTGTGTCGCCTGTCTCTCCACATCACTGATGACTGTGTCCTTTGAAGGTTCAAAGGTATGTCAGATCTTCCACGAAAAAGAACAATAAAAGAAAAGAGGAAAAAAAAAACCCCACATTTGATATTCTTCCATATCTGAGGTTTCTCCCGGCCCAGTGGTTTTGATGTTCCAATGGTAAAACAACTGCTTAAAGAATCTGAGTGTGTGTGATAAATATTCAATTGACATGTCATACTCGCTCTTCCCTGAGAGGCGGGAGGGCCGGGCTCCTTTTTGGAAATTGTGCTTGGGGAACACAGAGACTGTGCGATCACAGGGTCTAGATGTCTTCTCTGGGACTCAGAGAGTTACGTCTGCTCCCCGACCGCTCTGTGAATGTGCCCCATAGGTAGCGGCGATTCTATTTCATTTGCTTTGTGAGCTCTTTTGAGTGTTTTGCCAATAAGAAAATAACTTTGAGAATCAGTGACTTTTAGAAACAGAGAGGACTTTGCTCAAGTGCAGTGAATTATGCACAGGTCTTCCAAATGCTTTTCCCTCCCCATAGTCACATCTTTGAGATCCTTGTGTCTCCACGCTCTGGGTGAGGAAACCCAGGCCTGGGAGCATTGACCACCTCGCTTCTGGGGAGTTCAGACGAATCTGGACTTGACCCCGAGCTAGTTTACTCATGCCTGGAGAGTCAACTGCTCTGCCTCTTGCCTCTTGTGTGGTTCATCTCGTTTCTTGGCTATTCATTTGCTGAAACATCTGTGTGTAAGACGACTTCTGGAGACTCCCCTGTGCATGGCTACCAGCTCTGGGGTCAGAATTTAACTGCTGTCTTTCTCTCCTCTCTTTGTTCGGTGATGCCACCCTGGTCCAAGCCAATACCCTCCTAAGGGGCCCCTGTGACCTGGCCCCTATCATCGTCTGCTTCGTCCCCAGCAGTCAGAGTCCCTGTTGGGACAGGAGCTGGGTGGCATCAATACGGTCCTTCTTGGTACCCAGTGAGATCTAGAGGAAAACTGGTATTTTTGTATCAGCCTGTGACATAGTAATGTGTTCCATGCCTCTGGCAGCCCAAATCCCCTAGCCACTCTTTCTCAGACCATCGATACTAGCTTCCTGGGGTACATCAGGTACAGACTCCTTGGGACCTTCACAGTAGTTATTTTCTGCTTCTGGAATGTTCTTTACACAAATGTCTACCTAGTTGCTGTATTTACTTCCTATGGCTTGGTGAAGGAAATTCTAGCAAACTCCGGGGCTTAAAAGGACACAGATGTCATTGCTGTGGGGTTGATGGTCCCTGTGGGTCTCCTGAGACCAGATGCGAGGTGAAGGCAGGACTGCTTCTACCTAGGGACTCTGAGGAGACTGTGTTTCTACACATTGCCTTCTCAGATTCTACAGGCTGCTTTGCTCTAGGGCTGAGGGCCTATTTTTCTGCTTCAAAGCTACAGGCCAGTGTCTTCCATCATCCATATCCTGGCTGGAATTTCCTGCTTCTCTCTTATGAGGACATTTGGTTACATCAAGCTTCAGAATGATACTGGATATTCATGGTCGTTACCTGCATTTCTGTGTGTGTGTGTCTGTCTATGTGTCTGTGTGTCTGTGTGTATGTGCACATGCAAGTGCACATTCATGTCTGTACATAAGCATATCAGTACATAAGTATGTGTGTGTGTGAATGTGTACATATAAGTGCACATTCACATTTGTGCATAAGCACATTAGTACACACGTGTATGTGTGTGTGTGCATATGCAGGTGCGCATGGACATCTCTGCATAAGAACATGAGTGCACAGGTATGTGTATATCCATAGCATATAAGCATGGGTGTATGCATATACATACATGCATGTACAGAACATATACATGTCTATGTATAACCATGTAGTATATAGATATGTGTGCATGCATGTGTACCCACACAGACATCAGTATCTGAGCATATGAGTGCACAGATGTGTATGTTTATGTATGCGCATGTGTATGTGCGTGCTTGTGCATGTGCACACATGAACGCTACCAGGAACTGACTCTACGTGCTGCTCATTAGGAGCCTCCCACTGTATCTTTTGAGAGAGTCTCTCCATGGCTTGGAGTTCAACAGCTGAACATGGCTGGACAGTGTGCTCCAGGGACCTTCTGTTTTAGCACCAGATTACAAGCCTGAATCCTGACACCCTGTATGGACTCTTCCCTAATATAGCTGAGGAGATGACTCAGGCCCTCATGCTCACATAGTAGGCATCTCACAGGCCGAGCAGCTCTCCAGCCTAGTTGGAATTCTGCTATCTGGGAAAGCAACATATTTCTCGGACTCAGGGACAAGTGCTATAGGCCTCATTCTACCCACCACAGTCATTTTTTTAAAATTTTTTTTTCATTTATTATTTAGTCAATTGTGCTTGTATGTGTGTGTGCGCATGTGTGTATGTATGTGTGTGTGTATAGACAAATTCAGGAACCACCATGGACTCCTCCACCTCCTCCTTGTTTACTCTGCCCGGGGATTCACAGGCTCCGCATTACCAGGACCAGAAACGCAGGCTGCCCCCGCTTCTGCCCGGCGTCTATACGTGGGGTCTAGGATCCAAACTCAGGACCTTCCGCCTGAAAGGCGGAGGCTTAACCCCCGAGCCACCTCTCCAGCCCCCACAGCCATTTTTTAATCTTTCTGTATGTCAGTACTTATAAAATCCTACTGTCAGAGTCTGAGTCTGGGTTGGGTTGGGTCTTTTACCTGACATCCTTAAAACACGCCTAACGCCCCATGCTTTCTCTCCTCCTTGCAATTAGTCATTTAACATGACTGTTGCATGCCATAGTTCCTATATTGCTTTTCTCTCCCACCAGAATGTAAGCACTATGAGTACTGGTCACTCCAGCTACCCAGTCTCATGCCTGGCTTGCAGTAGACGCTCTATAAACCCCGCTCTGTGGAGTAACCTAATTTCCCGCCTTCACCATGAGTTGAAACACAAAGGATCTCAATCAATCACATTAGGAGATGAAAAATGAGAAGAAGAATTGGATCAACCATGATTTACTGGGTATCTGTTACGCAGGAAATGGGGTGCGAGATGCAAAACGGCTGCTGGGAAGGTGTCAGCCCGGCGTTCACCATGGTGAGGGCCGTGCATGGCGTGAAAACTCTTGAAGGAGTCGGGTGAGGACTGAAACCCACCTTCCTCCATCTGTCTGTTTGTCCATGGGGTTGGGAACCAAGGGGAGGATGCTTCTGAAGCACCAGAAAACCCCCCATCCTGGTATTTCCCAGCCGCCACGAGCTGTTGCTGTCTTGACTCCAAATGGACAGAGCAGGAAGGAGGGGCGAAACTGGGGGAGGGGGGTTGCTTCAGATGGACAAAGAATGAAGAGGACTTTAGGACCACTGACTTTGACTTTGATCTAGAAGCACCGGTTCAGCCCAGGCTCTGTCTGCTGCATGAAGACACCTTCAGTGCCGTTAAGTAACCAAGTGTCTGGCTCGATGCCGTGTGGCGCCAGGAGGCTATCTTTCCCTTTCTGAGACCTGGTTTCAACTTCTCTGAATGGGAAAGATCATCTTGCCCTGCTACACACACACACACACACACACATACCAAAAGCATATATAACACACTTCAAGCATCAACTCTTGTTTTGCCTCTGGAGTTTGTTCTGTAAATGACATCCATGCAGCAGCTAAGATGGTTGTGTTTGGCTCAATGAAGAAGCCAGAGGTTTCAGTGAAATCCTGTAGGCTAATTAACTCTGTTCCCTGGGCCCAGATGATTTCTTCCTGTGCCCTCTTGATTCACCCCTCAGAATGTTGCTCATTACAACCAGACTGCTTCCAAGCAGGAAGAAGACGGCAATCTTGTGGACCAGAACAAGGGGCGGTGCAGAGGGGGTGGAAACATTTCTCACGGAGAAGCCAAGATAAGAATGGCAGGAGATGTCTCCACACAGACCGTGCCAGGCAGAAGAGAGTGGAACAAACTTTTTCAGATACGTGAAGGAAAGAGAACATCGGCTCAAGATTCGATACCAGCTGCAAACACCTCCCCCAACTGATGGCAACATGAAGACGTTCAGCCAGACGAAACGGAGATAATTTCACAGGAGAGATCTTACATCCTCCTCCTCCAGCCCGGAAGAAAATAATGTCAGATGAAATTCCTATCTGCACAAAGAAAGAAGAGAAGGGGACCAATAGGGAAATGCGATGTAGACGGTGTATCACGGCTTCAGCTGCTCCTGGTGAGGACGCAGCCATGCGCTGTGGGACCACAGCGTCGAATGCTTGGGAGGATCAGCACAAGGGCACAGAGGCTGGGAAGGAAGAACAGAAGGAGATGACGGGTGAAGTGATACGATGTCCCAGAAGAGTGGGAGAAGGGAAGGACACATTCCTAGGTGCTTACATTCGTATTTATTTATTTGCTCTTATGTGTGTGTGTGCAGCATGTGTGTGTGGAGGTCAGAGGACAACTTGCAGACTTGGTTCTCTCCTCTCGCCATGTGGGTGCCAAGGATCCAACTCAGGCTCTCAGGCTTGGTGGCAAATGCCCTTTACCCTCGGAACCATCTTGTAGGCAGGTCCTAAAGCCGAGTTGTAGAAATTCTAAGGTGATTTTCAAGAGACAGAGCAAGGCATATTCCTCAAGTGTCTGCTCCTTGGCTGCTCCCATGACCACTTGCGCCCACTGTGTGCTAGACTCTGGGGCCTGGGGCCACGGCTCACCTGCCCCATCCCTGACTTTGCAGCTCACTTTGCTTCCCCTCCTGCTATGCACCTCCCACTTTGGTCCACACAGAGAGGGCTCCTGGCCAGGCATTCCAAAGAATGCATGTTCAAAAGCCACCAGTGGGCAGCCCAGCAGAGGTGCTCCTACCTCTGTGATCTGAAGAAATTAACAGAGGAACCACTTTTCCTTCTTATCTGGGGTCCAGGGCTGCCTTTCAGTGCATGGGGAAGGGCCCTAACTCCATGAATAGTGAAGGGCCCTAACTCCAGTTCTCATTTTCCCAGTGTCTTCACTTCATGGCAGTCATCTATGTTAAAAGAAAAAGGCCACTGATGTTCCTCACTGAGCACGTTGTATGTGTATATGTCTGTTGTATGCACACGCATATGTGTGTCAGAGTGTATATGCATCTGAGCATACACATGTGTAAGTTTGTGTATGTGCTCACATGTATGAATGTGTGCCCATGTGTGTATAGGTATGACTGAGACAATGAGAGTGTACATGTGTGTATGAGTGTGTATATGGTGTGGTGCTGGGGATCGAACCCAGGACCTTGTGCATGCCAGGCAAGGGCTCAGCCACTCAGTCATTCTGAGCCCTGAAGTTCTAAGTTCTATTTTCCTGCCTTAGGCTCAGCTTCCCAACTCACATTTTGCATGAGCGCTGAGACGCTCTCAGAAGCCATGTGTGACTCTCAGCAGAGGATGCTGTGGAAATTGGAGAAGAAGGTACTCCCAGCCAGATGTCCAGGTTTCTCCTGGTGCCACACCTCATTTCTTTCAATCTCCCCCAACTCATTGGGGTTTGATTTCTCAGCTGGCAGCTTTTTAAAAAAAATAAGGCAATGTTATGGTGGCAGCATCTCCTTAATCTTGAGGTGTCCTCATCTCTTTAAGAAAAGGAAAGGGAACTGGAGAGATGGCTCAGGGGTTAAGACTCTGCTTTGCAAGCAGAAGGCCCTGAGTTCAGATCCCAGGTCCACGTAAAAAGCGCCAGGTGGAAATGGCCCTAGCCTGCACTTCTGGCCCTGGTGGGCAGAACCTGAGAAATCCCAGAGTGAAGCAGAAAGGAGGTAGAAGCAATCCAGGATGATTCCTGAGGTCACCCTTGTTCCCCCACAGGGACACATAGTGCCCTCTGAGACACACACACACACACACACACAGGCGAGTGCGCACAAATAAAATATACAAATAAACAAATAAATATAAATAAATGATGTTAAGAAACAGAAAGGGGAAAAGTCCAGAGACTGAGCAAGTTAGCTTAACAACAGAGCGGGTGCCACCGTAGCTATGGATCCCACAGAACTCAGTGTTCTCAGACAAAAGCCATGGGGGTCTCAGTTGCATGTGCGCAAATGTGCCTCCCCTTCCTGCATTCCATGTTCAAAGACAACCAAGTCTCCCCACTAACTCCCTGTTAACTTCAGCTGAGCTAGGCTGAGTTTCATCCAGGCGAGAGATTCTGCCAAGGCACACAGACAGTGACAAATGAGACAGGGTTGCCTTGTGTCTCTACCAATGTTTCCCTGGAGCGACACTCCACCTCAACTTGATCAAAGGACAAGATCTGGCATTTTCCTTCTGTTTTTAAAGGTGGTCAGAGGGCCATTTTTAACAAGACTTGAAAACTAGCTCATCATGGCCCTGACTTCAAAGGCACGGGTGACTTTTTTTTTTCCTTTAAAATAGATACTCAGATAGGAAAAGCTCTGGTGCAGACATTTTTTCCAAATGCAAACAGAACAGCAATCTTGAGCTGCTCTCACCGTGCCGCAAAAGTCTCTGGTACACATAGCAAGTGGTCAGCACGGCCACATGTGTGCACACTGTCTTGCAGGTCCTTTCCTAGCATGCACCTGTGGCCTGTCCCTGGGAATGAAACCTGAGGGACTCGCCTTGCTCCAGCACATGAGGATAATGCAGTAGCTGTCCCGGCAAGAATATAAAGGAGACTTGATGCGGCAGCGCCCCCGGAGCTGGAAATTGAACATGAGTCCTGAACTAATTGTGAAATGTGGTCATTTTTTCTGTCATTAGACTTTCATCTTGGCGGCCAGCCCCTCAGTTCTGGGGTGGAAAGGAGGTTCCCCAGGTCATGTTTCCAGAATCTGATGATAACTCCTCCAGGAGAGTGGGCATTGCCGTAGCAGGAAGAGCTCCCTCCACGTATCTCTGGTCAAGTCGTCTTCTCCCTGGAGCAGCATCCAATGGCTTCCTATTTGGTCTCTTGGGGAGACTTGTGCACCATGCTGCACATGATGCTGGGCTAGTGACTTCCTGATGATCTGCTTAGGACCAAGTGTAGGTCTTGCTCTGGTCTGCACTGACAGCCTGAACACACTGGTGCCACCCCCTTCACCAATGCTCACATAGAAAGTTCCGGAGCCGTGAAGTTCATCGCAAGGTGACTGCACAGCAATCCACTGCATTGTGCCTCCTCCCAACACCTTGCTCTTCCAGTTGCCTCTAATACACATGTTCCACCTTTGTTCGGCAGCTCAGATACTCTGGCTTGCTGTGGAGGCCAAAAGCTCCCGGAAGGTGGCATCATGGTCTCCTTTCTCTGTGCCTCTGTCTTTCGTGAAACCGGTCAGAGTACTTTATCTATTCCATGCATGCGGCTGTTGCCTCTGGGAGGAGATACGTATGGAGCTTATGTGGTTCATCCCCCAGTATGATATAAAGACACATGGCTCTATAAAAGCTTAATGAATCCTACCTTCTGAAGTCATTGTTCCCGGTCAGTGGCCAGGTTGTGCCTGTCATTCCAACTAACAAGTCAATAAACCTGTGCTAGGCATGAACCATGCCAAGATTTGGGCCAGGTGCTGAGTGACCCCAGCTCAGCAGGCACGTGGAGGTGGGCTTGCTAAGGAGATTTGTACTGAAAGTAGAACATGACAAAATACTGTAATTGCCGCTGTTTTTTTCTCTTATTTTCATGTGTGTGTTGACATATGGGGGAGCACACATATGTATAGGTATGTGTGCATATGTGTATCCATGTGTATGCAGGTCTGAGAGTGATGTTGGAAATTATCTTCCTTCATCCCCCCCATTTTATTCTTTTGAGGCAGTGGAAGTCAATCCTTAAACCTAGCACTCCCCCAGAAAGCTACTTTGGCTAACCAGCTTGCTCTGGGGATTCCCAGGCCATGTCTGCAGGGGCTGGAATTATAGGCAGGTCAACCATACTCACTGGTCATTTGAAGTGGGATCAAGGGATCTGAACTCTGGTCCTTTTGCTAGCATGACAAGTCCTTTAACGGCTGAGACACCTGCCCAGCCCCACAACTATGTCTTTTAAAACACAGGGTTACAGATGCCTATGAGAGGGCATGTCTGTGGCCACCAGCGGGCTGGGGAGAAGCATCATCTATTCCCCAGTGTAGAAACATCTGGTTCCTGTCACTGTTTAAGGGGATGTTGGCACAGGATGAAGACATATGTGTGAGTCCTGGTCGCTCTCATGGAGTTTTCATCCTTTTGTTAGAACTTGGAGTACATCGCTCTTATACCACTGTGTTGACAGAGGAGTGGGCGTGATTTTTTGAAAGAAAAATTTGGAGAAGGACAAAGAATTTGAGGAAACCAGAGCTAATAAACACTATGCCTTCCCCTCCCCCATACTGATAGCTTGAAGTAAGCGCAGTGCATTATGTCAAAGCAGTTGACAAACTCGGTTGGGATTTTACTTCTGCTTCTTTCTGGAGACCTGGTTGCTGTGCATTTGCTAAGGCACTGTGAGGAAAACGCCTTTATCTTCTGCAGTTCAAACTGAAATTCCTTTTGCAGGAAAAAAGTGGATTTTTTTCCCAAACCATGGAAAAGGGGTACGCTAGGGATCACAGCTATCACTTTGATTGCCTCAGACAATAAGGGTGGATGAGAGGGACCACCTGTTAAAGGCTCCTGTGCACAAACTTGGCGACCTGAGTTTGGTCCTCTGGATCCTGCAAGATAGAAGGAGAGACCTGACCTTTCAAAATTCCTCTGACCTCTACACATGAACCTACATGCTCTCGCTCTCTCTCTTTCTCTCTCTCAAGCAAAGTATAAAAATGGTAAAAAACAACTAACATGGCCAGGTACAAAGAAAAACTTAACCAGTACAGCTATTATGTAAATCAATATCGTAGTTCTTTTTAAAAACTGAAAAGAGATCTGACCCATCTCTATTTTACTAGATACTGACCACAAGACTGGAAGTCACCACATCACAGAAACATTTACACATCAAATGTTTGCTGCAACACCATTCCCGAAAGCTAAGGTGTGTGGTCAATCTAGGTGTCCATCAGCAGAGAAACGTAGAAGGCAGACTGTGGTTTGTATACACAGTGAAATCACTTCAAGCCTTAAAAAAGAATTACGCTACCTCATTCCCAGGAGAATAGACACAGCTGGACATAATAATACAAAGTGAACTGTGTCCATCACAGAAAGAGGCATGTAGTGAACTGTGTTCATAACAGAAAGAGACATGTCAAATTTTCTCTTATTTGTGGGCCCAAGATTTCATAATAGTCACAAAAAAACACTTATGTTTAGTGACATGAAAGTAGACGTGAAACTGTGTAGGGGAACAGTGAATACTATGGGGGATGGGGGGATCAGGGTTCTGTGGACATAGACTTAGTGTATATTATATGTTGCATGAAAATGGCCTGTGTAACCCAGTTTAATAACATTTAAAAAGCTTTAGAAAAGGAACTCAAGATATGGAGGATATACACAGGCTGGCAACCACTGAATTATAGATGTCAATGGCTACTGAAATCCACTAGGATGGAGAGAGTTTCACAGTCTAGGAGGTCCATGAAGGGCCAATGTTCTGGAACCTGGCTCATCAAGGAAGGGGTCTTATAGCTTCTCTTGGGGGAAGTCTGAAAGAAGGCAATCGTGGAACACTGTGGAAATGATCGCACTGTATGCTGCTGACACGTGACCTCATCACAACAATCACACTGGATGGCGCAGCTGCTAGTTGACTCCTTCATATGGACTTGACAAACTCACCCTTGAGATGGCAGCAGCCAGTGACTGCTGACTGAGTAGATTTGCTCTTTAATGATGAGCGCCATCTTGGCCAACACTACACCCTTCTTGGGGAAGCCTATTTAGACTTTGAAGGGCTCCACATGGGGTCAGTTGCCATCACTGTCTAGCTCTTCTCTTAAGCAGCTTTGCATGATGTAGGAGAGGAATTAGCATATCCAAGAAGCTCTGGGGTTTGCTCAGAAAGAATCCATGGAATCGGTTTCCCCAAGAGTATAAGAGGCATTAGAGGAGATAAAAGAACAGCCAACGGAAGATGGGATAAGAAAAGTCTGTCCATCAGACATTAGCCAAGCATGACCACAGATGTAGATGAAGGGGTTGAATGATCCCAAGATCTCTAATAGAACTGAGTGAGTAACATTGTAAAGAGAAGGAGAACAGGGTGCTTCATAGCTTCCCTCATGCTGAGTTCCCGTCAGGAGACAGACCGCCTTCCCCACCAACTCAGAGCATATTCTTTCAGTGCAGTACAAAGCTTGAACAAAGGCGCAGTCACCTTTGTTTCGTAAATGAAACGGTTCTATGGAATGCTTAGCTCCTCACCCCTACAGTTACTGAGAAATGCTATATTTAAGAAAAATCGACTCAATAGACGTGGGGTCTCGGAGGAGGCTTGGGCTCTGTGGAGAGAGATGGAGGGTGCCGGCTTACAAAAGCTTGGCTTCCTCCTAGGACTCACGTTCTCTGGCTTGAGTGACGACTGCCAAGTATGGAAGCCGCGGTAGATATGTTTGGAGAAAGGCTGGGAGACTTGGTTTCCTAAGAGCTTTAAACATACGGAGAAGAAAGAACCCGACAAGAGTTTGCTTTCAAAGTGGCAGCGAAGTAACAAAAGAAAAAAGGAAAACTGCACAAGTAAGGAAGGAAGATGTGGTCTGGTCAGAGTGTCCATTGACTGACACTGTTTCACCATATCCATGTGGTACGCCAAAGGAACCAGGACTGACAAATTAACGGACTTCAGTTAGAAAGTTCCAGACGAAGGGGGGAATGGCATTAGCATCTGCCTTGTCCTCTCACCTGAGACCTTGCCTGTGAAAATGTTTTGCTCCCATGATCTACACTAACCAATGCTATCTATCACAAGCCCGGACTGAGCAGCCGAGCAAATCAGCCCAGCGAGAATAGGAAGCGCAGAACTCAAACCAGAATGGGATCCAAGGACCAGGCCAGGCCCAGCCCCTGCTCCGCAATGGATAACCATGACACCTTGGAGCATCCTTTGAATCTTTCTGGGTCTAACATTTACTGCCATAGCAGGGAAATGGGCAGTAGCACCCAGCTACTAAACCCAACATGCCAGGGGGCATGGGCTCCTGACAGCAAGCCCTGCTTCTGGTTGGAAGGGCGATTTGAATATCCGAGTGCTTACAGGCTCTTTCTTTATCCAGGCTTCACGAAGCCAGCATTATCTAGAGTCCATAGCAGAGTGTACAGATCTTTGGGTCTATTGAAATCACCAATGAAATAAATCTTCTCTGTCGGATGGGGGCAGATGTGCTTAATCTCAGAAGATGTAAGGACCGCAGCTCAAAACTTTGTCTTCCATTTTTATATGCTTGGGTGGGGGTGGGGGAGCAGGGAACTGTGCACGTATGCGTTTGTATGTTTGTATGTGTGAGGGCACACATGTGTGGGTCTGTATCTCTGTGTGTGTGCGCACGTGTGCGGAGACCTGAGTTTGATGTTGAAAGAATCATCCATCCTTCTATTGCTTTGAATCTGTGTCTGTAACAAAACCCAGAGCTGACCTATAGATCTAGTCTGGCGAGCCATCTTCCTCCAGGCCTCTTAGGCTCCTCCTGGGGGCAAGAATGACAGACAGGTGTCCACATTGACCAGTGTTTTCTGTGGGACTTGGGGATCCTTTTGCTGGTGTGACAAGGAGTTTGACTGCTGAGCTAGCTCCCCAGCCCTACCTTAAATCTTTGGGGACAAATCCTCTTACTGATGCTTAAAAAAACAGATTCATGAAACATAAAAACAAATGCTTCCTAAACACTAAGGAGTTCTAGGTCCTCTTGGAGATGCTGCTGTTGCAATAATAGACAAACCAGATCCTTTCGTCCTGAAACTTTCTCTCTAGTGGATTCATTATTCAAGATAAGCTGATGCTGTGAGGGGCTCATGTCTTAGTCCTGCACTTAAGGGACCATGTGCGTTGAAAATATTTTGCCCAGCAGCAGCTTCTGCTTTTGTGGTGGTGCCAACCCTGCAGGCCTTGTCTAACGGACACTTGCTTCCACTTAGGGTGATTTCCAACGACTCTCAGATGCCAGTGACTGATATCAGAACTTGTCATATGACCAGTATACCTGTTAAGTTTGTATGAGTGGAAATAAAAAAAAAAGAACTTGTCATTTGAGTCATATGACACAAAATGAATTTGGGAAGTTATCCACTGAGATTTTTCTAGAGAATGGGAATGCTGTGCTGATTTTCCCATTGGGTTTCTCAACACAATAAAGAAACATGTTCCTCCCACTACTGGCTGAAGACTAGAACTAAGGCCATATTAAAATGCATGATAGGTAAGATGTCTGCAAATACTTAAGGAATGTTTCTTCTATAGTGGAGGATAGAAAAAAAGGGGGAAGAGAGAAAGGAGAAGTTAGAGAGAGAGATGGAGAGAGAGAAAAGAAAGTTGAAAGGAAAAGAAAACAAATCAAAAGAAAGAAGAAAGGAAATGAAAAGAAGAAAGGTAAAAAAGGAAGGGAGGAAGGATATGAAAAAAAAATGTATTAGAATGTTCCTCAAAACACACTTTTTTTCCTGGTCTCTAAGCATCATGGTGTCAGCTAGAAGAAATACGGCCCAATTCTTCAAAATAATAAACACGAAGCTCATGGAGCAATGCAGAAAATGTAGAATGACAGCACCGTCTTGTGCCTGTGTTGTTATTCGCTGGCAACATGCTCGGATGAGACCTGAAAGGGACGCCGGCCCTGTGCTCTGCAGAGAGAATCCCGAATGTTCTTATTTCTTCCATGATAGTTTTAATGCCATTATGGATTTCACAGCGCAAACGCTGAAAAACCATATGTTCCCAGATATGTTTTCATCAGTCTGCATCGTGATGAATGTCGAAACCTGGTCTGGAAACCAAATTTGCTCTAGAAATAAAGGGTCTAATTATTGTTCTCAGTTTTAATCACCAGTATTTGCAGTCTGGGCAGACAGGCTGGGGAAGCCTGTGGGTCGATCTGACAGAATTATTGAGAGTGGAGAGTCGGCCAGGCGCGCGTCTCCTGGGGCTCTGCACTTCGAATTGAACAGAGAGGAGGAAGTGTCTGGCTATGGTGGCCTGAACCGCACATGGCTACCGGGGACTGTGCTGGAAGCAGGGAGGAGCCAGACAT
Organism: Typhlomys cinereus; assembly: GCA_023101885.1. Taxonomy (NCBI): domain Eukaryota; kingdom Metazoa; phylum Chordata; class Mammalia; order Rodentia; family Platacanthomyidae; genus Typhlomys; species Typhlomys cinereus. The sequence goes on along the minus strand of JALPQD010000438.1, from coordinate 734,490 downwards.
GAAAGCAAAGAAGGAGCTAGTGAGTGGAAAAGGGGGCAGGGATGCGGGGAGAGAGCAAGTCCCAGTCTGGGGTGGAATGGGACAGTTACCAGCTGAAGCCGTCCTTGCCTGGGCTAACCCGCACAAGCCCCTAGCTTAGCTTTCGATTAGCCGATACTTCTAGTATCACCTTGGATGGATGCCGGAGGACTCAGCATTGCTCCCTGGCATTTGTTACTCCTGGGACATCGCCAGTGGCTTGTTAGAAATGCTACGACTTCTCCATCCCAGAGACCTGGATGAGAACCTATGTTTTCCCAGGACCCTTAGTATTACACCTGTGGCATGAAGGTGGGATTTCCTTAAACCTTTGATCACTGCCTGTGTTTACTTGGATTCCTTCTTGGTCTCCAGAGTGAAGTGGTCAGCTAGAAAGGCAGGGCTCATAAGCTACCTGACTATATTTCATTACGTCTCTAGTCGACCTCAAGTTCAAGATATCAAGAGTTCTCTGAAGACAAATTTCCATTACACTCTGAACCCCTTTTCTCTCCCCCACCTCCAGGGCAGGGACCAAAGCCATGAGGTTGGTGGTCACAGAGACATGCTGTGGCCCCCATCCGTGGTCACCAAGTCAAGTCAAAGAGGAGGGAGGATGAGGGTGTTTATGAAGGCTCCCCGCTCCTGTGAGGCCCACACAGTCGGCTTGGAGCGGAGCTCTTGAGCACGCATGCTCACCTCACGGGTTACAGACATAGAGCAGGTGGCCTTATGATCACAGAGCAGAAAACATCTTCACAAAAGAGCATGCGGAACAGACTTAACTGCTCTCCGCTCATGACCAAATATGGAAATGTGCTGTCACTGACTGTACTTACCCACTGGCTCTCTGTGAAGAAGCTGCAAGCCTTAGTCTACACATCATTAAAATAGAGGTGAGAGGCCTTTCTAGTGTGGTATATTATTGAGATCCTATATGTATAGATACTATATGTATAGGAACTAGCAAACGAGGCCAGAGGTTGGCAAATTTTGTCTATAAAGTATCAAATAAAATGATCAGTATTTTAGACTTTTTTTTGTAGGTTATGCTGTTTGTGTTGTAATGCCTCAAGTTTGCCCCCATATTAAAGAAATGAATATAAAGTGAGGAGACTTGGTTGTGTTCCTATAAAGTTTTATTTGTAAAAAAAGCAAAACAAATAAACCCAAACAACCAGACAAATGATGGGTCACGCAGAGTCTTACAGGCTACTGGTGGATAGCGTGTGTTCTAAACTGCTGTGTATAGTAGGAATGATTATCTCATAAGTGCTTGTAACTGCTAGCAAGACACTTGCCAGGGCTTATTAATTTGGTTGAAGTATTTTCTAGTCTATAAAATTTCAGAATATCAGACGAGCATGCATAGAGAGAATTTACCTGCGCAAAAACATGAAAAGATGATACCTTTTGGGAGAAGCTCCTGCTGTCCTGGGAATTTCAACACTTTATTCTTATAACAACAACTGAGTGGAATAGATAACAACGTCTCTACTTTATAGGACAGGGACACAGACCTTGAATAGGAACCAGGCTGCTCTACCAAGTTAGATTTCATGGTTGCTGATTCTGTGTGTGTGTGTGTGTGTGTGTGTGTGTGTGTGTGTGTGTGTGTGTGTGTGTATCAGAGGGCACTGTGTGTCTCTGTGGAGGGCCAAGGGTGACTTCAGGAATCATCCTATATTGCTTCTACATCCTTCTTGCTTCTCTCTGGGATTTCCCAGACTCTGCCTATTAGGGCCAGAAGTGCAGGCTGCTGCCATTTCCACCTGGCATTTTTACGTGGGATGTGGGATCTGAACTCAGGATCTTCTGCTTGCAAGAGAGAGTCTTAACCTCTGAGCCATCTCTCCAGCCCAGGGCTGCTGATTTTAAGTCAGGGCATATTCTCCTAGGCCCCTGGATTTGTGACATGACTTGGTAGACAAGTGTCACTTGGGAACATGGACAGGCCACGGGGAAAGACAGGAAGTGTACATTGTGCCCAAAGAATGCCAACAGCCTGCTTTCTGTTCCATTACTGTGGTGACAACACTGACATTCAAAGCAGCAACTCTGTGTGTTGTGAACCTAACAGGCTGTACAAAGCCAACCAGACATCCTCGGCATGAGGAAATATCATGTCAGAGTCCAGCGCACAGTGTGTCAGCACAAGCTAATGATGTAGGGTCTTTGGTAGGGGGGTGTCTTGCTGTCATGGATCCAAAGGGAAGTTCTTGTCTACTCAAGGCTGACTCCAGGCAGCAGACACTCTTCATGCCTCCATGAAACTCAAATGTGCAATCTGGATGCTCCCCACGCATGAAGGCTGTGATTCTTAATACGAACTATCCACTTGACAGTTTAGAATCACCTCCAAGGGGGAGTTTCTAGATTGGGTTCATTGAGGTGGGGAGGGGCTCCACCCTAAAGATGGATGGCACTATCCCATGGATGGGGGTCCTAGACTGAATGAAAAGGAGAAAGCAAGCTGACTACTAGAATTCATCTGTCTCTCTTCTTCCTACCTGCAGGGGCGATGTGCCTGGCTCACTTCCTTCCACTGTGCCTTCTCCACCATGATGGACTGTACCCTCAAACTGTGGGCCAGAAGAAACCCTTGCTTCTTTCAGTTGCCTTCATCCAGCATTCTGTCACAGCAACAACACAAGGAGCTAATATGCAGGCCCTCTGCATATTAGACAGGAATTCTGCCCTGAGGCATGTGTTTTCGTCTCTGACCCTTCCTCCTGTAACTGTCTGTTTGGGTGTGCTAGTTAGACACAGGCGTCAACTTCACAATCAAAGTCTGAGCTGTGGGCACGTTGGTGAGGAATTAGTAGTTATGTAAGTTCTAATCCAGCCTGCAGGAGAGTTCTACTTGACGTGGGAAGACCCAGTCCCCATGGAACCATTCCCCGAGTGGGTAGATAAGATGGTTGCAGCTGGTTCAGGAGTTTTGGCATAATTTGGATTGTTGGTGGATAGACATTCTGGTGAGTGAGGAAGCTGGTCCTTCTCTCAGCAATCCTGTGGCTAGAATATAGCCAGTTTCCCAGGTTCCTGGTTTTGGTATGAGCTTTCCTGCCAAACTGGACTATGAACTTTATCCCCCACATAAAAGAATGAAATCCCCTTTTTCCCCATGCAAACAAAGTACAACGCTGGATAACCCTACAGTATACATATAGGAACTACTTGTGATTAACACCTATTTTGTATTCAATTATAAATGGACTGAAATATTTGGAAATAAATATTCCTAGAATTAAGGGTCAAGCCATGCATAGAAGCATGAATAAGTGCTAGGGTTTATGAGTACCAGGTATAGTGCCAACCAGTCTACATTTAATGGTCAAATACACAATACTTTAACTGCATCATTTAGACTCAGCAAGCTTCTCATATATATTTCAAAGCAATTAAGGTGAATCAGAGTTGTATCAACAATTTTCATATAGGAATATTTCTCAGAGCAAACTCTATTAAGCCAAATTAAGTCACTGATGGGTTTTCCTACACGGCATAGCTGAAGAATTTCGCATTAAAAAGATCAATTTTACTTGGCTGAAGTGACTTTCATTGGTATTAATTATGCTGTATAAAAAGTTTTATACCGACTGTTTGATGCATTTATTGTTTTCATCCTATTAAATTTTACCAAAAGTGCCCTCTGGCTTGCAGGTTTTGTGTGTGAGTTCTAGCATATCAGGTTCCATGTTGCGGCTTTTATCATTTTGATGAGAACTTTGGATTCTTACATCAATTTCTAGCCAATAATAAAATTTCCTCTGGTTGGTGTTGGCCACTGTCATTTTGTTTTGCTCTTTATTTTCTACTAAGCCTACAATCTTTGTGGAATCTTTCCCATGATGCCAGCGGTATTTGATCTGTCAGTCAATTTTCCTTCCACACCAGATTTTACAGAGTGCATTTTATCCACAGCCTGTTTTTGTTTATATGTGCTATTCCTAGCAGAATGCTATGAATTAGATTCAAGACAGTGGTGTGTGCTTATTGCTTGGAGCAAATACCATCAGGAAGGCAGACATGAAGCCTGATTTCACAGAGTGGCCCGAATGTCAAGGTCAGAGCAGCGTGTCTTCACGTCTTGCTTTGAAATAAAGAGCTAAAGACATGCAAAGCCTTGAGGAACAGGAAATCCAATCCAGACTTTAATAATATTAAACTAGGGATTCAGCTTGCCTCAAGCCCCAGTAAAGTTTTGGGCTTAGACAGCTTCCCTGATCTGCAATGAGCGTTTCAAGCCACCATTGTCTTTTGAGGCTTCATGGTGGCTGCAGTGGTAGGAACTCTCCCCATTTTACAGATCAGGAAGCCAAGTCTCAGGGGATTTTATTCAGGATCTCACAACTCATAAATGGCCTCTCTAGGATTTAGATCCTACCTTTTATTGCTATGCAAACACTTCACATTGCTCAGGTTTGTATTTCTGACTCATTTATTTGGGAGAAATGTCTCAATGATCCTGCATGGTCATGACTGTGTCTGAGGGGCTGGAGGGATGGCTTAGTGGGTAAAGTAATGGATGCATAGGCATGCGGACCCGCCTCCACACAAAACCTTAGCTCCTTTCCTTGAACGCTCTTTGTTCAGCTTGTCAAGATCATATAACTTTCCTCTAGCTGATAATGTAATATGCTGGCTCCAATGCTCTGTTTATGTGACCATTAGTTTGAAACTACAGATAGGCCATTTACACAGTCTGTAAAAGGAGTGGGTGTGTGAGTGTTTGCTTGGAATCAAGCATTGAGAGGCAGAGACAGGGGATCCCAGAGACCCAATGGCCAGTAAGCCTAGCCATTTGGTGAGTTCCAGGTCAGGTTAACTGATGACCAATTCTGTCTCAAAGTAGACAACAATCAAGGAACACCTCTGATGTTCATCTCTGGCCTCTACATGGAGAGACAGACAAATGTACACACACACATACACACACACACACACGCATGCATGTATATATATATACATATATGTGTATATATATGTGTATATATGTATATATTTATATGCATATATATAGTTTGTCTAGGAAAATTTTAATATGAACTTGAAATCATCAGTGGCCCAGTGTTGGAGTGTGGTATTTTGCTAATTGTTTCAGTGATATTACACATTACTCTGACAAAATTCCAGACAAAAACAACTTTAGGGAGAAAGGGTTTATTTTGTCTTATAGTTCTAGAGGGATAGAATCCATCATGGAAGAGAAAGTGCAGCAACTTGAGCATTAAGAGTGGGCAGTCTGGGAGCAGGGAGAGAACAGGAAGTGAGACTAAACTATAAAACTTCAGGCCCAACCCCAGGGATATACTTTCTCCAGCTAAGCCCCACATCCTGAAGGTTCCACAGTCTCCCCAAACAGCACCACTAGCTGGGAGTTAAGTGTCCAAACACATGAACCTGTGGGGGAACATTCTGCATTCAAAATTCACTAGTCCATTTCTGACTTGGGTCACCACCTACCCAGTCTGGGACCCTATATAAAGGTCCTGGTGCTTTGCTTTCTTTCCATCAGCACAAAGAAACATCTACTGCAGTTGTTGAAATTGTGCTGATTGGACAAGGAGGACTGGATCTCACCCAGTAATATGACATGAGCCTATCAGAGGATGTGTCAAGGAAAAAATTCTATGTTTGCTTTGGCAAAATGGAGAATATAATGACCATTCCTCTACAAAACCACAGATGTCAAGTTCTATATGAAAGGAAGTAAAAAGTTTGTTTGCCCAACATACATATCCCTACTTCTTCCCTTCTGTACAACTTGAGTTTTGATTGACTAGCACTGGTCTAGTCAAACGCTTGCTATGTCAGCTTCCCTTGCAGCTAAGGTGTAACTGGAGGACAAGATTCTGGTCTATAAAATGAGTAGTAGGCTTCTGGTGGTTTCTGCTAGGATTTTCTTTGGTGCAAAAAAGACCATCATGGCTTGCTCCTTCTTTTCTCCTCTATGACTTACTGATAGCGGGCTAAGCGCTGAATATTTTGTAACAATGAGAACTAAGAACAACTAAGAAGGTGAGTACAATACAGAAGTATCTTAACTCACATATGGAACTGGTGAGCTGCCATATCAACCCTAGCAGTTGACTTCTGGCCAACTAAGAAAAACGACCTCTCTTTGAAGCCAGTTGCATCCTGTCTAATACATACTCAATGTCTGTTGAGTACATTTTTCTTTTCACAATGTTGAACTCTTTTTAAAAAAAACTCTGTCTTGTAAAAGTAGGCAGTGGGTTGTTCTCTACAAAGTCATTCTGAAAGAAGACACTTAACACTTCGGGTGAACAGGGAATGTCAGACTCAGAAAGCGGATACAACAAATAGAAAGAAGACACAATAAGCAAGACTTTATGATATTCTGCCTCCACACAAACTTGTTCAAAGCATTAGGTTCTTTCCTTGACCACTCTTTGCTCAACTTGTCCAGGTCACATAAATTCCCTCCAGCCAATAATGCAATTGGGTGGCTCCAATCTTTTGTTTATGTGATCATTAGTTCAAAACCAGAGACAGGCAATTTATTGGTTATGAAAAATGCCACCCATGGCACCCTGATTTGCATCTGAAAATTGATTTTTGTCACATTAAGATTTTAGGACAGCCTCTTCTGACAGTCAGCATAGCCACAAAGTGTGGTGAAAGTTATGATGGGTCCCCAGCAGTAGAACTTGCTATAAATTCTGGTCCCTAAAGAGCTGCAGTTGGTAAAGAGCTATTGATGAGATGCTGAGATTTACTGGGAGCCATCTTTCTTGATGACTGAATATTGACAACTTGACTTAATAAAACATAACTTGAGGCAGGCAGAGGAGCTATAACAGCTTGACACCCTTCATTATACTTAGTTCTATGATCACATGACCAATAGATATGCTAAACAAATACTTGAGCTGTTTGGATGAATAAAGTTGTAAGCAATGAGAGAGGGGAAACTGTATCCATTCACACACAGACCTCATTGAAAAGACATTCCTGTAGGTCTATGGAACTTCTTTTTGCGTTGACATCTTTTCCAACAGCAATTTCATTTTTCATACAATAGCACAGTATTCTAGATTAATAGAATAACAGAATTTCAGCAGGGCTGATGTGGTCTGGGCTTGGTAACATTCTAGCTCTGGAATATTGGGGAGGTGGGTTAGTTTCACCCAATCTCAATTTTCACAATGCTAGAGAAGTGATCTTGTTCTTCTTCCAATGTGTGGACTTTGCAGCTGAGAACTGTGTTACATGACCCAACATTGTCCTGTTTCCCTTTCTTACTATCTTCTCATCAATACATTCTGATGCATCCTGTTCAATATGTGGCTACAGAAACTCTTTCAATTCTTCACTGAAACAGGTGGTGTATAAAAAATGCCACTGGGGTTTGGAGAGATGGCTCTGTGGTTAAAGTACTTATCACATAAATAAATAAGACAACTGGAGTTTAGATCCTCAGATTCTATGCAAATACGGGTCAGTGTGGCAGCCCATATGTAATTCCAGCCCTGGAAGTCAGAGTCTAGGAATCCCCAGGGCAAGCTTCCTGACCAGATTAGCGCTATCAATGAGTTCTGGGTTTTATTAGAGACCCAGTCTCAAAAGAATAAGGTGGAAGAATGGTCAGGGATGACTCCTGATATCAACTTGGGCTTCTACATACATGCACACATATGTGCACACACTCACACTTACATGTCACCCCCACATGCAAACACACATATATGCATGCATACACACACACGAAAATGCAAAAAAAAAGATAATGAAAAGAAAGAAAACACTCGGGTTTTTCTCAAAAGGATATTTTGAGAATCAAGTGAGATACTGTATTTAAAACTCTGAATCCCACACAGACACATTATCATTAGTGCTTTTGTTACCAGAGAGCCTGAGCTCCTATAAATATCCAATTACTATATATTTAGTATGATCTTTAGAGAGCTCCTGTTATGGTTCTGAATCATCCTTATTAAGAATCAAGTTAATTGCTCCCAAACTTATTACTCACTTCCCCACTAAAATAAAAAAAATCTTACCATACAATGTGTAGGAAAGGAAGACACCAATCAGCATCCCATCTGGCAGGAGACGTAAAACACTTTTTTCTTCTGTGCACCTTCTCCTTGCATGCTTGCCTTCAAGTCACTGGCTACTTCTCTAATGAACACCAGTATTGTGGCTTAGGAGGACTTTCTGTGCTTTTACACATAGCTTGCTCTCATGCCACGCCTCTTGAGTGTGTCCCTACTTGCGCATCTCAGCCTCAGGATGGGGCTTCACCCTCCTGCTCTAGTTCACTGCTATGACTCTGAGACCTTTCTGAGCCCCTAACCCTTTCATCTTCTCAGCTTTGAACTTCAGAGGGGATACCATCCGAGTTAAGACTTTCAGGCCAGATAGGAAGGAATAAATGATCTGGAAGTCAAAACGCCATTCCCCAATGTGATGCATTTGAAGGCAAGGCCTTCAGGAAATGGTTAGATCTAGAGGAAGTCAAGAGACTACAGCCCTAATGGTGAGATTCATGTTCTTATTAGAGACAAAGGGTCAACATGCCCTATGCTATGCAAGGATACAGCGTGCAGGGCACCAAACAGAACGTTCTCATCAACAAGCTGACCATCACCAAGAGGTTGACCATCACCAAGAGGTTAACCATCATGGTACCTGGTTTAGGCTCTCGATTGCACCATTGTGAAAAGCCAACGTGCCTTGTTTTTGCATCCAGACAATAGCATTCGGTCACTTGGCTGTTGTGTAGCAATTTTCTCTGAACTGAACCCGCTAACCTCAAGCCCTCCACTGGAGGGGGAGAGGCTTCCTCAAGATGCAGGAAGTAAACAACAGGAGTCTTAGGAAGTCACGAAACTTACAAGATTCACAAAGTCTTTTCCTTCCCCAAATCAGATGTGCAGTAAAGTCTGCTGGAGAGAGACTTCCTGAGCTAATCTCAGGCAGCTGACCTGCCCTCATGCAGCTGACCTGCCCTCACACAGCCAGCTCTAGGTACACAACTTTTATGAGTCATCACCTACACTGGATGTTTTGTTGATTCAGCTCTAAGTCATTCTTGCTTTTGTGCATAACCCCCTCAGCCATACTCCTGTAAGAAATCCCAGCAAACTCTTTTGCCTGTCAGTTGCCTCTCTGAGGTAAAGTGATGTTTGCGTCTCCCAAGGAAAAATCCCACAGTTTTTCCAAACCGATGAAGGCCCAAATTGGCCCCCTCTGTAAGTGTAGTCCAATGGAAAGTTTGTTTGCACCCTTGTTTTCTAACCTCTGGGAGCATGACCTGCTGTCCAGGCTGAGTCCCCTCCAGCCTACTCCCGTGTCCCCTTCACCTGTAGTTTACCTGTCAGCACAGGTGAAAGCCCTAGTGAAAGCTCCACATTGACTTCTGTGACATAATCATGTCTGTGTCCCTCCCCAATAGGTCCTCCTCTGCAGTCGATCCGTGGTAGGTGCTCAGTACTACTAATTAAAATGATGGGCCTGATTGGAGTCTACTCTCTTAAGGTTAAAGGGCCCTGTCTCCATAGATCATAGTTTTCTAAGGACAAACAAATAAAGACTTGAGCAGCTTCCTTGCAGATAAAAGTTTCCACTCTTTGCTGCTCCTGTATACTGAGGGTTACATGTGGTTGGCCAGTCTATGCATGACCTAGACTTTTCTTACATTATAACACAAGACCCCCAACTGATAAAGGAGGACAGGCTGATGATTTAAATTATCTGAATATTTTTTATTTTATTTTTAAAAGCATATTGAGTAATTATCCCTGACCTCCCTCCTTTCCCCCTCCCCCCTCCTTCTTTCCCTTCCTTCATCAATCCATCCTACTCCATGCCTACCTTCCTGTCTGCCTGCTTCTATGAGTCCCAGGGTGACTTCTAGGATCATCTGTTCTAGTGGTAGGTCAAGCCTCTGTGGCAGATCAAGTGGCCCTTCTTTGGGCAAACTTATTGAAAGGGGCACTCCCCTTTATCTGTCTAGCCCAGTCCCTAAGGTTTCCACTGCATGTAATTATTTCTTCTGAGATCCTTGCTAATCTAGAGGGGCATGTTGGCACATCAGCCATTATGTAGGTCTGGCAAGGACAAGTCTCATTGCAGTGAGTTCCTGGATGTTGGTTCAGGGGTTAAGACCCTGCCTTTCAAATAGGAGGTCCTGAGTTCAGATTCTAGGTCCTACCTAAAAACACCAGGTGTGGTGGGTGGAGCCTGAGATATCCCAGAGAGAAGCTAAAAGGAGGTAGACACAATCCAGGATAATTCTCGAAGTCACTCTTGAGTCTCCACAGAGACAGAGTGTCCTTTGATACTCAGACACACACATATATGCAAAAAAAAAAAAACCCTATCTGAATCTTAACTTTATCATCTTTAAAATGGGGCTCACGGTAGGGTGTATCTCACAGTTTTGTTATAAGTTATGAGTATATTAGTCACTGGGCACGCATGTTATTTACTGGGACATCTGACTTGCAAGAAGTTGCAGCAAGTACCAAAGGAGGAAAAGATGTAGCTGAAAACTTCCCATTCTTTTATTCATTTAGTGACTAGCTGACATGCCAAGGAGGAGTAGGGAAATCAAGTTCTCATTTACCTGCTCCATACACACAGGTGTTTCCATGATCCTGGGTGCAGGCTCCAAGCCCCAGCAAGTTGGAATCATGTAGCTGGTGGTTCCCTGACTCAGAGAGTCATGGCTGGTCTGAAGACAGAGAAACGCAGATACAAAGCAAAGTGCTCTTCGCCACTGTAGGTAATCCTAACGAGAGCACTTTACCGTCCAGCCACTTGACTCCATTCTGCCAAAGGCAGAGGCTCTTGACCTCCGCCCAGGCCTCAGCCGTAGAGCGGGATCCTCATGAAATCAGCCTGAGGAGACACTTCAGCCCTCTTAAGGAGGGACAAGGCAGACATGCCATTCTTATTAGTGCAAATATGACGGCACTTTTAATGAGCACGCTGGACTCTGAAATGTGCTCCTTAATTTTATCTGGTTGACATTAAGCACTAGACTTCAATGATAAACCAGGCTGAATTGCCTACAGAAATTTATATATTCACAGACTTATATATACATAGATATATAAGGTTATATTGTCTTATAAAAATAGATCATCCATAGATTACCCAAACAAATTGACTTGTTTTGCAGAATATCAGTACCCGCTAAAATCATGCTCCCCAAGTGATTTGGCTAATAGAAGAAAACCCTCGTGGTGTATTGTTTAAGAAGAAATAAACACGCAGGCATGTCAATTGCTCTCCAACCTTGTATTTGAGTAAGGGCAAGGAGAACAATAGCAAAGACAGCTGATAGAAAACCATCATTTGCTTGGCTCAAATTGCAGGCCAGAGGAGTTCGCATGTGGCAGAAGCGCTGTTTCTATTCAAGTCTCACTAAGGCACATGTCTGCTATCATTATTCCACTTTTACACATTGTCCCTCACTTCAGGTGCACACTCAGTTCGGATCTGGGTGAGCTGGTCATTTCAGACAAAATGGTAACAATAATATAAACCACCAGCAGCATAAGACCAGTAGAGAAAGGGGGGGGTCTGTCGTGTATGGGGACATTCAGAAGCCATCTGAAATGATGACGTCAGAGGGGGGCTGTGTTGGAAGTGCAGCTGAGGGACACCTGTCTGTCCCATTGACAGGTATGCAAGAGCTCTGCACACTTGGTCACGCATATGAAGGCGTGATTCTCCCAACAGCTTGCATGTGGGCTCCAGAGAAACTGGAGGGGAGTGGGACTCGGAAGAAGAAGCGACGATGAGCATGGCTCTCATTTCTATGTTTTCTGCCTGATGTGGGAAAAGCGCCAGAGCCAGGGAGTCAGCTGTGACTCTGATAGAAAATCCAGAGTGTTGACAGCCTGCACGACAGTGGACAGAGAATGAAGCAGGAAAATCCCAGATGGGACAGACGCAGGGACAGGGAGCCCTGACTTCCATGTGTCCACTGTGCCCCAAATGCCTGCTGCTGTCGCTGCTGCTGCTGCTGCTGCTGCTGCCGCCCTTGGATACACATACGCAACATCTGAGGATTCCAACTTGAGGGACTGCAGGTCTCCAGCCCAGAGCAGACAAGTTTGGGCTTTGGCAAACTCAAAACATGCAACATGAAGCAAGCAAAGCAACTACTCTTTGGGTGACAAAACAGAACCCAGCTTTCCTGTAACGTGTCATTTGCAACATCTAGATCATTGTAAGGCTTGCTTGGCATTACAAGACAGACATGGGAAAGTGGGTCCATTCTTGAAAGCAAAGCCCATCATGAAAGGCCCCACCCAATGCATGCTAGATTCTGAAATCAGCAGTTAGGAATTGAAGATGGTGATAAGTATGATTAAAGACTTAAGGTAGATATACCTGAGATGACAAGAGAATCAGAAACAGTAAAAATGTGAGTGAACTAGGAAGTGAGAAATAAAATAGATGAACTAAATATTCACAACTTGGTTCACCTGCATGGTTGCTGATAAATTCACCATTAAACAGTTTAAGGGAGCAAGGGGTTTATTTTCTAAGATTCTTGGTTACAGTTGTTTGTCCATTTTAGTAGGACAGCTTACACCCACACCAGGGCTGAGGGAACTGGCCACACCACATTTATGTAACAGCTGAGAGAGGGACGATCCTTACTTGCCAGACCAGCGTGTCTGGCCAAGTGTACACAAGGATGCCAACTTCCTCAACCAGCTCTCTGTATTTTATTTACCTATTCAGGGCCTAGTCCCACCCACCACGGGCTGGACCTTCCCCATCAGCTAGACAGTCTCCTGCAGGTTTGCTCTGGGCCTAATTCAACCACTAATTCTCTACAAATGTGTCCAGAGTTCAAAGCCTCAATTGTCAAGTTGACACCTGTGTCTAACTATGACAAAAACAAAAAGAGGATACAGAAAAGGACATGAATAGAGACTAATGAAAAGAATAAAACAGAAAGGAGAAACAGACAGATGTTGTTCACGGATCTCTGCAACAAGATAAGAATGTCTAACAGATAATATCTGTCCTCTAAAGCAGAGTACAATTTTGAAGGATGGATGAATAAAATTTTTCCAAAAATGACAGGCATAAACTTACAGACTCAAAAACTTACCAAGTGAAAACACTATCTGTATAAAGAAAACTGAAAGCTAGACCCTCCTTGGGAGTATGTGGTGTAGCAGAAAAAAATAACGCTCACTAAATGTGAAGCTACTAAAACCATGTGCAGTTTTTTCTTTGGTCAGTATAGAATTAAACCAAATTAGTAATCAAAAGGTATACAAGATGCTTCTGAAATTTGAATGTGCATTTACATAAATAATCCGCAGGTCAAAGAAATCTTTACAAGAAAAATGAAATATACCACAAATTGAATGAGAATTAAAACAAGCTGCATTGCAATTATGGTTCACCACTGACCTGGAGATCAAAGGGACATTCGTATCCTAAAGTGACTCAAACAGATGAACAAGAAAGGAGAGCCAAGAGTCACAGCACCCCAGTTCACTGTAGGAAGCCAGAAACTCGAGAAAGTAAACCTCAAATAAGCAGAATAGAGTCAATAACAAAAATGCTAGAAAACAAATAATAAGTAAACCAAAACTCAAGGTCACTACTGTGGAAACATAATAAGAGCAATCAACAAGCATGCCATGCTCCTAACGGGAGCGACAGACACACACACCACCCATCTTCAGACATAAAGTGGGGTCCAGCCTCACAGATCCTGCATCAAGATACTAGCTAAAATCACACACTCAGGATGCTGGTAACGCTAGTAACTGAAAATGAAAAATTGGCCTGAGGAAGTTTAACAAAATAGGCACAACATGACACAGAAGATACAATAATCCTACCGAAATCTACAGAGATTAAATTTGTTAAAACATGATGCCAACCTTTCCACACACGAAAGATGTATGTGCAGATTCTCAACGCTGAATAGTTTTGCAGATCAAGTCTTTCAGACATTTAAAGGAGAAAAGAGCACCAAGCTCATGACTTCTAAGAAGCACAGGAGGGAAGATTATTATTCAGCTTGTTTTCGGGGGTCATGACTCTACTGGATGCTGACAGAGCCCTGAGAAACAGACTACTTAGAAAAGAAAACAGACTGCTCATCAACACACAAAGTCCACAATAAGATGTGGGCAGACTGAATCCATCCATATGTACGATGAAATGTGACGGTTCCCTTGCGTCCTAGGAACAGAAAACTGGCTTAACATTCGAAGTTTCAGCAACCAACTCTATTACTTAAGCAAAGTAAAGGGTACAAAGAATAATCTGTGATCATGTCAATAAATGCTAAAAAACTGGTAAAATTTAGCATCCATTTATGATTACAAAGGGCTACAGAAACCAAGAATAGAAGAGATACCTATGAAATATCTGAAGTGAAGCACACACTTAATGGCAAAGTATTGAAAAATTTCCCTCCAACCTTAGGGAAAAATTGGCCAGGTGCTCACTCCTCACACCCATTGGACAGTGCACTGGAGAGAGAGAAAATCAATGTACCCATATCATAGACTAAGAGAAAAACTGTCTATGTGAAAGAAGTGGAAAATTCTAAGTAATCTATGTAACATCAACTAGAACAAATAAATGTAGCCAGGTGACAGCTTGCATGCCAGGATCAGTTATTTCTAGCACAATAGTGCAGTTGTTAAAAATAAAGTTCAAGAAAACAGCTTCATTGTGAGCATGTCAAAAACACACAGTTCTTCGAAAGTGAATGTCACAAAAGATACCTGAGATCCTCACAAAAGATATCCGAGATCCTCAAATCAAAAGCTGAAGCAATGAAGAGATAAAGGTAACCTAAACCCATTGGCTCAGGCCAGATCTACTGTGCTTATAAATCCAGTGTTGTTAATATGTTAATTCTCTCCATGGTCTCCCCTAGACTCACAGTCTCAATCATTATCTTCCTGAGTTCTTTGTAGCACTGCAAAGAAATGTAAAGAATATTCAGGTCAGGGACGATAACTCAGTTGGTAAAGTGCTTGGTGCCTGAATAAAAGCCAGGTGCAGTGGCGCACACTTGCAATCCCACACTGGGGAGGCAGACACAGGGGGAGAATCCTTGGGGCTCACGGGCCAGACACCCTTGGCTACTTGACTAGCTCCAGGCTACAGAGAGACTCTCTCGCAAAAACAAGGCGGATGCCTGAGGAATAGCAGCAGAGGGACGCTGTCTTTTATCTTCCACATGCATGTGAACTGAACACACACACACACACAGACGTGCACACACATGCATATGCATACAAACATGCACGTCACACACGTATATATACGCATACACATGTATATACACATGTGCATATACATACATATACATACACATCCATGTACACATACATATGCATATATGCACACATATACGTGCAGACACATATACACACATGCAGATACACAATGCATACATATATGCACATATGCATGCACGCACATATGCATACACAGACATGTATGCACACACACAGACATACATACACATACACATATATCTAAATCAGTTTTGAGAAAAGATAGATTTGGAGGCCCTAGATGTACCTCAGGATTCACCCAAAAGTAAAAGTCATTGGAATAATGTGACGCCTGTCAAGAAGCTCTGTAGACTACAGCACAGGACTAACCAGTAGACTCTCAGTGCCTCACCTGTTCACCTTGATAAACGGTGCTGGGTTCATTCAGTGAAGACAATGGTAGGTTTTTCTCTGTTAAGCAAATAGGGCTGAAACAACCCAACTCAATAATGGGGATAAGATGAACCTAACTTCTCTCCCACGCCATTCATAAACATCGAGTTTATGTGGACTAAGATGAAGTTTAGATATAAACATCCAAATTGTACGCTTTTTGAGTGGGAAGATACGAAATCTTCTCTACTGTGGGCACATAGGCTTATATCTCTTGAAGTAGACACGAAGAACTATAATAGTATGTGTGAAATATTAAAAATAAGTGTTATTAATATTTAAAAGTGCTACCATTAAAAATTGCCATTAAGAAAATACATTGGCGAGTCATGACCTGGGATAAAGTATTTGCAAAATATACCTGGAGGATGATTGACCACAATATGCTAACAACTCTTCTAAGAAATGATCAAAAAGACAAATGTCTACATCAAAACAATTGCTGAAGCAAATATACTAAAATGGGTGATGTTAATTGTAGATTCCAGTTTACTGGTACATAATTATTCTGTGAGAATTTTAACATTCTGTCTAGAAATACTTATAACAAAATACAGAAAACATGATGATGGTCTAGAAATGATTTCCTTTTTATGTCTGCCTTGCATTTTATTTTCTGAGAAGTTTCTCTCCAGGGAACCCAAGTTCACCTAGAACTATGTTACTCAGACTGACCTCTAATGGTGACTCCCATGCCTTAGTCTACCAAGTTCCGGGACTGTGGGTGTGCACAATGATCCACCAGAAACTACTTTATGTGATAGTCAGGTGGCTTCCTGAGGAATGAGGCTGCCTGTGGTCATGGGTGCCCGGATCCTGCAAGTCGCATCTTCACCCTGCTCACAGTATGGATGGACTACAGATGATAACAGATGTGCATCTGGAATCTGTAGAAGGCATGAGAAATGCCTTCATCATCTGCGAGCTTTCCATGAAGTGCTTGGGGGAAGGTGACACTTTCTTTTTGGAATATTATCAAACAATGCTCCAACATTCTCTGCCAAAGTGAGCGAGCCCGGTAGTGCCGTCTTTTTGACTTTGACGTCCATATGGGCTTCTTGGTCTTATGTGATTTTTTTCCCCTTCCAATTTTACGTTCACCAGGCAAGATGTCGGGATGAGCCTTTTGCCAGCTCCCTGCCGTGCTGTACACACGCCTCAACACAAAGAGCGTCTCTTCCCTCTCCTCCATGGTCTGGTGTTTGCCTTAAAGCTGATCCTGCCACTTCTGCGTGAATGTCTAGATGGGCTTTTGCAGTAGTTCTGTCCATGGGCACAACTACTATCAAAGGCGTTGGCTGGAGTGCCTTCTGGCACATACCCTCTGTCTGCATAGCCTACTTTGCCAGAAGCACAGGGAAAGAGTTCCAAAGGAAGACTGAGAGTTGGAAATTCAGAAAATTCAAGCGAGAACTTTTCCTTGCAATCAGGGAGCGCTTGTACAGTTCAGTATGGGTCCAGGGCTGAAGTCGATCTAGCAGAGAACTTCATAGGCAATGGGAAGGTGAGTGTTGCGATCATGTTGCTCTGTAGCAACACACACATCCACATCTTTCCACACTGCTCCCTCTCATGCACCACAGCCCCCCGCCCAGACTGTCCAGGGCTCCACCAGCTCAAGGATACTGTCCTACACTCTGAGGTCGAGCCAGCGAACACAGCTGGAGAGGCCAAGCCAAGCTCACAGGTAACAAACAATAGCCAAGAGCCAACTCTGGGGAGAGGGGGAGACAAGCCTGGGGTATTCCTCTGCCACAGGTTGCCACTTGGTCCTTCTCTTTGGGGCCCCTGGAAGTAGATCCTGAGATAAGGACGTGGCTGTCAGTCCTATTATTTGGGAGGTGATGGCAGAAGCACAAGAGAAGGACTGAGCAAGGAAGAAAAGGGCAGAGAAACCAAGAAAGGAGCATTCACAAGTAGGTTCCAATGCAGATCACCCCTAAGACTTCATGAGAGACAGTACCGGGCACATGTCAGGGCTGACTACGAGTACTGAACACAATCTAGTGCTGACTATGAGTACTGAACACAATCTAGTGCTGAGTACGAGTACTGAACACAATCTAGTGCTGACTACGAGTACTGAACACAATCTAGTGTTGACTACTAAGTACTAAACACATTCTAGTACTTACTAGTAGGTACTGAACATATGCCAGTGCTGACAGCTAAATAGTGAATACAGCCCTGTACTAACTACTAAGTACTGAACACAGCCTCCTGATGTTGACTGTGAATAACTGAACACATTCCAGAGCTGGTTACTAAGTCCTGAACATCACAGTGCTAGCTACTAAGTGATGAACACACCCTAGTGCTGACTGTGAAGTACTAAACACATCCCAGGCTGATTACTAAGTACTGAACAGATCCTGGTACTGTGTATTACAAATGAAACAGGAAGAAGTATAGTGATTAAGAAAGACTGCAAGCACATAAATACACACACACACTCACACACACACACAAAGACATACACAGAGATTCAGATGAATAAAACATACAAAGACACACATATAGACTTACACTTGCATACTCAACACACACAGACATACATAGACACAAATACACACACACACACACACACACACACACACACTCACACACACACACACACAGGTACATGCACACATATATATACCGAGACACACAACTTAAAGAAAGGAACAGGGGTGCTGGCAGTGGTCCTTCTCCAAGCTGTTTTTCCACTTGCACGGTGACTACCTCAAACTCTCAAAGCAGATGAGCTGGACTTATGAATTACTATGTGAAGCTCTCTGGCCTCCTTGGCCTCTCTCAGCCAGGTCTCCACATTGACTTGTGGTCAGTCATAGGACCCTGAGGGTCTCAGGGAACCAATGAGCTTCTGGCACCCTTGCCCCAGCTCCAGAACACAAAACATTGGCCACCATCATTATTTCAGACCCGAGGAAAGGAAAGCAATCTCTGCAAGGCCCTCTTGGAATATCTGTACTTTGGTTTAATGAACTCCCGACGAGAGTTTTCAAACCCTAGAAAGATTTAGGTACATCTGGAGATAGTCATCTTTCTACAATTGTGTTCCAAACTAGGGTTTCTTGTTCAAATGCTGCCTGGGTGCCAGGACAGGCCGAGCTTCTTCACATCTGCAGTGAGTGGGGCAGCTGCTGGTCCACGGGGCACACACTAAGAACGTGCTCTTCATTGTCCACTGGGGCCCTACACAGAGCTGCCCAACATTGCGCAGGCTGGTGAGAGAAAACAGGCATTGAAGACTCTGCTGTGTGGACCCTAGGCTTATGGCCCATTGAACAGATACAAAGTCCTGGACTACTGACAGGAAACTCTCAGGTATAGGAAGAACAAGAGTTTCTATGGACTTTACATAGAAATTTCCATCAGAGAGGCCCCTCCAAGGAGAAACGAGCAGTTCACAGTCACAAGAATAAGGTCATATGACAGTGTGGATCACAGGTACACGTGTTAGCCCTAGTACCACACAAACACATCACCCGTCTCACCACTGCTGAAGGGCCATTTCAAATGTCTTTCGAACACTTTGAATGTGAGTCTTTTTTTTCTTAATCCACTGTTTACTTTACAAACAATGAATAAAGATCAAGAGTTTGGCAGCAGAAGTTGGGCAACTGAATTGAAATGTTTTCCAAGTATAAAATATATGAAGAACCCTAAAAATTTGGCACAATAAAGAAATAGTAATTTTCTGAGTTGGATATATGTGGAAGGGATCATATTTTTGTGCATTAGATGAAATGAAATGAGCTACGAGGTTGATTTTACATGTTTCTGTTTAGTTTTTTTTTTTAAATGCCAACACCAAGCTTAAAAATTACACACATGACTTCTATGGTATTTCTGATGAATAAAGAGATGTGTAGATATTGGAAGGATAGTATCGATGCAATGTATTTAATTTATAATCTATGCACAAATTGTATGAACCGTCATGAAGCCATTTTGGAATTCCCTCATGCTTGCTTATCTTCTGAGACAGACTATGCACGCACCCGTATATGACTCATACTTTATGAATTTGTGCAAACTTCCCTACATATTCTTCTTGAATTGTGTTTCCATGCTGATGAGGTGAAGCACTGTTTGGCACTATTCATGCTTGAACCTGAAAGTTGATCTCATGGATTGTTACTCTCTTGATCTCAGGGGAGGTGCCCGCAGCAACCCACTGTGAGCATGCTCCTGTCTCTGAAGCAGGGGCATTTCTGTAACTTCCAGGATGGCGCCATTGTAAAAGTTCCATGTGGTTCTTAATAGGCCTGGGACATCTCCAGGCAGATGACTTCACCACCAACCTTGGTCTCCCTTCCTCCATAAGAGAAAGGACAGCGCTACGTGGAGGTTAGTAACGCATACTTGGTAGAGTCTTGTCATGGTGACTAACGTTCACCAAGCACGGTGCTCCTTGCCTGCTGTGGCAGCAGGCTCACCCTCCAGTGACATCAGGTGACCCCTCTTCAGAGCACGTCTACGGCTACAGTTTCATGCGTTCTTTTCATTCAGTTCTTTGACTGAAAGGGGCTGAGTCCCAGGTGGCATGTCACTTCCAGGTCAGTAGTTAGTGGACAAGGCTCAATCTGGAATGTTCTCTTCTCCATCATGGACAATGCTGATGCTAACATGTCAGGTGTGTGTGACTGCTCATGCCTGAACTCTGTCTCAGCCCTCAGGAGGCAAGAGAATGGCCGCTGTGACCCAGCCTAAAAGCATGGCAGTTGTGACCTGCTGTGACAGAGCACGGAATGCATAACTCCCCTTTGACCTTATTGTGAGCAACCATTAAGCTCCTGTTGTCAGCATCATTACATATGCAGGGGGTCTGTGCATGCTGCCACCTAAATCAATGCTCTCACTGACCTAGCTAGGTGGACCTCTTTTTCCAATCCTACTCATGCTTCTATTCCTGAAGTTTTCAGCAAGACTTTCCTTGAGAAAGTGGACCCGTAAGTCATACTGGCATGGCAGAAACAACTCTTGCTTCTAAAACAGCTTTTATGACCCAGATCTCTCCTTTTAATGCTTCACCAAGACCATTAACAAACAATAGAAGCTACAGATCACTGAAGATACCCCTGTTCATGTCTGCGGCCATGAAATACAATCAATCTACTCTTGAACAAAGGAAGGCGAAGAGCAATTTCACAGTGTCACTTGATGCTACTCAACCTAAGTTCATGGCTTCCTTGTTGCCCATGGCGAGAAGATTTCTCAAAGGTCATTGCAGCCAACATCTTTGAACTGTTGCAAATCAAGTTCCTGGTGACTCACGTCATGATATGTAGACAGAGAGGCTGAAGACTCTATTATGTCCAATGACAGAGTTTTAAAAAGACAGTGCTTTTACAGTTTTCCAAGGCTGAGGAGGCCTAATGTTGTTATGCTAAGAACAGAGTTTCTTAATAAGCCAGAAAACAAGAGGATTCCAGGACAGTCAGGATGAATTTTTAGGTGAAAACAATTTTTTTTCATCAAGTTCTTTGGTAAAAAAAAAAATGAAATTGTCTTCAAGAATTTGGAGTTATTTTCCAAGTGGCATGGGCTCGGTTTTTCCTCTTTCTTTACTTTTCTTTTCTTATCTGGACCACAGCAACCACACTGATTGCAGTCTGTTGGAAATAAGCATTCGGGTGCGTGCACAAGCTGTTTGCCTCTGAAAGATAACGACTTCCTGCATGCAGACGTGAGGGACAGAGGCCAGGTCCAGAAGCTGCGCGGACCAGGCTCCATCTGAGCTGACTGGGGTTATCACTGGATCCGGTGGTCACAGCGTGCATGTGGGCAGAGCTGATAAGGGTGAGGATGACCCTGTGTCAGGAAGAGACAAGTCCACGAGACTGGGACAGTCTTTCTGAGAGACACACAGCCAAGCAGGTGCAGCCTTGCAACCAGATCCCCCTGGGTGTAAATCTCACTTGCAGCTGCAGTTTCTAGGTACCTGACAGTGTATGGCGATAAATCCTTCCTTTCTCTCTAGGAAATAATGATGGAGTAATGCTTTGCATCTTAGGAGTGGCGCTGGAGCAGACCAGAAAAACTGTTGGGGCATGAAATGTTTTCCCCATAGGAGTTACTTGCGTGTATGTATGCGCATGTGTGCATGTGTGCGTGTGCATTCACATGTATGCACATGTATGTGCAAACGCTCATGTGTGCATATGTGAAGAACCCAGAAGACCACCTTTGCTCTAATTCCCTAGGTGTTTTCCCTTCTTCCTTCTCTCTCCTTCATTCTCTTCCTTCTCTCCATATTTTCCTTTCTCCCTCCCTTCTTCCTTCCTTCTTTTCTTCTGTCTTCCCGCCTTCTTCCTTCTTTCCATTTTCTTGAGACAGGGTCTCTCCCCGACTTGGAACCCATCAAACAGTCTACACTGGCCGTCCAGGAAGCCCCATGGACTTGCCTGCCTCTGCTCCCCAGCACTGGAATTATAAACTGTAATATCATGCCTGGCTTTTATTTGTATGCAGGATGGAGCTCACCTACACAGTAAGTACTTTACTGACTGAGCTATCTCCCTTGACCCAGGATATTTTCTTTAAAAAGAAAAATCATGTGGAGTGAACAAGATACAGTCGTGATTGCAAGTTAAATTTGTTATTGTAAATGTAAAACTCACTTTCAGGATCATGGTTCCAGCAGAGGGCCACAGATACTGAATTAGAGCCAGTGTCAGACTGGGAAAACTGTGACTGGGTTTCTGTGAATGAACTGAACCTATTGACTTCCAGCCTGTTTGAAGATTCACACAGGCACAGTAATTCAAGATGTGCAATTATATCATGGATGCGACGACAACAGGCTAATTCAAGAATGCACCAGGGTTATGAAGACCTACTCTAATTCCATGCAGCCTCTCTTTAGACTTGTGCAGCCAGACTCTGAGCTGTGGGCCTGAGGAAAAGTACCAACTGTGGTGTCCCAATCCAAACCTTAGAACCTCCCGTGAAAACATTCTTGCCAGTGGGTGGCGATCATGTGTCATGATGCAAAAGATTATTTCTGGAAGGAAGTTTAGACCCTGGGCAGAGATGGAAGAACCAGGGGACAAGAAAGGCTGAGGCCCAAGGGAGGACATAGAGTTGCAGGGGTGGGGAGGCCATGGTCTCCAATGCCCTTGAGTGCTGCACGCTAGAAAACCATCCAAGTCTTCCCCATAACCACTGCCTGCCTGCTTTTTCTTGTGGAACTATGAGCACATTGGAAATGGCACTGAAGACCATGATGCTAGTCTGTGGGTGGAGGCAGCGGCACACTGGTGAGTCATGAGACTTGCCAGGTGGCTGGATGGGAAGATGGGCCTTGGTATTCAAAGAAGCTGGCTGCAACCCAGAGGAGCCAAGGGTGGGAGAATCCGGCTGTGGTATTGCCTCGCATTTGTGGCTTGCCCCTCCCACCTGCATCAGAACATCAGGTGTAATGGGGTGGTGGGTTCCACATGGGACTGATCAGTGATGATGCACTCTCAAGAGGCTCCAGCTAAGTCGTTAAGCGACCCTGCTCTCGTTGATCAGCTTCTTCTGCAAACCTGGGCATCACACTAAAAAGTGGAGATGCCAATCATTACAGCCTCCTGCAGGGGATTCTATTTTATTACATATGTAAGCACATATATAACTTTAAATAGGTTCCGCATGTGAAAGCAAACACATGTTGTCTTCCTGACTCTGACTTCTTTCGCTTAGCGTTATGATTCCAATTGCGTCTATTCGCCTCTAAATGTCAGAATTTTACTTTTCTTCAGGACTACATAAAATCCAACGTGCCCATGCACCAGGTCTTATCCATTTATCTGCTGATGAACTCAAGGTCTATTCCATTTCCTGCTTGTTGTGAATAGCACAGTTATAAATATGGATGTGTAGGTATTTCTGTAATAAGGTGACTTGAAGTCCTTCAGCTTTATCCCCGAGAGCGCTGTACCTGGGTCTTGTGGCTGCTATGCTCTTTTTTTTCTTTTTTAGGAGCTTTCATACTGATTTCCACTGTGGCTGCACAAGTTTACGTTACTGTCAGCAATGAATAAGGGCTCCTACATTACCTAGATGCCTACGTTAACTAGATGCCTACGTTAACTAGATGCCTACATTAACTAGATGCTTAGGTTAACTAGATGCCTATATTAGCTAGATGTCTACATTAGCTAGAGCACTGGCACTTGTAAGAAAATACTATTATTGTCTGCAGCAGACATTGGCATCATGCAGTAGAAGGCCACACATCTTTGTGGTGATGTCCTTAACTGTCCTTTGGGACCAAGGATGTCATTTTGCTAAGTCCTGGTTGTAACTTCCATAGGATGGCCTCGGCACACTCCCTAACAGAACAGCTTGGTAGACTCATTGAGAGAAGAGCTCTGGGGACCCAGCAATGCAGAGCAAAAGTGAAAGCCCCCCCCTCTTTGGATATGTGTACAAGAGGGCTGCTTTTGAGTGTGTATGCCTATGGACACACCCAAAGTGACCTTGGGAACCATCTTTGATTGTTAGACCTTCTTTTTGCTTTGGTCTGGGGTTTCTTGAGCTCTGCCTTCAAGGGCCAGGCATGCAAGCTGCCCTATTTCCAACTAGCATTTCTTTTAAACAGGGGATGAGGGGATACGAACTCAGGTCCTTTTGCTTGTGAGGCAAAGGCTTTAACCCCTGAGCCATCTCCCCAGCCCATCTTCAAGGCTTTTGGCCAGAGAAAAGTGACTGAGTGGAAAGAAAGAGACTCCCAAGGGCCAAGATGGGTCTTCAGAGTCCAAGAAAGGAAACTGACGAAGAAAGCAAACCAGGGACAACCAGCCGGGAAGGAAAAGAGCCAGTCTGGGTTGCAACTTCTTTGTCATTGAAAGTCTTTTCTTTATCTTGTCCTATTTTAATATTTTCCTGACATGCTTTTGTTATTCAATCATCTTCCCCCCAAATATCATAAATCAATAGCACTAAAAAATATTACAGGGTGTGGATTTTATCTCCAAAGTTAAATTTCAATCAGGCTCTTGGATCATTAATCTTCGTTTGTCTAGGTTGTAAAGTGGTAATATTTCAAAATTGTAGCAGAAAACCATTTTCACGGGTATGGTTATTTGTCACCATCTATTAAGTATCGAGTTTGTTCCCAATGCCATGTCGGTTCCGCGACACATTTGCTATCAGGAGGTCCCACGCACCACAACTGCATTTGGAAGTTTCCCATTTTACAGTTCGAGAAACTGAGACTGAAAAGGATATAATGGCTTGCCCAAGTTCTCAGTGGTAACAGACCAGAAATTGATGGCTTTGCATCAGTTTTAGGTCTTTGCCTGAAGCACTCGCCACATGGTGTCTCTGAAGATTCGGATGACTGAGGGACAGAGTACTTGCCTTCTGTTGCCCTGAGATTTGGTTGGAAGGGATTGGGCATGCTTGTGAGGTGACAAGGTAAGATGGTTCCTATGGAAGCAACTAGCCACCTACTTAAATAAGTAAGAAGGGGTCAGACTTCAGAGGCGAATCACTGGAGAAGCCAAAAAAACCCAAAAAGCATGCCTGGGGGAGGCAGTGTTCGCTAGACCCACGCAGGAAAGGAAGAGTTGCCAAACCAACATCTTGGATGTTTGGTGATGAGGCTGGATTGAACTCATGGATGAAGCGATGTGGACAAGTTTCGGCAGCCTGGGGCTTCCACACTCACCACTTCTCCCTGGGGTGTGGCTTTCCACAAAGGATAGAGGGATCAAGAGCCAGGCATGCAAGTCACCTCATTTCCAACTAGCATTTTTTTTTAAACAGGGGATGAGGGGATACGAACTCATATCCTTTTGCTTGTGAGACAAAGGCTTTAACCCCTGAGCCATCTCCCCAGCCCAGCACTGCTGAGCATGAGGGCTTTCAGCATTCTTATCTCTGGGAGAGTCATTTCTCCTTGCAAATGAACACATCGACGCAGGAGAGAACTTGCTGATTGTGTCGACTCTGAGTATTTCAGTCCAGGGATAGTCATTTCTCCTTTTAAATGAATAGATTGTCTTGGAGATTTCCAGTCTTGGTCTCTCTTTGCAAATTAATAAATTGGCATTGAGGTGCTGTGATCTCTCTGGTGAGTTGGTGGTCCTTGTTTGTGGGTTCACACTATCCCAAGGTCTTCAGTGAGAAGCAGAGGTGGCTTCTCAGCTTGATTAGGTCACCAACTTGTTATGGTGTGTATAACACTTTTCTAGGTGTCAGACTTGAAAGTCCTAAATATTAGAAATGTCTTTAGTCCCACAAACTCCAAGACTGTACTAGTTTTAAAACCGTAGTTCTCCTATGGTAGGCAGTCCCTTGGTTCTAAACACATTGGGATGGGTAATTGCCCTCCAGTCTACACACTTGTTGAAGAAAATTTGGCATTACCTCATGTCTGAGAATCTGCCAAAACACTCTGTCAACTATGTAGACACGCCAAACTTAAATTTCATATCTAGTTTTAGAAAGACCTTTAAACCGTCACCGTCTCCTGACTTCTGGATATGAAATCACAATGTAATCTGTGACTATTTTATTTTTATAGCTCTGAGACTTAAGACATCTTATCTTACAGAGCATAAGCTCCACACCGGCATGTAGGAGGGGAGGTGGCGATTTGGTGCTTGGGTTGAATTGCTGCCAAACTGAAGAGCTTGCCAGCTGAAGACAGCCGAGGTGCTTATTCTAGATCCCCATGCCATTTGCCAGTTACCTCCTGGTGGTGTGGCGTGGTCTAACTGACTTGGCAGATGGAAGATTCCCAGCTGTGTTCCTGCTTTAACTGCTGCTCTGTCACGTAAAGGGAACAGGGAAGAGAACGCAGGAGGCACAACATAGCCGAAACATCGGCACCTGCCCGTAGTTCTTTTCCTCGTGCCTTCTGGAAGCTCCCCCACCCACCTGAGTGTTGGCATTCAACCCACTGGGCCACACGCTCTTCTCCAAACCTTTCTTATTCCCTCCTGGATCTCGTTCTACCCACCAAGCTTCTCCCAGTCCGTAAATGATGACATTCCTCTGGGATGATTTCTAACATTTCTGTTGGAGAACCGCACTGTCCCCTTCATCACCGTGACCCAGAGGTGGCCATTGACCACCGGAAACACACACAGCCAGTCCCAGCTGAGAAAAGTGTGCTAATGTACTAGATTCCTCCAGATTGCTATGGGAAAAGTAGTAGAAAATATCTAGTTTTACATTGATTAAGTGATGGAATGATAACCCCATGATGCAAGGAGTTAAAAAAGAGGCAACTAAAATTTAATTTCCCTCTTTCTTTTTTCTTTGTACCTGTGGCTAGGAGGAAATTTTAAAGGCACATATATAGCCTCAATTTCTATCAGTCAATGCCAGGATAAAATCTCATCCTAAATAACCTTGACATTCCTCATGTAACTCAGTATTGATTAGTCACAAGTATATACTTATAAGACTCATGCATCAGTCATATATCTGACTTTTTATGGCATTTCACAAATTTTTCATATTTAGACTGATCTAATTTTGATTCTTATCCTCCCCAGCATTTCCTCCATTTCCTTCACTTTCTTTGGACTCCCCCTCATAAAAGAAATCTTTGTATGGTTTTGAGTGTTGAGAAATGGACTGTAAACAGCCTCTGGAAGCTAGAAGAGCAAACAATAGATTCTCCACATGCTATGGTAGGAAAAGGTATCTGACACCTCAATTTTAGCTGTATGGGACTTACTCTGCACTTATGGCCTTTCATATAGTAAGAAAATAACCTGGTGTTGTTGAAGTCATAACGTCTGTAGTCATTTGTTTCAAAGAGGAATGGAAAGCCAGCAGGACAATGAATTCTCCCTGCCCAGTGCTCCAAGACAATCCTAACCAACTCGCCAGGCCTCCCTCGCTTATATCACCAAGCC
The DNA here is from genome assembly GCA_023101885.1 of Typhlomys cinereus. Lineage (NCBI taxonomy): Eukaryota > Metazoa > Chordata > Mammalia > Rodentia > Platacanthomyidae > Typhlomys > Typhlomys cinereus. Next base: position 706,895 of record JALPQD010000438.1, on the reverse strand, counting down.
ACCTCCCACCTCCACTTGCTCCACCCACAAGAAGGGTCTGTAAGAACAGTTTCCTAATGGTTTTTCCTCAGGATGCATGAGTTAAGAGCAGCTGTAAATTCTTAGTCTTCCCACTAAGAGAAAGTTGGTTCTTTTGTTTGTGAGTTTGAAATGGCCCCGTGCTCTTTGGACCAATAGAACATGGTGGGAAAGATTCTGTGAAGCTTCCACGATTGGACCTTATCAAAGGATCCCCAACTTCTCCTTTCAAAGGGAGCACTGGCCACACCCTTCGGAAGGCAACCACCATGCAAGACATCTGATGGGCCGTGAGCCAGTCCGAGCTAGCAGATGGAAAGAGGCCACATGAATAAACACCCACCCAAGGTGTGTGATGTATGAGTGAAGCTTTCTTGGGTCTGCAAGTTACCAACTGAAAATAATTCAGTATAAGAATAGCGGGTAGGCAGGCTAGAAATCCTTGACCTGTGGACACATGACCAAATGCATGATGGTTGAATCTCTCTTTGGAATAGTTTGTTACACACAGAACCAAGTAAGCAAAGCCATCCTTTCCCACTGGCATGATATCTGACGGCAGCTGGCATGCCCATCTCTATTACTCTGAAGGCCACTCCTTCCCTCCCATTGCATCCCTCTGTTCCTTGTCACTCTTCCTATTGATCCCTGGAGCCCAGCCAGCAGACACTGCAAAAAATCATTGAGCATTTATGGTCTAATAGTTATTCAATTAGAGATGTGCTTATTAATCCAATACCTTTTTATGTGACCCTGATTATGTGCCAGCCACCAAACCAAAAATGGGAAGGACTCAGGGGAAAACCAGTGGAATGGGACATGGGCAAAAGGGGTAAGAGAAACTGTGCTGTTCTTAATGATGTACTGTGACAACCATATAACCAACACACACACAGACACACACAGACACAGACACAGACACAGACACACACACACACACACACACACACACACACACACACACACACACACTCTATGATCAGGAGCGACTTCCTTGATATGTAACCAGACACTCAAGGCTCATCCTCTTTAGGTGAGACTCGGTCCTTCCAGATCAAAAAGCCACTGTCCAAGACAATCCACATTTTCCTAAAGCCATGGCAGTCCTTGGATCCACCCACGTTTATTCATTTAGTCCTCCCAGTTCACCATGGCAGCCTCCAGCCCTCACTGCAGACCCACCCAGCCTCTGTAGCAGGAAGGACCCTGTTGCAGATAACCATCCTCTGGCTGATGTGACATCTCAACTTGGACATTTTTATGACCTAGTGGTTCAACTGGGATATTAAGATCATCTACAATGAGTTACCACATTTGGAGCAGGACGTCTTTATCTTGGTTCCATCTACTCATTTAAAACTACTACTATACAGTTTTGTAACTGGATGGGGGAGTCCTCTGGTTTTATTTAGCTGTGGTGCAAAGACCAATGTGAATTCTTATAGCAGAAGAATTTGGGGTCCACCATGTTGTAGGCTCCGTGTATCCACTCTGCTGTGGGTGTAGAGGAAGCCTTTGTTCCTCCATTGTCTGTGTCTGGACTGAGGGCTCCTTAGCCTGGGAGAGTCAATGAGAAGCGACACGGGAAGAGAGCTTGTGAAACTGATCTAGAGATACCATGTGGCATGTTTTGAGGGACAGAAAACCCCATGGCAATGCAGTGTCTATACTGCAGACCATTCGGCCATTCCAGTGTCTACCATGACCCCACGTCCATGTTTACCAGGACTGTCACCCCATGTCCAGTGTCTACTGTGACAGCCACCCTGTGTTCAGTGTCTGCCATGACTGTACTCCGTGTCCAATGTCTAATGTAACTGTCACCCAGTGTCTACTGTGACCATCACCCTGTGTCCAATGTCTACCAGCATCCAGGGTCTACTGTGACTGTGTCCAGTAGACGCCATGTCCAGTGTCTACCAGCACTGTTGCCCCATGAATTGTCCCTGGAGAGGAAACACATTTTTCAAGGCACTGGACAGAGGAACGCAGACCCTGGAACCATAGCTGCCCTCTCTGCTGTGATGTATGACTCTGGGTTAAGAACGGATTCTGAGAGACCAGGGGTTAGATTTTCAGGCCGTGAGCAGAAAGACCCTTGGGCAGGTCTGTCTACTGAGTCCTGTGTTCATTCCGCCTCAGAACTGGCATTGGGCACCTGCCTTGTGCCAGGCCTTCTGCAGGGCTGTGTGGGACTCTGAGGTGCCAATGGAACCAAATCTCACAGAAGTGGCCTCAATAATATGCTTTTACTGTCTGGCTTCGGCATATTCTCATCCTTGCTCTTGCTTTCACAACCTTCCATTCCTGGAGGCTACCTTCCAGAGAGAACATCTGTCTTAGAGACAGCATCTGCCCAGAGAGAGAGAGAGAGAGAGAGAGAGAGAGAGCACATCTAACCCAGAGAGAGCATCTCTCTAGGTCCTGGCCGAGGCTTGGCTTTCCAGAACCCTGAGCTAAGGTCAGAGCCAGTACCACCAGTACATCCATCTTCAAACAGAAATGGATTAGCTGAGAGCACAGGTCCGGCAGGTAGGAAGGAAAAAGCACAAAGCAAAGCAAGAAAATCTCCCAGCCGAGGCTTCAAGAGTCCTGGAAGACAGAGATAATCTCATCACCAGGACATTTCCGGGAGGTCTGCGGATGTCAGGAGCAATTCCTTCTCTTTGACTACACATTTGTTTCTAGAACCATCCTTGCTGCTGACTTCAGAAGCTTTCTTCTCTGAAATATGCCACGCTAAGGCTATTTTTTTTTCTCTTTGCTGCATGTCCAGTTCCATTTCAGCAGAAATCGTGTCTGCCAGAAGCACGTGGTTAGGGAAGCAAAGCTATTTCTCCCTGAGTATCTAGGGGTGAAGGGGGTCCAGGGAGGCGATCAGTTTCCCTGTATACATGCCTGGAATCCCTGGGACAGGATTGTAAGGGACCTGCCCAAACCTTGCCCACTGCTGCTGTTACTCTGCGTGCTGTTCGTAATTCACGACCACATGGCGTCCAGAGGAATAAGGGGCTGTGCTTTCTCTTGCAATAGTCTGGTTACAATTCTTAATCCAGCTTGGCAGGAAAGTCTCACCAGCACCAAAGGTCAAGGGAACTGGCCACACCAAATTCACAGGACTACTTAGAGAGGGGCAATCCTCACTGGTCAGACCAGCATGTCTGGCCAAGAATACCAGAGGAGGCCAACTTCCTTAACTAGCTTCTTCCATCTTATTCACAGCCCAGGGATTAGTTCCGCCCACCATAGGCCGTGCCTTCCCCATCAATAAGACAACCTCCTGCAGGCTTGCTCAGGACTTAACTCAACTGCCAATTCTTTACAAATGTGCTTAGAGCTCTAAGCCTTCAACTGTCATGTTGACACCTGTATGTAATGAGGACACCCATTTTGAAATGAGTTGTCTGACTTTCTGGTACAAGTTTCACAGGAGTTGTTAATGCACTGCGGATAATGCCCCATTGTAGACACAGGTATCCTAAACTCTCTGCCCACTTCCAGTGGGTCATTTCACCTTCTCAAAGGCATGGCTTAATAAATACAGGGTTCTCTGTCATCAGCGTGTAACTTATGTCCACATCTGCTTGTGAGAGAGATTGTTCAGTGACGTTCCCTTCTGGGTCAGCTGTGACATGGTCAAGACTGAGGCTAGTGTTTCGGAAGGAGACAAAAGAACCTGTGTAAGTCTATGCTTTTCTCCTTTGAAAGTTTAGGGGAAGAAGTTGCCCGGCGTTGGCATGTCCTTAGGTCGTAGAGTTTTAAGTTAAGAGCTGTAAGGATGGTTCCGGTTTTCTACTGTGTGTGTTTCCATGTGTTCAGATTTTGTATTTTGTTTTTTACAGGATTTGCCAATTCTAGCTTCCAAGCTGATTTGCATAAGTACATCCACAAGCTCTCTTCTTGTGCTTTTCATCCTCGGAGGATGCTTCCTGGCGGTTCCATTTACATTCTATCTAGTAGCAATTGTGCTTTTGCTTTTTTAAAAATTTTTATTTATATTCTTTTAGGGCCTTATGTAAGTATCATTTTCACCATTTTTTGCCCAATCCCAATCTTCATTTTCCCCCACCTGACTCCCCCACAATCCCAGCTCTCATATTCTCCTGTGTGTGTGACTTACTAAGTACCATCCAGGTTACTGTGAATAACATGTGTCCAGGCATTTGTTGGAGTGAGGACAATATACCAGGGGGTACAACCCTGGGGAGAGTTGCTCCCCTTCCCTCCTGTCCAGTCTTAGCCCTCGCTAGTCTCCAAGGGAGATATGGTGCCTGTTGAGGTCTTTCTCCTTTCTGATGTAAGTAGACAGGCCATAGTTTGCAGACTTGTGGAAACAGACCCAGCTGCAGTGGGCTTAGTTGCAAAGGCTGGGCCATGTCTGGAAGATACCATCTCTCTGGGTCAGTGAAATAGCTTAGCAGCCAAGGCCCTCGCTCGTGAACCTGGTGATTTTGAGTTCAATCCCCAGAAACCCATATGGCGGAAGGAAAGAACTGACATCCAAAAAATTGTCCTCTGGCCCCTTACCCATGCCCCACAGCATGTTCTTTCTTTTGTCGCCCTCTCTGGGGGCTTCTTGAGTTGTGCATGTTCCAAAGGATCAAATTGTGGTTTCACTGATGTTATTCCTGAGAATCTTCTCTCTGTGTTACTGACTTTATTCTCATCACTTCCTTCAATACTTCTTAGAGTGAGTTTGTCACTCTCTGATTATTACACGCATCTGATGCCACAGCTCTGTGTTGTCTGCGCCTGTGATATCACATTTCCATGGAGTCCTTTTCATAATATTTTCCATGATAATTTCTTATTTCACTCAGGGTCTATTTCCAAGTGCATTTTGCAGACTATAAGCACATTTGTTTTTTAGTAAATTTTTTACATTTATTAATTCAGCATTTGTGTGGAGGGAGCATGCATGTGCCACGGTATGTGGGGGAAGACAGATGACAACATGTGGAGTTGGTGTTCCTCTTGCCCAGTGTACATTCTGGGGATCAAACTCCGGTCATCAGGCTTGGCAGCAAGCACCTTTACTCACTGAGCCATCTCGCCTACCCTTTCTTTTTGTCATTGATTCCTGACTTCCATTCACAGTAGTCACGAAACATCTTCTGTATGATCTTATTCTTTGACCTTGGTTTCAGTAGACTTCCCAATCAATATGTTAGACATGGGCGGCTATTTCCTGTTTACTTAGAAAGATGTATGCTGTGAAAGGCACTTAGAAACAATGTATACCATGAGATGTTCAGATACATGCAGTGCATGTGGCTGGAATTCTCATTATCCTTGCTGATGCTCGTATACCTTGTGATATTAGCCACAGAGAGGTGGGCTAGCACTGCCTTCTGAAAGTTGGGCATGGTGGCTATAAGTCCATTGCTTGTGAGGCTGAGCAGGAAGACTGTCATAAGCTCAAGGCCAACCTCGGTACATAGTAAATCTTGGGCTAGCCTGGGCTACCGTGTGAGAACCTGTCTCAAAACACAGCCACCACCACAAAAGTTCCAGCTGTGATTCTGGGCTTTTCTATTTCAGCCATGAGTTCTGCTACATACATTAGTTTTTATATGTGTTATTGAATGCATTTCAGTTTAGGATTATTATAGCTGCCTGTTGCATGTTTTTATAACAGTGAAATAGCTCTCTTTATCTGTAGCAATATTTCTTCCAGAAAGCCTATTTCCTCTCATAATAGCATACTCATACCACCTTACTCCTGGTTAATGTTTACATGGTAAATGACTTTAAATTTTTAACCTTTAATCTTTCTGTATTTTATAGTTAATGCATATCTACACCAAGCGATAGGTAGTTGTTTTAACATTCAGCCAGAGAACTTCTTTGCTTTCAACAGACTAGATTCCTGCTTATCTCATTGGGCGTTCCTGGGCTTCTGCCATACTTCCTTTTACTTTGATAAATTATGCCAAGCATTTCCTCTTACTTTGGTGGATCGTCTGGGAAACCCACCTGACTGCACACTGCTAATGTGGGTGTGCCTTCTGGTAACAAGGAGATGATTCTGTGTGCACAAAGTACACAAAGTGAAACACTAGAGTCCTTTACACATTCTGAGACCTGGCATGCCCCAGAGCTAAGTTGCAGACAAAGCCAGCTCTGGGCATCTAAACTAGGAAAGACATCACGTCTGGCCTGAATCTCTTCACGAGCTGCAGTCGTGTCCTGGCTGTCAGCCGTGACCTTAGAAGCTCACCAGCTCTCTCTTGCTCACTCTTCCCCGTCTCTTGGATCTAAGCACCAGTTTTATTCTCATTTTACTAAAAGAAAAAAGAAATCAAGTCTTTTAAAAAAATTGAACAAATCTTTTCCTTGAGTCACAAAGCTAATGAATTCCAGAGCTGGGATTAGAAAGCACACTGCTAATACAGGCAAAGCAATATTCAACTTAGTGGGATGGACACACACACAGGCACACACACACACGCAGACACACACACACACATACATGCACATGCACAGACAGAAAACATGAAAATAGAAGGGAAACTAAGTGGAAAACTGGAGTGGGGATTCTCAGTAGAAGAGGAGGAGGATGGCCATAGGTGTTATGACAAGAAAACGACAAAAATCAGCAGTACACATGGGTAAAACTGTCTAAGAAGGCAAAGGAAAGACAGGAAGGCAGAACCAGAAGCCAGTGCCTGAATCACACGATGTCTCTCCGTGTCTTCTCTAGAGAGAATCAGCAGATGTCTTCCCACTCAGGGCCAATCTCTGCCACCTATTCGCTTCTCCAAACACTATTTTAAAAAAATGCCTATGCTGTTCATCGTCTCTCCGTCCTTCCTCTTTCTTAATGTAAGGCTGCATTTCCAAAAACTCTGTCCCCGCTTTTCTAAATGCCCTTCAATGTTTTATGGGTCTTTGTAGCATATTTTCTGTGAATAATGTGGATTTCAGCCTTCTGCCGTGTACGGCAGAATGCAAGGAGCAATGAAAACACAGGACTCCGAGTTGTTAATCTTACATCTTATTTCTATACTAGGCAGTGCCCCCCCACGAGATGTTGACAGATTGGATTTATAACAAGGCATTCACAAACCTCCAAGTTTTACAACAGAAAATAATGTATCATTAAGCAGTCAGAGTGGTAATGAGGCCCCTACTACTTCTTGCTCATGTTTATAAAGGTTTCTAGAAAGAATCATAAATGCGTGTGGACTTGGCTCAGGCATCACTCATGAGCTAAGCAGAGAATGCGCAGTACACTTAGCTGCTGGGATTGTGTCTCCATAAATTATGCATGATTCTTACTTATCCAACTCACAATATCTAAGTCTTGCTCATGTCACCGGGGAGGGGGGTGCATTATCATGAACAAGGACAAAATTAACCGAATTCCAGAGGAATTAAATGATTGGTCAAAGAAGCCAGGACAAAAGAAATCAAGTGAGGACAGAAGTTGGGCAAGAGAGGGATGTACAACTCAGAAGCTCAACCGAGCTCTTTGGTTTTAGTTTTTTTCTCCCAGAGATTGGAATCTTTTTTTCTGGGAATGATCTGATAAGTAAGTATGATAAGTAAATAGGAGTGACGAATGACAACTACCCATGAGAGTAGTGTCATGGTTTGAAATGTGTCCCCCACAGTCTCATGTGTTTGGCAAGGTCATGGCACCTTGAGAGGTGGAGCCTTGCTGGAGGAAGGCAGTCACAGGGGTGGGCCTTGAGGTGGATGAGTCCCACCCTACCTCCAGGAGAAATCTGCCTTTGCAGCAAGCAGTCTGCAGCTCTCAGCTTCCAAGATGACTGCAGTGACTTAGCCTCCTCCAGCTTTGGCCAGCCAGCCATGCCACTTCTGCTTTGAGAGACTGTACCTTCCCTCTGGAACCATAGCTGAATAAATCTCCCTTTCTCCCTTAAGTTGATTGACTTTGAGTGCTCTCTCATAGCAATAGTTAAGTGCCTACAAGTAGGTAGGATGAGGCTCAGATGTGGCTGGAGCAGCTGAGGAACACAGAGCAGCTAAGCCACATTATCACATGGTGTCTTTCACCAAAATTTCGAGGGTAGGAAGCCCCCTTTTTGAATGATGTAAGTCAAAGTGGGCAGCGAGGCTGGGGAGATGGCTCAGCGGTTAAAGCAGTTACCACACAAGCAAAAGGGCCAGAGTTCGGATCCCCAGATCCTACATAAAAATGCTGTATAGGAGTGGGTGCCCGCCTGTAATTTCAGCCCTTGAATGCAGACTGGGAATCTCCAGAGCAAGCTCACTAATGGTGAGCTCTGGATTTAGTTAACAGACTGAGTAAGGTGGAAAAGTGATGGAGGACGATTCTTGATATAACCCTCAGGTCTCCATGCTCATGTGCACTCACAGGCATTTTCAAGTACACACATATGCAGCCTCTTACATGCAAACATGAGTCCGTGTGTGTGATGTGTGTGTGTGTATGTGTGTGTGTGTGTGTGTGCGCGCGCGCGCGCGCGTGTGGTCATGCATGCGTGTGCCTTCCATATACACATAATCATGAAAAAGGGAAAAACAAGGGCTAGCAGAGCAACGAGAAGTGGTAGGACAGCTGCTCTCCCCCGCTGCGACAGGAAGGTCAGCAGGAAGAGGGGAAATGGCTGTGTGGAACTTGCTTTGGTCCAGGGTGATCTGAACATGTTTGGAGACAGAAAGGGGATGGGGACTTAAAGACACGCTTAATCAAACGCAGAACGGAGCAGGCTTCTAGGAATGAGGGAAGGAGAAATCCAAAGGAGGAAGAACTGGGTTTCTTTGTAGGGAGAGACGGAGAGGTGGGAGTGAAAGAGAAGGAGCGCACACAAGCTCAGGACGGAGCAGGAGAAAGATGCAAAGCCCGAATCAGAAGCTCGTAGGCAGCATGGTGGGACTCCTTGCTTAAGGTAAAAGAAGTCTCAGGATGGTGTTGCAGGTTGCCAACATGAAGATACAGATGGATTGTTAGAAAGGCAAGAAGGATAGAGAGAGCCTGAACACTAGTCCAATTCATAATCCATCACCTTTCCTCTCTATTACTATAAGAATAGCTGCCTCTGTCATTCCGTCTTCATCTTCTTTAATTTTGCCCTTGTTTCCTTATGCTCTGTGGCAACATGGTGGCATTATTGAGTTTCTCACCAGCTAAGCTCTGCCTCCTGCCCTCTCTGCCTTCACGGCAGTGCCTCCTGAGCAGCTCCTTGCTGGTCCTCTCCCACAGGCACACGGGGTCTGTGTGAATCCTGGTGCCCTGACAGCTACACGCACAGCCCCATCCCTCGGGAGAGCTGTGATCAGCGTGGTCCACGGACGGCTCGCAGAAGCCACACGCTAGGCTGATGGATGTGGCTGTGCCATGCTTTGGGATGCCGCTAGTCAGTCAACCTGTGTGTCCTCCACTGTAACAGTATTCAGCTTGTATTTCTGTGTGTGTGTGTGTGTGTGTGTGTGTGTGTGTGTGTAGACGCCACCGGAAGTAATTGAGAGACCAGCTCCATCATTCTCTACCTTATTCCTTTGAGAAAAGTCTCACTGAACCTAGTGCTCGCCACTTTTAGGCTACACTGGCTGGCCAGCGAGTTCCAGGAGTCCGTTTGTCTTCCCACCCCTGTCCATGTAAGTGGGTGCACCTGGGTGCAGTTGCATGTGTGTGCAGCTGAACATGCCTGTGAGTGTACATGCATATGGAGGCTTGAGGATTACATGCAGACATACGAGGCATCTTGTCTGGGATCTGAATTCAGGTTTTTACCCTTACGCAGCAAACACTCTTATCCACTGCCATCTTCCCAGGCCCATATTTCTCCATTTTGACTAAAGGATAAAATTCCTATAATAAGTATATATTTTTTAAAAGAGTATTTGAGTGGAAAGTGTGGCTGTTGTTCTAGTTCTCTGACCTTGGGTAGATCACATGTTTTCTCCATATGGATTCATTTCTAAAATGGAGGCAACATGAGATGAGCTCATAATAAATGCTTGCTGATCCCATATGGCTACGGTCCGTATATGTTCCACCTTGAGAAATTGTTAAGTCATTTCAAACATTATTTATTGAGGCCTGGAGAGAGGGCTCAGAAGAAAAAGACGCCTGCATATAAACCTGATGACCTGAGTTCAATCCCTGGTGGAAGAGAGAACTAGCTCTCTAGCCTCACATGGGTACCGTGGTGATCGCATTCACCCCCTGCTCCCTCTCTTTCTTGCTCTAAAAGGATAGTAAAATATTCCTTAAAGATGTTTATTTGGGGGCTGGAGAGGTGGCTCAGGGGTTAAGCCTCCGCCTTGCAGGCCGAAGGTCCTGAGTTTGGATCCCAGATCCCACGTATAGACACCAGGCGGAAGCGGGGGCGGCCTGTGCTTCTGGCCCTGGTAGGGCGGAGCCTGTGAATCCCGGGGCAGAAGGAGGTGGAGGCGTCCATGGTGGTTCGCGAATTCGTCCGTGGTTCTACACACACACACACATGCGCGCGCACACACGCATGCACATACATGCGCACAGTTGAATAAATAATAATAAAAAAATTTTTTTAAAAAAAGCTGTTTATTTGGAGGTGGGGGAGGGAGGTGTCTCCTCAGTTAAACAAATACTTTTGGGTGTAATTCTAGCTCCTGACGATACAGCCTGGAATCCCCAGAGCCAGCTGGCTAACTAGCTTAGCCATAATGGCGTGCTCTGTGTTTAATTAGAGACCCAGGCTCGCAACCATAAAGTGAAAGAGAGACAGGATGATTTTGATATCACCTTTGAGCCTCCACACGCATACATGCTCCTGTGTACTTGCATGCACACATATGCACACACATGCAAACGTGCACACACAGACATACGCAGCGCCTACACACAAAGGGGGGGGTGATTCAGAGCTGCACACTGTGTTAAGAGCTAGATGAATGAGCCAGGCAGGCTGCCCTGAATTCTAGAACATACCATCTTACTATGGAACAAACCAACACCAAACCTGTGATACATACAGAGAATTCTGGCACACAGAAAGACAATCATGTTTGGATTATTTTAAATTCAGTGTGTGGGCCTTCTTTCTGACTTTGTTTCTGCATCTTCAGAGAGAGTATTATCCCAGGGCAGTGAATGGGGAAATCAGGGGTAGGTGGCAAGGTAAATGAGTCACTGATGACTAGCTTTGCAATGACAACTCAACTGAATAAAGGATTGGGAGTGAAAAGAGAGTCACGTCTCAATTAACTAAGCACGGTTTATCAAAACAGCAATGCGCATGGGTACACAACAGCATATCTGAATCTCTGCCTGCCCCTCGCAACAGACGCAAAAACAAAGCAATACAAAGCAGGTCACTGAAGCTGCACTGGCAGTCCAGGGAGTGAGATCATCCCCTGGGGACTGAAGGGGGAGAAAGGAGACTTCTCAGCAAAAGCCGGTTTAGTATGGCAGTTACTCCTGGTGACCCCAGAGAACACCACTGTTTATGGCTTTCTATCTTCAAAGGAGAGAAGGTATAAAAAGCTGCTGTCCATGGAAGCCAAATTTGCCTGACATGATGAAGGATTTGGTTGATGGTGTACACTTCCATTTTTTGGTGCAAGGATTTGTGGCAAAAAAAAAAAAAAAAAAAAAAGTTAGAGCACTAGAGGGACCATCTGATTTCCATACATGGCGGGGTGAAAAACAGCCTGTCTGAGGATCTCAAGTGCCATAATTTCCGCTGGATAGAGGAGGAGAAGGGCATCCAGAGGTGTCCCCCATCTTCCTTCTGAACTGTGGAAGGTTTGGGGTGCCGCTTATCTTGTGACGCTTTGGACCTGTTGCCTGAGGAACCGTGTGGCGTCCTTTGAGCCTCCTTGGAGATGAGCCCCGGAGGTCTGAACAGTTGGTCTGTCCCCTAGAGAGAGGGTTTACTCTGTGAAGGCCCCACCTCCCAGTCCTGCCATGTTAAGAGACTAGAAACTGCCAAGAACTCACAGATACTCTCTTCGTGCAATTATGATTTTGCCGTCCATGTTCAAATACACCCACGAGTAAAAATCTGAAAATGCATGCGGATCTTACTCAGGGTTTTTTTTTTTTTTTGAAAATTGATTTTCTTTTGTAGGAGAGGGAGAAAGGATCTACTAGCACATTTTGTTTTCTGCTTTAAAAAAAAAATAGCAGCTCTTGTACTCTTTGATGGCTGTACCCGCAGAATTTGTGATCTGATTTGCTGCTTTTTGTCTTATTAAAAACACATAAATGGTTCCACGAATAAGAGTCAGACTGTACTGTGGGTCCCAGGAGGCTGTGGGGCTCTTCCTGTTGTTTTTATAGTAGCAGCCCTAAGGTGTGCAGACCACAGGGAAGATGTCTCTCCCTTAAGAGAGTGAAGAATTGCTGCACCTATAAGCTCCTCAGAGCTGTGCGTGCTTCCACGAGGTGTGTGTGAGATGTAGCCTGTCAGCATTTCACTGTCGAAGGGGAAAGATGTCAAGAGGCACCACACCTCCCTCAGAGACAAGCTGGGGTTCACAGTGGATGGGGAAGGGGAGCCAGTCCCTCCATGGTGCATGACGTATGCAGCCATGCTGTGTGGCAAGTGCACAGACACATGCCATTAACAGCAACCCAGAAGACACTCAGTGGGCCACACACACAACAGTACAATAAAGCAGGAGGGAAGAGTTGTATTGTTGCAGGGAACTGAGTTGGGAAATCAGAGGTGAAAATGACAAGAATTCATTGCATTTATGTATGAAACCCCTATCTTTATCTGTCATCTATCTATCTATCTATCTATCTGTCTGTCTGTCTGTCTGTCTGTCTGTCTGTCTGTCTATCTTCTATTTATGTATCTATCATCTATCTATGTATCTATGTACCTATGTACCTATCTATCTATACATCTATGTATCTCTGTATCTTTGTATCTATGTATATGTCTATCTATGTATGTATCTATGTATCTATCATCTATCTATCTGTCTGTCTGTCTGTCTGTCTGTCTGTCTAGCAAGATCCAATGTTGACAGCTCCTGAAATGGAACCTGAGAGAATTTGTGAAAGGAAGAGAGAACAATCAGCTGCAAGGTGATGGGCCCCGGGGCAGCTTGAGAGTTTCTTCTTTGCCATGTGATATCCTGCCTGAGACTAGACTTAGCTATACCTGAACGGGCAAGCGAGTGGAAGGTCACACAGCACCCACAGAGCAGTGGCCTGGGAGAAGTTGTCATTAGTCCCACCCCAGCCACCTGCTCACAGGTGCTTCGGAGGCAGCAGAGCACTGGATGTGTGGCCTGCCCGTGCGCAGCATATGCACAACTTCTCTGTGCTGCTTACTCCTGTGCTTCTAAAGGACCAAACCCAGTCTGTGGTGTGTTTAGGAACTGTGAGCTCATGGCAACAGGACTCTTGCCCTCCAGAAACAAGGAACGGACTTTCACACTGACCCATGGTGTGTCCACACTGACCCAGGAGGCGCTCACACTGCCTCTCAGCTTCTCTTTCCTGTCCTTCTGCTTACGTCACAAGAGACAACTGGTCCACCTGCTGGAAGTTTTCTCCGGATTTAGCAGTGGGTTGTTTTAAGCACCTTGGATGTTCTCTCCACCATTTCTCTGTAAGAGTAGCAGCCAAGCTCTCAGGGACCAGGTCTTTTTGCCCAAGAGTTCTTGGGAGCTTCACAGATGAGGGGGAAGCTTTGCCTCCAATAGGCCTACGTTCCATTTACCTGAAAGGCCACATATGGTTGCTGAAGAACAACCACAAATAAAATGGCTGTGAGGACTGTTATGTGACCAGCTCCAAGGCCTCAGACCTGGGTCTGCAAGTCCCTGATTCCCAGCTTTGAACAGAACCAGCGTCGGCTCCCAGCATCTCATGAGGATTCAGTCTGATAATATAAATGGGAAGCTATCATTTATCAATGTGAGACCTTCTCTCCAGACCTAACTGCAAAGACAGTCAGGTGTCTGGCTCAGGAACTTGGATAAAAGGAGCCTAGAGCCACTTCTATGTCTGTGGTATCTACTCACAGGCAAGGATGTTTCCAAAGTGTCAGGCAACACAAGGCTGGATGGATGGTCTCCTGAAATTTCTTAGGGGTTTTGCCCACCAGAGTCTGTTGCTATTTTCACTGCTTCTTAATGTCTCCATGTGCCTCCCTAGTGTTTGCTATCTCAAGAGGAGGGATGAAGCGCTGAGAGCCGTTACTACCTAAGAGCAGTGCTTGTCCACCATAGGCTCAGCTCACCCTGTGGTCCGGTCCTAGACAACAGAGAAAGACACTGAGTCCTCTGAGCCACTTCCACGTCTGTGGACAGGGTTGGAGGGGGGAGAGACAAGATCGTCCTGGCCCAGAGCAGCTGTGAGATCAGACCAATGGCATCAAAGGTCACGCCCTAGAGAGTGGAGGACATTCAGTGAACGATTTTTTTTCCATCTCTGATGGGTAGGTGGTAGTCACCTGAGATTAAGGAAGGCTTAAGAACTTGATGGTGATGGACTGGAGAGATGGCTCTGGGGTAAGCAGAGGGTCTGAGCTCAGATCCCAGAGTGCCATATAAAATGCCAGGCAGAATTGGCAGCAGCCTATACTTCCAGCTCTGGAGTGCAGAATCTGGGAAATTCCAGAGTGAAGCAAAAAGGAGGTAGAACAGTTTAGGATTATTCCTGAAGTCACCCTTGGGTCTCCACAGGCACACACGATGCCCTTTCACACACACACACACACACACACACACACATACGCATATGTACGCACACATGCATGCACACTCAAATGTGTGTATGTGCAAAACCAAACAAAACCAAAACAAAACACAGAGGTGGCTTCATGTTCTTACTGTACAAAAGGACCTGAGTTTGAAATGCCAGGATCCCAGTGAAAGAACTGGGCATGGCCACATATGCTGTCACACTAGCATTGGGGGACATGGGAAAGACAGGTAGATCCAGCAGCCTAGGAAAACTGAGCTTCTGGGAGGTCAAAATAGTTCAGCAGTAAGGTGCCGCTCACAGACCTGGTGGTGTGAGCTTCAACCCTGGAAGACCACATGGCAGAAGGAAAAGGTTAAGATGTCCTCTGACCTCCCATGCACGTGGCAGACAGGCATATTCTCTCTCTCTCTCTCTCTCTCTCTCTCTCTCTCTCTCTCTCTCTCCTTCATCTCTTTTTAACAAATAAAAATAAATAAAAATTGCTCTAGTCTTTAATGTTTTTAAAAAAGTGAGCTTCAGATTTAGCAAGAGCTCAAAGTATTTCAATTAAAATTAACTTTGGGAATATAGCCTTTATACATCCAGATCCACAAAGCAAGTGAGAGAAGCAAGAGAATAAGGCAGAGAGTGATAGAAGACACCTGACGCCCTTCTCTGGCCTCTGCATGTGTATGTAACAGGCACCCAGACATATACTCCCCCCCACACACCAGACTTGAAAACAGTATAAACAAGAGAAAGTAAACAGTCAGTAACGTTTATATTGATTACTTATTGAAAATGGAGAGTTGCAATTGAGACATGTATACACAGAGCATTAAATATATGACCAAAATTGATTTCCCCTGGTTCTGTGCGTGGCAAGTAACAAATGTGAACTGCAAGTTACTGGTTGAATCTCGTTACCAGGCAAAACAAAATCCGGAGCTCCCCAGCCAAGTGCAGGCCGCTCCCTGTCAATGCTGCTTTCTAAGGCCTCCGTTATTTTTCCTCTGAGCATTTCGATTAAAATTAATCTTGGGAGCATAGTTTTTGTAGATTCGGATCCACAAAACAATCTGTTATCTACTTAAATTAATGAATCGAAGGATGTCTTCTTATCTGCATTTGACTACTCTCCTGGAGCAAAGAGCCATAAACACATGACTTCAGGCACGTGTCAGAACGGAGCAGAGGAATACCCGAACACCCAATTTAAGGCCCCATTCTTGGATCCATATGATCATTTTCCAGCTATATATTTTTCCCCAGTTTGGGTGACAGTTAAATGGATACTAATTTTGTTAATGGCAACCACAGAGGCTTTTGCTACCAAGGATGGCAATTCGCAGGTGTTCGAAGTTGTTACTTCTCTTGTTAAACTGGAACATATTAAGTTTCTACCTCTTTGATTCATCATTTCTTTCTGGTCACAGTAAATGCACACATGGGATGTTTGTGAAGCATACTGCATGCCGGCGAGATCTATGTCATTGACCGAGTCTACAGAACCCATGTCATTCCCTGTCAGTGTAAAAAGGTCTGGAGACAAGAGAATTCATTTCACTTAGCAGGCGATTCTCATATGTGAAATGCTGGGGGTGATTTGTAGAAATCAAGTCGCCTGCACATCGGTATCTCAGGGGGTCAGCTGGTGAAATGAACGGAATGGACAGATAGGGCACAGAAAGTTGATTACTGAAGAACAAAAATCGTGGAAGGGACAGGCCTCTGTTTGGGGCTTGGATGACAGAGAGTCACTCCGTTTCACGGGGCGTGTCTTCCACTGTATATGTCCCGTGTTGGTACCCATGGAACACGGAGCCACTCTCCCTGTTGCACGGATGACAAAACTCATAGTAAATACCTTGGTGACACCCTACTGTGCAGCTGAAGATGATGAGAGTCAATGTGTGATTTGTCGCAAGCTGGGGATGATGCTTGATTCCCCTTAACACCACCCACAGCCATCTGGCCAAATGCACCCAGAAGGTGCATGAAGAGTGTTGGCGCGGCCCCAGCCTTTGCTTCTGGGGTCTGCTGCTCGGGATGCACCAAATAGAATCCCGGGGCTCCCAGCAACCACGGACAGAAACACATTCATCCCCCACAGGCTTCTGGGAAGTTGAAGACATATTTTACATTAATATTTTTAAAACTTAGAAACAAAAAACAACTGTTACTCCATGTGGTTCCTTCCATTGATTGCTCCTTTTTTTCTTTCTTTCTTTTTTTTTTTTTTTTTTTGGAACTGTTTTCCATCTTAATTCTGAAACTGGATTAGGAGCCAAAATTATGGCATTGAAATTGCATGTTTGTACGGATGTTGAAAAGCCTGGTGAAGGAGCCTGTGGCGTGACCTTTTCGATTTATCACCCCCCTTTCTTCAGTTTATTTTTAAAAGGAATCTAAAATGACGACATGGGGCAAAATTCTTATTTTTGCATGTAATTGGTAGAGCTGGATTTAGAGTCTAGTTTCCCTTCTTGAGTCCAGCTTTACTGCATATTGACTTCCAGCAAAGAGGCATAAATCAGTCTTAATTAACTTTTAAATACAGCCAAGTCCTCGGTGTTTATTAAGTGGACCCAGTGACATCAAGAGTCCCTCCAGTGGGAAGTACTGTCATTGAGCTGTAAAAACCAGGCACCTCATGATGGCGATCCTCACAGCAAGAGTAACCTGTAGTGCTTGGTTCCATGTAGGTTGTAGGAAGTGACAGAATTTGGCAATGTTGGACAAGGAGGGACTGGGCCATGTGGACTTGCCTCGGAGCTACCTTGTCAGCTGAGGCTGATCTCATACAAACACATCTTGGAATTTCAGAGCACTGGGCTTCCTGCCAATATTGGTCAGTGCCAGAGTTGCCCTGTGGTTCCCCTCTCTGGGTCCCCGAGCTCAGGGGCCCAGAATGGAGAAGGACCCCAGTACAGATGGGTAGAGGTAACGTTCTGTGGTGGAGTCTGACATGGTCTATAAGAGAAACTCAGAGGGAAAGGCTACCCGGGGTGGGGGGTGGGGGGATACAAGAAACATGGAGGGCAAGACCTACCCAGCCATTGGTCATCCCTAAAGAGGCACATGTAAGCTAGCTCTGAAATTGGCCAGATTAGCTGGTGCTGGTCAGTGAGCAGTTGGGGTCACAATGGAGGGGACCCAGTCCAAAGACAGAGGCTTTTAGAGAGTAGGAATCTTGATCCATTCAAGGAAGCACAGTGGTTGGGTACTGGGGGGGATTACAAAGAAGAAAGGGAGTAACCCAAGAGAGACCCTCGTTTCACCTTCTCAGCTCTTAAAATGCTAAGCAGTGACTGTGGGCCAGGCACGGTGCTGAGTTCTAAGGATAGAGTAGACGCCCAGAAGGAAAGAAGAGGAAGGACGGAGGAAGGATGGAAGGATAAAGGAAGCAGGAGGGAGGAAGGGAGGGACAAAGAAAGGGAGGAGGGAAACAAGGAACGAAGACTATGTCCTCTTGCATTCCTCATGGGGCTTATGATTTCAGCATGGTGGAAGACATTAAACACACAGACAAGGAGATAAAAACACATCACAATAAAGGAGAGACACATGTGCTAGGGATGAGGGTCAGAATGGGGGTAGGAAAGATCTGTAGCATGTTCACATATGCACTGTACCACACACACACACACACACACACACACACACACACACACACACGCGCGCACCTCATCCTTGCCAGGTGGTGAAAAGCACTATTTTATTTAGAATCGCGTTGATGCTCTGGATTCATCCCCATCCACAGGCTAGCAAACCCTTTGCGCTTGGATAGTTAACCTCTCTGCCCTGCGCAACAATAACTCATGGCCCTATCAAAACACTGGGGATTAAATTGTGTCTTGGCTAACTCAGATCTAAGGTGATCTTTTAGAGCTCGAGCAAGCCTAAATTCTAGGAAGCCCTTCAAAAAGGCAGAAATTGCTTCACACTAGGAATATGAACAATCTACGTCCGGATCCAGCTCACAGACTCTCTGGGTGACTCGGGATGGCACGTGGCAGGTAGAAAGAAGAGAGCCAGCCTTCCTGTGCAGGAAGTCTGGATTCTGGTTGCCGCAGCTGAGCCGGGCCTGCTGGGAGATTTTGGCTGCCCTAGAGAATGTATTTCCATGATCCTGGTAGGGGAATAGCAACTTTGGTTTTCTCCCATTTTGGCTCCACCGGGTGCCACATGGCCATCTGAGATGCTGTTAGGTTCATCCTACCCTACCCTCACTTGCTGAATGAATACAGGACTCACACAATGAAGAGGAAGACTTATGCTTTAGTTACACTACATGAGTGGAACGCTCATATCAGCACCAGGATCCAAGGGAACTGGCCACACCATATCTGCAGAAAGACCTGAGAAAGAGACATGCTTTCTTATCTGCCTATGTGCCTACATGCTAAAGTATGCCAAAATAATGAATTGATTCTCTCCATCTTGTCCACCTGCCTAGGGTATTGGTCCCACTCACCCTGGTCTGGGTCTTCCCTTTTCAATTAGATAATCTCTGAAAGTCTTCCTCAGCAGATGCCTTAATTAAATAATTCTTCATAGATGTGCCTAAAGTCTCAGAGCCCAACTGTCAAGTTGATACCTGACTGGCACACAGGTACTTTCGTTTTCCTTCCCTTCACTCACTTTCTTCTCCTGACCCTGTCTCTGACTTCTGTCCCACAGTCTCAGTAAATAAATTTGGCCCGCAGCTCTCTGTCCTGACTCTAAAGGATTCCAAATAACCTTTTGACTCTCCCTCTTTTATTGAGGACTTGTATTAAATGGAATGCAATGTGGTGGAGATTCTATTTCTATTTTTACATGTTCTGTTCTCTTGTGAATGTCTATGTGCATGTGTATATGTGTGTCTGTATGTGATGTAGGCACCCGTGTGTGTGTGTGTGTGTGTGTGTGTGTGTGTGTGTGTGTGTGTGTGTGTACATATATACAGACCCAACGTCGATATCAGGAATCATCCTCAGTCATTCTTCCATCTCATTCTTTTGAGACAGGGACTCTAATCAAACCCAGAGCTTGCCAATTGAGTTAAGTCTGGCTATCTAGCTTGCTCTGGGGACTCCCAGTCTCTGACTTCCGAGGCTGGAGGTACAGGTGGGCTCTGCCACACCTAGATTGTTCAGCTGTCCTACACATGGTCTGAAAAGCGGCTGTCCAGGAACCCCCAGGACTTCAACAACAGATTGGGACTGCCAAGGCATCCAGCCTCGTGGATGGAGCAGCTGCGGGGTTCTCCTCTGACTCGCCGGCTTGCACACTGTTGGACTGCCCAGCCCACCTCGTGCAAGCTGATCTAATCAACTCTGTTGTGTGGCACCTATATAGACCTCTGGAGTCCTATGTCAACCCTTCTTCATGGATGACAAGATCAAATCAACGGAGGCTTGAGAGGCACAGCAATTCGCCCAAGGCCAAAGGGAGATGCGTTAGACATTACCATGTCCTGCAGGAGATGGGGTCCCATGGGGGCACTCCTTATTCTCCAAAGAGCCTTCTCTTCAAGGGACAGCTCAGACCAGCTTAGGGCCAACCATAGAGAGACCAGAGAGAGGCACGGCCTTGGAAATCAGATATCTGGGCTCAGATGTCATCACTACCCAGCTGCTTAAGGCTATATGTGGCCTTGAGCCACCATTTACATTGTTGTTCCCAGCTCACTGGGAAGATGGGGTTGGTACAAGTGCTTCCTTCCTGGTGGATGACACGAGTTGGCACTTGGAGCAATGAGCAGCGTAGCCAGTATGTGGCCTAGTGGCCCAGTCCAGCTTCCTGACTCCCTTCCCCTTTTCCAGAGGTGCGTGGTGTCCACTGCTTTTATCTCCCCACCGAGTGCCTGCACCTTCCCTTTGCCTAGTCACTAGGCCAATCCACACACTATTATGATTCAAATGGAAAATTGTGCTTCCTAGGACCATGTGTTAAGCACTTGGTCACCATCTGGTAACACTATTTTGGTAAGTTCTAGACTCTTCAGGAGGTGGGATTTAGCTGGAGACTGGGAGTGTGTCCCTGAAGGTTATGTCTAGCCCTTGATCTCTCTCTCTCTCTCTTTGTCTTTCTCTCTGTTTCTCTCTGTGTGTGTCTCTGCCTCTCTATTTCTCTGCCTCTTTGTCTCTCTCTCTGCCTGTCTGTCTATGTCTCTGTCTCTCTCTCATATTCTATTAGCTTCCAAAGTTAACGTTCTGCCTTGCCATGGGCCCAGAATCCGCAGAACTGAGAACCACGGGCTGACATCTATGAATCCATGAGCCACACAGAATCCTTCTTCTCTTGCGTTGTTCTAACAGGCACTTTGGTCCCAGCCACGAGAAAGCCATCTCACATGTGGGCTGCCTATCTCTAGCCTCAGTCTGCTGCACTGTACCCAGAAGACCGTGTGAAATACCAACCAAATGTCTCCAAAGCTCTGGGCTTGCTATCTACTTTTGTTCCCTTTTCTCTCCTTTTTGGACTTTATTTTTTAACTGTGGATACATCTAGGCATTTTTGAGCCTCATAAAATTCCTGAAATAGGAGCAGAAATGACTCTTCCGTTGGAGTCTGGTACATTGAATGTCGGAGCAGTTCCCCAGTGTTTTGCAGGAACCAATAATCCCAGGCAAGTTTTTTCTGCAGGGCATTTTGACAGTGGTTGGCAAGAACCAGCCAGGACCTAGAAGAACATCCCACTGGGGCTTGGGAGACCAAGACATCATCACCAAGCCCCTGGCTGCCAACTGTGGTCTCCCAGCCCCTCCTCACAAACATCCTGAAAAGCGAGTGCCCAGAAACTTCTCTGCTGTCACTCTAGCAAAACACCATGGGACCACCATTTGCGGATACAAATCTTAACCGCCAATCATGGTGAACAAGTTGCATCTAGATATACTCAGCCCCAGTGTAATCCTCTTATATTCACATGCTGCTAAGAAGCCTTCTTGCTGCACAGCCTGGCAGCTCGGGACTTGATCACGAGGCAGTGAGGTGCTATGAAAGGAGTGTTGCTAAGGAGGAAACAAGCTTGTCCATGTGTGGAGCAGCGCCCACACTTAAATGGGGAGCCAGCAATATCCTTTTGTGACTTACGATTTTTAATGTTGATGTGTGGTGCTTACATGAATTTTTTTTTTGAACTTGGGTGGGCACATGTGTGGGTAGTTGTGCATGCATGTGAATGTATGTGGAATAGGGCTAGTCTGGCTAGCCAGCTCACTCTGGGGGTATCCAGTCTCTGCCTTCTAGGGCTGAGTTTCCAAGTGGGCCGTCATGCCTGTCCAGCATTTTCTGTGGATCTGTAATCTGGTCTTTTGCTAGCGTGACAAGTGCTTTAACCACTGAACCATCTCTCAGGCCCCTGCTATTGCCTTGGATTCCTTCCCTTCAGCTGCAGTCTCCCTCCCTTTCACTTCTAGATTTGCAGATGGGGAAAGGGATGGTTCGTCCTGTCTGTGTGCAGCCAGTAGATCCCATCATCAGAGCATCTCGACACCAACAACTGGCAGTTAATAGACAGCAGAAGCACTGCATTGGGAAAGATACTCCAGCCAAGACAGAGGTTCTCAGCCATATCTGTTTTGCCTTCTCTACTGTTCAGTCACAGCCTATGAGAGTTAATCCTGGGTGTCAACTTGACACACCTGACATTAACTAAGATCAGCTGAGACCATCTGAAGAGATTATCCGGATAATACAAAGATCAGCCCTAGATCTAATCAGAACCTCCCTAGATCTCATTGGAACCTCCCAGTAGTGGACTAGATAAAAGGAACCACAAAACAGAGCAGAAGATACAACAGGAGAGACTCTCTGTAGCCATGCTAGGAATTGCTCTTCCCTCTGGCCACCTGTTTTCTTTGCTTCTTTGACCCTATACCCTCTAACCGTCCAAGTCTTCAATGTGACTAAAGACTCTCTAGGAATCCTCCAGCCTTCAGCCATCACCCACTGGACTACTGAATAGAGCAGCTACTGGAACCCATCATTGGACTACCTCAGCCATATCTCGTAAGCCAGCTCAATACATTCCTTTATTTACATATTCATTCTATTGATTCTGTAACACGAGAGAACCTAAGACATAGCCCTATGCCCACAATAGCTCTGAACCAGAGCTACAGTAAGTGGCAGGGGGATGGGCCATGAAAACCACAAAAGGTGAACCTGCCAAGCTGGGACGCAACATTGCTATCATTACAGGAGTATTTCCAAGGGTCTTTCCAGACTTCCTTTTAACCAAAAAGTCTTGAAAAGGAGGAGGTGATGTGTCAGTTGGAGCAACGTCTCTGAATGACACATCCAGGTTGCCCCATGGACAGGTTGCAACATTCATAAAGTGCGTGCACATGTGTGGAAATCAGCAACCACATATGTAAGTGAACAGGCACCAGAACATGGCCCAGTGACCGAGTTCTATCCACCAATTGCCTTGATATCTCACTCTATTGGGCCACTGTGTTCTGGTCTGCCCAATCTCCGCCCATCCGTCTCTGGTAACAGCACCCTAATTTCTTTTTGTTCCTGCTCCTCTTTCACTCCTAGCCCATGAGTCAGGCAGATAGACTCAGCTTCAACAACCAATCACAGTGTCACAGATGGATACAATGCTTAGTTCAGGAGTGGATACCTGACCTAATGGGAACCAATGAGAGATTCAATCTCCAGCTTTTATTGGTACCACCAGGAAGAGATACTCCTGAGTGACTTTGGGCTGGCAGAGGGGAGTGGATCTGCAGGGAAGATCTATACTGGGAGATCGGGAGAGAGAGGGCTCTCCCAGAGCGGAATGCCACGATGGTTATAAATCAGAACCCAGGCACTGGTGCTTAGCAGTACTTAACCATGATCAATGCCAGAAAAGTCTCCAAAACTGTATTAGTTACATAAGCAAATCAGTCAATGCCCCCCCACTTTTAATTTTGACTCTGACTTGCAATACAACAATAACAGCAAGATTCCCAGCCCACATGATAAAGACTCATTTTCCACAATTGCACAGATACATCTCACTTGGAAAGAATTCATGCCAAAGAACCGAATTACCTGCAAGGAGCCCTGGATGTCTTTGCCCCCGACGATCACGAGTTCTGCCATGTCTTCTGCATGGGGTGTCCTTGCATGGACGAACAGAGTCCTGCCCACTGTGGATATATTTCTCAGGGCGACTAGGCTGCCGTCGCTGTTCACCTTGAAGTGTGGGCTGGAAACCTCATAGCGCAGCTGGACATTACCCCTGCAGTCATTGAAGGTCACTGAGGAAGGAAGTCAGACAGGGGAGTGTGAGGAGGATGGGAAGCTTAGTGCTTGAGCTACTAATCCTGCACTAATGTACCACTCCCCCCATCCTGTCCTTTGCCCTGCAGGAAGAAGCCTTCCCCCTAGTGGCTGGAGTTGAGCAGCACAGTTCAGCCAACAAAACACAAATTTGGGCTGAGGATGTAGCCCAATTTGAAGAGCGCTTGCTTAGCATGCATGAAACTTCTGGGTTCCAGTCTCAGCTCTACATAAACAAGATGTGGTGATGCATGTCTATAATCTCAGCACTTGGAGATAGAGGGAGAAGAATCTAAAGCTCAAAGTCACCTGTGGCTGTATAGCAAGTTCAAGGCCACTCTGAGATTCACAAACCTTGTCTCAAAACAAAAGAAAAACAATCTTGACCATGTGCATGTTCTAGGCAAGTGCTGAACCGCTTTAGGCTAAGATGACCAGTATGGGTGTTGTCCTTGGAAATGGTAGGTGTGCAGTCACATATGGCAGAATTAGGGAAGTAACCTAATTCTGGGATGTGTATTGCTGGGCAGAAGAACTGGAAGTTGCAAAAGAGTAAATCAGAAGGCTCTTAAAAGAGCAGAGAGTATTCAAGCTTGCTCAGCTAGAGTGAGGGGTACGTAGCACTGCTGTTGGGGGTTGGTAGCTGAGTGGATGCTGGGAAAGAAAATGAAGTAGGAGCACTTAGATAAAAGGCAAACTGGAAACAGGACTGAAGTGTTGGAAAGGAGAAGAATATGCTGATAATGAAGTCAGAAGCATCTCTCAGAAGCAAGAGAAGTCAGAAAGTTGGGGTACTTCCTGGCTGCCTTAGACTGCTTAGTGTTGACAGCAGGGGTGTATTCTGGATCCAGATCCAGGTTTCCTAGGTGTTGGGGTGCATAATTACAGGGGAGCCTTTTTTATTATTATTATTATTATTTATCCAATTGTGCATGTATGTGTGTGTGCGCATGTGTATGTATGTATGTGTGTGTGTAGAACCATGGATGGGAACCACCATGGATGCCTCCACCTCCTCCTTGTTTACTCTGTCCCAGGATTCACAGGCTCCGCCCTACCAGGACCAGAAATGCAGGCCTCTCCCCCCCTCTCCCCGCTTCCGCCCGGCGTCTATACGCAGGGTCTAGAATCCGAACTCAGGACCTTCTGCCTGCAAGGCAGAGGCTTAAGCCCCTGAGCCACCTCTCCAGCTCCCACGGGAGCCTTTTGACCCACAAGTCTCCACCAAAATAATGCAGCATAATAGATGACAGAGAGAGCTGTGGGGAGAAAGACCAAAGAAAGCACTTAGCGCGGAGTGTGTCGAGGAGGTCTGATCAAGAGAGTGGCAGTGCGTGTGTGTGTGTGTGTGTGTGTGTGTGTGTGTGTGTGTGTGTGTGATTATATGTTTTAAGACTGCACAGGGTTCCTAGTGGGAAATGGGGTCATTTGACTTAGTCTAGTGTAGGAAGGAATAGAGAAAACCAAGTAGAGAAAACCAGACCTCAGGATTAGCAAAGTGGGCATCAGGACCCAGTACTGTTGCCACAGTGGCTGTGCCACCCCTCCCGAACCTCAGTACCAGGAGCACAGGCTCCCCTGCATTCTGCATGTTGCTGCCTTTCTGCCTCTGCTATGGGATTTGAAGCCCCTTGTGGGCGAGCGTAGAATTGCACTGCTGCCTAGCTCCCAAAGTCTACACTTGTGTCCCAGTCACACATGAGAAAATGTCTGAAATTATGGAGAAAGTTAAACTCTCTATATACTATTTTTACTACTTTATGTTCCCACACACTCATACATGCATATGATAAAGCTTGATGCATAAATTAGGCATGATAAGAGGCTAATGACAAAAATCTAGCAATAAAAACAGCAATTCTAGCAACATACTATAATAAAGGCTATGTGAAGTACATCCAAATTATGGTATTGATACTAGTCATTAGATCACATTCCAGTAAGTGACTCTATTGGGTTTACAAATTCCGCTACCAGTAAGCACTGGGCTGTTGTCTCTCCTCTCTTCCCCCTTCCTCTCTTCTCTTTCTCCTGTTTCTACCTAATATACTTGTTCTCTTTCTCTCCCTCTCATTTTGTACTTAATATTTTCATACTATGGTTGACCACAGATAACTAAAACCAAAGGAAGCAAAACTGTGATAAACTAAGCTACATAACTCGCTTTAAAGCACTCTGCCAACGGCCTCGTTGATTTCATGAAGCCACAACGGAAGCATGTCACCGAACAGGGAAATGAGTGAGTCATGTGCATGAACATCCACAGATGTTCATGACGTTAGCATGGCTGTGACCCATCACTCAGATTGCAGCACAAAATCTAGCCTCTTATCATATCACAGCCATATCACATCATAGCATCATATCGTACTGGTCCACATCATGCTATGAGGTCCAGGCTAGGGGCTAATCAAGCCACACCTGCCTCAACCCTCTTCCTTCTTCTGCACAGCTGCAATAGAAGAATGGCAGGTCCCTCCTAAGAGGCTGCTAGTGGCTCTGAAGGAATCCAGATTTCAGGAAAATGGCAGCACCCTGATTCTCATTTCCCAAAGGACATGAGATTGCTAGATCCAAGCCATCAATGGCTGCATGTTAGGCTCACCTTAACTGGACCTGCCTCTCCACCTGTGTCCTCTGAGTCGCACAGTGACAAGATTCCTTCACCCCCTCCCTTGTATTGCAGGTCCCCTCTACTCCGTGACTTCCAGAATGCAGATGCAGCCTGACTGCAGGCACGCTCTGTGCACGTCTCACCAGCCACAAGACGTGGACTCTCCCTTTCCCCAAAATGTGTATAAGGGAACCTACCCTCTGCCACATGGGCCTCAGTCTTCCTGAGAGACTCCCCCATGCTGCCCTTCTGTGGAGTTAATGTCTCCTAACACATCTCATACTCAAAAAGAACATTAGCGTCATCGACCCATTTGAACCCCGATATCTGAGACTTTTTGCATACCATGTTAGATCGTGTCATACATGTATTATGGTGACATTTTCACTTGTTTCCAAATCGAATCTTGTCATTCATCTGTACACACCTAGTAATAACAGAACTCTTTCGAGTGTAGGAAAAGCCATCCCTAAGAATTCCACCAAACTCGATTACTTCCCAGGAGCAAAAGGAAGCTTTTTTTTTATGTGGAAGATCGGGGTCCCCTCTCCTGTGCTCTGGACAGAAGAGGCTGCAGGGAAAGCTGGGAACTGAGGTTGCCACCTGGGGTGAGCCTGGCTGAATCCTGTGTCAGAGGCACGGAGGAAACCAAGGACCTGCTGTGGGCTGCCCCAAGCTCTGTGAACGGCAGCAGCTGGTCACGGTGGCACGTAAGTCACCCCTACTCAGTCTGACTTCACATCTTGGTGAAGTCAGATGTTCCGGCTGGTGCTTGCACAGCCTCAAAGCGTAGCTGAGATCAGTGTGTGCGGCTTTTCTGAAAGGGCCACTGAGAAATAAGTCACAGTGCCACCATCACCACCACGGTGGGCTGCTTCTCCAGGGCCCAGCTCTGTGGCAAAGACTGTGTTCTACACTGGAAAGTGTTCTGTTCTTACTAGATGTGCACAGATGAATAGCAAGATTTGATTTCTGCTCCTGATGGGAACAAAGTGGAGATGTCACCATAATACATGTATGATACGATCTAACACGGTGCGCAAAAGATCTCAGATATCAGGGTTCAATCTTAGTCATACAGCAAGTCTAATTGGCAGCAATATTCTTGGCTTTTGTTTTTCCACGACTTCCTCCCCTAAGGGGCCTTGAGATTTTTTTTCTAATTTTCATCATATTATGGAATCCTAATATGACAGACACGGATGTCTGTTTGCGTGTGGCATGCAGAGCTTGGTTTATTGTTTTTAAGTGCAATTGTTTCTTCTCCTCACGACAACCCATCTCACTGCCCTTGGGGGCAATGCGGTCCCACTGAGAATGCACAGAGTTGAATGTGAGTGAGCATCGTTTCCCAACTGCAGGAGAAGAGACTAACTTGCTCAACTGAAGTCAGTGTCCAGAAGGGGACAGGGCAGCATGTGCCCCCCTCCCCAATCTCACCCATCTGTGCGGATTGTCCAACTTCTAGAAACATCTACCTCCTAAGAGCAGATACGAGTGACAGGAGAAAGGACAGTTGTGTGACCTCAATCCCCTTCCACATCTCACAGACCATCAGCTTCCAGGGAAGGGATCAGGGGTACCAGAGGAGGGCATATGGAGACAGCGCCTCTTCATTTAGGATGTGGCACAGGGTGGGTGGGTGCTCACTATACCCCAAACCCTGCTGGACATGGAGGGTCTTTGCTTCTCTGCAGCACCCCTGTCCAGCTCATGAGCAGGATCCATTAGACAAGGATCGTTTCTCAAGGCTGAAATCCAGAAACTCATTAGGGAGCATTCGGAAGAGCAGAAACACCCTCCCCCACTCCCTGAGGATTGCTGACAGATTTGGGAAAGAAGTGTGTGTGTGGGGGGAGTCTGTACACCATTTCATAAGGAAACCCAATATGTTGTATGCTAACTGAAATATTGATTTAATAATAAGAACGAAATCTGGCAGATGAACTGAATGCGTACCAAGGCAAAAATGAGGACCTTAGATAACAAATTGTTTGTCAAAATGCCAAGTTTCCACATTTCCCAGCCATCCCTGGCACAAAGCGGAGACTGTGCACCCCATGTGCCAGGAACGCTGATTCTCATGCACTAAGAAAGGTGGTTTTCAGGTGAGTTTGTAAGCTGTTTTCTGATCCTGACTCCTGCAGTGGCCCCGTGACCTCACATATGCAAGTGATCTTCTTTAATCCTCTGTCCTCTGCCAGCCGGTGGGACCACAGAACTCCCAGTACTCCAGGCACAGGCACAGTGACTTCCGTGCATAGTACCTCCACGCACAGTGCCTCCACGCACAGAGCTGTTAGGATGGAGCTTGGTACTTCTCAGAGAGGAATGCCCACTAGTGTCTGCATCATTCCGAGCCTGGAGAAAACTTCCTTTTCCTCTTCCTGAAGCAGCTGCCACCCTTTCAGCTGCTCTGAAGTCCCCCCACTTCTTTTCAGTCCTGCCCCCTTGCTCAGATCAGCAGTTACCATGGAGACAGCCACCATACACAGCCTCACTCAAGCTGATTAGGACCCAGCCTGTCCATCATGAGCTGTCTACGAACCCTTCTGTGAACCCCTTACGTTCCAGGGGAAAACCAACTCCCGTTCCTCCCTGGAGCAATGGTGAAGGAAAAATGAATCTACAGAAGGTAACTTGCAGTCTTTGCCTGGAGTAGACTCGACGAAGCCGGGTTAAAGGATTGTTTATGAAGGCAATGTCATCCAAACCCAGTCTCTGGTGTGTGGGATAAAGAGCCGCTGCCTAGGGCATATTGAATTCATGTTTGTGATCACAGATCCCAATTCCTTTTTCACGCTCATAGAGATTCCAGGTAAATACTCTTTTCCTCTCTGAATAACAAAGATAATTGTTATGATCCATGTTGAACATGACAACTGTATTTTCCTAAGAAATATATACCAAAATAAACCTAAAGAGTTAAATTAATAATAAAAAAAAGGTAGTCACAAAACTCTCTCACTGCGTCCCTTAAAGAGCAGACTCGGATTATGGTGCTGTCTCCAGCCTTTATTTACAAAAACCATGCCTGACTCTACCCTACTTAGTTTTTGCTTTTGCTGGGTTTTAGAATCTGTTCCCCAGCACTTCTTTTTTTTTTTTTCCCACTCATACAAACTTAATAGGTACCCCAGTCCCCTCCCTCCCTCCACCCCTCCCTGGATCCCCTTGCTTTCTCCTCCCTTTCCCTTCCTTTCCTCCTCCCTTTCTTCCAGTGCCCCCCCCAATCCCTGGAGCATCCTTTAGTGTGCATGTCAAACTTCCCTCTGGGTCCTCCTCTCTAATGAGGTGTAAGGACTCAGAAGCATTGCCTAGAGCTTTTTTTTGTGTTCCCTTTAGTATAGGAACACTATTGTGGCTGTTAATCCCTTGCCTCTAAGGATCCTAGTGTCTGTGATCAATGCTAGACTTTGGGGGGGGGGTCAATGATATGTCAGTCATTGCGCAGGTCATGCAAAGTCTTATTATGATTACTTTGTCCCTAACTTGTGTGGAGTATCTTGCAATATCGTTGCTCCTCCCCATCTTTAGGCTCTTACAATCTTACAGCCCCCCTCTTCCGCAGATTTCCCTGAGCTTTAGGATGGGGAGAGATTAGGCTGGCCTGGTTCCAGGTGATTAATGTAGGGTCTCTGATGTTCTGAATTATGGTTTGTTGTTTTTTTTTTCCAGTTTTGCTGTTCCTGCACCGCCCTTGGGTCCATCCTGATGGGCATTGGATGTCACCTCCTGAAAAGCAGTGTGTCCTCCCTGGACCTCAAGTGTCCCAGGCAGGCAAAAAAGGCTCCAGCACTTCTTGAAGCTGAATCTGCACCATTCATCTCTCCTCTTCCTCTTAGCAAGGCGGAAGCAGAAGCTGAACTACGCTGTCAGCATGGGATTTGTAACCATGTGCTCTCTGAGCTGTAAAGAATTCAAATGGCAAAACTTTCTCGCTTCTGGGCTTTTGTCTCAACTCCTAAAATCCAAAAGCATTGTTCCTGATACCCTGGGTGTTTGACTGTTTTCCTAAAACCTAATTTCTTCTCCATGTGGCCTCTTGCCAGTCTCTAAGCATGTCTCCTCCTGGAAGCTTCCAGATGCTCAGCTTGCATCCGCAGTCTCTGGCCCCCCTGTTTTCTGCTTTGCAATAAATGCACCATTCTCGATTCTTTCTTCAATTAATAATTCATTATTTTATGGAGAAAACAGATCTTTACCCTTAGACCCATATCATATGTGCTGCAGAGCACAAAGGATAGATCTGAAGAGTTTATGACTATTTAAAATGGTTGCTTGCCTGGAGACAACCCCCATGATAGTTCAAATGCACAGCCTACAGGTAAGCCCAAGTGAAGATGCCAACAAACAGTTGCCCATGTGACCCAAAATCTGAAACCTCCGGATGGGGAGTGGGCTAGCTGCGCTCTTCTGGATATACTAGAGACCTCTTCGCATGTTTTATCTCAGTGGCATTTCAAATAGCGTCTGGAAAGAATAAAAAAGGTATCCGTATAATACTCACTACATGAGGATTTATTGGAATCAATTGCATAACATCATCATTCTCTGAGATAATCTGCGAGCACCCCAGGAGAGGAGAGGGGGAGGAGAAAGCTCCCCACCTGGGCAGGGATGCAAATTAGAGGAATGGCACCACTCAGATTTCCAATTATGCTTCCAGCGGGTTTCCACTCAAAATGTCCTCTGGGCTTAATGCAAATGTCATGAAAAGACAAACTTTAACTGAGAGACAAAAACCAGGACTGCAGTGGGAAGTTTGGCACTTGAATTAAGGGGCTTACTCTTCCTGACCTTGATTTCATGACTTTCTAGTTCCTTCTTTTGAATGTGGTCCTTAGGATTGAAAATCCCAAAGGCAGAGAATTCTACCACCGCAAAATCACGAGGAAGAGCAACTTAAGCTGTGTTATGATCCCAAGTAGTATAAAAATGCAGAGGGACTTAAACTTATCTGTGGAGCAAAGAACAGCTCTGCTTACAGAGATAGTTCTGAAGGAACGCATGGGTTTTGTGATGTTCTTACAAAGGCACCTGATTCCTTGTGTGATTCCCTTGTTCTGTCCCATCTTTGACAGGAAATGCTCCTAAAGACTTCATGCATTGAGCGAGACTTGCATGCTGACCCATGCAGAAGCCAAAAAGTCTCTCAGCCATGTATTCTTTGCACATTTGATCAAGGTTGTATAAGAATCAGCACTTTTGTCTATGAATCAGTCACCCAGAAGCCCTCCTACAGATATGTGTGCGGATCTCCTTCCAATGTCTCTCTACCCGCATATGCAAGAGAGCGACCGTTTCACTGGTGTGTGAGGCACAATAAGCCCTGATTGACAGCATGTGGCAGATCTTGGGATGAATGCACTGCGGGCTGCTGATTTCAGGGTGCCAACATGTTCATGGGGCCTGGCAGGTTCTCCACCCTCTGTGTCAGCTCACAGAATGGTCTGCCTAGATACCAGGCACTGTCCACACGTGGCCGAATGTAAACTGCTCTCCCAGGCTGGGGGCCTGGGGGCAGCAGCTCTCCCAGATGCCTTGAGCTACTTAGAAACATGGAATGCTATTTTCCCAGCAGCCTGGAGGCCTTGCAATTTAGCCGAACAGCACAATTCCGCAGCTTGGGAAGCAATGCATTTCTGATGACCATGGAGACAGAAGCATCAGCTAGACTCTGCCCAGGAGCAATAGCATCTCTACATTGCTGTTCATGCTTCTCAGTATCCCACTGGTATTCAGAGGCACTTGCTTCCTTTGGAAGAACTGGTAGGGTGTAGTCCAGAGACTCTTTAGATCTATCTGAAATGGCAGAAAGCATGCTTTGTCTGGTTTCTTGAGCTCATTTCTCAAGCGTTCTGAGCAACCTGGCTGTCACTCGCTATGCGTAGCACCACTCACTTCGGGTTCAATGCTGATACAACAGGCCCATGCTCCAGCCTCCATTCACACTATCTCCTGGTTCCTGAAGGCACTGGACTGAACGCTGGACTCCAGTTTGGCCCGGGTTTGCACTGATGTCTACTGAGTTTCTGTGAGGTCTTAGACACTCTTGCTATGACTGATCAGCCTGGGAGAGGTTTCTCCTCCAAAGACTGCAGATTTGACAGACAACAGTACACAGAACACAGTCTTAATACTATCTCACGCACCAATTCCAACTTTGATAAAATAGAGTTTCAATTCTATCTTTCCAGTGGAAGATGTAATGAATGATTCAGTCAAGTAATCCTTAGCGGAAACCTATTTTCGCCATGTAAACCCTCAAGGGTTTCTTCTTGGGAAAAGATAGAGCCCACGTTTGCTTTCTAGGGGATTTTTTTTTTCCTGGAGACCATTAAAAACAGAGCTGCTGGCTCTGAATCTCTTTAGCCAAGGCCTTCTTTTCTCTCTCACTACAGATTCTTTAAGACACAGCAGGTTGTTTTCTGAGACGATGCAGGGCACGGTCTGTCCCATGGTGGGTCTAATCACTATGAATTTGTATTTAGAATGAAATGACTTTATATATAGCACAGCGCCTGCCAGGGTGCAAGCTCAATCCTATTGGGTGAATGAATAGACATCAGAATGGCAACTTGGCAGCTAGGGAAACTTGAAACCACTCTCCAAATCAAGCTGAGAACAATTGTGGAAACTCATGAGCATATGCGAATGAGTTGATCTAAAAGTTACCTGCCTGGCAAAATAGAAACAGTGGATTCTACAAGTCTAAAAATTGCCTGGTCTTTTCATGTTACTTACTTGCCCAGGTCTTTTCCAAAGCCCTTTGCTTTCATGTTCCCAATCACTATGTGCACATTTCTCTCTCTTTCCGTGAGCATTTCCAGAGTAAGTGAATGCAAAGAGCTGTTTGCTGTATTATGACCATCAGGGTAGAGGAGCTCACAGTTGTAGACATCAGGACAGCTGTGGCATATTGTCCTTGCTGAACCTACACTGGGATTCAGAGCCCAGCTTTGTTCAGATGTCTTAGCAAGTCCTGAAATTCCCAAGTACCTCTCTGCTGCCCTGGCGGGCATCCTGGGGGAGGATGGCTCTAGCTGGTGGATAGTGTACATTACACATGAGCACCTTCAGAGATGTAAAGAAACAAGGATGGTGGGGAGAAGAACATGACACTGGTTTCCTTTTAGCTTCAGGGCTCTGCAGTTCAGGGAGCAGAAAGCAGCGAACATCAGCTCTAAGACTCTCAAGGCATGCGGGAATTAATCATCCCTGATTCCTACTGTTTTGGGTGTGAGTAGCAAAGCATGGTGGGTGGTAGCTTGGTCTCACGCCAATGTATTCCCCACTCAGTGGAAAACAGCTTGGCCTGAAGGTAAAAACGGTAATGGTATGATGGTAATGGTTTTTTTTCTTTTTTCAATCTCAAGGGGTTTGGGATCTTGGGATTGGACTGTGTCCGTAGAGCACAGTATGGGAGTATCCCTCCAAAAACTCAAGAGGAAGGAAGAGGAGCACTTACGAGTTCTTGTGTAAGATGCCTTGAGCCCTTCCAGAAACAAGTAGAAGAAAAAAAGCCCATGGGAAACGATAGGCAGGAGTCCGCAGTGCATAGATAAGATGCTTCCAGCCACTGCAAGGCAAATATTGTCACTTGTCTGACCTCCTATTTGTCCAAATACTGGAATAGCCTAAAATAAAAAAACACAGGCTACCACTTTGAAGGCCCACTTATTTCTGGATGAGATAATTTGCTTGTCAGTGCATTTACTTTCAACGGGAACCCATCTTCCCCCGGAGTGATACTATGGGACAGTGTCCAGCTGTAGATGATTCTCCACAATGGGGAAATTCGATTATCCCGAAGCTCAACGTATTTACCCAGTAGTCCATTAAAAATGTCATTTGTTCACTTACAATGTCCAGGACAGTCAGCAGGAAGGAATAAATGCCAATGTAAAGATGAATGTGGTGTGCTACCTATATCCGTGATATTTGGAGTCTGGAAAGCTGAGCCCCCCCCCCGCCCCGTGATTCTTTGGAGGGCTGCCATGCTGAAGTTCCGTATTCCATTTCGTCACGTCAAAAGGCCAAGTAAGCACTGAATGGCAGAAATTACAAACTGGCAGATCATAATTCAATGTAATAAATTTTCCCAAGTAGCCAGAGCAAGCCAACCAGTGAGCATGCCCACCATTCCCAGAGGCCTTCAGGAGAGAGGCACCCCCAATACATGTGACTTCCCTGAAGACCCACATTCTCCGAACGTGCGTAAAAAGTCAATGTTTACCTGATTTTTAAATAGTTTGTTATAGAATTGAATTTGTTTCAGGCAATTAACTTATTCATATGTTTTGTCACAAAACCGAGTTTCTCAGAAAAATAAATCTCTGGTGGGTTTACTTCCCAAGTTCTTTTCATTCTATAAGCAGACAAGTTAGTTTGGTATCAAAACACATGTGAAACGTTAAGGAATACATAAAACATCACACCCTGGGTTCCTGGCATAGCTAGAGGTATCAGCAAGACATTGGTCACTTACTCCACATCAGTTTGGCTACCACGAGGCTCAGACACCAGGGGGTGCTGGTTTATATTTGCTCATGTGGGATCACATCAACTCAATCTATGAAATACAACCATGTTGTTTTTTTCTTTTTTTTAATTTTTTTAAATTATTATTATTATTTATTCAACTGTGCGCATGTGCGTGTGTATGTGTGTGTGCTTGTGTGTGTGTGTGTGTGTCTGTGTGTGTGTGTCTGTGTATGTGTAGAACCACGGACGAATTCATGAACCACCATGGACCGCCTCCACCTCCTTCTGTCCCAGGATTCACAGGCTCCCCCCTACCAGGACCAGAAGCGCAGGCCGCCCCCGCTTCTGCCTGGCGTCTATACGTGGGATCTGGGATCCGAACTCAGGACCTTCCGCCTGCAAGGCGGAGGCTTAACCCCTGAGCCACCTCTCCAGCCCCCATGTTGTTTTTTTCATATGCGATATCTGACTTGTATAATAATGACCATCTATAAAACATTCTCCATATGCCAAACAATATGTCAGGCACTCAATCAACAGTTCAATGAAGCCTCCATTTTACAGATGCGGAAACCTAAGGCTCCAAGAGATGAGGACTCTTTCTTAAGCTCATGTATGTGTAAGGAGTAAGCTAGAATATTGTTTATTCCCACCATCATAGAATCCTGTCCTGTGACCTGTGGGGAGAGGGAAAGGCTGGGTTCTTTTGGGGGTGCTGGTCAGTGTTTCATGGCCTGGGGGCACACAGCTTCCTAAGGGGAAAAGAGCTTTTCTTCTGGAGCTGCAAGAATCGTCAGGATTTAAATTGAGTCTTAAAGGAAACGAGCAAGCACAATGGCGGAAGCAGAGAGTGAGAGGCGGACCGCTTATGGGTTAAGTTGAAGGAAATGCTTGAGCTGGGAGAAGAGGCATAGCAGTCACATGATCAGAACACAGACAGGTGCTTTTGTAGCTCTGAACACCTGGCCAGTAGCAATTACTGGAATGGTGTCTTTAAAAGCTGGAAGCAAGAAGGTATGTAATAAGCTATCAAAGACCTATTTATAACTCTGAAGATTTGGACTGAATGCAAACCCGCACCTTCTAACTACTGCTAAGTTGTGGCAAGTAGTGTTCCAGATCAAAAGCAGCACAGAAACCTGATCCATGGTCTCTAGAACATCAAGTCCGGCTATCCAGTATGTGACTGAGCATCTTTGAGATTAAACTCTAGAGGTCTTTTGGACTTCTCACCCTTCTTTTCCTGGGGATATGTGGAACACTTCTATGTAGAGATGGATTGTTGCTGCCTGGATTTCAGGAGGAAGTCTAACAACGCTTCTAGGAGTGGAGTCTGGAGTCTCGAGTGTACCACCTAAGGCTGCAGCAGGTAATCTTGCTCAAGCACATGCCCAAGGCAGTGGTAGTATTGGTAGCTAATTCAGTTGGCAGGGTTGTCAATCAAATGCTACAGTCTGTCCAATGCTAGCTAGCTTCTATACTTTCACAGTGTCTCCTGACTTACTCTGTGGTGACCTGGGAGCTGTGTGAGGATAAGAGCACCTTCATCTTCACATCTGTCTCTCTGATGATGCTCAACACTGGTCCTGACACAGAGGTGGCACCCGCAAAGTATCAGTGGATTCTTTGTGGCGCAACCAATTAATTCCTCAATTAGTTTCTTTCCCTCGTCCCTAATTGCAGTGGGTAGACGCTCATCAAGCTCATCAGTTGTGATTACAAATTGGTTCTGTCTGGTTGACGAGACCTTATCAGGCAATTAAAACACAATGATTTGGCTTGCAATACATGAAGCTTAATTGAGTCTCACATGCATGTATGGGCTTTTTGATGTAGCAATAACATGATCAGCCCCCAGGTCATGCTTAGCCATCCTCTAGTTGCCAAGAGAAGTTTTACCATATTCTGTGTGCCATGTGGCATCACGTGGAGCTCCAGGCGCTTAGAATGGATGGGGACACCTGCCCAGAGTGACCAGGCACTGGCTAGAGTTATCCCACTCTCCAGGGGTGTCTTCGCAATAGCCAGTAAAAGCCAGTGCAGCTGATGGCTTTGAGCTGTCTCTCCTACCTGACAGAATTATTATGGGAAGCAGCACATGAGCTAAATGTAAATCATAAGTGGCAACTTTTGCAATTGAAAGATTCTTATATGGGATCACTAGCATGTTACTGTGATTACGGAGGCCCCACGTGTCTGCAAATGTTCTTTTTGTACATATACCCTCGGCGAGTCTGAGGTGCCTGAGATTTATTGCTCACGCTCTTTTCTTGATACATAGGCTCTAAGCTGAAGCATATGCTCCATACAACTGTGGTATTTACGATAATGAATCACAGATGTTTAGAGTGAAGGAATTTGAAAACACTAAATGCTACCATGCAGGAATCTTGTTGCAAACACTGCTGAGTGAGGACCTTTGGATTATGCTGATTTTCAAATACCAGCACGTGGAATATGACTGTGCACAATCCAGGAAGACAGGGAGAAAGGAGTCTCTCTCTCTCCCTCCCTCTCTCTCTCTCTCTCCCTCCCTCTCTCTCTCTCCCTCCCTCTTCTCTCTCTCTCCTCTCTCTCTCTCTCTCTCTCTCTCTCTCTCTCTCTCTCTCTCTCTCTCTCTCTCTCTCTCCATGATATTCAAAGCAAGCAGGGAACTTCAGGGATATAGATTTGGTTGCCCTATTAGAAACCAAACTGCAGCCTACTCTAGATGATGGGGCCATACAGGGAGGAAGTCTTTTCACTGTGCACCTACACCACATGTAACATTTATTCTAAACATCCAAAGTCAAATGGAGTCGAAATGGAAAAGCAAGAATTCATCACCTTTCCCCGACCTCTCTGTCCTCTGAAACTTATACACTGCATAAACATGCAGCCTGGTACATAGGTTTGGACTTCATTTCTACTACAGATTGGGTACATCAGCTAGGCATAGAGTACACATACGGAATCCCAGCACAAGGGGGGGAGCTGAGGCTGATGGTTTTTTGAGGCCAATCTGTGTTAAATAATGAGATCCTGTCTCAAGACAAAACAACCCCCACCTTTTTTAATATCAGGCTGATAAATTCTAACTGATCAATTTATCTGAGTGAATAGGTCTCCAATCTTTTTATGATATGGTTTTTTCTCTTAATGTAGATATGGTGCCCCCTAAAAAAGTCCCATTTCACTGGATAGCTAGGCCTTTCCTGTTTCTGGGTGTCTATACACCCTGAAATACTTTCAGACTTTCTGTGCAGATGTTTGAATATTCCATCCCCATCTGGAAATGGTTTTTTCAACTGACTCAGGCATTCCCACGCCATCCCCCAGAGAGTTTGAACTCATGCAGATTTGGATGTAAAGTTCAGAGCTCTTTCCTCACTTGAGCAACTGCTAATATGTTTGTGGAGTTTTGTGTCCATTTGATGCCAATAAGAAAGTATGATGCCAGTTTGTGGAACATTCAGGTATTGAAAGCATTGTGTTTTGCCCTTGCCCTTCTTTCTCATTGTCTCTAATTTTCTCAAAGGCAATAAAGCTTCCTGTTTGCCCTTCTGCCTCCTGACTCTGCAGGGGGCAGGGTATGCATGGTTTATTTGCTGTATAAATGACACTGAACTCAACAATGCAGCTTCTTGCCACAGTCCCATTTGCAAACATACAACTTAATTCAAATCTTCCCCCTTCTCTCTTATAGCTGGTCTCTATCCTAGAAAAGTCTAGGCCAGCAGAGACTTGGATGCCCAGCACATCTTGTATGTCTAGCACACGTACAGAGTTTGACAAGTGGGATCTCGGCGATTATTTCCTGATGAATTGGTCTTGTGTGACCTGTCACACTATCTATATCCTGATCCACGGTGGCACCTGACTTCAAGACATTGGACTATGGACCTCAATTCTCTCTGCTTCTCTGTTTTTCCGACAACATGAACAGGGGAAGGTGTGTTGAGAACTCTTTCTAAAAGTCATAATTTGATCTTTGTAGGTTGAGGATTAGGGTCTGTGTAGAGAATAGACCTTTGTGATACAGTACAGGGGCTTCTGGTCTACTGTGATTATACATGGCAGCTGCCTGCTCTAGCACACTTGCTAGAACATACCATCTGAAAAACTGAATTCCTGAGCTGAACTCATGTTCATACAGGCTGACACAAAAGCCTAAAATGCTTATGCATTCGTCCAAGTGCTCATACCATTCTCAATCAAACTGTTTCTAACTAGCATAGCCATTGCGGCCCATTGCCTGTTCGCACAAATAAAGTTTTATTGGAAAACAGTCACACCATTTACAAGTCATCTGTAGCTGCTCCTAGACTATCATCATAGAGTTAAATAGGTGCAAAAGAGACCTTTAAAACTCACAGGCAGGGAACATTTTACACTTAGTGTGTTGCAGGAAAGATATTTTGACCCCCGGTTTAGGCCAAGGTCACATCCCACCCTCTCCACAATTTCGCAAGCGGTCTATTCTAAGCCACTCTAGTGCTCTAGCAAGTAAACTCATCCACAATGTATTTCACACTCTCAGTTTTATGATTAACCAGGAAGACAATCAGCCGAGCGGGGAAGATGACTCAGACATGCTTACCTAAATGCTATGCCATGCATGCGCGCTGCCTTTAATTTTCTGAAATGCAATCTGCTGGGAGGAATTTTCCATTCCAAATAGCATCTCAAGAGATTCAGCTTCTTAAATACTCTTTTTAAATCCATTATCAGTCATTAAATGTAGGGACAAGCACTGCAGAGGAGATGAACAGGCACCACAGAGCAGAAGGCTATTGTGTATATCTATAGTTTTATGTATCTAAAGCAATAATTTAATTTAGAGCAAAGAAATTGGCTGATTTGTGCTTTTTATCAAGTTTACGGGCAAAACGGTTTGTCTTCAAGGTCTGTTTCCCACACTTAAAGTCATCTGTCAAGTTTTAATGTGATTTATCATTAGATTTTGTTTCTTTTCTTGTGGGCGGTCTGTCATTTTTCTCCCAAATGACCAAGTTGTCTGATTTCCTTCTGTGTTTTCTAAATGCAACCATTTGAAAATTTAGCTTCCTAGAAAATGTAATGGGAATTACTCAGCCCAAAGGTGATAGAGAAATACTGATTTTATTTATTTTTCCTCTTCAATGAGAGTTTGGCTCATTAGGAAAAACACACAGACACAGAAAAAAAGGAAACATAAACTTCTCAGATTGTTTGACTGTCTCCATGAAGTTAGGTGCTATTTTGGGATGTGGAAAGAAACAGTCAGTGGTATTTTAAGTACTTCAGAATCCAGTGAACTCAGAGGAATACCTTCTTTAAAAGTCTGACACAATTCCTTCTGTAATTTTATATGTTCGTGGTTCATTGTTTCCTGTATTCTTTAATGCCTTGTAAACCAAGTGCCATGGATACGAGTTATTTTCTCAACATTCAAATGGTTTCAAGCAACAGGTGTGCAGCTCTGGGCTGGGAAAAAGGTACAGAAATAACATCTGGACACGGAACTTCACCAGGAATGTGAGGAAATAAAAACATAAAGTACAGTTCTTTGCTCTTTTTTCTCTAGTGATGACTTTGAATACATTAATAATGCCTTGGGGAATGCAGTGTGTGCGTTAAGTTAACCTGCTGCTTCTCTGAGAAAGGCAGATTCAGTTAAAGCAAGAGCCTCGCTGATGATGAGTCACGGGCTTGGTTTGGGAGTGGACCAGAGGCAGCTTAACATGGAGGAGGAGGAGAGTGTAGGCAAGGAGAGGTGAAGAACAGAGCGGGACTGAGAGGAGATGGCCGATCAGACAAGTAGGTTCCAAGCTGTCCGTGAATGTAGGTGAACGAGCTCATCAGTCCACTTGATGTAGCGGTCGTAACTGTGCTCTCCGATTGACTCCGGCTAGAAAAAGCAACAGTCTTTGAGACGCAGGAGCCAAGAGGCAAGATGGCATAGACTCCAGGGAATGGATACTTTAGAGAGAGCTTACAGAAATAGGAGGCACAGCTTGATTGTAACCGCTCCTCTGGGCTAAGTGGACTTGTGAATGTCTGTCATGTTGAACACTCATCCCGCCCTTCCCAGCAGATGCGTGGAGCATGCAAGTGCTATCTCCTCCTCTCTAGTTTTCACAGCTGTGTGTGGTGCTGCCAGTACGTCCCCTTTAACCCGCCAGACACTGGGCCGAGAGGAAAGCTGTGCCATGTATACAGAAAAACCTTCCCTCCACCCAGGTCTGCCGGGTTCCAAAGTTCATACTACATGCCTCCCCTCGACTTGGCAAAACTCCATCCATAAGTGTAATCAATGATTCTGGCGGTCAGCAGCTGTTTGGAACAAGGCAGCAAAGTTACATGAGGAGAAGCCCAACAGAAGAAACTTAGTGTTCTGAGAAGAGACAAGAGTTATCTGGGTTGACAGGAAGCATTCCTGCGCAATGAAAGATGCCTACTGCAGAGAAACACAACTGGCCAAAGTGCAAAGGGAAAGCAACCTTAGAAGGCTCAGCCCTCATCAGGACATGTGAAGCACCCCCATCTCAAGACTTTCGGAAGAGGGGGGTCAGTAAGAATAGAAGAGCCAGAAGATGGAGAGAGATGTCAGGCAATAGTTTCTGTTCACATGAAGGCTGATGTACCCAAGACTCAATGCAGTGGTATCTACTTCCACTAGGTCCCACACAAAAACTGGCACATTGGCATCTTGCCATGGAGCAGGAATGAGGTATGAGGCTACCCTGAGAGACTGTATGGGATGGGTGCTGGACAGGAGAGGGAGGGAGCCTCTATACCCTACAACTTAGCCACCCATGGGTCATCCCTGCCACAGGTACTAAGTAGCACAGGTATTCTAGATGGAATCCAGTGGATGGAACGTCCAGGGGGATGTAGGAGAAGAGAAATTGGCTGGAGGGGAGGACAGGAGATGGGTTGGAATGTGAGTGGGGTGGGGAGTGAGTAATGAAAACAAGAATTCCTTGTTAATGTATAATTAAAAATAAAAAATGTGAAATGCCAAAAAGGAGATTTATTTGGGTGGAGCTTGACGCCACGGCAGGACAAAAGGCACTTGCTTCTCCTTGAAGCATGGAAAGGGGAGAAGAGTCGTTTTCCAAGGCCGGTGGTGTGTGAGCTCTGCCTCTGGCTGCCAACATTAAAAGAACAGGATGGGTAGATTTCACCGCATGAGGTATGTGCTCTCAGGTGCACACAGCACCTCGCGCTCCCTCAAGGAATCACGTCTCTGCCTCAGCAGGGCTCTGGGTAGCTATTAGCCTAGGAGCCTTCATCAAGCTACTAAGGAAGTGGTGCTTTTGAAAATGATCTCAGTAACCACAGGACACAGCAAAGGCAGGAGAGGGGAGGTGTGCGAGGAGGCGGGGTGTGTCTTAAGTTCTCCAGAAGAAATGGACTTGGAGGATACGCCAGAATGAAGGAAGTGTTTTATGGCCTGTGCTCTTAAATTCAAGCAAGCCATGAAGCCGA
The DNA here is from genome assembly GCA_023101885.1 of Typhlomys cinereus. Lineage (NCBI taxonomy): Eukaryota > Metazoa > Chordata > Mammalia > Rodentia > Platacanthomyidae > Typhlomys > Typhlomys cinereus. The sequence goes on along the minus strand of JALPQD010000438.1, from coordinate 664,437 downwards.
GAGGCTCCACATTTCTGAGAGTTGGTTATTTACCTTTATGGTTAAAACTTACTCTCAATGCAAACAGGAGGGATGTTCTGAAAACAATACTAGCTTGTGATCTCAGTACGTCCTTTGCAGACCTGGTGGGATTGGTATGGACCAGGGTTGTACTACCCAGAAGGGTGGTGGAAATGTCCTTTCATGTGCCTCCTGAGTCCAGCCAAATCAGAAGCTCAGGAGTGGAGCTCAGCCATCTGTGCTTGTTCCCACACACGTATCATGATGCTTCATGCAGTATGAGCAGTCCTAACCTGAAGATTCAAAATACTTCAGAATCTGAAGTTTCATGAGAGCTGGCATGATGCCAACTAGAAAACAATGCCCCAGCCTCATGGGGTAGCGAGATGTAGGTACAGTGGGTAGTGTGCTTGCTGAATCAGCTTGCTCTGAATTCAAGCACCCTGGAACCAGAGAAAACAGGCGCAGTAGCATGTATCTGTAATCCTAGGACTCCAGAAGCGAGAGGGAAGGGGGAGAATGAAGCATCCCCTGGAAGTTTTAGGTCAGTTGCACATCAGTATACACAGTGGCAAGTAACAACACACTCTGTCCCCAATCAGGAGTGGAGGGTGAGGACTGACCTCCAAGATTGTCTTGTGACCTCCACCCATGTGCCCTGATACATCTGTACCTGCACTTAAACACATGAAAATGCATGTTAACACATGCACATCATACATATGCATAGAAACACACACACACACACACATCATTCAGGTGCATAAAGACACATATACAAACACACATCATACATGTGCATAGAAACAGACACGCATAAACACACACATGCACTGAAATATATAGGTAGAAGCTACACAGAAAGAAATAAATCTTATGTTTACGTGTGGGTCCCACACCCAAGATATCTCATCAGGTAAACTAAGGTATTCTAAAATCTAAAACATTCTTGGTTGACAAGCATTTCGGACAAGGGCTACTCACCCTGGCATAGATACACCAGAGATCATTTCTTTTTTTTTTATTATTTATTCAACTGTGTGCATATGTGTGTGTACATGCGCGCGCGTGTGTCTGTGTGTGTGTGTATGTGTGTGTAGAACCACGGACGAATTCGCGAACCACCATGGACGCCTCCACCTCCTTCTGCCCCGGGATTCACAGGCTCCGCCCTACCAGGACCAGAAGCGCAGGCCACCCCTGCTTCCGCCTGGCATCTATACGTGGGATCTGGGATCCGAACTCAGGTCCTTCCGCCTGAGCCACCCACCAGAGATCATTTCTATCTCAGCTTATGTGTGAAATGATTTGCACGGGCTCTTGGGTTTAAGCTCTTTGTTTTGGAAAATTGTGAGGAATCTAGCAGGCGGGCCTAGCTGAGCAAGTACATCACTCGGGGATGGGCCTTGAAACCCTGTAACCCTGCCCTGCTTCCTATTCTGTCTCTACTTTCTGTTTTGCTGAGACATGACCAAGCAACCTTGCACTCATGCCACACAGAAAAGTGTGGTCTCACTACCCAGCCTTCATTACCAGGATGGGCCAACTGAACCCTCACAGTGCAGGCCAAACCAATCCCTTCCTCTCTTGTTTCTTGTTATAGATTTAGTCACTGCAATAAGAACAGGAACTAATAAAATCTCTCACAGCTACATGATGCATAGGTCCATTAAATACACGTTCAATACTAATTATGTAGTGTTTCAAACTAACTTAAAAAAATAATGTCCATTGAATATCCAGAAAGACTCTAGGCTTTGGGGCTGGAATGAAGCTAGGTTGTGATGTGAGGGGACACCCTCTCAGCCATGCAGGATTTTGCATGGAATCTTAGCTCCTCAGGTTTCTACACTGTAGTGGAAATAATGGCAAACACAGTTAATATTTGTATGAAGAAAACAACAAGAGACAGGGAGGCATCTGCTATGTAGGAAGACGCCTAGAACAGTTACAGGTAGAGTTTTATTAAAGTAATAGACTCGGCCACAATTGTTACAGCCCTTCACCTTAAATAAACATCAGAATCCATGCAAAGAAAAGATAGTTCTTATCGATCTACTCTGCTTAAGTTAAAAGGGTTGTTTTTCTGCAACGTTATCACCAGAAGTAGACATGTCTCAAAAGATGCGCTGGAATGCATATTGATAGGAAAAAGTCCAAGCCAAGTGTCCTTGGGTTATTCATTCTCTTGAACGAGGAAGGTATGAAACCCAAATCTATGAAACAGAATAAGTGGGAAGGAGAGGGGATGGCCCTCCCAGGCACTAGCCATCATGGTCTTCTGTCCGGGCCACCACAGAAGACTCAGAACTGACCTCTCAGTTTGCCTGAACCCATCGACTCTCACCTAGTAGTGTCGAAAAACCCAAGAGTGGCTCAGCTGTAACTTGACGCTATGCCACCCTGGTTTGCAAAGTCACCTCGTTTGGAAAAGTCCAGATCACAACCTTGTGATCTACATGATTATACTCTACTCTATAATCTAATGTAATGATCTACGCTGTCTATATTTACTTCATCACATGCTCTGCCCTACTCTGGCCCTTACTCAACTTGTCAGCACTAAGCATAGCCCAGCTCTCTCCCCGAACCCCGGGCTCTGACCTGCCTCAGCCGCCCGCCCTGAAATGCCCTCCACGACTCTACCCATAGTGCTCTTCTCCCAACATTTTCAGAATTCCTCTTCTACCCCTTATCAACTTCCTCCAAGTATCTACTCAAAAGTCCCCAGTGTCACCTGGTCATCTCTGGACACCTCTGTCCATCTTTCCTCGAATATTTCTCTACCTTTTCTTCCCTTACTTCACATCTGTCTGTGTCAAGATCTACCCTGTATCATATGTTATTTATGCTATGTACTGATTGCCTTCACTGGAATGAGGGCTCGGGTACCCCAAGAGCCTGGAGGGGACAATGCTATTGACTCACTATGTTCAGAGCATCCATCAAGGTAGAGTCAACTTCTGTGTTCCATTCTGGTTTTGGCTATTGTTAGCAGTGATGATTACAGACTTTTGTTCCTGATCATTTACTACTGAGGGGGTGTGATCTCACCAGAAGAGAAGGGCATATAGTCTGGCAGATAAAAAGTAACCATTTTGCAAATGGGTGATAGACCCCTCCCTCACTGTGGTTTCCCACTTTTATTACATCTACCTTTGAATGTGCTTTTATCACAAGACTCTAACTGCTTTTTGTCTCTGGCCAGGGGGTAACATACAATGTCCACCAGGATGGAGTGAAGGGCATTGCAGGAGCAGCAAAACTGCAAAAGAAAATCAATAAACCACAATCCAGAACTTCAGAGACTCTATATCAACCACCTAGAACTAGGCCAGCTTAATCTCTCCCCATCTTGAAGCTCAGGGAAATTTGCAGAAGAGGGGGCGGTAAGAGTGTAAGAGCAAAAGGATGGGAGGCGCAATGATATGTAAGATACTCTATACTAGTTAGGGCTGAAGCAGTCATAATTGGACTTTGCATGCCCTGCGCATTGTTCAACACACTGTTGACCTCACAAAGTCTAGCATCTACTAAAGGCACCAAGATCCTTGGAGGCAAAGGATTGGCAGCCACAGCAGTGTTCCTATACCTAAGGGAAACACGGGAATGGGTTCAGGGAAAGGCCACTGGGTGCTTGTACGTCATCGGAGAGGAGGGCCCAAAGGAAAATCAGACATGCACAAGAAAGGACTCTCTGGGAATTGGGGTGGGAGGCACTGGGGGATGGGGAGGGACAGGGGTGGGGAGGGGAAGCAGGGGGTACGGGGGGAGGAGGAGGGAGGGAGGGAACTGGTGTACCTAATAAGTTTGTATGAGCTGAAATAAAAAAAAAATGTCCAAATGGAGAGGATGTTATAGGATTGATGCAGGAAGGGGAAAACATACTGTCAAACTTTGTGGGGGGTTGATAGTTATGAGTACGAGAAAAAGAATGCCTAACAATTTTAAGGTTCTTTTCTTATTAAGGTCATCACTCTGCAGGCAGGCACAGTGGCCAGAGGCTGATGTGACCCCAGAGCTGTACCACAGCATGAATCATGTGACCACTCAGTAGCAATGACACAGACTGCCCAATACCTGCTGGGGTCAATGCAGCCAACCCAATTACCACTAACTGCCCTTTGCTCATTGTAATGAGTCTCCCCACATCTTCCTTGCAAAACACCTGCTTCTTTCATCTTTATGAGACCAGGCCAGGTCCTCAAGGCACACAGTAGGACTAAAAGGGTGAGTCAGTGCATATCAACACATTCCTGGAATCCCCTGCCATAACTCAAGGATAATCCTCCTTTTCATTAAAATCTGTCCATAAAATGAACTTTCTTTTTTTTTTCATTTTATGTATTTATTTTATTTATTTATTTATTTTTTATTTCAGCTCATACAAACTTATTAGGTACACCAGTTCCCTCCCTTCCTCCTCCTCCCCCTGTACCCCCTGCTCCCCCTCCCCACCCTCTCCCTCCCCATCCCCCAGTGCCTCCCGCCCCAATTCCCAGAGAGTCCTTTCTTGTGCATGTCTGATTTTCCTCTGGGCCCTCCTCTCCGATGACGTACAAGGACCCAGTGGCCTTTCCCTGAACCCTTTCCCGTGTTCCCCTTAGGTACAGGAACACTGCTGTGGCTGCCAATCCTTTACCTCCAAGGCTCTTGGTGCCTTTAGCAGATGCTAGACTTTGTGAGGTCCACAGTGGGTTGGACAATGCGCAGGGCATGCAAAGTCCAATTATGATTACTTCAGCCCTAACTTGTATGGAGTATCTTACATATCATTGCTCCTCCCATCCTTTGCTCTTACACTGTTACCACCCCCTCTTCCGCAAATTTCCCTGAGCTTCAAGATGGGGAGAGACTAAGCTAGCCTAGTTCTAGGTGGTTGATATAGAGTCTCTGAAGTTCTGGATTGTGGTTTGTTGATTTTCTTTTGCAGTTTTGCTGCTCCTGCAATGCCCTTCACTCCATCCTGGTGGGCATTGTATGTTACCCCCTGGCCAGAGACAAAAAGCTGTTAGAGTCTTGTGATAAAAGCACATTCAAAGGTAGATGTAATAAAAGTGGGGAACCACAGTGAGGGAGGGGGTCTATCACCCATTTGCAAAATGGTTATTTTTTATTTGCCAGACTATATGCCCTCCTCTTCTGGTGAGATCACACCCCCTCAGTAGTAAATGATCAGGAACAAAAGTCTGTGAACTTAATCAGATGTCTCATTACTTATTTGGGTCCTTGGTGGAGGCCTATTTTCCCTGCTCTAACATGGTCCCTTCTCTCCTTGTTTCTGGTGTGGCCCTCCTACCCCATCCCTCCTGTTCATAATCCTTGCAATTACTGTCTCTAGGTGGGCTGGGTGGGTTTGGTACTAGGAGCCACCTATTAGGGAGTACATACGGCGCTTAATTTTCTGGGTCTGGGATACTTCACTTAATATAATTGTTTCTAATGACATCCATTTCCCGGCAAATTCCAGTAATTCATCATTTTTGATGGCTGAGTAGTACTCCATTGTATAGATGTCCAACAGTTTCCTTATCCACTCGTCAACTGTTGGACATTTGGGCTGATTCCATGACTTTGCTATTGTAAACAGTGCTGCTATGAACATGGTCGTGTTTGTGCTATCGAGGTGAACCTCTGCTGTATGGGGGGTTATTCCCAAAAGTGGAATAGCAGGGTCATATGGCATTTCAATCTTTAATTTCTTTAAGAATCTCCAGATGGCTCGCCAGAGTGGTTGTATGAGCCTGCATTCCCACCAGCAATGTAGGAGAGTTCCCCTCTCTCCACATCCTCTCCAACATTTGTTGTTGTTTGAATTGTGGATTTTTGCCATCCTGACCGGGGTGAGATGATATCTCAGGGAGGTTTTGATTTGCATTTTCCTGATGGCTAAGGAAGTGGAGCATTTTTTCAGATATTTGTTAGACATTTTAATTTCATCCCTGGTAAAGTTTCTTTTAAGTTCCAGGGCCCATTTTTTGATTGGGCCATTGGTTTCCTTGGTGTTTAGTTTTCTAAGTTCTTTGTGCACTCTGGACAGCAGAGTTCTATCAGATGTGTGGTTAGTGAAGATTTTCTCCCATTCTGTGGGTTGCCTTTGAGCTCGTGTTATAATCTCTTTATCTGAACAGAAGCTCTTTAATTTCACAAGATCCCAATAAAAAAAAAGGCTTTTATTTATTTGTGTGTGTGTGTGTGTGCGCGCACTATGTGTCCCTGTGGAGGACCAAAGGTGACTTCAGGAATCATCCTGGATTGCTTCTACCTCCTTTTTGCTTCACTCTGGGATTTCCCAGGCTCTGCCCATCGGAGCTAAAAATGCAGGCCACTGCCTTTTCTGCCTGGTGTTTTTATGTGGGACCTGGGATCTGAACTCAGGACCTTCTGCTTGCAAGGCAGAGTCTTAATCCCTGAGCCTTCTCTCTAGCCCCAGCACCCACTCTTTGAAAATGCACTTTCTCCCTGCAATACAATGTTCTCTCAATTCCTTATGGTGCCTCAACTCTGAGGTCTTTCTCTGACAGGGAAGTAACCTGGAAACACTGTGGAAAGGTCTTACCTACTTCAACTTCACCACCAACGACATCACAGGATGTTTTTGTAGCTGGTGTCTCAGGGAACAGGGGAGTGTAGCGTGAAAACCCTCCAGGAACAAAGCTCAGAACTGATTTGAATAAAACTTATCAATGAAACAACCTTGGGCACACTTTCAGAGGAGAAAGACCAGTTTCCACAGCTGGAAGATGGGCTTCATCATATCCCACCTACACCCTATACAGACGGGGTCCTAATGAAATGAGGCTACACCCACAACTTGGGTGGGAAGAGATGGGAATCAGCAAACATCACTCCATTCTCTCTGGAGTCTAAGGCATGGGACTCTGGGGAACACAGGGCAGGTTCAGTACTTTAAAGAAAACTCAGTGGAATTATCCTAGTCTAATTCCCCCAACCATGCAAAATTAGTGTATGAAGATAAAATAATCATTGTGTTGAAAAGAAGCCATTTTTAAGCACCAGGAAAGACTTGCAGTTTCCATTAAGCTTCACCACAGCCAGTGTTCCTTTCACTCTTTTTTGATTTAGACACTGTTGAGGGCAAAGCAGTGATTCTGGAATGAATGATTGTTATTTGGATCTGGGTTGTCAATGAAGAGGAGCAAGTGTCAGTCATTAAAGCCACAGCCATGGCCAGCCTCCCACCTCACCCCATTTTCTGTAGACGCAGCCTTTGATTTGCCCCAGAAATTCAGTCCTTTCGCGCTCTTCATAAGGCGCTGCCTTGGGGGGGGAGCTAAGTTGTGTCAATCAAAAGCATTTATGAGAAAGTCTGAACTTTGTTTTCCTATGAACCTGGGAGACCAGCTTAGATCACATTCTTTCTCTGTCTGTATGAACAAAGGGTTATATTATCACTGGAATCTAAAAACATACCCCTAACATGGAAATAAACCCTCTCATGGTAATTAACTACTGAATTGCACCTTGACTCCCTCTCTCTTTTATGTATTTCGGATGTGATTGAGACTTGAAAGTACCTCTATTGAGATTTCAGAAGGTAAAAATTACCATAAAGGTTCCAGTTAAAGGCCAGTGGAGCTCAGCGCTGTGCACTAAAACACAAGCCGACCTCTAGGTTGCTAACTGCAGAGCTGACCCTGGATAGAGGACAACTAAGTTAAACGATGACTTTGATTGCAAAACAGTGGCTCTTTCACAGTAAAAGCAAGCAAACGAGACACTGCTAGGATGAAGACGACCAAACACAGCACATATAATATTTGCATTCACACAATGGTTTCTCTCAGAACCTCTATGGATGTAGGCGATTCTCCCAGCCCACAGGTCTAAGATGCCAGGAACTTTTTAAAAAGTTCTCAGTCCTTACAAAACATGTTCCCCAAATAAATCAAAACAAGACAAACAGAAGAACCAAATACCCCATCTTGCTGTCTAAGACAGGCAGTTAATTAAAGGCACGCCTGGCGGGGAGCAACGCAGCCACGGTGGGTAGAACTCCATCTTGTTTTCTGAAGTCGGCCATGTTTTCATCACAACCCCGACGTATCTCAGAAGTAAAGAAGATGAATGCAGAAATAATTGGCGACTGTCCTCTTGCCCTTCCTAATTGGAAGGCATTGCTCGGCGCCCTGCCAGGAAAATGAACGTCCAGCTTGGTGCTATTGGTGGGGGTTTATCAGTGGTGGGAGAAGGAACTTGGAATGAGAAAAAGTAGCAAACCGGGGAGATGCAAGAAGGAAGAGGGAAGAAGATACTGGAGCTTCAAGTTCCTGACCTTCTGACATGATATTCTGTCTAGCTTCATCCTTATATAGAAACCCAAACGTCTTCCTCCCTTGAAACCCTGCAGCACAGTGTCCACCACAAATGGCAGTTGACTGCTCCCACAGAAATAGCATATTCCTGTAACCTGGAGTCTACTTTCTTACAAGCTGCTTGCTTAGCTACTACACATTCCAGCCTCCAACTGTGGCTGGGCATGGACATGTGGCTTTGGTTTGACCATTGGGACAAGCAGAGAAGGAGAAAGATCTTTTAAGTACAGTCCTTCTTAAGGAACAAGGTCCCCCTACAAAGCACATCTCCCAGCGTCCACTGTGGCTGGCCATAGTCATGTGACTTCAATTGGTCTATCCCCAAATGCAGGAAGTAAAAAGAGGAGCTACTATACAGAATCTTTCTTAAGGAACATGCCATGCTCTTAAAACTACATTTCCCAGCCTCCACTGCAGCTGTGTGTAGTCATGTGACTTTGCTCTGACCAATGGGGAAGACGGAGCTTCCAGTTCATGTTCCTTTTGTGGAAAGTGTTCTCTTCATTTTTTGTACCTTCTCTAGCGACTCGTAAAGCCTGGGGATGGTGTAGGGTGTGGGGACAGAGAGCAACACTGTACCACAGAGCAGTACAGGACCACAGGGCAGTAAATAGTACAGGTCTGGTAAATAAATGGTCAGTCTGCTGTCTCTTAGGATCTGAAAGCAACTGCAATTTGCTGACCACATTCTGAGCAATCCCCCAACTCCCCTATATCCCCTGGCCTTAGCTAAATGTAGATCCCTGAATGACAATGGAAAAAGACCACCTTCCTGGGAAAACAGCCTCCTTCCTTCTGGGTCTTACTGCAGCTCTTAACCAATGTCTTAACCACATTGGATGCCCGGGTCTAAGCTGCCATGGTGGATTTTTTAATTCAGAGTTCTGCCCAGCACACCTCTTAATGCTGTCTTCTTTTCTACTGTGTCTTTGCCACCGATGAGAACAGGAGCAAGAGACCCTCCAGGCAAGGGAGGGACCCAGTTGACGGCAGGACGCAGCAGCATCTCCTACACTAGCTTGGCATGGCTTGTGACCACCCATGCTGAACGCTGCTTCCACAAAGCAAGATTTCCTCACCCAACTCATTGTGTGAGTTCACCCTTTCCAAGGTGATCCCCTGAGAGAGGCTACTGCAGGCTTACTTCTTCTGGTTGTCACTCAGAATTTCCTCTAAGACAAACCAAAGGAGGACATAAAAGAAGTGGCAGAGAGACAACCTTATGTCGGCTCCCGTTTACGTGGCATGATTTAGGGGCTGCGGCCTGCTGTTTAAGCATGGCTCATAGGTCTTTAACTGCTTCCATCAAACAGCCAGAGGTGCCTGCCGGCAGAGACCCTGAGGTGCTGGTGGGGAGGTGTAATCTATGTCCTGAGTGTAGTGAAAGAAGAGCTCTTTTCCAACTCCTTTCCTATGTCTCTCGCTCTTCTTATAGTCTTGCAAAGAACGTTGGTCAGGGTTAATTGCCCCTCTGAGATGCAAAAGCTCTCACACTAAGGCGTGTCTGTCCCCTTCCATGTGTGGTGGCCCAGCTATGAACATATGTGACTGTGCCAATTGCATGTGTACCAATCCTCATTTTGTGCCCATGCAAGTGAATACCAAACACTAAAGAAATAAATAACTGATAAGTGATCTATTCAGTGCTCTGTGGGGTCCCAGAGCCACTGAAATGTTCTGCAGCCATCTTAAAGGTTGGGAATTTGCAATCCTTGAAGTTTTCACAAGGGGCAGACTTCTCTTAGCAGGAAGGACAATACTCTGCCCCAAATCTATTTGCATGGGACTCCAAGGCAAGATGGGTTGTCAAGAATGTCACAGGGGACCAAACACGTGCAGACAGATCTGAACAGATATTCTCACAGGTCATTCTGGGGCTGGGCAAGGGGATTGCTGCTCCCATGTCACCATATGTGAACAGAATTATCTGACTCCATCTGTGAAGTTGGGATCTTACATCCTCCCTTCCAGGCTGTTGTAAGAAGGCAACCAATACCATGGCTTTTGGCTGCCCTCCAGAACCTGATGTTCAGGTGCTGTTGCTGAAGAAACCACACAGTTTGATCTGGAAGCTTCCTTCCTATTGCCTAGCTTTCATTGTAGCAGCAAGTGCTATGCAGGCTGCTGGAGGAGAAAAACCATCAGAGGTCTCAACCAGCTATGAATTCTGAAGCTACAATAACAACCACCCTGGTGTAATGTGACCATTAATGTGATAGTGGTGTTAATGTTGTGAGAGTAAACAACCACCTTTTGACTGGATTTGGCCCATTCTTTGGGAGGTGGATATGTACTTGGTACTATAAACCAGGCTAAGAACTCCAGGCCTATGGAGAGATCATAGGCTCTAGGATGGAACAAACTACCATTGTTTTGCCATATGAACAAGATATCAAACTGTCATCTAAACACCTAGCATTACAACCATAGATTGGAGCAGCTCTCGGCACTCAATGGGGCAGCTTTCTTTTGCAATGGGAAGGTGTCTAATACGCAGAATAGCAACTGGTCAATGTGCAGAGAACAGGTGACTGTGGAGTGCTTGGCTCTGAAGAGGATCAAGCCCACTCCAAGGCTCAGGGACTTCATGGAAGAGAGGTAGTAAGAATGTAAGAGCCAGAGGAAGGAAAGGGGGTGCTATCGAATATCATCTTCTACATGTAACAGGGATCCTATGTCTATGAACTGCCTTTGTATGTACTCGTACAAGACAGCACAGGATGTGGCCCTATCATCATTTCACCATGGAAGGGCAGAAGGTCTCAAGCAGCTCCGTACCCCCAAAAGTACTACCGAGGGCTCATACTGATGGAGGGAAGGGGAACTATTTTCTTCAGTGTTACATCAAGCGCTAAGACCTGCATCAATGCAGGCACCCAGATGAAACTCAGTGGGTCACACACAAGAACACATGAAAACAGAAGGGAGACTGGTTGGGAAGGAGACGGCTTTAGTGGGAAAGGGGGGGAATAATAGAGTAATATAAGCTGAAAATAATTTAAATTCATTATATTCATGTAAGAACTTGTCAAAGACTAAAAAGAAAGAGCCACTAACTAGCACAGACAGTGTATGTTCAGCAGGTACGTGTTAAGTAAGTGGATGAACCCAGGTAAAGGTCTATGAAATCTGTTCTCTCCTTGCTCCCTGAAGTCTTTCAACAACACTGTGCACATTCCAGTCCTGAAGTCTTTATATTTAGACAGTTTTCCTTCCAGACATCTGCCTAGGATGATTCCCGGCCTCCTACTATCTATTCAAATGCCCCTTCTCATAAAGGTCCGGCCAGATGACCACTGCTTTACAGTTCACGTCCTCCCACCCCCTTTAGCCTCCTTCATCGTCCCCACACGCCCATCACACTGGTCACAGCTCTGCACCAGATACATGCATCTGATTTGCTGAGTGTCTGTCTGCCCCTCTCTCTCACAAAAGAGCTTCAAGGATTATCTTCATCCATTCTAATGTCCTGTGGTCACCACTAATAACTTACCATAGCTTTGTGATGCGGGTACAACAGAGATCTATTCTTTTGTGGTTCTGGAAGTTTCAGAATCAATGTGTCAACAGAGCTACACAGTGAACAAGTCTACCTCCCCTGGCTTTAGGATGACTCTCGGCATGACTCACCGAGGGCTGCATCACTCCAAACTCCCTGGCCATATTTGCCTGGTTTTTTCCTTCTCACGCTGTCTCTCCATGTGTCTCTCATGGGGACTTTAACCATCTGCTGAGAGTCAAGTCAAAATAATATCCTTAACTTCATTGCATCTGCAAAGACCCTTTTCCCAAAAGATGTAAATTTTACAGACCCCAGAGGCTGGTATGTAGACATGTCTTTTTCTGGTGGAAGGCAACATTCAACCTGTTACATCCAGTTTTACTGTCAGTTCCTGCACGAGACTGTGGCCCATGGACGTGCTTGGCTGGAATCACATAAAAGAACGGGTCAAACACATCCCACCTCGGGAACACTAGACTTTGCTGGTGAGCTCCTGTCCAGTGGCAGTTTAGGTGTGGAGTAGACCCCACAGGCCCATGTTCTGAATACCTGGCTCCCAGCTTGCACTAGTATTTTTTGAGGTTTGGAGCCTTGAAGAGGTAGGCCCTGGCTGATGGGAGGAGGTTACTAGGTTCCTAAAGTCAGACCCTGGAAGGCTGTAATCTGGCGCTAACTCCATTGTAACTCTCTGCTTCCCGGTCCACAGTCAAGGTGCCATCAAGCAAGCCTCCATCTCATGCTTCCAGTATGTATTTGCTCTGCCACACATCGAGGTGGATGGGTCCTTCCAAAACTGAGTCTGAACAGATCTCTCCCCCTCACGCTGTGTGTCTTCATGCAAAGGAAACACACATTTCCCTTTCTAGCAGAAGACCTGCACATGCCATGCGTCTTTCCCAAGAAACTAGGTGTCAGAGTGTGTGTGTTGTGAGACAACACTCACATACAGTGTAAGGGAGAACAAGGACTATATGTGGCTTATAGTTTCAGAGGGAAGACACGGTCCATTGTGGTGGCCAAGGCATGGTGTGTAGCAGAAGCTGGAGGAGGCTCGGGGTACGGCTGTCATCATGGAGGCCAAGAGAGCAAGAGACAAACTGCAAGAAAAAGCAGGGTGGGGCTTCCAAACCTCAGGGCCTGCCCCCTGTGACGTGCCTTCCACCAGCATGGCTGTACCGCCAAAAGGTGCCACAGCCTTCCCAGACATTAACATCATCCCAGGATTCAAACCATGACACAAGGTAAGAGCAGAGCTCTTCTGCCCACTTGGAGAGTCCCCCTCCGAAGATCTCCCAGTCAAACCTGTTTTTTCTATCACAGCTTGAGGGACCCCTAGGACTGCACGGGATTCGCTGCCATGTCAGATGCAATCACTCCATGCGTAAACGGCCACACAGCACCTTCCTAATGCGAGAGGCAGAGCCCATTTCCTAGACTGGCAGATCTATTAACACAGTCACCAGGTAATTCCCTAGAACCTTCCTGATTTACATATACATCTCTCAGTCAATTTCTGGTTTTCTGAAATTAAAATGAAAGTGGCAGCTCTGTGGCTAAGGCGCCAGCCATGGTCTGATGGCTCCATGGTCACGTGGGCGGTGATGGTTTGAAAGCTGGCTGCTGGAGTAGGAAGAGATGAAAAACGTATCTGTTATCAATGATGGTCACTACTTGTCGGAGCATGCTGAACAACTTTCACTTGCATGGACAATCAACTTGTTTAAATGGGTCAGAGGAATTCAGACCAATGTGATATGACTTATACTGAATGGTTGGGATAGAAGCCTCTAAAGAGGGCTTCCGACTGCAAGAATGAGCAAAGGCTGGGGTTTATCACGCGGTTCCTGTGTGAGAACATCAGTTGTTGCCGCCTCTGTGTGCATGTGATGCTGAATGGAGGCCACAGGGGTTTGCTAGAGCCAATGCAAAGGCCACCTTCTCCCCAAGGGCCACAGGGTCTACTGGAGAATCAGGGCCGTGCCCTCACGCTGTCAGACCACACGCAGGAGACAGCAGTAGGATTCACAAAGGAAGCTTCTGGATTTAAAGGAAAGAGGTGATGCCTGAGAGCAGGCACATGATTAGTTCAGGGTTGGAAAGGGAAGCCAGGTGGGAAGCTAGCAGTCCTGACAGACCCTCCCTGTGTCAGGAGGACACAGCTGTCCCTGTCTCCTCTCTCACTGAGTATAGTGCAAATAGACAAAGAGTGGGGAACAGGTGTACAGAGGGTGGGCAGAGCCAGGGAGAATGATGGGAAGGATGGTACAATAACAAATGTCAGCTGAGTTCCTCCTGTGTAGCAGGACACCATCCCACCACTATCACCACCATCATCATCATCACCACCATCACTATCATCACCACCACCACCACCATCACCACCACCACCTTCGAAAACAGCTTTCCAAGTTCAAACATGTCTGACATCTTAGGCAGGTGACTGTGCCGTGCACGGTAGGAATCAGTACCTCTGGCTTCTACCCAAAGATGCTGGCAGCAAAACCTGTGGTCACCACCAAAATGGCACTGGGTAGAGTCTATGTCTCCAAGGGGGGCAAAACTAGTTCTGATCTGGAACCTCAGAGATCTACTCCTTTTACCTCCTCTGTTGTTTTTGAGATTTCCATGAGGTGGCATCATGGGCCCTGTTTGATAGTGCTTTTACATGCATGCACACACACACACACGTGTGTGTGTGTGTGTGTGTGTGTGTGTGTGTGTGTGTGTGTATGGGATATGGATGTGCATGTGTGTCTACCTGTGTTGACAAACATGTGAAAATGGACACACTGTGTGGAGACCCAAAGTCAAAGTTGACATCAGGTCTTTTAGGAGCATGCTCTACTTTATTTACCAATTGAGGTCAGTTGCTTAGACTAGCTAGACAGCTTACTGGGGAATGTCTCATCTCTGTCTCCCAAGTACTGGGATTACAGCTGGCCACAGTACCTATGTGAATGCTGGGGATCCGAACTCTGGTCCTCAAGGTTTGCAATAGTTCATTATCCCCATTTTATTGATAGGAAAAGAAAGGCACATGAAAGCAAAAGCTTTGGAAGACATGATGGAGGAGAGAACCTCATCATTCAGATTATTTTTCAATTGTTTCCATACTTACAGAGATATTTTTTATAACTGGACAGAACCATTAAAATGATATGTAGTCAACTATATCAATTTCCAGCTTATAGTTTTAACTTTTGATGAAATGTTTAAATTCCACCTAATGATAAGACTGTGGAAACTTTACTTCTGTTTCCTTCTACTATTTTGTTTTTCTTAAACACATAGTTTGTAAAGACCAGGAATTAATTTTGTTGTAAGGAATATATATTGCGCTAGTAGACACACTCATTATACACACATCTACACAACCATTTCTTATGCATTTATACATATTTGTTCCTTGTTGAAAAACCAAAGTAGAAAGAGCAAATCATATACTAGTAAATTCTCCCAGGTGGAGAGAGTCACACAGTACTTTGTTGAAAATGCTTTCCGTCACTGTTCTATGGATCTGTGCACCAAGACTTGAGCCCGAGGCGTTTGGGGACTCACAGAAAGATACGAGTACACACCTAAATTGAATAATGTACAGAAGTGTCTGGAGTGGGCACGCCATGAAAGAGCGGGAGAGAAAACAGAAGATAGAAAGGGTATAGTCAGAGCGGTGAGTCCAAAGAAAGCAACATAAAGGAAAACAAAAAAAAGAAGCCTTTCACCATAGTGACTCACTTCAAACATCCCACGTGGGGCAACACGTCTGCTGATGTCCTGAAAAGATCCATTGTGCCTCAGTGCATGGGTGGGGAGGATGGAGAGATCAGGCACCGGTGTGTGACTAGACTAAGGTAAGGACTGTACAAACAGGGGCAATTGCAAAGGCGGAGGATGGAAACTTCTCTGCCAAGAAAAGCTGCTGGAAGAAGCTAGAAATGAGATGGGGTGGGATCTCTGAGACTGGAGGGTCCACAGGCAAGACCCCCACAATGAGGGGCTACGTGCTACTTGTCTTTCTCATTACTATGGACAAATGCTTGGCAAGGGGAGCACCACACTGGAGGAAAGATTCAAGGTGGGGCATAAAGGCAGGACGGTGAGGCTAAGTACAACTGGGGTGCTTGCTCACAGCCTTGTAGACCAGGAAGCAGAAAAAGATGAGCAATGGTGCTTACCCAGCTTTCTGCTTTCCCCACTTATGCTTAGTCAGGGACACCCACCCCCATTCCATATTCAGGAAAGGACTTCCTCACTCCCTTAGTCCTCTCCTATATATAATTTGTTTAAAAGAAAAGAGACATCTGTAGAGAAGCTGCAAGAAGAGGACTATCTCACCTAAGGTGAGCTCTACTTCTTTTGCAGATTCAAAGACCCCAGAAACCCAAGTCAGAGTCTTGACTATTTGTCCGTAGAATAACTTGCAAACACCTACACTCAGAGCCTCTTAGCTGGGTGGCTGGGCCACATGAATGCGCGTGTTCTTGGAGTTCTACAAGCCGTAGTCACCTTCGCTGACACTGTTGGCCTCGTAGGCGTTGAAGCTGGCAGCTTATCTACTTTGTTCCTTGTTGTTTAAAAGTAACCAAGAAATTGACAGTGACTATCATGCTGATGTGCTAGAGCTTTATTCCAGAAGACGGGTCGAATGGCAGAATACTGGGCAAGACGTGAATATCTGTGCTCCACATCCCTGAGCTAGAACCCTGTCTTCTCACTGGACAGATGAAGGTGGGCACATTCCTTGGGGTCTCCATCTACAAAGGAGCGACAAGAGCAACTTGGGCTCGGGTTTGTTTCTAGGCTGAAAGGCATTTACCTTTGGCTGAAAGACATAATTAAGAGGTGCTAAGTGAGATGAACGATAGACACAAGGGATCGGATCTCTACTGTGCAGATGAGCGTTTGACTTTCCACAGGTTGTCGGGGTAATTCTGATCTTTACACACATTCCATTAGACATCCCTTACTTGGATGGCTGAACTTTTTAATAGCCCATTAAATTTTGTCCCAAAGAGGGTACCTCTCTCTCTGCGCCTTAGTTCTAGCCTTGCAGTTGGTAATTTTAAGAAATCCCAAAAGTGAAGCACAGTGCTATATTATTTGTCTGCAAGTGAAATACTTAAGTGACACCCGGCATAGAGTACAAAAGCGTCCTCCCTGCAACCATCACCATAACCAGCATCACCACCACCACTATCACCATCAACATCACCATCGCCACCATGACAACTAGCATCATCGCTATCATCATCATCTTCACTGTCCTCACCGTTGTCAGCACCATCACAATCGTCATCACCTTCATCTGCATCCTGATCCTCATCATTGCCATGGCAACATCATCACCATGATTACAATCACAACATAATGAGCATCATCGTCACTGCAATCATCATAACGACTGTCATCGCCACCATCATCATCATCGCATCTGAGTAGAAATCATCACCAGCAGCATCGGCATCACCACCATCACGATCATCGTAATATAATTAATATTCACCATCACATCACCACCCTCAGGCACCCGAATCACCAAAATCATCATTGTTTTCCTTAGCATGTTCCAGCAGCCTAAGTAAACTTCCTGTTTTGGACTTGCGGCTCCCTTCACGCTATCATGACTTCAACAGCGCTCTTGCTCATGTCAGGGTATGACTTGGCCCCACGCAAAGGCAGTGGCTACCGGCCCAGACATGCGAAGAATCCGATGACCTTGGAGAGCAGCCAGGTCGAGCCACAGGGCAGGCAGAGCTCCACCCTGGCATTACTACAGCTGCCTGGGATTTTCACAGAGAAGCACACACCGTTCTCAGAGCTGACATTTCCATACTCAGACAGCACAGTGTCCTTCCAGTTCAGGAAGCCTATGAGTCATGAAGTAATGGCAGAAGGAGAGGAAACGGGCTTGTTATTTATTTTCTTATACTACTGCTTACAGTTTTGATCTTTTTTTTTTAATGTTTCTAGGTGTACTACAGGAAAAGAATATAATAGCTTCCTAGTTCCTGCCCGACCCACGGACCTCAAGTGACTAATTGCCTCTTCTCCTGAGCAGGATGCCTTCCTCCATCTGTGGGAAGACTTCATTCCCATCCGCTCTGCTTCTGCTCCGTGGGTCTTTTAATCTTGTAAAGCACAGACGTGTAAACAAACAAGGAAGAAAACGGGAAGAAGAAAACCCTGCAGGTTCATCCAATTTTTGAATCCCACTTGACAAATAAGTAGCACAAGGTTTTGATAAAAGCTGGGAGGATTGCACTGACCTTCCTCTCCCCGCCGTGGGAGACCTCAACACAGTGTGCTTTCTTATAATTAAAGGACATTGATCCCCGAGCAGACTGTGAGGGGGCTGAGCGAACCTTCTTCTCAACTGATGATCGGGATCCCCGTTGCATCCTTGTTGTATGCAATCGAAGCGCACAGCGCTAGACTAGAGTGTACTGTGGGTTTGGACTTCAAGAGGTTGTATGACTGGGGAGATGCACCACTTCATGCTTTGAAGATGGATATTCGCTAAGTTTTTGGACACAGCAGGCTATTGTAGGAAGTGACTCCAAGATACCGCTGTTTATTGCAAGCAAGAAGAGTACTTTGTCCTTCACACAACCATTTGTTATCTGTTTAGATCTAATATTGTGACTTGAGAGAACAGTTCCTCCCTCCCTCCCTCCCTCCTTCCCTTTCTTCCTTCCTTCCTCCCTTCCATCCCAGAGTTTCATGCAGCCCAAACTGGACTCAAACTCAAAGATGACTTTGATTCTCCTGACTCCATCTCCTGGGTGCTAATGTTATAGGCATATGCTACCACACCTAGTTTTATGCCATGCTGGACATTGCATCCAGGACTTCATGAATGCTGGGTAAGCACTCTATAATTTGAGTAGTACCTAAGCCCCGGTACCAGGCCCTTTTGGCTGAACTAAAGATGGCGTCATCACCATGTTTGGATGCCAGCTGGAGGGAGCAGAGAACCAGGGAAAAATGTTTACTTCTTTCCAAGGCCAAGACTTGATAGAGTTAAAGCATCATGCCTACTCATGTATCAGTGCTGTCTGCAAGATGCAGGTCCACACCAAGATGCATGGCCACGCCCAGACATGAAGGCAGTTGAGAAAAGACAGAGCAGCTATGTAACCAATTTAGATGCTGCTCCCGATAATGAAAGATTGGGTGTGCTAAGGATGGTGAGGATTTCCACTTCCAGTTTAATCCAAACATTTTCCCAGCCGTGGAGTGAGGGATTGCTGATCTGATGCCTACCCTTAGACCCTGCTGATAACTGCTAGCCATGATAAAATGTTGACGATGATGTCACTGCACGTGACTTTTTACTGGGCTTTTTCTCTGGGTCTCTCTGAAGAGAAGGCTTTAGAAACATGCATTTCCTCTTTGTGGAAATCTCACATGATCAAGATCATAATTATCCCAGCTTTATCCATGAGGGAACCAAGGTCATGTAACTAATATGTGGCAAATGGAACCAAAATCTCTGTGTGCCTATCTCAAAAACGCTCCCCCCCGCCACCATTTCACTAAGATATTAATCCAAAATCTGTGGTATTTTAAAAGAGTGAGCTAAGCTGTCGGGATTCTTCATCAAGAGAGCCTCTGAGGCACTGAAAGTGAATAATATCCATTTAGACGGGTCATTCTACTTGTGGAAGAATATGAATTGTAGCTCTTACGCAGACCTCAGCTCGTTTTTTAAGCAAGTGATTGTTTGTCCAAGGAATGAGGCCTTTCTAAACATGGCTTCTGGAGCGAGGGGGAAGTCACCAGAAGGGTTGCTGGGAGAGACAAGGAGAGGCACGAAGACCACACAGTTGGGGCTTCTGAAGGTGTTAACACAAGCTACCACCCAGGAGCACCTTGACCATCCCAGAGGGGCCTCAGGGGCTCTGCCAGGCTCTACCACACACTGACTAGGTGAGGAACATGGAGACTGGGGAAATCCAGTGGAATATAGATCAAGGTGCAGAAGACATAGGGGAGGGTCTAGAGATGGGAGTTTTACTCCTGGACAACTCCATCCTGTCTGTGGTGAGGGTGGTCCGCAGGGGTGCCCTCGTCTTCAGGCACCAGCACATGAAATCCTTTGGGAGAGGAAGAGAGCAAAGCATTCCTTGTTGCCCCACAGCAAGATGGGTAATTAAACGGCAGGTGGGACCCAGCTGTGGTCTTCTCCCATGGGACCCGCAGCAAAAGGGATGGGCAGGGTGCTGAAGGACTCTCCATCCTAAAAAGGCGCAGGGTACTGGAGCATGAGTGGGAGGTTTGGGAATCTTGGAAAGGAGGGCTTCTCTCCATCTCGACCCTCTAGAGCAGCTTTCTGGGTACCGAACTGTGGGGGTGATCCTGAAGGAGAAACACCCGACTTGACCCTGGAATGCAGAGGACAGTGGCTTTTGGCTTCCCGTTGTTAAACCTGCTGCTGCTTGGTGGCCTGTGGATGCTATGCTTTGGTACCAAACGGATTCCCCCACCCCAGGCGTGAACAGAGAGAGGCACGTGATCAAATCCTGTCTGAGAAACAGCCGGTTCCAGACCAGAAGCCTCGCTCCAACAGGACATGCCTTAAATTACCCAAGCAGCTGTAGCTATTTGCTAGCAAGTCAAAGTGAGCTCTCTTGGGAGAGGGCTCAGCATGACCCCAAACAACTTGCACTTGGCATGCAGGCTACCTAGAATCTCTCCCGATTCAGTTTACACACAGCTCTATCCCTTCACTCAAATCCTGCAACAATGTGAATCTGGACGGATGGACGAATGTCCCTGTGCCATGTAAGATGTGCTCTGAACTCTGGGGCAACAAGATGGGCAGTTTCAATACAGCACGCTAGGACACCCCAAGGAGGGTGAAAGGAGGGACCCAGAATCCTTTTTTGGAGGGAAAAAATGCAAATAAAACCCATAATACCAGCGGAAGAATGTAGGTTTGAGGAACCATAAGTCTTGTAAGGGGGGGGGTCAATGGGTAAAGAAAGTTGCATGTTATAAAACCAAGTTTGATCTTGGTTTGATCATGGTGGAGGGTGAGAAGTGACTTCTGAAGTTGTCCTCTGACCTCTGTATGCACACCATAGCATGCTCTCTCTCTCTTCTTTCCTTCCTCTTTCCCTCTTACTCCTCTCGCACCTCACTCTTTTCTCTTCTCTCTTTTCTTGCTCTCTTCCTTTATAATTTTCCTCTCTCTCCTCTCTTTCCCTCTCTCTCGCTCGCTCGCTTACTCACTCTCATCAATAGATAAAAATCAGAAGAATAGCAGGTATATGGACAGTTACTGAATTGATTCTATCAGCATACCTAAGACAGAGACTAGGAAGTCTTGAAAAGACAACATGTAATTGGCCTGGTGTCTGGGTCCTGAGCAAGGAAGACACAGCTTTGGACAGGAGCATTGGAATGTCCTGGGACAGATGGAAATCTGGGAGGAGGTCTTCGCCGGGGGCTATTAAACTCTCCCAATCCCAGCCGTTCTCCGTGAAGGTCGTGGTTGGCATCAGCCAGCTTAATTTCTGTCAATAATCTTCTTACCTTCCTATGCTGAACAGATTTCCCTTTGTCTGCCCACCTTGCCTCACATTTTCACAGGGTTAACTGTCTGTTATTTGGTTAACTTCAAAGCAGACTTTAATCTCCTTGATGACAAGCACCCTAATTCCACTGGCTCCTGTGTGTAACCCCTTTGACACCTCCTATTGATCGGAACCTTGCTTTGAAAATGTATTTATAGCCTAATTAGTTAAATCAGACCAAGTTATTGATTTGTAAACATCGCGTTAAAACTTTTTGACCCTGGGGTCCTCATTCTGGAACACTGAAAAAATTCTGCTCTCCCAGTGCGTTGCGTGACATCCTCCCTGAGGTTTCATACCCCAGCAGCACTCCCAAAGGTTGGAGGTCAGTCTTTTCCCGGTTGACAGCCCCAAGTTCCCATTCCAAGGGGACTCTCCCTGAAGAGGTTTTGACATAATCTATACTTGACCCTGAAGATTTGTATCAGGATCTCCAGTGAATACAGACTCCAGAATTGCCTTTTTCTGTTGCAGTTTGTAAGTACATTGAGCAGTTTTGACACACGGAAGACTTTAGATTCTAAGGTAGCTCCAGGTTTCATGAATAAGGGTATGGAGACAGACTTGTGCCCCCCTGCGTCCCCCACCAGGCTGGTATCAGTCCTGGGTTTACCACTGTTAGAGCAGGAGAGAACATGGCATTGATCTCCCTTTTGGAAAACACTTCTGCTATCTCTTGGGTCTTGCTGAGAGGAAGAGGAGGAGGTGAGACAGGTGGAGGAAGGGAGGTTCTGCCAGATGGCTTTTAGGGGTGGAAAAAGCAGACCTTGTCCATCTCTTTGACACACCTCCAGATAGACAGAAATAGACAGATAGAGGGAAACCCACACTTATTGGGTGGTCTGCCAGAAGGGGGATTCCTAATCCCATTCGCTCCTTTAGCTCATGTGTTACGTTATCCTTCTTGAAGATTTTTATGGTCAGTCTATAAGGTTTGCTGAGGCTTTCTGTTCGTGACTTATCGGGTCTGTCAGGTGGAAGGCGCGGAAGCCGTAGCTCTCCTCCTCTCTGCCTCGACTGTGGTCAACACTAAGGTCAGCTGTGTTCAAACTTCCGCGATCACCCGGCGTGCGTGGACTGCTGAGCTCGGCAGTCCTGTGCTTACATGGTGCCAAGTACAACGTCCACGTCAGCAGTTGGTGGCGATTACTGCGCCCTCCATTCCTCAGGGGCCCTTGACAGCTCGTTTCAGCCACCCACGGGCCAAGGGAGATTTCCAAATTACATCCTGGAGGTGGTGCAAGAAAGAAGGGTCTCGGCCAACTGGTTGCTTTATGAGTGCTGAATTGGAAGTGAGAGGGAGCAAGGAGGAGTCAAGGAACCAGACCAGAGACTGACCTGTCAAGGAACCAGACCAGAGACTGACCTGTGGCCAGAGCTATCCACACTGAAGGAGCTGAGATCTAAGTCAAACAGAGAGCCGATATATATCCAATTCTACATCCACCTCTCAGCAGGAGGACGTAAAGGGAAGGCCTACCAATATTAACATGTATTTTAAATACTTGATTTTCTAGCTTCAAATCTTTTATCAGCACTAAAAATTGTCCTCGTCGTGTCTCATGCAATCTAATATGAGGAGGTAACCACTGGGAAAGGCCAGTGGAGACTCGGAGACACATCCCTCCTGAGTCATCAAAGGAGAGCAGAAACACGTAGCTGACCTCCTTAAAGTGCAGGTGGTACTTATTTCTGGAATCTTCATTTCCATCTGGAATCAGAGGTATCTATGGACCAAGGGGATCGTGGAAATGTTGACTTGTGGGGTGACTGGCAGCTGACTCCTTGACTTCCGGCCACAGGAACTGACGTTGGTATTAGGGGTTCTGCTGGATCTCACTGTGGCCAGGATGGAACCTCAGTTTCACCCTTAACTCAACTGGGAGGGATCCCCACCGCTCAGGGAAGTCCATCTATCTGGAGGTATGGTGAAGACAAAGGTGTTCTCTACCCTTAAAAGTCACCTCTCAGAACCCCCACCCCCACCCCTTGGCAGAAGCAGGAGAAAACTTCTGATGTAAAATCTCACAAGCACCATGCCCTTTGGGCTTTCAAAGAGCAAAACTCTCTCTCACTTCTGTACTCTATCTAAATTCTAAAACTTAAAGGCGCTCTCCCTAATGTTCCAGACACTGCTGTTCCTGAGACTCCTAACCTTGCCACCTGGTTACCTGCCTCTGTCGGGATTCCCGGCTGCCTGGATCCCTGGATTTCCTGCTCATCGATGATTTATTTTGCAGAGAAAGTAAGGCTGCACCCACCTCCAGACCCACATCATTAGGCCAGAGAGGAACTGTAGAGGCCAGAAAAGTGGCTACGGAGAGAGGAAAAGAAGCAAACACCCTGATGTGATCCTGTGTGCAGATAAGTCAAGGGAAGGTTGAAATGAGGACACGGGCGGTTAGGAAAGAATCTTGGCTTTGAAATGTCAGAAGCAAGAAACTGTCCTGCAGGGACCTGCTGGAGGAGGTGGACCCATTGGAAATCTGCTCAGTGGTGGGCAGGGACAGCAGACAGTGTGTTTTACTGCATCCCAGGCATCGCAGCAAGGGCAGGTCTGTGTGAAACAGACAGATGGGCCTGAAGCATAAATGTAATTCACATCAATGTAACCCGCAAGACTTGGATAGAGAGAACAGCGGCCAGGGTGAGAATGGAAACAAGTCACTTCTGACCAGGCGGACTAAGCGAGGTCAGAAGCACAGGCAGAAGTATAGCCCGAAGCCCTGTGGGTCCCATGGACGCAGAGACTTCCGTAAATGCTGCTTCCACAAAGGAAATAAAAGACCTCATAACTTCGCTGGATGACATGTGGTCTCCCTGGCCTCTGGGGTCTGTGGGTGGCGCAGCAGAGGATTCTGAGATTGCCCAGCCACTAAGCAGTCCAAACTTGGGAGTGGACCACCCAGAGCAAGTTTAGTAGAACATGATGCTCCTGAAATATATCACCTCCGCAGTAACCACATACCATACATGCACACCCATCACATGCACACACACCACACATGCACACACCATACACTACACACACACACCACACACACACCACACACACACACACCACACACGCACACCACACACGCACACCACACACACACACACACACACACACACACCACACACACACACCCACCACACACACCACATATGCACACATCACACACATATACCCATTCCCCACATATTCACACACATTCACACACACATTAACCCATGCACATATAAACATATACAAATATCCCCTACACATTCACACACACTCACACCAAACATGCATACACACATTCATACATATGCACACCTCTACTTACATATTCACAAGCACACATTCACATTCACGAATACCACACACGTTCATGCACATATACCCACATGCATACATACACATACCACACATACACATGCACACATTCATATATACACTCACATGGAAATGTACACACATGAGCATATCTCATGCACATATCCTCACACACATACCCACACACTCACTCACATATTCTTACACATGTTCACCCTACCCATATACACATATTCCCATACACATATCCCCCCACATGCATTCACATACTGCATATACACATCACCATTTGGGCAAAGGCAGAATGACATGTCCATCATCAGCTAAGACTCGAAGCTAATGATCACTAATAAAGGGGTTGTGACTGCAAACTTTACATTTTCTGGAGAGACCACTTCACAAGCACAGACCCTGCCATTGGCCTGTGTCCTGGCTCTGTTCGGTGCCAGCCTTTCTTCCCTGTCAGCCTGGCACATTTGTGAAAGTCAGTCTCTTCTGTGAAAGCTCAGTTCACCCTGTGTTCGATTTTCAAAGCTTCTCAGCATTTCACTGATTCATTTATTCATTTGGAAGCTAATTCATTCACCGAGCTTGCCTAGGGGACCCTTGGGTATTGCCTGGGGTCTTCACACTGGTGACAAGGGGGGCACATGGGAGGCTTGCAGGTGTACTGGGTCTCACTGTCACTGTCCTGACCCACTCTCCACACGCAGACACCTCTGTTCTGGGCAGCGCCGCATCAAGGACTAAGCATCAG
The DNA here is from genome assembly GCA_023101885.1 of Typhlomys cinereus. Taxonomy (NCBI): domain Eukaryota; kingdom Metazoa; phylum Chordata; class Mammalia; order Rodentia; family Platacanthomyidae; genus Typhlomys; species Typhlomys cinereus. The sequence goes on along the minus strand of JALPQD010000438.1, from coordinate 638,963 downwards.
CTTCCGCTCTGCATGTGTCTCTGAGTGCTTGCTCTCTTTCTGGACATACCACTCTCTACACTACTTAACATTATCTCCTTCCAGGGCCCCAGCCTCCAATGTTCTTAGCTCACATCAAGGATCGCCCACCCTTATCCTACCATCTCGCACTGATTTGCCAGGAAAACCCACGTTCTGTCTTCAGAATAAATCAATCATACACACACCCACTCCCAGTACACACACCACTTGCGTACTTCCAGCTGGGCCAGCTGTTGGGTCTGTAACAGTCTTCAGTGACTTAGGAAGAAGGGTTGTCGCTACAAGGCATTGTTTTAGTTGGAGGCAGAAGGGCCACATTCTCCCTTTCAGGGAGTGCTCCACTGCAGATGGCATTCTAGCCAGTAAGTGGCAGAGGGGGGTGAAATGAGGAGATGCTGACTCTGTGATAAGCATTTCAGGGAAGAAAGACCTCTTAGGGCTGGAGAGGGGTTATTAGATAGGGGAGATGACTCTGGCTAAAGCACTTATGTCACAAGCAAAAGAACCAGAGTTCCGATCCCCTACATAAAATGCCAAGAGGGTGTGGTGGCCTGGGAATCTCCATGGCAAGCTGGCTAGCAAGGCTTGATGTGTCTATGAGCTCCGTGTTTCATTAGAGAGCCTGCCTCGAAAAGGATAAAGTAGAAGAGTGAGCGAGAATGATTCCTGCTATCAGTCTTGGGCCTCCATATGTATGTACACATATGTATGATCCTGCATATGCCTGTGCCTACACACATGCAGACATGCATACACACATGCATATGCATGCACTGCCCCTCACATACACATGAAAATGGAAGAATGAAAAACAGGAGTTGTCTTTTCGAATCACGGTGTGCAGCCCCAGAAAGCAAGAGATGAGGCCAACCAGTATTGATGCTCTTAGGTTACCAAGATGCCTACCAGTCCTGCTGAGGTCAGAGCCCAGGGTGGTCCTTCTGCCTGCCTCACATTCTTTGTGATTGAGCTTGTGATGGGCAAGTGGAAATGAAGTCTTTATTCATTGGCCAGTTCATGCCCATGAGACTGCATAGCATATTCTTTGCCCAATAGACTGCAACATAGCTAAAGAATCCAGTAGATTCCTTTCTCTAGGGGATACTTAAAGGAGGTGACAGGAATTGACAGAAAAGTAAAGCAAAAAAGAAAAGTCAAGAAAGAACAACAATTAACAACTGCAAAAGAAGAAGCTGGATTATGACTATCTGATGACTACAGAGGGTACCAACACTGCCTGGGAGGATAGCAGAGTGGCCAGCCCAGTTGCCTTGCTCCACATGCCCTTCCACTGGTGGAAGCAACTCTCAACACCCAGTGCAGACCCTGTAAAATCTGAAAGTGTTGAATTAATAAAGGATGAAGAGATACAGAGACTTGAGGTTCCTGGCCTGGTAGGATGGGGACACACTCCCAATTATTCACTTCCTTCCAACATTCATGCACATTTTTCCTCTAACCATTCTCTCCAAACCTGTAGATGGCTTGGGCCCACTGGTGCTCGCATGTAAGTGAAAAGACCTCTGAGATGGGTTTCCATTCTAAGCTGAAGTTACAGTACAGAGCTATATCCACCGGAGCCCTGGGTCAGATCAGATGCACTACCTTCAGATATGTGAGCAAGAAATAAATGCATGCTGGGGTAAAACACTGTAATTTCAAGGTGTTTTTGACACCAAGGGCAATGTGAATCTGAAAGAATTGGTGAGCTAAAGACTGACGTTGGCCTTTTGTGTCCATAGATACCATATATTTTCAGCATGGATGGTAGGTATTTGATGGGCACTTTTGACAAACCATTCTTGGTTTCACTGAATCAAAGGTCAAAGGTCTATCAATGAACTCAGCAACAGTCAGTGATGGGATGCACTCTGGTCCCCAAATGTAACTGACGCTCAGAGGCGTTGATGTGAGGTGCAGCTCACTGCCGTGTGCACCCGTGAGGCTGAGCCTCAGTCCACACGTGCAGGCTCAGCGACGACACATGGTATTGTTTTGTCTGTGGCATTCTTGCAAGATGTATGGGAATGTTATAACCATGTCAGGGCTGGGGAGATGGTGCAGTACTTGCCAGGCAGCATGAGGACCTGAGCTGGATCCCTAGAACCCATGTAAAGTGCCCAGCTTGGTGGCACAAGCTTAGAATCCCAGTCCTGGAGAGTTGGGGATGGGCAGGTACCTGAAGCCTGCTGGCTCGTCAGTGCAGCCAAATGGGCAAAGACCAGAAAAAAATGAGGGGCCTGGTCTCACTCTAGATGGCAACTCCTGAGAAATGGCACCAAAGGGAGTCTGCAAACCTTCCCCCGCACCCCTGACATAGACACACACACACACACACACACACACACACACACACACACACACTTTGGAATGGAGTCTGTAGGTTCACAAAGTGTGAAGGTTCTTACCCAGCACCCTTGCAAATGGGAAATAGCACAACTTAGGCCTGACTATCTCTAAAACACACACATTTATTTCTGAAGGGGCTGGGAGAGAATTTTTCAGCAAGGTAAATGAAGGGAAGAGCTGGAAAAATATCTAATGAATATAGTAATCATCAAAGCACCATTTGTTATCTTCAATAGAATCATTGGATTATAAATTGGATGATTTTTTTTTCCTTGCAAAACTCAACTACCAAGTCTTACATATTGCAAGATCCCCAAGATCTGCTCTCCTACAAGACAGGGTGAATCACTCCTCTAATCCTTTTCGCTCTAACAAAGATGTCTTTCAATTTTCCCTCCTTCATATTTCAGAAATGAAGTGTTCTTGACACTGAAGCTTCCGGGGTACCTGTGTGTCAGACAGAAGTGTCAGGGAGCACTAAGGTGAGAGGACTCATATTTTATTTCAGTAACAATTCCTCTTCAAACTTTGGAGAAATACAGCAATAACACTCCCCACTGACCTTATTCAATAGGAGCAGGTTTTGAATTTGATGTTCCCAGTCTGGGTAAGTAGATGTCTCAGTGCATACTGCCTTCCCATTACCACCCAGGAGGCAGTGCACACAATGCAGATGCAGGTGCTCTGGCTTTGCAAGCACCTGTTGAAGTTGGGAACATCAGACACAGGAGAGCCAGGACAATTGCTTGGAGAGTCCCAGGGTAAAAGCAGTGATTACAGCGTTAGCTAATAAGTACTGAGCACATAGGAAGGTCTGAGCTGTAGGTGAAGTGCTTCATATAACAATAGGAGAGCTGGGTCTTTCAGAAGAAAGGATTCTGGGTAAATTGCCCAGGTTTAAATCTCAGCACTTTCTCTATGAGCTGTGCAACCTTTAGCAAGTTTTTTTTTTTTTTTTTCAGGCACGGTCCCATTACACACAGCTTAGGCTGGTTTCCAACACCCTATTACTGGACTGCACCACTATGCTTGGCGATTTCACCTGTGAATAACTCATTGTTCAGCGGCTGGGAGCTGGGAATCATAGTTGAACCTGCCTCAAAGCCTTATTAGAAACGAGTGAGCTAATTACGTGTGTGCGGAACAGGGCTAGCCGGGAGCCCATTGCACAAAAGCACTAGCGATTCCGGACATCTCACTCAATCCTTTTAATAGACCCAGGGAAGAAGTACTACACTCGTGACTGTGAGACAGCGTGGAAAACTAAAGATATTTTCAATCGCCCACAAAGTTGGTAGCAGAGTTAACATCTAATCTTACTCTTAGGAGAGTATAAAGTACATACATCTCCAGTACATTCAAACGCGCAAAATAATCTCTGGTGGCCGAAAAGGTTTTCACTGTGAAGGTACTGAACACCTTCTAAAACCTGGGGCGATTCCCTGACTATTGTTTGGTAAAGCAGTGTGGTTTTCAGACCAGACTGGCCAACAGAATTGCAAGGAAAAGAGTTTGTTGGGGTTGAATCCAAGTTCTGGACTCTCCTCTCCACACCTTTCCTCGGAGATCCCTATTTAAGATGTCCAGGGTATCATCTGTGGCTTCACACATGATTTGGATAGTCTGCCATGTCAGAAGTGGGGCAGCCAGACCAAAGTCTAATCCATCTAAACCTCTGAGATGAAAGGATGGATAGTCAAGTCTAACTTCTCAGCTATGGCAGATGTGCTCCGGCTATCTTCCATATGGGGCCTGTGAGGAAAAGCCTCTCTTGACATGAAATTCTGCTTCTGCCGCTCCCAGCTGTTGGTCACCATGAGGAATGCTCCATGAGTAGACTGGTTTCCACTTGCAGACAGCCCCACATGCTAGGAACTAGCATGCAGCGTGGATAAAGGCAGACCAGTTCAGAGCAACACACACTGAAGGGAGCACAGGCGTGTGTCCCCGGTGTTCACTGTGTGTGTTCTCCCTCCTGCAGGTGCCTCTGCTAAAACATCCGCAAATCTGTAGTCAATGAAGTGTCAATTTATGTCAAGCATGACATCATCTCACAGCAGCCCTGTCTCGCAGATGCCTTTGTTGCTTCTAAAACATCTCATTTTCCTCCCACTGTCTTCCCTTGGTGCCAGGAAGCTGGCAGTGTCTGATAACCCGCTTACTGGCAACTATCTCTGTTGTCTTACTGGAACCCAGGGAAGCCAAGGGAACTGGGCTTCATCACCAGGTCCTGACCCCAACCCTGCATCTCACATGCATATGATGTCAGTCTGAGAAACCAAAATGTGATTAAAGAGCAATTAGTTCTTGCGGGGAGACTTCTGGGTGAGAGCAAAGGACGAGGAATCTGGGAGGACCCGAGAGAACCAGCAGGCCAAGATGCAAGTCTGATGATTGGAGGAGAGAGGGAAAGGAGGCTCTGTAGAAATGTGCCAGATTCCTCCCGGTCCTAAGAGGATGTGACAAGACAGAGGCGATCCTACAGCTGGGACCAACTGCCTGTCTGCCGGCGTTTCCCTCATATGCTGAGTCAGCAGTGAGAGCTGCTGATAAGAAACCTGATTTCTAGCAAAACAAGAAGGAACTAGAAGAGATCTGACTAGGCTAGAAAGGAGCCTTGAGCCTTTTGACTTGCAATGACAAGCCCATCTAAGGAAGGAACCCTAAAGGCTCTGCCAGAAAACACACAGAGCTGAGAAACACTTGCAACAAAGGGGCAGGGGAAAAAGCCACAAGAGAAAACCATTAGTCTCCGTGTATACCACCAACATATATGAGGAAGAAACCAGGAAAACAATCCCTGTAGCAATTCCCAAGAAACAAAAATATGTATGTTGGAATAAGCATAGTCAAGGAACAAAAGACTTTTTATCATGAGAATTTTAAGACGTGAAGAAACAGAAGATGTAGAAGAGAGAAAATAGAAAATGCAAAGATCTCCTATACTCACAACTTGTAAGAATTGATGACAATCTCTGCAAAAAAATTTTAAAAATCATAGTTCATATGGAAACCCAAAAGATTGCAGGTGGCCATAGGAACCTTAGCAAAAGGACATTGTCGAAGGTGGAGCCATATTTGATTTCAGGTTATACTACAGAACCATAGTAACCACAAGAACTATCATGGTACTAACCAGACATGCAGACCAAAGACGAGGACTACAGGACTTAGGCATAGATCCACACAGCTACTAGCACCTGATTTTTGACAAATGCCAAAAAGCATACATTGGAGAAATGGATGCATATTCAAGAAATGGGGGGGGGACTGTATTACCACAGGTAGAAATATGTAACTAAACCCCAGTTTCTCACCTTACACAAAAGTCACATGCAAATGAATCAAAGAATGACATGCTGGACTTGAAACTATTAGAGGAAAGCCCATGGAAGACACTTCAAGATGCAGGTAGACACAAAGACTTTCTGCAAATGACTCCAGATCACTCAGGAAGGAGAGCCAGGAATAAACCAATGGGGATGCATGCAATTAGGAAGCTTCTGCAGAGCAAAGGAAAAAATTAGCCGAATAAAGATATTGCCTGCAGAATGGGAGAAAATCTTTGCTAATGACACACCTGGGAGAGGATTGATATCTGAAATACACAAAGAACTCAAAAAACTCAATACCAAGAGATCAAACAGTCCAACCAATAAATGAGCTAATGAAATGTAAAGGCAGTTCTCAAAGGATGATACACATGGGCAAGACACATGTGCAAATGTTCAGCTGCGGGCGCCACCAGAGAAATGCAAATCGAAGCTGCACAGAGAGTCCAGATTTCCCCGGTGAGAAGGTCGGTCATTTAAAAAGCAAACAACACATACTGTTGAAGATAAAATGGAGAAGAGGGAGCCCTTATTCACCGTTGGAGGAAATGCAAACTGGTTCAGCCACCATGAAAATCAGTGTAAGCGCCTCAAAAACTGATTAACCACCAATACCTTAGGACACAAGTCCACCACTCCACATGGAGATTCCAGGTGGGCCCATCACAGAGACATCTGCACGTCAGCGCTTACCGCAGTGCCACGCACAGCGGCTGCACTACAGAAGCAAGCTAGGTGTCTGTCAGCAGAGCAACGGATGAGAAAATGTGGTTTATCCACAAAATGCAATCGTATTCAGTCATAAAAGAGAACGAAATTGTATATTTGCAGGGAAAGGGATGTACCTGGAAAAAATGATCATATTAAATAAATTAAGCTGGAACTAAATCATTTAAGTTCTCTCTCATCTGTGAGTCCTAAATTTTACAATGTGCATAAACTCATGTGTGAATACCTGATTTAAAGGTAGGCAGAAAACCTCATAAGGAAACAAAGGGGGCTAGCTTGCATGGTTTGAATGTGAAATGTCTCTAGTAGGCTGATGTATTTGAAAACTGGTGGCATTGTTTAGGAAGGTTCTGGAAGCTTTGGGAAATGGAGCTACCCTGGAGAAAGTATATCATGGAGCAGGCCTTGGGGTTTGATAACCTGCCCCCATCTTTCCTTCCTTTTTTCCTCACTGCTTTCTGAGAACTGCTATAAAGTGCCATCACGTTCCAGTAAGCCTATATCTTCCATACATGTTCCCCCACCACGGAATCGATCCCCTCAGAACTGTAAACCAAATAGTAAGCCATTTCTCCCTTAAGTTGCTTGGGTCAGAATATTTTATCACAGCAACAGGAGCGTAACTAGAGCAGAATTTGGTAGGGAAAAAGTGTGGGGTTCCCTGAGATGAGAAGCAGGGCTCATGGGAGAAGGGAGAGGAGATACGGATAAGGGTGAGAGGATAGGGGAAGAATATGGTCAAAGTACATTATACACCATATGCAAACGTCTTCAAGGAATCCAGTATTTATAAGATGACCACATGCCAATAAAGAGAGAAAGAAACCATAGTTCATAAAAATATTTCCATGAACTTCAGAGAGAAGGAGCTAAAGCCATTGGTCAGGTGTGCTCCTGTGGTCAGATGTCCCCAAAATACCTTCTGCTGAGTACAATTCAGCAGGAGTACCCTCTTCCTCCATCAATAGCAAAGGGCCTGAGGACCACTGGTTGGCTGAAGTTATCAGGAAAGAGAACTGAGTTGATAATAGAATTCTTATGCGCGTCCTTGAATCTGAGGATCTAGGAGGTGACTGGAGGGGGCCAATGACCAGTCAAGATGGATTCTGAGCTGGCCAGTGGAAGGAGAAATCTGCACCGGGGGAGATGGGGTAAGGAGACCACTGAAGCTACAGATTCTGCTAATCAAATAGCAGAAGAAAATGTTGTCTTTTTAAATGTTTAATGTTGTCTAATTAAAAAAAGGTGTGATAACTGGGTGACCTTGAGGCAGGAAAGTAATCCTGGATCATCTATCGGGGTCCCCGGGAGGGAGACGGAACGGAGGCAGAGTGGGGGAAGGTGTGCGGGTACTTTGACCATGGAGGAAGAGTCAGTGGCCTCGCCATCCAATGGAAAAGGCACGTCATGGATTCTTCCCTAGAGCCCAGCTAACAGTTTGAGTTTTTGACCCAGTGAGACTTACTTGGGGCTTCTGATCTCCATAATTGTATAATAATAACCCTGTGTTATTTTTAAGTCGCTAAGCTTGCGGGTATTTTGTGAACACGGTGCTAGAAACCCGGCACAGCTGGAATACCAGAATATTGGAAAATGGTAGCTTGTAGATAGTGACTATGTCAATTCTTATTTTCTCAAACTATTCCAGATGGTTTTATGAATGAGCTCGTTTACCGCCCTACAAAGCTTCATTATTATTCATTTTGCAGATGAATAGTCTGAGATGAAAGTTTTCCAACAACATGTCTAAGATCACACAGGTAATGAGCGCTGAAGACGGAAGCCGAGCCAGGGAGCGATGACTTCTTGCTGGCCTTATAGAACGGCAAGAAACACCGAATGCCACACCATGGACACCGTGGGAGAAGCAATTTCAAGGTGGGGAAGCAAGAGAGAAAAGCAAGGCAGGAAGCCCAGTGGTTACGATGCAAGGACTGAAACAGGTCCTTAGCAGCTGCGAGGGGACGTGATCTTCACAGAAGGAAAGATGCAGGACATTGGGAGAAGCAGCCTCCATGCCTTACCAAGGCTGGTGTGAGAGCTCATGTGGGGGGAGGGCACCGAGACACAAGAATGCTTGCCAAGGAGGTAGCAAAGGAAATCGAATACATGGACTTTTTACTTTAAAAATCTTGTAAGGTTTTGCCTGGTTTTGGTTTTGCTTTACTAGGAAAGGGGGGGGGCAAAGGAAAGAAAGGAAAACAGAGGCTAGAAAGGAGCCACAGGGGACCGGGCTCTCCTGGGGTCCAAGGGCAGAGAGACACTTCAAGACTGAACTTTTAAGGACTGGTGCGATGGCTCACATCTGCAATCCCAGCTGAGATGGCGCGGCAGGAGGAATGAGGGTTTGAGGACAGCCTGGCCTGTTGCTCAAACAAATAAGACCCCTAAGAAAACAGGAGAGACGGAGGGGGAGGGCTAGGGGTAGAGGGAAGCGGGGAGGGAAGAACTGAGCAAGACGGTTTAGATGCAAGGAGGCCCAGTTGGAGTGAGGAAGAGAACAGAACGCCCTGCTGAGAGCTAACTTGATTCCCCACGCCAACCTCTGAAGATGGGCGTAGTAAGATGGGCCTGATGGTAGGAGCTTCGTGTCCAAAGAAGAGCTGGAATTGCAGGTGCAACACTGGGGAAGAGAGACAGGCCTAACAAAGGGTTTTTCAGGGAACGAGCTCATCACGTTGCGAACTGTATTCACAGAGGCTGAGAATTAATTTATTCGTGCGATGTGCCTGGCAGGAGGAAAAATGGAAGTTTGTGATTGTTTCCCACCCTTTGAACCACTTTTAAAGGACTCAGTGAAACTCAGCAACCAGATCAATGGGAAACAGCCCTGGAGATATGGAATCCTTTCGGGAGAAGCTTCTGGCTAGAATTTGTCTGTAGGGAGAATCGTCCCGGGCATGTGTTCATTGGTGGTTTTCAAGATCCCTGGCTTCTTTCGTGCTCAAATGAAAGAATCTGGGAGAGAAAGCCTAGATCCCACGCCATGTCAACTGCACCACCCTGAAACAGGATGAGCAAAGCTCATGATGACACAGGCAACAGTGAATCATTTCCTTTGTAGCTCCCCTGAACACCTGCATGTGAGACCAAACTACACACAGACACTGTCTTGACACTGTGAAATCTTAAACATTCAAGATGAGGACCCCAGAAGACAAAAGCTTCCAAATAATGTTTTCATAGGGTTGGGGGGGAGGGGAGGCTCTGGTTTAGCACAGAGGACTTGGCATAGGTAAGCTTTTTCTACACAACCACACAGCTCTCCATCCTAGACAGCAGGGAGGATTCCAAGACATCTGGTTTATGAGTCCAGTCCTATGCTACTAGAGAATGAGTCCTCAAAAAACCATGTTCATGTCAGTTTTCAAATACATTGCTCAGTCACTGGACACCTGCTATCCTGGGTTTTATTTCGCCAACTTGAAGATACCATCTCATGTCTAGCATTTAACCGTAAAGAACTGTGTGTGTGGATAATCCCTGCCCCTCTTTCCCTCTCCTACTGCTTTGACCCTGGACATCAACTGTCTTATTCGTATGTCAATACCTGCCAAGTGCTCCTGTACACCTAGGCCTAATTCACCCCAATATCTCTTCCTTTGCTCCTTCCTGGTAGGGCTGGTAAATAACAAGCTTGATCGCTCTATCTTGTCCCCATTTATAAGCATTTCCTTTATGCAGTATTCTATCGGTGATCAACTGGGTACATCACATATTTCCCACGGTGACTCTGATTCAAGCAACACCCACAATGTTCCTCAGTCCCCCCGATCTTCAAAGTCAGCAGGTGTCAGATGGATTCTCACTCACTGCTGCCTGTTCATTTCAGCCAGGGTGTGTTCTGACAGGGTTGTTTTTCTTTTTCAGAAAAGTATGGTGTGGAAAGGCTCACCTCACACCCTTTGCTGATGTACCCCAAGATCACTGGGTCTTATGGGGAAATGGCTCTCACCCCCTGCTTAACAGCCTGGCCCCTCTGGCTTGTCAGGACTAGGGAAGCTGCCACTCAGCTTGGTCCTGTCCAATCCTATTGCCCACCAAGGACATGGTGCTTATCCATGGAACACTCTACCAGGAAATAGTAACTGGAACCCAGTCTGGGGAACTTTCTAAGCATTAGGCCCAGAGCACTGAAGACTAGTGGAAGGGCAGGGTTGATAAAGTTAATGATGCAGGAATCTTCTAAGAGCAGAGGCCAACAGTTGCGGTTTCTTCTTTGCTTTACCTCTTGGGGGTGGGAAGACCACCCTGACAAACATGGTGAGGCAGACCATGGGGCACGAGACACAGGGACTCTTCCCAGAGCAAGCCCTCTCGTTGGCATCTGGACAAGATGTCCCCCTCCATTCCCATCCCACGGCCGAGCAAGCGCAGACAGTCCTGAGGCATGGGAGTTCTACTTCCGCTGCTCTTTGTCTGGGTTTCCAGCACTGTAATAAGTTCACAGATGCAACACTTGTTAAGTGAATTCTTAGTGACGAGCATCATCCTTGGGTTTGGAAGCAGCAGAACCTCAGCTGCCTGTCTCAGGAGTTCGGATCCCCGGTGCAAATCTCATTCCTTCCCACTTCCATGTCTGTGAGCATGTCTGGCAATGCCCTCCTGCCTCAGTTTCCACAGTTACAAAGAGAACACGGAGGCTCATTGCAAACGTGTTTCATGTAATCCATGCCAGACACTCAGCCAGAGTCACAGTAAATGATCCAGAATTATTATTCATTCATAATGGACATAGCTGGAGAAATATCAAGGGCTGGGGAGATGGCTTAGTGGGGAAGCACTTGTTTCACAACCCTGAGAAGCAGAATTTGGATCTTCAACACCCACATAAAAGCTGGGTGGGCATGGTGCCCCGCCGGTAATCCTCACCCTTGAAGCAGAGACAGGAGATCCCTGGGGCAAGCTGAGTAGCTAGACCAGCTGACAAGGCCGTCTCCAGGTTCAACTGAGAGACGCTGCCTCAGAAAACGAAGTGGGGGTGATTGAGGAAGACACCTGAGTTCAATGTCTGACCTCCACACACACAGTCCACAACACACACATACACATATGCACACACTGCACATACACGTGCATGCATATGCATGCACATACTTGCATCCATAATACATGTGAACATGCACATACACACTTGCATCCATATACATGTGAACATGCACACAGATGGACACACTTGTATCCATAGACATGTGAACATGCACATACACACTTGCATCCATAAACAAGAGAATATGCATACACACACACACACACACACACACACACACACACACACACACACGTAAGCATGCCAGTGTCTAGAATATGTCCTGACTTAACAGTGGCAGAGCAGTGAAGGGACAAGAGGTACAGAACTGAGGATACCCCACTTCCTGACTCAGGGAAGGAAAGATAGACCAGGACTCCCAAGAGGAGCAAGCAAGTGCTTCCACTGGGTACATCAAAGAGCACATCAGAGTCTGGGAACCCTCCAGCCCTTCAGAAATATGGGTCCTGCTGGCGTGCCTCATCCAAAACCCTGTCTAATGAAGACCCTGTTTCTGACGCCTCCCAAGGCAGCTGTGTTTCAATGCACCACGCATCTTATCTTGAAAAAGCACTTTTCTGCTCTCCCTTGTCCAAGCCTCTGTGAGTCTCACGCACCTTGATCCTGGGCTTTCATCCTTATAACCCAGGGCTGCCCTGCTGCCTCACATCATGCACGTGACATGCATGTGCTCTTCTCGTGCGTCATTTAGTCCCACTGTATCAGGACAGGATTTGTGGAAGGGACGGCAGAAGTCAGTGTGTGTGATTGCAATGTGCTGTGAACAATCCTAAAAAGAAACATGCTTATACACTATATATGTATGTGAACATGTACGTATATGTACATATGTATGCACATGTACATAGTTGTGTGAGAGTATGTATATATGTTATGTATGTGTGCATGTACAGTACATGCACAGGAATGTACAGGTACGTAAATACATGTGAAGGTTCCCAGAATCTGCTGCCTCTGCCTCCCCTCCATGCTGGAATTCCAAACATGTACAGCCATGACATCTTTTTACATGAATGCTGGGGACTTGAACTCAGGTCTTCATGTTTGCATAGCAAGTGCTCATACTCACTGAGCCATCTATCCTCCCAGCCAAAAACTACTTTTATTGTTTTTTTCAGGGATGGGGCATAAATATGAGCATGGTAGGGAGAAGAGAATGACATTTACCTGAAAATAATAGTCAGAGGGCCGGAGAGCTGCTCAGGAGTTAAAACTCTGCCTCACAAGCAGAAGGACCTGAGTTTGAATCCTCAGTCCCACCTAAAAATGCCAGGTAGAAATAGCAGAGGCCTGCACTTCTGGCTCTGGTGGGCAGAACCTGGGAAATCCCAGAGCAAAGCAAAAACACAGGTGGAAGCAATCCAGGATGATTTCTGAAGTCATCCTTGGTCCTCCACTGGGACATATAGTGCCCTTTGATACACACACACACACACACACACACACACACACACACACACACACAAGATAGATAGATAGATAGATAGATAGATAGATAGACAGATAGATGATAGATAGATAGAGAGAGAGAGAGAGAGAGAGAGAGAGAGAGATTATAGAGCTGATAAGATGGCTTCATCATCAAAGGCATCTTTGTGTAAGCTTGGCAACCTGAGTTCAATCCCTGGGTCTCACATAGTAGAAGGATAGCACCAATTTCAACAACTTGTCCTCTGACCTCCACATGTGCACCATGGCACATACATGCCAGTTTCTCTCTCTTTCTCTCTCTCTCTCTCTCTCTTTCTCTTTTCTCTTATAAACAAAATATTTAAATATGGAAAAATCATTTGCATGTGAATACATGACAAAGATCAATCGTACTTCCCATTCTCCTGGCATGAAAGCAAGGTCAGCTCTGGACAGCAGGCATTAGAAAGACAAATCAAATTTCCTCTTTTTCAGATGTGAAAATACAGAGCTCTGATAAGTATGGTAGTGTTGAGAATATTGTTGTTATTATTCTTCCTGTTTGCCAGACGCTAATGTGATGGTTTGGATACAGGCTCATGTATTTCAATGCTTGTTCCCCAACGGGTAGCCCTTCTTGGGAGGTTAGGAAACCTTTGGAAGGTAGGCTGAGAGGGGGAAGTGTATGCAGGATGAGGTTTACAGCCTAGCCTGCTACCAGGGCTCTCTGCTTCTTGCTGAGTGTGACCTCATAGCTTTCATGCCTTTCCCACTATAAAGCACCATATCCCTCAACTGGGAGCCTGAATAGATCCTTACCCCCTCAAGTTGTGTATTTGGGGTGTTTTATCATAGCAGTATAAAAAAAAGTAACTAATACCACTACTTACCATCCACAGCATAGAGTCTTATATTTATGGTAGAGTCTCACAAGGAGGAAGCAGGTCAGTACTGGAATCTGGCCTTAAGGTTTTCTGCTTCTTGACTTACAATGTGACCAATAGTCTGAGCGCCTGCTACCATTCCTTCCCCATCAGGATGGACTGCTTCCTTTCAAACTGTCTTACCAAATGAAACCTTCCCTCTACGTTACCAGGTCACAGCAACGAGAAATGTAACGAGTACAGTGTCTTGTGATTTGTTCTCCTGGGAATATCAGAAAACACAAGGCTGGATTAGGGCACATGTTCCAGAGGATGTGGAGGTATAAGGACCTTCTATATAGCCACTGAGGGTGGAGACCAGGCTTTCTGGGAAGGTCAAAGTAAGTCTGGATATCTGTTACCTTGAGTCTCTAAGTCTTTAGTAACAAGTCAGCACAATCTAAATGGCTTAAAGCCACATGTCTGCATGCCTGGAGGTCAGAGGTCAAGCATGGGTCTACGGGGATGAAATCAAGTCAGCAGATCTGGCTCCTTTCAGGTGCTCTCAGGAAAACCATTGTCCTTCATTTTCCACATCTATGGGCCACAGTGTCCCTCCACTGCCAGCCGCTCAATGTGCCTCTGAAGTCACAGGGTGTGTCCTTCTCTGGTTCTTCTCACATGTCTTTCTCTTTCCTTCTTACAAGAATACTGAGGTAGCCTGGGACCTATGTCAGTTATCTGGCCCATCTCAAGATTTTGTGTATATACATATATATATATATCAACCTCCAAGTAGTTTATCAGATAAAAGGAACCACAGAACAGAAGACTGGGAAGAAAAGAAACTCTCCAGAAATCCTCTAGCCTTTAGATGTCATCCACCAGCCTCATGGATGGGAATGACTTAGCCTGACTCCAGCTTCAGCCAGCCAGCAATGTCACCTTTGTCCTGAAAGAACCTATCGCCCCTTTAGAACCATAAGGTGAATAAATTTCCCTTTGTCCCTTACGTTGATTGACTTTGAGTGCTCTCTCACAGAAACTGTTACATGCCATCTCAAGATTCTTAATGCACACTTGCAAAAATCTCTTCTGCTATAAAATGTTGCTGAGTTGGAGAGTCAGTTAGAAAGTGCGTTTCTGTGGGTCATTATTCTGTCTTGTCTATGGTTTAGAAATTCTATTCCTGGATGTATATCTACCAAGAAATGTCTCAGGCTCATCCACAAGGGAGTCATACATCATGTTGCTGTCAGTGTTTGGGGATAGTGAGAACAAGGGTCACTTGGAGGTTTTGCTTTGAGATGAGGGGAAAGCAGAGGGTGTGGAGGAGGCAAGGTCCAGGGTTTTATTCAGAAATTAGAAGTCACAGCCCTGGTGCTCACATACTGGTGTGAATGAAATTTTTACAATGCACTCAAGGAAGGAGAAACCAGAAGAGGGTCTGTAACATGGGGTTAGGCATGCCAATTTACAAATGAAGAACACACACACACACACACACACACACACACACACACACGCAAATGAGTGATTTACATGAATACAGCACAGGTGAACACCTTACCAGGGAACAAAGCCCAGTGGTTTACGAGATAAAAGCAAGTCTCAATCCAACACCACGGATTGAGTGAGGTCATCACTAAACCCCTATCGGGTCTCTGAGGTCAAGATTGAAGGGGCAGATCCCCACTATAGCTCTCACATTCTGCCTTGGTCTTGTGGGTTTGCACCTATTCCTTTACTGCTGTGGAAGTTTCTCTGGAATAATTTCTCAGATGCCAATTAGGATGGAAGAGAACAGTTTCATTCACCAGTGGTCTGGGACTGAGACCGTCCTCCAAGGACTCTAGCTCCCAGCTTAGCCTGTACTTGCATTCTATGCTAGAGCAAGGTGGAGTGGAGTAAGCGAAGTAAGACTTTTCAGAAGCAGAAACAAAGGTTACAAAGTGTCAGCCGGGCTGGAGAGGTGGCTCAGGGGTTAAGCCTCCGCCTTGCAGGCAGAAGGTCCTGAGTTCGGATCCCAGATCCCATGTATAGACACCAGGAGGAAGCGGGGGCGGCCTGCGCTTCTGGTCCTGGTAGGGCGAAGCCTGTGAATCCCGGGGCAGAAGGAGGTGGAGGCGTCCATGGTGGTTCACGAATTCGTCCGTGGTTCTACACATACACAGACACACACACACACAGACACACACACACACACAGACACACGCGCGCACATACACATCCATATGCACACAGTTGAATAAATAATAATAATAATAATAAATTAAAAAAAAAACAAAAACAAAAAAAAAACCACAAAGTGTCAGCCAGTCAGACTGCACACAAAGGGCTCACAATCTTGGAGTTCTCAACACAGGTGCAGACCGTGAGACTGGCTGGTGTCCCTGAAATGTCCTCACTTGACTGCCTTTGGGATTTCAGTCATTTTCCATCTCGACTTGTGCTTAGTTTATGCTCAACAGTTAACATTTTTCAACCTCATTACCACAGGCTCCTTGAGAGCAGAGACCACACCCTGCTATACTGTCTCTCCCCCGAGCTTCCTGAAGTACATCTATCTCACAGCAGGCCCTAACGTGTGTTTGTTAAACTTAATGGGGACGTGCCAAAACAAGACATCTGGAGAGAGGTGTCTCCCATGCGTCGACACTTTGGAAAGTTTCTAAGGACACCCAGACGGCCTTTAAAGCTGTGTTCAGAAGGGGGTGCTGAACTATAAAAACCATTGCACACAGGTGAGGAGGGAAGAGGAATGACAGGAAGGTTCAAATCTCCCCCCCCCGCACCCAGCAGATGTTTCACCTCTAGTTCTTGAAACAAGATGCCAAGAAAATGAGTGTCAGAAGAAAAAAAAAAGGCAGAATGCTGGGACAGAAAATCCAGGTTGGGAAAAGAGATCAGAAGATAGCAGCTAATCATGCTAGATAAATTCAGGCCTGGAAAAAACGTGGCAGGGATGCCGAATCAAGCAACGGGGTATCATCTCCAACTGGTCAAAGGGCGGGGCTGGGTTCTAGCTGATCAGTTCACATAGTAGCTCTGAATGCTTGCAAAGAAATTAAAGAGGAGGTCTTCCGAAGTTAGTGGGGGTTCGTTAAAATCACATTGTGCCTGAGAGAGAGAGTTTCCTTCCAGGACACGGAATGGTAAAAATACAACCAGACATGTGGTGGACGGCTCAGAGGCATATCAGCAAGCGCTTGAGAAGTTCCCTTTCAGTGACTTTAAAGGCATGACAGATGCTCGCCTTGGCAACCATCACACCCAAATGGCGGTGATTCATGGAATGGTGCCAGTCTCGATGGATGTTTCTGGAATACTACCACTCGTGCTGTTAAAGATAGCTGACATGCACTGAATGCTTACAATGTGGGGGCACTCTTCCTTGGTGGTCTCCCGGAATAAGTCTTTGCACGGGAGGGAAGTGAGGGGCTCAGAGGTGAAGTTACCTCCCCAGGTCCTGGGACTAGCAACAACCAGACACTAACACAGCCCAGGGTCCCGTTCCAGGAAAAAGGTGTTAGAAGTCTCTCACGAAGACTGAGGAAAACAAGAGTCTGCGTGCAAATGGACTGAGCAGAAGGAACCTGCCCAACTCTCAGATGTGCAATGAACAGAACGCCATCGTGCCCAGTCCTCACATGGCATCTATCGTCAAACAAACCGTCGCCATCTTTGTCTGAGATCGTTAAGATCTCACCTGTTGTCCACTAGTGGTCCCTCAGAGAGAGGGGGTAGAAAGGGTCATCAGCCGCTCAGCTGGGACTCTGCACCTCCCAGCCTTTCATGTGTGCTGCCACTGCTGCTGACCTTACCTGTGCGCAGACCGTTCTCTGCTTGAAACTGTCCCCATCAGTGGAAGTCACTGGGAATTACAAATAAACCCCTGGTCAGGTCCAGGAGTCTAAGACTCCCTGGCTGTAAAGTTAATGCCTCCGACAGCCAGAGGCTCCCGGGGGGGGGGGCGCTCCTTGCTGAGCAGAGCCAAGCTAAGTGACCCATGGAATCTGTGGCCGCAGGACTAGGACTTGGAAGATATGTCCCTGTTCACTCAGAGGCGGGAGGGGAATCCCTTGTAAGGCACAGGCAGGCGAAGGGGAACTGCCGATCTACAAGCTTGTGCCTTTCACGCGTCATTCCCGTGCAAACACTGTGCAATGCACTGCTGTGTCTTGACTGTGAAGAAACTTCGGACTTCAGGGTTGAAAGGGCTTAGAGCAGAACCACCTGGGGTCAGCTATGCGTTCAGTGCACACTGCCTGAATGCCTGTCAGGAATCACATGGCAGTGTGGGCTTGGAATCAGAGTCTGGGCTTTGCTGCTAACTCACCTCTGTACTTGTTGGATGGCCTTTGCCCTCTGCCCTGAATGTCTTAGTTTTCAAGAGGTTGATCGCACATCTCACACAGATGTTCAGAGCATTATGATTTGTTCCCTGCTAGAAGCCAACTCATAAACAAAGATCACATGCCCCTTGTTCATTTGGGAAGAGCAGGGAGCATCTCTATGGAAGGAAAAGAGATGAGGTAGTTTTAACAGTGGTCTCTGCTATCTACTTGGGACTATGGAGTTGAGCCTTTAGGCACAACTATGAGGAATTATGTAATTAAGGCAAGTCTGTAGTACATTGTCTAATTGTACGATTGATGCAGGAAGACTCAGACCATTCCCTAGACAGGTGTGTAAGAGGGACAGAGGACAGCTTGGCAGGCTGGCAAGCTGGCATGTTTAAAAGCAAACTAGAGGCTAGACTCTGCCTCACAAGCAGAAAGTCCTGAATTTGGATCCCGGGTCCCACATAAGAAACAGCAGACGGAAATGGAGGTGATCTGCACATCTGGACTTGGCGGGCAGAGCCTGGGAAATTCCAGAGTTAAACAAAAAGGAGGAAGCAATCCAAGATGATTCTGGGCCTCCATAGGGACATCTCTCTCTCTCTCTCTCTCTCTCTCTCTCTCTCTCTCTCTTTCTTTCTCTCTCTCTCTCACACACACATACACACACACACACACACACACACACACACACACACACACAAAATTAATTTTTTTTAAAAAAAAAAAGCAAGCTGGAAGGCAGCAGGATCTTTCTCTTCCGCTCTTGCTGAAGATATGGTACGGCCAGTTCCCTTGGTTCCTGATGCTGGTATAACTTTCCTGCCATGAAAAACTATAATCTAGATACATGAGCACCAATAAATCCCTTGTTCCCATAAACTGGTTGAATCATGCATTTATTACCTCAAAGAAGCAAGGAGAGTGAGTTGTCAAGCGAACTGTCAGCTGAGGAGACCAAATCTGAAATGTGCTGGTGACTTGTGGGAACCACTGTGTCCTACAGGGGGGATTTCTTCAGTTGCTTCTGCTGGTTTTCATTGAGGGTTTGTTTGAGCCTTAGGGAGTAAACTAGAGAAGTTGGGCCCATATGCCTTGGTATGGTAAGGAGCAGTGATGGGGCCCACAGTGTCTTTAGAGTTTTGTAATTTGTCCTATGTGAAAGCCTTTGGTTATTTCTTGGTCTACTCAACAAACATTGCAAGGTGCTCCTACTTTTAGGTTGAGCAAGGATCAAGACTGAGGCATAGGGTATGACTGACATCTTTGATATGACAACATTAAAGGTCCGAGATGCGAACTCACCATCAATATAGAAGTGCAGAGGCAGGGTGTGACGCGGGGCGGTGCTTTGGAAAACAACATGCTGTAAGTTGATCTACAGTGTGGGTGACCTGAAGGATGGTGTTTTTTTCCTTAGGAAGGCGATTCAGGCAAGGAGATGTCCTGAGGGTTATGGATCCCAGGAGCTCTCAGAGCACAGGACTGACTCTGGGCAGGACTCCAGTGTCTGCTAACCTAGGTAAGGTTTCATTGAAACATGTCACACTCATCCTTGCGCGTGCTGATGGAGCATTCTCTATAGCAGCTGGTGTCCCTGCGAGAAGTCATGCCACCTACAAGGCCTGACTGGCCAGTTCAGCAAAGGCTGCTAACCTTCGACTCATACATAGACGCAGGCGTGGCTTTTGGTGGACTTCATCACAGCCAAGAGGGCTGTCATGTCTCTCCTGCAGACGCAGTTCTGAAAGGCCCATGGCCTGCTGAGGAGAGCCGCGTGTCGCGGATAATTAGCTGGCCACACAACTGATGCTGTAATAAAAGCCTACATCCACGGCTTACAGAACCGCCCAGGAGAAAATAATTAGTTTTGCCTGGGGAGGGAGGAGGACTTCACAGGAGGAGAGATAACGCTTGGAGCTGGAATCCGTATTTTTAGGCTAATAAAGGGAGTTAACCTAGAGTGTTAAAAAAGAAAAAGTAGAAGTTGAAAAGGAAACAGTGAGATGTGTTCAGAAAAGATTGCGGTTTATTTCCCTGTTGTTTCCAAACAGCTGGCCTGAGCCAGGATCACTTCTGGGGACTCACCATTTGCTTCCTGTTGCCTCTATTTCCAGATTTCATTTTTTCTTTTCTAAAATTCACTTCTAAAGTCAGTCAACAAAAACAAGACAGGAACTAACTACATCACTGGATGTGACGTGTGATTAGAAAGATAAATTCTTTCATCAAAGATCTAGGACAAGAATGTGGAAAGTGATCCGTGTAAAGAAGCAGTAGGAGTGGAGATGGTAGGATATCTGGGTATAAAAACTGTATTCTAGGCCTCCCTGTGGCAGACCGGTGACCTGTGATGATGACTAAAAGCAGCTACAGATTATGGCCCCACAGAATAAATTAAAGATTTATAGATTTAAAGATTTATAGATTTAAAGATTTTATATGTTAAGTTCCCTGTATGGGAACATTAGGCTTACAGGGAACTTAACATATAAAAATAAATTAGTAAGTGGGAGAGCAAGAACACATCTTCCTTAAGACAGAACCCCAACTAATAATGGATTCTTGCAATTAGGAAATTCCAAGGGGCAACCAAAACCTATGACAGTAACCATTGGGCAGAAATGATCAACAAACACTACCGCTAACAGATTAAAAACACAAAAACGATTCAAGATATTTGCCAGACTGAGAATATCTGCATGCAGCACTAATTAGTCATAAATACTATATATAATACAATATAATATATATATATATATATATATATATACATATATATGAAATGAGTTGATATATGGGAAATCTGGCCAACAACCCAAACCACTGAGAAAGGCCCTTGTTAACGTGACCAGCGACAACACAAAGAAGGTCTGTGCCGTGGGATCTGAGGCAAGGAGGAGGTACCCATGATACTTCTGTGATGTTCAGCCACAAAGGCATTACAAACATGGGAAACACCAGTTAGATGATGGGCAGTTCATGCTGCAATGACAGTAATGGTCTTGAGAGACAGCTGGGCAAGCAGGGGCTGAGTCTGTAGCTGCATGGGATTTATATATGCCCTAGATCCAGGAACAGGTCCTGGGCCCAGGTGATTCTGTATTCACTTGGCTGTAAGAATCCTAGTGTAATGATTGGCTAAATCTGAATACATTTGGTAAACCAGAGAATACCTTTCCAACAGTATTAATTTTCTGATTTGATGATTATCCAGCTGTCCTGTAAGACAGAAAAAAAATACCCCCTTCTTTCCTTGGGATTATCAACTAGAGATTAGGGAAGAGACGCAGCAGCTGTTGACTTATTCTCAAATAGGGAAGCTGGAGAAGTGGGGAAAGGAAGGAAGAATAATTAAGTAATGTGATAAAATGGTAACATTTGGGAAATGCACATGGAAGGGGTAAGAGGATTAGCCATATTTCTTTTCCCCTTTTGCTATAGTCTAAATTAATTTCAAAGTAACAAGTTAAAAATAAATACTCTGGGGCTGGGTAGATGACGGTGCAGCAGGAAAGAGGGCTTGCTGAGTAAGCTTGGAGATCTGAGTTCAGATCCCCAGCACCCATGTGAAAGGTTGGGTGTGGATGTGTGTAAGTCTGTAACTCCAGCTCCAGGTCAAAGGGCAGCAGTAACAAGAAGGTCGCAAGGGACTTTGTGATCCTTAGTCTACAGACAGAAACAATGAGAGACTCAGCCTTGTCTCATGGGAATAAGACAGAGTGATAGAACAAGACACCCAACACACACACACAACACACACATGCACATGCACAGAATGCACAAACTTTTTTCTCTCTTTCCCTGCCATACAATGAAAGGCAGTCTTCTACCAAGGCCCTAGTATAAACTAAATCAGAAGGCCCAAACATAGCTAGCTGTGTGGCCTTGAGCCTTGAACGAATTGCTAAACTTTCCCAAGTCTTTGTTTTCTCCTTAACAGAACAGAGTAACACCTACTTAATTGCTAAGGCAATTCTGGGAAGACATCATACATAATTCTGGATGGCTCCTGAGTTGGTCTTCCTAGACATGCCAGAGACTGGCCAAGATAAGCTAAAGCTAAGTTGTGGATAGAGAATTTTCTTTTTTTCCTTCTTCTTCATTTTTTACCTTTATTTTAAAATTTATTTTGTTTTTTATTTTTACTCTTTTATAATCTTATACATATAGACAAAGCATTTTGATCATAGCTACCCCTTTCTCCCTTCCACTTCCCCTGGACATTTCCCTAGCATATCTACCTCCTGCCTTTATGGTGGACAGAGAATTTCATGCCATTCAAATTTCAAGCTCTGTTTCTGCACTTGACTGGCTTGGATGGCTGTGCTGTACTAGGTGCCAACATTTTCTTTAAAATAATATTCCATAGAAGAGTTAATGACTAGCAAGACAAACAAGAGCTAAACGCCTTCATCTGTCTTCTAGAGGAAGACATGCTCCAATAATCCACTTTCCTAGCACCTTTGGAGCTTAAGATATGAGAAGAAGAAATGCAAGGGGTAGTGTGGAGCCAGAAGTTGAGAAATATATAGAGTGAGCCAGGAGCAACTGTAGAAGATTCTGGAAGGTTTACTCTGGTCTAGGAAGTAGATCCCTTTGGACATGCTTGATGGATAGAGGGTTTAAAAAAAACTTTATTCGATTGATTGATTGATTGATTGATTGTATCAAAGGGCACTGTGTGTTCCTGTGGAGATCCAAGGGTGACTTTGGGAATCACCCTGGATTGCTTTTACCTCCTTTTTGCTTCACTCTGGGATTTCCCAGGTTCCTCCCACCAGAGCTGGAAGTGCCTGGCGTTTTTATGTGGGATCTGGGATCTGAGCTCAGAACCTTCTGCTTGCGAGGCAGCGTCTTAACCCTTGAGCCATCTCTCCAGTCCAAGAGGCTATTTTTATTTACTTGTGTAACAGTTACTATTAACTATTGCTGTGAGAGAACACTCAAAGTCAAGCAACTCAAAGCAGAGGTGGCATGGCTGGCTGGCCAAAGCTGGAGGAGGCTATGTCGCTGCAGGCATCTTGGATGCTGCAAATCTGCTTGCTGCAAAAACACTTATCCTGGAGGTAGGGTGGGACTAATCCACCTCAAGACCCACCCCTTGTGACTCCCTTCCTCCAGCAAGGCTCCACCTCTCAAGGTACCATGAGCTTGCTAAATGCATGAGACTGTGAGGGACACATTTCAAACCATGGCAACTTATAATTGCTGCGTGGTTGCATTCTCCCTCCCAGCCTGGTGATTAACAAGACCTGCTGTGTTCACCAACCTTCCTTTGCTCCCACCTAGGTGCTGCTCTCCAGAGATAACCAGGAAGGACTTAACTTCCCACCCCGCCCTGCCCACCTAGCTCCATTAATGCTCTAAATCCTGGGGCCGACGTGGACTGGCCGGGAAAAGAAAGAAGAAGGAAAACCAACCTCAGTCAGCGATGCAGCTACCTTTGTGTGGCACGTGAAAGTCGGACAGGAAATGAGATCTCAGCTGCAGGGTGAGTTCTGGGTCAAGGCCCTCTCTTTAAAATGCACAACTTTCAAATTGCTCAGCTGATTCCTGACCTCCATTAGCCCCAGAGAGCTTTACATACATTTTCTTTCTTGGGCTTTCTCTCTCTCTCTCTCTCTTTCTCTCTCTCTCTCTCTCAGAATTGATGTTGTGTATTCCTCAGATTTCAAATGAAGGGAGAAATGCTGATAAAAGACACTCACTTAAATAAAGAGTGTGCAGAAGAAGCAAAGGTCTTTCTTAACATAGGAGGCCGTGTGCTTCTGATATAGTATGGATAATTATCCTCTCTCTCTTTCTCTCTCTCTCTTTCTCTCTCCCCCCTCTCTCTACTTCTCCAGGCAGTTTTGATGGGATAAGCCACTGCCCACTCTTTAAGATGGCTACCTGCTGTCACGGAGTTCTGGAGTCTTATCACTAGAGTACAGTGGAGAGGTTTTGTGTTGCTGCACAGTGATATTTTCCTTCTCGGGGTAGTAATCCCTTTGGGATTGTTCAAGATAAAACCATTTCCTAAAAGTAGCTGTATTACAGAACCAAACCATTTATAAGGGCTTCAAGAAAATTACCTTCGCTTGTGTCTCTTTTTATTAGAGCACAGCCGTGCAGGTTGTTTGAGAAGTACAGAGAGGCCCACGGTGGGTTTATTAGAGCTCACCCATCCTTACGCCTTTTTCTCTTAGGCCTGTGTTTGAAGATTACACTGTACTCACTGTGAGATGCACTGTCGCGCGCACAACGTGACTTGGGAGATCTCAGAAGCCAGCATCTCTGCTGGGCGCTGGCTGCTCCCTGCGTGAGCACAGAGAGTGGGATGCCCACAAAGGACTCAGGGAGGATGATCGTCTCATCCCACTGTGAGGACATGCTGGGCATCTCTGTTCTCCTTTCCAGAGGGTTCTTTATCAAACCACTGGGAGTTTGGCTGCAAGGATTTCAGAAGTCGGGTGGGAAAACGCTGGTCCTGGTGGGCTTCCCAGTGCCAGAGAAAATGGGCACTTCATATATTTACCAGTACACATAGGTCATTTAGCTGCATCATGAACAGCTTCTTCTATGCTAGGGGTTTTGGTAAGTGTGGCGGGTTCTGGGTGCAAACAAGTCAGAGCTGGGCTCTGTCCTTATAGAGTGCGCTTCTCTGAAGCGAGGTCAGATTTCAGTAAATCCTCATAGAATTGAGCATGGTTGCCCCTTGGTAACTCCAGAAGATTGGTTCTAGGATCCACTCGGACACAGAATCTGAGGATGCTCAAGACTATCTCAGATGACCCAGTGCCATGGTGACACGGATTCTCCAGACAGCCTTGGCTCAGTTTCAGTTCTTACTACAATGTAAATACTGTGAAAATAGTTATTACAGTGTATTGTGTAGGGAATAAAGAGGAAAAGTCAATGCCTGTGTTCATTACAGATGTGGATCTTCTTTCCAAATATGTCTGACCTGCTGCTGGTTAGATCTATGGATAGAAAAGTTATGAAAAATGAGGGGAGGTGTACCAGTGATTCTTCTGTGTTGCCGTGGGATATCACTCAAAGTCAAGCAACTTAACGGGAGAAAGGGAGATTTATTCAGCTTATGGTTCCAGAGGGGAGATACAGTCCTTTATGGCAAGAAAGACATGGCTGGCTGGGAGAGCTTGGAGGTGACCTAAGTCACTGCACCCATTATGGAGGTTGAGAACTGCTGCAAACTCGAGAGTGGACATCTAAGGGAAGTAGGTAGAGCTAGTGAACCTAAGGCCCACCCCCCTCCGTTGCACCTTCCTCCAGCAAGGCTCCACTTCTTAAAGGTGCCGTGACCTTCCCAAATAACTAAAGACTCAAACACATGAGACTGTGTGTGTGGGGTAAGTCACAATTCACACCATGGCAGGAGGGGTAGAGGGAACTGCATGTAAAACAGCCATGACTAGAGATGTGAAAGGGAGTTAGCCTATAAGGAGACTGGAAGGATGAAGGGCTCAGGGGCTCCCTCCTGCAGTGTGGACCAGACTAAGGTTTGTCAGGATAGGATGGAATCACAAGTGCACAGGCAGAAATGATCTAGTCGAGATATATATATCTCATAGAGTAGATGGGACCACAGGGGCACAGAGATTCTGCTGCGCTGTGCTGAGGATGGTTTTGAGGCCGTAGACATGCACCCCCAGCTCTGTGGCTGCAGCTTAAGGAGCCATCATCCTGGCAGAACCCACCAGGACATACTGTGGCAATGGAACACCTATCAGTGTCTTGCAGTCCCACATTTCCTTTCAAATCACGGTGTAAAACAGAAACACGGCGCTGAACATGATTTGTATTGACGGCCTCCTCTAATTATAAACCACAATGGACTTATTTGCATTAACAATTGCTTTGTGTGTATATGTGTGTGTGTGTGTGTGTGTGTGTGTGTGTGTGTATGTGTGTGTATGTGAGAGACAGAGAGAGAAAGTACAACAGACCATTATAAGATATGCATTTGCTGTGACATGTATGCATGAAAAAAATCCCTATGGTACAGGAGAGATTCATATACTAAGATGAAGCTTTGATCTCCACTACACTTTCTGGATGGCACCTTTTGGTGGTTGCCACACCCACTATATAGAAATCGAAGCCTGGTTGCTAGTCTTTCCATAAAGTCCAGGAAAAAAGACAGAATTTTTGTTGTGATCCAGACAGAGTTTCTGCCTATTTGGACCATGCTTTGCATGGACACATTTCTGTTATCAACCTTTCTTTTTCTCTCTGTTTCAGGCATTCCACCTCTCCCCTGACTCCTGTGTCCATTTGGAAATCCGAAGGGCACCACTGATGAACTACACCATTCACATCTCTGCTACGTTGGCTTTTCCTTGGAGTCCTGAATCCTCAAGACAAACAGCAATGCCAGGCAGCAGGCTGCCCAAACCCACAGCTCAGAAACACTTCTCCAATCTTCCTGGTTGGCTCTAAACAATTGCCTCATGGGTTCAAGATCTGCCCTTGATCCTGCTCCATGTCACCACCACCACATCACATACTTGTGCTATGACGCCTCACTTGTCTTTCTCCCGGACCCTGGGAACTGCCCTCTTCGACCTCCAGCTCTCCCAGCAGGCATTCATGACCCAGGGGCCAACTCTGAAGGATGCACCAGATTGCATCATTTAAGTCATTCCATGACTCAAAACTCTCTGGCAAAATATACAAAATATAGCAAACGCCAAGAGCAAGTTAGCAAGATTTTAAAAAGTAATAATAAAATGAAACATGTGATCACCATCCCACTTTTGGGCAATCAAAGTGACCACACAAAGAAACATCTGGACACAAATATTCACATTTATAATTTCTAAGTACCTGAAAGTAACCCAGATGTCCTGCAGCAATACAAGGGTCATTGAACAAATGGTGGCCCATCTGTACCATAGAACACCCACTCAGCAATAGAAAGGAAATGGTAAACTTATAGAATCAAAAGAACTTGGGCAGGGGCAATTAAGGTTGGTAGTCAGCTGGCCATGACAGAGGAAGATAAGCCAAGATTATTTGGGTGAGCCCAATGGATCCAAGAAGGATCCTCAAAGAGGAGCAGGGAGTTGACTTCAAAGAGCCAGCAGTCTGACTGTGGGATACAGTGGAGAGAGGTGCTTTGAAGATGAAGAGGGGACGTGAGCCTCTAGAGACAGGCAAAGCAAAAAGAAACATGTTTTCCTCAAGACAGGCAGAAGGCACAGAAAGAAAGACCCAGGGCTTGTTCACAGCCTCTCCCGTCATGGCAAATTTAGCAATAGTTGGAATCTAGGGTGAGAGACAAATCGGCCTTAATATGAGATCACTACGAGATGTTGAGCAGGTTTGAGCAAAATGAACAATGTCTGCTCATTCTGCTGCTACCAATATTTCCTTGCCCCTGTTGTCTTTTCAAGCAAAGCACAGTCTGAATTGCTGGACTGACACTGGAGATAAACATAAACTACAAAGCAGGATTTCAGGGGGAAATATTCTCATTGTGTATACATTGTGAAAAGTGACTATGCAGATGTGGCAGGCAAGCTGGGTGACAGCTGTCAGTCCATGAACCCAACTGGGAAACCCTGATCCCCACCAAAATACTGCAAGGTGTGGACTCAGCCATAGAAAGCAGCCCAGATATTTTTTGGTGCGATTCTTTTTCTTCTCTTCTGTGCTGGAGAATTCCAGCTGATGTCATTTCTCCAGCTTCTACTATGGGAGCCAAGTGCTGACACGGTCTCCTCTCACGTGTATCTTCTATGGTCGTGTTGGTCTGGAGGTGACCAGCTCCCTGTCCTCATATCCACCTGGCTGCTATGGTCCCTGGAGAGACGTGAGTAACTGATTCTGGGTGACACACTGAGACCAGTGAGTTCTATTCAGAGGTATGGGGCTCAGAATTCTCCACATGGTGCCAGACCTAGTGACAACATTCCAATTTGGCATCTCCCTTGACCACGCAACTCTATCAAATCTGATATGGTTATTGTCCTTCAAACCTGTTCCTCCTCTGGATTCCCCATCTGTGGGAGTCTTTTCTTGATGCTGTGATAAAAGACCCGGAGAGGAGCAACTTAAGCGAGAGGGATTATTTTGGCTCACTGGTTGTAGCGGTTGAGTTTCGGGACACACCTGTGAAGAATTATTTTAGGCAAGTCCTAAATAAGCCTATGGGAGATGATATAATTGATGTGAGAAGATCCACCCATAGTTGATAGAACCAGTCTCCAGATAGGTGGGCAAGAGAGAGAGAACTGCTTGCACACTGGCTCTCTCAGCTGTTTCTGCAGCTATGGCATTGGCATGAACTCTCCTGCCATGCTGATGAGTTGTAACCAAGATCATGAGCTGGAACAAGTCTTTTGGTCCTCTAAGTTGCTTGGGTCCTGTGCTTGCTCAGCAGCTAGAAGATGAGACTCCAGTCCATCATGGTGGGAGGCCAAAGCAGCAGGAGTGTGAAGCAGCTTGTCGTGTTGCAGCTGCAGTCAGAAAGCAGAGAGCTTGAGTGCATGTGCTTGGCCAACCAGAGACCTCGTCTGACAGAGCTAGATGATGCCTGAGGAAGGAGACTACAGAGCATCCTCCAGCTCCATATACACTTGCACACATGTGCACTCTACTTATACACGAATACACACATGCAAACACACATGTATACATACTTAATATTAAAAGCAGACATGTGGATTATAGTAACAAATAGTAGACATTATGTCTAAAATGCTCCTCAGCTACTGTGGATACTTTTCCTGGGGACATACCCCATACGTTCCTATCTATCCAACCTAGATAGGAATTTGACAATAGACCAAAGTAACAACTATGCCAAGGTCCAAGTTGACAAATCAGTGGGTTTACTGGGACTACTTACAGAAGTAGGGCTGGGGTTACTTAAAGTGAGAGGGGGATAAAAAGGCAGCTCCATCACCAGAAAGCCCACCCTGCCTGGGCGAAACTCACAAAAGCTGAAACCTTGGAGTGACTTGCTCCTAGGAGAGTCTCCTCCAGACTACTGGATGGTTCAGAGTCTCTGTCGATTGCTGACTGGCCAGGGAGTCTCCTCCCCTAGCAGTTACTGACAGCTTAATTTACCCTGGGGAGAGCCACGCCCCCTCCAAGTCTTGGTTTTGGGAGCTTCCTGAAATTGTTTACTTTCTGTGCCTTCTTCTAGGATGGAATGTCCAAAATACTACAGCCCTCTCCTTAGGCTGGACTTGGGGCATTATCCAAAATGGCACCAAGCCATGTCCAATGGGAAAAAACCACATAACCCTTGCCAGGTGTTTCTTGGGCAGCTCCAAGCATTTACACGCCAATGCATCCCTGTGAAGACATGAAGCTCACAGAGGTGGAGGAATCGTCCTTGTCACACCATCAGTGGGCAACGTGCCCAAACATGATGTCTGATCAGCATAAACAAGGCCTCGCCAGATAGCGGGTGACACAGAAGTCATGCGGGACGTGCTCGCTCACTCCAAATTCAGTTTTATTATTGGCAAGTGGACACGTGACCACCAGCCTCCCGGGGACCGTTATGTGTCCTGATGTTCCAACATCTGTTGGCTCAGAAATTTGTTCATTTGGTAAAAAGAAAGAGTGGTGTTGACTCCAGAGTCCCTGGTCCTGCCAAGATAGTACATGACCGGAAGCAAAATTCACTAATTTCCCTTCAGATGGGTTTTATGTGACATAAATACTAGACATTGCTATTTGTCCCCCCAAAAGAAAATTTGATATTTCCCTGATTTTCCTCTAAGTGAAACAAGGTCATGTGACTGCTTGCTGGCCAATGAGCTGTGCAGAGAAAATGGCAGGCGTAGGCATCCTTTGCAATCAAGGCAAAGGATGGGGATGACCTGCCCTATCGCTTCCCACTGATAGGGCTGAGATAAAGCAGTGCGTCAGCTCCTGGGACCATGAGAATACATCGATCTGACAAGGCTGAGAGAGACAGAGCCAGGCCTTAAAGATCCCGCCTCCTAGTTATCTTTCAGAGAGATGCGCTCCCCAGAGCCCTGTCTTGAAGTGATAGAGTGGAGTCACTCTTCAGTCAGTTACCCTATCCCATGGTTTGGTCACAGCCGGGAGATTGGCACCATGAATTCACTAAGGTATGAAGCGTCTTCTGAGGAAAAGCTTCTAAAGACTGGGTAAGGGCGGGTAGTCATAACCTTGAGTTGAACTGGTGTTTGTAGATACTGATTTGCAAGCAGCATGTCAACAAGTTGACCACCAGCAGTTAGAGTCACCAAAGAAAGACATCAGTGACTAGAGGTCATGATGGTATAGACTTTTTGCCTACTTAAAAAAAAAAACAAACAAAAAAACAACAACCTTGATTCAGGTGTGTGGGGTATGTGGAGTATGTGGGGTGGGGGTGTGTGTGGTGGCGTGTTTGCATGTGCTTGAGTGTGCTTCTGTGTGTTTGGGCATGTGCATGCATGTGTGTGCACATGTTTATGTATGTTTGGGTAAGTGTGTGTGTGTGTGTGTGTGTGTGTGTGTGTGTGTGTGTGTGTAGGTCAGAGAACAACTAAGGCATCACACCCTAGAAGCCAGAAATCTTATGTTTTGAAATGTGGCCTCTCCCTAGCTGTCCAGTATGCCCCAGAGTGCCACCTCTCTCTGCCTCCCCAGGGCTGAGATTACAGGGACCCAGCACCCCAGCTGATTTTCACAAGGGTGCTAATGGTTGTGGCAAGCTCTTCTGCAACTGAGTCTCATTCCAAGCCCCGAATAAGCAGTCCAAGCACCACAGCAATCGACTCACTTGTTTATCTAAATACTTGGAATATCAGGGGAGCAAACTGCTCTCTTGTCACCACCATCCTCCTGCTTCGTGACAGACTGTCTTTGGACAGAGTAGGCAGGGCTGTGCCTCAAGACATTTTCTCTCTTGACAGTATGAGCTCCTTGCAAGCTCCCTTTGTTTGGCAAGTTGAGCTCAACAGCATGGCTAGTGGGCAGCAGTTCTGAACAAAGCCCACCTCAACACAGAGTGACGTCTAAGTTGCAGAGTAAAGTCTTGGTTACAAAAGCATTTATTGGGAAGAAGGGCTCAGCATGCAGCTGCACAGCACATTTTCGGGAGCACCCAGCGTTATGTCCTCAAGCTCCTTTGTGTCTATATGTGGCTCCTGCTCTACTCAAACAGCACCTACCACCATGGCCGGTTCACAGCAGACACTGGACGAAAAGCAAAACACAAAATGCATGGTTCCAAAATGCCACACGTCTGTGCTTTCAATTTAGGACCTGCAGGGCCCAAACTTGCCTGATGAAACTGCGCATCAATCAGTACGCCCAGTGGGGAGAGGCTGACTCCATAGCATCATAAACTAAAGGCTAAGGATGATTCCGTAGCACTCGTCATGTGTGAGCAAATGGCGAGCCTTGCAGGCGCTGAGATCAGCTCTACTCCGGCACTGCTCACGTCCCTCCAGACTGCCTTAGCAACTCTGGAAATCAAACTTCACCGCTGCACGGTAGTGATTTTTCTCCTTTGCCAAAGCAGTGTGAAGCAGGCAGCTTGCTTAATTGAACAGCAGATTAAAGTCATCAATAAACTCCTGGATGGCTTTGGAAAGGAACCTGGCAATGCCTCAAACAGTTAAAAACAGAGTCGCCATAAAACCTAGCAATTCTCTTTCCCAGGTAGACAACAGAGAGAGAGGAAAGCCAGAGTCAATACAAAGGCTTACAAGCACAATCTAACTACATCACTCATAATAGCCAAGAAGGAGGAGGACAACTCAAATGCCACCAATGGATAAACACAGGAACAAATATCCCGGTATGCCCATGCAGTGGAATATTATTTGGTAATAAAAATGAATTAAATGTGGACAGTACACAAAGGATGCTGTGTTTTCAAATATTCTTTTTAGGGAAAAAAGGTAGACATGAGAACACAGGAAAGTCCATAGAGATGGAGAGAGAGGTTTGGGGGGGGGATGCTGAGAGCTATGGATGTAAAGGAGGAAATGAGGCGTGACCTTATGCATATGGGGTAATGAAAATGTACTAACCGGATGGTGGTGCTGGCTGCCTGACCTAATATACCACAAAGCATGAAATTGTATTTCCAGTGAGTCAACTGCATGGGATATGAATTGTATCTCAAAACAGCTGAGGTACCAAAAAAAAAAAAATCACCCTGCCGCTTCTC
This sequence comes from Typhlomys cinereus, assembly GCA_023101885.1. NCBI lineage: Eukaryota > Metazoa > Chordata > Mammalia > Rodentia > Platacanthomyidae > Typhlomys > Typhlomys cinereus. Next base: position 606,711 of record JALPQD010000438.1, on the reverse strand, counting down.
AGTCTTTTGGCTAAGATCAAGTGTGAAGAAAAAAAAAAGACTCCAAAACAAGAACTCATTTGCTAGGCGACAGTCCACAGGCGGCTTTCATCTGGGTGGTGGCAGAATTCCTCAGGGCGCCTGTGGTCACATCCTTTTAGCTCATGGCACCCTGGTCTCCTCCCAGGAGATCAGGAGAGCAGCCAGAACAGTCAGAACCTGCCCACTCCCGGGGGAGGCGGTCTTCCTCCCTCAGCTTCCTGGTCTGTTCACAGGAGGATTTCTCTGGTCACTGGAACTTACACAAACCCTCCCACACCCACCTCTACAAACACACACCTATACACACTTCTACACAAACACATATATGCATACACGCTTACACAAACACATATGCACATATAAACATGTACACAGATACAGATATACACATACATGTATACACAAACACACATATACATAAAAACACATTTATATACATGCACTCATATACACACATATACAAACATATACACTTACACAAGTACAAGTGCACACACATGTATACACACTTGCATGCTTACATATATGCACACTTGTACACACCTATACAAACACACGCATACAAGCACACACACATATGCCCACTTACACACATATACACACACAGATATATACACACACATATTACACACACTTACACACACATATACAAGCATGTATGCACATGCACGCATGTGCGCACGCGTGCGCACACACACACGCACACACACACACAGAGCAAGTCAGAGTCCCAGTCTTTCACATCAGCGTTCTCCTTCCATGTGGATTAGATCATGAGACCCACGTGTGGTGTTTCCTGGTCCTAAGGTCCTCAGACCCGGCCTCTGAAATCTCAGTGTCCCAAAGTAACAGCAGCAGCATCCCAGCTTCCTTCCTGTCCCCACCGTTCTCCAATGCCCCCCACCTGCTGCCCACCCTCCCTGTTTCTCAAATAAGTGATCTCCACATAACCCTTGTGCTTGAATTGGTCTCTGCAGGAGGTCTCTGCGGGACTGCAATAGATGTCACCTGTGGAATATGACAGCTCCATGCCTGGCACTTGCTAACTGCCTCTCCGTGTCAGCATCGCTATTGCTATTATTGAAAACAGGACCCTGGTCTTGGCTGCTCTAGAAACTGGCTTTGCTGCCTACATGCAAAACCCAAGCTATGACCCTGTTTATGGTTCTCCCACTGAAACCTTACTGATGATTTCCCCCCAGCGAACTCTTGGTTTTCAGAGACTTCATCCAGAAAAGCACTCAGATCAAGTAATAATTCATTGGCTCACCCATGTTTTATTAATCAAAGACATATCACTGCCGATTGGAGCTTTAGATCAGAATAAAATGACTGAGCTAGTATCATTTCGGTCAAAAGTGAAGCATCTTAATGTTTGTGTTTGTCTTGAGGCTTCATTGCTGGTCGAACTATGATTATATCCAATCTCCTGAAATCTTCTAAATGGCTTGCAGAAAGACCTTTACTGCCGTTGTGCCTCTTAAGACCCGGGAGCCCCATGTTGGCAATTGCTGATCTAATAAGGCAAAATTCATTAAGAAATGTGCTTGTTTTGTAGTAAAAATTGGAACAATAAAAGCTTTACTGTCATATTTGGCAATAGTCCTTCCTTGTATGATGAGAACATAAAGGATAAATGGATGTTTAGTAAAGCATTTTTTTAACATTGACCTTTTCTCGATGAAATATCCTCAAATCCAAGAGCGACTGGATTATGGTAAAATGCTGAGCCATTTTAAGCTTCCCACTGCAATATTTAGAGTCCATGAGGGGAATATAGCAGAAGAGGGATAGAGGGAGATGGACGCTAATAGCTGTGTACGGCGTCTGAGGTGGACATCGGTCCTCCATTGTTTGACACCAACACCGCTCACTGGCGTGGCGATCATGAGCAGATGTGCAGGGTACGTGGCTCGCCCCTCCTGCTTCTCTCTCCCATCCCTTGCCTGCTATGATCCTGGGTGCAGCGCCTGGCTTCCTTGCCTTCTGACTTCTTAGCTGGGTTGGTAAGTGAGGAACACCTGCTAGAGACCAGGGACGGCAGAGCAGAGAGATGGGGGTGTCCTCACCTGCGCATGGGCCTCTCTACCTGGTTCTGGTTACTCCTTGTCCCCCCCCAGCCCCCATATGCTTTGTAGTGGAGGTGATGCGCTGCCATTTCCAGGTACATGAGGCTGAGGGGCTCTGGGGAGATTCCATACACGTCTCTCACCTCTGTCAACAGTGGCTCTTCAGCCACTTAGTTTAGCAGTGCCATCTCCTGTCTTCCAGGACCCTGACTTGTATTGCTAGAACTTAATCAACCGGAAGCCAAGACACCCACGTCCATTTAGGTTGGCACCCCGCAGTACAGAGGGAGGAGGAGGAAGTGGGTACAAATCTAGAAACGTTTACGCACTCCGCCCACTCCGCCAGACTCCTGATATGTAAGATAGATGTGTACCAGAAAGTTCAGAGTTGGCACGGGAATCACCTAACAGGCTCCACGGAGAAAACTCAGCACACTACTGAACACTTAATGAATATTTAATAGACATTAACTCCGGATGTGATATTCTTGGGTCTGTAGAAAAATTCTGCTCCTTCCCCGCTTTGTGAGCAGCCAGCACCACGTCTCACATTTCTAGAATCTGACCTCCCATGGAGCCATTGCTCCAGGTGACATGGTAAGACCCCATGCTAACACCAGCCAGCACTCGCCGGGAGCTTACTGCTTGCCAGGGACAATACAAGGAGGAGCTTCCCACGCCTGACTCGTGGGACGCAACGGCTCTGGAAAAGCAGCCACGAAAGACCGTCCTTCCCCAGCTAACATGAAGAAGATATCAGCCGAACTCACATGGTACAAACTGGCAGAAGTAGCATTTACACCCAGGCCCCAAGTACCGCTCAGGCAACATACAGCCTTTCCTGCCTAAAGAGATAGATTCCATAAAACTATTTCCCCAGGCAACTTAATGGACACAGAATAAGTTGGCTAACGAGAAAAATCGTTGGCACATCTATTATTGTCAGAATGCCTTTGGAGAAAAATATACTGTAACTGTACACTGACATCAGCCCAGCCCAACAGGATGTTCCTGAGATGTTCATGGCAAAGTGACACGTGCTTATTGTGACCCTGGGGGCAAAGAGTCTTGTAAAAACTTTCATTGAGCAAAATGACAAGCAACAGATGGGGTTGTTTATTGGCCATGTCTCTTTGTGGCACCTGTGTGGTTTCTGGGAAGGAAACGGATCACTTGGAAGATTCATCGACCCTCCCAGCTTCCACAAGCCCCTGATAGCTACGCCAGCCAGAGATCTTTGCACACTACAGTGTGGATAGAGACATCAGAGCAAGCATGAGTTGGCGATAAATGTGTGTCCTGTCTGGAGCCTCCGGTGTCCCCGTGACTGAGCCTGTGTTTTCAGGGGATGCTCAGGAGCCCGCAGATGCTGTGGACAGGGCAGCTCTTGGGCAGAATCTCCACAGGACAGGAATGCAGGGACTGGGCTGTGCTGTGATCTAATGGAGGATCTGCACATGGGTCCTTTCAGTGACACTTGGCAGGTAACCAGCGCCCTGTGTGGGGAACTTCGTTCTGAGCTTGGGAAGTAGGTCATTAGTCACTGTCCTCGCTGTGACGGAACACCTGGCAAAGGCAAACTGAAGGAAGGAAAGGTCTATTCTTTTTAGATCTTCTCAACTCAATTGAACTGATCTAGAAACTTCTTCATAGACATGCACGTGCGTTTGCCTCCTGGTGATTCTACATCATGGAAAACTCACAAATTAGCACTCACCATCCCAGGAGGGGATGACCAGTCTCTGCCTACTTCGGCCTTACCCACACAAACAGCTCAAAGCCAGCCCCCACTGCTCACTTCCCCGACCCCAGCACAGGGAGGAGCAGGCTACAGGATGTGCCTTGTGGCCTTGTTGAATCAGTGTGGGATGGCTCTTCCTCTGCAGAGATTGGGTCAGGGCTGGGGAGAAGGGGGAAGATACTGTTTGACCAGCTCAGAGTCACGGGGATCTCATCCAAATCTACAAAGGACAAAACTCTTCCATGTGCATGCATACTGGCCTGTACACACTCACACACACACACACACACACACACACACACACACACACACATACACACACACACACATACAACAGCGTTAGACAATGTCTGAAATGAAACAGATGAATAGGAAAATTCAAGAAGGTTTACAAATTCCAGTAACTTGGTAAAACCTTATTTCCTTTCCTTTACTAGTGAGACCATTCTTTGGTTCCATGCACAATACCACTCTGTCTTGCTCTGGAATTCTAACCTTTGCTGACTTAATATGGAGTTGGAATCTTTGCAGAGGTATCAGTTTACCACAAGATCATCAAGATAACCCCTGTTCCAATACAACTGCTGTCTTGATAAAAGTGGAAGGATTTGAGCCCCGGGACAGAGGTGCACACCACAGGAATGGCATCAGGAGGAGAAGGCAGAGACAGGCGTTCATCACTGTGCCAAGGAGTGCCAACACACCACAGGAGCTGGGACAGGGGCATGGACAGATTCTCTGCCCATCCCACAGGAAGAACCAACCCTCCCATTACACACCTATCTCCTCAGAAGATTGACAGTCATTTTCTTTTGCTTAGCCTGCCCACTCAGTTCATGACACTTTCGTATAGTGGCTTTCCTAATGCATACAGCAATTGTCTTCTTATGTGTTGGCTGTCAGTCAGAGTAGATGCCTGCAGCCTATTGTCTTCTTATGTGTTGGCTGTCAGTCAGAGTAGATGCCTGCAGCCTATCACCAAGAGAAACCCGACTATCACTGTCAGGATTAACTGTCGACCTGACAATTAGGGGGAAAGTCTCTGGTCCCCACCTATAGGGGATTGTCTTGACTATGTAACTTAAGATCCCACCTGTTGTGAGCGGGACCATAATCTAAGCAGGTCTTAGACAACAAAGAGGGAAGAGGCTGGCGAGCAAGCATGCATTCATTGCTTCCTGCTTTGTGAGTGGCACACAGTGGAAGAGCTAACCCCCTGCTTTGGCTGCCAGCCTTCCCTGCCTGATGTCATGCATCTCCCACCATGACGGACTCCTCTTTAGCTGTGAGCCAATTAAACCCCCTCTCTGCCTAAGTTGCTTAGGTCATTTTTTTTCCTTTTTTATTTCCAGACATGTATACAATAAAACTAAAGCACCAAAAGATGCCCCAGGCAATTCAGAGTGGATGCAGTGTCTGATTTCAAATCAAATCTCTGACTATTTGTCTAAGTATCACGGTCCTTATCAACGGTGACAGTCTGCTTTGAATCTGGAGAGCAGAGTGATTTAGCAATGACCACAGATGCTGCATCCCAGAGACCGTGAGATGCACTCAGACCAAAGAGCCGACGACCACCTGGTACTCTTCTCCAGACATGTGCAAGAGGAGGAAAGCAGCTTGCTCTAAAGAAAGCTTATTACCTTGTTATGCACGCAAATGTCAGTAAACACAGGGTCCCTTAAGGACACATAATTTCGTTTTGTCTCAGCCTTTCTTGTGGGAAAGACAATCATAAAAATAAATGTATGCGCTAAAAACATTAACCCTGTTAAATGGTCAAGAGATCCCCTGCTGTGGACTGAAGTATGCCCCCAACAATCTGTCTGAGCACAGCCATGTCACTCGGTGCCTGCCAATGTGACTGTATTTGCATATTGGGTCTTTGCAGATGTCATCAGCTTAAGGGGAGGGTGGGGCCTGATTCTTTATGATTGGCATCTTCGAAGGAAGCAAGAAAGCTCATAGGGAGGTATGGACTCCCAGGAAGTGCCAGCGTGAAGCAGAGACATCAATGGAAGGAATTAGCTACAAGTCCAGGGTCAGCCACAGCCAGAAGACCGGATCTCCTGGTCACAACACAGCTGTGAGAGATGGCGCGATGTGTGAAGTGCTTGCTGGATAGGCGTAAAGACCTGCGCTCCATCTGTATCAAAGAACCGGGAAGGTTGGTGCTCCCCAGCCAGCACAGGTGGCCAGCACAGTGCTAAGGAAACAGACGCAGTAGAGATCCCTGGGGCTCGCTGGCCATCCAGCCTAGCTGAATTGGTGAGTTTGAGTCTGGTCTTAAAAATATAAGGTGGAGGGGCTGAAGAGGTGGCTCAGGGGTTAAGCTTCTGCCTTGCAGGCGGAAGGTCCTGAGTTCGGATCCTAGACTCCACGTATAGACACCGGATAGAAGCGGGGTTGGCCTGCGTTTCTAGTCCTGTAGGGCGGAGCCTGTGAATCCCAGGGCAGAGTAAACAAGGAGGAAGTGGAGACGGTCCATGGTGGTTCCCGAATTCATCCGTGGTTCTACACACACACACACACACACACACACCCACACACACGTGCACACACACATACACACACAATTGAATAAATAATACATAATAAAAAAGATTTAAAAAAATATAAGGTGGAGAGATGGCTCAGGGGTTAAGACTGCCTGGCAAGAAGAAGCTCGTGAGTTCAGACTCCAGGTCACATGTTAAAAATGCCAATGGAAACAGCGGCGGCCTACACTTCTGGCCCTGGTAGGTGAAACTTGGGAAAGCCCAGAGGGAAACAAAAGGGAGGTAGAAATAATCCAGGATGATTCCTGAAGTCACCTTCTCTCTCTCTCTCTCTCTCTCTCTCTCTGTCTCTCTCTCACACACACACACTCTGCACACATGCATACATATTTCTGTGTCCTGGGGTAGTCTTCCCAGGATCGTGTGATCAAGAGATGAAACCACTGTCATGAAGCAGGCTCCCTAGAGTGAAGATGAAGAGGAACAGTCAGGCTGGGTGACCGTATAGAGAGGAGATCTGGAGGTGCACAAAGGCAGCCCATGTGGCCTGCATCCGAGTATGGAGATCATCAAATGATAAATCGCATGCCTCTACTTCTTCTGGTTAAAAATGCCATTAATATCTCAGTGACAAAGTAGTGGGTCACCCCACAGTCGCTGAGCACTGATTTCATCCAAGCCAGGAACAACAGCTACTCGATACCTTCTGTAAGTGCTTCTCGGTGGTGTACAAGACAGCGACGGAGAAAAATCACAGAGAGGTGAAGACCTTCTCAGCAGCATCCCGAAAGGGACTAACAGCCAAGTGTCTTGTGCCGTGTCCTCAAACAACTCTGCTCTTAGAAGAAATAAATAAATAAGTCATTGCCAAGCTGGTCTGGGAAGAGCTCTTCCTAAGTTTTTCCAGCAGCGTCTCTTGCCTTTGATCTCTTGCTTGTTCCCAAATAATGATTTGTTTGTTCTAAAAATAGCTCTTCTATAAGGATGAAACAGAAATGTATTAAGGGGGAGGGAGGAGATTACGCTGAATTCTAAAGGGGACAAAAAGATGAATCTCTCAGAGCTGTGCCGTGTGTTAAATTCACTGCTCATGCTCCAAGAAACTCTTCCTTAATATTTTTAGACGGAGATTAATGTATTTGTAGACAATTTCAGAATATAAAGCAGTCTAAATTGAACATCTGTTTTACTGCCTTGGTCCTAGAGTCAACCTCCTGGCTTAAAAATGTAGAAAGTGGATTCAGTGGAGTAAATACATCATTTTGGCTTATCCAAATAATTTGTTTTTGGGGCTTGGGGAACCAAAGTGGTTTTTTATTTCTTCTTTCTGACAGAAGAGGAACTTCAGAGGTCTGACTCAATGAAACACCACACGAAGAAGTCTTTGGACATCCACTAAATAATGCTTAGTACAGTAAATGTTAAATTACCATGCTACATCTCCATAAATACATGTGCAGTCCACACAGATGCCAAATGAACCCAATCTGGTCATTTCTATTACAATAAATGCCAAATGAATTCAGAGCGATGAGCCACTTAAAATGTCACATACTTCCAACGGGTCCCATCATGAATTCATTACCGCCGAGTGACACCCAGAATTGTCGGGGTTTCCATTTCAAATACCATTTTCCGGCAGTTTGTGAGGAACTGATTCTCAGCGGAAATAGAGAAGACAAACTCAGTGTCTGGGAAAGCTACACCAAGACAACTTCGATGCCTTTTCCATGATCAGCCTACAAAAACTCATGCTGAGACTTGCAAGGGGTACAGTGGTGGGCAGGTACCCGGTGTTTCCCATCTGAGACAGTCATTTGACCAGAGAGTTCTTCCTGAAGCGTAGGTCTATGCATCATAGGATATGAGCATCTCTGCCTGCTCCCCACCAGATCTTAATAAGGAACTCATTGCAATCTCCACTCCTCGCTATGACAAAAGTCATCTACAGATGATTCAGATGCCCCCTGGGGAGCCACTGCCGTGCCCGCCTCAGCCTGGAGAAGCCAGCTCTCTCCCCCAAGCACTTGCTCATAATACTTCTCTTCCTGGTCCAACTCTTGCTTGCTCGCTCTTCTCTCTGGAGACAGCAACAACCCCAAGGAGGATTCTATCAAAAACCAGTGTGGAGACAAAGCTCTGGTAAACAGGTGGGGGTCACAATTGTCTTTCTATCATGTTAAGTGACATCTCTGCAGGCCACCCAGTTAAAGCCCAGGAAGGACAGTGCTATAAAATCAAATGCCACAAGTGGGATTTCAAATTAGGGCCCTCCCACAGCCTGTCCATTGAGAGAGACAGAGAGAGAGAGACAGAGATGAGTTTTTGTTATAGAGTCTCAGCCCTTGTAAGATAATTCTCCTGATCTTTAATGATGGTAATGAATTAAATAATGGCTAAGTAATGAATTGGGTGATTTCCTGAACCTGGAGATCAAGAGAAATGAAATGCTCGGTCTCAAAGGGGTCCGAATTGATAACGGGTTGTGAAGGCACTTACACAAGATCTCAACAATACATAGAGGACATTATGGCCTGTCCCTTCTTTTCCAAAGACTGGGGACTCAGCTGAGATTGAAAGTTGGACAAGATACAGGAACATCCAAGGTTACTTGCATGAGAGGAAAGTCACATGACCTCGAGAAGGAACCTGGTTCATCATTAGCACATCATGTTTTGCTTGTACCCATTGTCCAGACACACAAATTAGTGACTGACCTAGGCGTCATTGACTGCAGAAGCCTGCATTACATTTCAATTGTATTCTTATTGCAGGGATGGGCATATGTTCCTCTATTCCCCAAAGTGTCTTGGACATTATAAGTGCTCAACAAATATTAGACAGCTGTATCAGAACTGCTGGCTTTGCCCACAGCTACTACCTCAGATATTCTCTGTGTGGCAACACAAAGCCAACAATCACAATCTCCTAGACAAGGAAGAAGCATGTATTTTACCCACAAAGATTCTTGGAATCAACACTGAGAATTACAACCTTTTCCAAGAATCCTTTTTTATTGCATCATATAAACTATTAGTATGGGATGCTTGGTTATATACTCCAAAAGACAAAAATCCTTCACTTACATTTCAATCACGTCATCAAAATTATACTTGAGCAAATCTACCTTGTAAAGAATACATGATAAGAACTCATTGTATTTATCCTGACATGTATGACTTACGCTACCAAAGCAACAGATAATAAAGAAATATGGAAAGCAGAAATCATACCCATATTTCTCTTCTATGTATAAGAAGGAATTTGTAACAAAGGCAATTAAAATGTAAGAATGGAACATCAGTAAGTAGGAGATGGCAATAATTGTCAATGCTAAACTATCAAATCAAATATGTAATTAAATGTACACAATTCAAGTATAATTAGTCACACACCACAAGACTTTCTAGACACATATTGATCATGTTGGAGCAGAGTTATTATATTAAAATGGGAATCAATTACCTCATTCCTAGTAAGGCATGTGAATAAATTCAGCTTTTACAAAAAGTCAATTGAGGAGACTGGAAGAGAACAAGCTTTGGAGTTGAACAGAACTGAGCTCCAAGCCAAGCATCGCCCCATCATACCTCGGTAACCATGTACTTAGCAGCAATACTTGGTCCCTAAAAGAAGACAGAACTGTTGGGACACTGAGTTCTGATTCAGTCTGTGCAATGCACCAGTTCTATGACTTTGGGCCAACCACACATGCTGGAGGCCTTCAGTTTCACGTCTGCATCATAACCCACCCCACTTTACTTGGGTATCTTTCGGTGACATCACAGGATCTGCTTAGGCCAGTGCAGACCTCTCATGGTTTCCATCAGTCCTAATCAGAAAGAAAGGAAAGAGCCGAGGAGCGAGGCGTGTCCTGCACGCCCGTGAACAGCTCCCCTGATGGTAAACGGTCCTGTCGAGATGCCGCTGCCGAGTCTCCGCCTTCAACTTCTGTCCTCTGTCTTGGGTTATGGTTGGCCTTAAATACATTTATAGCTTAAGAGGGAAGGCCGATTCGATGGGACAAGAAGCTGAGACTAACATTCCAGAAGAACATGGCTCTAGGACCATGGCAGGGGGCGTGATCAGACTCTGAAATGGGAAGGGCCTCAGGAAGGCAAACCACACGGTGCCTGCAGCAATATGATAGATAGGACGCTGAAGAGAGAACCACCTGTACTTGGAAACTCGAGGGAAGCTTTGTTGGGAGAGGCAAGCATTGGGGAGCTGATGGAGAAGCCCTCAAATCCCTCAGAAAAATCCCTGAGCAAAGGGAATCTCTGACTTGTGAAAGCTTCAGTGGGTGGCAGGAAGCTGCACACCACTTGACTTGGCCTGATGCAGCCTGTGCCAACAGGGCACAGAGGGAGGAGACAGGCAGTGGGTGGGACCACACACTTACCCTGCAGCTGCTAGGGGGAGGGATGGAAATGCTCGCAGATGCAAAGGGGGAAGGGGAGAGATGCTGGGGATACAAAGAAAGGCTGGAGGGGGTGAGATTTGATTTTTGGGAAAGGGAGAGAGGCAGTTAGGGGGGTTGGTTTGTGATCTAACGGGAACGAGAGCATGTATCACAGGGTCCTGAGAAACACACATGTAAAAGGGAAATGATTGAAAACCACTGCGAAGGCCAAGGAAATAGAGGGCAAAAGCAAACAAAGGGCTGGACTTGTATGTGGGACGTGGAGGTAAGAGGATTATTCTTAAGTTCGTGGGTTCGAGGTCAGCCTGGGCAACTTCTGTCTCAAAATTTGGAAGTGTGGTTGGTAGTGATGATACACTCACTGGTGGAGGCTTTGCCTGGCGTACATGAAGGGCAAGATGCAATCCCCAGAACTGGAAAAGTAAAAGGTGCAGAAATAAACAAGACAGTGAGGGAAGACCGCCTTCTCAGCAAGCCACTGGAAGAACAAATATTTGCTTCTACTTCACTCTACACAAAATCAACTTGAGACAAAACTGAAGTTGAAGATACCAAGCTTTTGGAAAAAACATGGAAAGTTTATGACCTTGGAGCATGCAAATACGTCTTACATAGGACACAAGAAGTAGTCATCGTAGTAGAAAGAATGAATAATTGGTCCTCATTAAAATATAGAAGGCTTTTTTTTATCAACTAGGAAAGTGAAGACAAGCCACAATGAAAGTTAAAATTCATACATCTGACAAAGACTTACATTCAGCATAGATTAAGAACTCCTTAAATTGCCTCTAAAAGGAAGTTTCTTTCAAAGGGAAGGAAGCCGTGATATTCTGGAGGACAATGTGTCCAGCCCGACTGGATTTCACGGAAGGGCAGGAACTCAAAGCAGACTCGGCCCACATAACAGAGCCAACATATGAGGTGGAGGGACATTGGCAAGATAGGAAGGAGACAGAGACATGGCAGAAAGCAGCCAAGAGCAAGTACCTTCAATATTACACTACCAGTCTCGGTCTCTAAATACAGCCCTCTAGAGTTGCAATGTGGCATGCTGTCCATGCAATGCAGTCAATGCTGGGGGGAGAGGCCTGTGCTCTACGTATGTGGGTATGGGCCATGATACAGCCAAACAACTGAGCAAGCAGAAAGCATAACCACCCGTTAATGTGCAAGGTCCCCAGCCCCATAAGATGACAGAAAGTTCCCAAACAGCACTGAACAGTCACAGGTGTGGCGGCGTGGGCCAGTACCACTTCCACCTCACAGGATGGCGGCTGCCTGGTGATCTTACACAAACGAAATTTTATTGATTTTGCTGATTTACACAGTGAGATCTTTTGACAGCCAGTCGCATAATAAGAGCTCAAAAGCACTTGATGGGAATGAATGAATGAATGAGCGAGCGGATGGATGCTAATGAATGGAATTTCCGCGGTCTGCTCACCCTGGCTGTCAGAGCTTTGGAACATGATTCCACCTCTTATTTCGATGCTGTGTTTTCATTGAATTCATTTTTTTTAATCCCTCGCCAGAACTTCCCAGCCCTGTGCTTGCTGAACTGACCATTTGAGAAGCATTTCAGTACCAATGGGCAACTTGTCCAATGAGGGCTGAGGCGCAGCCATCCCATACAGGGACTGAAGAGCATTTGCAAATAATTACCCCCCTTTCATACTCCAGGCTTGTTATCTAAATAAATGTTTCCCTAATAAAGCTTGCAGCTGGGTTGAGCTTGAGAAATACAATTAGGAGTCATGGGACAAGAGCTCAAAAGAAAAGAGGGGGGGTCCCTTTAAACTGCAGCGCTTGCTTCTCTCACCCCTGATTGGGAGGAATAGGGCCATGTTCTCACCAACACAGTGCTGATTGCTAATCAAGTGGCCATGGTACATGCGTGAGCAAAAGAAAATTAGAAAACAAACACAGACGCTGATTAGTTTTCTCCAAACATCTTGGGAGATGCTCCGTGGCGGCTCTACTCTATCTGTTTTGCCAGCCTCACCTGTGTGAAGTTGGAATTAGAATTGCTACTCTGGAGAAGGCTTCCAACTGACTGTGGCTCCAGATGAATCCCCGAGGCCGACAGCAGCAGGTATTGCAAGTGTGATCATCTCCGCTCAAGTGTACACCCAGCCTGGACCGGCGCAGGAAGAGCACTACCCATCCATCAGCTCCTTCCTCCGAGAGGATCTGCTCGTCCCCTCTTCACGGGGCTGAGATGCAGATCTGGCCAGGGGGTGATTTGTTGAAAGCCACTATTGGGCTGTGTGTGCAAGTGTGTATACATACACGCATGTGTGCACATGCAGGTGGAGGTCAGAAGTCAACCTTGGCTGTCATTCCTCCAGACACCATCTCCTTGTTTTCTTTTTCCATTTTCATGTGTATTGGTGGATGGTGCATGGCGGTGGGTACGCATGTTTGCATGTATGTGGGCACATGTACGTTTTGGGGAGATACGTGTTTGTGCTCCACGTGCAGAGACCTGAGGGTGCTGGGAATCATCCCTGATACCTCCTCCCCTTATTCACTCTTAGAGTCCCTAATCAAACCCGGAGCTCACAGAAGGGGCAAGTCAGGCTAGCCAGCTGGCTCTGAGGATCCCCGGGCTCTGCCTTCTGGGGATGGGTTCACAAACTCATCCACTCTTCTTCATAGGAGCCGAGGATGAACTGCAGTCCTTTGGCCTCCACGGCAAGCGCTTTCAAGTGTTGAGACATCTTCTCATCCCCTACCTTGATTCTGAGGTAGGGCCTCTCACGCTGGCCTGGAATTTTCTTATGAGGCTAGACTGGCTGTCCAGCGATCCCCGGGGATCTGCCTGTCTCTGCCTCTTATATTATATTACACGTATGTACCATCATTATAGCCCCCTTTCCTCCGGGGAGTTTGGGGATGTAACTCGTGTCTTCAGGCTTGCAAGATAGACACTTCACTGCCTGAGCCATGTCCCCAGGCCACCAAAGCAGTATACTTAAGTGACAGAAGGACTTACACTGGCTTCTTCACCTCTAAACTTCAGTTAGGCTCGCCCTTTATCAGAAGGAATTATCCCCACAGAAGTAGTCAAGGACTGCAACTATTACTAGCAATATATTGGTGTGGAATATTTACAAGTTCAGAGACCTGAAGGTTGGTAGGGAACAGGAAGAACTAGTTGGAAGAGCCACTGACCATGTTGAGTTTCCACATCTGTCCAGGTTGAAGGAGCCCTGTATTTAAAAGAGGGTCCCTGAGATGCCCCTTGCAAATATGGTTTCCATGTGTGACTGGTCTCTGTTTCCTTGTCTTGCACTCCCCCCCATGGCTTGCCTCATGGTGGCAAGTTCTGAAATATTTGAGAGAGCAAAACATGTTTTTCTCCCCATTTAGCCTACAGAACCTCAAGACTGTTTGAACCACCTTTAGAAAGCTGGCTGTCTTGTGAGTTAGAACCAGCTCATCCTGGTTTCTGAAATCTACCTGTACACAACTCTTCCCAAACCCAGGGCCAGGGGTATCATGTTGGCAGCCTGAAATCCAACATAGAAAGGATGTTTACACTGTAGAAATATGCAAACACTACGAAACAGGAATAATTTTCTTCCCCGGAGATCTGGTTGTTGGATATACAAACTCTTCCTACGTATGTGCAATGTGCATTGATTTTTTTTCTTGAAGTACATTTATTTAACAAGGACCCTCACGACTTTCAGGGATGAAGAGCCGTGTTATCTCAGACGTCAAAGGTTCTTAGAATAAATCCCAGTGGAAACAGAACAATGTTTGGGGACCCTTCACTGGATGAAGATGCTCATGCCAAGCAATGATCTGGAGGCTTTTCCTTCTCGAGGTAAGAGAGACAGGACAGCAGAGAGATGCTTCCAGTCTATGGACGCTTTGGACACGGTGAAGAGAATTGGGAGAGATAAATGTGTGGGACTGAACTGGTCAAGGACTTACATAACGCCCTGTCTTCTGGTTTCTGACACATCTCGCACCGCAGAAAAGAAGCTGGCAGGGAGCTCTTGTTTATGATACTGGTTCCAGTTCAGATTGGCTCAGCAGGCGGCTCCCACCAGCATCAGGAGCCAAGAGAACTCCCTGTCCACAGAGATTGCTGATAGAGAGGCAAACCCCACACTCACCAGATTGTGAAAGTCAGCTAAGCGTGCTAAAGCATGCGAAGCACTGAACCAGCCTTTCCTTTTTTTAAAAATTTTTTTATTTATTCAATTGTACATGTGAGTGCGTGTGTGTGTGTGTGTGTGTGTGTGTGTGTGTGTGTCTGTGTATGTGCGCGCGTAGAACCACGGGCAAATTTGGGAACCACCGTGGACCGCCTGTCTCATTCTGGTGCCATGCTGCCCCTGGTCTTTCAGCTCTGCCTCTGTTTCCTTCCTGGTACAGTGAGCTGGAAAATCAACATAGTTCCATTTTCCAGTTATGGAAAAGTTGTTTCTCTTAAGATAAAATTCATTCTTGAACAACATCATACATGGGTAATATTCTTCAAAGTCTTCCCAATATTTTCTCTTATTACTTTCCTATGCCGCCAAATCCCTCATCTCCCTAGTCCTCTGCTATTTTCATGTCATGTGTATATCTCTGTGGGGTGGGGGTCTGTGTGGTGTGTGTGAATATGGTATTTGTATGTGTGCTCTATATGAATGTGTATATGTGAGGTGTGTGTATATGTATGTCGGGGGTGGTCTAATTGGTATGTGTACATGTATATATGTGGTCACTGGTGTGTGTGTGTGTTATGGTGTACGTATGTAGGTGTCAGTCTATATGGCATGTGTATGTGTGTGGTCTGTGGTGTGTGTGAGTATGTATGTCTGATATGTGTGCATGTACTGTGTGTGCTATATATGGTATGTTTCTGTGTGTTTCTATGTCTGAGTGGTGTGGTATGTGCATGTGTGTGCATGAATGAGCATGTGTGTGTGTGTGTTCTATGTGGTGTATGTTGGTATGTGCTTGTGCACGTGTGATCTGCGTGTGTGTGTATGTGTGTTTAGTGAGGGTTGTCTATATAAATATAGGAAGGGAATAATTGCTACAGTGGGGCCAATGTACAATGCACCAATGCTCGCCTCCCGTGGGATGTCTTCCCCCCACCCCATCATCTTTAGCTGTCTATTGCTCCTTGGAGGAGGCACATGCGTTGATTTTCCACCCATCATGCAATGCTGATGAGCTCAGTCTTCTCAGACAGTCCCTGCTGAAATCTGACCATTTATTTGCAGTCTGGCTCTGCACTTGACATGAGCACCTAGAAAAACTTCCTGTCCTGTGGAATTTACAAGGCATCTTCACTCTTAACCCAGAAGGAATTCTCAAGATCTAGTCCTTATCTCCCTAGTGCATCTAAAAGCACCAGCCTCCGGCTGAGGATCAGAGCTCTGGGGATTGGTGGCTGAGGCATTTTCCAGAATGTGACTTGAGTTCACTTTCCAGATCAGAAAAGACATGTGTGTTTACTGTTGGAAAATATGACTGTCGATATTTTTTCAGTGACTACACCATTTTTTTCCCACCCTTATTGATTTATTTGCTAATGGACACGGCTTCTAAAGAGAAATTGATATCATTTTCTCAGTACCTGCATTTATTCGGTGAGGAAGCTGCATGCGCGTAAGACAAGGGAGACAGAGGAAGCCAGACACACCTTGTGATGCAGGAAAGAGTATAAGAGAAGGAGACATCAGGGTCCTGAACAGAGTCCCAAGGCCACTGTCCAATCCCCAGAGGAATAGTGTTCCCGGGTCACTATTGCAAATAGATGGGCACAGCTGGCTTGAAAGTGGCTTTGTTGGATATTTTAGCTTCTTTGGTAGCAGAACCAGAAATGTGTCTGTCCTGGGAGCATCATCAATAGTAGCCCTGGAGGTGAAGAGATGCAGCCTCCAAGCTACAAGGCCAGTTTAAACCTCAGACACACAGCATAATTGAGCGCAGGAGAGATTTATGATCTTTTGCATAGCTCATCACTTCCTGCAAAGGAAATAACAGGGGTTTGCTGAATCCCCCCTGCCCTTCCCTTCCTGGGCAAACTCAAACCCAGATACTGATTTATTGAGACATTGCCAAAGCATCACAGCACTGATTTTAAGTGTGTGGCTTGTGGCGATAGATTCGGAGGCATAACTGTTCCCTATCTTCACAATGCCTTAGCATGTTTATTAAAGAGTAATGATTAATATGAACTTCCAGTGCAGAGACATCTGACAGAGTGCTCCTTTGGCGGCTGGGACTTGAAGACGGTCCTAATTTTAATACATTATTTATGAAAAAAAGAAAATGTGGCAATTGGATGTGTAAAGGGGTGCTTTGTGTCTCTGACGCCCCCATACAAGCCCTAGAGTTACTTCAAAGTAAAAATTAAAACGTCTGAGCGTGGTCTCTAGTTAATGCACTGGGCTTAATCTAATGCAGGTAAAGTGCTTAGAACAGAACCTGGCACGTCATCTGCTGGGTATTAGCTATTGATCTATTGTGGTATTTTAAAAGACAGAGTGCCACCCAGACACAAAAGAGGCTACTCTGGATGAGCCCATTTATACAAGCTACAAAAGAGGCAGCCAGCCCGCGCTATTAACAGTCAGGATGGTACTTGCTTCTGTGGAAACGTGGGGGGAGTCGGCCCTACCTACCTCTCAGGTGCTAGTGACATGTGTGTTCAGTTTGCAAAAACCCATCTAGCGACTCATCTGTGGTATCTGCCCATTTCTTTAGGTATTTTTGTCTGGGTCCATTTGGGGTGCTAAGATGGGATGCACTAGCCTGGTATCTATTTCTTAAAGTTTTGAAGCCCGCATGTCCAAGACCACTCCATTACCTGACCACCTCCCTGCTCACAGAGAGCTTTCTCTTCACCTCCTCCTGTGGTAGATAGGCACAGCGGAGACTCCCAAGATCTTCTTTAGTGAGGTGGTGTGGCTTGAATGTCAGCTGTCCCCCAGTTTACACTCTATAGCTAGTGGTGCTGTTAGCAAGGGTTGTCAAATCTGTAGGAGGCAGAGCTTTCCTGGAGGGAGGAGGTCTCTGAGGGGGGCTTGACAACTCTCACTCTGTCTTTCTCTCTCTCTCTCTCCCTCCCTCCCTCCCTCCTTCCTTTCCTTCCTCTCCTGCATCCTGGTGCAGATGCCACATGAAGAGCCAATCTCATGCTCCTGCCACCATGCTTTCCCCGCCATGATGGACTCTCTCCCCTCTGGAGCTATAACCAGAATAAACCCACACATGCTCCTGTGCCAGTGCCAGGCATGGTGGAAACAGGAGGTGGGAGGATTGCTGGGCTGTCCGGACACCAGACTAGTTACAGGCTCCATGTCTCAGGAGAACAAGGTGGAAAAGGTGGAAGGATAGGCAGGGCACTCTTCAGCTTCCTCTGATCTCTGTGTACCCTCACACAGACAGGTGTATGCACCATACATACACACGCACGCGCGCACACACACACACACACACATGCTAACACACTATGCAGATGTATGTACACACACAAGAGCACATGAATATGCCATATTCAACATATATCCATATACGTATGTAGCACAAATCATGTCCACTCACCTGTGTACACACACAGATGTGTGTATACAACACATGTGCACTTATGTGCACAGATGACACACCACACACACACGTACATACATTGAATCAGGCACATGTATGCATGTATGTGCACACACACATGCATATGGCATATACTACACATACACATTATATGACTACCCACCCTGCACATACAAATAAAAGCATCTATTTGATCTTAAGATTTTGTTTCTGTCACTGTTTGGAATCAGACCACTTTCCTACTGGTTCACCCATGCCTGTCTGAGGCTCTGGGAGGCAGTTTTTTGCAAATCTTTGTTGAACTTTTAAAAATGGGAAAACTCATTGTGTAAAGGGTTTGTGTCAACATAATATTTCACCAGATGGAGACCATGGAGGGAAACCACCGAAAGAGAGCAAGACAAAGAGAGCTTCTGGTAGAGGAACTGGAGCCATTGAATCAGGGGATAGTATGTTGCTAGGGGAAGGACACAGGGACCACTTGAGCCAGCTGTGGCTTTGTAGGCTGCAGATGTCAATCACTCAGGATCAGAGTCCTGTCTGTCTCTGTGACTTGTTTTGTTTCCTCTACCTCAGAGCTGATGGAGTGCTGTTCTGTGCAGGTCGGCAGTTCTAAGGAGCTGGCCGACACCCATGCACAAATCCTTCTCCCTAACAGCTAAGAACATGAGCACGTTCCCAGCCTCTGGTGCAGCCAAATAAACCACATGGTCTGTTCTGGCCCGTGAGGATTATGCCTGTTAGAGGGTTTCCAGGGCGACTGCTGTCTGAGGAAAGGCTGGCGCTGCCCTTTGTCCTTCTGACCAGGACAGCAGGGCTGATTTCCAGCCCCGCCTGCTTGTCTTCGCTTCTTCTCTGTTGAAAACAGGTTCATGTTATCTCCTCAGGTACGGTTCCTCATGGCCGGGAAGTCAAGGAGGCAGGAGTTCAAGCAGCTGGTCCGTGGCGTCCACAGTCAGGGAACAGAGAGATGGACACTGGTCTCAGCTTGCTTTCTTCTTTTTGCACCATCCAGATCCTGCTTCAGGGAACGACAAAGTGGGTGGGTCTTCCTGCCTCAATCAACTAGATCAACACACGCCCTGGCAGGCCTGCTCAGGGGCTCAGTAATCCCTCCCAGGTGTGCCTGGGAGCCTGTCTCCTGCTGGATTCTAAATCCTGGCAAGTTGATGACTGATACTGACCGTGACACTGGAAAACGGCTGGACCAGGTGACATGGAGTCTGCTCCCTTCTCCCAATACCCAGAAGTTATCCCTGTGTCACTTCTGTGTCGCCTCCCTGGGAAGATGCTTTGGTAAAACACTGTCCTGGCCTAGTTCTCTGCTGTTGTAGCCCCTCTCGTTGCCTGATGAGGTCAGGAGCTGATGCTCTGCAGCACTAGAGGAGACGCGGTCCACGCAGGGCCAGCAAAGGGGTCCCACAGGACCCTCAGCCTATGATTCTCCCAAAGAAAACCTGAGTCTCTAAAGTCGCTCCTTTAGGGAGAGAATTTAAAACCGAAAACCACTCCCTTGCATAATCAGAGCACGATCCTTGGAGGCACTACATGCCTTGTGGGAAGATTCTGAAGTAGAAAGGGGTGTCTATATATTATTTTAGGCATCTCTAGATGAATTTTTAAAACAATGATCGCCTTCAATGAGGGAGTGATATCACCAAGAACAGGTAAGATAGTTCATCACTAATAAAATTCTAAATGCCAGCAGGCTCACGCTGTCCCTCTGTACACACTGCTCATGATGTGACTCTGTGGTCTGAGAAGAACCAGCCACAGTGGCCTGGGAAAGGTGCATCCACAGACAGGAAACCGCCATACCAAGGACGGTAAGTCTCTGCTTTCCTGCCCTCTCCGGGCTTATCTTAAAAGCAGTCAATGCAGGAAGACGGTGGCTTTTCTGATGGTGTCAGAATAACCTCAGGAACCAACAGACAACACAGATGGGAAGTGAGGGCTCAGAGTGATGTCATGCTTTGCAGGAATGGCCAAGCAGCCGAGAAAATGCTAGAATGTTCCAGAACGCCATTTGAATAAATACTTTGCTCTCATTTTCTCCTCCTAAAAATTTCGTATTAGTG
Source organism: Typhlomys cinereus (assembly GCA_023101885.1). Taxonomy (NCBI): domain Eukaryota; kingdom Metazoa; phylum Chordata; class Mammalia; order Rodentia; family Platacanthomyidae; genus Typhlomys; species Typhlomys cinereus. The sequence goes on along the minus strand of JALPQD010000438.1, from coordinate 586,318 downwards.
AAATGGTTTCATCCTAAGTCTAAACTTTTGCTCAGGTTTTAAATAATGTGGCTGGAATGGGAGCAGGGACCGTTGTGGGGGGGGGGCTCACACGGACTCTTGAGTAACCAATCATCTGCATGTTCTAAGCCTCCAGGGAGAAAGCAAGCCCCTGGTCACCAATTTCTCTAACTCCCTTCTGCTTCAAACAGAGTCCTGTTTCCTGCTCTTTTGCAGTTAGTTTTCTTTCTCTTTGTCATGATCAACGACCTGACTAAAGCAATTTAAGGAGAGAAGGGTTTGTTCTGGGCCTGTAATTTGAAGGTACTGTCCATCATGGATGGTGGAGGGGGGAATGGGGCGTCTGGTTACATGGAGTTCACAGCCATGAAGAAGAGAGAAAGAGAGAGAGAGAGAGAGAGAGAGAGAGATGAATCCATGTTGGTGCTCAGCTCACTTTCTCCTTTCCATTCAGCCCATGGAATGACCCCACTCATGCTCTTCAGTGAAAGCTTTCTGGAAGAATCTTCACAGACACGCCCCAGATGTGCTTCTATGTCACTTCTATAGTCCCATCACGTTGACAAAGATTCACCATCATGACCGCCTTCTTAAGAAAATAGGACATGCAAGCATTTTATCTAGAAATACGTTTTTAATCGGCTACCCTCTATCCCATTTGATTAGATAGAAAATAACACCGTTTCATGACTCATTTGACTGCAAAAGGAGTCCAAAAGCTTCAATAAGTTGGTGGCTACCTGTGTGCATGTGTTGCATCCTACTTAGTGAAATTCTGCCGGGGGTGGGGAGAGGGAAAAGTTTGTTGGTGGTTGGTAGGGTTGAAAGGCGAGGAAACCATAGACCTGTAATTTCCATGTCCAACCAAAGACTTTTCTTTTTATCTTAAATAACAGCAAGTGATCATTTCAAATGCAATTAACATAGACTAGTATCTGCATCTTGGCCAAGAGCAAAGATCAACAGGGCAAGTAAAGAAGATGGAGAGAAAAATCTTCACTCCCCAGCACCCGCAATTCTGCACATAGTTTTCTCTGTAGCTTCAAGTGGTGTCTCTGTAGGCTTTCATGGCACCCCAAAGGGGCGAGCAAGCCGAGTCATTTTCTTCTTCTTATAAAATATCCATTGTTTAGCTTTAATTTTTAGTATGCTTTTAGGGTTCCCTCCATACAATAAAGGCTGAGCCAGCAATATGATTCACTAGGTAAGGCATTTGCTCCAGAGCCTGAGGACACGCATTCAATCCCTGGTAGTTCACATGGTGGAGTAAGAGAACTGACTGGTGAAAGTTACCCCTGACCTCTACCTGTGCATCAGGACAAACAATAGAATAGTTTTAAATATCTGAAAAAGAAACTGAGGCTTGCTGAAGGACAGCAGTGTCTGCCAGGGGTCGAGACATGAAGTACGACCGGTTGAAAACCTCATGGTCATGTGATATCAGAGTAGGAACGACTGGCAGGACTTCCCTGGCATCCAGAGAGAGCCCTTCCTCTTCAAGCTCTGGCTGGAGATGCCTTTGACTAGTTGTGTTCCTGTCTAAACTCTCAAGTGAAATAACAGCAGTGTGGAGGCCTTTCCATAAAACAAACACAGTTCTGCACACAAAGCTCTGTGTCCAGGTAACGAACAAGGACTTCCCTACTCTGTACCAGACACGTGAAGAGAATGGGGGACCCAGGCGGGACAGGCATTATGATCGTCCTTTTACACTTAAAGCAATAAAAGCTCAAAGATTTGCTGCCCAGCAAGTGCAAGATGTAGGCTTTAACACCCAACAAAAATACAGTTAAACCCCAAGCTGTACAGGGCAGTCCAGATGGCCTCGGGGGCATGCCAGAGACCTTCTTATCCTCTTAGGTACGTGATGAGATGATTTTCCAGCCCCCCCCCCTTCCATCTGGTCCATTGACAGTGCACAGAAGCAATGATCTACCTCAGGAGTAAGTCAGTCAGCTTTTCCTCCACGCACAGTTCTCTCCAGAGCAAGCAAGAAGCATCTCTAGGCTGGCTTGTTGCTGAAGCATGCATTACTATAATATACGCAGCAAGTACGGAGATAAGGCCAGGATTTGGGCTAAATCTGTCTGAATCCAGAGTCTATATGAGAGGCAATGACAATGTCGTGCATCTTTGCTTCTCTGCATCTCTGCAACTTAACGAATTCTCTAATCTGAGTTCTGCCAGTTCTGGTGTGTGGCACAGACTCCATCCTTTCTCCCTCAGTCATAGAGCCTGTGATGGCAGTGGAGACTTGAGTCCCTTTCTCGGGTGCCCTCCTTGAATTTCTGAGGCACTTCCTGTCCAAAGTTTTTCAGCCCAGTAGAATCTAACTTGCCAGGTGTCGCATTGAAAAGCAATAGAGAAAAATCAATAAAACTCCAAAATTGTTTCTTTGAAAATATAAACAAGATTGACAAATCTTAGCTACACTGAGAAAGAGGGGAAGATATATATAGAGAGAAAGAGAGGGCTAGAGAGAGAGAAAGAGAGAGAGAGATCACTGAATAACAAATGCAAACGAGGATCACTGCAGTTGATCTCACAGAAATGGGAAGGATGACGGGGCATTCCTATGAACTGAACTGAACTAGATAAACTGATATAAAAACATACAGATACCCAAATTGACTCAAGCAGAAACTCAGAAATTCTTAAAAATGATACAAAAAGAGACAGACAAAAATCAGTTAGGATGAGTCAGTAATTTGAAATATGTATGCAAAGTCAAGTCCTAACCAAGGTGGTTTCTGGGGTGAAGGTTACCATGATTTTTAAAAACACCAAGCTTTTTTGTTAGTTCCCCCTCCACACAGAGAATGCTTCCCAACGAGATCAGTATTCCACTAATATCAAAGCCATCTAAAGACATCAACCAAATCTAGATATAGCGTCCTGTTTCTACAACTCGGTGGCATGAAGCTTTCACAGAGGAACTGTGTTTTCTCAACAGCATACCTGGCCACTGCCATTCCACATTATACTGGAGGCTTTGGCCAGAGCCATTGCACCAACAAAGGATTATGAAACAAATTTTAAGAAGGAATGAAAGAAAAAAAGCAAAATAAAGAAATCTATCTAACAGGTGGGGGCACTGACCTTAGCCCCCAACAGGACCATCTGCATTTGGTCCCCACTGGCCACATGGCTGATTTTCAGGGAGTTGCACATGGCAGGTATTCATGAAGGCGAGCTTTGCGCCTGGCTCTCATTTGAATCAGTGAGAGAAGAGTTTAGACCGTCTCTCCTGGAATTCTTGTGGAGGCTGACTGGGAGTGCAAGCTGCAGAGGGTGAGAGGGTGGGAAAGACACTGGATGGGAGCAATGGTCATCCTCCTAGAGTCCACAGACCAGGTTTCATTAATATCAGTTGGGTCTGGGGTATTCATTGTGCCTAGCAACAGTATTTGCTGAATGAGCAGAGGTGTCACCGCAGACAGATAGGCTGATGAGGATGAGTGGGGAGATCTCAGAACTGTGCTGGGTCTGGGACTTGATTTCATTGGCTAGCAGTTTACAGACTTCTTTATGCTAAAAAAAAAAAAAGACTTGGGAGAGGGTCTTGTTCAGCAAGAGTACTGGGGTTTGGGTCCCTAGATCCCATATTAATGCTGCGCAGGTGTGGGGGTCCCTCTGTAATTCCAGTATCAGAAGGTGGAAACGGTTCAGCAGGGCAAGGTGGCTAGCCACACTAGCCTGCAGGGAAGTTCTGGGTATAGGTATAGATTTAGCCTCAAGGAATAAGGCAGAAGAATGATTATGTATGGTTCCCGTCATCAACCTCAAGCCTCCATGTGTGCATGCGCATTGGATACATGCACACCCACATACATGCGCATGGGAACATTCATATAAGAATGCATGCACACACGCATGCAAGCACCTCCCTTAGATGCAGGGGAAAGAAACAAAAGGATCCCCCTGCCCATCTCCTATCTGCTCACACCTCTCTTCTTCACAGTGCCACACAAATGACAGAATCTGGGCTGCCTCCTAATCACGCTTTTCCCAGGGGCCATGTGAAAAGTAACTCATCTCCTCCTGCGGATGGGGACTTGCTTAAATCAATAGTATGCACTTCTATCATCCCCTCAACCATCCTGGGCTCCAATTTTCTCCTATTTATATTTGTTCAAGCCTCTTCAGGACGATGATTATTTTCTTTGATCAGAGAGCCGAAAGTGCCCAGAGCCTGTGTGGGCCGGCACTGGCTCTGCCATTTGAGCCCAGACACTGCCCATCGACAGTCGGTCTGCCAGCCACCGCGCAGACCCCTCCTCGCTTTCTTTGATTCATCGAAAATTTACCATCGTCAGGAACCATCAGGGCATGGAATGATTGTGACAGGAGATGTTCCTCAAAAATAGATCCATTTATTTTATATGTTCTTCTTTGCCAGTTTATTTCAGAATGCAGTTTCTTACAATATGCCTGTTGGTTCTCTCTCTCTCTCTCTCTCTCTCTCTCTCTCTCTCTCTCTCTCTCTCTCTCGTTTTCTCTCTTTCTTAATCCATTCATCCTTCTCTTTCTCACTTTCTTTCTTCAATAGTCTAGGACTTCTTTAGCATCTTCTTATTATTAATGAGCTACATATGACTGTATCTATTTCTATGTCTTGATGTTTCTACATGATTAAGTTCAAATATTCTTTCCCAAACCAAGGCACCTGGGGGCTTTACTCAGAAGCCCTTCTATCAGGATCCCCAGAAATCCATCCAATCTCTCTCCACCAGTCCAGGGACTCCACAGGGCCTCCTTTCTCTTTCCTCCCTTGGTCTGTGACATGTCCCTGCTATTTCCATTCTCTGAGGACAGCAGCACTTTCAGCCCCTCATTCCTCTCAGGCCCCACTCCCCATAAGCATTTATGTCACTCACTGGGTTCAAAGAAAAAAAGATGTATATGTTTATTTCTCCCCTTGGGCTTTTCAATGATCTCTTTCACAATGAGTGGCTGTGTGAGTCCAGATGTGGGAATATTCTACTTCTGTTAAAGCTTCAAATACTTCCAGCTTGCTACCTATTATGGTCAATTTACTTTTATTTAAGAAAATCCTAAATATGTTACATAAACATGCAGCATATAAATTCTAAATATTCTGCGATCTTCTCCCAGTGGGGGATATTCTTTAGATTGCTTGCCTTCTTACTTCAGAAGGGAAATAAAGATAAATGACAGACAGTAAAGTTGATGGTTTGCATGGTTATAATCCCAGCATACAGGAGACTGGGTGCAGGGGTATTATGAGTCTGAGGCTAGTCTGTGCTAGAGAATTCCAGGCCAGCTGGGGCTACACGGGGGGGATCTTGGTTTGAAAGATGCTATAGTGTCTGTGGAGATAGCTCAAGGATAAAGTGCCCATTTTCGGATCCCCAGAATCCACATAAAAGCCAGGCAAGTGTGGCAGCTCCCCATGATCCCAGCATTTGGGAGGCAAAGACAGGGAATTCCTAGGGCAAGCTGGCTAGCTAGCCTAGAAACTGGGGAGCCGTGCACAACTGAGAGACCATGTCTTGATAATGTCACAAAAGAAGACGTTTGACATCAACATTAAGGATACCACATGCACTATATACCCCTTACAGACACACACCCCACATACAAATACACATGTACCCACACATATGCACATGCACACGATACACAGACACACACAAAAGTTATGCAACAACAAAATGCTTTAGTAAGCATGCACAGGGCTACCAATATACCAAATGTCAGAGACACCACCAGTGGCGTATATATATATATATATATATATGTCTACTTATACAACTTACACATCAGAACCTACTATTTCCAGGGCCTACGGAGCATGTGCACATATGACTCATTTCTACAATCCCCTTTTGTGCTTGGAATGTAGTCATGGGCTGGAGAGGTGGCTCAGGGGTTAAGCCTCTGCCTTGCAGGTGGAAGGTTCAGAGTTCGGATCCTAGACCCCATGTATAGACGCCGGGCAGAAGCGGGGGCGGCCTGCGTTTCTGGTCCTGGTAGGGCGGAGCCTGTGAATCCCAGGACAGAGTAAACAAGAAGGAGGTGGAGGCGGTCCATGGTGGTTCCCGAATTCATCCGTGGTTCTACACACACACACACACACACACACACACATACACGCACAATTGAATAAATAATAAAAATTTAAAAATTAAAAAGAAAAAACGCTTGCTCCACAGACCTGATCTTTAGGCTAAAATCCATGGGACAAAAGCACAAGCCATCTGCAGCCCTGTGAAACCATTAGTTTCTGATATGTCAGATGTGAATTCTTTTAAATTATTTATTAAAATATAGCCAACATGCCTTCTGCTCAGAAATGACTGAAATCCCTCTTTAAAGCCTGAGAGCTCTTTCTGTAGCTCCCTGGGGTTCCTATCCTGGGCTTGGTTCTTGTCCACCTCTGATGCTCGGCTGTGCTAAGGACCAGAGGCAGGAGACACATCACATTCGGGGTGCATGTGTGGGAACATGCCTTCAAGTTGGAAGTGGACGGGTCGGAAGAAGACACCAGCGGCCTAAGTGTGCTCACGTACGTTGCATAGGCATGTGGAGGCCTAAAGGCAGCCTTGGGTATGTTCTGCAGGAGGCATCTGCCTTTCTTTGTGAGATCCAATCTTTGCTGACCTGGAACTCACCAGTTAGGCTTAGCCTGGCTGATGAGAGAATCCCAAGGATGCACCTATTTCTCTCACCGAGGCTCTGGCATTAGAAGCGTGTGCTGCCATGTCTGACTTTTTTTTTTTAATGTGGGTTCTGGGATCTAATACAGGTCTGCATGTTTGCATAAGTGCTTAGCTGTCTCCCTGGCCTGCAAGCAGGTTTATAAGCACCTCATAGTCATAGGGTTCGGGGAGGTCAAACGCCAACCCTCTGTCCCCCAGAAGTGTCCTGACTGGACTCCAGCAACGGCCTCTGGTTAGGCAGGACGTTTTAGATGCTGGGCACTCTCCTCCCTGCTGGTGACCTGGCATCAAAGATTTTTCACTACTGACTGCAGCTCCCTCAGGCCCCGGTATTTCAACAGAATCTCCAACGACCCTTGTATATCACTTTGATAAGTTTGTAAAGCACTCTGGCGTGTTTGGGCAGGAAGCTGCTAAAGAAAGATCCCTTCGTAATGGTTTACAAAACCATTTCCCAAAATGTGTGGCTTCAGCCCTGTGAGTCAAATTCAAAAAATAGCAGCTTGTCAAACTTGCCTTGAGAATCACGGTCACAAAAACACATTATTCTCCCAGTAATCCGAGGACATGCTTTCGCAGGTCACATTAGATGACTCTGATTTGAAGTCTGAACCCTAAGACTATGGTAATTGACCATAAAAAGGACAATTGAAAACACAGAATTTGATTGGTACATATTTAACACCACCCCTGTAACCACCAAATGAGGCCATTTTGCGTGAAGCATCCGGGCCGTGTTCTGTGTAAGCTGTCTCAGGGGCACATTTCATCATTTGATTTCCAAAAAAGCAACAGGACATTACGTCGATTAGGACTCAGTGAACGTTTAGACCTTTGCGTATGGGGAGAAAGTAACATCTTCCTGGGTTCACTGTCTCTGCAGAGTGCTGAGGAGGGAAGGGGAGAGAAAGATACATGCAATTTTCAGAGGATCAAATCTTGTCTGAGGCAAGATACAGTCAGACGAGCAGCCTGCGGTCAGAGCAGGGCCGCCATCTCCATAAACTCACTGTAGCCAAGACTATGTCCATGAGACCTGCACAAGATTTGATCTATCAGTGCTTTACCATAGGAGGAAAAATATCCACACCTCTCTGAAGACTCTTTAGGGTTAATGCTGGTTGGGGCAAGATGCTTTCCTCAATGGTAAACCCTGTGCTATATGATTCATGCGCCAGCAAGTGTTCTTGGTACTTGAAATCTAAAGCAGCCCACATGAAGCTCAGTGGGCCACACATGCAAGAAGACATAAAGCAAGAGTATTAGGAGGGAAGAAGGAGGTCTCTAGTGTGGAAAACAGGAGGATGGGATTGGGCAATAATGGGCGAAATAACATCAATTCATTGCATTCATATGTGATCCTTGAAAAGAATAAAAATAAATCAGATTAAAACTAAACAAAGTCAGACTTCACTGATGCTCATGGAGACATTGGGTTTAATGATGTTATAAATAGCCAGTTAAACAAATTTGAAGGATCTGATTAATGAACTACAGGGATGACTTCGTGGAGGGAAGACTGATGGCTCAGTGCTCCTGCTTCCCCAAGGCTCGGTGTGAGCGGCAGACACAGGGTGTCGGCTTCCATCCCCCACATTCTGAATAGTCACCTGCCACCATTGTCAACCGTGCTGTGCAGACTGCTCAAGAGTTAAAGATGCCCTCCATGCTCATCCCGGCTTTAGTTTCTTCCTCCAAGCTTGCTAAGGGTGTCCAGAGCAAACAAGCTGGATAGACGTCCTAGGAAAGGTATTTGTGGGCAAGTGAGATCAGAGAACCCCGGGGATTCTGCGACGGGCAAACTGCTTCAAGGCGTTGATCTCCTTGGCTGGCCTCGTGAAAAATGGAGGCATCCACAGCACCTGCTTATAGGCGTTAGTTCTGCAGCGCATCTGGATCCACGTGGCATCCCGGGCACAGAAGCGCCTGCTGGGTGCTGATCAACCTCACGGTCAGTAAGGAATGGGCCATGGTGGGCGGCTCCTCCCACAATGGGTGGGATAGTTGTATTGAGCAGAAACGGGCTCTCAAATACAGGTGAAACTTGGGCTCTGGCAGGAAGGAGGCCATGCCTCTGATTTAGTCTCCCTTGCTCACAGCCTCTTGCATCACTTTTTATTGTTTGCTTGCTGATTTAGTGAGAGAAAGAGATAACACACAAGCATGCCACAGTGCACTAGTGGAGGTCAGAGGACAACTTCCTCAAGTCAGTTCTCTCCTTACACCATTTAGGCTCTTCCAGGGATTGAACTCCAGTCACCTGGTTTGTGAGCAGGTCCCAGATCTCTAAGGTATCTCACAGACCCCAGCTTGCACCATTGTAACATAATTCTGCCTCCCGTCTGAACTGGATGGGGACTGAGGGCTGGTGGTAATGGGGTCTCCATATACCAACACTGTCTGGTCCCAGTCTGGAGTGCCTCCCAGCTCCCCCAACCCCATGTTTTTAAGAGACCCTGAAGGATTACACTCCAGGTGCCTAGTGGGTCCTGTTCCCTCCCGTCTCTACCCATATCCCTAGAGCTCTCAAATATATAATTGTCTGTAGATCACAGGTTTTCTTAGGATCTGCTGAAGGGGACTATGTCAGCTAGATCTTTGGTCGCCTGACAAATTCCTGAGAAGACAAATTCGAAGGAAGAAAAGTCTGTTTGGGCTCATGGTTTCAGTCCATGGCTGGCAGGTCCAGATTGTTTCTGGACCATGGTAAGGTGGGTCGCCATGATAGAAGGGAGTGGCAGAGTAAAGCTGCTCACTGCAAGGTGACCAGGAAGCACAGAGTCTCAGAGGAAGCAGCCCAAAACAAGGTAGAGCTCCAAGAGAACATGCAAGAGCAGATAACCCGTTTCCTTACTTTTGCAAGTAAGCCTCTTGATGAGATTTATCAGTTATTACTGAATCGAGCTATGAATTCATCAGTGGAAACATCATAACCCATTTCCATTCAACAACAGAGTCCTTCTCAGAAAGCCACTGGCTGCATCTGGGTCCAAGAATGATTGAGCCTTCAGGAGACACTTTGTATCAGAACCTAGCAGGGACCTGAGCTATGCTGCCCTTTCCCACATGTGCCCTAGGTTATCACCATCACAGCAGGCAGCAGCTGGCACCTTGCTTACCTGCCCACTGGCCTCCGTAGTACACTCACCTTCAGTTCCCTCCCCTCTGTCTTACGTACGCTCCACTAACCCTCACCAATAGCCCATCTCTTTGGAGACGCCAGTGCTCATGACCTGAATGGCCACACACCACTGCATTTCTGCTCAGGTGGTGCTGGAGGGTCAGAGAGCAGCCCAGAGCTGGGAAAGGGGAGATCGCAACTGAAAGCATGTGGTAGGTTTACTTGTTGCCCATTGGGGAAACCAAGATACAACTCCAATCAGCTTCCTATCAGAAAACACTATTTAGACCAAGTTCAAGTCTATTTTAAAGTCTGGGTTCTACCAATTTTCTACAATTTTTTAAATTTTTGATTAGGCCAATATTTACTCAGAGAGTCGCATTCATCATTGCAAATAATGAGGTTCCCAGATTCATGCATTTTGAATTAGGACTAAACACAGATTTTACAATGTTGAGACAACAAACACATGAAGAGGGACAGTTTTCAGACACTGTTCTAAAAATGCAGTGATAGAAGACACAGATTACACTTGACTTCTTCCGAGGGTTCAGTAGAATAAGCCCAGCTAAGAATATTTTAATCAAACTACATTATGTATGTTACTGTCTTTCTTATTAATCACTCATTCACTTCAAGAAATCTTTTGACCTAGAAGATGCCGCCGCGCTGCAACAGAGAACCTTGCTTATTTCAGGAAATGATGCCTTATTTGCATTCATTCAAGCATTAATTAATTTAAAAAACTGAGCAACGTATCTGTGCCTTGTGGGAACCAGGGAAAGTTTTGGGATGGAGCAGGATGGGGACTTCAGTCGGCTCGAATTTAGCTCCTGCGAAATGCGACAGAAGGCTTCAGTAATGCCAAGTCCCTTCCAGGATGTGTTTGCTAAATAGTTGGAAAAATAAGACAAACTTGCAAAATAGCAACACCTCCACAAGAAGAGGCTGCGTGTTTGGACCTGGCTCAGCGGGGGATGCAGGCGGGAGCCAGGACGAGTAAGCTGGAAGCTTCGGGGAGAAGCGGGAGAAGGAGCCGTTTTCTGTTCCCAGAGTTGTTTGTGGTGGCTTCGAGATGGGACATTGAGAGGCAGTGGAGGTGCTGCCGAGTCAGTGCTGAGAAAAGTGGGTGCTCTGGGGCTACTCAGTGAGGAGAGGCTGGACCCGGGGTGCTGAAGAGTCAAGAACATGACTGCAGAAACAGAGAGTCTGAAAGTCCGGGGGCTCCCCAGGTTGGGGTGACCCAGGGTGGCAGGCCCATGTGAGGCCCCAAAGCATGAGTGAGGGGGGCTGGGGTGGTCATGGCCTGGCTGGCTGGAAGTGGTTAGCCATGAATGAGGGAGGTTGGAGGCGGTCAGAGTGTGAATGGGGTGGGCTGGGATGGTCAGGGCATGAGTTGGGTGGACTGAGGGTGATCAGCTCAAAGCAGATAGATGGCTGAGGTTCTTAGTCAAGATTTCTAGCAGGAGCCCAGGGCATGGATTTGAGGTGCTCAGAGCCCCTCAAAGAAAGGGAGCCTGAGCTTGAGCCATTGGAACAAGTCTTCACCCCAGAACGTTCCTGCATCAATGGCCCTGGGAGATGCTCCCATAGTCTGTGGCACATGCTTATCAGTTCAGGTTAGCTCATTTGGGGGCAGACACGTGTCTTTGCCTTGTTTCACAAGTGGAGACCAAGTCAGAAGGGAGAGAGGCTCTCCAAGACTGTTCATCAAGCAGAAGGCAACATTGTGGGCATTGAACTTCAGTTCTGCAGAGAAGGGATGCTTTGGACCTCGAGGGGCAATGGCAGCTTGGCATGGGAAAGGAGACATGACTGTAAAGTGGCTGTGCCAAGTACTTACTGATAGATGGTTGTTCTCCATAGGTCTGACTCTTGAGTGGAAGCACCGATAGGACCTCTGCACGCTCTGCAGTCCAGTGAAGTACATGAGGAAGGAAGGTCAGCTTTCTTACAAGCCGCAGAATGGCACTGCGGTGCTCTGCTTTGGGCCCGTAGGCGGCCCCTGACCTAGAACTCTCCAGCCATGCTGTGCGCTGCAGACCAGAAGCCACGGAACCAGCCTCCTGGGGCAGGGTGGAGCTCTGGGTCTCTAGCCAGCTCCACATTTTTCACCCTGCTTGCTGCTCTGGGTGGAGAGCATCATCCAGCTGAACGAACCCTCGTTCCACTCACTGCCTCCAGTGGGGCTGTAGGTCAGAACTCCAAGGCCTGGAGTATCTGTGACCTTGGCTGAAGGAGAGGGTGTGGCTTCTCAAATCTGTCATGGGCTCCTTTTGTATCTCCCAAACCAGATGTGAGTCACACTAGAAATGCACAAAGAGAAGGAGGGGTGTCACCTGACACCCCCACCTTCCCCCACTAAATGCCCTTGAAAGATAGGGTGGCCTGATTAAGGTTTGAGACTCAGCACCTGGAAGATTTTTACAGGATGGGAAGAATCTTGCAGCTGGGATTAGCCTTCAGATTGGAGTTAATGAAACAATCGGCAGCACTGGAAGCTCGAGCAGAGAACTGGCAGACTCCAGGGAGCTGCAGGATTGTCTGGGGAAGATATTTATCTAATAAACCATGAATAAATAATAGAGCGAGCGGAGAGCCCAGAGATGCAAAGGAGCCGAGGGACAGCGGTAAGGGCTGTGCAGGGTGAGGAGACGCCTTCCAAGCAATTGGGTGTTTTGACTTTGCAAGAGACATGCATTGCGGAAGATACCCTGTCACAGGTGCAGGCAGGAGTGAGTGGGAGGCTGTGCACAGCTCTGAGTCTCAGCCAGATCAGCATCAGAAGGAACAGCAGCCTCCCCCCTCCACCACCACTACGACTGTCATGTGGCACATAAAGACTCATGTCTCCCCTTGTCCCCCGTGTCCCGAGACAGCACGCTCCGTCGTGGAATAGACGCATACTACTATCACAGCAGGTCCCAAGGTCAGACCCAGAGGTGTGGCCATGGACATCTAGAAGGGAGATGAAGCGACAAGGGAGAAGGAAAGAAACAGATACTGGTATAGGAGAATAACGTCACCAGAGGTGAGGAGATGGCTCAGTTAGCAAGGTGTCCTGCAAGGACAAGGATGTGAGTCTGATCCTGACACCCCACTGGCCATGTTGGCGCACACTTGTCATCCCAGTGCTGGAAAGGTGGGCACTGGCGAGCCCTGACGACTTGCTGGCCAGCCAGCCTAGCCCATTTGGAGATCTCTGAGCTGTGAGAGACCCTGCCTCCAAGAAACAGCACTGCACCTGAAGAATGGCCCTTGATATTGCCCTCTGGTCTCCACGTGCACATACACGTGCCCACGTGCACCCCCACACATATGCAAATGCGAACCCACACACACACACAATACACACAATAAAAAAAGAAAATAACATTACTACTTGTGTAACACTGCAAGAAATGCCTCTCTTACCTACAGAGCATGCTAAAGTATTTCCATTAAAAAAATGAGCTTACATGACTTCAAGAGTCAAAACACAAATTATAGAAAGAGGCATACACATAATTCCTTCTTATAGTAATACTCCTATATTACAAATTTTAACATATTAATGCACATATATATGCGCATGTATATTATAAACAAAGCCTCTGTTTACCCATGGGAATACTTCCAGTCCACAATGAATGTCCCAGACAGTGGATCCTGAGCCCCAAACTGAACACCTTTCCCATTGTAGCTGGACCCTTAGCACATACTGTGGCTGTCACTTGGCAGTGTGAGGTGTGATAGCAAATCTACCAGATATTTCTTTTTCCTCCTTCACAATTTCACAGATAGAAGATAGGCTCTTGCGGGTTGGGGATTTAGCTCAGTGGTAGAGTGCGTGCCTGGCAAGCACGAGGCCCTAGGTTCGGTCCCCAGCACCGGAAAAAAAAAAAAAATGTGAGAAGATAGGCTCTTGAAGAGGATCTTAGCCAACTCAGAACATAAGTCTCTTTGTTTATGAAGTAGGAGGTATCACCCTCTCACTTCAACAAAGGCATGAAAAACCATAGAGGAGCCTTAAGCGTGCGTTGCTCAGGGAGAGAAGCCAGTCTGTGTAGGGCATGTTCTTGGAGACTAGTGAGTGCTCTGGAATAGGAAAGTTACAGAGATGGTAGTTCAGTGGCTGCTAGGAGTTTGGGAGACAGGGCTGAACACAGAATACATTTAGACCATTCATGATAACAAAATTAATAGTGGATCCATGGTACATTCCTGATTCCTCTTGATCCATGATCAAGTACTTACAGGAAGCAACTTGAGGGGGAAGGATTTCTTCCTCTGGCTCTTGCAGTTTGCCTGCAGGGTTGCTGACAAATTAGGACCAAACAGCATAAGGGAACAAGGGTCTATTTTTTTCTTATGACTCCTGGTTATGGTTGTTTGTCCATCTTAGCAAGAGAGTTCACACCACACCAGGGCTGAGGGAACTGACCACATAATATTCACCTAACAGTTGAGAGAGGGACGATCCTTCCTTGCCAGACCAGCATGTCTGGCCAAATATATCAAAGGATGCCTTCTTTCTCAGTTCCCTCCATTTTATTCACCTGCCCGGGAACTAATCCACACACCATAGGCTGGGCCTTCCCCATCTACTAGACAGTCTCCTGCAGGTTCACTCTGGGCTTAACTCAAGTACTAATTCTCTACGGATGTGCCCAGAGCTCAAACCCTCAACCATAGAGTTGATTCCTGTGTCTAACTATGACACAGCCCATCATGGCTGGGGAGTTTTGTCAGCAGGAGGATGAAGTAGAGCGAGATGAACTGGTGCTCATCTGACTTATTTTTCTTCAGCCCAGGACTCTAGCTGTGGGGAAGGCGCCACCCACATTTGGGGAGGGGGTGCCTTTCCACCTCAGTTAATCCAATCTAGAAACATCTTTGTAGCCATGTTCAGAGGTGTGTTTCCATAGTAATTCTAAACCACAGGTGACAATCAAGATTAACCATCATGCACGGCATGCATTTTCAAAATCCACATCACTATACACCATAGAGCAGGCTTTAGCATGTTCTATAGACTTTAATTAATAGTTAGCTTCAATACTGGATCACTGTAACAAAGCGTTAATCTGAACGGACAGCATAAACAACAGAGGAAGCTGTGAAGAAGAGGGGGAGATAAAGAATCTGCAATGATCTCATTTTTCTAGAACCTTAAAGCTGTTCCCCCAAACCAAAGCTATTCATCCAAAAACTTGCAAAGGAGCCAAAATTAAACAAAAAATAAGTTTGAAGGCTCAGATTATGGTTTACATTCAAAGGCATATTGTCTCTACTTTGGGAGGAATGATCTGAACACTTATGAAAAGCCAACGAAGCTCTTGCTCACAGATACATCCTGCTCAGCAGTGACTCTAGCAGGAGTCTCAGAGTAGACCCTGTGCGCCTCCCTCCCCATACACTTGACTCGGAGAGTTGACTATTCCAGGGGAGGTCTTCTTTTGATTGAAAACAGAAAATCAACATGTTTTGACCTCACCATGAACTTGCTTTTAAAGCTGTTTAAAAAAAAAGGAAAAAATATAGACAGGTATAGAATGCGCTATTCATCTCTTGGCCATGAGAAAAAAGAATAAGCAAGAAAACTGTGGCCATGGGGCCCACGGAGGAAAGTCCCTGGTCTGCTGGGGTTCTGGAGAACACTCTCTACAGCAATGTTGGGCCTTCATCAGTTCAACAGCAGGATGAGGACTTGGTAGGAACCATCTATTGATTCTGGAGAACAAAGTGGAAGGGACCAGGGGTCACTGTGGACCTCTGTTCTTCCCTCAAACCACTGTCTGCATGTGGGTCTGTCCTGTGACCTGGACTATGGCTGGATTCCTACTCCAAGAAATTATTCCACTAAACGAGATCATTGTTGGCTCCCATGGATTCTGTCTATTCCCAGTAACTTTCTGAGTAGACTCTTAGGAGTTCATTGAATCCCATGCAATTCACTGACATTCCTAGTAACTTCCTGAGGAGCCCTTGAAGAGTCCAGTGACTCCTGAACTTGAGCAGAATCAAAGCCTTGGAGGACACATTTGGTAAAAGCCACCCTGGAGTACACGACACCTTTCCATAATTCCTGTCCATCCAGAACCTTAGGAGATGATCTCATTTGGAAATAGGTCTGTCCTTGTAAGGGGAAAAGAGAGAAGAGAGAAGAGAGGAGAGAGGAGAGAGGAGAGAGGAGAGAGGAGAGAGAGAATGTCATGCGATAAAGGAGAGCAGAAATTGGACCAGCCCAGGAATCACGGCATGGCTGAAAACTGTTCACTGTGGGAGATGCAAGGGTGGGCTGCCCATGAAGCCTTAGGGGGCATGAAGTCCACCATGACTCAGGACTTCAAGTTGCAGAGCTGTGAGAAAAGCAATCTCTGTTGCTTTAAGCCACTCGAGTTTGAGCAAGCCCAATAGGGCAGCTCCAGGAAGCTGGATGCGGGCAAGGCATTTACACTGAAGCCTTGGGCATGAGAAGTCACACTCGGTTGCATGCCTTCTCTGCACAGTATGACAGCAAGGAATAGTGTTCTGTGGTCTTCCCCACTTCAGGACATGGTTCCTCCAATTCCTACAGCTCCGGCTTGCTTTGGGGGGGGGGTCTCCAGCACAAATGGCCAGAGTTCTCGTGTCACAGCAGATGGACTTGTCAGTGCTCAGCACTCAAGGCTGGGGAGTGGGGACCAAGGAGCAATCAGGCACCACTGTGTACTTGTTGCTGCTTTCTGTGATATGCTAAGCTACTAGCTTGGGGGGGGGCAATGACAATCTAAGATGCTTCTAATGAAGGGCTTCTGAGCACTGTGCATCTGGCAGAGAATGGTGGGATCTGTAGAAGCATCACCATCCTTGTTTAGACACTGTGGGGTCACGGATGTTTTGCTGGGATTTCTGTGCAGATGCCTGTATGCAACACGTATGGATGCATGACCAATGATAGGTAAGGAGATAACAGATGATGCAAAGATGACAGACAGATCTGCATACATGATAGATAACAAAAAGATAGAAAGATAATAGATAAAAGATGACAGAGTTAGTTTACAAAATGACAGAATGATAGAGGCAGATGATGATAATGACAGTGATAGAGCTATATAGACTGATAGCAGAATGATAAATAGGGTGATGGAGAGGAAATACATATTATAGATAGAAGACAGATGGATGATAGAGAGTGTATAAATAATACATAGAGGATAGGCAGATGACTGATAGAATAAAGATAGTAGAAGATATATAGATGGTAGATAGTTAACAGAAGGTAGACAATTGATAAATGATAGACTTGTGGACAAGTCGGAGGGAGACACTTGACAGAAGATAGATAAATGATAGATGCAAGATGATAGATGATAGATAGGGAATAAAGATAAATAGCAGAAGATGTTTCTGTGACATATAGATAGAAGATAGATAAGATACATAGATAATGGGAAATGGGATAGGTAAATGATAGAAAGCTAGATAGAGAGACAGATAGTAGATAGTGACATGATAGAATAACAGAGTGACAGGCAGTCATGATAATGGAGATAAATACTAGTAAACAGATGTTTCTATACGCATATACTTAGAAAGTCATGGAATATTCTATTCAATATTTCTTCTGCAAGATAAATTTTGATAGAGTCTCAGAAAAGAGAAAATAGCAATAAGAACTTTGTCCCCCTGAGTGGGAAGAGAACCACAGTGCATGTGGTCTCCATGGTTTCCAAACTGACCTCCTCCAAACTGCGAGCGTAAAGCAGACACGGGACGGAGTCGCCGATTACACAGGAGGGCATCATCCCTCATACATTGTACTGGTCCTATGTTAGAGCGGCATCCACGGTTGGCGTGTGCCATTGTGCTTAATGTCATGTGGCTTATTTCTGACATGGATGGCAGAAAATTTAAACTCACTTGGGTGGCTTCCATGATGCTGCACGGCACAGGATTAAAGGAGGTGTGACTTACGGCACTTCCTGCTGAGTTGCTGTTTCAAGCATGTGTGTTGGGGAGATTTCAATTTTCTTTCAGCAATGTTTCCTTTGTTGCTGTTTTTATTTTTAATAATATTTCTGTAAAAGCACTCTCTTTTATCTTGGAACACTCTACATTCCTTCCTTCTTGGGTAACTTCATTTTATTTTTTTACTCTTTAACCCATGAAGTACAGATTTCTCCATGACATCTCTCATACCCCATCTTCCTCGACACATCTTTTTCTCTCTAATATTCCCCTCTGTAATTCCATAGCCACACCCACACCCACAAATATGTATAGTTTAAAAGCTGCACTCCATATAAGAGAACATACATGATACTTGTCTAAGTTTAGGCCAATTAGCTTAAAGCAATAGCTTCTAGACCCATCCATTTTCCACAAATTTCACTTTTTCTTTATGGCTGATAAAATTCCATTATGTATATAAATCACATTTTCTTGATCCTTTGGTCTGTTGATAGACATCGAGGCTGGTCCTTGTCTTTGCTGTCATGCATGGAATTGGAAATAAATATAATGTGAAAGTATTTCAGTGCTAGGATACAGTGCCCTGTGGGAAATGCCCAGGAGTGGTGTAACTGTGTCCCGTGGGTGTGAAACGGGTACCCTAGCCTGGCTGCATGCTTGCTAAGTAGCCAAGGATGACCTTGAACTCCTGATCCTCTTCCTTCCGAGTACATCTGCCACCACACCTGGTTCATGTTGTGCTAGGGATGGAACCAGGGATTTGATTATGGCATCAAATGCTTTATCAGCTGTTAGTCTTCTCTGCCCTGTGAGACAGCATTCGGCAGGAAGGGTGATTCGATCAGCTTATGGTTCCAGAGGGGAGACATGGTCCATTATGGCAGAAAAGGCCTGGAGGCAGAGGAGCAAGTGGGAACTGCAAGAGCAGATTGCTAAGGGAAGTAGGATGGGGATACTAACCTTGAGGTCCGTCCCCTGTCACCTGCCTTCTTCCAGCACAGCTCCACCTCCTAAGGTGCCACCACCTTCCCAAACATTAACAGCAACTAAGATTGCAAACATATGAGCCTAGGGGGGGACACAACTAAGCCATATTTCCAGCTGTTTTTCTCTTCTTTTCTCTTCTGTCAGCGGGAAGATAAAACCAGTTAATATTGTTTTATTCATAATTACAGGGGTTGTGAATTGCTGTGTACTCCTGGTCATGTTGCTCTCTGGGTCTCAGCTCTCGGTGAATGAAGACAATGCAGAGTGACGAGTGACGCCCCACCTTTGGATTTGCCCGCCCCCCCCCAACACTGGATGTTACAGTCACTGCCCTAGGTGGCAGGAGTTCCCACGTCCCCTGGAGAATTGTTGGCAGAGTTTCAGAGATTCAGGAAGTGATTCCCAGGCAAGAGTCAAAGCACAGAAATTAGAGTGGGAGCCTGCAGGATGCTGGGGCTGAGGACGGCACCCGAGTTCATCCAGCCAAGTGCTGCCTACTCCTCTTGGGAAATAACAGCGCATGCCCAGCTGCGATCTGCTCATCAAGCCGCCCAGCAACACAAGAGTGGAAAGCAACCCAGGTAAATATAGGCAAGCAGGTCTAAGTGCTCCCCGCGACATCCTGCTTCCATGGGAAGGAGGCTAGAGAGACAGAATCTCAGGACCCAGACCACCATTCCCACCATGTAAGTGTCCATCGCCCATCATCTCACTCCCCCAAGAGCCATGTCCTGATTGTCATGACTCGAAGTACAGATCAAAATATCCGAGGTTTGCAAGAACATGATGCCATTGCAATACTGGGGGAGGGGGAACTCAGCGTCTCACGATAGAGGGGGAAAGTTACCATTTCTTCCTGTCCTTAAGAAGATGATTAGAGAATGCACAAAAACTACTTGAACATGGATGCCAACATGTTTGGAAATACAGCATTTCCAAAAGCCATTTATAGGCCCCAGACCTATCAGGGTTAGAAAGTCATGATTGACAAAGGTTTAACATTATTACGAGAGATGCCAAGTTATATTTAGGTGATTTTTTCCCCAAGTCTTATTCTAATTGCTTGTCACCTTTGAAAATGCCATAATTAGCACCAGTTAATTTGTGTGCTTAAATATTTTAATGGCAGGTTATAATTTTAATAGAAAAAAGCAGTTTGGAAGAAAATCACAGGATCCCATCACTTTCAGGAAAAGTGTGTATATGTGTGTGAACAAATGGGGTTGTGGCGGGAGGGGGAGAAGGGAAAGAAAGAGGGAGAGAAAAAGACAAAAGCTGATAGATGGATAGGTGGGTAGGTGGATAGATGACAGACAGACAATATATAGATACATAAAAAGATAGATACAGTATAGACAGAAGTTAGATAATAGATGATACACATAGTTATATAGATAACAAACATATATATGCACACATACATACATATTAAATTATTACTTTTATTATTGTCTTTGCAAGATGACAAGAAACAATAACTAAGATTTAGATAGAGTCCTGGTCTGCAGAAGGGATTCCACAGGTGACATCCAGGGAGCAAGAGAATGGCATTGAGCCCGTCTGCTTGGCATTTTTCATGATCCTTCCACGCAAGCTCCAGCCTCCCATCGCTGACCACTTCCCACCCATCCGTGACAGCTCTCAGAGAATGTGCACTCCCTGCTCTGCCGTCAATCACACCTTGATCCCTCCTTCCGTTCACTTCCCTGCATTCCTCCCTCCCTTCCTATCGTGAGTTGCTTTGATAGTCTCCCTACACATCTCACATTCATGCTGCCTCAGCCTCCCAAGTGCTACTTTTACAGGTGTGTATTATCCGTCATTGCCCCTCCGGCTTTAAAAAAAATCTGGTGGAAGCACAGAGGTCAACTAAGGTCGGTTTCGATGAAATCTGCCAGGTGCAACTGAAGGGAGGGGGAAGATGAATGGATGTCAACCCAGCAAAAGTGCCTGGGCTGCGATGGAGGAGTGAGTACCTTTGCAGGAACTCAGCAAAAACTAGGAGACAGCAAAGAGTGGAGAGTGAGGTTAAGGAGCTTCACGCATTCCAGGTGGAGTGAGTAAATAAATCCCAAGGAAGGAGGGAAAATGAGAATTAATCAGGAGTGTGCTGAGCCGTGGCACTGCCAAGCACAATCAGAGGCCTTCTTAATTGCTTGTCAGAAGCCTGTGCATCTTGGCAAAACGCTCCGCAGCTAATGTGGGGTGGGTGCTTTTCTTCTTCTTCTTCTTTTCCTTTCCCCCAACCTGGCTTCATTTATCATGATTAGAAAACAAGTCAAAATTGATTTCTGTTTATTTTCTAAGGCAAACCCCAGGGGAGCCCTTCTTCCCAGCAGGTTGGAAGTTGGAAGGGGAGCACCCTCCAAGAGTGTAAACAGCCACTTGGGGCTGCTTAAGGCGCGCATGCATGCTGGCCTAGGGGGTTACAAACATGGCAGACTCTTAACCGGATCCAGGTCATCCAGGAGTCCACGAGAGCCTCCTCGCCAATTTTTTTGGCTATCCAAATGTGGGCTCAAGACTCAAGGTTGGGAATCAGGCCTGTGTTTGATTTTTTCCTAGTTCTACCTTCTGATGAGACCTTGGAAAAGTCAAAGAAGTCTCTGGGGGAATGTCAGGGAAAGAGCGGCCCTGGGACATGATTCCCCGGAGACTATTAAGGGTGAAGAATGAAACCTGCTCTCCAGGTAGAAATGATGTCAAGGTGTCTGGCAGCTGGCACAGCGCCTGGCACAGAAGTGATATCTGCCTTATCTACTTGAGTCTACATTGTACCTGACAGTTGTTGAGTTCTGCTGCGTTTATCAGATTCCAAGTTGTAAGATCTAATAACACATGTGTGGTCATCTCTTCCCCATGCACACACGTGAAGCAAATATTCTGTGTCTCTTTGTAGGGGAAGGATATTCATTCATCCTTCATCTGCACCCTCCTTCACCACTTTCTATGCTTTCCTACAGATGTTGTTTCAAAAGCCAGAGAAGCTGAGTCTTCCAGAAGCACCTGTATGGTACAACTCAGGCAACTGAGGCAGGAGGATTGGGAATTCAGGCCCAGCTTGGCTATCACTTGACTGACCAAATATTTGCACTGTAGTTTTATGCTTTGATTGTCACATCTAGAAAAACAGGTCAGTTCTCCCTTAAGCCTTCTGACTCCCTGGCTATTCTAAATGGCACAAATATTCATCACACATACACTAATGCATGCATACACGCATTCACACAAGCACACACAAGCGTGCATATTCATACATACATATATGCACACATACATATATATTCACACTCCTGCATATACACAAACACACATGTATCACATATGCACAGGTATGCATACATACACACATGCACACATGTATTCATGCATACACACAAACACATATACACATGCATGCAAGCACATAAACATGCATGCACACATGCATACTCACATGTATAAGCATGCACACATACATGCATAGACACATACTCTCATATATGCATATGCACACAAGCACATAAACACACATGCATACTCGCATGCATGCATACACACATATTCACATAGACACACAACACATACGCACATGCACACAAGCACATAAACACATATGCATGCACACATGCATGCATGAACACATATTCACAAAGACACACAACTGCACACATACACAAGCACATAAACATACATGCATGCATGTACACATACTCACATAGCTAGCTACACAAGCACATGCACACACCCACAAAAGCACACACTCAGCCAAACACTCCCTCCTCCACCTGGTTTGCTAATCCGGTAACTCACATTTGCAGGACTGAAGGACTAATTTGGGTCCCAGCTATCTGCACACAAGCTGTGACAAGGACAACAGGAGAAGACCAGCGGAAGGTCCCAAGACACCCTCGTGTCCTGCGCAAACATTTTCTTCCCCGACCACATCTCAGGAGAACGTGTTCTCCTTCCGGAAGTATAATCACAGCAAACAAAATGAAAATGCATCAATATAAAGCCTGGCCCAGGGGAAGCCAGCCTTGAGATGCACTCATATGCACCTCATGATTCTGATGCATCCTCTCTTCCCTGGGCTGCTGGATGCACCTCCTTTAGGAATACACTCTGACCCTAGGATCCAGAGCCCAGGTCTTGCTCTGTTCCTGCGGGTTCAGGTTCATTCCTGACAATTAATCCCAAGTCTCCTGCCTGGCGAAGTTTCTATCCTAAAATTTGTTGGCCTCTGCCCAGTTAAAGAGGACATGATGGATGTTTCCTTTCTGCACAAAAGCATAAAGCTGGACAGAAAGATGGCCTGTCTCAGTGCGGTTCTCTCCAACGCTTACTTCTTGACCCTTCCGGTCCCCTGGGCCTTGGGAGATATGGGTCCATTAGTCCCTCCCACCTCCCATCTTTAATCATGCCCTCTCCACTGGCCACTTCCTGGATGCTGACAAACATATTTAAAATTTATTTATTCTGGTGAAATAGTAACATAAACCTTCTCCTGGACTCTCTCCACCCCTCACCTTATTTCTCTACATTGCACGTTCTCCAGGCAGCTCAGCTTTCTGATAGCACCTGCTTGCTGGCTGCCTTTTCTGGCGCCCGCCCAGGCACTCTGCAGCCTGTGGCCACTGGACTTGGACCCTCATCAGTTTTTGCAGCAAAGATCATTGAAACCCAAAGAGGTTCATGTGACACATCTGTGGTGGTGTGTCTTCTCCTCATTCATTGACACTCTCTAAGCAGATAATGCTCAGCCATGATTTAATAAGAATGTAGCCCCATCACGGCTGTTCTTTCTTTCCACCAGAATGAAGATGGTGGGAGGTGAGAAGATGGGTTGTGTAAAGTGCTTGTGATACAACCATGAAGAGCTGAGTTCAGGTCTACAGCAGCTAGTGCGGGGAGGCACATGTCTGTAATCCCATTGCTGGGGAGGGGTCTTCTCGCCATTCAGGTGAGAGACCCTATCTTTAGAAAATTAAAATAAGAAAAATAAGGCATAGAGGTGACTGAAGAAGACACGTAGCATCGATCCTGGCTTCACATGCACACGCATTGCGGTCTGTCTTCATGTTGCTGATAATACATCGCCAAACAACTTAGGGAAATGAATGGCTCATGCTTATGATTCTCGTTATAATTCATAGTCCAACATGGCAGGAGAGATCACAGCAACATTCAGAGCCAAGGATGGCCACATGATATGCACAGAAAGAAGCAAGAGAGGGGAAAACCTCACTTGATAGTCTGTCTCCAAAGCATGCCAAAGTATGAACCAGTTCTCTGCATCTTATCCACCTGCCCGAAGAATGATCCCACCCACCATGGGCAGGGTCTTCCCACATCAACTAGATAATTTCCCACCGGCCTGTTCAGGACTTGACCTGGCTACTTATTCTTCTCAGATGTGCCCAGAGCTTAGCCTACAACTGTCAAGTTGACCCCTGAATCTAACTAGCACAAGCACGCACATGTATCTCCAAACACACTCGAGCATCCACACATATATGCATAAAAATAAACATAGGCTCTGAAAGAGCCACAAGAAGACATGCTTCCAGCAGAGAGAATGGGGCATAGGAAGGCGCCAGGTATGGAAGCAAATGTGTCATGACTGGCAAAGTGAAATCCTGGCCGCAAGCAGTGAGGGCCAGCATGGAGTGGCTGGGCCGGTCAGGGAGGAAGGCTGGACCTCGTGCCTATGTGTGTAGACTTCGACTTTCATTAGAAGCTTACCATCCTTGCGATCACACAAATGTCACATCCTGGAAATCTGTGGGGTCCCTGGGCCTGGCATCTTGGACTAATAAAAAGAACGTGAGTTTAATCCCCATGTCTACCTTCCTGCTTCCTAACTGTAGACACAGTGCGACACAGCTGCCTCGCATTCCTGCCCCCATGACTCCCCACCAGGACGGACTGAGAGCCATGCAACAAAGACAGAGGACACCTCTCGGGTCCAGACAGACTGACTACAGCGACTCACTGGTTTCCTTCGGAAGATGAGGATGTGCTTCTTGGTCTTCTTAGCAAAGCAATGTGATCCCCACATGGGTTAGCTGATACAGGACTGAAAGGTGTTGCACTGAGTGACCATCAGTGCATGATGCTGTCACCGCTGAGACAGTTCAGCGTGTAAGGTGCCTGCTTGCAAGCATGGCGGCCTGAGTGCAGTCTTTGCTAGCCCACATGGTGGAAAGAGAACTGACTTCCAAACGTCCTCTTGGGCTGGAGAAATGGCTCAGGGGTTAAGACTCTGCCTCACAAGCAGAAGGCCCTGAGTTCGGATCCCAGGTCCCATATAAAAATACCAGGCAGAAAACAGCTGTATCCTGCACTTAGGGGCCTGGTGGGTGGAGCCTGGGAAATCCCAGAGTGAAGCAAAGAGGAGGTAGAAGTAATCCAGAATGATCCCCGAAGTCACCCTTGGTCCTCCACAGGGTCACACAGTGTTCTCTGATGCACGCGCGCACACAACACACAAATAAATAAATAAATAAATAAATAAATAAATAAAATATCCTTTTCACCTCAACCTATGTGCTATGCATGAATTCTCTCTCTCTCTCTCAATTAAAATAAAATTGGAAAATATTGTCACAGAGTGAAAGGCCCATGTCTATGTAGTCTGCAACACACACACACACACACACACACACACACACACACCTCTAAGCACTGCTTCATTGATTCCTGAACTCCTAAATTAAGCTTGTACTAGATGATGGAGTAGACAGGATATTCGTTATCATCAAACAAATATGAAACTGAGCTTTAGGTACCGTAAGGATTTCGAAAGTTAAGTGCTATTTTATGAGACCTTTCAATTTAGAAGTGCACTGCAGATAAAACACGGCTTTGGTGCGAACCACTGATGTATTGTGTTGTTAAGATCAATGAATTATTAAAAGGATAATCTTTTAAACACCAAGAAATTGTCTTCTAGTGTACTCCAGGGGCCACGGGTAAATGCATTACGCCTACAAACTCCCCGTTCTCCTGGCTGTGATTTACAGAAATGCCACCGTGTACACCTGACATCACGGACCTGCCTCCTCTCACACACTCAGCAAAGGTGAGACCATGCGACCTTTGTTGAGAAGAGAAAAGGTCGTTCTGCCCTCTGTTTCTCTGCATAGCCAAGGGGGATGTGGCTGGGTCATTCAGACACAGAAGGACTTGTGCAGTGAGTCCACTCGCGTGGCCTCTCAGGAAAGTCTTTGTGATAGCTAGTTTTGCTTGTCCACTTGATGGAATTCAGAATCTCCATGGAAACAAACTTCTGGATAGATCTGTGAGTTTCCAGATTGGATTAACTGGGATAGAAGACCCACCCTGATTGTCAGGAGGACCTTCCCACAGGGGTCAGACCTGAACTGAACACGAAAGAGAAAGCAAGCCAAACACCAACACTCATCTCTGTAGGCACCACGTGACCAGGGCCCCACATTCCCGTCATTGTGACTTCCTGCCATGGTAGATTCTCTCTGAACTGCAAGGCAGAATATATCCTCCCTCCCTCCTTTTCTCCCTCCCTCCATCCCTCCTTCCTTCCTTTCCCTCCTCTCCCTTCCCTCCTCTCCCTTCCCTCTTCTCCCTTCCCTCCTCTCCCTTCCCTCCTCTCCCTTCCCTCCTCGCCCTTCCTCCCTTCCTCCCTTCCTCCCTTCCTTCCTCCTTCCCTCCCTCCCTCTCTCCCTCCCTCCTTTCCTTTTATTGCTCCTGTAGTGTTTTGTCACAGTGGCAAGAAGCATAACTGCCTCCATCTTTTCCTGCTGGTTCCTTCATGAATTCACCACTCAGGAATATTTCACCCAAGACCCCTTTGAGGGTGACCACAGGAAATCCTAAATCAGAGCATGGATTCATCTTTACTCTTGTTACTAGAGAGCCAAAACCCCAGTTTGGCAGCTGCTTTCCAGAGGACCCACCCTGAGACCACCTCATCCCAAATCCAGCTCCTGACAACTGGATGTGGCCTTCTGTCTTCCCAGCTGCCCCCCAGTGGGAAGTATCGCCAGGTCTCTGTGGACAACACTCCTGCCCACAGCCTGGCTCCTGCTCTTCACTGTCAAAGTCCTGGTCTTTTATGTTTGACAGACCAGAACTTTCCAGGAGAATTATAATACACACTGTGCATACGTTTTAATGATCTAATAGCTGTGTTAAAAGTAAAATCAAATAATTTTAATAATAATGGGATTCATTTTAATAATGCATTTCATTTAACTTTATATAATACAGAATCATCATTTTTGACATATAATATGGAAACCATTCATGAGATTTCTAAAATATCCATTTCAATACTATGTATTTGAAACCTGGTGTGTGTTTTATATTCACAGCGCATCTCAGTGTAGACCAGTCATATTTAAAGGACGTATGAGGTCCATCTGCCTGTGGACAGTGTAGACAGCGAATAGCTCACAGATGGGAAGATAAATGCGTAGTCTATGGGATGCCGAGCCAGGGTGTTTGATGGGGTGCTGGGTGGAGAAGCAGCCAATGACAAATGAATGACAGAAGAACAGACATATAAATTTATGATGCACATCATGGTTCCTGGACCCCGGGGTTCATTCCAACCTCCTTACCCACCCCCTGGCCATCTCTCTATGTCTGTGAATAACTGGCTGGTAAGCAGAGAGTACGGACTTCAAACATAAACTTTAAAAGACAGAGCTCTACCACCTAGTAGCTTCTGAGCAGGAGATTGCTCAGCTGATCAAGAATCTCATTGACGTCATCTATGAAATGGCAAAGGATGATGACGATGATGATGATGACAGAGCTGCTGTGAGAACCAATTAGACATTGCACCAAGTAGATGCTCAATGAGAGGGAAGCCAACAAAACAATTCCCAACTCCCAGTAAGAGCCAGATGCTAAAGCAGAACAGGGAGCATCTCACTCTCTCTCTCTCTCTCTCTCTCTCTCTCTCTCTCTCTCTCTGTCTGTCTCTTTCACTCATTCTCTTTCTGTCTCTCTCACTCTCTCTCTGTCTCTCTCTCTGACACTCTCTGTCTCTGTCCCTCTCTGTGTCTCTCTCTTTGTCTCTGTCTCTCTCTTGGCCTCTCAGCTCACTCGCTCACTCTCTCGCTCAGCCGGCCACTGATGTCTCCATCGCTCATGTGCGGACTGAATGTCTTTCAGGCTCTTGCAGCCATGAGAATTTGCTTCTTGGGATCTTAACTTGAAGGACGGAGCTGCTGGGCCCTGAAATCGATTGCTTCCCACCTTCCCAACCCGTGTGCACTCTCATGTGCCTCTCTCAGCCAGGAGCTCAGCCACACAGGGACACGCTCAGGCTGGTCCTGGGGGAATCAGGCCACTTCAGAGGGACAGCTTTGTCTTGGAGGCATTGCTGAATTGCTGAGCTCAACCTGCACGACTGGTCTCCTCCCCTCCTGTCCTTCACTTGGGGTCACAGGACAGTTGGCCACACAGCTCTCCCCTTCCTAGGCTCCTTTCTTATCCTCTCTCCCATGCATGATCCCTAACAAATCTCATGCTACTTAATTCTCTGTTGGGTCTGCTGTAGAACAGGATTCAAAAGATCCTATTCTACAATATGGCTTGGCACTGTTCTAGAAAGAGCTTAAAATACAGCAGAAAAACAAACAAAAATAAGGTTATTATCCTTTAAGGCTGCTGTGTTGAGGGAAGCAGATTCTAACTGACTGACTGAATGACTGACTGATGAATGAATGAATGAATGAATGAATGAATGAGGTACCCGCTAATGAAGCATTACATGAGGAGAACAAAGCAGAATGAATGGCGCCACTCAAACTCAGATAAGGGCTCAGGGTGAAGATGTGAAAGCACTAGCTTTTGAACAAGAGGGCACCAAGCATGCAAAGAGCTAGAGCAGGAGGATCATGTGCAAAGGTCCTGAGGCAGCAAGATCTCAGTGTGTGCAAACAGCAGTCCATCTAGGCTACTGTATTCTCCCCGGGTCATCTGCACACACCCTGGATTATACTGACTGCAGTGGCCCAGGGCAGGAAGACAATTAAAGAGATGGCACCTCAGGCTGGGGTTGGGAAGGAAGAAGACAGGTTGACGTGACTTGGAGCAGGGGGGTACTGAGAGAAGGAGGGTTCATGTTTTCAGGGAGCAACTGAGATGCACAAAGAGGCTTCAGGTGTCAGATCACAGGAGTGCAGTGTGACAGCCCAGCATCCAGCAGGCAGCTGCAGAAATGTCTAGAAAGCGCTGGTCCTGGCTGCATAAGCTCTTGCCCAGCAGGAACTTTACTCCTGTCCAGACCTGGCTACGCTTCCCACCCCAATCCTAAAACAAGTGCCAGATGCCCAAGGACCATTTCATCCACTCAAAACATGCCGTCACACCTCCAAACCCTTCTAACGAACACACGAGTCACATTTCTGTGTCAGCAGAAGTGAACCTCAGGGCTCTATCCAGGCCAAGTCCCATGCTGGGTTCCTTTGCCTTCTAGAGCCAGGAATCGGCAGTGGGGGGTCTTTCCACTGCTAAGCCAGAT